>OU342989.1:1285000-2535000 GCA_910592155.1 Ypsolopha scabrella | reverse complement strand
AAACTTTTTTTGAATATCATGATTAGTTTTCATTTTATAGCCAATATTGTTTGTGACAGAATTTAAGCACCGACTAGGTATACATAATGCAATTAATAAATAAGTTGATAAATAAACTGAATAGACCATAAATAAATATAATGCCTAACCAACGTTAATTTTTTATCGACGATATCATAGGTGTAACTAGGTGGGGGCCACGGGGCACGCCCCCCCTAGAATACAGTTTGTCCCCCCCAGAAATATGTGTAAAAATATACTTTATCTATAATGTAGGCTATTAGGGGTGTTAATAAAAGCAGAAAACGCGGCAGAAATTGAAAAAACTTGGCCAAGTGCGAGTCGGACACAATACTGGTCCAAAACCCTAAAACATACATATCAACAAGATATATTATGCTAAAGTAGTATTAAGGCGAGTATTGAGTAAGGCGACGAAAAAGGGCGCTTAAGTTAGCACCTCTCAAATAATTCAGATCCCACTGAGTATGGAACGATAATTTTATTATTTGTTATTTTACTTTAGACTATGTACAACACCGTGACCTTTGGAACTTGACTGCTTTACGAGTACCGTCTTTAAGATAGAGCTAAAACAAATAACGTCAAGGAAATGCTATTTTTTTCGAGGTTATTGTATGGAAGTATTTGGGTTATTTTTATGTTTATTATGTGCCGTGGTAGTGCCCATAGTTACACGTATTCTGTGAAAATTTTAACTGTCTAACTATTACAGCTGAAGCTGTAGACCCTGTGACAGAAGGACAGAGAGACAGACAGCGGCGGCCAAGCACGTATCCAGAGGCGGGGATAGGTGGGATTTATCCCCCCCCCCCCCCGAAATTTGACGGGACCGGGAATGTTCATTCATAACCACTGTAAAGTACGTTAAAGCACGTTTTAATGAAAAAAGTACGGTACTTTTGATACTTAATAATATTATAATTCCTACAGTGAATCACTATTAATGTCCCCCCCCCCCCCCCCCCCGAAACAAAAGTCTGGATACGTTCCTGGCGGAGGCTTAGTAATAGGTTCCATTTGGCACCCTTCGGGTACAGAACCCAAATAAAAAGCTTATATAAATTAGGAATCTTTATTCTCCTTAATATTGTCCACATTCAGAAGGGCTTGATTGATGTTCTCAGGAAGAACTCGAGCTACTTTCCTGGGTTCCTTGACGAGGGTCTTGGGACACTGCATCTCGGACCAGCTGATGGGAATCATGTTGACGCCTTGAGGAGAACCTTCGGCGGCTGCTATGACCACGCCGAGCTCATTCTCAGCTGTCGAGAGATGGTACCAATGGGTATCTGTTTGTGGCAACTGGTTTGGTGATAAGGAAATTTATATATATACGTTTGCTAGGCAATACTTTGCCGTTAAACATTCTAAAAAATAAATAGTAAAAAATATTTAAAAAGCATGGCTGAGGGAATAGAGATTTAATTAGGATTTCAGTGCAGTCAGGGAACATACAAAACAACAAGTATCTAATGTAATAGTCGCCAGACTGCATTGAAATCCTATTCTTAATTATAATTAAATCTCTATTCGGGCAGTCGTGTTTTTTAATACTTTTTATTATTTATTTTTATTTAACAATTTTTTGTACATATTTATAGCCTATTCCACTGAGGATGCTATAAGGATTCTAAAATTTATGGTGGAATTAAGAAAAATACCCACATGAACCCTGGAAACAAACTCCTTTTTCGGGTTCAGTCGTTTAAAAAGGATACAACCCTGGCCAATATAATATCACCAGGTCGAAAACATTTGTACGGATCAATCCTGTCTTTATCGGTGGACTTGATGTCTTCTTTTTTCAGTGCCCCTCTGTAGGATCTCACCAGGACTGCAGGGCCAACACAGAGGATTATGCAGTTGACTACACGTGAGTTTACTACAGTTACCTTTGCAGTAATTATATCTCCAGCTCTTGGTAGGACACTAGGAGTCCTAGGGCTTTCCACTGTTATGATTTTAGTCTGAAAATTCAAGTTACATTTCTATCAGCTTGCATCACAAGCTACAAAAAACAATCAGAAGCAAATTCTCTGGGAAAAATAAATCTCAGACTCGGCTCTAACCTTCTTATTGTAGGCCAGTGACTAATCTAGTTTAGATTCTTCTGATATTTTGTAACTGCTTGATTCACAAACTAGAAATGCTTTTATGAGGGCTTTTTATGCATTTCACTATTTGTTTTATGGAATAAAAAAGATGCATTCTTCACTACAATATGTGCATCCCTAGGCAGTCGAGGAATGTTCACATTCACAAAGATTTAAAGATTTTTGGCAAAAATCCATCGCACTTAATACTATGAGATCAATTTGCTTAATCATTTGATGGCAGTTTATCAATCCCAAACTGCCAGCCCTGATATTAAACAAACTGCTTAAGGGGGAACAGCACCACTGATGCGAGGATTTCAGGCTCACCAACCAATCTGCCCAGTGTGTGGGCATTTCTTCCAGGAAGATTGCCAAGAGTGGCGAAAGCTTACAAAGGCCCATGTTCGGCAGTGGAAGAATCAGTTCAATCAATTATTACAATCAAATTTTCAGAAGAAAAATGATCTCGGACCAGGCTTTACTCAAATCCATATCCCACTGAAGAATACAGTAGAGCCTTGATAATCCGTACCCTGGCTAATCCGAACGTCGCTGTAATTCGAACTGCCGACTGCCCCCCTCTCTCTCTTACTGTAACCGCTGATATTATGTTTTGTCTTCATTGCGAATGAGTCTGTTGATTTATTTGTGTATTGTTAATAAAACAGTTCTAGGAATATTTACTTTGTTTTATTAAAGATTTTACACAGCGCAGTAAAACAGTAAGGACGACACCATGACAGACAGAGAGAGAAAAAACTTAATTATAGATGGCAGCACTATGCATTTTATTTATTCAACAGAGTCACCTCCCGTGTTCACGTTACTGCGCAGTCTAACTTGTGTTTATCCGAAAAGATGATGCTGCGGGACAAAGCCTTTTTGTGCACTAAATAGAACCTGTCAAACTAAAATTTATGACTTTATGAATAAGTAACTTTGTTTTTTTAGCATACTATAATCCGAAGGGGTTGTTTTTTGGTAGTTCAGATTGTCAAGGCTCTGCTGGAGTTAATTGAAGAACAATGTTATATGCTGTAAATAGGGCAATTGATTTTACCCTCCTAATTTTAATAATCACTAAAACAATAAATAGATTTTAGTCTACATCAGCGGTTCCCAACCTGGGGGTAAAAGAGCTATCCAGCGGGGGTAATAAGGCTGGAAGATTCTTCCAAATTAAAGAAAATGCATACCAATAATTTCAATATTCACATTAAGCAGAATCAAAATTAACAGTACTGTTAATACCTACTAGGTGACTTATATTTGTATAGTATACAATTTCTGTGCTAGTTGTTGTAATTATTAGATATAATTATAGGAAATTAGTACCTTAAGACATGATATTTATTTTTAGCTGATATAATAATATTGTCGTAGTATCCATCCAGCAGTCTGTGTTCGTCTACTAATGGACATACGCCTTTCGCAGTAGTGGTATTACTTTTTGGTAGTAGAATATAATAGATTTTTTTTTTCTCTAATACCTTATTAATTCTTATCTTATTGTTTGATATTATCCATATTTTTAAGTATTGACATTTATTTAAACATGTGGGTACAGACACATTCCTTATTACTTAGGGGTAACCAGACGGAAAAGGTTAGGAACCACTGGTCTAGATGCTCTCATATCTATTTATTATTAGATTAAGAGTTAAGTGGAGGCTCAGATGCAGACGGTTAGATCCCAGTTTCTTTACTTCTGGATGAAACCTGGTTAAGCATAATTAATAAATTTCCCCAGCCCCTTTGTATTAGGTTTAGGACAAACAAACGGTCAGGTGTGAATATTGTGTTTTTAAATGTACCTAAAGTAATAGGTATTAAGGAAAAAATTGGTGCAAAACCAGCTGGTGCTTATTGCCCTAGTTTTGAAATTCTGGCCCTATAATTAATTAGTGTGTCGGACTACACATACCTTATCTTTTTCGTCTTCTTCAATTTTCAAGATGCCAGCGAGGGTAGCATAAATATAACCTCTAAGTTCATAGGTTCCTGGTCCAGGTATGTATTCCTTATTTGACAAACTTAACCGCATCCCTGGAATGCAAATTTTTCCCAGTGGTTGAACATTATCCTTCTCCATATTAACTCGACTTGTTTTGGTTTGGACGAAGTTAGGTTATGTTGATTGATTTGATCATGTTATGTTCGAAAGCATTTCAAAGCGTGCGATAATAGTGTGAAATTTCACCAGTTTATTAGAAAGAGACAGATCTACATAGGAGAAAGAAAAGTCTGATTGGTTGCACAAATCAGATGACCCAGTGTTATTTTCGCATTAATCCAAAGCGTTTTAAATACTTCCGTGCAACTGTCAGATAACGGTTTCGTTTACCCTCGAATTAACTCGTGTAAATTATGAATGCTCTAAAGTGGAATTCGCATCACTCGAATGATTTTCGCTCGTTTCGAAATGAAACCCTAATCTGTGATTGTACACAAAAGAATAAAAAAATAATAATTTCAAGATATATTTCGGACCCTACTGGGCACGGCATCAGTTGATATAATAAATAAATAATATATACAAAAATAAAAGAACAAGCTGGTAAAGTTTATATACATTTATTTTAATCTGTGATTGATGACTTTTTGTTTAATTATATCCTGGGCCACGTTCAGTTTGATCGCCCGCTCACGCCCGGCGATCATGACATCTCTTTTGCACGCGTTGAATTTGTATTTGCTATCCTGCTGTCAGTGATAAGCGGGCGATCAAACTGAACGCGGCCCTTGTTAATCTGTAATAGGTGACTTTTTTGGGAACCATTTCAAATCGGGTGAATTTCAATATTTTCCGAGCACTTTCCGATGAATTACGGTTCCATTATTTATAAAATTAAAGGACCGCTTCCCTTTCCGAACAATACATTGCAAATTAAACTTTATTAGTACGTGCTAAGGAAAATATTCTAACAGCTATTTAAATTATTTATTTATTTATTCAAAAAATTTGTACTGCATTACACTCAAAACGTTTGCGCTACAAAAAAACAAAAAAACTTAAAGAATTATGATAACAAATAAAAACATTCAATTCAACAAGGCATCATTCTCAAACAGAACCCTAAACACTCTCTAATGACTTAGGTACGGTTCATCAATAATTAAAAAAATCAAAGGACCGCTGGCTAGTGGTCCTCCTTTCCTTTAGTCACTTCCAAAATATTATTTATTTCGTGATTCGTCCTCAGATTTTCGTCTAATCTATTAGGATGAAAATAAAAAAGACTGTAATCTTTTGTAAATTTTATTTTTCTAATAAAGTTAGACGTAGCATTGAGTTTTTATAATTTCGAGGTTATTATCATTGAAAATAATGTACCTAGTTTGGTTGACTGATCAAGTTAATCTGAAGTCAAGATAAACATACAAATAGAAGATACACAGAAAATTTGGTTGGGGTCGTGCCCCCTTACCGACACTCTGACCGAAGATTTTCAAACCATAGAAGCTATTATTTTGGGTACCAAATTTGTAAGTACTGATCATGATACCTTTTATAATGTGGTTCCCCATGCATGGCCTGGTGAGATCTTGACAGACCTCGGCCGCTTCGTCTAGATTGTCATTAAAAATAACCATGAAGGTTCTAGCCTAGCCTACCAGCTTGCTATAGTGCTAAAGGATTTCTTAGTTACAACAATTTTCCAAGTCTGTTTTGTCACGTAACTACCCCCAAACCCCTCATTCCAATGTGTAATCAGAGTTGCTTAGAGAGCTGTGAAATGTATAGGCAATTATACTGTTATGTATGATATTACAAACTGAAATTTGTTAGGGTGTGAACAAGACTGTTCTAAAAATGGCAGGAAGAGCTTTATGGTACTGGCTGATTTTTGTTTCATTAAAAAATATATTGTATTTTAGGTGTTTGGGGTGTAGATTGTGCCCCATTATCAACACTGACAGTTTCGGTTAACAAATTATGGTATCATGTAAACACTCAATTATTGATTCTCAATAACAATAAATTTACAATAAACTTCTGGCATGATTGTGACTTCACTTTAGTGTTTAAATCACCAAAAACTGTGCTGTACATTCTTCAATAGAACAGCGGCTGTGCTTTTTCATGTGATTTATCAATATTGTTATATTGTTCGCCAAAAGTTCATGATTTTAGAGTGAATTGTCAGGATGGACATAGAGTGTTTATTAATATGGATATTTAATACATGGACTATGGTTTCTCCTCAAATGAGAATATTTGAACAAAAATAGGCTGTAGACAAGTTAATAGAAAACAGAAATAAAGATAAGCTTTTTTTAAATATTTGACAATCTCAGGACACAATGACATAATGACATTGTAAAAATGGTAGTACCTGACCAAAAATTTGGCACTGTCTGCATAGGGAACCCTACTTTTTGTTATTTTTTATTTTACTTTAGAGTATGTCCTACAATTCGACTAAATTTTAAATTTAAGTAAGAGCCAATACAAATAACGTTTAAAGTAATGCAATTTTTCGAGGTTTCTTGTATGGGGTAAGACCACCCTTAGATTAAATTTTTTAAATGTTTTAATATTTTTCATGGTCGAGGCTATGGTAAAACATATTTTGTGAAAATTTCAACTTTCTACCTATTATGGTTGAAGCTGTAGACCCCTGTGACAGACAGACAGTGGATGCTTAGTACTAGGGCCCCATTTAGCACCCTTCGAGAACAGAACCCTAAAAAACTAAAGCATTAGTGCAGGACTGAAATTTAGCAGCATGCTCCCCTTTTAGTGTACATAAATGATGTTTTTCTTTCAGTATTAAAGAAGATGCCCAGTGAAGACCGCGCTATAATGTATCCAACGTCGGTGAAGAGAGAAGAGGGGAGTGTGGAGGTAGGGATGATGTGCGATCCTACACGGGTGAAGAGAGAAATTACTGACTCTGCCATGGATTGCTACGATGTAAGGGACAATTGTGTCAAGATATTTTAAATCCCATCTATCCATCAGCCTGTTTCGTCCACTGTTGGACATAGGCCTTTCCAAGATTTCACCACTCTTGGTGGTCGTCCTGGAGGAAATACCCATACTCACACACGCTGGACAGGCAAGTTGATGAGCAACCCTTGCACCAGTGATGCCGCTGCCCATCAATTGTCTGTTTTTTTCTTATGGCCCGGCAATTTGGGATGGATATACCGCAATCAATCGGTCCTTGGCTATGGTAGCCACCTGTTTGTCTGTCTGCGAGCTGTCCTTTAACTCTCCTCTCTAATAACTTCAGGAGGATTTGCGAGTAAGATGATAGCACCTCCACAGACGAGCCCAGCACCAGCTCTACCACCTGTAAATCCCACCAAAAACAAAATGTGAAAAGGGGACCAAGTTCAGTACAAAGTCAGTGCAGGATTGTCGGCTGCGGCCTTCAGGCGCGAGTCTTACTCGCACTTGACCAGTTTTTTTTTCTTCAAAATTGTTTATGACAGTAATTTGAGCAAAGGATAATGGCAGTTGGCAACCCACAATTTTCTCGTTTTAACGGCATGTTCCAGAAATCAAAGTATATACATTATACAGTAGTACCAACTTATCTGTAGAATGAAAATAGCGGAACTAGCACATCTGATTCGATAATATTGAATATTAGCCAATGACACACCCGGAATAAGCTAGTTCATTCTACAGATAAGTTGGTACTACTTCACAAAGCGCAAGAACTTGTATCTTGTAAAAAATAGCATGTTTTTTTTTCAAGTGCAGTGTAAAAAGTTAGTCTCTGAAACATAAATCTAAAAAATGGTTTTGAATTGAACGTAGGACTGACTGCCATCATACAATCTTAAAATTGTCGATGGCTGTGATTGACCAATGTGGTGTCAAATATGTCCATTTATGCACAGACATATAATTATCGGTTGTTAGGTGGGTGTCATGTTCCGCTTTAGTCATAATCTGCTTTTAGTCGTGTTTTGGTTTTGTTATATTCTGGTTTGGTCATATTTATTACCCTTTACCCATCTGTTTTACTCATCTTCTGTTTTAGTCAAGTTCTTGTTTGGTCATGATTATAGTTGTTTTAATATTCTACTCTAGTCGTATTCTGCTTTAGTGTTCCGGTTTGGTCATACGTGAGGTATTAGTTTCAAATATACTAAACCTTTATTGCCAATAAGTAACCAGTATTCATAGGTGGTAGAGCTGATGCCGGGCTCGACTGTGGAGGTACCACCATCTTACTCGCAAATCCTCCCGAAGTTATTCGGGGGAGAATAAGAGAACAGCTCTCAGGCAAAACCAGGTGGTCCACCATTGCCTGGGACCGATGGATGGCGGTTTTTCCATCCCCAATTGCCGAGCCTTATATCAAACAGACTGGTGACGGGCACGGCGTCACTGGTGCAAGGGTTTCGGCACCGCGCTCACCAACCCGCCTGCCCAGCGTGTGTGAGTATAGGCATTTCTTCCAGGAGGACCGCCAGGAATGGTGAAATCCTGGAAAGGCCTATGTCCAGCAGTGGACGAAACAGGCTGATGGATGGATGGATTCATAGGTACTGGCTGATATGCAGGCTAATTTGTACCTATTTATTCGAATGCTATTTCACACATTGCTTGTCATTGTCATTCTATTTGCACGTGTCATATTTTACTAACTAGCAGACCAAACATAAGGATTAAATAGCGTGGCAAATTTCCATACAAAAAATAAGCTACATTTAGGCTTCATGGTGCGAAGAAACGTATTAAAATGGATTGTTTTGGCGGGAACATATTTGTTAATTCCTAAACTAATCTCTAGTATATAATTTGTTTGGAAACAAGCAATATTTATATTTAAAAGAGCCCGAAGTTCACTGAGCTAAAATTGCCACGCGTCGACTCTATGGGTTTATTATTAATGTTTGGGTCTGCTACTATATTATACGTCTGTGCCATTTATGCTATAACGTTTACGTACTATGCTACAAGTAGTATGCAGTCAAGCTGTGTAACTTTATACAAATTCATGTACAAGAAGCAAATATCTCGTTTCTCCATACTTTTTGGCATATATGGTTTTGATGCAGCTTTTATTTGAAGAGAATTCTGTACATTAACTCAATTTAATGAGTTGAACATCACGGATTCAATTTCAGTTCTAGATCTGCCATTCACCTTTCTCTATCTATAGTTAAGATTTTTCCCATACTGACTCATTCCAATGGATGGACCCATCTCCTATTATTGTATATCAATTAGGGTCACTTGCATGTATAGTAACAAGAATAATATTTATTTAATTCTATATTAGATGACTTTAATTTATGCAGCCAAATTCTTACTGAAGACTCGGTAAGTGCTCAGTGACTAGGTTCGATGACCCTTTTTTGTGAAATTCGTAAATTATTCTTGTGGTGTTCCTTACAAACGCAAGCCCAGCCCAGAGTCAATTACTATGGGGTGCCAAGATTTCATTTTGCGAAATTAGCAAAAATTGTTATCGTTACTGATCCCTTACTAAGCCTCCAATATGAGTTTGGCTCAATAAAAGTCACCTTATATACTCGTGTTGTTTGCAGAACCCACAAAACTTCTTGGAGGTGGATGTGGCGGCTTTCGGTGATCAGAATATGGCAACACCGGCCTCTACTGCACCAGGTAAGAGATAAGCCATGCATGGGCGTCGGAAGACGAAAGTCTAGGATGGGGTAACCTTTCAAATATCAACGGGATTTATAGCTGAAAAATACGGACTCGCGCACGGAGGGTTCCGTACCATTATCTATTAAAACGGCAAAAAATCATGTCTGTTGTATGGGAGTGCGCAAGTCCAACTCGCACTTGGCCGGTTTTAGTATTTGTTATAGCGGCAACAGCAATACATCATCTGTGAAAATTTCAACTGTCTAACTATCACGGTTCATGAGATACAGCCTGGTGACAGACGGACAGCGGAGTCTTAATAATAGGGTCCCGTTGGTTACCCTTTGGGTACCGAACCCTAAAAAACGTAAGTACTTTTGTGCAAACACAAACTGCCGATCGGCCTTGTACCTCATAATATGTCCGCTCTATGTGTACTTTAGTCGTGCTTTGAAATCCGTCTCAGGGGGGGGGGGGGGCTGCCCCCCCTACCCCCCGTTCCGACGCCCATGAAGCCATGATTACATCATCATCCTAACCTAACGCTTAATACTTACTAAGCCTCCGCTGTCTGTCTGTCCGTCTGTCTGTCACAAGGGTCTACAGCTTCAGCCGTAATACGTAGACAGTTTAATCTTCACAGAATACGTATAACTATGACCACTATCACAGCAAATAATAAAAATAAAAAATAAAATAAAACCCAACAATGAACCTTGAAAAAAACCTGCATTTTTTAACGTTATTTATTTAAGGTCTATGTTAACAGACAAGTTTCAAATTTGCTCACATTTTCACACATACTTTAAAGTAAAACATCAAATAATAAAATTAGGGTTCCGTATTCAGACTTAGAGTGTTCTGATTGTTTGTCAGGCGCTACCATATTAGCGTCTTGTTTTTTGTCGCCTTAATGTTGCTATGTATGTTTTTAGGGTTCCGTATCAATATAATGTGATGGTACGGAACCCTTCACTGCGAAAAATGTCTTTTTGGCTTCATTATAAAATAGCATTACATAAGATTATGTTATTGTTGCGAAAACCATCGCTTTGGAATACTCTTAATATTATTATTAGAGTGCATTACAAACCAGAAAAGATAAATTAGAAACAAATGTAAAGACAAGAATTTGATAACAAGAGGTCGCAGATTCGAATCCTGAGGAATTTATTCAAATTATTCTCTTTACATTTGTTTCTAATTTATCTTTTCTAGTTTGTAAGGCACTCTAATAAATATTTAGAGCATTACATAAGTTTAAAATACGGTGAATTGTTTTAAAATTTGGTGATAATTGCTAAATATTATGCTGTAATTAAAACGTTTGAGGAAATAACGCAATATTATAATGACAGATCACCGTCAAACTGATTAAATAAGATTATCATTTTCGTATTACATCATGCCTTCCCCATAAAAGAGGTCCGTCACACTACGGTATGCTTACTGTCACCATAAAGCTGTGACGGAGCGCATAATTCTATCTGCTTCCTACAAAGTCATAGTGACAGTGCGTCATATTATAACGCTAGCAGCAGCAACAGTAGTCTCATCGTATTTTATTGTGATGTCCGTATGCACCCTACTTTACGTGAATCATCATAATTTCAGGTGAATTCACTTTATTTTATGATGAACAGTTTTCTCAGTGTTTGTGCGCGAGTCCGACTTGCACTTTGCCAAATTATTTCAGTAAAGAACACAGACATACAGACCAAACATTAATAATAAACGCATAGAATCGACTTGAAGCAATTCAAGTTAGTTACGGGCTCTTTTAGTTATAAATATTGCTTGTTTCCAAACAAAATGTATATGAGAGATTAGTTTAGGTATTAACAAATATTTTTCAAGCATAAGCCAGCCAAAACAACCCATTTTTATATGTTTCTTCGTACCATGTAGCTTAAACCCGAGGCTAAGGTGTGCACCACTCTGTTGAAACCAGAAACAAACATAAACTAGCTTTTCCAAAATTAAGACTTGCCAAAGTAGGTACCTCTTTTGTAGGACATGGTATAAGATTTTACAATAAGCTTCCAGAGGAGGTCCTTCGTCTGCCGGAAAATAAGTTTAAACTATATATTAAGCAGGGACTACTTAAGAAAGCGTATTATAAAATCAATGATTATTTGGACGGTAATGAAGCATGGTGTAATAAATAATAATGATCTTATTCAAAATTGTAATTCATAATTGGCATATTTTAATACTGTATGAGTCCTCTAAAGGCTTAAATGTAATTAATATGTAAACTTACTTTGTTAAAGGTAATAGACAATATATGAGACGGGTTGACTAAGATACATTTTTTTCTCGTGACTAATTCCTGCTGTCTCATATTTTTTTATGCCCTTACTTGAATAGGTATGTATATGATTTTGTATCATATGTTTTATTTTGAAAAAAGGAATGTTTGCTAAGTTTCTTGCCCTTCTTCTTAGCAATACTAATCAAATGGTGCGGATGGTTAGGCATTATGTATATATAATATTTATTTTTTTATTCCTATATTTCTCTATTTTATGCAGGTGTATAACTTTATTACATTTAATATTTTTTGTATGAATTTTCCGTTTTTATTTATGAACTTATTTCTTCATTGCATTATGTATATATAATATTTTTATTCCTAGATTCCTCTATGTTATGCA
Organism: Ypsolopha scabrella; assembly: GCA_910592155.1. Classification (NCBI taxonomy): domain Eukaryota; kingdom Metazoa; phylum Arthropoda; class Insecta; order Lepidoptera; family Ypsolophidae; genus Ypsolopha; species Ypsolopha scabrella. The sequence continues at coordinate 2,522,644 of OU342989.1, read as the reverse complement.
GATGTTTATTTTATTTCCCGTATTATTATATGTTTTTTTATAATTAAAGATATATTATATTGTAAAAATTAACTTTGACTTGTAGAAAGTATACTTTATGTATCTATTTTGCAATAATAAATATTTTGATTTTGAAATGTCGCTTGGTTTTTGTATGGAAACTTGCCAACGCTATTTAATCCTTAGGTTTAGTCTATTTGGTAAAGAAGGATTTTTTGTTCCAGCACCACAAATTAAACAGGAAACAGGTGACACCAACGAGCCCACTGACAAGCAAACAGACAATGTCCCGGTACCAGTAAAGCAGGAGCTAGTGGTGGAATTCGAGCCACCGAGTGAGGGAAATGATGCAACGCAAGCTGCTAACGACTTCGTAAGTTCAGAACACTAAGTGCGAGTTGCCATCGAATAACTTTACTACCGCGTGAATCGAGTTAAGCCGGGTCTCCAACGCGTGTTTTGTCCTACACACTACACCAAACGTCCAAAATCAGTGAATTTTTATTAGGAGTTTTTGCACCTGGCATCGGAAAATAAACCATGTTTTCTTATTATAGCAGTAATTTCAGTCATGAAACTCAAGCCGTTTAGACATAAAACTTTTCAAAAATAAAATCTATCGAGCGAAATGTGTCCAATTAGGTAACCGACCTGACAACGGAAAGACAAAAACACGTGTCCAAGTTTTACATTGATCAGATAAGTAGTTGACTCAGCATATTAAAACAAAAACCGTTGAAAGACCCAATACAAGCCCTTAAACCTGTCCCTTAAGAACCCGCTCAGTATTTTTCGTCTGTTTGATGCGAAGTACAATTCTAAAGTAGCTCCGTATATTTTTTATTATAAAAGTGGTTTACAGAAGAATTTTCGCTGTTGTGTTAAGTTTAAATCAACCAGTTATTATTAAAAAAGATCCTCAAGTGCTAGTAAACAGTTTGGACGCAGTATAACAGTGAAAACACAAGAATTCTCAACGACTAAGACGGTCGTTAAAACAGTGCATAAAAACAATAAAATAACAAACAAGTACAAGATACGATTAGATCATTGAAAGTGTACACATTCACATTCAATACATATTCAATACTGTATCAAAGGTGTTCAGTGGCTTTATTACCCAAGTTAAGGCTCAACTTTTTGGAAACATTGAATAAAATTGTGAATAAAATTAAGTGCTACAACAGTGAATAATTATATATAATGGACAGACCAACATCCGGCAGAGATATAATCCGTATGTACAAGTGCCAAAACAGTTAATAAAATCTATAAATTGATGAAAATAACAAAAATTTCGCATTAAATATTGCCATATCATCTAGAAAACAAAATCGCGACATCTAGTGTCGAATAGCGAAATTGTGGACTAATTACTTACAACTGTCACTGACTGACTAACTAAAGAGTTCTCCTATTCTCCACAAGGTGGCGGTATAAAATATAGAGCTAGCAACCAACTGAATGTAGAGACTAATCACACGAAAGTGTAGAGCCTTTCATAATTGGTAGAGTCACTTGTGTGGGATCGTAGAGACTTTCAATAGAGCCTTTTATTAAAGCTTTCGATATAAAATGGCGATATCAGAGGAAGCCATGAAGAAACTTTTTGAACAATTTAATAAAGATTTGGACCTGAAACTCGAAAAAATCGAACAAAAAATTACGACAAAAATTATCAACAACTTCGACGAGAAATTTACAGCTTACCAAGATGAACTGAACGCACTTAAGAAAGAAACAGAACAGCAGGAACACCGCTTGGATACTATCGAAAAGCAAATAAGACAAAGAAATCTTATGCTGTTTGGCATAGCAGAAGAGGAAAACAATTTCTTTGAACTGGAAAAAATTGTCACCGACATTATTAACATTCAATTAGGAATATCATGCGAAAAAAGCGAAATAGAGTTTGTACGAAGAGTAGGCAAGAAAAGCAACAAACCTAGACCAATCTGCTTCGGTCTAACAACCTTGGGAAAAAAAATAATGATCTTAAAAGGGAAAAATAAGTTGGAAAGTACAGGAGCATACCTGAAGGAAGATTATCCTCCCAAAATCATTAAAATAAGAAAGAATCTTCAAGAGAAGCTGAAAGAGGAAGAAAAGAAAGGTAACAAAGCTTCAATAAGATACGACCGTATAGTAATTTTAAAAGAAGGAGGAGTAAATAAGAAGAGCGAGGAAAGCAATAAAAGACCTTTAGAACAATCCCCTCCAAGCACTGAATCCGTAAAGAATAAACCTCCTACGATCATGAAAAACAATACACAACCAGCTAAGAAGAATAAAGTTTCTATTAACAGCCCTACATCTTCTTTAATGACTCAGTTTGTCAATATCAACAACAAAAAGTAGCAGTTAACAAAAAACAAAGAAGACAAATCAACAATTGAACTTGGCGCCCCTATCGGAAAAGAATTTATAAATACATGTTAAAAAAATACAGAACCCTGCCCTAGAAGGCTGGTCACCAAGGGCAGCGTAGACCAAACCCCTCCATCACTAAACAAAAAGTACTACCAAACATTAAACGTTGCAACATTCAACGTAAGATCATTAGTAAAAGATGAACGAAAAATTGAATTAGAACATAGTTTGAAATCAACAAATTGGGATGTCATAGGTTTAGCAAAAGTAAAACTCGATGGTAATCACATAAAAGAACATAAAGACTATATAATTTATTACACAGGAGAAAAACAGGGCAAAAATGGGGTAGGCTTTATGATCAAGAAGCACCTTAAAAATAATATCGAATCATTACAAAGTTACTCCGACAGAATTGCAAGAGTGGATTTAATAATAGACAGTACCAAAATCACCATCATTCCAGCTTATGCACCCACAGAGCAAAGCAAAGAAGAAGATATTCATGAGTTTTATAAAAACCTAAGGAATGCTTTAGAAAAATCTCATCTCTTTCAAATAATAATTGGCGATTTCAATGCTCAAGTAGGTAAACAAAAGCCTAACGAGCAAACAATCCTAGGCAAACATGGTTACAAAGAAAGAAGCGAAAGAGGTGAAACTCTTGTGAAATTTTGCATGGAAAATCGTTTTGCTATTGTCAATAGTTTTTTCAAGAAAAGCAAACGAAAACAATGGACTTGGCTCTCCCCAGATGGTAAAACAAAAAATCTAATAGATTATGTTATAACTAATAAGCTCAATCATGTTAAAAACATTGATGTGATAAACACAAAATTTTCAAGCGACCACAAATTAGTGATATGCGAGTTTGTACTAAATAATAAAATAAGAAAAGCAAGCAGGATTTTCCCACTGCAAAGTAGAAAGTTCATCGAGCAAGAAAAAACTGCAATTCAAAGGTCTTTTACGAAGATACCCATACCTGACACAGCAGACATTGAGAAACTATACGATTCCCTGACAACAGCCATAAAAGAGAGTATTCAAACAGTGCAAAGAACAGAGACTGAAGGTAAAAGCGAAAAAGAATACATAAATAAAGAGATAAAAGACCTGATTGAAGAAAGAGCGCGGTTAAAAAGTAAACCAAACCGAACGAACAATGACAGAAAAAGGTTATCGATACTTCACAAAACTATAAAAGACAAAATCAAGGAAAGAAAAACTAAAATAAGACTGCAAACTATAGAAAATGAGCTTTGTAAAAGTGGAAGTTTAAAAAAGGCAAATAAAAGGCTAGAGATGACAAAAGAGTGGATACCTGTACTAACCGATACGAAAAACAATTTGACTTCTAATAGATATGAGATAATAAAAGCTGCCACAGACTTCTATAAAAAGCTTTACGATAAATACGGAGACTCAAATAGGAAGGAAAGTATTGAAACCGGACTCATTGAAGAAATACCGCCCATAATTCCTACTGAAGTAATAACAGCAATTAAGTCACTCAAGTCTGACAAAAGCCCCGGATCAGATGGCATTACAAATGACCACCTCATTGCCTTGGGAGAAGCACTCTCTATGGTACTAACTAAATTTTTTAACATGATATTAGATCAAGAAAAGATACCTGCAGAATGGAAAAAATCGATAATTGTCTTACTCTACAAAAAAGGAGACCGAAAAAATATTGGAAATTACAGACCAATAAGCCTCCTACCTAGTCTCTATAAAGTTTTTTCCGCGATCCTTTTGAAACGAATCACTAAAAAACTAGATGAAAACCAACCTGTAGAGCAAGCAGGATTCAGAAAAAGGTTCTCAACCATCGACCATATACACACAGTGACACAAATAACCGAAAAATATGTCGAATACCACAAAACCTTGTACATAGCTTTTGTCGATTATATGAAGGCTTTCGACACAATACGGCACAGTGGGTTATGGAAGTCACTTTCAAAACAAGGCATTGAAGACAAATACCTAAAAATTTTTAGAAGTATATACACTGATTGCTCTGCTCAGGTAAGATTAGAGAGAACAGGCGAAGGCTTTCCAGTACTGCGAGGAGTTAGACAAGGAGATCCTTCTTCGCCGAAGCTTTTCACAGCGGTCCTCGAAAGTATTTTCACCGGCATGAACTGGGAAAAAAGGGGAATAAATGTTAATGGTAAACTACTTTCCCACCTCAGGTTTGCCGATGACCTTGTACTTTTTGCAGAAAACCCAAAGGATCTCAAAGATATGCTACTTGAATTGTATGAATCCAGTAGCCAATATGGCTTATTAATGAACCCTGAAAAGACCAAACTAATGACAAATGGTCCACCAACATCGATATCAGTGGGTGAATCAAAACTGGAGTACGTAGAGGAATATGTTTATCTTGGGAGAATTATTTCATTCAAAGACTCTATGAACAAAGAAATATCAAAAAGAATAACAATCTCATGGAGAAAATATTGGTCTTTAAAGGAAATATTTAAAAGCAGATTACCAATACCACTAAAAGCTAAGATAATGGACTCATGTATACTGCCAACCCTCATCTACGGCTGCCAATCCTGGACGCTAACAAAAGAACAAAAACGTCAGATTAGAGTATTCCAAAGCGCTGCTGAGAGAAGCATGCTAGGCATTACTCTACATCATAGAAAGCGAAACCAGGATATTAGAGCAAAAACTAAAATTAAAGACGCTCTACAAACCGCTGCAAAATTAAAGTGGAAGTGGGCGGGACACGTGGTCCGCTCGACAGACGATAGGTGGAGCGAGAGAGTGACGCACTGGCATCCACGAGACGGCACAAGAGGCCGAGGACGACCACGACTACGCTGGAGTGACGACATCATGAAGGTAGCCGGCAGCTGCTGGACACGCACTGCCCGAGACAGAGTCACCTGGGCTCTGATGGAGGAGGCCTACACCCGACAGTGGGAGAACTCTGTATAAACATTAAAAATGTAATAGGTTAAAAAGTTAGAGTTCCAAATAAAGGCTTATTATTATTATTATTATTATTATTTGATGCGAAGCATTATTTTAATTATATTTTCTTGTAATTGCCGCGATGTTTTTGTAAAAATCAGGGACATACACCAGTCCATATTGGCCATTTAAATGAAGACCTAAAATGTATTTGATTCAATTGTTTCTCCTTTGCACGTTATTTTGATACTTAGATATTATGAATAACGATTTGGAGCGGGCTCGTAAGTAATAAAATAACTCGCAAAAGAGAAACAATGCAATCAAATGAATTCTAGACCTTTATTTAGACGGCCAATATGAAGTGTTTTATGTCCTTAGTTTTTCCAAAAATAAAGGCCAAAAAAATATTTAGCAATAGCTTTTGCCCGCGGCTCCGCCCGCGTGTTATTCAGCTTAACTTTATGCTTTTTTCCGGGATAAAAAGTAGCATATGTGTTAAGTTAGGGTACAAGCTATATCCATTCTAAATTTTATCCAAATGGTCCAGCCGTTTCAGCGTGACAAAGTAACAAACATACAAACACACATACACAAACTTTCGCATTTATAATATTAGTGTGATGTGATATTGTTTTTCATCAAAGTTGTCGTCGTCGCGGACCGGGCTCTTAAGTCGAAGACAGTGGAAAGAACGAAACGTTTACTTGCTCACTATGCCGCCGCCGGTAAAAAACACACGGATATACCATAAGTTATAGAACAGGCCAGTTAGAAACGTTGCCAAAAATTCATTTAAACTTTGAATATAGAACTCTTTGGTAACATGATGAATTATATTGAATTCATTTGTTATCTTTTTGTTTTTTCAAATTGGCGGCAACCCAAGTAATGAAGCTGTTAAACAGCTATACAACAGATTTTGATCCATCTCAAGGCTGTATAAAAAGGCTGTAAGAAGTCTGTATAAGCGCTTAGCCTGCTCTTATAAGTGGGGCCCCATATTGTACAGACTTTAATTTTATAGTGACTGTTAAGTAGCATTATTACTACTCTATAACGGAATTGTAAGTGCATTATAAAGGCCGAGAAATGTGCTTATGACGTAAAATATGACTTCTGTACAACTTTACCCAAGCCCGAGTTATTATAACGGCAAAATTGGTATTTGGAAATGTTACTTTAAGCATTTTTAATTACTAAAATGAATTATATCTTGTTAAATAAGACACTTGTACTTGTCCACAGGATTATAATTTAACTTCAATACACCCGACCGGTTTCGCTTATAAGCATTATCTGGGGCTTTATAACATAAAAAAAGGAAGTGAAATTATAATCCTGTGGACAAGTACAAGTGTCTTATTTAACAAGATGTATAGTAAGTTCCACCAAGTGCAGACAATCACAACCATCAACATTTTAAAATGAATTAATTTTAGTTTATGTTAAAAAATGGTGTATGCGATTGTCATTCTGCAAGAAAAGTTATAAATGGGAACTGTTTTATTGTTTGTCTTTCAGTAAGTAAAATGTGGTTGCGGATATGTGAAAGTAGCCCCGTCGCTACAAGGGCTAGTTAATGTATTAATATATTATAATTCGATCAAGCCAAAACATATTTTTGTATTTTCTGAAGCATATTTTCATTTCTAGTGAAAATGGTCAGTCAAAATAAAGTTGACCATAATATCAAGAGATATAGCAGTATTTTAAGCATTCTGAAAGCATGAAAATAGAATCGTAATACTATGGAAATAAAAAACAAATGGTGGCAGTTCACTCACAAGCTTTAAACATTTAAAACATACGTTGAAGTGTTATCAGTCCGATTACAGCTGAAAAATCAGGTTGGAACACGTTTATTGACGTATAAACGAATTTCTTCATGGAATAGGCTGTACGTGGGACGCACTATAAGTTTCCGGAATGAATATGAAAAAATACTATTAAAGGTACAAAATTAATTTATTGTTTTTCAAAATAATCTCCCTTGGCGTCTATGCACTTTTTCATTCGATCAAACCAGTTTTGAAAACTTTTGTGCTACTCCCCTGTGGTGACCTCTGAAACGTGTTTTTATACTCCTCGACAGCCCCTTCTGGTGATGAAAATCGTTGACCGCGTAATTGGTTCTTAATTTTTGGGAACAGAAAAAAGTCACAAGGTGCCAGGTCGGGACTGTATGCAGGATGACTCATGAGTTCTACATTTTTCGTCTTCAAAAAGTCGTTTGTCTGTCTGGCCGTGTGAGAACTAGCATTGTCGTGGTGCAGGATGATACGGCGTTTACGGTTATTTTTACGGAGTTCGTCAATAACTTCCGGCAAACAAATGGTCGTGTACCAGTCACTATTCACGGTACGACGATTCTCTAAAGCAACAGTAGCCACGTGTCCAGTTTTATTAAAAAAAGAAGCAATCATCCGCTTAGATGCACTTTTCACGCGCGCCACTTTGGTTGGTTTCGGCTCACCTTGAAAGACCCATACGCTCGATTGCTGCTTTGTTTTGGGATCGTAGCAATAAATCCATGTTTCCTCACCTGTTACTATGTCCCACACCAAATTTGACGCACCTTCGTTGAATCTGGTAAGCATGGCACTGCACCAAGTGACGCGGTCCGTTTTTTGAGCCTCGGTCAAGTTGTGTGGGATCCACCGCGAGCACAGCTTTCTGACACCCAAATGTTTGTGTAGGATTGATTGTATTTGACTCATGCCTATTTCTAAGGATGCGCGAATTTCATGGTAGGTCACATGCCTGTCTGTTTCAATCATACGGCGCACAGCATCGATGTTTTTGTTGGTCACAGCGGTGGACGGCCGACCATCGCGAGATTCGTCACTGAGATTGATACGACCACGCTTGAATTCTGCAAACCAGCTATAAACAGTCGTCTTGCATGGTGCTTCATTGCCAAAAGCTGTTTCAAGCCGAGCGATGCTCTGTTGAGCTGTCAAATTACACTTAAAATCGTAGAAAATCATACTACGAAAATTTTCCCGAGTTAAATCCATGTTGATGCAGACACACAATTTTTTAAATGGCGCCACAAGGTAAAAACAAAAGACAGTCAGATGAAACAAACTGCATTCTACAGCCAAAGAGTTCTATTTTCAAATATTGCAATAAATTTTTAAATATTGTTTATGTAAGTGGCCAGTTCCGGAAACTTTTAGTGTTACCTATGTATTACGACATGATGAAAGTGTGCAGGAATGCTAACAACATTATGAGCAATATATCTCATGCTGTTATCCAGCATATTAGGGTCTCGCTTGTAGTTATTTGGAACCTTCACAAACAGAGCAGTATCAGTTTATTACTTTTATACCACCAGTTCTTTTTAGTTTTTTTTCCAAGATTTACATTATTACATTATACAGTTCACACCACTAAATAGTTACTTTGATCTTAAAAGTATGTTCTCTTACCATTGGCATTATAAAATACTTTTCTGTACATAACTGTACAGCTGAAAGCCTTATAAGGGAAACCATTTAAGAAGGACAAGGAGGAAAAGCTCTACTCCTTATTTTATTAATGCTTATACAGTTGGCATTCAAAGAGCATTAAATTATGCCTTTTAAAAGTTGTAACTCTTTAAGATGATGTTTATGTATCTGAGAGTTTTAGTAGAGATTTTTGCAAAGCTTTTGAAAGGGTTAGTGCAGTAAAAAGTTTGGATATAAGGCAATTTTAAAACCATAATAGAAGCTGTTAAAGATCATATATTCCTTATTCATTAAAACTCATCGCTTAACAATACATTAATCCTAGAGTACTATACGACTTTAAGAATTATTAAGTTTTTCAAATTCTATTGAACAGCATTCATACTTTGCGAAAGCCTTTAAAAGGCTTTTGTTAGACTTGGAGACGTATACAGACTTTGTGTTACTTGGGAATTGTAAAGGCCTTGTCGCACCTTCAGATGAATTAATTTATTTATTAATATAATGTGTTTTGCTTTCAGTATCGACCGGAGTGCCCCAGTTTTCATTTCGAATCGCTCAGGGATCCTCTATCAGCGACGGCGTCCACATCGACAGGTAACTAGTGTCGCTATTTGTACCGCCTCTGTGCTCCAGTTGTTAGTACTCGACTACTACTCCTCTATCAGCGACGGCGTCCACATCGACAGGTAACTAGTGTCGCTATTTGTACCGCCTCTATGCTCCAGTTGTTAGTACTCGACTACTACTCCTCTATCAGCGACGGCGTCCACATCGACAGGTAACTAGTGTCGCTATTTGTACCGCCTCTGTGCTCCAGTTGTTAGTACTCGACCACTACTCCTCTATCAGCGACGGCGTCCACATCGACAGGTAACTAGTGTCGCTATTTGTACCGCCTCTGTGCTCCAGTTGTTAGTACTCGACCACTACTCCTCTATCAGCGACGGCGTCCACATCGACAGGTAACTAGTGTCGCTATTTGTACCGCCTCTGTGCTCCAGTTGTTAGTACTCGACTACTACTCCTCTATCAGCGACGGCGTCTACATCGACAGGTAACTAGTGTCGCTATTTGTACCGCCTCTGTGCTCCAGTTGTTAGTACTCGACTACTACTCCTCTATCAGCGACGGCGTCCACATCGACAGGTAACTAGTGTCGCTATTTGTACCGCCTCTGTGCTCCAGTTGTTAGTACTCGACTACTACTCCTCTATCAGCGACGGCGTCTACATCGACAGGTAACTAGTGTCGCTATTTGTACCGCCTCTGTGCTCCAGTTGTTAGTACTCGACTACTACTCCTCTATCAGCGACGGCGTCCACGTCGACAGGTAACTAGTGTCGCTATTTGTACCGCCTCTGTGCTCCAGTTGTTAGTACTCGACTACTACTCCTCTATCAGCGACGGCGTCCACGTCGACAGGTAACTAGTGTCGCTATTTGTACCGCCTCTGTGCTCCAGTTGTTAGTACTCGACTACTACTCCTCTATCAGCGACGGCGTCCACGTCGACAGGTAACTAGTGTCGATGATTGTACCGCCTCTGTGCTCCAGTTGTTATAGTATGTTCGATTTATCATGATATGGGTGGCAGTTCAAAGTTGGCAGTTATAGTTATGTGCCCTAACGAAATAGAATCGATTTATAAGTATATAATTAATTAATAGAATCGATTTTTAAGTATCGAAAACGTTAACAAGGGCTGTCAAATCGATTTTTTATTTGATTGATCTTTTATTATCCAAACTACTTTTTGTTGATTTCTAAATTAATTAAATTAAACGAACCAATAACTGCCGAGCTTGAGAGATCAAAGATTATTTTTTGTTTTTCTTGGCTTTTTACCAAAAACAAACAACAAAAACAAAACAAAAATCAACAAAAACTGTAACAAACGTCAAAACAAATAGCACGTAAACCAACCGCAACGAAAACACAAACCGCATACAAGATGCACTCATACCGACGCGATCCTATATGATGGCCGCACCGATTCATCGATGTATTTTCGATTATGTAGTGTCCGTACCTATGGGTTAGCGTTCCGATCCACGCATCATGTATCAAAAAGACATTATTCTTTTCTGAATCTTTTTTTGTTAAATTTAACGAATACATTGTGGTTATTGTTTCGATTTATAGATAAATAATTTACAAATACAAAAAAATACAAAAACATTTATTTTCTCAAAGTACATTGATACACAAATAATATTACTAACATGTAGGTAGGTATACAAAAATATTCGCATATAAAGCACAAGACAAAGTTTATTGTACAGTACTATGACAAACTAGAAAATATTTACAAATACAAATACAAAATACAAAAATACAAAGACATTTATTTTCTCAACGTACATTGATACACAAATAATACTAACATGTAGGTAAGTATACAAAAAATATTCGCATATAAAGCACAAGACAAAGTACTATGACAAACTTTAGAAGAATATAATATACATTTGAGCATTTGGTACAATTAAATATTAGCAACAGACTACGCACTAAGTCAGACTTGTTACGCGCGAGTCTAATCTTTGATTGCCAGTAAAAGTTCACATGTGGGCCAATTTCTCATAGAGTATTTATTTATTATTTACTGTTAGTCTTTAAATAATTCAAGTCTAATGACATAAACCAAAACTTAAGTAACTAAAACAAAGTGAAATTAATATTATTTATTTTAGAAGACTCCTGCATGTGTGTAAATATAAGATATAATAAACATAAATATAAAATTATGTAATATATAATTTATTTATTTAAATTATAACTGTACATACATAGTTTTTATATATGGTAATAAATAAATAAGGCAGTAGGTATATACTCGTAGGTGTTAAAAGGGGGGAAAAGGCACCTTAGTTATTTTTGAATTTTTAGAATGGCTTCGGTGGCGTCATAATTTAAAGTCAGCAACCATTTTGTAATTTTAGTTTTTGCCTCCCATGTACTGCAGTTTTTGAGGTCACACGACTTGCATATTTGTTTATAGATGTAGGGAAAGGAGAAAGCGCTGAACCTTTGAGCAAAAACCGTTTTAACCAACGGAGTATCAATATTGAGACGACGCCGGCGTCCTATACGAGCTTGGTGAAAACAGGAATATTTATTGTATTTTTGCAATGATGATATTCATTCTTTCTAAAACCTAATATTTTTTTTGCACCTGGGTGTATGTAGTATGGTGTGAGTAGTATAGGTGAAACGGAAAATTACGATCTGTCACCCATATCATGATAAATCGAACATACTATAGTACTCGACTACTACTCCTCTATCGGCGATGGCGTCCACGTCGACAGGTAACTAGTGTCGCTATTTGTACCGCCTCTGTGCTCCAGTACTCGACTACTACTCCTCTAGCCGTTGTAAGTCTTAGGACCTTGCAATAAGGGTTTTGACAGGTGCCTTCGTGCGTATAACGAATCACACCTAACTGTTTAAATCTGTTATCTGTATATGCTAGAGTCAAAGAATGAAAACTCTCGTGGAGCGAAAAAACCGTCCACAACGCGTTGTGGTCACGTTGAATCAGCCACGAAACCGCCTAAGCGAGATCTCAAAAATTCAACTTAATAATATACGGAGTTGTATAGTTAAACGGATTTTTACATCTTAGTTTAGAAGGCTAACTCAACGAACTGAGAATTACCCTCTAGCTCGTGTGACGAAAGTCACTCGCCTTTCAATACCGAAATTATATCAGTGACATCAACCAAACAATTTCATTTCATTTCGGTTACAATTAGGCGCACGTAAAAAGAGCTCCGAGCGACGTACTTGCGCAGTGAGCGAATTACTGACTTAATTGGTGGGATGAGGTGGGGCGCGGGCGGCCGCGACGGGGAAAATACCTGGCGCGTGGATTTGCTGTCTCGCGATTGGTTCGTTCGCTTCATGGCGCAGTGTCCACGATCGGTCGATCTCAAAATACAGTCACGCGCAAAAATGTATTTGTGTTACGATGGGTTTGCAGAGAAAGGTTTGGGCGAGGTTAGAGAGAGCGTCGTCCGTTTCACGGATGTCGCTTCACGAACGACGCTCTCACTAAACTCGCCCGTATGTCGGTGCGTCAAAGTTCACGCGTTTTTGTTTGGAACTCAATTATTTCCTAAACTAAGGCTGTCCGCGGGCATGACTCTTGGGAAAAGTGGTTCAGTAGGGTCGGTACAATATGTGGTTTCATTTAATGGTCGCACTCTATTTACACCCGATATAAATAAATAAATATATTTAATATATTTGAATAACTCCGCCTATCCTATAGGTTTGTTAAGAAGAAGGGCAAGTAACTTAGCAAGATATTGTCCGTTTTAATTATTTTTCCTTTTTCTAACTCACATAATTGTTTGTGAGGTCATGCTCTTGTCGATTTAGCACCTTCCATGGTTCTCTGTTCAGAGCCAAATCCATCAGTTGTTGGTGCGGTGCATAACGTCTTGCCTTTGCCTTAACGGAGGTTATCCCGATACTGTCTCTTTGCAAATTCATTTTTAACCGTGAAATTGTATTAATACCATTTGAAATAAATATGTTATGTTATATTATATATCACTCTTTAAACTTAATATTTCGGCCGTTCGATATAAGATTACTTGCATTTTATCTGCAAAATGGGCCCAAACTATCATATAAATACCATTTCATTGGATACATTAGGTCTTAGACAATAAAAATTACACTAAAATAAACTTCGTAAGAAATTTCATATTAAATATATTATTTCCAAAATAATAAATAAAAACACATCTAAATCGCGAGTTTTCTGAGCGGCCCGCTCTCGCAAAGCAGTATAGAAAAGTGCAAAATGAAAGCTTTGGAGCAGGACAGATTTCTCGGGATAACCTCGCCTTAAATATGGCCACTAAACTTGATCCTCTATCTCCGTCTTTCTCTTTTCTCTTCTGTTTTCTCTTCGACTATGACTTCTATTAATCCTTTTATCAATTACTAACCTTCGCACTATTTTATCGTTTCCAGCTGGGTGATTATTTTATAAACATACCCTATGGTCTATATATTGACCAGGGGCACTACGATGATAATAGAGAAAACCGCATCCAAATCTGTTGAGATGTTCTCGAGTTAAAATGAAACGTACATACAGAAAGACAGAGACATACAGTTAAAAATTCTACAAATGGTTGTTTCGGCTTCATTACATAATAATGATCAATTTTATTTAAAATTAATTTTCACTATACATACACGACTTTGTTACTACTTAATTATTTGTATTTCATGATGTTTCTTCTCCCTTTATCTCATTTCAGCACTTCCTCATTCTTCTCTGTCCAACTAATTCTCTTCGTCACAAAGACGGAACTCAAATCGTAGTTAAACAAGAACTCACTGAAACGGGTGTGTGTGCGAGTGGTAGAGCGCTCGCTTGCTAACCAAGAGGTCGTAGATCCAATCCCCGCGGTGCACATCAATTTGTGTTCGGTATGTGTGCTTCGGAAGCTGTTGGTCCATTTGTGCCCCAAGTACGGCAATAGGGCTCACCACTCACCACCCATCACATTTAGGACGTAATAATCACCGGTGAGAAACGAGTGTGGAGCTATAGTAAGAAATATTGGGACTTCGTGTTTTGTCGGCTAAGTTCGTTTTGTCCTTATGTTTTTGACAAGTCCATAAAATTTAGTAATAAGTTGTCATAAGACGTCATTGAATAAATGACGGCCCCATACCGTAGGCCGAAATATATCGAGAATTGTGAATATTTTTCTTTTTGTTTTTAAATATTAATGTTGTAAATAATAAAGCTCAAAAAGAGTAAAATATACATTTATTCATTAAATAAAAACGATTATTCATAGATTTGGGAATGCCGAAATCGCAATATTTCTGACTAGACCTGTACCAAGTGTAGACTGTGATTGCATTTCACAGTTCACACTTGGAAATAAATCTGACATCCCTTTGGGGATTCGTGTCGTGACGGTATGTTTTTAATACGTATGGCAAACAAAAAAACGATTTTTTATTTTTTTGCTTTCAGGTGCGCTTTCCTACTTTTACGGGGATAACAGCTACACGGGACACGCAGAGGAGAAGCCGTATAAATGTCCGATATGCGACTATCAGAGTAAAGCTAAAGGGAACGTAAAGAAGCACATGTTAACGCACTCGGGCGAAAAGCCGTATAAATGTGAACAGTGCGATTATCAAACTAGTAACAGCAGTAATTTAAAAATGCACATGAGTGTTCATTCAGAAAAGAAAACTTTCCACTGCACCGCTTGTAATTACCAATGTACACATATTAAAAGTCTTAGGAGACACATGTTAACGCATGCTGGACAGGAACCGTATAAGTGTAAAGTTTGCGAGTACAAGACCATATTTCAAGGGAATTTAAAGAAACACATGCTGAGGCACACAGGCGAAAAGCCATATAAATGTGAGAAGTGCGACTACCAGAGCAGTAATGGAAGCAATTTAAAGATGCACATGAACACTCATCAAGAAAAAAGAACGTATCAATGTGGGGTGTGTAAATACCAGTGTAAACACATCAAAAGTTTGCACAGACATTTCAAAAAACACGCAGAAAAATTACCTGCAGAAAGTAAAGCTACACAAAGTATAGATAATACTGTTTCATAGATTGAAAGAACACTGAGAAATGAATGTTTTCCAAAACTACGAAGGAAGCGACGCCAGATGGCGCTGTGTAAATAGTATAAATGAATTTTATTAATTTTTACGACACTGGAGGTTTTTTTGGATTATAAAATTAAAATCGTGGAGACTTAAAATATCAAGTTAATTTGTATATTCTTACTTGTTTAAGTAAGGAGGCACAGGTCGAGCTTTCGATGAGGGCGCGCACGGCGTTCAGTCGAGTACTGGATTTAATTTATGTAATCCAGTAATTTATTTATTAGGATGTTAATGTTAAACTAAAGTAGGCTAAACAACTGCACTGTGATGCATCAGATCATCGCTAGTAAAGTTATAGACGGGAAGTTGGGATATTGCAGATATAGATGTACCAGAATCTCATCTCAGAATCAATTTCTACATTTTTTTTAATTTGCTAGCACAAAATGACTTGTGAATAATGAAATCAAGTACATAAAAGAATTTATGCCAATTATAATTTGATTTAAAAACGTTCGAAAGAATAGTTTTTTTTATGGTGTGTATTACCATAACATTTTGAGGGTCGTACACAAGAAAGATAACTGTCCATACTATTCTATCCTTGAAGCTTTTAATTCTTTAAAATAAAAGATGTGACAAGCTCTAATCATTGTACAGATATACATGAAATGAAAATGTAAATACATTTAAAAAAAACTTGTAATTATGGAGGTTTTGATAAACAAAACAAGCGCTAAGCTGTTTGTCCTTTGTGCCTAAATTACGTCAATAGGGCTCACACTCACCACCCATCATATTTGGGACGTAATAATCGTCGGTGAAAAGCGGTTATACCAAGTGTGGATTGTGAATTTCACAGTTCACACTCGAGAACCCTCTGACACCCCCTCGGGGATTCGTGTCGTGACAATATGTGTAATTCCAATGTAAAACTCACTGTTTTTTTTTATGAGACGATGGATTTATTTATGTCAATTCTTAAATCATGGAGGTATGCTCAGTATGACATGTGGTGTATGTTTTGTAGCAAGTCACAAATACACTTCGTAAAAATTAACTTTTAAAGTCCCCGTCACGAGAAGCTATAAATTTTGTAAACACACATTCGAGGGTTTGCCACCTTTGGATTTGGAGGTGCATTCGAAACTCGAATTACAGCATTGTGACAGCGTCAGTGTGAACTTACTTCAAAATGGCGGCCAATGGTGTCGATTCGGTGTAGCACGACTTAACTTATTTGACAGGACTAACCCTATTTTAAGCGTCCTGTCCTTGTCTTTTCGATACAGAAAGAAAAAGACAGAATGCTTAGATTGGGTTTAGTTCTGTCAAATAAGTTAAAGTTGTGTTACACTGAATCGACACCATTGGCGGCCCAAATGTTTACGAGAAGCGTTCCAGGGGGCCTGGCATGGTGCCACTTTAACACCAATTTAAACAGCATTTGACAGCAAATCCCATATATTTTATGTCAAATGGTGTTCTGAAATGGTGTTAAAGTGGCAACCATGTTAGGCCTGCAGTACCACAAAACATTATATCGCTAAAATATAACCCGAACAAGTGCAATTGCTCGTTAGTTTCGTATTACACGTATGTTACTTTGAGTTGATTGAAATTGGGATTACTTGTTGTCGATTGAATTGTCGCTACGTAACTTAGTAGAAGTTCTTTATTTACAAAATTTATAGCTTCTCGTAACAGGGACTTTAAAATATCAACCATGTATATATATATGTATATAATATCAATATTGTCTTTTTCAATTGACTTCATAAAATATGTTACAAAATCGTGTCGAGGTTTGTTGTAATAAAACAATATTATTTCAAAATATTCTATGTGTAGTTTTTTATATTCAATTAGTAACCTTGAACAGTACCTAGTTCATGAAACTATTGCATAGCAGGGATTGTTAAAACAAGAGTGAGTGTAAAAACTAAGTCGTAGGCTTGTGTTTTAACACCTGGTATGGAGCAGGGTACCTACTAGGTACTACCTATGCAGACTATATCTTGTCCCTCTTTAGGTAGATCAACAGAGTGAGACAGAGCACTGTATCAAGCGCTATCGAGCTCGATATGGTCCTTCATGTTAGAGGTACAGGGTACCTAGCGTGTAGCGATGGTCTTTATCCATGTTTAAAATCCAAGTCGGATAAAAACCGAGCTTTAACCCATACTCATCCGGTTATTAACTCAAAAGCGGGATAAATACTATTCATACAATTTTTATTTTTGTTTCGTGTTTTATTCTTTAAGTTTATTTTACCTAATGATTATTATTGGTCTTGTGTGCACATGACCTGACCATAAGAATTGAATATAAGTAGAATATCAAACATTTTCATCCTTATAGACATTTTATTTTACACCTTTTCTTTTATAAACGTACTGCACTCAGTAAATGATCTGGCAGCTAAATCTAACAAAATGAAACCGGTCAAGTGCGAGTAGAACTCGTGGCCTGAGGGTTCTGTACATTCAGTTTAAAACACAAACGTATTCCACAAGCAGTTATAACTATTATAGCTATATATAATGTATCTTGTTAAATAAGATACTTGTACTTGTCCACAGGATTATAATTTAACTTAATACACCCAATAAAAAAAAACCAGTCTCGCAACTTAATTCTTCTACCGTAAAAAGTTGTGAGATCCATGTAAATCCAAGTCGGTTAATTTATTCAGTCCCTACTTAAGGGACCTTCTGTCTTAAGTTATTACATAATTAGCTAATCCATCAACATCTTATAGTGACCAGTCTGCCAGAAGTGCCTTAGAGTTTTGATGATCGGTCAGTCAGTGAGTGAGTGACAAAATTGAGAAACTGCGACTAGTTATAATTCTTAAACTACTGGTTCAAATTGAATGAAATTTGAAATATACCGTGTTTATACAATGTCTATTTGGTTACTGAAAATTCAGGCTTCTAGTTTTGTCCACAACGAAGTTACAGGGGGTTGAAAATGGCCTGAACTGCTTCGAGAAAAGGATGGTACGGGCATGCTGCTTTTTAACTCGAGTTGGGCCCCCAGATTTGTACGGAGTTTCAAGTTAAGATGATTGTATGGGTTTAAAATCGACAAAAATCGATTATGTTATTTATGGACATGCCCTTGGATCATTTCTAAGGTATCAAACAAATTTCGCCCTTATTAACATTTTTAAACCCCTTTGTTTTTTCATTGTAATATAATCAGTCAACTACGTGGAAGCTGTATATAACGAAAAAATATAAATGTCAATAAGGTCGAAATTCCTAAGGTAAGAGCACCGGTAATCGACAAGTTACCAGTCATCGACTGAAAAACAATTAATCAGCAAACATAGGGATAAGAATGAGTTTTTGTACATTGGCAACATCGATGCATAGACTTCAGTACCTCAGCTGTCAAGTTTTGACATTTCGCAAACATATTTAAAAAAAAAATTGAAAAAATTGTTGGTAAACATGGACACGCGAGCTTGTTTCGAAATAATCCCGATTTATTAAGGCAATCGTTAGTGCGGTAAGTGCAGAAATTTAACATTTACTCAAGTTCGTTTAACTCCAACCAGAATGTTTCTTATTTTTATGAATAATGGTGAAATATGAAAGATTTTTTGTTACTCTGCCATGCAATTTAGGTTATATTTAACAGATTTTTATCGATGTCGATCACTGGTGATCTTTATTTTCTTTATATCCATTAATGGACAAGTGTCGAAACTTATTTTTATTCTGCAAAAGCGTCAAATTAATATCATAAACTCTCCTTTATTTTGTGTACCGTAATGTTGTTGATATATTTATTTTTGATTAGTTGTACCAGTAATGGACACCAACTGTTAATTATTGGGTTAGCCAGTTGAGTATACCTGGTCGCCAGTTATGGACATCACAATTTGTATAAATGAGATCAAGACTACAACAATTAAAATTACTATTTTAGTGAAACAAGGTGTTTAAAAAGAACAGATTCTTTTTCAGTATAATCAGGGAAAGCTAGTTGCATACAAATTATTTCTTCTTTATATACGAGAAATTACTTATACCCTACTGTTTTTACAGAAATGGCACCTAAAAGAAATTATACACCTCAACAAATGGGGAACGCCATGGAAGCTGTTCGCAAAGGTGAAAAAATAGCAACAGCTGCTCGAAAATTTGGTGTTCCTAGAATTACCTTATATAATAAAATATGCGGCAAAAGTGCCATATCGTATCCCATGGGTCCAAAAACAGTGTCAACAAGAGACGAAGAAAATATATTAAAAGCTTGGGTACTACAAATGTCCGAACAACACATCCCTATCACAAAAGACGAATTATTAGATAGTGTGCAGCGTATTATAATAGACAAGAAACAAGAAAACCCTTTTACAGATAATCGACCAGGTAAAAAATGGTACAACTCAAAAAAAGGATTAGTAATACCATCACCATTTAAAAGAAATCTATTGGCCTGGAGATGACGATCTGAAAATAGGGAAAAAAAGAAGAGTTAAGGAAAAGATACCATCTGCTGTGACGAGCGAGAAGAGGCAGAAAAAAAACGTAAATTAGAAGAGAAAGAAAAACGAGCTAAAGAAAGAGAAGAGAAAAAAAATTATAAAGAAAAATTAAAACAACAAAAAAAGAGGAAATTGCAACATTAAAACCTGCAATATTAGTCGATACATCTTCTGATACTGAAACAGAAATAAGATATGCAGAAAGTGACGACAGCTTTTGTTGTGAATAAGACGAACATGATGATGAAAAACAAAAACATGATACACAAAGAAAAAGAGCAATTTCAAGGCAAGCTGAAAGTTCTACCGATTCTGAGTTAGAGTTAGGAATATTATACGGGGTAAATCGATGAAAAAACTGTCTGAAGGTACTTATGTCATAGTAAAGGGGTGAATACGAGGGTGAGTATTTTCCCGGTGTTATTAAAAACGTGGCTTTGGATTCTATGGAAGTTAGTACGGTGAGTTTTTCAACAGTGAACACCTTTAAATGGCCCGAGAAGCCAGACAAAATTTGGTACGGTGCTAATGATATTGTTGAGGTCATAGAACCACCATTTCTCACAAATAAAAGAGGATTTTATACGATAAAAGAGATAATAGTTATAATAGTTGTTATGTTTTGATGATTTAAAATAATACCTAATTTTTCTTAGAAACAGCATTTAATTAACCATACAATTTTTGTTCTCTGCTAAGACTGTTATATGTAGTTAGTTAATTTTTATATGTTTTAATTTTTTTTTGTCAAGTATGGAAGTATGTATACAAATAAAACTAATACTACAACTACAAAATGGTATTTCCTATTTATAAATGAAACCTAAAGATAAAAGAAAACGGTTCATTATTGGATGTCCATAACTGGAGCATGTTGATTAATGGGTGTCCATTACTAGATATTTTTTGTCGATTACTGGATAAAAAATGTTTTTATTTTTATTTATTTTTTTCATTCAATTTATGCCTCTAGCTTCAATTTCGAGATTTAAAATCATACATTGGACATTCAATCATACCTAAGCGCATGCAATTTATTTTAGTATCAAAAATAACTGACCTATTGAAATAAATGTCAAATTTCATCCTTAAACTGTCGATTATCGGTGTTCTTACCTTATGACACCTTAGAAACTGTCCAAATCATTTGGACATCATTTCTTAGATATCAAACCAATTTCGCCCTTATTGACATTTAAAACCCCTTTGTTTTTTTTATACTCCGTAAACTACGTGGGAGCTGAATAAAACAAAAAAACATAAATGTCAATAAGGTTGAAATTCGTATGACATCTTAGAAAATGTCCAAATCATTTAGACATCATTTCTAAGATATCAAACAAATTGAGCCCTTATTAACATGTTAAAACCCTTTGTTTTTTCATTCTCATATACTCAGTAAACTACGTGGAAGCTAAATTTAACAAAAAAACATGAATGTCAATAAGGTTGAAATTCGCTTAACGCCTAAGAAACTGTCTAGATCATTTAAAAATAATGTCTGATTAAAAGTTTTTACCTAATTTCTGAATTACTGATTTGTCTACTGAAATAGAAAGTTAAAAGTAATAACGGAATACTATAAAAAAAAAACAATCTAAAAATCGGTTTCAAAGTACCCACATACTTAGCCAGATTATTTTGAAAATTCAGCGGATATTATGTCGTAACGTCGATAGTTCTCCCACTTTTATGATTAGATTAGATTTTGCCCGCGGCTCCACCCGCGTGTTATTCGGTTTAACGACATGCTTTTTTCCGGGATAAAAAGTAACTTACGTGTTAAGTTGGGGTATATATCCATTCTAAATTTCATTCAAACCGTCCAGCCGTTTCAGCGTGAAAGAGTAACAAACATACACACACACATACACACCCTTTTGCATTTATAATAATATTAGTGTGAAGTGTGATGAGATAACATAGCCTTGTCTTAATTTACCACAAACGATTAATGACCGCGCTAATTAGACACCTGATGTATGAAATAACAAAGCCTTGTCTTATTTCACCTCAAACGATATGAACCGCGCTAATTAGACACCTGATTTTTCAATGATATTGATCTATCCAGGATAGACTATCCTACTGGAACCATGCATTCTTCCGGGATAAAAGGTAGCCTATGTGTTAAGTTAGGGTATAAGCTATATCCGTTCTAAATTTCATCAAACTTCGTTCAGCCGTTTCAGCGTGAAAGAGTAACAAACATACACACGCACGCACAAACTTTCGCATTTTCGCAATTTACTTTATATGTATTAAAATTATAAGTCTTTATATATATTAAAATTATAGTATAGTAGGAGTAGGATAGGATTTATATTTTCCATGTCGATTGTATGACCAAATCATGAGCATTATGTAGCATAAGCTCTTCCTCGTGCATGCCTAAAGAATATTATTACAATGGCGATTGTAGTTTTTTTCAAATTTCCATAGAAAAAGTATTTATCCTACGTTTTGAGTTTTTATTCAATAGAAACGGAAAAGTACGAGTATTTATCCAAAAAATGATAAAAACTGAGTAAATATTATTTGAGTTTTTATCCACCGCCCATCTCTACCCGGATGTTGAAAGGAGGTAGGTTACTGTAACTTAAATTCATAGTAACTGTATACTTTTTTTGACAGTTGTACTAAAATTTTCGAATATTGATACGATAATTCACTCGCACTCAACTGGTAAACCACGAGGGGATGCGGGCTGTGCTGCAGTGGGGAGGGCAGTTTGACAGTTAAAGTTTACTAACGATTTTTGACGTTTGTTGGCTATCGGGACCAAAGACATTGTATACAGAACTAATAAGTACACTGTCCAATTTTGTCCAACAAAAGTAGATTTTATTTCCTTAAAAAATAAGGTTGTCATTATTAAAACGAGCCGAGCAAGAGAGCTCTCGCCACTCGTGTGTCCTTGTCTAGCAAATTGCCAGTGTATTTAATATACTCGTAGTGTGTAGATAGTGCTTTTGAGTGCCAAATGGGTTAGCTTGTTTGTCGTATCGTATTGCACAGTCTAGTTCTGTATACAACGTCTTTGACAGTGACTCGGAATGACAATAGACGCGATGTAATCGATTGTGTTGTGATTCGGAACGCATTGCTATTCGTGGGTGTTTTTTGTGGAAAATTGTGGTTTTATAACCCTCCCCCCCCACCAGGAACAGAAAATACGGGCGGGCTAAATGCCATGCAGACTGGGATCGATCAGCTGACATTGACACTGACGTCTATGGCTATTTTCAATGCAAATTTTGTTTATTGTTTACGTTGTGTTGTCATGGGCAACCGGCATAAGCCTAACGTTTATTGCTATTTGCATTGCAAGTCATTTTGGGTTAGTTAACTAAGTACGAACATTTTTATTTTGAGGTTTGTAGGTAAGTAGTTGTGATTACGTGATTGGTGAAATTAAGATTTGTGTAGGTACTTACTTATTGAACGTCTACTCTAATCAATCGTGGCGTGCGTGGTATTATGATCACTTCAACTGAATTAAACTGGATGACAGTAAACTAGGAAATCATAACGTAATATTCGTCGGTGAAAAGCGGCTATACCAAGTGGGGATTGTGACTTGCACCTCCTAGTTTACACATTATAAATAAGAAAATAATTTGTGGCAGGCAAAAGAAAAACAGACATTTCATGTAGAAGTATTGATAATGAATGATTGTGCCTTCTTCCTTTTATCGGGCTGAAGACTGGCACTGTGCACAGTGGCGGAGTTACACAATCGCTCATCATTCTTTCTTCAGTTCTTTTCATCATCTCATGCAAACAACCTACATGCAAACCGAAAAACAATAAGTAACCAAAGCGAATAACAGGACAGTGACAGCATGTTAGAAGGAAAAAACACCAAATATAATTATTACTAAGTAGCAGTTAGGTGGTAGAGCTAATGCCGGGCTCGACTGTGGAGGTACCACCATCTTACTCGGAAATCCTCCCGAAGTTATTCGGGGGAGAGTACGAGGACAGCTCTCAGGCAAAAAAACCAGGCGGCCCACCATTGCATGGCGGCGGTATATCCATCCCCAATTGCCGGGCCTTATATAAAACAGACTGGTGACGGGCAGCGGCGTCACTGGTGCAAGGGTTTCGGCACCGCGCTCACCAACCCGCCTTCCCAGCGTGTGTGAGTATGGGCATTTCTTCCAGGAGGACCGCCCCAGAGTGGCGAAATCCTGGAAAGGCCTATGTCCAGCAGTGGACGAAACAGGCTGATGGATGGATGGAAGTAGCAGACCAAACTTATGGATTAAATAGCGTGGCAAGTTTCCATACAAAAAATAAGCTACGAAGAAACCTTTAAAAATGGGTTGTCTTGGCTGGCACATGCTTGGAACATTTGTTAATTACTTAACTAATCTTTAGTATATATTTTGTTTAGAAACAAGCAATATTTATAATTAAAAGAGCCCGAAGTTCACTGATGTAAAATTGCCACCCGTCGACTCTATGCGTTTATTATTAATGTTAGGGCTGCTACTATATGATATGTCTATGTAAATATATGATGTTATTTACACAGACATATCATATAGTAGCAGCCCTAACATTAATGGAACTACATTAACTGTTAGTGTATTAGTAGGTAATTAAAATTAACCAACTTATATTTGGAAAAACTATTGATCTTATCTTATGAACAACAAGATACAGCAAGGAAAGCAGTTCCTTCTGAAGGGAAAATGATAATCTAGACCACACAATACATATGCAGATACAATTTTTATCAGCAACTGCAAATTCTTGAAGCTGGAAAAATATGAAGTATTATGAATTTATGAATGCAATAATAAAAATTTATATTCTTACAATAACCTATATGTATTATCAGGTCCGGTCTGGCCTCAGGGCATACTGGGACTTTTCCCGGTGGGCCGGTCCTGGGTGGTTTTGGGTTTTTGGCTCGCAGACAGACGACGCTGTATATTATTGTTCCACTTTTGGATTGTGTATGAGGTGCTAACATCAACTCCCTTAGTGCAAATCTATGAAATGAAATGACAGTTCAACGGTAGGATGTGCAAAAATACGTAAACTTATGTACTGCGAAATTATAATGTGGAGAAAATGTAACATTTAACCAAGATAATATAATTTGTGGAATTAAAATAAAATAATATCCTTGAAAAAATGACAGCTTTGATGATCAATCACTCATGGGTTCATCAACTTCATCATCAGTGCCGAATAGTGACAGATTTATGAAATAAAATTCTAAGATTTCATTTATAAAACTGTTGAAAATAGATTCAGCTAACAGTTCAGACAACTAAATCAGCTACCATTTCATATTTTGGAGAAGCAATACTATTGATAAATAAACTTATAAACATCAGTAAGTAGGTACCACATAAAATGCAAAAATTTGATTATTATTATTTTACTTGATGGGCTTAAGTCCCTAAGTAATCAATTCATTTGTACTATTATGCAAACGGTACTTTTGAATCCCAATCCAATTGTGGAACAATAATACATTCAGAATATACATAATTGCACCTGAGGGAAATAATTTATTTTATTTCTTTAGAAGGGTATACACACTACATGTATCTTAAAGGATGTAGAATGCACTTGGCTGGCTGCATGATTGCCTCTTTTCTGTTGACTTCTAAAATAGGTAGGTAACATAAAATTTTGTGTAGTTTACAAAAGGCGGCAGAAAAAAAATCTTCTCAATGTAAATACATGTATCTTAAAGGATGTAGAATGCACTTGGCTGGCTGCATGATTGCCTCTTTTCTGTTGACTTCTAAAATAGGTAGGTAACATAAAATTTTGTGTAGTTTACAAAAGGCGGCAGAAAAAAAATCTTCTCAATGTAAATACATGTATCTTAAAGGATGTAGAATGCACTTGGCTGGCTGCATGATTGCCTCTTTTCTGTTGACTTCTAAAATAGGTAGGTAACATGAAATTTTGTGTAGTTTACAAAAGGCGGCAGAAAAAAAATCTTCTCAATGTAAAAGCCCAGTTTGCTGGCTTGCACCAAATTTTTCTCCACCGTTATCTACACAACTCAACAATTTCGAAATGTGCTCAACCTAACATAGTGGTGAGGGCAGGGCCCCGACTTTAAGTTAAAACTTGCTCCTAAGGAAAATGTAAGTATGAAATAAAAAACGCTGCACACGCGACGAAGAAAATACGGGAAATCTAAGAATATCCATCACATATTGTACGCCTGTCTCCCAGAGGGGGGTAAGACTGAGAATGCAGATTTCCATCTGCTACGATCCTGACCTGACACAACTCTTCCAGATCCATCAATCTAATCATACAAGCTTTTCTACTTTGGGTACCTATAGAAATCAAAAATTGGTTTTATGCTTAGAGGAAGAGGCCCAACAATAATTAATGTAGTCTAAATGCTCTAAGGTTTCAAGCTTTCAAGTGAAATCACGAAAATAAAAATTACTTATCAACTATCAAAACAAACGAAGTAACTAAATAGGGATGTATATACATTATATCGAGAAATTCTCGACGAGAACCTGGTATTATCGATAATATAACATTGAAATTTTGATGTTTTTAAATGTACGACGAATGATGTAGCGATACGGTTGAAAATTATAACAAAATGCATTTTTGAAAATACAACGGGCATAAAAGGCCAAGGAGTAGAAATTTTAAAGAGCTGTTTTACGCATGTGTTGTAGTTAGGTACTAAAAATACTTAAATAACGCTTTATGTTATTAAAGGCAGTACTGAACAAACATTTTATGTCGTTATTTATTAAGCCTATTTCATAAGATTATTTGATAAGCTACAAATCTTAGTTACACCGCTTACACCAATAAATGTTGTTTTTGGCACTCCGTGACAAAGTTTTCCTGCACAATAACTTTAAAAGCATGCTCAATAATTAAACATATCCAAAATTGGTTTCCAAGTAAAGGTTCATAAATTCATAATTGAAGCATGATGGCGGTTCTTAATTTTTTATTAAAAAATAATGAAAAATGTGACTTGTTTTATTTCTTACCTTGATTTCGATATTTCTTTATTAAATGACCCCAACACTATTTAAATTATATCGAAACATTTATTACTTACCAAATTAAAATGTTGCAATAAAAAAAAACGAAATGTCGATATTCAAAATGTATCATCAACTCACATCACTATGCCATCTGATGACATTTAAGTTCGGTGTTGCTATAAATAATGGAACATCTATCATTTCTGATGACTTTAAGTTCGGTGTTGCTATAAATAATGGAACATCTATCCACACACCATATATTGGATGTCTGTGCATCATCATTCATGGAACGTAGAAGCAACGTCCTCTTTGACAGATCATTATCGCCACAAAATTTTTAAAAGTACAAGAATTAAAAGTACAGACTTAAGACTAGACAAGACTTTTTACAGTTTTTTCTAGTTCCCGGCTTTAAAAGACAATGTATCCAGAGCCTTTAAACCAAACTCAGCATTAAGAAAAAACTTCAAAGTCAATATGTGTGTGTGTTGTGTATGTACATAGTTTTTAAACGCACACATGGTTATCTGCATGGAAAATAGCCTCAGCCCAGAAAATAACCTCAAACAAAATCACGTGGTCACAACATTGAATTATATAAACATTTCAATTTCTTTCTATGTTTAAACTTACCAGATTAATAAAGTGAAAGTTTAATAGACTTATCAAGTGATTCCGGAATATTCGTAAAGCAAGCTCGGCGTGGCCACGATAGACGATGCAGGAGATGCAAACATTCTAACGAGTAGGTGCCCCTAAAACAGGTTAGATTCACTTTGCATGTAGTATTCAGTTTAGGATATAAGACCCGTTGTGGCATTGCTGCAGTACCATAGTTCGTTTTAAGGCTAAGATTCTGATCTGAGGCAGAACTCAGCTCTGCCAAGTTTATGTATATCGGACGCATTGCAGCGTTGCTCAAGTGTTAATGGCCATATCAAGATCTATAGGCCAACCCGCTTCTCTCATTCTCTTCTAGATTTCCTAAACTCCCTTCTTTGATGATGTCTTTATCATATAAGAAACCTACAGACAAATAGGTCCGGCTTTGATCTAGCAGTCAGTTATTGTGTTCTTTTATAGAGATAGACTACATTAGGCTACGTCCAGTTAGTTTTGGATGTAGATCAAAGCGTTGTTGGTACAACAAGACTTACAGTTATAATTATGGTTACCTATTTGATTGCTATGTTTCATAATTACATAACATTTAATTTTCTTAGTTAAAATGGACAAAAATACCAAGTACATGATCAATAGTGACAACAAACAAGAGCCATGTTATCAGCCAACTTTGAGTTGATGAAGAGATAAGTAGGATCATGACGGGTGATCCTGCAATGACTACATACTCACACACACAAAGGTAATCATCGTCAGACTGTAGACAGCTTAGTAGGATGTAATAAACCCGACTCACATGCAAGGAACAAACAATTTGCAAAACCGTGAAATGTCACGATATATAAATCTAAACTAAAATTTCTCACACCCAACTTCTCAAGTGCTAATTATTTTATTTATTTTTAAGCATCTGCTGTCTGTCCAACCATCTTTCAAAGGTGTCTATAGCTTCAGCTGTAATAAATAGCCAGTTGAAATTTTCACGTTTCTTCGCTTATCTTCTAACACGGCATATTAGTTTTGATAATTCTCTAACCCCTCACTGAAAAATTCTGAATAACATTGAATACGCTCAATATTTTTACTTACACTTTGTTGAAGATCAAGGGCAAATTCAAGCAACTAATTAACCAAAAATCTACATGGCCTGAGTTTGGGTTTTTTTATTTGACTCCGAATTTTTATGTTAAGGTGTGAAAAGATCTGAGAAATGCACCTTTTTCGTACGGAACCCTATTTTTTATTGAATGTTGTTTTACTTTAAAGTATGTACTACAATCTGACTTAATTTGAAACTTGTTTATATCACTATCTTTAAGAGCTGAAAAAAATAATATATATTATATTGTTTAAAAAATTAGGTGGTAGAGCTGGTGCCAAGCTCAACTGTGGAGGTACCACCATCTTACTCGCAAACCCTCCCGAAGTTATTTGGGGGAGAGTAAGAGAACAGCTCTCAGACAAAACCAGACAGCCCACTATCGCCTGCGACTGATGGATGGCGGTATATCTGTCGCAGTAAAGTAGTTAAATCAGAGAGTTAATTGAATCTCTAGAGAGTTAATTAAAGATCGACATTCAATCAAGTCGCTAGCATTTTGATTTAAATAAAGCAGCGTCGAAAACGTTTAACTATCTGTCTGACCGAAAGCCAGCGTGTTGATTGATTAATAATGTAAAACAAGATGATGGCTCTGAGTTGTTTCATAATGTTCAAACCTGACCTAACGTACTGTTTTTAAATACATTTTGACCTATCCATTATGCACCTATTTAGTATCCTACTCGGGGACGCCTCGCTCCGCTCCGCTTCGCTCGGCTCTGAGTTGTTTCATAATGTTCAAACCTAACCTAACCTAGTGTTTTTAAATACATTTCGACCTATCCATTATGCGACTATTTAGTATCCTACTCGGGGACGCCTCACAAAGGTCACCCTACCAAAGTTGAAATGCGCCTAGGAACGTTTAGGAAACTCGTTAAACGTTTCGTTCACTCACTTGTCTGACGGAACTTTAGCGACTTGATTGAATGTCGATCTTTAATTAACTGTCTAGAGATTCAACTAACTCTCTGATTTAACTACTTTACTGCGACATATCCATCCCCAATTGGCGGGCCTTATATAAAACAGTAGTAAAACAGTTTGGATTTCAATTCCTTGAATATTTTATAATTTTTTGTGACAAAGGCATGTGAATATTTCAACCTTTTACCTTTCTGGTTGAAGCTGTAGGCCTCTGTGATAGATGGACAGACAGCGGAGGCTTAGCAATAGGGTCCTGTTTGACACCGGGTTTGGGTAAGGAACCCTAAAAATAGATTTTAATATATTATTTGTTTCAGTTCTATCTTAAAAATACATACAAGTTTTTAATTTGTCCAGATTGTAGTACATATTCTGAAGTGAAACAATGTAAATAAAATAAAAAATTAAATTAAATAAAATGTTTTTATTCCAGCCAAATATTTCATTGACATAAAATACATTGGCCATATCTTAAAAATAACAGAAAATAAAAATATATATATATATACCGGGTGTAAATAGACTGCTACCATTAAATGAAACCACAATTCTACTGACCCTATACGACTATACCCTGACGACTATATCGCTAGGATTTTTACTAATTTTACTGTGAAATAAACACCTACAAATTAAATATATATATATGTTATAATATTTCTCAAACTTCTTACAAAAATCCTTTGTCTTTCAGGTGCGATTCCTCGAGCCATTTCCTACCCGAAGGACAGCTACACGGGACATGCAGAAGAGAAGCCGTATAAATATCAGACCTGCGACTGAAAAGTCCTATAAATACGAGTATGAGAATATTGCGACTATGAAACTAGATAGAAGAAATATTAATTCACATAATGACTGTTCATTCAGACAAGAAAACGTTACAGTGCGGCGTTTGTAATTTATCAATGTACACAAATGACAGGTCTGAAGAGACAAATTTTAATGCACACAGGAGAGGAGCTGTATAAGTGTAAAGTTTGTAAGTACAAGACTATTCGTGAATGGAATTTGAAGGTGCACATGCGAAAGCACACGGGAGAAAAGCCGTATAAGTGTGAGATGTGCGACTATCAGAGCAGCATGGGCAGCAGTTTGAAAATGCACATGACGACTCACCATGAGAAGAAAACATATCAATGTAGGGTGTGTGAACGGCAGTACAAACATATTGGAAGTTTGCACCGACATTTTAAGAAGCACCTCGAAATACCAACGAAAAGGAAAGTAAATACAGAACACTCAAAGAAGAAACCATTTAAATGTGAGATATGTTACTATCAGAGTACCGCTACAAGCAACGTAAAGAAGCACATGTTTACGCATACCGGCGAAAAGCCGTACAAATGTGAGCAGTGTGATTATAAAACAAGTAATAGCAGTAATTTAAAGACTCATAAGAGTGTTCATTCAGAAAAGAAAACTGTCCAGTGCGGCGTTTGTAATTACCAATGTACACAAATGAAAACTCTTAGAACACACATGTCAACGCATACAGGAACGGAGCCATTAAAGTGTAAAGTTTGTAAGTACACGACCATATTCAAAGGGAATTTAAAGAAACACATGCTAAGGCACAATGGAAAAAAACCGTTTAAATGTAAGATGTGCGGCTATCAGAGCTATGATGGCAGCAATTTAAAGACGCACATGATCACTCATCAAGAAAAAAAGATGTATCAATGTGGGGTGTGTGAATACCAGTACAAACACATCCAAAGTTTGCGCAAACATTTTAAAAAACACGCGCTGACATCACCTTCAAAAAGCAAAGTATAGATTGCACTGTTTACTAGACTGAAATAACACTTTTTATTTCTTAAATATGAGAAAAATCGTTTAGATGTTTTCCAAACTAGGCCAAATGGACCGACGATAATTTTTTTCATATCCTTGCAACATTTTAGGTTTCTTTGTATGATGAAATAAAATTGTGGCGACTTTAATATTCAGTTGTTATATTAATTAGGCTGTCAAAGTGGGCTAAGCTAAGAGAAAGAGACTTTAAATTTAATACATAGCTTATTTAGAAAAAAAATACCAAATCAACATTTTATTCAGTAAATGTTCGAAACGTTGCACAACGTTTTTATGAAGTTATAAACGAATTAAATGGTAACTTAATTCTCAGTTACAGAGATCAGAGATCAGAGTAGCAGCATCAAAATTTGTTTAATGGTTCTCAAGTTTAAGTGAAAATATGTACTAAAAACACAGACGCACATTTTATTATGTATAGAAAATAAATACAGCACATCTCCGCTTTGGTGGACCCCGGCTGATTGTTGAATAAAAAAAATTATGTTGATAATTTATTGCCTACATAAATAAGGTAAACAGAAGTAGGTCAATCAACTTTTTTACCCATACTACTTTTTGGAGTAATCAACCACAAAATTCACAATTTCGCTAATTTCTTTCCGAAAATGGGTTTCTTCGCTTACTAAATTATTTAGTAACATTTCGAAACAAAAATATATTAAGAAATATTTATATATTTTGAAAAATGTGTGGTAACTTAGTTGAAGAATTTGTCCCGGAGTTACTATGGAAAAACGGTGTTGATTCGAAAGACACTCAATGGTCTCTTTGTATAATATTCTTGTTTTTAACAAAAAAGCTACGCGTCGAAGTTGGTTATCATTGGATTGTTACATAAATAATATAAAACAATAATAAAATATATATATTTATTTAATAATATTTTTTTATAATTTCAA
This sequence comes from Ypsolopha scabrella, assembly GCA_910592155.1. Taxonomy (NCBI): domain Eukaryota; kingdom Metazoa; phylum Arthropoda; class Insecta; order Lepidoptera; family Ypsolophidae; genus Ypsolopha; species Ypsolopha scabrella. The sequence goes on along the minus strand of OU342989.1, from coordinate 2,490,378 downwards.
TAGTTCACAGACCATCGACACCTCGCAAATACGTGCATCCTCCTTCCGCTATGGGCACGCATCTCTGGAAAAGAAGAAAAAAAAAACGATAAATGGCCGCCTCTATGGGCTAGCGATTCGAGTAAGCAGAGGTCGCAGGTTTAAATCTACTAGTTAATACCTGTGCTCAGTCTTCAAAAGGCACGTTCAGCTGTGGATTCATATTACATACTCACGCCTGTCTCTCAGGGGGGTAGGCAGAGAATACAGTTTTACATCTGCTACGAATTTAACATACCTCTTGCTTCTTCTACATCCATCAATCTAGTCATACAAGCTCTTCTTTGCCGGGCAGCCCTTGGTCAGTATGTCGCCAATTTGGTTGGCATACGTCCTTCTAGAGCGGCCCGGTCGAACTATAACTTCCACTCGCGCACAAAAAAAATGTTTGTCTCTACTTTCAGTCTTCCTCTCTATAATATAATTGTTTATAATGACCAAATTCGTACTGGAGACTCGGATGGTTCATACGCAAAATGTAGACTTCCCATGAGTGAATTAAGGTTGTTCGTGAACATATGGCAATAAAATATTTTTCGTATCTCGCAAACAGGGTGTTGCAACCATAAGCGTTACAGATGTAGGGCAGAGATGAGGTGAAAGGATGATGGGAACTGGATGAGGGAGATGTGGGAAATATAGAAAAAATGAGGGCGCACTGACCTTGAAGTGTCCCAAATTGTCTCATTGATCCTTGGTCCTGACCACTTACCGAGTCTTCAGTATGAATTTGGTCATATAAACAAGTCACCTTTATAAAAGATACCTCATAACCTCCTAATTTAACACAGAATACAATACGTTATATATTTTTTTATCGACTCCACAAACACATTCACAAATATAAATTCTTCCATTTCAAGATGTTCCGATGTTTCTTTTCAAAATTTTCTCTGAATTTATGGAGTGGAAATCATTTTCGACATTTCATTCCGTTCCAACGCTCTCATCGCCTCACCTCCGACGCGTGAGCCACAAGAGTCATACGAATGAATGAAGACATTTGCTTCACTCATGGATTATTTGCCATTCACCTCATTCATTTGTAATCGATTTTAGCGATGTTATTCTATTTCGGATCGTACGGTAAATGTAAACAACATTACTCTTATAAATCGAAATATAATTCCTCTGAATGCCATAAAGGAGGCGAAACCGGTTAGGAAGTTTGGATTGTTTGTGGAATAGTAAAAGTTATTTTCTGTTCATTACTTTCTCCACTCCAAGCTCCACGAAGTGTCAACAATCAATATTATCAACATTCGTTCAACAACTGCTTTGCGAGTGAGTTGGTCCACTGCGGCGGGAGTGAGCGAGTAAGACACAAGTTCCGCCACGTGAGCGTAATTTTGATTGCAAAAAAGGCGTCTATAGGCAAACCGGAAAAGTAAGACTTCGGCCGCGACGTTACAGAGACGCGGGGGACGATGATAAAGGGAACTGCGCGGGGAGCGGGCGGCAGGCTTGTGAGAGAGAGTGTTCCTCTCACTCTCCCCCCTGCGCTCCTGTAGCGTCGCGGGCGAAGACTAACTTATCCGTATTTACATAGGAGTCTTCGATTGACACCTGTTAAAATTTAATACTCACATTCGACTCCGAATCAAACTCAAACCCGTTGCTACAGATCAGTTTTACGGGCAGCGTTCCGGTACACAAGTAAAAATGATTGCAAGCCGCCATATCCGGAACGTTCCCGAAGAAGCCATCTGGACAGATCGACTCGGTGCTTGTTTCATCGTTTTCGATGATAATATTCTCGTCAGTGACTTCATTTTCCCTCCTGTCGTCGCTGACAACGTCAGACGATGTAGATGACTGACTTGAGGTGCAACCCCCTTCCGCTATTGCTACGCATCTCTGAAAAAAAATGAAATTCACAGCAAATCTTGGAAGATTTAATGATACGAGAATGTTGTAAAATGAGAATCAGGAAGTTGTGCGGCGTAAAGCAGGTTTCATATATATAAATAAAACTATTCCTCTGCCGCAATGTTGGCTCCCCTGTCTGTCACCGACATCTAAACGAGATGTTTAAATAAAACGAAATTTTAGGGTCGGATGACCCTATCCATCCATCATGAGACTCCATCCATCCATCCAACTTAATAAACTCACTGATATAACATTGTTATGATATTTATGTCTAAACTCACTGATAGTGTATTCAAATAATATTGTTTCTTATGATACAGATGTATCTATGTGTAAACTAGATAGCATTGCTACCAACGTACATGTCGAACAGAGGAACTTTTTTTATGAAGCGCACTATAGAACCGTTCCAATCACAAAATATCATGTGACAGTTAAAAAACAGCATAAATAAAATAAATAATAATAAACAAATAAATCATTTAGTTCGCAGATTGAACACGAGAGCGCTAGTTATCAGTCAACGAGAGCAGAAACCCACAAGTGTAAGAAAGAATAATATGTCACTTACCGCAGATACCGGATCGAATTCAAATCCTTGGGTGCAATACAACTGTATGGCTAAACCTCCTGTACACATGTAGTAGGAATTACATAGGTTAGGATGCGCCACATTTCCGAAAAAGCCAGGCTGGCAAATCAGGGGTGCCACGGTTGTACCGCTTTCTGTCGTTACTTCATAACTTTCTGTTGTTGCTTCAGAATATTCTGTGGTCGCATAGAAGTTTTCTGTGGTTACTTCAGTGCTTTCTCCAGAATTGTCTGTGGTCGCATAGATATTTTCTGTAGTTGCTTCATAAGTTATTGTGGTTTCTTCAGAATTCTTTGTAGTTGCTTCAGAACTTTCTGTCGTCGCCTCAGAATTATCTGTAGTTGCTGCTAAATTGTCCGTGGTTGCTTTCTCTGTGGTTACTTCAGATTTGTCCGTGGTTGCATAGACATTTTCTGTGGTTACGTCAAGATTTACTGTGGTTGTTTCAAACCTATTTGTCGTAGCTTCAGAACTTTCTGTGGTTACCTGTACACTTTCCGTGGTTACTTCAGAGTTTTCTGTGGTTTCATGGGCAGTTTCTGTAGTTTCTTCAGAATTTATCGTAGTTGCCTCGGCATTTTCTGTTGTTTCTTCAGAATTTTCTGTGGTTGCTTCAGAGTACTCTGTGGTTGTTTGTGTTGGTGCTTCAGAATTTTCTGTAGACCCCTGAGAGTATTCTGTGGTGGTTAAAACATACTCTGTGGTAGATTTATCATCCTCAGAACTATCGGTACTAGTATACAAAGTTTCTGGAGTTTTATTTGACGTAGTTTCTGTGAGAGTTGTTAATATTTCGGTTGGCGTTATCCCTGATTCTTCAATATTAGTTGATACATCATCGGATGTTGTAGTATATCCCGCCGTTGTAAACTCAATCAAATCATTAGTATATTCTCCTTGACTAGATGTGGTTCCTGTTTCTTCTAGTGAAGACGTACCGTCCTTCGTTGTAAAAGTAGTATCCGTTACAGATGTTGACAAAGTTTCGTCTGTTACATTACTAGATTCTGTATTTCCAGAATTTTCTGTAGTTGTAGCTTCCTCACGAGAAAAATTTTCTTCATTTTCGGTAGTTGGCACAGTAAAGAGAATAGCGTCAGTAGTCGTCTCATCCACGTCGTTAATAGTGGTCTCGGTGGTTTCACTATTTACTGTAGTCAAACTGTTTTCTGTAGTTTTTGTTGCGAATTCAGCGGGCGTTGTATTTTCTACAGGATCTGCTGTTTGTTCTTTTGATAAAGTGCAGCCACCTTCTTTTATGACGATGCAAGTCTGAAATATGAGATGAAGAATAAGCATAGTGAAAACCAAAAAACTTAATAAGTATACAGTGTAATAAACAAATACATTATGATCATCGATTATATATCTTCCCAATGCAAACAATAGTCTAAAAATGGATAAGCGAAATGGTCATCTATCTGCATCAAAACTCAAACAACAACAACAGCTTGTAATATTAAAATTTTAAAAAAGCAAAAATATATGGGCGAAAAACAATGAATCAAACATACTCACACCACCAACTGGATCAAATTCGAATCCAGAAGCACAGAAAAGTTGTATTGCCCTCCCTCCCGAGCACATGTAGAAAGAATTACATAGCTCAGGATGTGGAACATTTCCGAAAAACCCAGGTAAGCAAACTGGCGGTGCTACAGTAGTACCGGTTTCTGTGGTTGTTTCAAAATTTTCTGTAGCAATATCCGAATTTTCTGTAGTAATATCCGAATTTTCTGTAGTTGTTTTATAGCTTTCTGTGGTTGTTTCAGGGTTTTTATTGGTAGACGTGTCTAAAGTGGATTCGGATTCTTCAATGGTTGTTGAAATTTCTTCACTTGCGGTTGTTTGTTCTGTAGTTAATTCGCTAAAGCTAGTGCTTGTGCTGTAGTCTGTAGAAGGTCTCGTTTCTTCTTCAATTGTTGTGGGACTTACATCTGTAGAGACTGTTTGAATCGTAGTTTCAGAGGTGGTGGTTAAGCCTTGTTCAGCTGTTTGTTCGGTAAGGTCAGTTATTAGACTTTCAGTCGTAAAATTATCAAACCAAGTAGTTCCTTCTGTTGTGTGGGGTGACAGATCAGAGGAAGATGAATCTTCAGATGTAAAGTTAACTGCTTCTGTAGTTATTACAATATCTGTAACATTTATAGTAGTAGGCGCCTCACTAGTTACTGTGTAACTTTCTGTGGTAGTAAAAACAGCATCAGAGGTGTCTGAATCCGAGGTTTCTAAATTCTCGGGATTGTCTGTTACAACAGGATAGCTACCTGTTGTATTCCCAACCTCAATTGTTGTAGGATTAACCTCAGTCGTGTTTAAAATGTCTGTAGTAGCTATTTCATCATTTGTTGCATAACTTAATTCTGTCGTTTTATCTACAGTCGTTGGTTTGCCTGTTGGTTCGTTACCTGCTTCAGTGCTTAAGTCAATATCAGTAGTGTGTTGATTTAAAGTTGTAGGATTTTGCTCTGTTGACGGTGGAACAAAATCTACAGTTGAATAATCCTCATCAGTACTACTAGATTCCGTTAGAAATGTAGGAGATTCAGTAGTAGACCAAAGATAATCTATCGTAGTAAGCTCTTCAGTTGTGCTAGTTTCAGAGAAAGGAGTTGCTTCTGTAGTAAAATCTGCTTCACTGGTATTTCCTGTTTCGGCAATTATTTCACTAGTTTCACTTGTTGATGTAGACGTATCAACAGATTCATAAGTTGTACCGATTTCTTCAATAGTCGTCTGAATTGGTGCATTTGTCGAATATGATTCTGTTTGTGTAAAGTTACTTGCTTCAGTTGTGACGTCAGTCTCTACATTAGTAGAGTTATTTGTCTGTGTAGTTGTTCCTTCATCCGTGGTTATCTCCAGCGGTTCATTCGTTGAAACTTCATCTTGTGAAGTTGTTGGTTGACTAGTGGTTATAGGTTTACTGGTTATTTGCTCTGATTCACTAGTTGTAAGTGAATCAGTAGTAGCCGATGTGAGACATTGGACCGCATCAGCCCAGTTGCACACCTGGAAATTTAAATCAGATGAGTTTGTCTAATAATTACTACCAAATAATAATAATAACTTTTTATACAGTAGCAAGGTATATTATTACTGAAAGCAGCTTATTTCCGTCAAAAAGAATGCCCGCTTAAAGTTCGTTTGGAGTATTTATTGTTTGTTTCATTACGTTTCATTTATTTATTCCCACTATGCATTGAAAAACTTCGTATGATATATGTGAGTAAAAGTTGTTTCAAATCGTCCTCGTAAACTATTGCCTCCTTATCGCACTTATAGCGCTTATTATAGATAACTAAAGTGCTTCAAATAGTAGTTTTAATGGTCTTCAGAGATAGAGATAGCAGTGGAACTCCTCAATAGATGACAGCGTATCACTCGATATTGCGGCAAACGCTTTTTACCAGGATGCTGATGGCAAGGTGTTCCTTTAAATAGTAGTTTATTCTATTATTCCTTATTACACGAGGTTTTCTTGACATGGACCCTTCAGATAATGATCGAAGCATGAAACTTGGTACAGGTATAGCCGAGGTCAAAATGAGCAGATTAAGGCCTGGGCCCGGCGGTCCCGGACTTGAGGTGGGGGGACAGGGGGGCAGACTACGCTCGTGCGGCTCCGTAAACAAAAAATGCTAACGCATATTTTACAAAAGGGCATTTTTGATATCATTTTCGTATAAATTAAGGATGAGGAATTCAAATTTAATTTTAGTGTATTTCTATACAAAAAAAACCGAAATTTTAGCGAAAAACTGAAAATGGTGGTTATCTATTCTCTCTTCAAGCAGATATTACGTAAATAATAGTTACTTTTTAAGATTATTATTTTTTTTAGTTATTATTGTGTAGTAAGTATATATCATATATGTATATATTTTTATAAACTGCAATAACTCTCTATTACTATTTTTTTATCTTAAAAAGTAACTATTATTTACGTAATATCTGCTTGACGTGAATAATTTGCACGAAAATGATATCAAACACGCCCTTGTGTCAAATAACGAAGCGTTGGCATTTTTTGTTTACGGAGCGACAGGTGCGTACTCTGCCCCCCTGTTCCCCCCCCCACCTCAAGTCCGGGACCGCCGGGGCCTCAATCTGCTCATTTTGACCTCGGCTACACCTGTACCAAGTTTCATGCTTCGCTCAATATCTGAAGGGTCCCCATACAAGAGTTGACAAGAGAATGTCTAGTACAGGAAAGTATGAAATGAGATAGGATAAAAGGTGCTCGCCCAGAAATTGTAAGAATGGAAGTAGAGACGTTAATTAATCAGTCCAGACTAGTCCGGAGACTATTAAGGCTGTACCTGACCCTAGGACATGAACAAAGCCAGATTTTCGAGGGTTCTTTTGAAGAAATTAGGACTATCTTCATATTTAATTAAATACATTTGATAAATTAATCTTTCATCTAGATGTTCCACGTATAAACAATGTCCTAAGATTTATACCTTTGCAAGAAAAAAATGTTTTCCATCCTCTTTTTTTGGTTTTCAAACGTTCGTTTCAATAACGCGACTAAGAGATCAACTTGTTTTTTTTTTCATAAATTGTTAATCGAAATATAAAGGTTTTCTACGTAAATCCAATACTTTTTTCCCTAAAAAATATTTCAGTATTACCTAAAAACCCTGTGTCGCGCGTAATTATGAGCAGGTATTATGCGTCCTGGCCTGGACAAATACAAGAATTAGCTAACCAATAATCGCCTCTATCAAAAGCTAATAAAGTATTTGACATTGGCCTTTTTGTGTTGGACGGGTAATGACATTTGTTCCTAGGGTATGCCATACTCTTAAGAGGCCGTCGGCGGCTTGAAGTCAGTCGCGCACGGGGTCGCTATGCTTGCTATTTCATTCTACATATATTCAACTTCGGATTAAAGAGCACTGACTGACTGTTATTGGTTGGCCCGAACGTTCATTTCCTGAGCTCGTACGGGACTAACCGAAGACGGTGTGAGAGGCAAGCTAACGCGAGACAACATTCATGATTTGAAAAAACTCGAGAATGGTTTTGGTGGTTCCTATGATTTCAGGAGATCGAATCAAATCAAAATATTTATTTTTGCAAAATAGATACTTAAAGTATACTTTCTACAAGTCAAAGTTAACTATAACAATATAATATATCTTTAGGATATAAAAAAATATATAATAATACGGGAAATAAAATATACACCTGCATAAAATAGAGGAATCTAGGAATAAAAATATTATATATACATAATGCAATGAAGAAATAAGTTCATTGATTAAAAAGGGAAATACATACAAAAAATATTAAGGTTGGGCTACTAAAATGTAATAAAGTTATACACCTGCATAAAATAGAGAAATATAGGAATAAAAATATTATATATACATAATGCCTAACCATCCGCACCATTCGATTAGTATTGCTAAGAAGAAGGGCAAGAAACTTAGCAAACATTTTTTTTTCAAAATAAAACATATGATACAAAATCATATACATACCTACTCAAGTAAAGGCATAAAAAAATATAAGACTGCAGGAATTAGTCACGAGAAAAAAATATATCTTAGTCAACCCGTCTCATATTGTCTATTACCTTTATGAAAGTAAGTTTACATATTAATTAATTTCAAGCCTTTGAGGAATCATACAGTATTAAAATATGCCAATTATGAATTACAATTTTGAATAAGATCATTATTATTTATTACACCATGCTTCATTATCGTCCAAATAATCATTGATTTTATAATAAGCTTTCTTAAGTAGTCCCTGCTTAATATATAGTTTAAACTTATTTTCAGGCAAACTAAGGACCTCCTCTGGAAGCTTATTGTAAAATCTTATACCATGTCCTACAAAAGAGGTACCTACTTTGGCAAGTCTTAATTTTGGAAAAGCTAGTTTATGTTTGTTTCTGGTTTCAACAGAGTGGTGCACACATTGACCTATACGCCTAGACGGAGTGTGTCGTACAACCCGACTCCACAAAATGCGACCATATCTCCTGTTGGTGTGCGTAACCGCTATTATGTTTACGTGAGCTTACACACACCATCCGTGTAAAAAATGTTGTCTATTTATTATGTTTTTCCCTAAAGGTGGGGAAAATTATTTGTATACGTGAACAGCGCCATTATAGAGATTGTGTGATGGATGATGTAAAAGTCCGATAAGATTTTTTACCCGACTTCCAAAAAGAAGGAGGTTATGAATTTGACATGTATCATTTGATGTGAAGGAATAATATGGTTTCAAATAATACTGCATTGTTTGTAACAAATATTATAAGTATTAAATAAATACAGACAAGATTGAGATAACATATATTATGCGAGGGCGGCTAATAAAGATTTTAACCAAACGGTTAATAACGTTATTAAGCCGGGATCAACTCATTTGTGGCTATATAGGGTGAAATTAAATTAACTGACCAAATTCATACTGGAGACTTGGTTAGTGGTCAAGAACTAGGTTCAATAATCCTTTTGGCCAATTTTGAAAAAATTTTTTTTCGCTTACTTAGTTTAAGTACAATTCCTGGTGCAGGCACTAAAGGGCAAAAAAATATTCGTTTTCGAATTTCACCTGGAGGGTCATTAAACCTTGTTCCTGATGACTAACCGAGTCTTCAGTATGAATTTGGTCAGTTGATTAAATTTCACCTTATATAGTGAAGGTTTTGAAACATGTTTTTGGTTAATCTAGATGGAATTTTCGATATTACACTAGGGTAAATTTTTCGATTTGATCAAAAATAATAAAAAAACATTAGGCTAAACTCTAGATCTAGTCTCAGCCTAAAATATTACAATAACATTCTAGGGACATCAATTGAACAAATATAAAAGTACATACAAACAATAACACAACATAATATCATCACAATACAAGGTGAAATTAAATTAAACGACCAAATTCATACTGGAGACTCGATTAGTGATCAGAAACAACCTCAATTATCCCTTTGGTGAAAATGAATGAAATTTTTTTGCTGTCAAATATCCTAAAATTTCAATGTTAGAAAATACATTAGTGTCCAAGCACGATAAGTCTAGGGCCTTCCGTTTAGGAAATGTCAAATAACTTGCCACCAGAAAATTAAATAATAACTTACATTTACAGACATACAAATGTCAAAAACTGTCATCGGTTAGAAAGCGCCCGCAATACCCGTCATTTGAGTTTAAACCCGGAAGCGCTAACCCCAGCCGTTTCAAAGATGTAGTAATTTCAAAAAAACTGTCAAATCCTGTCAAATTTCATTTTTTTGTCATCAAGTAACCCTTGTCGAGCTATTTACTGTAGTGAAAATCTGGTAGCTCTTGTTCTAACCGTTCCCGAGATATAGAAGTGCCCAAATTTAGAAAAAGCTGTCAAAACTTGTCAAATGCCATTTTTTTTTAATCATTCATGTGGAACTTGTTAAACCATTTAGATACTATAGTGAAAACCCGGTATTTCTAGCTCCAACCGTTCCCGAGATGTGGCTAAGTGCCTGAAGTGCCCAAAATGGGCACAATTTTTTTTGCATATTAGGGTAGATCTCCTTGATCTCTTTTCTTAGAATACCATCAACAGAGGTCTAGCTTCAACCGTTTAGGAGATATGGGCCGAAAAAGATTTGACACTTGAAAAAAAAAGACAACTATTTTGGACCCCTGGGATCCATGTTTGTGGGTTCCAAGATCAACCGTTCCGGAGATATGGCCAAAACCACTTTTTAGCGCCTCAGTTTTTTTTTTTCGAAAGATTAAAAACTTTTTTTGGGTCCCTGGGGTCCAAGTTTGGGGTTCCAAGACCAACCGTTCCGGAGATATGGTTCAAATATCTCAACGGGAACAGGATTTAGCGAAATTGCCATAAAAAATGTCAAGTCACAAATCGGTCTCGCCAGTTTGGTTAGAGAAAATAAATTTTTCGATACAAAAATCCCATACAACACAGGGTTTACGGAAACAGTGGAATTGCAAACAACGGAAAAATTTAAATGTCTGATTTTATACCCAGTCAAAAAGACAGGCCCTACAACCCTACCCCCCCCTTACATCATTTAATGTCAAACAACCCCTTCCCATACTAGAGATTCGGTTAATGAACAAAAACAAACAAGCTTCAATTACCCTTTTGATAAAATTCGATAAATACATTTTTAATTTAATTAATTTCATTTAACTAATTGTACTTAAACTATTCTAACCAGTAGGGAGCAAAAAATAAATTTTTCGAATTTGGCTACAAGGATTACTGAACCTGATCACTAACCGAGATTCCAGTATGAATTTGGTCGATTGATTTAATTTCACCCTATACAAATATTAAACAAATCAATAAACGTTTTGTAACTTTAATCAATAAAAAATTAATTAAATTAAACAAGCACAAAAACACAAGAAAGCACAAAGTACATAAAACACAAACAAACAGGATTTACCACTCAAATGAATTACAAACAAAACGTACTGATGACCGATCACCGACGGTTGACCATTATTGCTAAGCTATATATCGGGTATTATTTTTTCACTACTCTAGTAACCCTGTAGTAGAATTGCGAACAGCAAAATTGACAAATGAATTATTTGGTTTGAATTAACTTTTTACAAAGAAATATTAATGGAAATGAAGTACTTACAGATGGAATGAAACACATTTATCCTTTGACGGTTTCTGAGAATAGTTCTTACATGTTTTGACTGCTCAACTTGGCATTTTAATCGTAATTCCACGAGATGTGTACTCGACAAAATGTCCTTGAATACTGTCTAGCTGAGACACAAACTCGGCTATTTTAGTTGAGTATGAACGGTCTCGCCTTTCGCGCGCTTACACTACGTCTAGGCGTATAGGTCAATGGGTCCACACCAAGCCTCGGGAAATTATCAATATTTTTTCTGACATATCTAATAACTTGATAAGTAAATATATTAATTTCTTTGAACTTTTCTCTTAATGAATCTCGGTACTTCATGTTCACGTTGGGAGAAATATCCCAAAAATTTAAATGAAACAAAAATATTTTTGAATAGTATAAAATATACTAGGTATGCTGTGAAACTAAAATTATTTGATTTGTTGTATCGCTTCTAGGACATTACGGTACATAAACATTCATCAAAATATGTGTAAAATCCAGGACTTTTATACGCTTGTAAGGTTTGTATGTATTTGATTTTGATAGATGTTTTAGTTTCACGTCATGGAAAATATGTTGAAAAAGAAAAACTAATAAGCAAGTAACTATAAATAAGGATATGATCAGCGAACTACGCTAGTATGGGGTTTCGGGCGAATAGAGTCGTCTTAAATCAAAATCTCTGAAAGTCGGTAATGGACGCAAACCGGTCTGCAAGCAATTTTTCCAGTTCGGTTTCTCATGACGTCATGACGAGTCACTTGGCGGCTTGTTTACGTCATGAGTATAGTGACAAGCCACGACCGAAGCCTAGGCTACTACCAGTTGAAGTGCAAGCTGTCAGTTAGTTGTGTCTTGGTCTGAAAGTCCAAGGCCCGCCAGGCGTATTGGGGCAATCAGTTGGTGATTAACTTCATAGTAACCTATGTACAAGAAAAGTGGTCAAAATGGGGAATTTAAGTCGACAAAATGGAAAAGTAGTCGAAATGGGAAATTTAAGTTAAATTGCCAAACTAGTCATACAGAAAAAGTGGCCCATTCGGGAAAGTGGACCATCTGTACCGGAAGGCTCAGTGGCTCATCATCAGATTATTTCCGCATTGCTACTTACTTCTTATTTTTATGGTAGATAGGCCTGGTTACTAGATCTAACACACTAAAATTTCAGCTTGCGGAACTCCTTCAAATTTTTCATTTTTCGTAAATTTTTGCTTTATCTGCATTATCAAAACGCTGATGAAGTTTCAAAATGAAATAACGGTCCGTTTATCATAGTGACAAATGTCAATAGAATGCACCCTGCCTAAAAAAGTCTTAGCTGTAAAATTATTGAGGTAAAATGGAACGTGTTTTACACGGGAGCGGCCATTTTGTAATTTATCGAATGATATTATTATGGTATGTGGGAGAAAAATCGTTCACCAAAAGTAAAAAAAATAGGTGCGACGACGAGCGAAGCGAAGAGGAGCGTGTTAGGTTGACATGTAAGAAAAACTAAGGAGCCGAGCGAAGCGGAGCGGAGCGAGGCGACGTCGTCCCTAGTTTTAATAGTAAAGTCGCCGTTTTCAACATTTTTATTCGCCCACAGTCTGTCACTCAGTATTTTTGGCGCTCGTTTAAATACAAGCCATAGGTATATGTACAAATGAGGAGAGTACCATGAGGTGAGAGATACGCCCTCCTACCCCCTTACCCTCCCACCCCTTAATTAGTGCGGAAATAATCTAATGCCCTTCCAAAACCTCACCTGCAGCTCATAATCAAAGAGCGTTCCAGGGCTGCAACTCTTTTCCTTCTTCACTCCGTTGGCGCACTGATAGAACCTGCTGCAGTCGCTCTGATGAGGCAGCAACTTGTGCGTGTGAACATCCTCCGGACACCCGTTGGGTAGAACCTCTGTTTCTTCTATAGTCTCTGCTGCTTCAGTATTTTCTGTCTCCAGTGACACAGTACTCTTTGTGCTATCTGGCTGTATATTTGTCGTTGTTTGGTATGGGTTTTCGGTGCTTTGGAACGAACATTTTACTAGTTGTGGCCAGTTGCACACCTGAAAATTGAAATAAGTAACTACTATGCGTTTCAAATAAGAATAGGACTGTCAGGTCGCCATTTTGTTGTCGCCCTCTTTCGCGCCATCGTTAGACAGAGACAGAGGGTGCGGTTATGACTTTATTAAACAGAATAATCTACTTCAGCCTTAGACCATATAACACGGGACTAGTCAAGCGCACTTATCCCCCTCTGCCGAAGTACATGAACAATTTGTTCATGTAAGTTTTCTTATGTGCTCGTTTTGTGTTTGTGTTGCAGCTTTTAGTGTGACATACCTATCAATTTTTCGCAGGAGTGTGCGTGAATGAGTAAATGTGTGCTGTGCGTGTTTACCTCCCCCCCGTGGAAAACGGCAGAATAATTTCAGTACTAAGAGTCGCGCTTTGCCAGGTCCCGTGTTAAATGGTCTAAGACTTCAGCTATCGTTGTAATAGCGGTCACGAAAATAAACGAAATAAACCGAACAAATCCGTATGGACTTCGTGACCGACCATAAACCACAACACATTTAACCCATTGTACTTAGCATTGTTGTTCGTTGTGGCCTGAAGTTAGCCGCATAACACATTTGACAGCCCATTTTTCCCAACAATTTTTGACATTTGATGAGGCTCGTGACTCGTGACCGAATCGTTGGTGTTTATTGTAGTTTTTGTGGTCTCATTCATAACCGCACTCAGAGCGAGAGAGTGATATGGCTAGCGAGTAAAGTTATCTGCGGGTGCGATCCCATTTTTATTTAAAATTGCACTTTTATCTTTAGTTAGGGTAAGTCCTGCTAAAGTTTTGCCATTTTAAGGCTGGTAGGTAGAACTTACGTAAAAAAATCTGTTTTTGAACCAATACATTGAAATAATACTAGCGCACAAGGGGTTCCGCACCACCCTATAATACGAGTGCGGAGCCCTAAAAATATTTATGGCGAATAACAACAATATACCTACATGCCAAAGCAACATCAAGCTATGATCAAGGTTACAAAGAAAAGTCGCTTAAATGGATAAGAATAAGAATAAGAATTTGTTTATTCATGAATGTAGGTGATACAATATATAGGTCTTAGAAATAATTTTAAGTACGCTACAGTCTGCCAGAAGGCGTATGAATATTTACAATAATTACAAGTTGTTACAATGCTACAAAACTAGAAATTTGAAATACCATGCATTAGCTTAAATTATTGTTATGCAGTATTACACAATTTTAAGTCATTTTGTTCAACACATAAAGGGTATATTCGATTAAATTAAATTTTCGTTTAAAAAATCGTTTATTTTGTAATAGCATTTGTGAATTAGGAAATGGAACAATTTGTTTTTAAATGCATTCATACTTAATTCTTTCCAACCATTGGGTATTTTATTATATAGTTTAGGGCCCATAACAAATATGCTTTTGTGGAAGAGTTCTGTGTTGTGCTTATCATACCGTAACCTGTCCTTGTTTCTCAGGTTTCTATCTGTTCTTTGAGATACCTTAGTGAATAGGTCAATATTATTTCTTGCAAAAATACACGTCTCAAATATATAAAGGCAAGGCAGTGTTAAAATCTTTAGTGATTTAAAGCTAGGTACACAGGTCTCGTGTGTTTTCATACCACAGATAGCTCTAATGCACCTTTTTTGTGCTTTAAATAGGGTTTCTTTTTCAGTGCAGTCGCCCCAGAGGATGATACCGAAACGTAAAAGTGAGGCAACATACCCATGATAGGCGGCTAATACAGCCTTTCGTTCAACTATTTTTGACAATTTAAATAAGGCATAAGCAAATCTGCTAAGTTTGTTACATAAGTCATCAGCATGCTGTTTCCAAGTTAACTTATTATCTATGTTCAACCCTAAAAATTTTGTATTTTGTACTTCGGCCACTGCTTGTCCGTTATAATTTACATTCAAATTATCAATTCTGCAACTTCTCTGATAAAATTGCATAACTTTTGTCTTGCTTACGTTAACAATCAAATCATTACTATTTAGCCAATTAATTATATTATTCAATGTATTATTAATGTCATATTCGTAATTATTTTTATTATTGCTGTGCTGTCGTCCGCAAATAAGACCATAGGTTGGCATATACTACTGGGCATGTCATTGATATATATTAAGAATAACAAGGTTCCCAGCACGCTTCCCTGTGGAACACCGCTTACTACAGATCTCTCATGAGATGTATAAGTAATTTCTGTTTTTGTGATAGTATCGATCTTGGTAACTTCGGTGAATTGTTTTCTATTTCCCAAATATGATTGCATTAACATAAGAGCATTTCCTCTGATTCCATAGGCAAATAGTTTATCCAGTAAGAGGTCATGGTTAACAAAGTCGAATGCCTTTGTAAGGTCCATAAACAAAGTACAAACAGGCTTTCTTTTGTCAACATTAGGTAATATAGATTGGAGAAGATCAAAAATGGCCATGTTGATCGAGTGATTTTTTCTAAATCCTTTTTGTTCCTTAACCAGGATACTATTTTTTTGCAAGTAGGAGTAAAGTGTGTGATAAATAACTTTTTCAAATACTTTAGAAATTACTGGTGTCTTAACAATTGGCCTATAAAACTTCATATCCTCTTTATCAGTGTGTTTAAAAAGTGGCGCAATGATATTAGTTTTCAGTTTTTCTGGGAATATTCCCTCACTAAGACAGAGATTTATTATGTGACTCAGATGTGGTGCTATTTCTTGTGCTACGAATGGTAGCACAAGACAAAAAAATTGGCACCGTTTGCGTACGGAACCCTGCTTTTTATTATTTTTTGTTTTACTTTAGAGTATTTCCTACAATCTGACTAAATGTTTTACCAAAACCAATAACATTTAAATAATGCAACTTCTTCGAGGTTTCTTGTATTGGGAGACCCCTCTTAAATTTCAATTATTTTAATATTTTATTATTTGTCGTGGTAGAAGCCATAGTAACACATATTTTGCGAAAATTTCAACTTTCTACCTATTACGGTTGAGGCTGTAGACCCCTGTGACAGACGGACAGACAGGCAGCCGGGGCTTAGTAATCCCGTTTGGCAGCCTTCAGGTACGGAATCTTGAAAATTTAATTTTAACTTTAAGGCTGCCTAGAACATGAACAAAGCCTGAATTTCGAGAATTCTTTTGAAGAATATGTAATATTTTATTTATTCCACTTATTTATAAACAATGTAGGTACTAAGATATATACTTTTGTCAAAAAAATACTTTTTCAACCTTCTTTTTTTGATTTTCAAACGTTCGTTTCAAGAACGCGACTAATAGCTCAACTTGATATTTTTCATTTAATTGGTAATAGAAATTTAAAGGTGTTCTACTGAAATCCAGTATTTTTTCCTTACAATATATTTCAGTATTAGCTAAAAACCCTCGGATCTGCTGTTTCGCGCGTATTTATTAGTATTACGCGTCCTAGACAAATAGGTCAATTAGTTAACCAATAATCGCCTCTATCAGAAGCTAATAAAACATTAGACATTGGCCTTTTTGTGTTTTTTCTAGCCTATGCCATACACTAACAAGGCACCTGCAAATCTGCATCAAACTGCAGCCCGGGCGAGCACTCCTTCAGTATTCGATGTCCATTGCTGCACTGGTAGAACCTGCTGCAATCTGTCTCGTGCGGCAGCAGGAGATGGACGTGCGGCGACGACGGACACCCGTTAGGTAGGTACTGTGACAGACACGAAGCTACGAGGGTCAGGGCGATGATGAGTTTTTGTTCTGGAAGTGGAAAATGGAGTTATAAAATGCATGTCGCAAGGTCTTCAATCCTTTCTGTCTGGGTTCAGACACACCTGCCCTGATTCTGTATCGTAAAATCAGTTGCCAAACCAAGTGCCTATCAGCTAAAACAGGCACGTATCCAGACTTTAGTTTTTTGGGGGGGCATCTATTGAGCCAACAACAACAACGTGAATTGTGAAAGAAACCTCTGTAATGACTGTACTATAATATTAGCAAGTATCTAAAGTACCGTACCTTTTTTTACTAAAACGTACTTTTACGTGGTTATGAATAAACATTCCCGGTCCTGTGTATGTCACGCCAAACTTCGGGGGGATAAATCATACCTATCCCCGCCCCTGGATACGTGATTGGCCGAAAACATACATATCCGCTTATCTAAGGATACGTTCGCACTTGAAATGACGTCACAATTCGTGAATAGAACACCCATTGAAGGTTATTTTGGAAGTTCATTTTTTGTCTGTTTTTGGTCAATAGCAACCATAGATGTAGATGGCAACCGACACTGAGTTACATAATAGGCCCGCAGATCTTTATCTATCAATGCATAAACAAATATTCATCCATATTTCTGGGGAGGTGGGGGCAAGCAAACGGTAGTCTGGGGGGGGGGGTTCATGCCCCCTGGCCCCTACCTAGTGGTGCGAATAAACAAATATTCATCCATATTTCTGGGGAGGTGGGGGCAAGCAAACGGTAGTCTGGGGGGGGGGGGGGGGGGTTCATGCCCCCTGGCCCCTACCTAGTGGTGCGAATGGAAATTTAAAAATCCTGACGAAAGGCCGGACATCTTAGACACAAAATCTATCTATACTAATAATAAAGTATTATTAACTTTGTATTGGGGTCTTACTCGCGATAACTAATAACATACCTTAATAGATATGTGCTTGACGTTTCGACGCCTCTGTAGGCTAAACACCCAAAAAATTTCAATCGGGATGACGGGTTTAAGTTATCTTCGGCATGGAGTTCAGTCATACAGAAATTTAAACCTCGCGATTTACCTTCGAATATTTGCCTCGATACTGTTAGTGTTGTGTGTCGTGTGTGACGAAAGAAACAATTAATTAACAAAAGACAAAGTGCGGGTAGGAAAAAGAAAAATAATGTGCTACCTACCGCCGGCTCGCCAAGGACATTTTTGCTGCTACTCTCGTCAGTTAGCTTGTGACCACGACAGCCTACAGAGGCGTCGAAACGTCAAGCACATATCTATTAATTATATTAGTTATCGCGAGTAAGACCCTAATACAAAGTTAATAATGTGTGAAAATCGCGAAAGTTTAATAATAAAGTAGTAAAAAATCGTGTGTGTACATTGAATATTTTCGCGAAATTTTAAATGAAATGGGTTATTGTTAAATTGTACTGAGGCCAAAACAATTTTGAGAATTTTTGTCTGTCTGCATATATTTATTTTTATTTATCACACTTAATGTACATTTACAAAATATACATAAAAACAGGACATAAAAACCGGCCAAGTGCGAGTCGGACTCGCGCACGAAGGGTTCCGTACCATTATCTTTAAAAACGGCAAAAAATCATGTATGTTGTATGGGAGTGCGCAGGTTCGACTCGCACTTGGCCCGTTTTACTATTTGTTGTTATAGCGGCAACAGAAATACATCATCTGTGAAAATTTCACCTGTCTAACTATCACGGTTCATGAGATACAGCCTGGTGACAGACGGACGGACGGACAGCGGAGTCTTAGTAATGGTTACTAGGAATCCCGTTGGTTACCCTTTGGGTACGGAACCCTAAAAAAGAACATATTGTACAAAGGTGGCACTTATTGCTAATAGCAATATCTACCAGGCAACCTTTGGGTGAAACAAGATGAGAAGGAAAAAGTATAGAGGGGAGCATGTAAATGTAAAATAGAGTCAAAGAGTTATTTTAATCATTCCTAAAGCTACAATAAACGAATACATGAACCTACACAAAAAAATATAATATTTATAAAAAAATAGACACCCATCGGAACTAGTATCGCTGACTTGGGACCACGAAGATAAGATTCAGAGCAGGAAATAACAGCTAGAGAAATGTTTAGAGTGCCTAGTACCCAAATCAAAAGCCAACTGAATTGAATGCATTGCTGAAGTCAAGTAATTTAAGAACTGTGAGATTTTGATTTTCCATATTGAAACGGATATCGTCAGTGACTTTAACTAGGAAGAGACTGAAGTGGATTTAAAAGATTGTTGCGAGAAAGAAACTCAGAAAACTGACGATGGACAAGTTTTTCAAGGATGTTCCATTTTAACTTTAGAACCACTCAACGGATTTGGATGCGGTTTTCTTTATTATCCCCGTAGTGACCCTGGTCAACATATAGGCTACACGGGATGTTCATAAAATAACGCCTAAGCCGAAAACTAATGAAGTAGTTTTTAGTTTTAAATTAGTTAAATATTTGAAGACCAATTTAATAATTGTCAACGGATTTGAATGAAATTTAGAATGGATATAGCTTATACCCCAACTTAACACATTGGCTACTTTTATCCCGTAAAAATGTATAGCTCCTGTAGGATAGATCAATATCATTGAAAAATCAGGTGTCTAATTAGCGCAGTCCCAATCGTTTGTGGTGAATTAAGACAAGGCTATGTTATCTCATCACACTTCACACTGAATATTATAAATGCGAAAGTTTGTGTGTGTGTATGTTTGTTACACTTTCACGCTGAAACGACTGGACGGATTCGGATGAAATTTAGGGTCGGTGGATATTCGCTCCGCTGAATTCGTCCCGTTTTCTATTTTTGGGAAAATTCGACCCGCTTGCCTCGACCAGGGTAAATTCGTCCCGCAACCCATAAGATACATAACCGTTAGGTACTTATCAATATTATTGCTTCTCGATAGTACAGTGGGAGTGCAAAGTGAAATCAGAACAAAATAAAACTAAATTTGCAATCATAATACAGTTTATTAAAAATAATAAATGAATATAAATCAACAAAATAATGTAGACATACTAAATATATAACAACTGCTAGATATAATTTTTGAAATAATCTCAAAATTATTATCATATAAAAAAATTGGTACTCATTGTTTAAATAAAAAATATACAAAATTTTGCTCCAATTAAAACACTTCAAACCTAAACTAACACATAAAAATTATTACAATTAGGTATAGCTAATCAAAAAAATATTTTCAAACCGAGGAGTAGTGCAATGAAAAAATATAGGCACAGTAATTTGCTTATAAAATACAATCACAGATAATCACAACCATTAATTATCATAATTTCACAGGACCAGTTTTATTTATAGATCAGCTATGATAAAGGCATGCAAAATTAAATAAAACTATCTGTAAATATGTAGGATATTGTATATATAAACAAATAAAAACAATTTTAACCTTCAAACTAAAAATGATATATAAAAATTGTTATATTTAATCAACAAAATATTTTCAAACAGTAGTAGTAATATTTCTTTATAAACAAAAATGTAAAAAAACAGGCATTGAAGTTTGCTTATGAAATACAATCACAGATAATCACAACCATTTTTTTGTTTGTAGAACAGCTATAATAAATAAAGGGTTAATAAAGGCATGCAAAATTTAATACTTAAAACTACTGTGTGAAATCTTAAAAATACCCATCACCAATGGCTTTAATAATTAACTAATAACTTTAACAAAAACCTAAGACTGTTTTAGGTTGAGTGCTGTCAAAACTTTAATTCTTCTAAAGTAATTTGGCTTCCGCTCACTTAAAACTGTTTTGCAATGAAAAAAATTTTGTTCTCACCACACTTATACTAAAATTAAAACCTTTAATTTTGCGATTAAAAGACGTACGTTAACAATTTTTCCATGCAATGACCCACCGTTATTTCGCCTTTTATTAATTGAATCAAAATCATTTTAATTTTTTCATTTTTTTCAATGGTCTGTTGCGTGGTATTCAGGGCCACAATCCCTTTTTTCAGTTGTTTTATTTTAGTTTCAGTGCTCTTGGCATCTTCCTTTAGAATTTCTAAAAATTCAATAATATTCGGTTTTTTTATTCCCCGCAACATTTTGTTAATTTTGGCATGCCAAGACTCGATGTTGTTTGTTGTACGGTGTCTTTCCGAGTAGAAACACCAGGTTCTTCTTCTTTCCTCTTTTTCTAGCCATTGGCTGACAAAATATTCGTTAAATTTAACCAAGTTTTCATCTTCTTCAGACCAATCTTCCATGATGTAGAACCAGCCGTCGTCTACAGATTCTTCCGGAAGCAATGACAATGCGGCACATAACGCTACATGCCGTTTGTGGCTCCTTTTTTTAAAAAGCTTTAATTTCTTTGCTTTTTCCTCAATGCCTGAGTAAAGTGGAAAAAGCAGCCTTTAAGTTCCACATGAGGAAATACATATTGAATGGCATTCATGGCCGCAATTTCAAAATCCGTGTTGAATTTTTCAGGTTTCCAGTCAGGATTTTGAGATTTTATCATTTCAAAAAGTGTTCTATAGGTTTTTTCTTTTTTATCCGTGAGAAGAGCATAAACAATGGGGACAATGTTGGTACTTGTATCGGTACTTCCAGCGTCACCATGGATGCTGTACATTTGTACAAACGGTGGCACGACACATCTAAAGGTCCCGTCTGCAAAAAAATGCTTTGCTTGACTTAATAATTCCTTTGAACTTTCTGAGCCAAAAAGTATAATTCGGCAACCATGGTGTTGGTAATCTGCCATCAAAATCTTGATGAATTTTTTTGGTACTTGTACTTCTGTAACTGTACGTGGTTGCAATTTGGTGATACCATATTGTCTTTTTCGGATATTAATCAAAGTTTTCTTACAATTATCGTAGTCTGGGATTTCTTCCACCAAGTGAACGCCCTTGTCCATCAATCTATTAACGCCTTCTTGATATATTTTTTTAAAAGGCTTTGTGCTCGCGCTTGCTTCTCTGTTCCAAGTATCTCGTTCTAATTTCACCTCAATACTTGATTGATTTGATTTACATACTTTTGCATGTTCAGTCACTCGTAATACTCTTTTCTCTTTGCTTAGTATGATAGCTCCAAAACACTTTGGTTTATTGCTGCAAGTCCACCTAGATGTTCCATTTTGATTATCAGCTTTTTTATAGTACTGTAAGCCTTTATGCAATAATACATATCTTCCTCTCTCAGATGAAACAAATTGAACTTCTTGTGACTCACTGCCATGACTGCAGGAAGGCTGTTGTAACTGTGACATTGTGAAGATGCGGCAGTGCACACCGCAAATTATATCTGAAATAGTAGAAAATATATAATTGTTATAATCTGTTCATCCGTTCTGCAAATAATGTACAGAGTGTATCAGAATAATTAATAATTACAGAGACCTCACATTTACTGGCACTGTCTTTTACTGTGTATCAAATTATTAACAATGTTTATTTTTTATGTTACATTACATCCACAAAATATTGATACGATTACACTCGTAAGAGGACATGCAACGCTTGTAAAGGTCAGTCATTTCTCCATGCGATAAGTCTTGCTGTGCAACGAAATTTTGTTTTATTTTATACGATATCTATTAACATATAAATATGAACTGTCGACAGTTTTTGTTTCCAAAACCAATTAAATTACAGTGCGTATAATATAACAATAATTATAATAATACGTTTTACGTATAAAATTCTAAAAATTTGGTAAGTACTTACCAGTGGTGGAGTTGTAAAAACTTAATCCTTGAGCTACCGTCCATTTTCTCGTAAAGGGTCACTTTCAAACTTTTTAAACACGACCTCTCCCCAAAAATGTTTTTAGAACACTGATTTGAATTCTTGTTAATATTCGTATTTTTGTGGCAAAAGATATGTTTTTTACCTGGAGCTTCTTTTGTCTTTTCAAATAAGACCCAACACGCTGTTCGCACAACGCCTCAGCTGCGCTATATCTATTTTCTAAGAATTTTGTTATTGTATTAGAAAGTGAAACAATGGTTAGCCCAGATGTAATTTTTAAACTTACCAATGGGAGCGAGCCGATTTAACACATACTTAAATATTTCATGTACCTCCCTACTACATAATCATTAAACTTTGAAAAATTAATATTCCTTTTAACTTTTGAGAGTGATAGTACTCTTATATAAAATATATATAAATTTAAGTATAAGATCCATTGTCAAGACGAACGGAACGAATCGACACCAAAAAAGAGGACGAATTTTCCCTTACTGAATATATTTTTTGAAACGGAACGAATTTACACCAAAAATAAATACTTTTCGGGGCGAATTTTCTCGGGTCGAATTTCTGGGGAGCGAATATCCACCGACCCGAAATTTAGAATGGATGTAGCTTATAACCCAACTTAACACATAGGCTACTTTTTATCCCGGAAAAAAGCATGTCGTTAAACCGAATAACACGCGGGCGGAGCCGCCGGCAAAAGCTAGTGTAACGGTAAAGGTAGTATTGACACGCGTGTTCCGGTGGCGTACATTATTGCGACATTAATAAAGATAAACTTAGAGTTTTCCTGTTAAAATCACATATAAGTCTAGGAACACACACATACCCGTATTAAGGCGCATGCCTACGCTAAATTAGCAATTCGAATTCGATAAGCCAGTAAAAAAATCGACAGAATAGCCCGTATTGCAACGTGGATTCGACAATCGCTGCGTCTCCGAATAGCGCCAAATGGGAGAAAATAATACCGGACGCGACAATAGTTTTATAGATCCATAAATTGTCTTTAGTACTTATGAAAGAATCATTAAAATCGCTTCAAGCAATCGGAAGGAATAAGAAAATTCTTGCGATATTAATTTAATTGTAAAAAACTTTCGATAGCTTTCGATTTATTTTTGTCAAAACTAAAGACAATTTTTTTTAGTAAGCATAGAATTTATTCTTAAGAATTTTCTTTTCTTGTCTTTACATTTGTTTCTAATTTATCTTTTCTAGTTTGTAATCTACTCTAATAATATTTAGAGTATTCCAAAGCGATGGATTTCGCAATAAAAACATAATCATAGAATTTATTGTTGATTATGTTATGCCTATTATGTTTTGTTTGTCAGTAGCGTGCATCTCATATAGGCAAATACGCAATGCCTACCCTGGGCTTGGCTTAGCTAACTAGACCACTATCGTTTTAAATATAGGAAGGTACACATAACTATTTCAATATTATAATCAGGTAAGCTTCACCCTTACTTTGAAATACCTACCTGCCTGCTCCGCAGCGCTCGCGCTACCGTGGCAAAACGCATAACTAAAATTCGAAGGCAATTTTCTATGTGTACATCTGTAATTATACTCCCATGACGTCAGCGGTTCGCGCTAAGCACGCACACATTCTCATTAAAATACGCAACGCTTGTGCGAAGCAACCACGTTGTCATGATTGCACTACTTGCTACTAAATGGTGCCACACGTTTTTAAATAGTGGATTCGTGCGTAGGTAGTCGGAGATTTATTGTTGATAATGGGGTAAGAGGTTTTTTGCCAATGGCCTTGGACAAAAGAGAAAGACACCTGTGCGTTATTTATCGTAATTCTCGCTGTAATACGTGCAAAGAACTTAAGGACAGTTTTGTGCCTATCCTACTTAAAAATCCTATGCACGCCACTGTTGTTTGTGTTAGTGTTTGGCCACCCGTGTAGGAGGAGCAAGCCTTCAAAGACAGATCTAAATTGCAGTTTGAGTAAACTATAACATTAAAGACGATTGTGAAGGCTTTAATTTTAGTTTTAGTGCTTTCAAAACTTAGATTTTACCAAGGTAATTTAGGTTCTGTTCCTAACATTTAACGACTATTTTACAATGAAGCAAATTTTGTTTTGACAGCACTCAAACTAAAATTAAAGCCTTCGAAAAATGGCACTTCTTGAAGTTGTTTATCTACTTTTTAGATGAAGCCACTAATTTGATAAATCAGTATATAAATATCGGAACCTTTTTCTATTTTTGTTCAGTACAGAAACGCGATTGCGTAACTTTCGCTCGATACAATTAATTATTGAAATGAGGTCTTCTTCTACACTTTTTTTCATAGTATGACAAACAGGAATGACATATGAATATTTTATTAGATACATTTTAACGATATCTAAATTTTCTCAGTTGGAAATTTTGATAGTTATTTTAGTAACCGACATTTTGCTATATTTTCCGGAATCCTCCCCCTCGCACTGCGGGGCAACAGATGTGTGAATGTGGTAACAGAGACCTTTGCAGGCGCGACATATCCTCTTCAGAATTGGCTTTGCTTTCACGTTAACACCTAAGTACGTACTTATTTGACCGTTTTATCGAAATGACGTAAAGGCGTAGTAAAATTCTCAAGAAATCACTTGTTATCATTACTTTATCGTGAGTGATTATCATACTTACGAAATCATATACGAACAGTGTTTATTAGTAAACATCTAGGTATTCGCAATTACAGCTAGATTATTCTAATCTAATCTTATAAAGATCGATATTTTGCTACCGCGTTTTTAAATTCCTAAACATTAGTAATATATGAGGTGACTTTCG
Organism: Ypsolopha scabrella; assembly: GCA_910592155.1. NCBI lineage: Eukaryota > Metazoa > Arthropoda > Insecta > Lepidoptera > Ypsolophidae > Ypsolopha > Ypsolopha scabrella. The sequence goes on along the minus strand of OU342989.1, from coordinate 2,464,937 downwards.
TTTATATAGCCAAATTCAAACTGGAGGCTCGGTAAGTGATCGTATCACGGATCGATCACAATGTTTGCCAAAATTAGTAATTGACCCGGGGCTGTGCTTGCGTTTGTAGGAAAGACAAAAAAATACATTTACGAATAAACGTTTCATCGAACCACTCTTTAGTATTAATTGGCTGCATAAATTAATGTCACCTTACAGATCAAATAAAGATATAATTGCTATATTTAGCCTTTTATTTTCTTTAAATATTGGAAATAAAATATAAATAAAATTAAAACAGATTTTTCAATATATTTCGGCCTCTTCTATGAGGCCGTCATCAGTTGAATGATGATTAAATTTATAATTTATTTATTATATTTAAATTTACAGATCAAAAACATTAACGCTACATTCCTTGAAAATTTGCAATTTGGCAATTTTTCATAGTCAATTATTTGCTTACATTTATGACGTAACTACGAAAACGTTTAATTTAAACTTTAGCTATGAAAACTTCTTCATTATATTCAGTAGCAAGGACCCTAACAAACTTTCTTTTAAAACAAGTGAAGAACGTTGTACACTATTGCAGTAATAAGATAAGTCCATCCATCCCACGTCCATCAGCCTTCGTCCACTGCTGGACATATGCCCGTTTTAACTAACCATTGGAGACGCCTAAATCAGATGCCTATGTATTTAGGAGTTGCCTAGAGTAAAAACACGTTTCACTAACTCTTAAGTCATGACTAACGACGTTAGGAATCACCTAAAGTTACGACACCGATTCGGGGGTGCGTAATGCTTAGGCGCCCCTAAACTGACACATGCATGTGACAGTCGCGATTTTGAGATTCAAGCTTATTGTAGTGCTGTGAAACGTCAAAAAAACCGCAAACAGACAACTTGACAAACAAAACCAAAGACAAGTATCAAAAACTTAGGCTACTCTTGGGTTAGGAATCACATAGTAAAAATAGTTTGGTGAAATGGAACTTTATGGTAAGCATGGACCTAAATTAGGAGTTACTTAGGCGTCGCCTTGTTCGTCGTTAGTGAAAAAGGGCAATAGGCCTTTCCAAGATTCCCCACTCTTAGAAGAGTCCTCCCGGAGAAAATGACTATAGTCATTACAATATGCAATAAGTATGTAAATGATTGCTTACTCAAGATCGATTAGTAATTTCCGACACAAATCGTGCGGAATTACTCACAATCGCGACGTCTTTATCTAAATCTTTACACATTAATCACCGGATTCTAATAAATAACTAAGTCTAGGAAACCTCAAGTATCTACTAGCTAGATAAAGTATACTTTCTCTATAGGTTTTCCTGTCTAGTTTATGCGCTCGATTGATACAGAAAAACCAGCCACGCGCAGTTGCCCGGTACATTTTATAAGTTGGTCTACTAATACAGATCGCGGCAAACTTCTAATCCCATACATTTAGAAGAACGGCCCATAAGTTTTCGTGTTTAGAGGGGACTAAAAGTTTGGCGCGACCTGTACTCGTAAACCTGTAAAGCCTACTTAGCTGTGATAGTTTTCCTTTAAACTTTATTATATATACTGCTTCTGTGAATTTTTCCACATATTCATAAACAACCATTTAGCCGGCAGGGGGGACACTTTACTAACAAAAATTAGCACTTTAAAGCGCCAACGGATCCCAAAATAGAAAAATAGTTTTCACACACCCGTGATGTTTTTAAAAGACTTATCCAACGATACTCCACACTATGGGATAGACGAGAAACAAAATTATCCCCAGTTTACGTGTATGGGAGATACAGCAGAAGCCTTGAAAAAATATTTTTCTAGTTTTTTTTTACCGTTTTGTTGGCGTGATTAATATGTTTATTCATACCAAATTAAAGCTTTCTAGTACTAATAGTCTCTGAGATAAGCCGCGGACAGATGAACATGGTGAAAAACTTTGAGGGTTTCCTTGTCGGACTACGAAAGAGGGGCGGATTCAGCGCAAAAGAAAAGTATGTTTTTAATTATATTTTAAAAACTAAAATAATTCAAAATTTCCATAATAAAAAATGTAGATAATACTAAAACCTATCAAATAAAATATGTTTGAATTCTGTTTATGATTCTTATTTCGTCAAACGAGGAAAAAAATGCGTTTCACGACCAATTATACCGGGTGTAAAAGCAAAGGCAAGAATTCTTTAAGGTGTGTTAGTATGATCGGTAAAGATATTATTTTAAATACTGGGGTCTCTAAATAAAGTACCAGTACCTCATAATAAGACGATTTTCTTTACTCAAAATACACTAATCGCGTGGACACCTTCACTGGTCGCTGGCCACTCGGATGAGGGGTGCGGGTTGCGGGGTGCAATTAGATGTGTGGGGAGGCCGGTGAGCTGCGTAGCCATAGCTTAGAAAAATGATGGAATTTTTGGTCAAAATTCAAGGTGTTAAATTCTTAATTTAAATTCTAAATTCTTTAAGGTGTGTTAGTATGATCGGTAAAGATATTATTTTAAATACTGGGGTCTCTAAATAAAGTACCAGTACCTCATAATAAGACGATTTTCTTTACTCAAAATACACTAATCGCGTGGACACCTTCACTGGTCGCTGGCCACTCGGATGAGGGGTGCGGGTTGCGGGGTGCAATTAGATGTGTGGGGAGGCCGGTGAGCTGCGTAGCCATAGCTTAGAAAAATGATGGAATTTTTGGTCAAAATTCAAGATATTTTTTTTTCTCGTAATGCCATCAGAATCGCGTATACTTTCACACCCTAAAGGAATTCTTGATTTTGCATTTACAGCCTGTATTTTCAATAATTTCAATAATTATTCTATAGAGGAAAATTTAACGTGTTTTCCAAAAACAAAACCCTAGATTATATTGTCAAAATCCATAATATAACAGTTATTATATTATGGACCCTCTGCCCCCCCCCCCCCCCCCCCCCCCCACACCCTGCATACGTGTCCGGGCAGAACTGTTTCCAAAACTTGAAATTGAAAGTCATTGCCTCATAGAAATAGAGATTTAGAAAAAAAACTCACTTGCGTCATCTGATGGCCACATTTCAACAATTCTACAATAATCAAACGTCTAAGCTATCTGATATAAAATAAATAAAAACATTACCATGAGTTTGAGTATGCATGAATAGAAGCAAAACTAAACTTACAGGATGTTTTATGTTTGCTACTTGCAAAAAAATGTTGTGAAAAAAGAAAATATTAAATATATTCTATAAGGGCACATTTTGTGTTCGGTCTGCGTGCGTTATCCCGATTTTGTCACTTTTTAAATTAATTAAACAGCGGTGATAATTTTTTTTTAAATATGTATTATATTTCACTCTTTGAGCTTGATATTTTGGCCGTTCGATACACGATTACTTACATTTCCCTCGATCCGATTAAATCTCAAAGATAGGTCTAAACTATGATCTAAGTAAATATCATTTCATGTGAGCTATGTTAAGTTTTGAACAGTAAAACTTATCAATACATACCTATAATAAAATAGTAGAAACCGCTGTGTCTGTACATTGAAGAAAAGTAGTAGAAATAGAAAGGGGCTGACTAAAGAAGTGTAATAGAACACAAATCAACGATTTTTAGAATTTTCTGTCTGTCTGTCTGACCAAAAATTCCATGTGTTCAGGCACATCTCTAAAACTACTGGATGGGTTTTCATGTAGCTTCCATAGCTGTACAGAGCTTAATTTGGAATAGAATACAGACTTTATTTCATTAAAATCGGATCTCGAAAAAAAAAGTTATCGTCATTTAAAGATTTTTGGAATTTACTGTTCTACTGGTAGTAATTAGAAGTTATGGTACGGGATCTCCTCAACGGATGCAGAAATCGAGTTTGGGCTTATTTGATTGGTATTTATTAGCGCTTTAGCAAAACATGGTGACCAAGGTCTGTTGATGGGACTGGAAGGTGGGTACAGGATCTCCTCAACGGACAACAGCAGACCCTTCGAGTTTGGGTTTATTTGATTGGTATTTATTAGCACTTTGGTAAAACATGGTGACCAGGGTCTGATGATGGGACTGGAAGATGGATACGGGATCTCCTCAACGGACAACAGCAGACCCTTCACTTTTGGGCTTATTTGATTAGTCTTTATTAGTACTTTGATAAAACATGGTGACCAGGGTCTGATGATGGGACTGGAAGATGGATACGGGATCTCCTCAACGGACAACAGCAGACCCTTCGAGTTTGGGTTTATTTGATTGGTATTTATTAGCACTCTGGTAAAACATGGTGACCAGGGTCCGATGATGGGACTGGAAGATGGATACGGGATCTCCTCAACGGACAACAGCAGACCCTTCGAGTTTGGGTTTATTTGATGGCACTCTGGTAAAACATGGTGACATCAAAGTCATATTATTTTGTTTTCCTTATTTCCGCGAAAATCTCTTCGAAGCGGGCGGAGCCGCGGGCAAAAGCTAGTACTTACTAAAATAAACGTCTTAAAAATTTAACATAAAACGCCATAAAAACACCTCGAAACCGATCAAATGACAACAGGGCAAGTAGCATATACTTATACAGAGCCACGAAATATATTAGACTTGTCCTTTTTGTACAATGTCATAAACAGTAAAATCGACAGCCCTCAGCTTTTAAGTAAAATTAACATAAAAATTCCATATAATTGTCCCCGCGCTCCTTTTGGAATGTTTTCTCCGCCTTTATCCCGGACTGTTCTGGGTCAATTTGCTCTAGTGTCCCGACTTCTAAACACCTATAATAAAGTAAGTCATATGCAGATACTTGGGGTTTTTTTTTATTTATTTGATTCAATTGTTTCTCCTTTGCGCGTTATTTTGATTCTTAGATATTATGAATAACGATTCGGAGCGGGCTCGTAAGTAATAAAATAACTCGCAAAAGAGAAACAATCCAATGAAATAAATTCTAGGTTTTCATTTAGACGGTCAATATGAAGTGGTGTATGTCCCTAGTTTTTCCAAAAACATCGCAATAAACAATGTTGTCGTCGCCACGGACCGGGCTCTTAAAATTAGCTTACTAACTACTGGTTTTCCCAATAAAGAAAATAAAGAAAATGTATGATATATGATATATATTTTTAAAAAGCTTATATAGGTTATATATAAGGTCCTACAATAATAAGTGAAAATAATTCTAGGGTAGATCATGTATCGTTAACTGACCACATTCCGGAAACCGAAAAAATGTTTTGCTCAAATATTTTTTCACTTCCCAGTAATCAGCTGACAAGATTTCTATGGAAAGGTAGGAAAAAAGTTCGCGCAAATATTTTTCTTGTGTGGTATATGGTCTATTAGGGATACTGTATCATCTGTTAATTTTGAATTGTAGGACCTTGGATCACACTAATATTATAAACGCGAAAGTTAGTGCGCGTGTGTGTGTGTGTGTGTGTGTGTGTGTGTGTGTGTGTGTGTGTGTGTTTGTTACTCTTTCACATTGAAACGGCTGGACGGATTTGGATGAAATTTAGAATGGATATAGCTTATACCCTAACTTAACACATAGGCTACTTTTTATTCCGGAAAAAAGTATGTCGTCAAACCGAATAACACGCGGGCGGAGCCGCGGGCAAAAGCTAGTAATCCATAAATTAAACGTATGGGTTATATTCAAATAATTTCAAACCACCACATGAAAACTATTTTTCAGCAATCATTACAGACACGACTTTATTACTTATTTATTATTATTATAGATTATGCGTATATGATCACCCTGTATGTAGTCAAGTAACGAACCATTTATATGAAATTAGTTCCAATACTTTTATGATTAACACGATTCAACGGATTTATTTATTGAGCGTTTTGTAAGCATAAACTTAATTAGATTATTGTAAGCAAGTAGTATCGAAATAAATGCAGTTTTTAGTGGTCCGTACCTCAAAATGAAAAAAGGAACCCCCATAGCAGGGGTCGGCAACCTTATGATATGGAAGGGTCACAAATGTTACCGGGGTGATCAGCGAGGGCCGCATCTCATCTTTGTATACAAATAATTTAGTTAGAATAAATAAAACTTATTTGTCAATTTTGTATAATATTTGTTGTAGTTTACCAATAACGATTAGTAAAAAACCAATGCGATTTTTGCGGCTGCATTTGGCTTGCGAGGTTTTGTTTGTTCGCTTGCATTTTAGATGTGGAACTGCGGAGTATCGCGTCTAAATGAAAACATTGCTTGCTTTTTCTATAGTTCAGAATGGAAAATATTTGCTCACACAAAGACTGAGTGAGTGAGGCGCGAGAAGTGGTTGCGAACCTTGCGGGCCGCACCGAAGTGATTCATGGGCCGCCGGTTACCGACCCCTGCCTTAAGACATCAATGTACTTGTCCACGAAGTTATTATATACTTCGGCTTGGGCGTTATTTTATGAACACCCTTATAGCCTATGAGTTGAAAAAAACACATCCAAATCCGTTTTTCAAGTTAAGGCGTAGTAGGTCGATCGCACAACGAAAGAGATAAGCATATCTGAAAAAGAGCGCGTCTGAGCAGAGCGGTAAATCAACAAGAGAGTGGATAACGCTGTTTTTCAAGGAATAAAATTTAATATAATTCACATAAGTGAGTTTTAAAAAGAATCGCTCTGCTATCGCTTAGATAATAGGTTAACATTTTTAAAACAGCAATCATTGTTATTTTTACTTCATTAATTTCGACAGACTGCTTGTTTGAAATGAAAAAATTGCCTTCATTTTGCAATTTTTTTCGATCGAGCCAATTTATCTCAATCGCGTTTTGGGCTGTTACATCGCCTTGGAAATTTGAAAATCGCCTTTGTTTATAACATGTATTTATTTCAGAACTATACCTTTTGTGGTTTGGGAGAACTAATTGTTCAAGAACTCCGTTTTTAGTACACGTCGTCGTCTTAAAACGGAACATATACGGAGACAGACAAAAGTTCTAAAAAATGTGGTTTCGGCCTCAATACTAAAAACCCATTTCATTCAAAACATTGGGAAATTATTAAATGTACAGACACGACTTTCTTACTAACTTTATTAATTAGTATAGATATAGATTTCAATAAAAATAACTTAAATAATTAGACAATATTGTTAACATGTTTGATGCGTGCGATAAATACCGACACTGTTATCGCACGCATAAAACATGTAAACAATATTGTGTGATTATTTAAGTTATTTTTATTTAAAAACGCTTGTAAGCGTAAACGGTTGGGTGTATTGAAATATACCTATAATTTTGTGGACAGACTGGATAGGTAGTGCCTTATTTAAACAAATAAAAAATAAAGTTCGATATACCGGGTGTAAATAGACACATATTCTACTGACCCTACTGAACCACTTCTCCCAAGAATCATACCCGCGGACACCCTTAGTTTAGGAAATAATTGAGTTCCAAACGAAAATGCGTGAACCCTAACGCACCGACATACGGGCGAGTTTAGAAAGAGCGTCGTCCGTGAAACCTGAAGCTGTTTATACCTAAATATTGTTATATTTATAATGTAACGACTACTGTTACAATTATGGTTAATAAAATAAATCTGAATCTGAAATCATATAGGGCGACGCTCTCTCTAAACTCGCCCGTATGTCGGTGCGTTAGGTTTCCCACATTTTTGTTTGGAACTCAATTATTTCCTAAACTAAGGGTGTCCGCGTTTATGATTCATGGGAGAAGTGGTTCAGTAGGGTCGGTAGAATATATGGTTTTATTTAATGGTAGCAGTCTATTTACACCCGGTATAAACGAAAAGCACCTTGTACAAAGTGACTTTTAAACTAACTCAAATGATTGTTTGTGGGGAGGGGGTGCTATTTGGAGCAACTGAACCTTTTGTGTTTGCATTTTTATTGAGGTTTGCGCATGACGGCTGCTTAAAAATAGACAGACGACTCTTATTGCTCCAGAAATAAGAACTAGTTTCTAAAAATCTTTTTCTTCAGTAGTCTTTCTTGGGCTTAAATGTATGTTGTAGGTTACTTAAGACAGCGACAAGACTCTTATTACTCCAGAAACAAGATATAATTTAGAACGAAAATCTCTTTTTCTTCAGAAGCGTCTTTTTTGGGTTTAAATACCGGGTGTAAATAGACTGCTACCATTAAATGAGTTTGGGAAATAATCGAGTTCCAAACAAAAACGCGTGAACCCTAACGCACCGCCATACGGCCGAGTTTAGAGAGAGCGTCAGGCTACGAACAGCTTCAGGTTTCACGGACGACGCTCTCCCTAAACTCGCCCGTATGTCGGTGCGTTAGGGTTCACGTATTTTGTTTGGAACTCAATTATTTCCTAAACTAAGGGTGTCCGCGGGTATGTCTCTTGGGAGAAGTGGTTCAGTAGGGTCGGTAGAATATGTGGTTTCATTTAATGGTAGCAGTCTATTTACACCCGGTATATTTCGTCAAATTAAAATAATTTTCTTTCTTCGACAGACGACGAACACAAGTGGGTCGAAATATATATCGAACTTTATTTTCTATTTGTTTCTCTATATATAAGGTCCTACAATTCAAAGTGAAAAAAAAATTAACAGATGACTTAGTATGATTTAGTATCCCTAATAGACTACGTTTAAAAGAAAAAAAAAATATTTTTGCGCGTACTTTTTTTCAATCTTTCCATACAAATTTTGTTAGCTGATTGAACCATTTTGTACGGGAAGTGAATTTTCTTCTTCTGGAATTTGATCAGTTAACGATACATGATCTACCCTAGAATTATTTTCACTTATTATTGTAGGACCTTATATAATCCATGTAACTAGCTATATTTAAAGGCTTAAGAAGTCACAAAAGAGTTATATCATTTGCTTGACTAAAGCAACTCCTGCATCAGTGGTTGACCTCCCTTTAGTGAATCCATATTGTTCACTGTGAAGCAACTTATTTAAGTTAAAATGAGATAATAATTGATTAAAAACAATGTTTTCGAAAATCTTACTAAATACTGGTAAAACTGAGACCGGTCTATAGTTGGAAGAGTCTTCATTGTCGCCTGATTTAAAAAGAGGGATCAATTTACTCAACTTCATTAAATCAGGAAAGACACCATCATCTACACATTTATTAAAGATTAAAGCTAAATATGGAGCCATTCAATCAATAATACAGCTTACAACTTTAACAGATAGGCCCCATAAGTCCTAGGTTTTTTTAAGTTAAGAGATTTAAATGCTTTAATGACAGTTTGTGAATTAATATGCTTAAAAGCAAATACAGAATGGCACTGAGGCACGTGATCACCCAAAAGATCCTGTGCAAGTCTTGGACTTGAATTTAAGTCTTTAGTTGCAAACCCTGATGCACAAAAATCTTACTCAGCGATTATGAACTTCAGTATGTTGTCAGAAAGTTTACATTAGAACGCTCGATTCGCGCGCTGCTGGCACGCAAAATCAGTGATTCTTCGAGTTTTTTCTGGATTTTACGAAAAAGTATTTGATGTGGGAGTTTTTCCACCTGACATCGGAAAATAAACTATGTTTTCTTGTTATAACAGTAACTTCAGACAAGCCGTTTAGACATAGAACGAATTAATAACTTAAAAATGTATCATTTTCAAAAATAAAATCTATCGAGTGAAATGTGTCGACATGACAACGGAAAGATAAAGATCTGAAAAAACACGTGTCCAAGTTTTACATTGATCAGATAAGTAATTGACTCAGCATATTAAAACAAATATGTTATAGGTGGTAGAGCTGATGCCAAGCTCGACTGTGGAGGTACCACCATCTTACTCGCAAATCCTCCCGAAGTTATTCGGGGGAGAGTAAGAGGACAGCTCTCAGGCAAAACCAGGCGGCCCACCATAGCCTGGGACCGATGGATGGCGGTATATCCATCCCCAATTGTCGGGCCTTATATAAAACAGACTGGTGACGGGCAGCGGCGGCGTCACTGGTGCAAGGGTTTCGGCACCTCACTCACCAACCCGTCCGCCTAGCGTGTGTGAGTATGATCATTTCTTCCAGGGGGACCGCTAAGAGCCTATGTCCAGCAGTGGATGAAACAGGCTGATGGATGGATGGATGATTAAAACAAACACCGTTCAAAGATCAGAGGCAAGCCCTTAACGCGCAAAAAAGTTATTCCCCTTTACATAATCAATTTCATACAAATGGGCTCTTAGTACTTCCACTATAAAATTGAGTATGACCTCAAAGAGAGTACTTCCAGTTGACTCAGAAATTTGAAATTCCCTTAAATATTAAGTCTTACTGCACAGGTCGAGGAAACAATCAGAATATTGCCATAAGAAGAAATATGACCATACACAAATAGAAATATGTATCTTCTCTACAAATACACCCTCCAAACATGCAGTCTATGCGACCAGTGTTTCGGGTTCCACGTTGTCTGTCAGTCAGTCAGTTTAACTTTTTCGTTTCAGGTGCTGTCGAAACATCCTGCAATTTTCCTGTAATCTATGGCTTATGTAAGCCGTACTAAAATATCTTTAAGCCGACGTCAAAGAAGAATGCCACGGGATCGTACCAAATGCCGTCACAACCAAATAAAACTCATAAAATTCCTTAGATATTTTAAAATCCGATCAATACCTTTTAGATCAAAAGTTTACTTAAATCCGGAACTCTAACATCATAATAAAAAAAACGGTATTTTCATTTCCGTTGCCGCTTTATTATGATTAGGATGCCAACCAATAATCGCCTTTATCAAAAGGTAATATATCATTGTTGGTAGCAGAACGCGTTTGAGTTGCTTATTATCAACACTCTACTTTTTTTATTTTTTCAGGCTGCATTTCTTGCGCCTCAGCTATGACTTTTTTATATCCTACTCTCTATCTTTGCCCATTTTTCTTGTAAGCTTATTATTTACAATAAGCGATAGATCAGGGCTGCGACGTGGCATTGTGAGGCGACGATATAAGCGCGCGCGACGCGTTTGAAATCCTTCAATTCCATCCCCCCACCCCTTGGATCACATATAATTAATTAAGGTTCCAGAAGTGTGTCAAACGGGACCCTATTACTAAGTCTCCGTTGTGTGTCCGTCTGTCACAGGGGTCCACAGTTTCAGCCTTTATAGATAGCCACTGATAGTTACTAGATAACTAATTTTACAGAATACCTACCTGTTACTATGTCCTCTAATTCGGCAAATAATAACATTTACATAAAATATATACCCAAGCGTGGTCTCCATTTTTTGAAAGGTGGTAGAGCTGAAGAGCTGATGCCGGGCTCGACTGTGGAGTCATCTTACTCGCAAACCCTCCCGAAGTTATTCGGGGGAGAGTAAGAGAACAGGTCTCAGGCAAAACCAGGCGGCCCACCATTGCCTGGGCCCAATGGATGGCGGTATATCCATCCCCAATTGCCGGGCCTTATATAAAACAGACTAGTGACGGGCAGCGGCGTCACTGGTGCGAGGGTTTCGGCACCGCGCTCACCAACCCGCCTGCCCAGCGTGTGTGAATATGAGCATTTCTTCCAGGAGGACCGCCAAGAGTGGCGAAATCCTGGAAAGGCCTATGTCCAGCAGTGGACGAAACAGGCTGATGGATGGATGGATGGTCTCTATAAGAAAATCCTCGAAAAGTAAGTTTTTAACGTTATCATGTCCCTCTTCTCCCTTATCTCCGAAACTAGGAGACTGAAAATATATAAAAAGTCATGGTAATAGGTGATGTGATGATTGTTTATGTATTATGTATATTACAGGAAAATACCTCGGTCAAGGTATTATTAGGGTTCCTTAATCAAGAGGGTGTCGAATAGATAATACAGAGCCGGACCCTTAAGAGGATTTGGAGGGTGCGAGTTACAGATTTCTTAATTTATCTGTTGTTTGTGTACTAATCCAAGCCTGCATACCAAATTTCAGTTTTCTAGAACTTCGGGAAGTACCCTAGAGGTTTTGATGTTCATTATACATAAGCACCCTACTTCCATACACCCTCACACACACAAACACTCTCACTACACACCCTCCCTAGCAGTAAACTGATCCCAAGACCTTGGTCGTAGGGCTATGGATACACACACACTTAACAAACACACACATCTCAAACACACACACTCACACACATTATTAAACTAATATCAAAAATTATAAAAAAAATATATACATATATGTTTTTTTAATTCATTTCATTACTAACAAAATTGTTATGTTGTATTCAAAATTTACCTATACAAAATTAACTTGTTCTCAGTCTAATTCTTTTTTTTTCTAAATTAATACTAAATTTACTAGTTATTGTAATATTTAATGTACCTAGTTTTTAGAATTGAGAAACTGTTAAATGCAATTCCAAGAGGAAGTGCGGGGTTCCTGTACTTCAGTTCTCGTAATTAACACGGGGCCCCGACGTTAATATTTGTTTTATGTATGTAATCTTGATGAATAAAACTTATTTTTTTTTTTTTTTTTTTAGTGAGTGAGTGAGTGACGAAATCTACGTATTTTAGGCATTAATCAAAAATTCAAAGTATAAAAGCTAGACAAATGAAACTTATCCTGTTTAATAAGACTGCTTACGACATATTATTTTGAGAATTTTGTATTTCTACCCTGTATAATTATGCGAATTTTTTCAAATTTGCAAATTTTCCTGCCAATTTTGTTTTTGGCTATATCTCCGGAATTAGTTGTCAAATTCTAATGCGGTTTTTTTTTCTAAAACTAGATAAAATTTCCTACAAGAAAACTTTTTATTTCTTAGATGAAGTGGGGGGGGACTTTCTCCTCGAAATAATCTTAGTTATATATATAAATATGGGTATGTATGCTATATATATATATGTCTATTAAAATTTTATAATATTGTAAAAAAATGCGATGCTTGCTATTTCATTCTACATTCAACTTCGGATTGTAGAGCACTGACTGACTGTTATTGGTTGGCCCGAACGTTCATTTCCCGAGCTCGTACGCGAGACAACATTCATGTTTTGAAAAAACTCGTGAATGGTTTTGGTGGTTCCTAAGATTTCAGGAGAAATATCCCAAAAATCTAAATGAAACAAAAATATTTCTGAATACTATAAAATATACTATGCTGTGAAACTAAAACTATTTGATTTGTTGTATCGCTTCTAGGACATTACGGTACATAAACATTCATAAAAATATGTGTAAAATCTAGGACTTTTATCCGCTTGTAACTTTTGTATGTATTTGATTTTGATAAATGTTTTAGTTTCACGTCATGGATATTGTATGGGATATATTGAAAAAGAAACAATAATAACAAGTACCTATAAATAAGGAATATTATCAGCGAACTGCGCGGGAGTTCAGGCGAATGGAGTCGTATTTTCCTTGTGTTCGAAATTCAAAATTATGTATATGCCCGATGCCCATCCATCCATCCATCAGCCTGTTTCGTCCACTGCTGGACATAGGCCTTTCCAGGATTTCGCCACTCTTGGCGTTCCTCCTGGAAGAAATGCCCATACTCACACACGCTGGGCAGGCGGGTTGGTGAGCGCGGTACCGAAACCCTTGCTCCAGTGACGCCGCTGCCCGTCACCAGTCTGATTTATATAAGGCCCGGCAATTGGGGATGGATATACCGCCATCCATCGGTCCCAGGCAATGGTGGGCCGCCTGATTTTTTTGCCTGAGAGCTGTTCTCTTACTCTTCCCCGAATAACTTCGGGAGGATTTGCGAGTAAGATGGTGGTACCTCCACAGTCGAGCCCGGCATTAGCTCTACCACCTAAAATATGCCCGATGCCAGTGACAATTATTTAAGATGGTTGTTTCTGGTCGTGTTCTCAAACGCACAACTCATTATTTTTGTTTTTCAATAAAATGTATTATATGAGGTTTATGGGACTACGACGATGCGGGAAGAAAATAGAAGGAGTCGGAGAGTCCATAAATCTGACAAAAACAGGGTTTGACATTCTCACTTTAGATGATAGATAGTCAATGTTAATATTTCTAAAGAAAATAAACACCACTTGCTAATCTATAAAATGAAGTACAAGATCATTACAAAAATTGCTGTGAAGTTTTATAGTTACTTCAGAAATAAAACAGGAATTTCAAACTCTCGAATAGCATTGCTGCATTCCCAGTATTGTGATTTAATAACAGACAAAACAATGACAAAACATACTTCAGGACCATAGTAACACATCCACAGACGTATAATATAGTAGCAGACCCAACATTAATAATAAACGCATAGAGTCGACGCGTGGCAATTTTAGCTCAGTGAACTACGGGCTCTTTTAAATATAAATATTGCTTGTTTCCAAACAAAATATATACTAGAGATTAGTTCAGGAATTAACAAATATGTTCCAAGCATAACCCAGTCAAAACCACAGACATATAATAACTACGTAGCAGACCCAACATTTATAATAAACGCATAGAGACGACGCGTGGCAATTTTAGCTCAATGAACTACGGGCTCTTTTAAATATAAATATTGCTTGTTTCCAAACAAAATATATATTAGAGATTAGTTCAGGAATTAACAAATATGTTCCAAGCATAACCCAGTCAAAACCACAGACATATAAGAACTACGTAGCAGACCCAACATTTATAATAAACGCATAGAGACGACGCGTGGCAATTTTAGCTCAATGAACTACGGGCTCTTTTAAATATTAATATTGCTTGTTTCCAAACAAAATATATACTAGAGATTAGTTCAGGAATTAACAAATATGTTCCAAGCATAACCCAGTCAAAACCACAGACATATAATAACTACGTAGCAGACCCAACATTTATAATAAACGCATAGAGACGACGCGTGGCAATTTTAGCTCAATGAACTACGGGCTCTTTTAAATATAAATATTGCTTGTTTCCAAACAAAATATATACTAGAGATTAGTTCAGGAATAAACAAATATGTTCCAAGCATAACCCAGTCAAAACCACAGACATATAATAACTACGTAGCAGACCAAACATAAGGATTATATAGCGTGGCAGGTTTCCGTACATAAAAATAAGCCACATTTAGGCTTCATGGTACGAAGAAACGTATAAAAATGGGTTGTTTTGGCTGGCTTATGCTTGGAACATATTTGTGAATTCCTAAACTAATCGCTAGTATACATTTTGTTTGGAAACAAGCAATATTTATACTTAAAAGAGCCCGAAGTTCACTGAGCTAAAATTGCCACGCGTCAACTCTATGGGTTTATTATTAATGTTGGGTCTGCTACTATATTAAGCGCCTGTGGTTAAAACAACCCATTTAAATAAAAATGTAGCTTATTTTTTGTATGGAAACTTGCCACGCTATTTAATCCTTATGTTTGGTCTGCTACTTAGTTATAATTATATGTCTGTGAACACATCAAACAACATAATAAAGAAAAAAAAATTCTCATGGTCCTAGATACCTTTGCCTGTCCCTGAAAGGGACGAAAGGAAAAAAAATAAAAAATTCTGCACTACGTAAAAATGTTGCAAGAAATGTCAAAATAACTCAGTCAGGCTTAAAAAAAATTGTTTGAGCACAAGAGAAATGAAAAAAAACAATTTTCGAGTATTCACAACAAGTTATTTTGTAATTATGTGCCGTTTTGCCAATGTTTTTTAGGTTGTCCCTTCATGTCAGAGATGTTGGTGCGCTTCTCTTTATTAATAGTAAGTTGAAAAAGAGACTTACCGAATCCCATAACTTGTTTTCTTCTTTTAATTTCTTGATGCGAATCCGATGGTATATCTTTCTTGTTAAACCTCTTTTCCACTAATGAGGCTCGCGATTAATTCCATTGTTTATCTACAAATCGTTGTATTTTACGATAAAAACACATGTAAAATAGTAGATAAACTCGAAACACATGTTGAGTCGTAGATTATTGTGTTTTTGGTTTTCCTTGCTTGTAACAAACTATGTTTCGTGGATAAATTAATAGATACTTTATTGTACTTGAAATAAGTTAAAAATATGTTATATTGTACAAAGGCTATGTGACTAAAATGATTAAAAACAATTTGTTTCAGCCAACCCTTCGGTGGTGAAAAAAATATAATTTACATGGAATAAACATATATAGAGTTTTTTTTGCGAAATTAGCGAGATCAATCCGTGGTACTGATCACTTACCAAGCCTCCAGTATGAATTTGGCTGCATAAATCAAGGTGACTTTAATGGAAGGGTGAAAAAAAGACGATAATTTTTTTTCAATGGATAGTGGTCTATTCGAGTTACTGTATCATCTGTTAGGTGCACAATAATCTTACTGAGCGATTATGAACTTCAGTATGTTGTCAGAAAGTCTACATTAGAATGCTCGCTTCGCGCGCTGGCGACACGCAAAATCAGTGAATTATGGAGGTTTTTCTGGATTTTACGAAAAAGTATTTGATGTAGGAGTTTTTCCACCCGACATAGGAAAATATACCATGTTTTTTTGTTATAGCAGTAATTTCAGACATAAAGCTCAAGCCGTTTGGACATATGTACCTATATAACGAAATAATAACTTAAAAAGGCATCATTTTCAAAAATAAAATCTATCGAGCGAAATGTGTCCAATTAAGTAACCGACTTGACAACAGAAACACAAAGGTCTGAAAAAGCATGTATCAAAGTTTAACATTGATCAGATAAGTAGTTGACTCAGCATATTAAAACAAAAACCGTTGTAAGACCCAACACAAGCCCTTAATCATTGGCCTTTTATTATTCCTATCAGTGGCGGTCCGAGGGGGGGAGGTCACAGGGGTTATGACCCCCCCCCCCCCCAAATCATTCATGTCAACTCGAAAAATCCCCTAAAACTTGACGGTTTACGATCATTTCAAACAAATTACTAGCTACCTACTAACGTCTAAGTTAAAAGTACTGAAAGTAATGTTATAACAAGTAATACAAACGATGCAAACCTGAAAAGCCCGTGAAATATTCGTGCCAAAGCGGTCGTTGGTGTCGGAGCTGCGGTCGCATGCCCTATACAATAAATAGAAGGCTTCCATTTGTTAGATGTTTCATTTTTTTTTTATAAAATATTTTATTTTTAAAAATGGCCTGTGTGAATTTTTCAACGGTCACCTGTCACTCTAAGCGGATAAACGCGCAGCGCGAGAGGGACGGATTCAGGGCAGAAGAGAAAAAACTAGCTTCGTTATTTATATTTAAAAAAACTAGAATATCTAGCACAATTTTTTTTCAGCCAATATGCAAATATTGTTAAATTAAAACCCGTCTAATAAAATATATTTAAATTCTGTACACGATTCCTATTCGTCAAACGAGGAGAAAAAGTTTGTTTGAAGACCCCATTTCAATAATAATTTCTACCGAGTGAAAGTTTTTGAATCTCGTTTCTGTTCAGTAGGAGCCTAGAAAAAGGTTACGAAAATGACTAATTTTTCAAACAAGTAGCTTCTTCTGGGAAAAGGTTACAGGATTCTAAAAAGTGTGTTTGAAGATCCCATTTCAATAATAATTTCTATCGAGTGAAAGTTTTTCAATCTCGTTTCTGTTCAGTAGGAGTCTAGAAAGGTTACGAAAATGTTATACTAATTTATCAAACAAGTAGCTTCTTCTTGGAACAGGTTACAGGATTCCAAAAAGTGTCAATATTTTTGCGGTAGCGCCGTAACCATAGTATAAATAAGTTAAATAGTATTATGTCTCCATACAAACGGGCCGAAACGAATCCCCCTTAAACACGGTTCAACTCGGTTTACGACAGTCGCGGTCGCACCGCAGTTACGTACGCACGTTGTCTCTGTGACGCTCCCGCGCATTTTCGTAAATTATGGCACGAAATTACAGAGTATGTTGTGCATTGTATGGTTGCTTAAATACAACTTTTATAATAATAATATAGCATTATCAAATACGTAAACAGTCAGTTGGCAGTCCTAGGGCGTGTTTAGGCACCGAGCGGCCGTGGGTATTGATTTCAAGGACACCGCCTAGTTAAACTACTCTTGTTACCTACACTGTGACGTAACTGTACTTCAACCAAGATGACGACCCCCCCCAAATCTAGAGCTGCGACCGCGCCTGCTCCCTATCTATGCGGATACATTCCAACAAAACAATATGTTTATCAATTATCAGTATAAAGCATGATTTAAATCTCTATTTAAATCAAAGTACTATCCTAAATGAATTAATTGTCATCAATTAACAATAATCGTTGTAAGACACCAAGTGACTACAATAGACGTTGAGTTTGACTCACTAGAACATTAGACAAATTAAAACAAGGTACAGGCAGACCTGCAGCTCCTATACATCAGTTTGTTTATAGCCACAAAAATTGGCTAAGTGCGAGTCGGACTCGCGCACAAAGGGACCACAATACGGGTGCAGAACCCTTAAACCATTATGATAAACTAGCTTTTCCCCGCAGCTCCGCCCGCGTGTTATTCGTGATAAAAAGTAGCCTATGTGTTAAGTTAGGGTATAAGCTATATCCATTCTAAATTTCATCTAAATCCGTCCAGCCGTTTCAGCGTGAAAGAGTAACAAACATACAAACACACACACAAACTTTCGCTAAACTATTAGTGCGATAAGAACGATATACCGGGTGTAAATAGATAGACCTTTAAATAAAACCACATACTCTACTGACCATACTGAATAAGTTTTCAAAGAAAAATACCCACGCAAATCTTCAGAGAAGAAGATATTCAACTGTTTATTTCGTAAGAAGAAGGTCTATTTTAGAACGCTGCACTGTAACAGCTGTTATACGGAAGACGCTGTTTCAAAAAACGCCCTTATATCGACACTGTTCCAGCATGTATGGGAGCGTCGGCCAATATTATTTTTTATTAAATACATACTGAATATGACATACGAATATTAAAAAATGCGTTTTGCTCAATTTTGTGATCATACATGATTTACTTACAAACATAAAAACTGAAAAACTAAGAAAGCTAAAATTAAATCCTTTTTTTTTAATTATTCCGAGTCTGTTATACTATTCTCATTAGCCGTGTCATCATGTTTATAAGTACTGTAATCTAGTTCTGGCACACATAACAATAACTTAATGACATTTTTTGTTTGATAAACACTTGTACTTGTCCACTTATTTATATTAATTTCCCTTACCGGTTTCGCTGTTAAAGCATTATCAAAGGTTTTCCAAACCTTTCAAAAGTTCCACCAAGTGCCAACAATCACGAGCATCAACTCCATAACTTAATGTCTTCAGGTGGAATGTTTTTTACTTGTATTTGGAGTGCTCAAGCAAACTTGAAATATTGGGGTCAGAGGACAATGAGGACATCAACTATCGGTAAAAAACATCTGTTGTAAAAAAAACTATTTCTTGAGCATTTTCGAGAATAGTTTTCTCTAAAATACTTTATTTTCAATGCAGTAAATATTCTAAAACTTAAATAACAATTTACATCTAAACTAAACTAATTAAAAATTAAAATTACCTAGCACTTTAAATATTATACAAATAAATAAAAGAAAGGGAAATTTTGGACACCTGTTTAATGGAACAAATAAAATATGCTGGCCAGATCGCTACCGTCGTCGTTGGGCAAGGTACCCAAAAGGCTGGTGGCATTGCCTCGCTGGATCGCGAGGCTAATCCGCTGACCAAAATAGATCTCCTTAAAGAGTTGTCACGCTTCTGGTCCCCACGGCCCGAGAATCTCTACGCCGAAGAACACATAGGTAAAATAAATTCTGGAACAATATATCCTGTATCAACAACTCACGTACGTACAGCTGTCGGCATGTAGTATCACTTATATAGTTAAATAAACAACGGCAGTTTTTAGGATATATATTTCAAGTGCTTGTACGTTAATTTTGTAGATGCAAGATATAGCAATCAAAATGTAGTAAGACCTTCGAATTAAATTCCCGTTATTTCTGCTGAAACATCCCAGTTTTAAAAAATGTCCTGCGGTATTTCCGTCATCAGAACGGATTAATGATAACATCATTAGACGGCCGGGTAATGCCAGCAAAAATATAACTAGATTAATAATATACACTCTTAGTACTACAAATCGTCTAAATAAACTAGGCCATAGAAACGTTGAGCCATTTTGAATTGTAATAATCATATTAATAGAAGAAACACAATCAAATTACCAACGAGAACGCTTCGAGTGCAAGGAAAATACGAAATATTAATGCGTCACTTTGTGACACTCGTATCTTTTCATAAAAAAATCATACCTAACCTCAAAATTTAAAATGCAATGCAGCAACTAGTTAAATTTCCTTTTACGTTTACCAAAAATGTTACAAAAAATGTTTTTTATTTTGGTATCTGGCCGACGCTCCTATACATGATGGAACAGTGTGCGTTAAGTTTCACGCATTTTTGTTTGAAACTCAATTATTTCTCAAACTAATGGTTAGCGCGGGTATGTTTCTTGGGACAAGTGGTTCAGTATGATCGGTAGAATATGCGGTTTAATTTAATGGTAGCACTCTGTTTACAGCCGATATAGGTAGGTACATGCCTTTGATTATATATCCTATGATTATATGTCAAACTAACATCAAGGCTACAAAAAAAAACCGGCCATGTGCGTGTCGGGTCACGCGCAGTGTAGGGTTCCGTAGTTGCCTAGTACATTTTATAAGTTGGTCTACTAATACAGGTCGCGCCAAACTTTAAGTCCGCTCGGAAGTTGCTCTCAACTAATCTCTACTAATAATAAAGTAGTAAGAAAGTCGTGTCGGTACATTGAATATTTTTCGAAATTTTAAATGAAATGGGTTATTGGTACTGTACTGAGGCCGAAACCACAATTTTTAGAATTTTTGTCTGTCTGTCTGTCTGTATTTTCCGTTTTAACTCGAGAACAAGTAAACGGATTTGGATGCGGTTTTTTTTATTATCATCGTAGTGACCCTAGTCAACACATAGGCTATATGGGGTGTTCATAAAATAACGCCGAAGCCAGAAACGGAGCAAAGATTGAATAAACGCTTTTATAACTCGAGACCCCATCAACGGATTTGAATGCGGTTTTCTTTATTATCATTGTAGTCACCTTTGTTAACACATCGACTATAAGGTGTGTTCATAAAATAATGCCCAAGCCGGAAACGGCGCAAGGATTGAATATTGTGAACCCGTTGCTTTCCAGTAGGCCTTGCCGAATTACATAACCTTACTCTGGAGGCGAAAAAATTGATCACACAACTTTAAATAATTATGAAAAACGCAGGAATAAATAAAGGCCATACGATGATGATGATGACTCGAGAACCACTCAACGGATTTGGATGCGTTTTTTTTATTATCACCGTAGTGACCCTGGTCAAAAAATTCTATAAATGGTTGTTTTGGCTTCAGTACAATACAAAAAACCCATTTCATTCAAAACTTCGCGAAAATATTCAATGTCCGACTTTTTTATTAGGTACTTTTCTAGGTTTTTCTTGGAATAAGTTTGGTTTTTAGTTTTTGTTGCTAGTTTGAGTGTAAAAACGAACCATAGACGGGAAATTAATGGTCAGTTTTTGCACCCAATCTGTTTTCTAACTGTCTCACTTTTCTAAGAAAACGTATTGGAGGTGGTTAGTTTTTACATTCAATGTGTATCTGTGTTTATTAGGAATGATTTTGCATACTTAACCCATTTTCGAAAAAAATGTCCTCTGATTTGTTTTTGTAATCAGCGGCTCACATATCACATATATGTAGTTATTTATATATAGGGTCACTTTGGTAGACCCTCCCAAAAATACAAGCGGTGAATACCGCGGGCAAAAGCTAGTTTCCTAACGAAAGTTTGCTGTCTGTTTGTCTGTATCGTAGACAGGTATGAAATGGACTATACATTGTTAGCTACCAACAAACGATATCGCGATGTAAAATGTGTCAGCGCCATCTAGTGTCTGCTTTGAGAACTATCTCAAAAAGTGCAACATTACAAGAAACGAAAAAAACGTTTTATTTTTTTATTAAGCTAAATTTTTATAGTTTTTAATTAAAAATACGGATATTATGAACACGATTTAACTACTGCAGGTAATTTTATGGATCCATGAGTATTTACTGTAATAAAATTAGGAGGTATTGGTTTCAATGTCTTAACATTTTAGTACCAATCAATAGACTTAGTTGTGATATAAAATAACCAAGAGTTAAAGTAATCATTTTAAATAAATTTTGTGGTACTCACCATATAAAAATACTAGCATTTTAAAGACAATTAAAGTATTGCATTTGATTTTACGCATACATGAATTACTGAGTCAAAATTAGAAAGGAGGTGTTAGTTTTTAGTTTATTCAAATTATATTCCAACTACGAATGTTCGAAGGTATAAGAAAATAAACAATTTAATGTTTTTGTAATTTTATGAAAGAAAAATTTAACATACTTACATAGTTTTTAATTATGTTCTTAAACATTTACATATAAGGGGAACGTTTCGAGCTCAGTACAAAATGCATAACTTATGATTGTTTATCTCATTTTTAAATAAAATGTATGAAATAAAATAGTTCCATCTTATTTTTCGACTATTGTTTAATAATTATAATAGGTTTTTAGCAGAATTGCGTCATTTTATGGATTATATAGGTAGTTACCGTGAATGACCATAGGCAACGCATTAGAAATGGCGACATGGATCTCCATTTTTCTCAGCAATAAAAATACATATATAATTACTAATTTATATACTAGATTAAGCATTTCATTGACATCATTTTGCCCGAAGATTTAGTTGATTGATTAATTTTTATAGCAGAGAAAAAATATAAATACTTTTAAAACAGAGATTTCTATTTTACTGACAAACGGGAGCGAATGAAGCCTCTAAGTTTTTTATTTAAATTAGTTTACAAATACACTTCAATATGGCCGATTGGATTTATTAAATTACTTATAGTTGTCATTTTAAATGAAAAATACTGTTTTGCCGCATACGACCTTACGTCATAAGCTAGTTCATTATGATGTAGATATACTTAACGCCATCTAATGGGGAAATGTAGAACTATATCGATGTGTATTTTTATTTTTTTCCGAAAAGTGTGTTCCCGAAATTACATTAGCAGGGAAAGCTCCATCCTTATCGGTTAGTTTAATATTTTCTTCGTGGGGACAAAACTATCACTACTATTAAATTATTTAAACACGAAATAATCTAATACACATAAACAGTTTGTCTGCAGGAATGAGTCTCGAGAGTAACAAAGATAATTTTGTCTTAATTTATAAAGAAGATATAGGTATACCGGGTGTAAATAGAAAGATGAAAAAAAAAATGAAAATATATTTATTGATTTAAAATTACATGTTACACTATTAATTGGAACTCTGGCCATTAAGGTAGGCAGGAACCTGCCTGAGATTTAACGACCAGCGCTCTTCACATAAATTGATACATTTTTTGAATCTGTTGTTGTGTACCGGCTAACGTTAAAATTTACAAAATATATAGATATATATTATTACGTAGAAGACATGAAATTGACTTTATATTAACTAAAGTAACATACATGATGGATTTAATTCATCTCAATTATTTTAAAAATAACAAACATATACAATATTACGGTATTTACAATTTGATGGCTAGTAATGAAATGACGTAAAGCAATCAGGGATATTAATTAATATACATTATAATCAAATTTGAAGTACTTACTCTATAGTAATTGATTTAGTGGGTTAAGTATATCTTTATTAGGAACACTATTTTATATCATATTGTTATTTTATTTTATTTTACGACCTTTGAATAAAACCACATATTCTATTGATCATACTGAACAACTATTATAAAAAAAAAACCCGCGCAAATCTTCAGAGAAAGAGATACTCAACTGTAACTCAAAGACTTTATCTCGTAGGAGGAAGGTCTATTTTAGAACGCTGCACCGGAACAGCTGTTTCACGGACGACGCTCTCTCTAAACTCGCCCGTCACCTTTCTTATGAACATTTAATTTAAACTAAACTGTTAAATAATTATCTATTTTTAAATGTAAAGTTTTCTTTACAAATTTGATTTCTTGTTTGAATGTTTTTTATAATTTAAATAAATATAATTAATCGACTCCCTTGTTTTTAATATAGAGTTTATTTATAGGATATACTTAATTAAAGTTTATTTATTTTAATGAACTTGAATAAAAGTATATACAGGCTGTAAATGCAAAGTCAAGAATCCCTTTAGGGTATGGAAGTATACACGATTCTGATGTCATTACGAAAAAGAAATATATACCTTGAATTTTCACAAAAAATTCCATAATTTTTCTAAGCTATGGCTACGCAGCTCACCGGCCTCCCCACACACCTAATTGCACCCCGCAACCCGCACCCCTCATCCGAGTGGCCAGCGACCAGTGAGGGTGTCCACGCGATTAGTGTATTTTGAGTAAAGAAAGTCGTCTTATTGTGAGGTACTGGTACTTTATTTAGAGATCCCAGTATTTAAAATAATAATTTTACCGATCATACGACAACACCTATAAAGGATTCTTGACTTTGCTTTTACACCCGGTATATGTACCCATTAGGGTGTCCCAAAAAAATCTGTTATTTTTTTTAACGCATACCCTTTCGTTTCTTTCGTATGATGACAAAACTATTGTAAATAAAGTTTTATGTACTTAAAACCACGGCAACTCGTGCCGACCTGAATCGAAACATGACAGTACTTGCATACTAGGCGCGCGGCAGTTAACATATCAATGTACAAGTTATTACTTGTTTGTTTTATTAGTAATCGCATTGTTTTCGTTGAATCAAGATGTCAGTGGAGTTACGCAGTTCAAAAAAGGATATATTCTTAATAGGAGACGTAAAACACCAAATTACCGGTTCAAAACTTCCCTCTAATGGACAAGTGCTGGCAGTTCTGTTCTATAATATTCGTGAAGTGAATTTAAGTGTCAATAAAAGCGCAAATCTTACTATTCGTGAGTGCATTATCTATTGGGAAAAGGCGCGTATACCGACAAAATCTTTACCTAACTGTATGAAGAAACTAGTTACTTTATACCAAGTTTGGAGAGATTTGCAAAAAAATGCAAAAAAAACACAAGATGTGTTTGAGCAGCGTCGTCAAGAGTTTGTTACAAACTTAGACAATTTGTTTGATATTGCACATGCCGATGCGCTTCAGTTAATAAAGATAAACGAAGACAGGATATTTCTACAGTGACAGAGAGAGCCAGGTCGCCCCAGTCACTTAGCTGGTATAGATAAAAAACTGACCGAAAAAGAGGCAAAGGCGCGACTTAGAAGCATTGAGGAGCAAAAGCGGCGTGCTAAATATTGTTCATCTCCGACGCCTTCGACACCATCTTATGAACCCGTACAAGAAGATTTGTCATCTGATTCTGAACAAATGGAGTTACAAGAAAATTTGCAAACCCTAACTGAGAGCACACGGCCTGATTCTAATAAAACTTCTATGAGAAAAAGTTTCCAAAATTAGTAGCAGCGCTAGATCGATGTCAGATAAGTATGAGAAATTCTGTGTTTATTATTGAAGCAACTATTGAGGCACTGGGACATAACACTGACGAATTTCCATCAGTAAGTCCTCGAGCCATTGAGCGCGCCCAAGCAATAAAAGTTGACTTCCAAAACGAGGTTCCGGATACTGTTACTGTCCACTGGGATGGAAAACTGTTGCCTGCTTTTGATGCACGCAAATCTAAAGAAGAACGACTACCGATACTAATTTCTTACGATAATTAAGAACAACTTCTTGCTGTGCCAAAATTTGACAACTCATCAGGACGCGAACAAGCCGAGGCAGTTTGGAACGCTATTGTTGACTGGAATCTTGAAGATAAAGCGCAGATTCTCAGTTGTGACACTACTGCTTCAAATACAGGTCGTATTAATGGCGCCTGTGTGCTTCTTGAACAGAAACTGAATAGAGAAATGCTTATTTTTGCATGTCGCCATCATGTTTACGAGTTGTTATTAAAAGGCGTATTTGAAGCAAAAATCAGCCAAGTCACTACAAGCCCTGACATTCCATTGTTCAAAAAGTTCCGCGAAAACTGGAACAACATCGAGCCGGAGAGAATACAGAGCTATCCAGAAAGGCTTTCATGCCTGAGTGTTTAAAAAATTCACAAACTGCTAGAATTTTACCGTTCTGAATTAACTAAAGACATTGCTAGAGACGACTATCGAGAATTAATAGGACTTTCAATAATATTTCTTGGCGGAGATATAGAGAAGAAATTTAAGATTCGGCCTCCAGGTGCTATGCACCAAGCTCGATGGATGGCGAGAGCAATTTATTCACTAAAAATATCACTTCTTAGTTCCCAGTTCAGAATTTCAAAGAAAGAAAAGGAAGCTCTGTTAGACGTTTGCCTGTTCATCGTGACATCCTATGTCAAGCCCTGGCTGCAATGCGTCTTAGCAGAACTAAAAGCGGCTTTACAGAAGTTCTGCCAACATTTATGGTACTTGATAGATGAAGTGTCTATCTTGTCTCTTTGATGATAATGTAGATCAAGAGACCAAATCAAAAATGGTTGCTAACTTAGCCACTGAAAATCAATCAGCTCATAATAAGCGCTACATCCCATCAAAAGAACTTTGTGGCCCCCTTTACGAGAAAAGCCTAGATAACTTTGTGTCAATCAAAAGCAAGTCTGTGTTTTATCGCTTCAAACTGGATGATAGTTTTCTCCAAGAGTCACCTTCATCATGGCCCAATAATGCCGCATTTCAGCACGCTAAAAAGAAGCTGCTCACACTCAGAGCAGTAAACGATGCCGCTGAAAGAGCAATGAAGTTAATGCAAGATTTTCATGGCTTAGTCACTGTTCAAGAGGAACAAAACCAATTTTTATTACGCTGCGTACAAGAGCACAGGCAAGTGTACCCTGACTGCAAAAAGCAAACTTTGAAAAGAAATTTTGCTAAATAAAGCCTTTTTAATGAATACCTAATAAATATAACATAATAGTTACCATTAGTGTTTTATTTACCGCATAAAAATTAAGTTCTAAAATCTCAATATGGCTTCCCCATACTAATCTTAATGTTCAAAGTTTGACATCAAGTCGGCACGGCTTATCGTTATCCGATCGCAATAATGTTTGATATTCCAGTTATTAGGGTCAAATAAAAAAAAAAACAGGGTATGCGTTTCAAAATACGAAAAAAAAAATTCGCCCTTCTAGCCTGGTACATCTTAAAATAAAAACTAAAATAAACTAATTAAATATTATTTAAATGGAATGTGAGATATATTTTATAATTTAAGTAAGTATAAGAAAAATCCGTAATTGGCCTCTGTTTAGTTGATCTTATCTGTTATTCTAAGATCTCTTCTTATGTAAGTGACATATTGTCTTTAGTAAGAATAAAGTATCTTTAAACCTTATTCTTTATTGTTATGATGATATGTGGAGTTTTGTTTCAATAATAAAGTAAAATAAAATGAAACTTTGCTAAAACATAGTTCATTGCTATTTCTGTATATTTAATTGAGCACATTTTCAATAATTATTTTGGTAAGCAAGAAATGATTTTTTGTCTCAAGTGATAGCAGCACTTAGGCAGCTCAATCTAGTATTGAAGAAAAAAAAAAACTCGTTTTTAAGGATTCAACTAATCATAAAAAGAAATAAAACACACAAAATAAAGAAGTTAAATGCGTTTATTTCTAAATTACAATAAATCACAATTTTGTAGAATCTTTAAAGCTAGAATTATTTACAATTTCACGCTACTCGTAAACGAAGTATAGTACAATTACACGCTAGCCTACATGTGGAAATGAACGGTGTAATATAGACATGCTCAAAATATTAAATCACATTTTACTGAATATACTGAACCAGTTTCAAAGAAAAACGATTGAAACCAATAAAATTGGGTTATTCCACTAATCCCCATCAATGGGGATTTATGAACTTTTCTTCCACAAATCCCCATTGACAATCCCCATCAATGGGGATTTGTGAACTTTTCTTCCACTACTCCCCATTGACGGCTTATAGAGCCCCTGTAATTTTATAAATAATTTTAAATCTGTCATCATCATCATCAAGTGCCATCTCCATCCCGGAGGTGGCGACCATTTTCTTGTATGTCTCCCTATCTTCTGTCATGTGAATTAGTTTAAGGCGAAGCCACGAAATTTTGGCGACATGGATCTCCATTTTTCTCAGCAATAAAAAAAAACATATAGAATTACCAATTTATATACTAGATTAATCATTTCATTGGCATCATTTTGCCCGAAGATTTAGTTGATTGGTTAATTTTCACAGCAGAGAAAAAAATATTTAGAAAACCTCTTTTAAAATAGAGATTTCTATTTTACTGATAAACGGGAGCGAATGAAGCCTCTAAGTTTTTTATTTAATTTACTCTACAAATACACTTGAATATGGCCGATTGGATTTATTAAATTACTGATAGTTGTCATTTTAATTGAAAAATACTGTTTTGCCGCATACGACCTTACGGCATAAGCTAGTTCGTGACCGCATATTTGTACGGATTAAGCCCCCCCCTCACTCCACTCCCCTAAGGCGCCGATTTGAAATAAAAAGTTTATCAATGCCTCGCCTTAAATCTGAGAGTAATTCTAGTAAGTAGAGTGCAAAACTAAGATTTTATTTACCTCCATAAGAAATAAATACTTTTTGATTATAAATTATACTATGTTGTTATTTATATTTTATTTCTAAACTAATGGGAATTTGTGAACTTTTATTCCACAAATCCCCACCATGGGCTTTATAAGCCGTCAATGGAGATTAGTGGAAGAAAAGTTCACAAATCCCCATTAATGGGGATTGTCAATGGAGATTAGTGGAATAACCCGAAAAACTAAACCGTAAACATTCTTATTTATTTACTAGCCTTTACCCGCAGCTTCACCCGCATTCATTGAATCTTTTCCCGTTTTCGGCTTGGGAATTATTTTATGAACACCCCTATAGCTTATGTGTGGATCAGGGTCACTATAATAATAATAAAAAACACACCTAAAACCGTTGAGTGGTTCCAAACTTAAAAGCGTTTATTCAATCTCGGCCCCGTTTTCGGCTTGGGCGTTATTTTATGGGCATATACGGCATGTTCATAAAATATACCCAAGCCAAAAACGGGGCAGATAATGAATAAACGCTGAGGAAGCCCGGAAAACCTAATCGTCATTTTGTATTAGGAAGTGAACTGGTTCAGTATAATCAGTATCCTTAGCATGAAAACATCACGGTTACATTATAGTTGCGGTCACGTTATGACGTTACATTTCGTATGGAATCTGATAACGCCCCTAGCGGACAGTAGCGGAACTTATCAGATTCCATACAATATCTAACGTGAACGTAACTATAACGTAACCGTGATATTTTCATGCTCAGGCATGTGGTTTAATTTACTGAGCACGTGAATACTCCCGGCTTATTCCCAGATCAGTCTTTACAAAGTGTTCCGTAACGAAATAGAAACCCTTATGGTCTACGTAATGTCACACCGGATATAGTATGTTAGATACATGTTAAAAATAGACCAATCATTCATATTGACAATTATTAAAGTCGATTCTGGAGGCTTTCATTTTAGTTTTAGTGATGTCAAAACTAAAATTTTTCCAAAATGCAAATATCACATGATTATTGGACGACCCCTCGAAATTAAATGTTGACATAATATCCAAAGGTATCCACTATTAAACTTTCTTGGAAATCATCGAATTTACGAAAAAAAAACTAAGGCTATCACGATTTCGACCCACGTAATTTTTTTTGTAGTGACAAATCTTCTACACCTCGCTTACGGAAAATAATCATATTTTCAACTTCAAACAAATCTTTCATTAAAATCCAATCACTTGGCTAAAAAAAATGCTAAAACTTAATACTATTGTCGATAAAAAATATTTTAATCTAAAAACTAAATTTATCGACACATAATGTACCAGAATATTTATATTTCACATCACATTGATAAAAGGCTTAATTTTCCCAACTAAAATTGTCAGTTTATCACGATTTATTGTATTGAATAGAACATAATCACAATTAAAATTTCGTGTAAGAATAAATTCTGAATTCTTCAATCAATTCAATTATATAGACAATTCTTTCATTTAATCAGTGGCGTGGATAGAACTTTTTGTTAGAAAAGCAACAAGAAGGTCAAGCTTGACGATAAAACTAACATGAAAAAACATAATTAGAAAAAAAATGAAATAGGCAGTACGTCTGGCGTCAAATAAAAATGATTTTTCAAATTTTTTTACTTTTTTTATCGTCAAACTTGACATTCTCATTGCATTTCCAGCCAAAAGTTACATGCACGCCACTGTATTTAATTAGACCCAAAAACAACCCGAGCCATAAAAAATCTTAATTTTGTGGAATAGCTTCTGATATAAATTTCAGTATGATATGATGTCATAACTTAAATATACCGTAATTTTTCGGTAATTTAGTCCCTGCTGTATGTGATTCCCAACTATGAAGATATTTTCCAAAATTTGTCATCATCATTAAGTTTCTCAGTACAGGTTCTAAGTCCTCATTCCATCATCTAACATGACGGTTAAGCTATAGTTGCGTTCCAGTAAGATTTCGTACGGAATCTGATAAACGCCCCTAGCGGACAGTAGCGGAACTTAACAAATTCCATACGAAATCTATCGTGAACGCAACTATAACGTAACCGTCACGTTTTCATGCTAAGGCTGCTGAAAACGAACAATAAGAGTACTAAAGCAAATCTCCATTGTTTGTCAGATCTTAGACTAGGAACATAGGAGTTTAAGGCGAATATTTACAAGGAATTTCTTATCTGTTAGTTTCTGATCGCTGTTCGACGGCCCGAAGCGTCAGCATTATCTGAAAATAAATGAAAGTCTTTTTTTATTTCGAAGCATGGTTGACTGGAAGCAATCGCTAGTAATAAGTCGCGGTTGGACAAGGAAACATTATCGTAAGGTTCCCGTTACCTCTGCCTAGCACACGCCATAGATACGAATAATGCGTGTATCTATTCTGCTTGTACTCTCACGCATACCGCGTTTGTCAATGTACGAAGAGCAAGTACGATGGAATCGACAGCGCGTGGTAGACTGCCAGCAGGTGATTGCTACGGAAAAGAGCGAAAGCTCCGTTAAGCTCTAACAGCGCCATCTAGTGGTGTTTTTGTGCACCATGAAGAAATGCATACTCGCATTATGACTCTGTAAGTTCAATGCCACTAGATTAAATGTTACCAGCATAATCGACTAGATGGCGCCACTCTACAGTTAAACAAGACAAAATTTCCCGTCAAAATAACACACTTTTTAGAGTTCCGTACCCGGAGGGTGCCAAACGGGACCCTATTACCAAGCCTCCGCTGTCTATCTGTCACAGCTTCGGCCGTTATAGGTAGACAGTTGAAATTGTCACAAGATATGTATTACTATGGCATCTACTACGAAAAATACAAAATAAAATAAAAATATGAAATATAAACAAAATGCAATTTTTTCAAGGTTGTTTGTTTCAGCTGCATCTCAAAAAAGCTAATACATACAAGTTTCAATTACTTTAAAGTAAAAAAATTTTTTATAAAAGAAAGGATTCCATACTTACGGCATGTCGAACTGTTTGGAAGGCGCTACGTCATATTTCTTGTCGCCTTAATGTTTCTATAGAATCTATATTGTTGATTTGTATGCTATTAGGGTTCCTTACCCGTATTGTGTGGTGGTATGGAACCCTTTGTACGCGATTGACTCGCACTTGGTTACTGTACTCTGACCCTTACCCGTGTCCTATATGGCGGGCACGGTGGTGCTCTGCGCGTGCACTGTCGCGATGTGCTTCCTGAAAAGCTGTCTCGACGCGGACTCGAAGCCGCACGCGCCGCACACCAGCACCTCCGTCGTCTCCTCGCTGTCCGTCTCTTCTGGAACGTACATATACTACGTACAGGGGGGAGACCGTCCATATACTACGTACAGGGGGGAGACCGTCCATATACTACGTACAGTACAGGCAAGGGGCCGTCCAGATATTACGTATAGACGGGGCCCGTTCATAAAAGTATCGATAACTCGAAAACTATCGACTTTTTACAGAGCTCATATTTTGATATTCTGGACAGTCATGAGCTGGCTTATCAACCCTCTATGCTATGGGATAACGTTGACTTTTGGGACACCCTGTACACAAGGTGTTACCATGATAACCTTTTTCCTTAAAACGGAGTGTTCTACCCATTGTGGCGGCACGATCGCCACATAACTATACGTGTTAGATGTAGATAAGAGATGTACTTTTTGGTATAAATATGGAACCATTTATTTAAATATATTATTAGCTACTACAGTGTCAACAGTGTACTACCTCCGTGGTCTAGTGGTGAGAGCCTTGGGCTGTCAACCCGGAGGTCGTGGGTTCAATTCCCGCGGGGAACACACATAGATAGTGGGAAGTCACTTTGTGAATTGTTCTCAGTTTGGTTAGGACATTGCAGGCTTGAATCACCTGATTGTCCGATAAATAAGATGATTTCGTGCTTCGGAAGGCACGTTAAGCCGTTGGTCCCGGCCACTTTCTAGTGGAGTGGTCGTTACATAAACCACGTCAGAGGCCGTAAGGCGGTTTGAAAACTCTGACTCCAGGGCTGTCGGGCCGATAGGTCTTGCAGCCCACACGATAAGAAGAAGACAGTGTCAACCACGCTACACCTAAATATATTATTAATATAAATCCTCCCATATTAGTGACACCGACTGAACAAGAAGCAACCCGACTGGAAGCTGGACCGAAAAGTGGAGTAAGGAGTAAGTGGAGCAATCGTCACCTTCCAGCAGTATGGAGATGGCTACGAATATAATACGGAAAAGTGCCAAAGAAGAGGTCAAACAAGTCGAGACAAACTTATGTCCACCCCAGAAGCCAATGAAATATAGTAAATCAAGGATCGACTCATTGGGTGCTATAAAGAAACATCAACAATTTCTTAAGATCAAGAGATGGATCTTAGTAATTTGAAGCCTTCCCGAATAAAAAACAAGAATGAAAAAAAACTGGCCAAGTGCGTGTTGGGCCACGCGCAATGTAGGGTTCCGTGGTTGCTCGGTACATATAAGTTGGTCTACTAATACAGACTGCGCCAAATTTCTGGTCCCATACACTATAGGGGGCCAAAAGTTTGGCGCGACCTGTACTCGTAAAACTGTAAAGCCTACTTAGCTGTGATAGTTTTACTTTTAACTTAATTATATATACTAATTCTGTGAATTTGTTCACATTTCTTTAAACAACCGTTTGGCCATGGGGGGGACGCTCCACTCTAACTAAAATTTTCACTTTAAAGCTTAATATTTCGCCAACGGATCCCTAAATCGAAGAATGTTTTTAACACACCCACAATGTTTTTCAACGGCCTATCCAACGATATCCCACAATATGGGATAGACGACAAAAAAAAATTCATCCCTAGTTTACGTGTATGAGAGGAAAAATTAAAAAAAAAATTTTTTAACATTTTGTTTTACTATTTTTTCGGCGTGATTAATATTTATATCCATGCTAAATTACAGCTTTCTAGTACTAATAGTCTCTGCGCTAAGCCGCGGACAGACGGACATGGCAAAACTATAAGGATTCCTTGTCGGACTATGGAACCCTAAAAATTTAAGCAAGTTTCATTATTATGAAATCGCACAAACTGGAAAAAAATGCAATTCAACAGAATACATCGCAGCACGGTCACGGAAATCGTCAACGCAGCACTCAGCGGAATGCATCATCAGCTTCCTTCGTCATGAATCATTATCAAGTTCAAGCGCACATAACAGAAACTCCACGGCAATGCAGCTTAATAAGAAAACACCAAGTACGGCAAAACCGCCATCACGGCGCACTGGTGCAAATTAACCCTCTAACAGTAAACATTACCAACTGAAAGAGTTTTTTGTGAATACGGGCAAACAAAACTTCAGCAGCCATTATCTTCATAGCATATTAAGGCGAGGCATTGATAAACTGTTAATTTCAAATCGGCGCCTTAGGGGAATGGAGTGGGGGGACTTACTCCATACAAATATGCGCTCACGAACTTACGGCATAACCGTAAGGTCGTATGCGGCAAAACAGTATTTTTCATTTAAAATGACAACTATAAGTAATTTAATAAATCCAATCGGCCATATTGAAGCGTTTTTGTAGACTAATTTAAATAAAAAACTAAGAGGCTTCATTCGCTTCAGTAAAATAGAAATCTCTGTTTTAAAAGAGGTTTTCTAAATATTTTTTTCCCTGCTATGAAAATTAATCAATGAACTAAATCTTCGGGCAAAATTATTTCAATGAAATGCTTAATCTATTGTATAAATTGGTAATTACATATGTTTTTTTATTGCTAAGAAAAATGGAGATCCATGTCGCCAAAATTTCGCGGCATCGCCTTAACAGCAAGTTCAGCAGTCGCGCAGCAATCCAGCACTTGTAGAGCCTAACCAGACCAAACGCAGCCCTTATCGCTTCTTGGTTCTGCAGCTCGCACGCCTCATCGCTCGTCCCGACTCACCGTGGACTACATCTGACACACGTATACTTATAGCCACACCCACCAATATGAACAACTTTTACTATGGTGTCAACCCTGAAATCAGCTGCTCCATAGAAAAGTTACAAACCTACTCGAACTAAATACCGGGTGTCGCGAACACTGGTACATACTGGTAACATTAACCGATTAGATGGTAGAGCTGATGCCGGGCTCGACTGTGGAGGTACCACCATCTTACTCGCAAATCCTCCCGAAGTTATTCGGGAGAGAGTAAGAGAACAGCTCTCAGGCAAAACCAGGCGGCCCACCATTGCCTTGGACCGATGGATGGCGGTACATCCATCCCCAATTGCCGTCCCTTATATAAAACAGACTGGTGACGGGCAGCGGCGTCACTGGTGCAAGGGTTTCGCCAAGAGTGGCGAAATCCTGGAAAGGCCTATGTCCAGCAGTGGACAAAACGGGCTGATGGGTGGATGGATAATACATACTATTACATATAGTTGTGATGAAGTAACGGCTCCCGACCGGTATACGTACCTGTAATGGGGGTAGGTGATACAAGATGGCGGATCAAATAAGAAGTGTGAACACGTGAGTCAGCTCGTGGTGTTCTAGAATCTGTCTTGGGATTATAAACTGGTATGTGACTTTATTTACTTATTTATTATTATGTTATATGTGTTTAACATAAGAGGAAAGGGCAGTTATGCAAGCCTGTAATAAGTGGTTGACAAGAGACACTAATTGAGTGAGTGTTATGGAGGTTGAGGAAAGACCGGTGACGGTGAAGAAAGAGGGTGACGTGGAGGTCTTTCTGGGGGCATAATAAACCCCAATGTATACTTACTAACGTGATCGTGGCTGCGGCACGGTTCACACGAGGTCCAGGTTTGCATTTCCGCCCAGTCTTCTCATTATAGTGAAATTAGAATATGAAGCTCTCATCACCTATGAGTCATTAATGAAGCTTGTCGCGGTTTAAACTATTTGTATACCCAGGTATTCTCATAGGTCTAAGAGAGGGCGCGACACCGGGTGTAAACAGACTGTTACCATTAAATGAAACCACATATTCTACCGACCCTACTGAACCACTTCTCCCAAGAGTCATACCCGCGGACACCCTTAGTTTAGGAAATAATTGAGTTCCAAACAAAAACGCGTGAACCCTAACGCACCGACATACGGGCGAGTTTAGAGAGAGCGTCGTCCGTGAAACCTGCAGCTGTTTGAAGTCCACTCTCTCTCGTATGCCCGTATGTCGGTGCGTTAGGGTTCACGCGTTTTTGTTTGGAGCTCAATTATTTCCTAAACTAAGGGTGTCCGCGGGTATGACTCTTAGGAGAAGTGGTTCAGTAGGGTCGGTAGAATATGTGGTTTCATTTAATGGTAGCATTCTATTTGCACCCGGTATATGCAACAGCTATTTTTTTTCGCGATTTCAGAGACACGCTGACCAGGGGGTGTTAGGGTGTTCTGATATTCAATGTAAAAAATACTCACGTTTCATGTGATTGTCTTGAATATGTCGCATCAGCTGAAAATAAGAATATATTTCGATTTTATTTTATTATTTAAATGTCTCATAAAAACAGTAAATCATAAATATCTCATAAAAAATAGTGTAATATTATTTTTTAATGCACCTGCTCAAAATATGATAGATTACGTGCCTGTTTAGCGTGCGTAAAGTGACATATTTCGCACTCGTGCTTTTTTTTTTCACTACCTACTGAAGCCATATAGGGAAAACCGGCCACATCATTTATTAAGCATGTAAACCTTTGTTTTACCCACACACGTGTAATATAGTAGCAGATCTAACATTAATAATAAACGCATAGAGTCGACGCGTGGCAATTTTAGATCAGTGAACTTCGGGCTCTTTTAAATATAAATATTGCTTGTTTCCAAACTAAATATATACTAGAGATTAGTTTAAGGAATCAACAAATATGTTTCAAGGATAAGCCAGCCAAAACAACCCATTTTTATACGTTTCTTCGTACCATGAAGCCTAAATATAGCTTATTTTTTGTATGGAAACTTGCCACGCTATTTAATCCTTATGTTTGGTATGCCACTTAGTAATACTTACATGTCTGTGGTTTTACCAGATACTCTATAATAAGATGAGTATTTTAAAACTTTTATATTTTATAACTAAATATATTATGTATGTTAAATTGTAAAAGATGTTTAAAAAATTCAAAACGATTTTAGACGTCAAAATTTATATTATATTTTAACTATCCTAGAAATTATTATTTAAAAGATTTAAGAAAGAGACATTCGTCTTTGTAGTACAGATTGGCGCCAATCAGATTTTCGCAGGTATATTAAAAAACGTCGTTTGATACACGTGCGAAAGTGTTGATATTTCTCGTCCCGACTGTTTTTTGCCTCGACTGAGTCTTGGTAAAAAAGTCAATTGTGACTCTAAATATCAATCTTTTCGCACTTGCATCAAAATGTAATTATATTCAAATATCTCATAAAAACAGGAAAAACATAAAAATCTCATGAAAATAGTGAAATTTTATTATATTTAAAGTTGCGACAACAATTATAAACTCTATAACATACGGTCCGGAAAACTAGACTTATAATGGAACCTTGTCACACCAAATCTATCTGTATATAATAAAGTAGTAAGAAAGTCGTTCTGTACATTGAATATTTACGCGAAACTTTAAAAGAAATGGGTCATTGGGATTGTACCGAGGCCGAAAGAACAATTGAATTTTTGTCGGGAAATAAATAAATACTTAAATCAATAGTGTAATCACCTGGTAGTGCGAGCCTGCTCTGAACGGACACCGGGCGCACTGTAGCGTGGAGAGCGGCACGCTGCTGCGGTTCTTGTGTGGGGCCGCCGCGTGCTGCTCCGACTGTAAACGACCGAGGAACTTCATTACTATAACTGTTTGAAGTTCGGAGACTCCAGTATCTCTGAAGGTACCCCAGCGGTCTCTGCTTGGTGAGCTCGGAGATCGCGTTGCGCTTGAAGTGGCACTGCTTGCAGCTGTACAGGAACAGTTTGAAGTTCGGAGACTCCAGTATCTCTGAAGGTACCCCAGCGGTCTCTCCCAGACAACTCACCCGATTCTTGGTGAGCTCGGAGATCGCGTTGCACTTGAAGTGGCACTGCTTGCAGCTGTACAGGAACAGTTTGAAGTTCGGAGACTCCAGTATCTCTGAAGGTACCCCAGCGGTCTCTCCCAGACAACTCACCCGATGCTTGGTGAGCTCGGAGATCGCGTTGCACTTGAAGTGGCACTGCTTGCAGCTGTACAGGAACAGTTTGAAGTTCGGAGACTCCAGTATCTCTGAAGGTACCCCAGCGGTCTCTCCCAGACAACTCACCCGATGCTTGGTGAGCTCGGAGATCGCGTTGCACTTGAAGTGGCACTGCTTGCAGCTGTACAGGAACAGTTTGAAGTTCGGAGACTCCAGTATCTCTGAAGGTACCCCAGCGGTCTCTCCCAGACAACTCACCCGATGCTTGGTGAGCTCGGAGATCGCGTTGCACTTGAAGTGGCACTGCTTGCAGCTGTATAGGAACAGTTTGTAGTTCGGAGACTCCAGTATCTCTGAAGGTACCCCAGCGGTCTCTCCCAGACAACTCACCCGATGCTTGGTGAGCTCGGAGATCGCGTTGCACTTGAAGTGGCACTGCTTGCAGCTGTACAGGAACCGTTTGAAGTTCGCAGACTCCAGTATCTCTGAAGGTACCCCAGCGGTCTCTCCCAGACAACTCACCCGATGCTTGGTGAGCTCGGAGATCGCGTTGCACTTGAAGTGGCACTGCTTGCAGCTGTACAGGAACAGTTTGAAGTTCGGAGACTCCAGTATCTCTGAAGGTGTCGGCATTTCGTGCTTCCGTCGGCGGCCGCGCCCCGTCTGCGGCGCTAGTGAGGCCGTTAGCAGCGTTCTGGAAATTATTTGGCCAAGTGCGAGTCGGAATCCCGCACAAAGGGTTCCGCACCACCCTACAATACGGGTGTGGAGCCCTAAAAACATTTACGTTCATAACAATACTGTTACGTAGTACCGGCGCACGAAACAAAAATCTCACACATCATTGAATGCGTAAGAAAGTTCGTAAATAATCTCAGCGCGGATGACGTAGACGCTTCCGGGCCAAGGTCACAACTGGACAATGCGAGAAGTTTCCGCCATTGAACTCGAAATGTCTCGGACGAAGAAGTGGGAGAGAGAAAGCATTCGGGTTGGAAAGGGACGGATACAGATTGGAGTCCTTGACACGCTGACGTGAAGCGTGACGCGCGTTCCATAATGTGCGAGAGGGTTCTAGACAGATCGCGAAGCCGACGTAAGGTATAAAAACGGGACAGATAGCGGTAGAGAGTTCAGTGTTAACTACGAGACTAAGCGGAAACTCTAGTGAACTAAAGGACAACTCTAGTAGTGAATAGTAAAGTGCGACTGTATAGAGCGAATATAACCTGGTAACGATTCCAGTTAGTAGTGGTGATACATTTTTAAAATTATAGTGCGGGGAAATTAGGCATTCCAGCGAGTCCACTGAGTTCAGTTAGTGATTCCAGTTGTTATTTAGTTTCAGTTGTGTTTAAATAGTGTGTGTGATTACAAATAAAGACAGTTAGTGGTTTTTGGTGCAAATTGGTATAACATTAATTTATCCCGAACCCCAGCTCGTAACAATACTGTATAGTATTGTATATGCTAGAGCAACACCAAGGCTACAAAAAACAGGGAGCTAAAATGGTAACGCCTGACGAAAAATTTGGCAATGTCTGCATAGGGAACCCTACTTTTTATTATTTCTTATTTTCCTTTAAAGAATGTCCTGCAACAATCTGACTAAATTTAAAGCTTGTACGTGTTACCGTCTTTAAGTTGGTAACGCAGGATCTCGGTGCAAATTGCACATCATAATATTGTTTTCGTAAACAATCAAAAAACCTTTGATAATGCTATAACAGCGAAACCGGTAAGGGAAATAATATAAATAAGTGGACAAGTACAAGTGTTTATCAATCAAAAATATTGTTTTCCTTACTTTTTAATAAAAAGTTTGCAATAAATGCGTTTTATAGCAATTCGCGCAAACTGTTTGTTGATAGTTAGGTGATCACATGAAAATTTTATGCGTTACATTTTAGCTGCATTACATTACAACTCTGAACACGCTTTTGAGTTTGTTAATATAATGCAAACAAAATGTAATCCATTAAAGTACGTAATTTTTTGTAAAGATTTTATTATTAATAAACTATTTCCGCAAGTTGCTTTAAAACACATTTATTGCATACTTTTTATTCAAAAGTAAGGAAAACAATATTATGATGTGCATTTTGTACCGAGGTTAAAAGTTACCCCCTTATTAAGTAAGAGTCAAAACCAATAACATTTAAATAATGCAACTTTTTTGAGGTTTCTTGTATGGGGACACCCCTTAGTTTTGTTTTTATATTTTATTATTTATTGTGATACAGGCCATAGTAATACGTATTGTGTGGAAATTTTAATTACCCTTGTGGCAGACGGATAGACAGACAGCGGAGGCTTAGTAATAGGGTCCCGTTTGGAACCCTTGAAAGATGCGGAATTGATAATATATTTTACGTTTCCAGACTAATTTTGAATACTCTAATATGAAAATATTATTATCTAGTTTAGTAAAACGCGACTTACTTAGCTTTGTGCAATGCTTTGGCCCGTTCTAAGATCTCTAACGTTGTGGCTGGTTTCTGAAAACAAGAAATGTAGAACTGTGAACTTGCGCTCGCCTGATTCGCGCTTGACCGATTTGGCTCATGTTTGAACTTGAAAAATCTTTTTGCCTTATTTACTCGCCTGCAAAATTTCATGACATGACATTCGGATCAACGATACTCGAGTTATCATCGAACAAACATACCTACATACATACATACAAACGCCGGATTGCTCAAGTAGACTCGGAGAACATCACTCGCTTCGCTCGCACGCTTCGCTTAAGCGATCAATTATATAAGGTGACTTATACAACGTGAAATTTAATTCATTTTGTTAACGAAAACTGGTGATAGTACTCGTCCATATGAACAACTTTTACTATAAAGCCAACCCATAAATAATATATAAAGCCAACCCTGAAATCATGATAAAAAAATCTGCTGTTTCATACATTTGGGTGGAGTAGGTATTTAACTTTTTTAATACACCTGCTCAAAATATGATAGATTACGTTCCTATTTAGCGTGCGTAAAGTTACATATTTCGCACAAGTGTTTTTTGTTTTTACAACTAACGCCATCTAGGGGAAACCGGCGACATCATTTAGTAAGCAGTCTGAACTGTATTCTGGTCAGTGCTCCCAAACCTTTAATTCAAGACATTTCTCATCAGATATCTTATTAATATTATTTATTTATTTCTTAATAGTTTTGACTACCTTTAGGGTTCCATCAACAACAAAACCCTTATAGCAAAGCTTCAGGGTCTGTCCTAAGACTCGATTCATTATGCTTTTGAAAAAATGTTTGTTTATTCCCAATTTTTCAACGCTCTTTGGTGTTTTCAGGAAATCAAATATCGGTAGTATTGAATCGCGTTTTAAAATACATTTTTACGGCAGGTTTATAAAATATAGGTCCACGCAGCAGCAAATAAAAAAGAAAACGAAAATCAGAAAATGTTGATTTATGCTTAAAAACCGGTTCTCGAAACGGAACACAATAATTAATAAATTTCAGATGTAATCTTTTCATAGACGGTTAACATGTTTTATATCAAACGGCAAAATTAAAAATACGTAAGTACGGCTATAGTAGCATATCCAATGGTTTTTGTTCCCTGCCCATTTTATAAAATATTGTTAGGGCTGCTTCTGATTAGCGCGCGTATCCGCGGATGGATTCCCGAGCCGTCCGCACGTCTGTGGATAAATCAGTCAGTGTTCACTCTCGAAAGACGCAAGAAGCATCAAAAAATCGATGTTAAGACAGTAACGGTCGCTACCATTTATTTATTTAGCCCTTATAAATAAAAGAAATGTAAAAAAGGAAAGTCGGGGATGCCATACATGATATATGCCATATTTAATACATTTAATACACCAATCACTTGGTGCCCATTACGGATCTGCCCCCTGATTCTGTATCGTAAAATCAGTTGCCAAACCGAGTGTCTATCGTCGAAAACATACATATCCGCTTATCTAAGGATACGTTCGCACTTGAAATGACGTCACAATTCGTAAATAGTTCAATTCACATTGAACGTTGTTTTCGAAGTTCATTTTTGTGAATAGCAACTATAGATGGAAACCGACACTGAGTTACCTAATAGGCCCGCAGGACTGAACAGACAACATTGCCGAACAGACAGACACAACACACACATTCCCTTACGTGGGACGCACTATAAGTTTCCGGAATGAATATGAAAAAATACTATTAAAGGTACAAAATTAATTTATTGTTTTTCAAAATAATCTCCCTTGGCGTCTATGCACTTTTTCATTCGATCAAACCAGTTTTGAAAACTTTTGTGCCACTCCCCTGTGGTGACCTCTGAAACGTGTTTTTCATACTCCTCGACAGCCTCTTCTGGTGATGAAAATCGTTGACCGCGTAATTGGTTCTTAATTTTTGGGAACAGAAAAAAGTCACAAGGTGCCAGGTCGGGACTGTATGCAGGATGACTCATGAGTTCTACATTTTTCGTCTTCAAAAAGTCGTTTGTCTGTCTGGCCGTGTGAGAACTAGCATTGTCGTGGTGCAGGATGATACGGCGTTTACGGTTATTTTTACGGAGTTCGTCAATAACTTCCGGCAAACAAATGGTCGTGTACCAGTCACTATTCACGGTACGACGATTCTCTAAAGCAACAGTAGCCACGTGTCCAGTTTTATTAAAAAAAGAAGCAATCATCCGCTTAGATGCACTTTTCACGCGCGCCACTTTGGTTGGTTTCGGCTCATCTTGAAAGACCCATACGCTCGATTGCTGCTTTGTTTTGGGATCGTAGCAATAAATCCATGTTTCGTCACCTGTTACTATGTCTCACACCAAATTTGACGCACCTTCGTTGAATCTGGTAAGCATGGCACTGCACCAAGTGACGCGGTCCGTTTTTTGAGCCTCGGTCAAGTTGTGTGGGATCCACCGCGAGCACAGCTTTCTCACGCCCAAATGTTTGTGTAGGATTGATTGTATTTGACTCATGCCTATTTCTAAGGATGCGCGAATTTCATGGTAGGTCACATGCCTGTCTGTTTCAATCATACGGCGCACAGCATCGATGTTTTTGTTGGTCACAGCGGTGGACGGCCGACCATCGCGAGATTCGTCACTGAGATTGATACGACCACGCTTGAATTCTGCACACCAGCTATAAACAGTCGTCTTGCATGGTGCTTCATTGCCAAAAGCTGTTTCAAGCCGAGCGATGCTCTGTTGAGCTGTCAAATTACACTTAAAATCGTAGAAAATCATACTACGAAAATTTTCCCGAGTTAAATCCATGTTGATGCAGACACACAATTTTTTAAATGGCGCCACAAGGTAAAAACAAAAGACAGTCAGATGAAACAAACTGCATTCTACAGCCAAAGAGTTCTATTTTCAAATGTTGCAATAAATTTTTAAATATTGTTTATGTAAGTGGCCAGTTCCGGAAACTTTTAGTGTTACCTATGTATAACCATCTTCATAATTTCCCACACATACATATGTACATCTTCCCTTACAACCCTTCACAAATCACTCCTTTCCCGCAAACTAATAATTCTGACAATCCTTTTACCATCCATCAATCTTCTCACAGAACCTATCCTATTTCTGGCACTTCTGCCTTTGCCGTTCCTCAGTATGCCACAAATTTTGTCGACATACGTCCTTCTGGGTCTGCCCGGTCGAACTTTATCTTCCACTTGCGCATCATATATTTATTTTATTACTATACTCTCATTGATCCTCTGTATAATATATGTCCAAACCACCAAACCACTCCTTCTGCTTTCCCTTAGCTTAGAAAGAAATAGTTTATAAGTAATCTAAAGAGGTTAACAGAAGTCAATGTCAAGTTATTGAAATATTTAATACATGATATTTATTTAAACAACGAGTAAACACGTGCGTTCACAATCCGCACAATACTGATGCGTCCATGCACTGTTCTCTTAGAACAAGTATATTGTTCACATAGACACTAACTCCGTCTAGTTTACATATGCTGTAACCAAATACATGTACATGTGTGTGCGAAACTTCCATCTGCGGAGCTATTATGTAACTCAGTGTCGGTTGCTAGCTATAGTTGCTATTCACCAAAAACAGATACAAAATGAACTTCCAAAATAACCTTTAGTGGGTATTGAACTATTTACGAATTGTGAAGTCATTCCAAGCGCGACTTTATCCTTAGATAAGAGAATATAGACGATAGGCACTTGGTTTAGCAACTGAATTTACGATACAGAATCAGCGGGGCTATTACGTAACTCAGTTTCGGTTGCTAGCTATAGTTGCTATTCACCAAAAACAGATACAAAATGAACTTCCAAAATAACCTTTAGTGGGTATTGAACTATTTACGAATTGTGAAGTCATTCCAAGTGCGACTTTATCCTTAGATAAGCGAATATAGACGATAGGCACTTGGTTTAGCAACTAAATTTACGATACAGAATCAGCGGGGCTATTACGTAACTCAGTTTCGGTTGCTAGCTATAGTTGCTATTTACCAAAAACAGATAAAAAATGAACTTCCAAAATAACCTTTAGTGGGTTTTGAACTAATGACGAATTGTGAAGTAATTTCAAGTGCAAACTTATCCTTAGATAAGCGGATATGTATGTTTTAGACGATAGCCACTTGGTTTGGCAACTGAGTTTACGATACAGAATCAGGGGGCAGGACTTCATAAATAACATCATTTATGGCACCCTACAAGACTCTATGATTTAACAATATGATGTCACTACACTCAGTAGGTGCAAATTGTGAAAATTTTAATTGGGTTTTATGGGTGTTTTATAATTTTATTAAAAATATAAAGTTCTGAGTAATAATTGAATTCTCATTAATTATATATTCTAAAAATCCATTTTATATAATATAT
Organism: Ypsolopha scabrella; assembly: GCA_910592155.1. Classification (NCBI taxonomy): domain Eukaryota; kingdom Metazoa; phylum Arthropoda; class Insecta; order Lepidoptera; family Ypsolophidae; genus Ypsolopha; species Ypsolopha scabrella. The sequence continues at coordinate 2,420,418 of OU342989.1, read as the reverse complement.
AGCAACTGTGCTAGTCGGTACCTAGCTGGTTATAGGTATGTAAGGTAGTTAAACATTTTAGTTACACTCCATGGCTACCAGATGGCGTCACTTTCCTTATAAATACAAATTCGGTCGGAGAGAGCTATCTATTACCAGAATTATATTGTAGTCTTTGGATGCGTCCGCAGACGTGTGGACGGTCGCCTTGCGCCCGCGCTTAAATCCTTTGATCCGTGACCTAAAAACCGACAACAAACGGATCGACGGCGGACGCGTCTGCAGACGTTAAATACCTACCACAGACGAGCGAATACCCACGTCTACACGTCAGCGGACGCATCCGCAGATGGCATCTGCCGATGCATCTGTCTACGTGTAGAGGGGGCATGATATCTTCCATTATAACGCAGAAAATGTACTTGAGTGATTATTTTGGAAATTGTAACATGTTACTGTAGGTAAAATAGGTAAGTAGAGAAAAGTTTGAAACGAATGAATTTGTAAATAAAATCTATAATTTTTTTATTAAATCTAGTATAAATTTACGAAAACTAACCAATATCTTCCCTTTTCAAATTTCAATATTTGTGACAATTTTCGCTCTTATTCTCTGTATCAAATTGCCACATAACAACGGACTTATCTAAATAAGTGTACCTAGTCGGTGCTTAAATTCTGTCACAAACAAAATTGGCTATAAAATGAAAACTAGTCATGATATTCAAAAAAAGTTTTTTTTTTAAAAAAGGTAATTTAATTAGCTTACATTAAACACAAAATTTATTCAAAATGATTGCCACCATTTTTCACACAAGCCTTCAATCTTCGCGGCCAATCATCAATAGCAGCACGGACCATTTTCATGTCGATATCGGCCACTGCTTTAATCAATGATGACTTTAGGCTGCTCAAATTTTTGTGAGGTTTAGAACAGACCTTCTCCTCTAATTCCTGCCAAATTTTGTAATCCAAAGGATTGAGGTCAGGGCTAGTAGAGGGCCAATCTTGATGCCTTATTAGCTCGATATTATGGCGCTCGAACCACTCCTGAGTTGTTTTGGCCTTATGAGCAGGTGCGGAGTCCTGTTGAAACACAAATGGCCGTCCTCCAAAGAATGTCTGGGGCAGATCTTTTACTATGCGATCTAAAACCGTGTCTTGGTACACTTTTGCATTGGTTTTGACACCTTTTTCACAAAAATGCACTTCAGTAGGGCCATAGTAGGACACTCCCAACCAAATCATGACTGATGATGGATGATGGCCGTGCTGCACTCTAGGAATGGCATTTCTAGCGGCCGCAGAGCTGGTAGCGTACACCCTGTCATTTTTTTTGTTGTACTTCTCTTCGATATTAAAAATTTTCTCGTCTGTAAACAGGACATCGCGGTGTCTGTTTCTTGCGTACCGCTTTAGCAAAACTTTGCATTTTTTGGCTCTCATAGCTATCAAACGCGCGTTCAGAAGATGTCCACTCTTTTTTCGGTAAGCTCGTAGTCCCAGGTCTTCATTGAGTACTTTTTTTATGGTACTTCTGGTTAATCCCATCTCCAAAGCAACCAGTTTCTGCTTGCGGACGGGATTTCTTGCAATACGCGCCTTGATTGCTTTGATGACCCCTGGAGTCCTAACGGAACGAGGCCTGCCGGTTCTTTTCTCGTCATCGACACTAGAGGTTTCATTGTACCTCTTGATGGTACGGTACACGAACCTCTTCGTGATTTTTAATTTTTGAAGCAAGTTGAATATCGTCTTCGGTGAATGGCCGCAACGATGCAATGCAATTACTGCTACTCGGTCCTCTTTGCGAGTCCACTCCATCGTAAAAAATGAACGAATGTAATTGTGATTTGGCAGATTATTAATCAAAAAATATGTGAAAATCGAACGCCATTTCATTTTTTTTTCTAGGTGTTCTATTTTTAAAATAAATGGCCAGTGACAGTATTTAAGAACCGACTAGGTACATTTTTAGTGTGTTTGAGTGATTAATGTTTGTCAACCCTACCCACCTACAGCGTTGCTAGGCAACGTAAACATTCTATTTTCTTATTCTACTTTTGTTGGTATTTTCTGAAAGTAACCGGATCCGGATACACTAAAAACTGTTTAAGATGAGTATTTTCAAACTTTTATATTATTAAAAAATATAAATATTATATAGAATGAAATTAAATCAACCGACCAAATTCATACTGGAGACTCGGTTAGTTATCAAGAACTAGTTTCAGTAATCCTTTTGGCGAATTTCGAAAATGAATTTTTTTGCTCCCTTTCTGGTTGGAGTACAAATTCATAGTGCAGGTACAATGGGGCAAAAAAAAATTTTGTTCGAATTTTACCTGGAGGGTCATTAAACCTTGTTCCTGATGACTAACCGAGTTACCACTATGAATTTGGTCGGTTGATCTAATTTCACCTAGTATATACAGGGTGTAATGCAAAGTCAAGAATCCCTTTAGGGTATGAAAGTATACACGATTCTGATGTCACTACGAGAAAAAAAAATATCCCTTGAATTTTCACCAAAAATTCCATCATTTTTCTAAGCTATGGCTACGCAGCTCACCGGCCTCCCCACACATCTAATTGCACCCCGCAACCCGCACCCCTCATCCGAGTGGCCAGCGACCAGTGAGGGTGTCCACGCGATTAGTGTATTTCGAGTAAAGAAAATCGTCTTATTATGAGGTACTGGTACTTTATTTAGAGATCCCAGTATTTAAAATAATATCTTTACCGATCATGCTAACACACCCTTAAAGGATTCTTGCCTTTGCTTTTACACCCGATATAATTATGTTAAATAGTAAAAGAGGTTTTAAAAATTCAAAACTATTTAAGACGTCATAATTTATATTATATTTTAACTGTCTTAGAAATTAATATTAAAAAGATTTTAGAAAGAGACATTGGTCTTTGTAGTACATATTGGCGCCAACCAGACTGCGTTTTCTTCTGTCGACTTGTATCTGTTTTGATTTGTAACAAAATTGCTTTTATTTTATTGTTTCATGTAATTTTTAGCAGGTGTATTAAAAATGTCGTTTGATTCACGAACCGAATGTTTTTAGCGTCGTGACTCGAAATATCAACTTTTTTGCACTGACATCCAAATGTACTATTCTATGGAACAGCTGATATTTTTATCACGATTTCAGTGTTATCTTCATCGTAAAAGTTGTTCATATGGACGAGTACTATCACCAGTTTTCGTTGACTTAAATTACACGTTGTATAACTCGTTTATGTAGCCAACATCATATTGAAGACTCGGTAAGTGGTCAAGACCCAGTTTGCGAAATACGAAAAATATTTATATGTGCCTTAATACTTCAAGAACAAACTCGACTCAATTAGTATAGGAAGCCTAAATTGTATGTTGCGTATTTCACACAAATAGTCGCTGAACCTCGGTTCTGACCACTTACCAAGTCCCCAGTACGAATTTGGCTATACCGGGTGTAAATAGACTGCTACCATTAAATGAAACCACATATTCTACCGACTCTACTGAACCACTTCTCCCAAGAGTCATACCCGCGGACAGCCTTAGTTTAGGAAATAATTGAGTTCCAAACAAAAACGCGTGAACCCTAACGCACCGACATACGGGCGAGGTTAGAGAGAGCGTTGACCTCAAACAGCTGCAGGTTTCACGGACGACGCTCTCTTTAAACTCGCCCGTATGTCGGTGCGTTAGGGTTCACGCATTTTTGTTTGGAACTCAATTATTTCCTAAACTACGGCTGTCCGCGGGTATGACTCTTGGGACAAGTGGTTCAGTAGGGTCGGTAGAATATGTGGTTTCATTTAATGGTAGCAGTCTATTTACACCCGGTATTTGTTGTAGGTGACATTCACAAGACTTTTATTGCTCAAGAAATAAGAGTTAGTTTAGAACACAGACCTCTTTTCCTTCAGACAACTTCTTTCTTTGATACAAGCGTGGGCTGCAAATGACTTATGAAAGTCAGAAGAGTTTTCCTGCTTAAGAAATAAGAGCTAGTTTAGAACACAGACCTCTTTTTCTTCGGTAACGTTTTTCTTGGGCACATGCGCGGGTTGTAGGTCCGATTCTAGATAGACGACGGGGCCACCGGTCGCTTCCACCATCACGTACGATTCTTGTTCTTCTTGCTCTGGGAATAAGGGCGAGTTTTGAGTGAAGCTTTGGTATGGGTTCGTTTAAGGCGCACAGGCACGCCACCGCTTCAGTACAAAATTTGATAACCCGTTTCTCTGTTGTTTTTCGTTATCGACTAAAGTTTGAGACCTCTATAGTTTAATACAGGCATTTACAAAGTCACCATCTGGCTGAAATGTAAAATGTTGGTATAGGTACAATTTAAGGCAAGAAAACCACTTTGTATGTAGATCTGTCCAGCTTGATACCTTTAAAACAAAATCGATATTAAAATTTTTGGCAAAATGGTGTCTTTTGAAATATCAGTACCAGATGATAGAGGTCTTATACTTTGGTCTGTAACGAAAAACAACTGAGAAAAGGATTAACAAATTTTGTACTAAAACGGTGCCGTGCCTATGCGCCTTTAAGTGTTATTATTATTATTTATTTGTTATCTATCTTTACCAGTGACGTGCATAGAACTTTTTGCTGGAAATGCAATGAGAAGGTCAGGTTTGGCGATAAAGATATCATGAAAAAAATTAAAAAAAAAATTTGAAAAAAAAAAATGGATGAAATCATGTACTCTAGGGTAGGCAGTGTCTACCCTCGCGGCATACAAATAATGATTTTTCAAAGCGACTTTGAAATTTGTTCATATTTATTTATTGTCAAACTTGACCTTCTCATTGCATTTTCTATGTTCTATGCACGCCACTGATCTTTACTAATAACAAAGTAGTAAAAAGTCGTATTTGTACCTATATTTACTAGGCATTATATCTATTTATATTTATTTATATATTAACTTAATTATACATTGCATTATGTAGGTATATACAATATTTTATTTTTTTACTTATGTTAGTATATATTTGGTTAGGCATTATATTTATTTATGGTCTATTCAGTTTATCAACTTATTTATTAATTGAATTATGTATAATAATATTCTTATTCCAATAAGTCTTTATTTTAAGCATGTGTATAACTTTATTAGCCCAACTTAAGCCCAGTTTTTTTATATATATTTCCCGTATTATAACTATTAGTAAATCATTTAATATTATTTTTTATAAAGATTAGATTGGACATGTAAAACGTATACTCTATGTATCTATTTTACAAATAAACATTTTGAATCTTTGTATCTTGGATTGAGTATTTTTGCGAAACTTTTAAATGAAATAGATAAATTTATATTGTTGTACTGGGGCCAAAAGTACAATCTTTGGAATTTTTGTCTCTATGTACAACGTGAAATTTAATTCATTTTGTTAACGAAAACTGGTGATAGTACTCGTCCATATGAACAACTTTTACAATGAAGACAACCCTGAAATCGTGATAAAAAAACAGCTGTTCCATAGAAAAGTTAAATACCTACTCGAACCAAATGTATGGAACAGCTGATATTTTTTTCACGATTTCAGAGTTGGCTTCATAGTAAAAGTTGTTTATATGGACGAGTACTATCACCAGTTTTTGTTAGTAAAACGACTTAAATTTCACGTTGTATAGGCTGCAATTCAATCAACCGACCAAATTCATACTGGAGATTCGGTTAGTTTTGGCCAAATTCGAAAAATATTTTTTTTTGATTTCTCAATGGTTGGACTAGGCAGTATAAGTACAATTCCTAGTCTAGGCAGTAAGGAAGCAAAAAAAAAAACATTTTTCGAATTTCACCAAAAGGGTAATTGAAGCTCTTTTCTGATCACTAGCCGATTCTCCAGTATTTGGTCGGTTAATTTAATTTCACCCTGTGTACGTTCCGTTTTAACTCGAAAACCACTGAACAGATTTTGATGTGGTTTTCTTTAACATAATTTGTAGTGACCCTGGTTAACATATAGGCTATAAGGTATACAGGTTAAGTTGTTCAAGTGGGCGTGGCCAAATCTGAAAGGGACTAGCGAAATATGCTCAAAAGAGTCCGGGGGGCAACCTTGATTAAAACCAATACTGCAACATTAGCTTTTTGAAAAAATAATTTAATATTAGGACTCATTATGAAGACTCGTTGGGATGGTAGCCATGGCACTTTGTCACTCAGTCTATCTGTATTACTGATTACATTTATTATTATTAATATGTGTATGTATAATATAATGTATGTATATGTTGTGATGAAAAAACGTTGCGCAACGTTGCACGGACATCTAGCAACAGAAACATTGTTTAAATAAATAATTATGTATATTAGTTAATTAAAAAGCCTCTGATGATGCTTAAATAGTGAAACCGGTTGGGTAGTGTAGTATTAAATATTATCTGTGGAATAGTACAAGTGTTTTTTCATCACAACAATGTTTGATAAATTCCACCAAGTGCCGACAATCTCAACTATCAACTTCCGTATGTATATGTATTGTGTATGTATATATTGTGTATTTATTATCTATGTAAATGGCATTTATAACTATATAAATTTAAACCTATTTATTATTTTGACAATATATAAATAAGTAGTAGTAAGATGTAGATTTAGTTATGTAGATTCACTTTATTGGTTATTATTTTCTTTATCAAATATTTATTTGTTTGTCCCACCTGTACATTTTATCAATAATTATTTCTTCACCACCCAAAGATTGGCTGGAAGAAATTGCTCCTAGTAATAAGCCCGCCTTTGTACAATACCGTGTATTCTTTACTTTTTATTCTTTATTTTTATTTCGTGTGTGTACAATAAAGTGTCTATTCATTCATTCATTCATTCATTCTATCCCTACGCGGACACCGAGCCGGTGGATTTACGGTTTCCATTGTTACAGAACCCTAAAAGCAAAGCATTTACCTTGTTCCCCTTCCACCATGACGTACGATTCAGCGGCATCTGAAAAATAGCACAATATCATCACGACATGAATCCCTGAGGGGGTGTCAGAGGTGTTCCCGACTGGCCACCCTCTTTTAACAGACGTCTTTTACGTCACAACACAATACAGGCACGGAACCCTTTGTGCGCGAGTCCGACTCGCACTTGGCCAACTTTTATCAAGCCACGTTTAGTCAATTGTGTTTCAGTTATGATATTTAACATAAAAAAAGGTATAATCGACTTCTAGTCTCATTTATTAGTATTTATGTATATACATAAGAAAACACATAATTCAAGGCTACATTTTGTAAAATATATTTAGACCACTTGCTGTGGTCGGCGTCAGTTACATAAACAATATAATATTCACAATAAATAATACAAAAATATAAAATGTATTTAATTATTTATTGTAAATATTATATTGTTTATGTAACTGACGCCGAGTCAGTATGGATGGATGGGTAATGATAGGTTTAGGACATTATTGTGTAAGTTTAATTTAAATGGTAGTGCGGCGCACGGGCGCACTTAAGGTGCAGCCGCCACTGACGCCGACCACAGCAAAATTTAGCCTTGAATAGGCATGATGACGAAAAAAAATGTATTAGTTCGTCAGTTAGATTATCAGAAAATATTGGACACTTATTTTTTCTTTTTTCAATTAAACACAAAATGATGAAGATATAGCCCGCTGAAGTTCCGTGACGTCACATCTAGGTACAATTTTACTTAGAAGTGACGTCATTTTCCCCCACTCCCAAACTTTGACGCGCTTTATCTCTGTAATTTTTTGTTTGAGTGACAAAAAAAAATTATGTCCAATTTTTTTTAATTATTTTATTTTATTATTTTATTTTTTACATAAGAACCTTGGCCTACTTACAGTGCTTGTCACCAACTCGTAAGCTAAAACAGTCTTGTTTTCAACAACATATATTACCAAACTAAATATTAAAATAATATAAAACTAAATGCTTAAAAAAACTCTTACATAGGCTATAAACTTCGGTAAATTGACATTAAAAATGTCAATTTCCGGATATTTTCTGATGAGAAAATTTAACAGTGTACACGCATGGAAGGTGGGCGCAAAACGAGCATGCTGTGTGCGTGTGTTAATAATCTTAATGGCGGACTAAATAGAATAATATTTTGATTACCCTGTGTACAAGCCTATTATGTGGTTAGTTATGATACGAGTATTTGTAATGAATTTTTATTTAGGTATACTTTAGCGTGTTTAATACGGGACGAGTCTTGCGAGTGAGTGAGCCGCGCGCACCCGGGCTCACCAGCAGTAATAAAGAATATGCATCTACATTTTTTAATGCACAATTCGTTAATGTATGATCAAATTAGAGCTATGAATAAGAATTTACAACGAAATTATCCATATTTCATAGTTAGAAAATCAAAATAGGTTTCATAATAATCTTCCACAATTCAAACGGCTGCCATTTTAGCGCGCATCAAGTGACGTCACAATACTGCTCTTGCTTGCGGTGTATGGCGAGTGGCCGGTGTTTTCATTATTTTTGATTAAAATAACCTATTACAAAATATTTACGGGTTTTATTTTACATTTATTAATTTTGAACTTAATATTTTACGATGAAATGTACTCACTTTGTCACAAAAGGCAGTTAGCCAATGGTGACGCGTTTTGCATTTGCGTTTCATTTCATCAAAATGTTGTATTTTTTAAATGGAAATAATAAATTTCCCATGGTCATCATTAAATGCTACTAAGTAAATAGAATACAAAAAACGCAATATATTACTTATTTAAACGACATGCATATTCTCTATTGTCGCCATAATAACCAACTAGGCTAGGTAGACACGGTCGCACATACCGTCCGCGTCATCCGTCTCGCTGGACTGCAGTATGACGGTCGTCTCCGGAGTTATGTAGTCCCCGCACTCTTGGGACTCCTGGAATTGAAAAAAGACATGTTTGCTAAGTTTCTTGCCCTTCTTCTTAGCAATACTAATCGAACGGTGCGGATGGTTAGGCATTATGTATATATAATATTTTTATTCCTATATTTCTATATTTTATGCAGGTGTATAACTTTATAACATTTAAGTAGCCCAACCTTAATATTTTTTGTATATATTTCCCTTATTAGTACATTTTTTTATATATTATAAAGATATATATAGTAAAGATTAACTTTGACTTGTAGAAAGTATACTTTATGTATCTATTTTACAAAATAAATATTTTGATTTTGTAATAACGCAGTGCGACGTTGAAGTCAATTCTGAGGGCTTTAATTTTAGTTTTAGTGCTTTCAAAATTAAATTTTCTTCATTCCAAAATAGTTATTTAGTATTGACAACAGAAGCTATATTACATTGGAAAATTTTTATTATTTCATAACATAATGAAAATTATTAACTGTTTTATATAAGGCCCATACCGCCATCCATCGGTTCCAGGCAATGGCGGGCCGCCTGGTTTTGCCTGAGAGCTGTTCTCTTACTCTCCCCCGAATAATTTCGGTAGGTCAAAGATTCAAAATGTTTATTTATAAAATAGATACATAAAGTATACGTTTTACATGTCAAATCTAATCTGTATAAAAATAATATTTTATGATGAAACAAATATGATACTTACGGGAAATATATAAAAAAAACTATATTTACGTTGGGCCACTAAATATTATACATAATACAATTAATAAATAAGTTGATAAATAAACTGAATACACCATACATAAATATAATGCCTAGCCAAATATATACTAACATAAGTAAAAAAGGTTTGCGAGTAAGATGGTGGTACCTCCACAGTCGAGCCATGTGATACATGGACATGTCTTTGAGTAGGACAGCCAATGTGGTGAAATATTGGGAAGACTGATGTCCAGCAGTGGACGATCCAGGCATCAAGTAATAATCCATCCAGTATGTAGATATGTAGGTATAGTAGGTGGTAGAGCTGATGCCGGGCTCGACTGTGGAGGTACCACCATCTTACTCGCAAACCTGCCGAAGTTATTCGGGGGAGAGTAAGAGAACAGCTCTCAGGCAAAACCAGGCGGCCCACCATTGCCTGGGACCGATGGATGGCGGTATATCCATCCCCAATTGCCAGACTGGTGACGGGCAGCGGCGTCACTGGTGCAAGGGTTTCGGCACCGCGCTCACCAACCCGCCTGCCCAGCGTGTGTGAGTATGGGCATTTCTTCCAGGAGGACCGCCAAGAGTGATGAAATCCTGGAAAGGCCTATGTCCAGCATTGGACGAAACAGGCTGATGGATGGATGGATGTAGATATGTATGTCCGAATAATGTACAGAAATTTTCTTAGTTTGAATCGATCTATGATTCAGATTTGGGAATTCGTTTACGGTGACATCCATCAGACTCTGGAACTCGCTACCGCACACGATTCGTGATTGTCAAACGATCAGCTTATTTAAGAAGAAACTTAAAGAGCATTACTTATGAATATTTTTATCTCGTAAATATGTATTTATATTTGGATACGCCGATTTATATACACAGTATTTATGTATGTTTATGTTCTTATTTAAAACTTAACATGTATTATGTAAATACGTTTATGTGGGTATATGTCCATTTATATACACAGTATTTAAGTATGTGTATTATAGATTTGTATATATTAGTTTTATTGTTATGTAATATATATTATACTTATTTATTTAACGAGTATGTTAAGGCTAGTTTTAAGTCGATATTGTTTCCAAATTTGTTTTCCTTTTTTTAAATCATTTATGTATTCTAAATATTATTATTACAAACTAGAAAAGATAAATTAGAAACAAATGTAAAGACAAGAATTTGAAAAAATTCCTCGGGCCAGGATTCGAACCTGCGACCTCTGAGCTCGTGAGCGTTCAGTATGTTCATTACAAGCTAGTTAGATCAAATACTTACAAAAATATTCGGTGGACAAGTATGGTGGAAAAATTCAACGGTCTAGGTAAGTACCTCGGTGGCGCAGTCGGTAGCTCGCTTGTCTTGGTAACAAGAGGTCGCAGGTTCGAATCCTGGCCCGAGGAATATTTTCAAATTCTTGTCTAAAGACATTGTAAATTAATTGTCAATGTAAACATTTGTTTCTATCAATATCTTTTCTAGTTTGTAATGCACTCTAATGATAATATTTAGAGTATTCCAAAGCGATGGATTTCGCAATAAAAAAATAATCATTTATGTATTTTTCTTTATATGCACTTTTTTACCAACATGTCCATAGCACGTAGGTTTTGCTGTTAGAAATCTCTTTCAGAGATAAGCTCGCCTATAGCACATTTAATTTAAGACTACTTGTATATATTAATAACTGTGTGCCATAAAGAATATGAATATGATTAGATCTTAGATTCTAAGTTCTGAGGATATACTTACAACATTTGTGACTAATCTGTATTCTTCTCCGTCGCCGCATCTGAAACATTGAAACAATCCGCGTTTAAATCACATGGCGTCTCGTCGCAAACGCATTCTCGAAGCGTAAGACGTGACGTCACAGAGTAGTCGTATACCGCTGACGATCGAAGCGCCCACGCGGCGAACCAGTGCTTTCTCTAACTTCGACCGAGCATCTCGCGTCCCAGCGCACGTCAGCGTCGCGTGCGAGCTCAAGCATTCCCAGCAACTCGTTCATCTCTGGGGATCGACACGTCGTCTACAGCCAGCACAGTCTACTCCAGACATCGCCCGCAGTTGCATCGGCCCCGCCCAAGCAAGGCAAGGGAGCACACTCCAAGGACAGTGCAACACTTGCATGTGTTTAGTGCCGTCCTCGGTGTGTATGTGGATTGTCTCTGTGCCCTGGGGACAATGTAACACTCACCTAACTAACGTAAGGTTCAGTAGGTCGAGCTGCATCAACCCCTTCCCGTCGGAGTCCAACACTTGCATGTACTTAGTGCCGTCCTCGGTGTGTATGTGGATTGTCTCTGTGCCCTGTAAACAATGTAACACTCACCTAACTAACGTAAGGTTCAGTAGGTCGAGCTGCATCAACCCCTTCCCGTCGGAGTCCAACACTTGCATGTACTTAGTGCCGTCCTCGGTTTGTATGTGGATTGTCTCTGTGCCCTGTAAACAATGTAACACTCACCTAACTAACGTAAGGTTCAGTAGGTCGAGCTGCATCAACCCCTTCCCGTCGGAGTCCAACACTTGCATGTACTTAGTGCCGTCCTCGGTTTGTATGTGGATTGTCTCTGTGCCCTGTAAACAATGTAACACTCACCTAACTAACGTAAGGTTCAGTAGGTCGAGCTGCATCAACCCCTTCCCGTCGGAGTCCAACACTTGCATGTACTTAGTGCCGTCCTCGGTTTGTATGTGGATTGTCTCTGTGCCCTGTAAACAATGTAACACTCACCTAACTAACGTAAGGTTCAGTAGGTCGAGCTGCATCAACCCCTTCCCGTCGGAGTCCAACACTTGCATGTACTTAGTGCCGTCCTCGGTTTGTATGTGGATTGTCTCTGTGCCCTGTAAACAATGTAACACTCACCTAACTAACGTAAGGTTCAGTAGGTCGAGCTGCATCAACCCCTTCCCGTCGGAGTCCAACACTTGCATGTACTTAGTGCCGTCCTCGGTTTGTATGTGGATTGTGTTAGAAATGTAAACGGAACGCAATCATCTGCTGTCTCGTTCACTTATGTGTCATCTCCTTCTTGCACTGTCAACCGCCGCCATGTTAACTTGTGTGTCACCTCTCAATAATAAAATCCCTTCTAAATAAATCAATCTTGTCTCATTATAACCAATTCATCAGGTTATGGGCACCAGCTTGCTTCCCTGTGATTAAATTAAATATATTTTTTGAATTCAGACAGATTGTCATAGTTTTCCCCCAAGTTCGTAATTCCAAGCATCATGGCCGACCCCAAGACGACCATCGAAAAACTACGTGGTGTCGACAATTACGGCACTTGGAAGTTTGTAACAAAGATGTTACTGATACATGAAGAACTCTGGGACGCTGTGGAAGAAAAGAAGGAAAAAGATGACAAAACACAGAAGAAGGCATTAGCTCGTATTTGTCTTCTTGTTCAACCATGTGTATATCCGCACATAAGAAACGCGAAGACGGCACACGAGGCCTGGAGCAACCTTGAAAATGTTTATGAAGGTAAAGGCCTGAGCAGGCGCTTGTCATTGTTACGCACGTTGTTCGGGATGAAGCTCGATTCTTTCTCAAACATAGAGTCATATCTCACGAAGGTGGCCGAGATAGGCCAACAGCTTGACGATATAGGCGCTGGCGTGGAAGACAATTTTCTAGCTATCGTAATGCTGAGCGGGCTCTCATCAGACTACGACCCACTCATCATGACTTTAGAAAATTCGACTTTGAAACTCACAACTGAGTTTGTGAGGTCAAGATTAACTCAAGAATATCAGCGGAGACAAGAAAGAGACGATGCAAGCACAGCGCTGATAGTAAGGAAACAGGCAAAGGTGTTTCGCTGCTTCAGATGTAAGAAACCGGGCCACAGCATCAAGGATTGTCCTCGCAGAGCCAAGGATGATGGTCATTCAAAGGGAAAGAGTTCAGATAAGGCCTTGTTATCTGCGTTATCTGTTGAATTATCCAGGGATGTTTGGTATGTGGACTCGGGTGCTACCAGTCACATGTGTAATGACAAAGACATGTTACACGATTTCGTGTTTGACACTCCAGTATCGGTGAGTGTTGCGAATGGTGAAAAACTGATGTCATCGGGAAGAGGAAATGTGAAAATTCCTTTACAGAACACTTTAAGAACTGTAAGTGATGTGTTATATGTACCTAAGCTAGCGACTAACTTACTTTCAGTCAGTGCAATGGCACGTAAAGGTTTTAGTGTAACATTTCAGGGAAAATTGTGTAAAGTTTGTGATGGCCATGAGGTAGTTGCAACGGCTAGATCTCAAAATGGTATTTATGTACTCAATACCAAAGGTGAAGCTTCTTTTGTTACTAAAGAGAAGTCATGTGCTGCGTCTGTGTGTGGAAGGGGGACAGATTTTGTTTTACCAACAGACCCAGTTGCAGAGGTGGCCGTGCCAGGATCTCAGGCTGCATCCAGGGAGTCGCAGGAGGTTTGGCATAGAAGGCTTGGACATCTCAATGTGCGAAGTATGCAGCTTTTAAAAGGTATGGCTACTGGCATGGATTTTGATAACTCAACTTTCAAATCATGTGTTGCTTGTATTCAAGGTAAACAAACAAAGTTACCTTTTCCAAAGAAGTCAAAGAGTAGGGCAAAAGTCTCGTTAGGGCTTGTGCACAGTGATCTTTGTGGGCCTTTTTCAAAGAATTCATTTAGTGGATCGAAATACTTTCTAACATTTATTGACGATTTCACTAGGAAAACCTATGTGTATTTTCTGAAGTCCAAAAATCAAGTTTTTGATAAATTTAAAGAGTTTAAGGCTATGGTAGAAAATCAAACAGGGAATAAGATAAAGGTATTGCGCACTGACAATGGTGGTGAATATGTAAATAAATGTTTACAGGATTTCCTAAAGAGCTGCGGGATCCGTCACCAGACCACAGTACCGCACTCACCGCAGCAAAATGGAATTGCTGAACGAGCCAACCGCACCATAGTGGAGAAGGCCAGGTGCATGCTTCTCGATGCAGGCCTTGATCAGCGGTTCTGGGCAGAGGCAGTTAATACTGCTGTTTACCTGAAGAATAGGACACCAACCAAAGCTGTTCTGGGCACTACTCCTGAGGAAAAATGGTCAAATAAAAGGGTAAATATTACTCACCTTAGAACTTTTGGCTGTTTAGCTTATGCAATGATAGAAAAACGTAAGAAATTCGATTCAAAATGTAACAAATACATTTTTGTGGGTTACTGTGAAGAGACAAAAGGGTATAGATTACTAAACCCTTCACGTCCGTCAGAATGCATTAAAGCAAGAAATGTAACTTTCTTAGAAAATGAATTTTATTTACCAAAAGGTAAAAGTGATGAATTCACTGAGCTAATTCTAACATATTCTCACAATCAAAACTCTTCAACTTCTCATGAGATTGAAGATAATATGGGCAATGAAACTGTTCCAGAGTCACTAGACCAGTCCATGTCAGATCAGTCACAAGAACAGTCCATATCAGATCAGTCACCAGAGCAGTCAAGACTAGATCAGTCCTTATCAGATTTAAATGATGTAACAGGGATACCCAGTAATGCGGGATCTGATAAATCTACTATAATTCCCCGGGATAGTATTATATCAGTGAGTAGCCTTGAATCAGATGATTCGCGCGATGAAACTTACGTTCCAGGTGACACATCGATGGACAGTTCAGAAGAGTACACTGAAGTTGTGAACTTAGCATCGCAGTCTCCACACTTGTCCGAGATAAGCCGCTTTGATGACGAACCAGAGACAGTGGTACAAGCTTTGCAAGGAATAGAATCCAAGAAATGGAGAGATGCTATGTCAGATGAGTATAAATCATTTTTGGATAACAAATGCTGGACCATGACTGACTTGCCAGATGGGCAGAGACCTGTGAAGTGCAAGTGGGTTTATAAAAGGAAGAGAGGATTGAATGGAGAAGTATTGAAATATAAAGCTCGATTAGTAGCAAAAGGTTATACACAAAAATATGGCGTAAATTACAATGAAACTTTTTCACCAGTGGTGAGGTACTCAACTATTAGAATCTTGCTTGCTTTGGCCGCTGAGATGAATATGGAGATAGATCACCTTGATGTGAAGACTGCATTTTTGAATGGAGACCTCAAGGAGACCGTCTACATGGAACAGCCGGAGGGCTTTGAGGATAAAGAGAACCCGAACAAAGTCTATCGCCTGAATAAAGCGATTTATGGGCTCAAACAGGCTTCTAAGAGTTGGTATGAGAAGATAAATACAGTTTTAATAGAAAAACTTAACTTTAGAAAGTTTTCTTCAGAGCCATGTGTTTTTATGAAGAATCATGTTGGAACTGTGACTATTATAGCACTTTATGTCGATGACATAATCTTATTTTCGAATAACAAACAAGAGAAACTGAAAATTAAAGAGAAGCTTATGACTCAATTTGAAATGAAGGATCTAGGGCCAGCATATCACGTCCTTGGCATGAAACTATGCAGAAGGGATGGAAAGTGGACTTTAGATCAGTCTAGTTATATTCAAAGAGTGTTGGAGCGTTTTAAAATGTCTGATTGCAAGCCAGCATGCACTCCTATGGAATCTGGGCTGAAGCTTGTAAAAGCAGATTGTAATGAAAATAATTTTCCGTATAGAGAATTAGTAGGATGTATAATGTACATTTCAGTTTGCACGAGGCCAGACATTGCTCATGCAGTCAGCATACTCAGTCAGTTCAACGATAGTTATGCTGAAATACACTGGAAGGCAGCAAAACGGGTGCTTAGATATCTGAAAGGTACGGTTAATCATTGTCTTACTTATGAAAAGAGTAGTATGGGTGTCAGCGCCTACGTTGATGCAGATTGGGCCGCCAATGAGATAGATCGGAGGTCATTCACTGGGTTTGTCTTTAAAATAGGTAAGTCTACAGTATCATGGGAAAGCAGAAAACAAAAGACGGTCGCTCTTTCTAGCACGGAGGCGGAGTACATGGCACTCTCTGACGCATGTAAAGAGGCTTTGTTTATCAGAACTTTCTTGTATGAATGTTTAGGTACAAGTTGTAAAATTACTATGTTTAATGATAGTCAATCAGCACAAAAACTTTGTGTTAATCCAATGTATCACTCTAGAACTAAGCATATTGATGTCAGACATCATTTCATTCGAGGAATTGTAAACAAAGGTATTATTGATTTAAATTATTTGTCTACCGATCAAATGACGGCTGATGTTTTAACTAAACCTTTAACTAAAGAGAAAACTGAAAAATTTGTCAGTCAACTTGGCTTAGCGGAGACAATTTAAATATTGTAAAATCAATTAATAATGTTACCTGTTCATTTTAAGTTGCATAAAAACTTTATAGCTTTTGTTTTAAGGGCCAGTTTGATAAATGATTGCATTGTTTAAGGGCCAGTGTTAGAAATGTAAACGGAACGCAATCATCTGCTGTCTCGTTCACTTATGTGTCATCTCCTTCTTGCACTGTCAACCGCCGCCATGTTAACTTGTGTGTCACCTCTCAATAATAAAATCCCTTCTAAATAAATCAATCTTGTCTCATTATAACCAATTCATCAGATTGTCTCTGTGCCCTGTAAACAATGTAACACTCACCTAACTAACGTAAGGTTCAGTAGGTCGAGCTGCATCAACCCCTTCCCGTCGGAGTCCAACACTTGCATGTACTTAGTGCCGTCCTCGGTTTGTATGTGGATTGTCTCTGTGCCCTGTAAACAATGTAACACTCACCTAACTAACGTAAGGTTCAGTAGGTCGAGCTGCATCAACCCCTTCCCGTCGGAGTCCAACACTTGCATGTACTTAGTGCCGTCCTCGGTTTGTATGTGGATTGTCTCTGTGCCCTGTAAACAATGTAACACTCACCTAACTAACGTAAGGTTCAGTAGGTCGAGCTGCATCAACCCCTTCCAGTCGGAGTCCAACACTTGCATGTACTTAGTGCCGTCCTCGGTTTGTATGTGGATTGTCTCTGTGCCCTGTAAACAATGTAACACTCACCTAACTAACGTAAGGTTCAGTAGGTCGAGCTGCATCAACCCCTTCCCGTCGGAGTCCAACACTTGCATGTACTTAGTGCCGTCCTCGGTTTGTATGTGGATTGTCTCTGTGCCCTGTAAACAATGTAACACTCACCTAACTAACGTAAGGTTCAGTAGGTCGAGCTGCATCAACCCCTTCCCGTCGGAGTCCAACACTTGCATGTACTTAGTGCCGTCCTCGGTTTGTATGTGGATTGTCTCTGTGCCCTGTAAACAATGTAACACTCACCTAACTAACGTAAGGTTCAGTAGGTCGAGCTGCATCAACCCCTTCCCGTCGGAGTCCAACACTTGCATGTACTTAGTGCCGTCCTCGGTTTGTATGTGGATTGTCTCTGTGCCCTGTAAACAATGTAACACTCACCTAACTAACGTAAGGTTCAGTAGGTCGAGCTGCATCAACCCCTTCCCGTCGGAGTCCAACACTTGCATGTACTTAGTGCCGTCCTCGGTTTGTATGTGGATTGTCTCTGTGCCCTGGGGACAATGTAACACTCACCTAACTAACGAAAGGTTCAGTAGGTCGAGCTGCATCAACCCCTTCCCGTCGGAGTCCAACACTTGCATGTACTTAGTGCCGTCCTCGGTGTGTATGTGGATTGTCTCTGTGCCCTGTAAACAATGTAACACTCACCTAACTAACGTAAGGTTCAGTAGGTCGAGCTGCATCAACCCCTTCCCGTCGGAGTCCAACACTTGCATGTACTTAGTGCCGTCCTCGGTTTGTATGTGGATTGTCTCTGTGCCCTGTAAACAATGTAACACTCACCTAACTAACGTAAGGTTCAGTAGGTCGAGCTGCATCAACCCCTTCCCGTCGGAGTCCAACACTTGCATGTACTTAGTGCCGTCCTCGGTTTGTATGTGGATTGTCTCTGTGCCCTGTAAACAATGTAACACTCACCTAACTAACGTAAGGTTCAGTAGGTCGAGCTGCATCAACCCCTTCCCGTCGGAGTCCAACACTTGCATGTACTTAGTGCCGTCCTCGGTTTGTATGTGGATTGTCTCTGTGCCCTGTAAACAATGTAACACTCACCTAACTAACGTAAGGTTCAGTAGGTCGAGCTGCATCAACCCCTTCCCGTCGGAGTCCAACACTTGCATGTACTTAGTGCCGTCCTCGGTTTGTATGTGGATTGTCTCTGTGCCCTGTAAACAATGTAACACTCACCTAACTAACGTAAGGTTCAGTAGGTCGAGCTGCATCAACCCCTTCCCGTCGGAGTCCAACACTTGCATGTACTTAGTGCCGTCCTCGGTTTGTATGTGGATTGTCTCTGTGCCCTGTAAACAATGTAACACTCACCTAACTAACGTAAGGTTCAGTAGGTCGAGCTGCATCAACCCCTTCCCGTCGGAGTCCAACACTTGCATGTACTTAGTGCCGTCCTCGGTGTGTATGTGGATTGTCTCTGTGCCCTGTAAACAATGTAACACTCACCTAACTAACGTAAGGTTCAGTAGGTCGAGCTGCATCAACCCCTTCCCGTCGGAGTCCAACACTTGCATGTACTTAGTGCCGTCCTCGGTTTGTATGTGGATTGTCTCTGTGCCCTGTAAACAATGTAACACTCACCTAACTAACGTAAGGTTCAGTAGGTCGAGCTGCATCAACCCCTTCCCGTCGGAGTCCAACACTTGCATGTACTTAGTGCCGTCCTCGGTTTGTATGTGGATTGTCTCTGTGCCCTGTAAACAATGTAACACTCACCTAACTAACGTAAGGTTCAGTAGGTCGAGCTGCATCAACCCCTTCCCGTCGGAGTCCAACACTTGCATGTACTTAGTGCCGTCCTCGGTTTGTATGTGGATTGTCTCTGTGCCCTGTAAACAATGTAACACTCACCTAACTAACGTAAGGTTCAGTAGGTCGAGCTGCATCAACCCCTTCCCGTCGGAGTCCAACACTTGCATGTACTTAGTGCCGTCCTCGGTTTGTATGTGGATTGTCTCTGTGCCCTGTAAACAATGTAACACTCACCTAACTAACGTAAGGTTCAGTAGGTCGAGCTGCATCAACCCCTTCCCGTCGGAGTCCAACACTTGCATGTACTTAGTGCCGTCCTCGGTTTGTATGTGGATTGTCTCTGTGCCCTGTAAACAATGTAACACTCACCTAACTAACGTAAGGTTCAGTAGGTCGAGCTGCATCAACCCCTTCCCGTCGGAGTCCAACACTTGCATGTACTTAGTGCCGTCCTCGGTTTGTATGTGGATTGTCTCTGTGCCCTGTAAACAATGTAACACTCACCTAACTAACGTAAGGTTCAGTAGGTCGAGCTGCATCAACCCCTTCCCGTCGGAGTCCAACACTTGCATGTACTTAGTGCCGTCCTCGGTTTGTATGTGGATTGTCTCTGTGCCCTGTAAACAATGTAACACTCACCTAACTAACGTAAGGTTCAGTAGGTCGAGCTGCATCAACCCCTTCCCGTCGGAGTCCAACACTTGCATGTACTTAGTGCCGTCCTCGGTTTGTATGTGGATTGTCTCTGTGCCCTGTAAACAATGTAACACTCACCTAACTAACGTAAGGTTCAGTAGGTCGAGCTGCATCAACCCCTTCCCGTCGGAGTCCAACACTTGCATGTACTTAGTGCCGTCCTCGGTTTGTATGTGGATTGTCTCTGTGCCCTGTAAACAATGTAACACTCACCTAACTAACGTAAGGTTCAGTAGGTCGAGCTGCATCAACCCCTTCCCGTCGGAGTCCAACACTTGCATGTACTTAGTGCCGTCCTCGGTTTGTATGTGGATTGTCTCTGTGCCCTGTAAACAATGTAACACTCACCTAACTAACGTAAGGTTCAGTAGGTCGAGCTGCATCAACCCCTTCCCGTCGGAGTCCAACACTTGCATGTACTTAGTGCCGTCCTCGGTTTGTATGTGGATTGTCTCTGTGCCCTGGGGACAATGTAACACTCACCTAACTAACGTAAGGTTCAGTAGGTCGAGCTGCATCAACCCCTTCCCGTCGGAGTCCAACACTTGCATGTACTTAGTGCCGTCCTCGGTGTGTATGTGGATTGTCTCTGTGCCCTGTAAACAATGTAACACTCACCTAACTAACGTAAGGTTCAGTAGGTCGAGCTGCATCAACCCCTTCCCGTCGGAGTCCAACACTTGCATGTACTGAGTGCCGTCCTCGGTTTGTATGTGGATTGTCTCTGTGCCCTGTAAACAATGTAACACTCACCTAACTAACGTAAGGTTCAGTAGGTCGAGCTGCATCAACCCCTTCCCGTCGGAGTCCAACACTTGCATGTACTTAGTGCCGTCCTCGGTTTGTATGTGGATTGTCTCTGTGCCCTGTAAACAATGTAACACTCACCTAACTAACGTAAGGTTCAGTAGGTCGAGCTGCATCAACCCCTTCCCGTCGGAGTCCAACACTTGCATGTGTTTAGTGCCGTCCTCGGTTTGTATGTGGATTGTCTCTGTGCCCTGTAAACAATGTAACACTCACCTAACTAACGTAAGGTTCAGTAGGTCGAGCTGCATCAACCCCTTCCCGTCGGAGTCCAACACTTGCATGTACTTAGTGCCGTCCTCGGTTTGTATGTGGATTGTCTCTGTGCCCTGTAAACAATGTAACACTCACCTAACTAACGTAAGGTTCAGTAGGTCGAGCTGCATCAACCCCTTCCCGTCGGAGTCCAACACTTGCATGTACTTAGTGCCGTCCTCGGTTTGTATGTGGATTGTCTCTGTGCCCTGGGGACAATGTAACACTCACCTAACTAACGTAAGGTTCAGTAGGTCGAGCTGCATCAACCCCTTCCCGTCGGAGTCCAACACTTGCATGTACTTAGTGCCGTCCTCGGTTTGTATGTGGATTGTCTCTGTGCCCTGTAAACAATGTAACACTCACCTAACTAACGTAAGGTTCAGTAGGTCGAGCTGCATCAACCCCTTCCCGTCGGAGTCCAACACTTGCATGTACTTAGTGCCGTCCTCGGTTTGTATGTGGATTGTCTCTGTGCCCTGGGGACAATGTAACACTCACCTAACTAACGTAAGGTTCAGTAGGTCGAGCTGCATCAACCCCTTCCCGTCGGAGTCCAACACTTGCATGTGTTTAGTGCCGTCCTCGGTTTGTATGTGGATTGTCTCTGTGCCCTGTAAACAATGTAACACTCACCTAACTAACGTAAGGTTCAGTAGGTCGAGCTGCATCAACCCCTTCCCGTCGGAGTCCAACACTTGCATGTACTTAGTGCCGTCCTCGGTTTGTATGTGGATTGTCTCTGTGCCCTGTAAACAATGTAACACTCACCTAACTAACGTAAGGTTCAGTAGGTCGAGCTGCATCAACCCCTTCCCGTCGGAGTCCAACACTTGCATGTACTTAGTGCCGTCCTCGGTTTGTATGTGGATTGTCTCTGTGCCCTGGGGACAATGTAACACTCACCTAACTAACGTAAGGTTCAGTAGGTCGAGCTGCATCAACCCCTTCCCGTCGGAGTCCAACACTTGCATGTACTTAGTGCCGTCCTCGGTTTGTATGTGGATTGTCTCTGTGCCCTGGGGACAATGTAACACTCACCTAACTAACGTAAGGTTCAGTAGGTCGAGCTGCATCAACCCCTTCCCGTCGGAGTCCAACACTTGCATGTACTTAGTGCCGTCCTCGGTTTGTATGTGGATTGTCTCTGTGCCCTGTAAACAATGTAACACTCACCTAACTAACGTAAGGTTCAGTAGGTCGAGCTGCATCAACCCCTTCCCGTCGGAGTCCAACACTTGCATGTACTTAGTGCCGTCCTCGGTTTGTATGTGGATTGTCTCTGTGCCCTGTAAACAATGTAACACTCACCTAACTAACGTAAGGTTCAGTAGGTCGAGCTGCATCAACCCCTTCCCGTCGGAGTCCAACACTTGCATGTACTTAGTGCCGTCCTCGGTTTGTATGTGGATTGTCTCTGTGCCCTGTAAACAATGAAACAAGCGGCTATTATTCAACACTGTCTAAGTACATATGCGTGTGTACATTCATGTACAAGACGGAAATTTAATATACTTATTCTGTATCTTTAAACAAATGCATTTAAACGAAAAGCCTGACAATCTTTTTACATCACATATTTTTAATAGGACACAGATTAAGTACCCTAAAGTACATGATTAAGTTTACAACCTGTATATTATACATCTGGGGGCATAGTATGGTGCCACTTTATCACCATTTTAAATACCATTTGAGAGTAAATCCCAAACGTCCCTTCAGATACCCTACAGTCGACTTATATAAGGAATGTGATGTTCTTACAGTGAGGCAACTGTTTATTCTAAATGTGATCCTAAAACAACATTCAAACGCTCCTTACACCGCCCCTCAGGACGTCTCTTCACGACGAGTACCCCCTATTTTCATAATTTCACGTTCACGGACTTGTTTCGTGGAAAGATTTGAGAGTCATCTAGGTCGGTTTCTCTATAAACTTGCAAATAACCTTCATGCTGTTCACTCCTTAAATTTATATGAATCTAAAAAGAAATTAATACCTTGGCTTAAGTCTCTAAGTTACGCGGAATCTTCTTGTCTCTCGTTTTGAATGTTAAATTTAGTAAATTCCTCTTGTATGTTTTTCAATTATTATTTTTTTTTGCCCATTCTCACAGACCCGAATACACTACTCACATTCTCTAGTAGTTACTATACTGATCACAAGACCTAAGTCATAGTGCTAGGGAATATCACCCTCTCATTCACACACACACACCCCCTCACACTTCACGAAATACACCTTCTCACACACCTTAGTTTATTATAAGCTTCCTATCTGGAAGCTGCATGCTTTTTAATCAAATATTAATTATGTAAATTGTTAGTAATAGCAATCTATGTATTTTTTCATGTATTCATGTAATCATAAATATTGTAAAGGAAGATATTGCCGCCTATAGCACCGGTACATACACCCTTGTAGGCGTCAAGGCAATCCTAACCTTTTTGTGTAAATTTTACAATGAATAAACCATATTCTATTCTATTCATATGTTTTCTGTCAAATGGTGTTCTAAAATTGTGTTAAAGTGGCAACTGCAACTAGCTGGAGGTGTTTTTCATTAGAGTTCAAGTCCAGGAATGGAAGAGCGCTTTTATTTGTTTTTAATGGGATGTGTTCGATCTATGTTCGGGAGCGGTAATATCCAGGCTAGTTTACTATAAACTAACTTTTACGGCGTAGATCGATCACTTCTTTGACAGAGACTCATTGAAGATAGGCAAGCATGTTTCATCCATCCATCCATCAGCCCGTGTTCGTACACTGCTGGACATATGCCTTTCCCAAACTTCGCCACTCATGTCGGTCCTCCGTCCTCCTCATCCAGCCGCCCCCCGCAACGTCCTTCAAGTCGTCGGTCCAGCGGGCACGAGGTCGGCCTACACTACGCTTTGCTGTACGTGGTCTCCATTGTAAAGCCTTTCGACCCCAACGGCCATCATGTCGGCGACAAATATGGCCTGCCCACTGCCACTTCAACTTTCTGATTCGGCAGGCTATTCGTTCACTTTCGATGTCTCGACGGATCTGCTCATTTCGGATTCTATACATCAGAGATACCCCAAACATAGCCCGCTCCATAGCTCGCTGAGCGACCTTAAATCGGTGGATCAGGCCCTTTGTAAGAGACCACGTCTCAGCGCCATACGTCATCACAGGAAGGACGCACTGGTTGAACGTCTTAGCCTTTAAGCACTGCGGTATAGACGACGTAAATTTGTGATGCAACTTACCACTGAAAATCAACATTCGTTCAGTGGTTGAATCTCAAGTTAAAGAGAAACGACGGAGAGATACAACATTTTACATGTATAAAGGCTGTTGATTTGGTCCTTAACTTCCATCATAGGGGTGTTAATAAAACACTTATTCCAAAAAACAGCCTAACAAGTATAATAAATTATTAGAGATGGAGTTCTACTTTGTTATTAAGTAAGACCTATACAACAACATGAGCAATAAAGATTTGATACTTCCTTTGCTTTAAAATTAACTTGACAAAGGTGTCGATTCGGTGCAACACGACTTAACTTATTTGACATGACTAACCTTATTTTAAGCGTCCTGTCCTTGTCTTTTCGATACAGAAAGCAAAGGACAGAATGCTGCAATAAAGTTTATTCCTGTCGAATAAGTTAAGTCGTGTTACACCGAATCGACACCATTGTAGCTGATTTTAAAGGCTTTAGTTTTAGGTTTAATGCTGTCGAAACTAAAATTTATTCATTTCTATATACTTAGTACTTAAACGAACTTAATAGATGCTAAATTACCTTGCAAAAATTTAAGATTTGACACCTTTAAAACTAAAGCCTTTAAAATGAGCTACATTGCCTTAGTACTACTCGTAGTAACTGTGAGCATCGTCCTTTCACCTCTCAATCGCTGGGCGTTGTCTGCGCTATGGCCGATAACATACGACATTTTTACTAAGACATACTATTACTAAGGGTGCGAAACGGAACCCTATTACTAAGCCTCCGCTGTCTGTCCGTCCGTCTGTCACAGTTTCAACCGTAGATAATAGGTAGAAAATTTAAATTTTCACAAAATACACGCCAAACAATAAAAATTACAAAGTGAAACCCAATAAACCTCGTATTAACCATAGCGCCATCTGAGATAACTTGTGTGACAGATTTTACCAAGGTTAATTGACCGGATGATAGATGGCGCTAGTATCTTGTCAAACTTTTTGCACCAAGGTTCATTGGTAAGATGCTATTTTGGGGTTGCGGACCCGTTATATGTGGTGGTACGGAAACCTTTTTGCGCGAGTCTGACTCACACTTGGCCACTTTTTTTTCTATATTATTATCAGCAGCGTGACGGAGGTAGCGGAACAAATCTACACCCCGTATCAAAACATTATAGGTGGTAGAGCTGATGCCAGGCTCGACTGTGGAGATACCACCATCTTACTCGCAAATCCTCCCGAAGTTATTCGGGGGAGAGTAAGAGAACAGCTCTCAGGCAAAACCAGGCGGCCCACCATTGCCTGGGACCGATGGATGCCAGTATAGCCGTTCCCAATTGCAGACTGGTGACGGGCAGCGGCGTCACTGGTGCAAGGGTATCGGCACCGCGCTCACCAACCCACCTACCCAGCGTGTGTGAGTGTGGACATTTCTTCCAGGAGAACCGCCAAGAGTGGCGGAATCCTGGAAAGGCCTACGTCCAGCAGTGGACGAAACAGGCTGATGGATGGATGGATGGTATCAAATGAAAGATACTTACGTCATCATCGGGATCGCTTCTGTCGAACGGCGTCACCTCCACTATTTGAAGTTGTCCTGAAACAAGAGAAACGTCAAGTGTACGTCGTAAATAAACAACAGCCGGGTTCTGTTAATGAATTCACAATTCACACAATATACAGGTGATTTTTAGGGTTCCGTGCCCGAAGGGTGCGAAACGGGACCCTATATACTAACCCTCCACTGTCTGTCCGTTTGTCCGTCTGTTACAGGGGTCTACAGCTTCAGTCGTTATAGGTAGACAGTTGAAATGTTCACACAATACGTGTAACTATGGCTTCTACCATAACAAATAATAAATAATGAAAAACAAACGGTGTGTCCATACAAGAGACCTTTAAATATTGCTATTTTTATGAGGCCGAAACAACAATTACTAGAATTTTTGTCTGTCTATCTTTCTGTATGTATGTATAAGGTAACTTCAATTATGCAGCCAAATTCTTACTGAAGGCTCAGTTACAAGGTTTGATGACCCTTTTTGTAAATCATTCTTTTCGTGTTCCTTACAAACGCAAGCCCCGAGTCAATTACTATGGGACGTCAACATTTTATTTTGCGAAATTAGCAAAAAGTGTTATCGATCCGTGTTACTGATCACTTACCAAGCTGTTTGAGTTTGAGTTGAGCTTGGCTGCATAAATTAAAGTCACCCTATATACGTTTTAACTCGAGAACCACTCAACGAATTTGGATGCGGTTTTTTTTATCATCATCGTAGTAACCCTGGTGAACAGATAGGCCATAAAGGATAATGAAAACGGAGCCGCGGGCAGAGGTTAGTTATTTTCTAATGGTGTTTATTGCTTAAAAACAAAAGGAGGCCTACCATGAGTCAGTGGCGTGCATAGGATTTTTAAGTGGGATACTGTCCTTATGTTCTTTGCACATATTACATTATTACAGCGAGAATTACGATAAATAACGATATCACTCGCACAGGTGTCTTTCTCTTTTGTCCAAGCTCATTGGCGAAAAACCTCAAACCCCACGATCAAAACTGAATCTCCGACTACCTACGCACGAATCGACTATTTAAAAACGTGTGGTGCCATCTAGTAGCAAGTAGTGCAAGTAATCATGACAACGTGGTTGCTTCGAACAGGCGTTGCGTATTTTAATGAGAATGTGTGCGTGCTTAGCGCGAGCCGCTGACGTCATGGGAGTATATTTACAGATGCACACATAGAGAATTGCCTTCGAATTTTAGTTATGCGTGTTGCCACGGTAGCGCGAGCGCAGGCAGGTAGGTACTTCAAAGAAAGGGTGATTATAATATTGAACTAGTTGTGTGTACCTTCCTATATTAAAATATAGTGGTCTAGTTAGCTAAGCCAAGCCCAGGGTAGGCATTGCGTATTTGCCTATATGAGATGCACGCCACTGACATTTCACGATACACGTTACCGACTACGTAAAGTATTTTGTATGAAAAATTCTGGTTCCTCTCGTAAGCCGCTAGGGGCGCTGCACAATTTCTCATGTACAGGGTGTAAATATAGTGCGACCATTAAATAAAACCACATACTCAACTGATCATACTGATGAACTATTCGAAAAAAAACCCGCGCAAATCTTCAGAGAAAAAGATATTCAACTGTAACTCAAAGACTTTATGTCGTAAGAGGATGGTCTATTTCAGAACGTTGCACCGGAACAGCTTTTTCACGGACGACGCTCTCTCTAAACTCGCCCGTATGTCGGTGCGTTAGGGTTCACGCATTTTTGTATGGAACTCAATTATTTCCTAAACTAAGGGTGTCCGCGGGTATGACTCTTGGGAAAAGTGGTTCAGTAGGGTCGGTAGAATATATGGTTTCATTTAATGGTAGCAGTCTATTTACATCCAGTATATATGTAGGTATAGGATGAAATTAAATCAACCGACCAAATTCATACTGGATACTCGGTTAGTGATCTGGAATTAGGTTCAGTAATCCTTTTGGCTAAATTCGAAAAATATATTTTTTGCTCCCTTACTGGTTGGACTAGTTTAAGTAAAATTCCTAGTCTAGGCAGTAAGGAAGCAAAAAATAAATTTTTCGAATTTTACCAAGAGGGTAATTGAAGCTTGTTTCTGTTCACTCACCGAGTGTCCAGCATCAATTTGGTCGGTTAATTTACCCCTGTATAAATATGATAGGCAGTCGTTAACGTGTATCGTGATGTGACCAGACCTCATGGTAGGCCTACTGAATCAAGTAGTTTACCGTCCCGTAGATCTGCATAGTCAGAAGTCAGTTGCTCTGACGAGGTCGGGCTGCTGCCCCCAGGGAGCTCCTCCGTCATGCTGCGTCAGCCACCCTGGAAATGTAATAGACAATATGAGACGGGTTGACTAAGATACATTTTTTCTAGTGACATAATTCCTGCAGTCTTATATTTTTCGTGCCTTTACTTAAGTAGGTATAATAAAAAATGTATATTTGTAATATGGTTTTGTACCAAATATTTAAAAAAAGGCATGTTTGCTTAGTTTCTTGCCCTTCTCCTTAGCAATACTAATCGATTCTAATGTCATTACGAGAAAAAAATAAATACCTTTAATTTTCACCAAAAATTCCATCATTTTTCTAAGCTATGGCTACGCAGCTCACCCGCCTCTTCACACACCTAATTGCACCCCGCAACCCGCACCCCTCATCCGAGTGGCCAGCGACCAGTGAAGGTGTCCACGCGATTAGCGTATTTTGAGTAAAGAGAATCGTCTTATTATGAACTGGTACTTTAGAGATCCCAGTATTTAAAATAATATCTTTACCGATCATACTAACACACCCTTAAGAGGCATCTTACACTTTCCTGAAGTAATCTCAATTTTCAAGCGCCTAATTTATCATCTTAGGAAAGATTTTTATACTGTTTAATACGTGATAAACATAGACCAATCTTTCGTATTGTGTGTTAATTTACCACAATTCCAAATACTACTTTGTATTTTTTGTAGTGATCAATCTCCCACACCACGTTTACGAAAAACTGATCACATTGTCAACTTTAAGGATCTAATTCTGTCTATAAATTTCAATAAATTTGCTAAAAAAAAAATACCAGTACATCAGACATATAAATTAGTTGTGACATCATTTACTAGAATATGTATAAATAATCACATTATCCCCAAAAAAATAAAAGAATTCCGTCAATTTTCCCAATTAATGTAGCCAGTATACAACGAGTTTTTGTATTGAATACAGCTTATTTTACATTCAAAATTGCATTTCAAAATAGCCTATGACTTTGATCAATTGTATTCTGTAATTTTGTTGACATTCATTTCCTTTTTAGACTCAAAAACATCATTATCTTTAC
The DNA here is from genome assembly GCA_910592155.1 of Ypsolopha scabrella. Lineage (NCBI taxonomy): Eukaryota > Metazoa > Arthropoda > Insecta > Lepidoptera > Ypsolophidae > Ypsolopha > Ypsolopha scabrella. Next base: position 2,391,226 of record OU342989.1, on the reverse strand, counting down.
TCCAAATTCCAATAAATTACGATGCACAAACGCGCACCGATCAGTACGGCGCGAGCGCTCAATCAAGTAGGATCTATGTCAGTTTTTTCCCGCCATACTGCGTCTCGACTCTCTGTACGCGATACTCGTATACGATCGCAGAGTTTTGATCATTGATCGACACTTTTTCGTACTTCAATTTTGTTTGTTGTCAAAAATAATAGTATTTATTTCGGAATATTTATAATCTTATATTTTGGTGTTAGTTTAAATGTATGTTTATTTGCTGTATGGACTGGTTCGGATTTTCCGCTGAAAGTCGTAAGGATACTCAGAGATGATGTTTTTTGGCAGGAAAAATGCTTCCTAAATTGACTCGATTTTACCATGATTGCGTATTGCAAGAAATCATAGACCCTAGAAAGACAAGATCAATGCTCTTACGGCAAATATATATATATATATATATAATGAAATTAAATCAACCGACCAAATTCATACTGGAGACTCGGTTAGTGATCAATAACTAGGTTCAGTAATCCTTTTAGCCAATTTCGAAAAACACATTTTTTGCTCCCTTACTGGTTGGACTACAATTCCTAGTACAAACACTAAAATGCAAATTTTTTTCGAATTTCACCTGGTGGGTCATTAAGCCTTGTTTCTGATGACTAATCGAGTCTCCAGTATGAATTTGGTCGGTTGATTTAATTTCACCCAGTATAGCGTAAAATTAAACCATTTGTTGACTGTGGTACCAATATATTTTTGTTCCAATGTATATTTTTATAAATTAAAAGTTTCGTAAGATGTACATTTGTGTTTTTTTTATGAACACTCAATACACACTTCCTTCCGATAACATTTTCAAGAAAATACGCTACACCTGCGCCCGTACACTTTGTTTTTATATTTTTGTTGTAAACTGTTTGTTATTTTTTTTAAACATTACAAATACTCTATCTTTTAATATTTTTTATAAACAGAATAATATATCACTAATATATAATCACATCACAACCTTGACAAAAATTATCCTCACACATTAATTTCACTACCCCTTCACTCCCACATCCTCACCTTGTAGGTAATACCTACACCTACACAATAGGGTAAAAAAGAACCGCGTCCAAATCCATTGAGTGGTTATCGGGTTTAAACGGTACCAAGATTCAAGATTAAAAATGTTTATGCGTAAAATATATAGTATAATAAATTATACATATGCATAAAATAAAGTCTTATTGGAATAAGAATATTATTATACATAATGAAATTAATAAATAAGTTGATAAATAAACTGAATAGACCATAAATAAATATAATGCCTAACCAAATATATACTAACATAAGTAAAAAATTAAAACATTGTAAGTATATACCTACATAATGCAATGAATAAATACATAAGTTATGTTAAAGACAGGCCGACAAAAATAAAAAAAATAGTACAGTAATAAATACTAACAAACAACCCACTTTATTTTAAATTTTGAATAATCATAATATTTATAAACGATGCAAACATCAATACGTCTAGGTCGCGCTATTCGCAACATCGTCGCATCGTGCTCGAGGGTCATGAGAGGTCACGCAGCGTATTTACCGAAACTTCGATAGTGTCATTTTGTGGACTGGCTCTTAAAGGATTCTTGCCTTTGCTTATACACCCGGTATACTTTAGTACTATTTTTTACGGTGAAATTCCGTTTTCAGGGACACTTTCGACTTTCCACACTTCCGACGGGCATACGTCATTTGAAATTAGGTGAGTCTGCGGATGACGGTAATATCGCGAACATAGATGGCAGTAATGGAGGTCTTGCCGAAAGAAAAAAACGATTGTTTTGTAATACAGATGACGAAAATTACATCAGTTCCGTGAGTTTTGTGTTTTAGTTTTTAGGGTTCCGTACCTCAAAAAGAAAAAAACAGAGCTCTTATAGGATCACATCATCTTATTTGATCACTCTGTCTGTCCGTTCGTCCGTCTGTCTGTCAAGACTCTTTATCTCGGGAACGCGTGGAGGTATCGAGTTGAAATTAAAACCATATACTCAGGTCTATGGTCCCTTGAAGCTGTGAAAAAAATCAAACTTCTAAGTTAACATAAAAAAGATACGATCGTTTATGCCGCAAAAAACGTATATTTCGACACTCTCAAGGGAATCAAAATTTATGGGGTATTTTCCGTTGACCTAGAACTATGAAATTTGGCAAGTAATACCGTCTTAAACTACAAGTATAGGGACAAATCTGAAAACTATTATTTGTAAGTAATGAAATCATAAAAAATATAGTCTTTAAAGGAACCCTCGGTGGGCGAGTCCGACTCGCACTTGTCCGGTTTTTATACACTTTTGCAATGTTGACATAGCATGAATATACCCAACCAAGCAGAATAATTTGGCCAAGTGCGAATCGGACTCGCGCACAAAGGGTTTCGTACCACCACACAAAACGGATACGAAACCCTAAAAACATGGTAAGCAATCACAATATAGACGTCATATCAACATTAAGATTACAAAAAGCAAGGCGCTAAAAAAAATGGTAGCACCTGAGAAAAAATTTGGCGCCGTCTGCGTATGGAGGAGTAGGTATGTCCTACAATGTGACTAAATTTAAAACTTGTATGTTTTACCGCCTTTAAGGTGGTAACGGAGGATCTCGGTACAAAATGCACATCATAATATTGTTTTCCTTACTTTTGGATAAAAAGTATTCAATAAATGCGTTTTATAGCAATTCGCGCAAACTGCTTGTTAATAGTTAGGTGATCACGTGAAAATTATTCAATTTTATGCGTTACATTTTAGCTGCATTACATTACAACTGTAAACACGCTTTTAAGTTTGTTAATGCAAACAAAATGTAATACATTAAAGTACGTAATTTTTTGTGATGACTTTATTATTAATACATTATTTCCACAAGTTGCTTTAAATAGTACATTACGATACGAGAGCGATGAAACGTTTCTCGCACGAGTATCGTATAATATTTTATTGCACAAGTGGGGAAAATGCCGACTTTACGCAAGCGCAGCGTGCGTAAAGCGGTCATTTTACGCACGGTGTGCTATAAACACATTTATTGCATACTTTTATTCAAAAGTAAGGAAAACAATATTATGAAGTGCATTTTGTACCGAGCTAAAAGGTTACCCCCTTAAGTTAGAGCCAAAACAAATAACGTTAAAATAATGTAACTTTTTCGAGGTTTTTTGTATCCCCATACCAACCACCCACCTTAAATATTTGGCTTATTCCTTGAGGCACCCGATCCTTGAGCACCCTGATAAATTTAATTAAATGCTTATGTCGCTTAAAAGTATCATTACCAACAAAAGTGTTACCTATACTAACAAAATTATTATTCTGTTTGAATTAAGTAAAAACCAACTTGCTAGTGGCTCTTATTTCATTGCTTTTAGGTTCATAAAGCAGCTTCTAATACACGCGTGCTTTTTACGTTACATTACCGCACTGATACTTTTTCTGTTTAGTTACGCATTTTATTTTTAAATGTCGGCAATATGTCTTATAAAATAGTAAACACTAAATGCTGTAACTTGGGTAAGTTTTGTACTATAGTCAAAAATAATCGTATATTTCAATAATAATCATAAAGGTTACGTGTAATCACAGGTTTTAATATCACAATTAGTTTGCGGTACTTATCATAATAAAAACGCTATTTAACCTTACTAATAATTAGTAATTATTATTATTTAATTTATTATTTTAATTATTACTGTCAGTGAAATGTTTACTTTTTTCGACAACCAAAAAGGTGAATAATAAATTATTGCCATAAAGTCACATAACTATTTTGATATCACTCCATATAATGGCATAGAAATTGAACCATTTAAGTAAAATGAATACCTCGACCAAACTAACACATTAATTAATTAATGTACTTTAAAGTACTTTTTGTGTTGATGGTACACTTGCATAATAATAGCAAAAATAACAAAAGAAAATATAATCAAATTTACTTATCTGGATGCTCAAGGATCGGGGCCCTAAAGGACAGCTGCCTCAAGGAATAACCCAAATATTTCTGTCATTTTTTATTCTTTGTCGTGGTAGAGGCTATAGTAACACCACAGATAATATAACGCACTCTGTGAAAATTTCAACTTCCTATCCATTACGGTTGAAGCTGTAGACCCCTGTGAGAGACGGACGGACAAACAGACAGCAAAGGCTTAGTAATAGGGTCCCATTCGACACCGTTCAGGTACGGAACCCTAAAAACATAGCAGTATACTTTTAAAATAGGAAAAACAAAATATATATGCTGTCTAACTCTGAAACTACTGTTTTATTTTATTTAACTTTTTTTTTTTACGTGAATCATAAAAGTGATAAGTATGTTCAAGACATGAGTAGATTTACCAGTCATAGGAATCTTGGGGCATTTTAAGACATTCACATAGTCATATCACGGATATGCCTTTGCACATGTAAAGTTAGTATTAAATTGTATAATTGGAAATACGAAAACACCATAGTGTAAAGGAGGTTCAATAACAGAATCAACATCAATGTGTGTCCTGTAATCCTTGTTGTTTTGAATTACATATTCATACAAAGTAATATTTTGATGACTTTTATGCATAAAATGGTAAAAATATTGTGAGGAAATAAAATTACTTAACCCTACTGCTCATTTCCCAAACTTTCCAGAAATATTTTAATGATTGTAGTATATGTTTTATTAGATACAATACATGTGGTATTTATAAACAGGAAAGCCACAAAAACCAATAAACTAAACTACTTGACGCGCTGCCCACACCCTTAGTAACAGTCGTCCTCAGGTCAGGGGATTTGTATCTGTGTCAATTTTTTTCAAGGTTCCAGAATTTATGGTATTTTGTAATATTGCAATGCAAAGGCATGTTATGACTATGAAAATGTACTAAAATGCCCTGAGATTCTGATCATTGGTAATTGATGGAATATAATATCCATTTAAGATGCTATTAGGATAGGACCTTGACATACCTGATGCATGTGTGCATTAGCAATGTTGACAGAACTGCATTAGTGAGATGCACATAGTGCTAACGCACGCAGGCATCAGGTGTTTCAAGGTCCCATCCTAATATCATCTGAAATGGATAGTAGTTTCTATTCAAAGGTGTCTCTTCCTTCAGTAGCATGGGCGTCGGAAGGATGGGGCAGGGGGAGGCAGCCACCCCTCCCTGGAAATGGAATGGGACAGTAAAAATAGTACTAAAGTGCACTTACAACAGACAAGACCGATCAGCAGTTTTTGTTTGCACAAACGTTTTTCTATTTTTCAACTATAAATCCCAATGATATTTGAAAGTGGTCACCCCATCCTAAACTTTTGTCTTCCGACGACCATGTTCAATCAATCAAAGCCGTTTTATCTGGCTTCCTATAATGTGTCTCCGCACATTAGTTCCGCCAATATCAAGTTTTAAGTGAATAGACTCGCTGGAAGTTCTTAAGTTAATGTCAATCAATCAATCAAAGCCGTTTTATCTGGCTTCCTATAATGTGTCTCCGCACATTAGTTCCGCCAATATCTAGTTTTAAGTGAATAGACTTGCTCACTAGTGCTCAGTTCTGACACATGTCAACCAGGACTTTGTATGGAAAAAAGGTATAATTTCCCTTACGCTCCTGCTCGGGGGGTGGATAAAAGCAGGGACCCGGTTTTATCCGGTTTGCTGTACCCAAGCCCTTACACTATATCCTTCCTCATCCTCTATCCTACACTGTATGCATATAGTGAAAAACAAGTCTACATGGAGAAGGATTATATACCAGTCTAGCTCTTGAACGGTGGGTATATCAGAGAGAAATGGTTTGCAAAATAATTCACAGCTTTTTTGCAATAATCAAAAATAGACGAAAGAGGTTATATTATGTTTAAGGTAGGAAAGGAATTACCATGCAGGCACTTGCTTGCTGAACTTATTTTTAGTATTCATGTTTGAATCAGTCATTCGTTTAATAAGATGATGATGATTCCGATAGATTAGTTTCTTTCCCATGGAAATTGTGGCAGGTATTCTAACAGGGCCAAATCAAAACATCAATTTCAAAAAATCTTCTTTCTTGCAACACCAGTCACAGGAAGGAAAAGGATTGGTGTTTCTATTTTTAATTTTGATTATTGCAACAATAATTTAAGTACACTTACGTTTTATGGCAACAATTGAATTTCGGCTAAAAGCACAAGATTATCGCGTCACGAAGACCAAGAAAAGTAGGAACTATTTTATTACGCCACGTAAAATATCGCCATTCCCACATAAACACGACGTTTCTTTTTCTGTGAGACGGGAAAATCATGATGCAAAGGGAACAAACGCTATAAGCCAATGTTGCCAGATGTAAATGTAAATAATGTATTCCCCTTATTGAAATCTTATTTTATCGCGTTTAAATCCATTGGTTTATAAAAATTTAGTTTTCATAATGCTATTGAAACTGCTACTCACGATTTTTATATAGTCAGATTTCACCTGACTAGTTCTCTATATTCGTACAGTTTCTTCGGAGGCAAACATGGCTACGCGGCGGCGGCGGTTCCCCGTTTGACACCCATTTTATTTTACCCCCTTGGTAGCACTAAAAGTCAATCATTTTAGCATGAACTGACAGGACAGTGATATAAACACGACACACCCTTCAGATGATCCACAAAAGTAGAGGATATTTACTGCATAAATATTTTAATGTAAATAAAAAACCCAAAAAATTAAGAATTACTCAAAAGAACAAGTTTCCAGAGCCTTAAAACTATTTGTACAAAAGTGACGTTTATGACGCATGCTCATTGCAATCCATGCTAAAGTAGGACATTTTACGTCATGCCAAATCAAAAAACACTGTATTGTCACTTCTCTATCATCAAATGTTTTGTCTTTTTCTTCAGATGTTACTAAGTAATGTGTTAAACCAAAAAACATTAAACACAAGTCTTGCTATTTGTGAAAAGAATAATATTACAGAAAAGGTTGTTGTAAAAATAACAACAAGCTTATTTACAAACCTATAGAAATAAGATCAAAACAATGTGATTTGTCACTTAAAAATTCCCGCGCTATAGAATGCGCTATAGAATGCTCTACAGATTTTTTTTCTCCTTCACACTTATTACTTTCTCATAAGAAGAGAGCATAAATCACGATTGCATGTATGCATATTCCAATTAGAATGTACAAATAAAAATAGATGTATTCTGTAATTTTATTTGTACCAACAATTGATATGTAACACTTTTTCTTCATTTTATAGCATCATTGTAGCTGAAATAAATGATAAAGTATTGTGTTCTGCATCGCGATATCGAAGTTTTTTTGTTGGAAAGGTATATAACATCGTTCTATTCGTAGAGTAACGGGAGGTCCATGGCTACTCGGTAGGCCGGTATTGGCAAGGAGCCGGTTTAAGTCCTTGCCATCAGATATGTTGAAGCGCATTAAGTAATCATATATGGTAAAATATGTCAAATATGTCAAAGAAAATGATAAAGAGAGGCTCTGCCTCACCCACACTGAAGTAGCTGCCTTGACTTCCTTTATGAAAAGAAAGAGGAAAATAAGATAATATTTTGGTAGTAATCAATTAAATTTTAACTTTTAAAGTATGTGATGTACCTATTCAGAAAATATTGTGCACCACCTAGCAGCTCATCCAGTAGCTAACCTATTTATTTAAAAAAAGTTCACTTTGATAACAGTTGTCACTTTTACTTTTTTATTTATTTCTCATTATGTACCTTGTTTTATTTGACTGATGATGGCCTCATAGCGTGTGCCGAAATATATTGAGAATTATAAATATTTTTGTGTTTTTCAATTTTAATATAAGAAAGGCTCAAAAGGAGTAAAATATACATTTATTTATAGTTTCAGTTAAGGGGATACAAGGTATATTTTTTATTTCTCCTGAAAAAGACAAAGACTAATTACTTACATGATGAATAAACGGTTGTTGCACAAGTACAAGTGCCGTTTATTCATCATCTTGTTGTTATTCAAGTTTCACCAAGTGCCAACAATCGCAAGTATTAATCATAATGACTAATTACATTAACATATTCGTGGGAAAAAAAATATAATTTCGGAATAAAATATTGCGTTCAAAATAATAATTTATCAAAATCAACTTCGAAGAAACCTTTTATCTGGCTTATTACAAAGAGCTATTAGTCCCTGGCTTATTAAGAGTGCCAAAAGGAAGTCAGAGCAGCTACTGCGGTTTGTGTGAGAAAACTCTCTTTATCATTTTACAGATGATTGACATTATTTTTATTACCATTTTATATTAAACCCATACATGACGACATAGAGACGACATATTCAGATGGCAGGGGCTTAAGCCGGCCCCCTGCCATGACCGGTTTCCCGAGTAGCATTGGACTCCCCGACGCGACTATGATGCAGCTGGCTTTATATAGCTACATACCATAAAAACTTTGATACCGCGATTTAGAGCTTGCACTTCATTGGTGGAAAATTGTGACGTAGTATTGCGTGAGTAAAGAGAATAAATTGCTGGTGATGTTGTCGTTAGGCTTGAGGCAAACGGTGCTAAGTTGGAAAGTTCTATTTCTCACAATTCTCCATTGTTTCAAAATGAGGTAAGAAATGACAGATTTTATTATTAACCGTACAAGAAGGTTTGACTAAGCGTGTCACATGTAAATATTACTCAGAAAAATACTTAATAAATAGGTATTAGATAGCCTTTGTCATTTGTCTAAACAAATCTATAAATAATTGTTTGATAACAATTTATTCACAGACATTTACAATGCGTGACATTACAATTATCAATATCCAGCACTATTTCCCACATTATATTTCTTTGTAATTTTATTTTACACCCACTTGCAGTTATGAAGTTCTGGTTAATTTATATTACATTTAACTGTAGAGATACGGACATAGCATAAATAGTTAGTTACCGAAGTCATGTTGTTTGGTGCAATGGGGCGTCGTAATATATCGTCTAACTTAATAAAAATAAATGAAATGATAATGTGGTATAGTGATATAAACTAGTCGCACCTATTTATTGTAATTCGATAGATAGGCTACTTCGCAGTTGAACCTCGACTCCATAACTGGATGAGTCACTGATCTATAAAAGGAACAAATAATAACAAACTGGTCACGAGTCACGAGCCGACACGCTCTACCAACGCGCGCCTCTACGTCTCTACCTGCAGTAATAGCTTCACTCTATATCGAGCAGACGTGCAGTTAGATAGCTTTTGCACACAGGTCAACTAACACACTCTTAATCGGCTCAACCGGTTCAGCAATTTTTGAGTTATTCTATGGTTAAGCTTATATAGACAGAGAGAGGGAGCTTTGCTTTATACCCAAAAAGTAAAAATTAAGAAGAGTCTGTATTCACAAATACACAAGAGAATCTGTGTTTATAAAAGCAAAATACATAATACTCATCACAAAATCGATTTAACTAGATTTAACTATAACTTACAAACTTGAAATATAATAAGGTATGTTCCTGATGTAATGACAACTGTTGAAAAATGATTTTACGTAAGATGGTTCAAGTTCGTTTCTTGGAGCTGTGTGCAAAATCAGGCAAATACTACACAATAATATTTTTCTCATTGCAGTTTTCGTACTTCTTCAGCTCGAACTAATTGCGGCAATCAATGTGCGTGTTTTTAATGTACATGTTTTAAGGCGAAGATAATCCTTAAACAACAATAAAACGAAAATTTTGTCATATCATCTTTGTTGAAATTATACATTAATCAAAAATAGGTAAGTTGAAATTATATATAAATTTCAACAAAGATCTTTAATAATTTTAATCCAGCGCCGATATAATCACAACCATCAGCATGTTCTGTTTTATGATAAAAATCAAGCTCCTTGTGGGTATTCTATGGGTACATCATTAAAACATATCTCTTTAAGCGGTTTTCATTTGCATTTTGGGGAATCCATACCTTGCGAATAACATACGATTGAAACGTATATTTAAATATAATTGAATACAAACTGGAAATGTATTATTCCTCATGGAATTCGTTCTATAAGTTCCCACAATTCAATGTGAAAAAAATTCTAGAGGTAATAGAGTATCCCTAATCCACTACCCAAATAAATAAAAATACTTTTTTTGTGAACTTTTCTTTTACTTTTTCATAGAAATTTAGTCAGCTGATTGAACCAATTTGTACTGGAAGGTGGAAAAATTATTTGACCAAAACATTTTCTTTTCTTCTGTAATTTGATATGATCTACCTTAAGACTATTTTCACTTTTTATTGTAGGACCTTGTATTCCACTTTCATTTAACGTAAATTATATTTTTTTTACAATTTTAATGACATAGCTTTTGTACAATATAACGTATTTCATTTTATCTAACTTATTTCAAGTACAATACAGTATCTATTGATTTATCCATGAAACATAGTTTGTTACAAGCAAGGAAAACCAAATATTTTTTTATTCTGTATTGAGATCCGTTAACGATACATAAGCTTCCCTAGAAATATTTTCACTTATTATTGTAGGACCTTATATATTATACAAATAGTACATGTACATAATATCATCACGACATGAATCCCCGAGGGTGTGTCAGAGGTGTTCCCGAGTGTAAACTGTGGAATTCAAGTCACAGTCCACACCCGGTACACCCGCGTTTCACCTACGACTATTACGTCGCAACGTGATGCGTGGTGAGCCCTATCGCCAAACTTCGGGCACAATTGCATGCTTTTTAGGGCATGCAGGTTTCCTCGCGATGTTTTCCTTCACCGTTCAGCAAGTCAAATACTGTGCACATAAATTCTGAAAAACTCATTGGTGCATGCCCCGACCGGGGATCGAACCTGGGTCTCAAGATTGAGAGGCCAGCGTTCTACCCCTGAGCTACCGCTATTACCGCTGAAAGCTATTCGAATAAAATTTCCGGTTGTAACAGTCTCCGCCTTAATTCACATTCCTATTAATGAAACCTGATTCAACCCCTCTTCTCGGCATCTCAGTGATCATAGTGTAATCAAATCTAGAGTATTAACAGTTAATTTGAGAGTCCTATGACATGTAATATGATTATCATATGATATCATATGATATCATATGATTTAGGCATTAGATCTATTTATAGTTTATTTATCTATTAACTTATTTATTCATTGCATTATGTAGGTATATACAATATTTTAATTTTTTACTTAAGTTAGTATATATTTGGTTAGGCATTATATTTATTTATGGTCTATTCAGTTTATTTATCAACTTATTTATTAATTGCATTATGTATAATTATATAAGTCTTTATTTTATGCACGTGTATAACTTTAGTGGCCCAACTTAAATATAGTTTTTTATATATATTTCCCGTAAATATCATATATATTTGTTTCATTATAAAATATTATTTTTATACAGATTAGATTTGACATGTAAAACGTATACTTTATGTATCTATTTTAAAAATAAACATTTTGAATCTTTGAATCTTAAATATGCTATGTTTTGTGATTAATTTCATATGTAAATAATTTTAAATTTCATCATTTTTATAAAACTTTAAGATGGGCACGTTAAATATATAAACGCTACGATGTCTCTTTCCATGAAATATTTATTTAAATCACACAAATATTGTAAATGCAAAAGTTTGTATGTGTGTGTGTGTGTGTGTGTATGTTTGTTACTCTTTCACGCTGAAACGGCTGGACGGATTTAGATGAAATTTAGAATGGTTATAACTTATACCCTAACTTAACACATGGGCTACTTTTTATCCCGGAAAAAAGCATGTCGTAAAACCGAATACCACGCGGGCGGAGCCGCGGGCAAAAGCTAGTAGATAATAATAGGTAAACTTTCATGAATAAGTCTCTATAAGAATATCATAAATTTCAAATAGGCTGCAGTCGTGTTAAAACGTAATAAAAAAGGCGACATGGAAGCGGCTTAAATATCTCTCTGTATTTTCCATAACCATTGTCTTACATCGCGATATTGAAGTTTCCACAGCGTCTAAGTTAAAAGTAAATCTCGGTAGAGCTATAGGCAGGGAGTCCAGTATCACACGGTAGAGTGGTCTTAGTGCAGCCTCTACACACAAGTGCACTCCGCACCACCAAAATTCAAACTCTGTTCCATGTTGCATAGAGACATAACTTCAACATTTGCCATTCTGTCGACTAGAAGTAATTGCTAGACTGTATTTGGATACCCGTGACATCTGTAGAATGACGAATGCTTGAACTTGATAATGATGGCTTACAGCACCGATGTGGTAGATTTGACTCCTCTTTTGAATTTTTAAAAGTACTTTCCTAATTTTTATAAAACAAATTTTGCATTTGAGAAAATCAGACTATTTTATCGGAACTTTATTTAAAGCTACACTTTCCTAAACTGAATAGACGACTGAGATTATTTTTTATGTACATAATAATAAGACACAATATACATGTACACACCTTATACTACCAACTTAACAAAACACACATGTTAACAATAAAAAGAAAAAAAAATTGCTATGTTTCTTGCCCTTCTTCTTAGCAATACTAATCGAACGGTGCCGATGGTTAGGCATTATTTTTATTTGTGGTTTACTTAGTTCATTTTTCAACGCATTATGTTTATATAATATTTTTATTCCTGTATAACTCGGTCCCAATATCTGTGCACCTCGCTGGAATGTGGCGCCTCTCCCGCTTTCCCTGTCACCTCTCCGCGCACTCCCCGGTGCGACAGTACGGTTAGCATCTTCGTTGCCACTACACGTCCCGATAATTTTGATATTTTCGCTTTATTGTTGTTTTGTTTTTTAATGTTTATTGTTAAGTTTAGACTGTTTACTGTAAAGTTTGGACTGGTTTGGTTGTTATTAAAATTGTTGTAGCTGTTAAACTGAAGTTATGGGAAAAACAATACACAGCGAATCAAGAAATTTAATCTTGAAAGTGCTCAAGTTTTTTGAATCGGAGAAAGCAAACAAACAAACTGGGAAAAGGATCATCTAGCAGATGACAACATCACACAACTTTTAATATCACTAGGGGAAGACAGTTCGGCGAGTTCAGAAAGTGAGAGTGAGGAAGATACAATGTCAGGCATAGAGTCAATAATTTATAGTGACTGAGTTTAATAATAAATGTTTTTGTAATCAAAATTATTGTTTTTTAATAACAAACCCTTCATCAATAATAAATTGATTTGAAAAGGTTAGTAAATTTTTTTTACCTCCACATTTCTCGATAATACTTTTTTTCACACCGTACCCAGACCGCCGATATGACGTCACGAGGTCAGGTGCACAGATATTGTGACCGGGTTGTACTTCTCTATTTTATGCAGGTGTACTTATAACTTTTTATTACATTTTAGTAGCCCAACCTAAATATTTTTTGTATGTAGTTCCCGTATTTATTTATCAACTTATTTGTTCATTGCATTAGGTATACCAGGTGAAATTAAACCAACCGACCAAATTTATACTGGAGTCTCGGATAGTCATCAGGAATAAGGTTTAGTGACCCTCCAGGTGAAATTCGAAAAACATTTTTTTTGCCCCGTAATGCCTGCACTAGAAATTGTACTTAAACTAGTGCAATTAGCAAGGGAGCAAAAAAAAAATTGAAATTGGCCATGAGGATTACTGAATCTAGTTCTCGATGACTAACCAAGTCTCCAGTATGAATTTGGTCGGTTGATTTAATTTCACCCTATAAATAATATTTTTATTCATAGATTTCTCTATTTTATGCAGGTGTATACATTTTACATTATACATTTTAGTAGCCTAACCTAAATATTTTTGTATGTATTTCCCCTATTAGTATATATATTTTTTTATCTTCTCAAGATATAATATTGTAAAGATTAACTTTGACTTGTAGAAAGTATTCTTTATGTATCTCTTTTACAAAATAAATATTTTGATTTGATTTGATTTGATTTGATTGCATAAATTTTTACATCAGATCGCCTTGCTTATTTTACTTTGTATCGATTGACGACCATCGCGAAAAAATATACTATCAGAGGATCTTTAGAATGCTGTTATTTGGCATTAGTATACATATTTATAACGTCGACAAAGCAGTAAAATAAAACTTTGAAGTTACCTTCCCTACACGTAAAGTAGGGGTGAATGTTTGTTTGAGTAAGTATATTATTGTGTGGGCTGTCGTTGGGTAGGTCGTTCAAAAATATCATGGGTTTGTGAAAACCATTTTTCGATACAGGGATTCGTTTGCGAAATATTAAGCTTTAAAGTGCCAATTTTTGTTACAGTCAAGTGTCCCCTCTGCCAGCTAAACATTTAGGCATTTTTGGATATGTGAAAAAATCACGAAAAATTCACGGCATTATTAAATACCTACAATGAAATTAAAAGGAAAACTATCACAGCTAAGTAGGCTTTACAAGTTAACGTGTAATAGTCAACCAACTGAATTTTGCAGTTGTGTTTTAATACATTTCATAAGTTTGTCATTTTTATTCGAATCATTTATTCACTTATTTGAATGCTGCGGAATAAGTAGTTTACCTACGTCAAAACTCTTATTCGTAACTCGTTTTTATTTTTATTTTCTATTACCCTCTTTTCATTAGGTACCTAGAGGAACAAGTTATAATTTCATGGTGTTGCAGTATACTTACATACACTATTCAATAAAATTAAGGGGTTTTAAATTATTTTTATTTTTTTCTCTCATTCCATTTTTCCCTACATGAGCCAAAAATATAAAATAATATTACCCTAAGAGTGGTAATTTTCCTTTTACAGTGTTCACCCCATATACTGCGCAGGTCAAAAGTCATCCCTTTCTTTCCGTCCGCCGTCATCAACAGCTGTCAAACTTTCTTCCTGCGGAAAATGGAAAAACCAATATAAAATACTACTTTCATCTCTAGAAACCACATGTAATTATTGGATTATTGCTAAATTAACAGGTATTAAATAATTTAATTCTTGGTATTGTTTTGTCTGGTCTGGACAAGCTTTTCCAGCGACGTGAATTGCTCCGAATGTTTTCCTTTTTGTCATTCATTTCTGAACGTATTGTATTTTAAGGCAACTTATAGAGATGAATTAGAGATATTTTATAGTTTGCCCTTATATATTTACAAGTAATTGCATTTTGTATGTCAATTTTCTTGAATTTCCAAAAAACATGTTTTCGTCACATGGCGCGACTCATAAAAAATATTCTAAAATAATATTTATTAAATTGATATTTTGTTTCAGATTTTATCATGAATTCCTCTGCAGCTGGTGCAGTATTTTTCCTAGGGAGCCGTGCTCACTATCAGGTACCTAGTTGATAATATTTTATTTATTCCATCCATCAGTCCATGTTCGTCCACTGCTGGACATAAGCCAAGCCTTTCCCAGGTTCTGCCACTTCGCAGTTTCCAACCCGTAACATCCCTCAGGTCATCAGTGCAGCGGGCACAAGGTCAGCCTACACTATGCTTTGCTGTATGTACATATGTAGTCTCCATTCCAACGTTTTTCGGCCCCAACAACGGCAAATGTGGCTTGCCTGCAGCCACTTATACTGGCTGATTTTGCAGGCTATGGTGGTCACTTTTGATCTCTTTTTAAAATAAAATACTATATAATATTTTTGAACATTTCCAGCTAAGGCACTGGTAAGAATGTCCTTAAGAGGGCATAATCCATTTTTATTTTCAAGTCTTTTTTGCCTTATTGCCCCCTTATCTGCACCCCAACCTAGAGACTTGATATAGCAAGCACCCTGATATAGCAAGCGTGGATGAAACATTTTTTTTTTAAATTTGTATGCTGCATAGCATATTGTTGTATTTCGTTCCATAGAGTGCCTTACATTTTTTTTTCACATAGTCCCGACTGCATGTCTAGGGTACCCACTATATCAAAACCCTTGAACTTAAAAATATTTCACTTATATTTATAATATTAGTCATCTCATCTCTTACTCTCTACACTGTAGTTCTATCCTTAAATATCTGTTTTCCTTACCTTTTCCCAAAATATTGAAAAAGCGTTTGATTTTAAGTTGCAGTTATAGATGCTGTAGTATAGTAGTACTGTAGTTTTATTGGTGGTAGAGCTGATGCCGGGCACGACTGTAGAGGTACCACCATCTTACTCGCAAATCCTCTTGAAGTTATTCGGGGAGAGAAAGAGAACAGCTCTCAGGCAAAACCAGGCGGCCCACCATTGCCTGGGACCGATGGATGTTGGTATATCCATTCCCAGACTGGTGATGGGCAGCAGCTTCACTGGTGCAGCACCGCGCTCACCAACCTGCCTGCCTAGCATGTGTGAGTATGAGCATTTCTTCCAGGAGGACCGCCAAGAGTGGTGAAATCTTGGAAAGGCCTATGTCCAGCAGTGGACGAAACAGGCTGATGGATGGATGATGCTGTAGTAGGTCCTAGGTCACTAAAATGAAAATTAAGTATCTCTATAGAGTATTTGAATAATATGTAAGTATGTGTAATTTATAGAAATAAAAATTCTTTTAGGTCCTAACTCCACCATCAACGGACTCAAATGAAAATGCTAACACATCTTCGGAAACTTTATACGACAACACATCAGCGTTTCAATGGCCGAGCAATGCAAACAGTCAAACAAGTATCAACACTGGTGACTTCCTGATCAATGAGAAGGAAGCAATATCTGAGATCCCAAAGAAAAATAAAGATTTCCTCTATGGTGACGGGGTTAAAAGGAGGTTGAGGAAAAATAAGAAGCAAGACGGCTCCTGCGAGAAGATATTGAATGATAATGATTCCACAGCTTCCGCTGACATTAGAAGCCTTGATAGGTTTGTTATTATTTGTATTTATTTCATAAACAACGAGGG
The DNA here is from genome assembly GCA_910592155.1 of Ypsolopha scabrella. Lineage (NCBI taxonomy): Eukaryota > Metazoa > Arthropoda > Insecta > Lepidoptera > Ypsolophidae > Ypsolopha > Ypsolopha scabrella. The sequence continues at coordinate 2,374,369 of OU342989.1, read as the reverse complement.
GCATGGGTGGATCCAGAGGGGGGCACGGGGGCACATGCCCCCCCCCCCCCCTCAGATAGTTCAAATAAAACAAGGAGCTGGGACATTAACAGTATACCGCTTTAATAATATTAGTTTATTTTTGTGTTATGCTTTTAACAACATTTGCAGGATTTTTTGGGCTACCTGTAGGACTAAAAGATATAATCCAATACTATGCGGGACACTATATCTATACTTATTTGGCCTTTATGCCCCACCCAAAAATAAATCCTGGACCCGCCCTTGACGAGGGGTGCTTTTAATTTGAACCATGGAATTATCAGCCTGGATGGTGTTAAAGTTCCGTCTATCTGTATTTTTGCTGGAACCCCCATCTGATTCTGTACTTAAAAATCAATCTGTTTTGTTATTTCTATTTAACAAAACGAAAACTACTAAAGGCTGTGTTGTTTTTGCATAGCTTAAAATCTCCTTTGGTTGATTCGTCTTTGGTACTTCTGCACAGAAGAAGATCAAGATTCCGGCAAAAACACCTGCTTTACAGAAGCTATACTATATGTTGCGTACTTGTGACTTGGACCGAAAAGAATGGACGATAAGTTTTCAATGTCTCGCTCGGCACATTAGTTCCGCCAACATCAAGTTCTCCCCGCTGCCGCTATCGCTAGATGGCGCTGCTGAAATTGTTTCATCTGTCTATAGTGTTTGGAAGAAATTCGTGTCTCAATTCGCGGTACTTATACTACAAAACTTAGCATCTAATCTTCTTGGTCCAAGATGTCTCCATCCATCTTTCTACCTTCGAATATACGCAGTAAATTTTCATAACCAGTAGCGACATCTACGGTAAATACAGAGAACTCGTTATTGCAGCGAAAAGAGGAAGTGGCACGCTCGTTCGTCGCTCGGCCACCTGATGGCGCTACTATCGCGACTCAAGCGCGGGCCCAAACTGAGCTCGCGTCCCAAGCAGCCCGCCGTCTGCACCTTCCGCGATACTTGCCGCTGTGATGACTGTCAGGTTAGTAGTCTGACATTGCCGTCTTTGAGACTCGGGCCTGGGGCCCCTGGTTTAAGAAGAGCTTCAAAATACCGACGTCTTTCTTTTGTTTCCGTATATTTACAACAAATAAGGCATGAAAACAATATTCACAAATAAAACAAAATTGCTATTTGATTAGCTCATATTATTTACAGTAATAAATGATATGAGGAGAACGGAGGACCGCCATGAGCGGCGAAATTTAGAAAAAGGCCTATGTCCAGCAGTGGACGAACACGGGCTGATGGATGGATGGATGGATTTACAGTAGCATCAATATTTATTTGAACTTCAACACAGTTAAGCGTATTTAGGATGACTATAGTTTATATAGCCAAATTCATAACCGAGACGTTCAATTTCAAGGTTCATTGGCCCCTTCTGTGAAATACGCAAAATGAAATTTATACTTTCTATACTAATTGAGACGAGGTTGTTCTTGAACTAGTATAGAGGCCGCATATTTTTCGTATTTCGCAAATTGGGTCATTGAACCTTGGTCCTGATCACTTACCGAGTCTACAGTATGAATTTGACTTCATAAAAGAAAGTCACCTTATATTTTAATGAAAAATATAAATATATCGTCACGACATGAATCCCCGTGAAGGTGTCAGAGGTATTCCGAGTGTGAACTGTGAAATGCAAGTCACAGTCCACAGCCGGCACACCCGCGTTTCACCGACGATTATTACGTCCCAACGTGATGGGTGGTTAGCCCTATCGCCGTTCTTCGGGTACAAATACACGCTGTTTAGGGCATGCAGGTTTCCTCACGATGTTTTCCTTCACCGTTCAGCAAGTGGTTAGTATTAAATACTATGCACATGAATTCCAAAAAACTATTTGGTGCATGCCCGGCCGGGGATCGAACCTGGATCCCAAAGATTGAGAGGCCCAGCGTTCTACCGCCACTATATTTAATGAAATATTATGAACAAACTCACATCTACATTTACTGTCATTTACTTTTCTTTTTGAAGTACTTTCTAAAAGGGCCCCAACTTTGTGTGCTTAAGGGCCCCTGCATGGCTTGAGACGGCCCTGGTCTGTTTGTTAGAGATCATCTAACCTGGTGCTGATGAGCAGCTCGGAAGCACTATGACAGATGATCATATAGGTGCGATCGGCACACATACGACCGTCTCATCCAAGTATTATATTTATGAGTAATTATTACATTATATTTATACAAGGTGTAAGTAGAGTGCGACCATTAAATAAAACCACATCGTTCGAAAACGGCTCTAATGCATAAGAGTATATTTTGTATGGCGCCAAAAATATTTAACAAGATTCCTAATAATATGAAAGATAAAAATTTGATACAATTTAAAAATAAATTATATCATTTACTTATTTTAATCTCAAGGTTGAGATGTTTTTAAATGATAATACTCTTATTTGCGTAAACATAATCGTTGTAAAGTTTGACTTGTTTAAATTTAAAATTTCATTTCACTCACCGTTTTTATTTTAACTTTTTCTTGACATGGATATCAAATTTTCGTGTGAATGATTTTAATTCAATACTTATTTAAGTTATTTGTATACCCTTGCCGTAGAACATAGCGTTCATAAAACATAATGTAACACCACCTAAGTATAATCATATATTTAGTTTAAAGATAAATAATATAAAAACACAATTTTCAATATGAAAATATTTTATTTATCTTTTTACAAGCAATATTAAAAAATAAAATAAAAGGCTAAACATAGCAATTATATCTTTATTTATATTTAGTTTAAAATACCTATGTTCACAATTAAACTATTCTGATTCTCTACTAATCATACTGAACAACTATTCGAAAAAAAATTCAAGACATGATAGGATATCTCTCCATAATAGACCACTTTCCAAAAGAAAAAAAAATTTTTCCGGGAATTTTTTTCGCTTTTCCATGGAAATTTTGTCAGCTGATTGAACCAATACGTAATGGGAAGTGAAAAAAATATTTGACCAAAAAATTTTTTTTCCTTCTGCAATGTGTTCAGTTAACGATACATAATCTACCTACCGTAAATTATTTTCACTTATTATTGTAGGACCTTATATACAAAAAAGTATTCAATAAAAATAAATAATATTAAAAAACATGGATGGATGGATGGCTTAAAAACACGACTGCCGGAATAAAGATTTAATTCGGATTTCAGTGCAGTCGGGGTTTGAGTACGTGTTGTTTTGTATATCCCCCGACTGCACTGAAATCGGAATTGAATCTCTATTCCGGAAGTCGTGTTTCTTAATATTATTTATAGCACACCGTGCGTAAAATGACCACTTTACGCACGCTGCGCTTGCGTAAAGTCGGCATTTTCCCCAATTGTGCTATAAAATATTATACGAAACTCGTGCGAGAAACTTTTCCTCGACTCGTGTGATTGCAGCACTCACCTTCGGCTCGTGCCGCAAACTCACACTCGTCAGGAAACGTTTCATCGCTCTCGTATCGTAATGTACTATTTTTATAAATAAACTGATTGATATGTTTTTTTTCATAATGCATTCCGTCACTATTCTTGGTGTTTAATTTTCAGTAAACATCTGGTATGTTATAGGTGGTAGAGCTGATGAAGTAAGAGAACAGCTCTCAGGCAAAACCAGGCGGCCCACCATTGCCTGGGACCGATGGATGGCGGTATATCCATCCCCAATTACCGGGCCTTATATAAAACAGACTGGTGACGGGCAGCGGTGTCACTGGTGCAAGGGTTTCGGCACCGCGCTCACCAACCCGCCTGCCCAGCGTGTGTGAGTATGGGTATTTCTTCCAGGAGGACTGCCAAGAGTGGCGAAATCCTGGAAAGGCCTATGTCCAGCAGTGGACGAAACGGGCTGATGGATGGAAACATTTGTACTCGATGATTGTACCAATCCAATATGTATCAATAATCTTGTTATTTTGAACGAGCGCAATCCTTGAGATGCCGAATTCGGCTATGTATTGGAATAATAGCCATTAATTTGATCACTTTATTACCTAAGGTTTAGTAATAGAATGTAAGAAAAATTATATAGGATGAAATTAAATCAACCAACTAAATTAGTATAGGAAGTCTCTGCGTATAGGATCATTGAACCTTGGTCCTGACTACTTACCGAGTCTCCAGTATGAATTTAGCTATATAGGATGAAATTAAATCAACCGACTAAATTAGTATAGGAAGTCTCTGCGTATAGGATCATTGAACCTTGGTCCTGACTACTTACCGAGTCTCTGGTATGAATTTAGCTATATAGGTTGAAATTAAATCATCTGACCAAATTCATACTGGAGACTTGGTTAGTGTTCAAGATTAGGTTCAGTAATTCGAAAAAAAAAATTTTTTTTTTCCCTGAAATTCCTAGTCTTGGCAGTAAGGAAGCAAAAAAAATCAGTATTCTTCGAATTTCACCAAAAGGGTAATTGAAGCTTGTTTCTGATCAGTAACCGAGTCTCCAGTATGAATTTGGGCAGTTTATTTATTTCACCTTGTATAGTTCTCTTAAAATTAATAAAACCCCCGAAATCCATTAGTTTGTTATTTGTGATCCTTAGAAGTGACACTTACAGTGGTGCAATCTAGTTTTTTTTTTTTAAATCAGTTTCCGTTCTTTGCTAGGAAAATTATTTTTTCAAAATTCACCTTTGACTCTGTGACTCCTTTGAGCATTTTACGCTGTTCCCTATTGTTTTGGATTTACCCATCCACACCCCTTTGAAAAACTAACCCTATTATAATAAGTTTTCAGGAAAAATTTGGAAAATCTCAGATTTGAACATTGTGTGCGACTTTTTATTGATAAAATAAAATTCATAATAATCATAACTTTATTCCAAAAATAATGCCAACATCTACAGCAGATATGAGGAAAACATGAACAAACTGTAGACAAAGAAACATTCAGTGATTTTATAGAGTACCAATTACTCACATCACAACACTTTGTTTTGCAAAACTTTTTTTCTCTTTCCCCAAAACAATCACTATTTTCTCTGTAATACCAGAGAAAACCACATCAAAAGCTAATTATTATTTTGGTGGTTCAGTGGCAAAGATCTAAGTTTATTTATTATTGCCTAGTTTTATTATTTATTTAAAGCATTAATTGTTCAATATAAACAGCACCATTTAAACTTAGCTGAACATTTGTATTTACATTATTGATTTATTTAAACCTTGTCTAGTTTTTGAAAATCATGACAAAGAATAATTATAATTACTATTTCTATTTATGTCAAAAATATGTTACAATTAACGAAAATAAAGCATGCAGTTATTACAAAATTAAAATATTTATATGGCATAGTGGAAGAATAACAGATAGGAATTATTAAAAGATAAATATAACTTTCAACATAGATACAATGAAATACAACACAATATTTAATCGGAATATTCGCAAATGTGTATTTTGTTTTTTAAATGTCAAATGAAGTCGAATGTAACCTAAGACCATACAAAAATACAAATCAGGTACAAAATAGAATCATTCAACGAATCTGTCTATGTCAAACTCCTCTGCCTCAGCGTCACTCTGATCTGGCTCAGGTTCTTTCTTCTTTCTCTCTTCCAAACGTTGGCATTTCAGACAAACTTGTCCTTTTCTGAGCCAGCAACCTCTGTGATACATAGAGTTGCATTTGTCACACAATATAGCCCCGTTATCAAATGGGTACAACACCTCATTGTTACCGCACACTTCACATAAATACCCTTTACCAGAGCATAAAGCACAGCCAGTGATGTGAATGCGACAAATCTCTGTTAACTCTGTCAGTTGTGTCTCTAATGAACCGTCATTGATCGCTTGCAAGTGAGACATGCTGTACTTTTTGTTTACATCCCCAAGTTGAACGAATAACGGTGATAGTAGACTGGTGCCTTTATCACAAGCGCATAAATATCTCCGCATCCACTCCAAGTCTTTTCTCATCTTGTGCACCCATTCCAACTCTGCTATAAAGTTGAAAAGCTTCGGATTTATGCTTTCTATGTCTATGTAAGGTCTCTCCCAGGATAAGGTCAGCATTTGGTATGCTAAACGTGAAATGTATCTCTTTTCCCAGTCCCAGTTGTGAACCACTCTAGCAGGGATTGCAGATAAGTCATTCCAATGGCACGTAGCACAGAAATACAGGCCAGTGTAGTCACATAACCGTGGCTCGTACCATGAATCTTTGAAGGTTAAAGCGGTATGGCACTCTGCACATTTATAATCTTGAGTGGCCAGTCCTTTTTCAGGACAAATGCTCATTTCAAAGAGGCCTTTTTCGGTCATAACAACGTGGGCACACACCCTGCATATGTGATCAACACACTTGTAATGGCAAAGATAGCCACAATCGTCACAAATATAAGAACCTTGAACAATACTCCATATAACGCCGCTGCAATGATCACAATACTGTTTTCTATTACTCGTATTTATTTGTTGCTTGAAGTGATGTCCTTTTATCGACACACCAAGTCTTGGCTGACCATCATTGTCCTTCAAATCCTCCAATCTTAGACGTAACTCAACTAAATACCTCACTAACCATTTTCGTTCATCAGAACACTGAGCGCTGCTCAAAATCAACTCCTTACTCTGTATTATAGCTCGTTCTAGCTCTTCTTGCGTCGCTGAGGTGTGTATCTTCAGCTTCTTGTTCGCTATAGACTTGGGAATACAGTTAGAATCGTAACTTTCGTCAGCTGAAACGCATCCTGACGTGGAGGAAGACGACGGGGTTTTTGATTCGACATCGACGCTTCTCGGGCTACAGCAGATTAGGCTGTTTCGATATTTTGGCGAGTCGTTAGCTAATGCAGCAGCCATGGTCGAGGAAACACTAGTTTTGCACTATCACAGTCAAAACAACGCGTAGTTGGTATCAAAAGTGACTCATGAATATAATATAGGTTACGCAGTCGCTCGGGGACTGATTAGGCACAGCTGCGTGGCGTGATCAGAGTTTTAAGTATCATTACCAGAGTATCGGGGATATCCTTTGTTTTGATGATAAAAGAAAATTTTGTTGAGCTCGACTCTACGTCATTTTGCGTTGACAGTACTTGATGACAGATAGATGGCTGACTGAGGCTATTTTCCATGCAGATAACCATGTGTGCGTTTAAAAACTATGTACATACACAACACACACTCATATTGACTTTGAAGTTTTTTTTTAATGCTGAGTTTGGTTTAAAGGCTCTGGATACATTGTCTTTTAAAGCCGGGAACTAGAAAAAACTGTAAAAAGTCTTGTCTAGTCTTAAGTCTGTACTTTTAATTCTTGTACTTTTAAAAATTTTGTGGCGATAATGATCTGTCAAAGAGGACGTTGCTTCTACGTTCCATGAATGATGATGCACAGACATCCAATATATGGTGTGTGGATAGATGTTCCATTATTTATAGCAACACCGAAGTTAAAGTCATCAGAAATGATAGATGTTCCATTATTTATAGCAACACCGAACTTAAATGTCATCAGATGGCATAGTGATGTGAGTTGATCATACATTTTGAATATCGACATTTCGTTTTTTTTTATTACAACATTTTAATTTGGTAAGTAATAAATGTATCGATATAATTTCAATAGTGTTGGGGTCATTTAATAAAAAAATATCGAAATCAAGGTAAGAAATAAAACAAGTCACATTTTTTATTATTTTTTAATAAAAAATTAAGAACCGCCATCATGCTTCAATTATGAATTTATGAACCTTTACTTGGAAACCAATTTTGGATATGTTTAATTATTGAGCATGCTTTTAAAGTTATTGTGCAGGAAAAGCATAATTTACATTAAACTTTGTCACGGAGTGCCAAAAACAACATTTATTGGTGTAAGCGGTGTAACTAAGATTTGTAGCTTATCAAATAATCTTATGAAATAGGCTTAATAAATAACGCCATAAAATGTTTGTTCAGTACTGCCTTTAATAACATAAAGCGTTATTTAAGTATTTTTAGTACCTAACTACAACACATGCGTAAAACAGCTCTTTAAAATTTCTACTCCTTGGCCTTTTATGCCCGTTGTATTTTCAAAAATGCATTTTGTTATAATTTTCAACCATAATTTTCATACATCATTCGTCGTACATTTAAAAACATCGAAATTTCAATGTTATATTATCGATAATACCAGGTTCTCGTCGAGAATTTCTCGATATAATGTATATACATCCCTATTTAGTTACTTCGTTTGTTTTGATAGTTGATAAGTAGTTTTTATTTTCGTGATTTCACTTGAAAGCTTGAAACCTTAGAGCATTTAGACTACATTAATTATTGTTGGGCCTCTTCCTCTAAGCATAAAACCAATTTTTGATTTCTATAGGTACCCAAAGTAGAAAAGCTTGTATGATTAGATTGATGGATCTGGAAGAGTTGTGTCAGGTCAGGATCGTAGCCGATGGAAATCTGCATTCTCAGTCTTACCCCCCTCTGGGAGACAGGCGTACAATATGTGATGGATATTCTTAGATTTCCCGTATTTTCTTCGTCGCGTGTGCAGCGTTTTTTATTCCATACTTACATTTTCCATAGGAGCAAGTTTAACTTAAAGTCGGGGCCCTGCCCTCACCCCTATGTTAGGTTGAGCACATTTCGAAATTGTTGAGTTGTGTAGATTTTTCCAGCTTCAAGAATTTGCAGTTGCTGAACAAAATTGTATCTGCATATGTATCGTGTGGTCTAGATTATCATTTTCCCTTCAGAAGGAACTGCTTTCATTGCTGTATCTTGTTGTTCATAAGATAAGATCAATAGTTTTTCCAAATATAAGTTGGTTAATTTTAATTACCTACTAATACACTAACAGGTTTTATGGATATAGAGTTTTTGCATGCTGCGTTCCAGTTAACATCATATATTTACACAGACATATCATATAGTAGCAGCCCTAACATTAATAATAAACACATAGAGTCGACGGGTGGCAATTTTAGATCAGTGAACTTCGGGCTCTTTTAATTATAAATATTGCTTGTTTCCAAACAAAATATATACTAAAGATTAGTTAAGTAATTAACAAATATGTTCAAAGCATGTGCCAGCCAAGACAACCCATTTTTAAAGGTTTCTTCGTAGCTTATTTTTTGTATGGAAACTTGCCACGCTATTTAATCCATAAGTTTGGTCTGCTACTTCCATCCATCCATCAGCCTGTTTCGTCCACTGCTGGACATAGGCCTTTCCAGGATTTCGCCACTCTGGGGCAGTCCTCCTGGAAGAAATGCCCATACTCACACACGCTGGGAAGGCGGGTTGGTGAGCGCGGTGCCGAAACCCTTGCACCATTGACGCCGCTGCCCGTCACCAGTCTGTTTTATATATAAGGCCCGGCAATTGGGGATGGATATACCGCCTCCATGCAATGGTGGGCCGCCTGGTTTTTTTGCCTGAGAGCTGTCCTCGTACTCTCCCCCGAATAACTTTGGGAGGATTTCCGAGTAAGATGGTGGTACCTCCACAGTCGAGCCCGGCATTAGCTCTACCACCTAACTGCTACTTAGTAATAATTATATTTGGTGTTTTTTCCTTCTAACATGCTGTCACTGTCCTGTTATTCGCTTTGGTTACTTATTGTTTTTCGGTTTGCATGTAGGTTGTTTGCATGAGATGATGAAAAGAACTGAAGAAAGAATGATGAGCGATTGTGTAACTCCGCCACTGTGCACAGTGCCAGTCTTCAGCCCGATAAAAGGAAGAAGGCACAATCATTCATTATCAATACTTCTACATGAAATGTCTGTTTTTCTTTTGCCTGCCACAAATTATTTTCTTATTTATAATGTGTAAACTAGGAGGTGCAAGTCACAATCCCCACTTGGTATAGACGCTTTTCACCGACGAATATTACGTACCTAGGTATTATGATTTCCTAGTTTACTGTCATCCAGTTTAATTCAGTTGAAGTGATCATAATACCACGCACGCCACGATTGATTAGAGTAGACGTTCAATAAGTAAGTACCTACACAAATCTTAATTTCACCAATCATGTAATCACAACTACTTACCTACAAACCTCAAAATAAAAATGTTCGTACTTAGTTAACTAACCCAAAATGACTTGCAATGCAAATAGCAATAAACGTTAGGCTTATGCCGGTTGCCCATGACAACACAACGTAAACAATAAACAAAATTTGCATTGAAAATAGCCATAGACGTCAGTGTCAATGTCAGCTGATCGATCCCAGTCTGCATGGCATTTAGCCCGCCCGCAGATAGATATTAAAAAAACTGACAGTGACACATGTTTTTTTTTGCCTTGTTATGTTGGTATGCTTGCGTTTCGCTTCTTGATTTTGGACTTTGACTAGACTAGCGACGTCATCTAGCGTCGAATAGCAAAACTAATAGGCACAACACAGTATAACTATACAAGCGTCTCTCGAAAGTTGTATGCTATTTTCTATTCATGACATTTATGAAAGTTTATTGTATAAATAATAATTATATATAACATTAATATAAAGTAAAAGTCATTCGTAAGAGGGTAAAATTGTTGTTGTTAATTCTACTTGACCGGTTTTAGGTTAATGGATAATGATTTATTTGATAAATGGCACTCATAACTGCGCCAGAAATACGTATTTTCATTTTTAATAAGTGCACTCAGTTCTTATATTACGATTCTGATAAAAATCTTCTGAAACAAGCGACAACAAAACTAAACTGTCCTACACCGCCATCTAGTGTCGCATAGCTATAACTTAAACAGCACTTGACAGAGGTCAGTGTTAAACAGTTACCGGAAATTCCGCAACAACAAGACGGCGCTAGCTTCCATACATTTTATTAAACAGCATCGTAATTTTTGAAATATCTTTCTTTCAGAGCCACTACTTCAAATGCGACAACGACGACGACGTATACTCCATCTCGGACGACAGTGAGTTCTCTCAGCAGTACGCTGAATACATCCAACAGTACTCCGACTACACTGAAAGTCCGCAGTACGAAAGTCCGCAGTACGAAAGTCCGCAGTACGAATGCTCCCCGGATTGCACGGAATGCGCGACTAAGTACCTCAACAATGGAAACGACAGTCTCGCTGTATCGCCCATCATGGATTTCGATGACGATGATGAGGTAAGGGTGCCAAACGGGACCCTATTACTAAGCCTCCGCTCCCTATCCTTCTGTCTCAGGGGTCCACAGCCTCAACCGTAAAAGGTAGAAAGCTGATATTTTCACAGAATATGTGTTACTATGGCCTCTATCACGAAAAATAATAAAGTGAGATTTAATATACTTATATTTAAATAAATAAAAAAGTTTCGAAATATCTCGATATAAATTTCGACCAGCTTGTGGTCGTCGTCAGTCGAATGACGAATTAAAGACTCCAATAGTCAATTATACAGGTGTAAATGCAAAGTCAAGAATCCCTTTAGGGTATGAAAGTATACACGATTCTGATGTCATTATGAGAAAAAAAATACCTTGAATTTTCACCAAAAATTCCATCATTTTCTAAGCTATGGCTACGCAGCTCACCGGCCTCTCCACACACCTAATTGCACCCCGCAACCCGCACCCCTCATCCGAGTGGCCAGCGACCAGTGAGGATGTCCACGCGATTATTGTATTTTGAGTAAAGAAACTCGTCTTATTATGAGGTACTGGTACTTTATTTAGAGATCCCAGTATTTAAAATAATATCTTTACCGATCATACTAACACACCATTAAAGCATTCCTGCCTTTGCTTTTACACCCGGTATAATATTTATTGAAAAATAATAAAATAACTTAATTTAAGAGGCGTCCCGCCTCGAAAGAGTTCTTTTTAAATACATACAAGTTTTAAATTTAGTAAGTACTAAAAATGTATGTGTGGAAGCGATTTTTTTTGAAACGTTACTGTGGTAGTGGTTCAGTAGCCCTAGCATGAAAACATGACGGTTACGTTATAGTTGCGTTTATTGTGTATTTGTATTGAATCTACAAAGTGCCGCTACTGTTATCAGATTCCATCACGAAATCTAAAGTGAACGTAACCATAATGTAACCGTGATGTTTTCATGCTTAGGCTACAGTAGAGCATGTGGTTTAATTTTTCTGAGCGAGTAATTGTTATAGTGCATTCAGTATTAGCTGGCGTGTTTCCACTTGAGACCGTCATTAGCAATAACAATAGGATTAAGTCGTGGCCGGTGAATTCGCCTGAATGGAACAATAAACACTTGTAAAACACTTGCGGCAGGCGGTGTTTCAAACGTTTTTGATTATTTCCTTATTTTATCTTCCCTTTAAGCAAATCTTAAATATCAATCTTTAATACAAGCAAATCTTTTTAAAATTATTTTATGAATATTCAAAAGTATCAACACTGGTTTGTTTGCAACAAAACAGATAAGGCTGAAACGGCTCCTTTAAAAATGAATGGGCTCTATGAGTGTTTGGTTTATTACCCCTATTGTTTATGTTCAAGTGGAAACGCGTCAGTTAATACAAGCATAATTTACATTTGCGATTGTCGGCCCACACCTATTCATAATTTGTCGCAGGTGTTCATAGACAGTCCCCCCGCCCCTCCGCCCCCGCCGGCGGCCGCGCCCCCCGCACCGCAGCGTCCCCCCGCGGCTTCCCTCGACGATGACGAAGAGAAGGAACAAATGATGATGGAACTAGCGGTCGGGGCGCCATTCTTATTGGACCATTTCATGAGTGCACCAGCCTGCGCCATTATGTGAACACAACTTTCGCGTGAATGTGCTTCTGTGTGATCCCTAGGGATTTGGCTGATTGCCTAAGATAATAATACCGGCAGAATAAGCCAGTTTCGTCCGCGACGCTACAGGGACGCGGGGCTGGCTTATGTTGCATTAAGGCTTGGTCTTCTACATTTCAATGCTTCAAACATACGGTGCTTTTTCAGACCTTTGTCTTTCTTTTATAAAAGCAGTTTCCTAATTAGACACATTTCACCTCATAGATTTTATTTTTGAAAATGATGCCTTTTTAACGATATACTAGGTGAAATTAAATCAACCGACCAAAATCGTTTGGTCATCAGGAACATGGTTTAATGAACATCCAGGCGAAATTCTAAAAAAAAAATTTTTTCTGCCCCATAGTGCCTGCACTACGCGTTGTACTTAAACTAGTCCAACCAGTAAGGGAGCAAAAAAAATATTTTTCGAAATTGGTCAAAAGGATTACTGAACCAAGTTCTTGATCACTAACCGAGTCTCCAGTATGAATTTGGTAGAGTTCACCCTATATACGTTTTTTATGTAAGCGGCTTGAGTTTTATGTCTGAAATTACTGCAATAGGAAGAAAACATAGTTTATTTTCGAATGTAAAGGTAGAAAATACCTGCACCTAATATTTTTTCGTAAAATTCTGAAAAACCTCGAAAATTCAGTGATTATGCGTGCCGGCAGCGAGCGTTCTAATGTAGACTTTCTGACAAACTGAAGTTTTAAAATCACCGAGTAAGATTATCGAGCACCGTGGGCCAAGCCTTAAGAGAGTGTTTGATACTCTCTCTTTCACAAGCCTGCCGCCCGCTCCCCGCGCGGTTCCCTTTGTCGTCTCCCCCCGCGTCCCTGTAGCGTCGTGGGCGTATGACGTACCGGTTTGCCTGTAATAGTATTCTAATCTCTGGTTAGTTCCGGGAATCAAAAAAAATTACATTGCGGCAAATTTACCTGTAGCTACCACGAGTTTTGGCCACGATTCACGTTACCATCTACGTCAGTGGTGCTCAACCGGTAGGTCGCGACCTGTTTTCTAGGCGCCCGCGAGCAAAATCGGATAAAAAATTAAACACACACGGGGTAGAATTATGTAAACATTAACTAACTGCACACTTGCACACATCAGTGCTATGCTGCGGCTTTTTGACAGCTAAAAGTGATAAAGAAAGACCAAGCGTATGTTAAAAAAAAATATGATTTTGGGATGCACAGAAGATTTGTTTGACTTTCAGAAGCTATCTGAAAATGTAAACAGCCAAGTATCACAGTAAGTTTGTGCAGTTCCGGCCTATAGTTTTTGTATTATGTCATCACACTTAATATTATAAATGCGAAAGTTTGTGTGTGTGTATGTTTGTTACTCTTTCACGCCGAAACGGTTGGACGGATTTGGATGAAATTTTGAATGGATATAGCTTATACCCCAACTTAACACATAGGCTACTTTTTGTGTAATAAAGTAATATCCTTAATGTCACTTAGGTTTTTTTTTAACTCAGCTGTGTCCGCGAAGCATTTGAGGATTTAAAAAACAGCCCTCGGCGTAATACCAGTTGGGCACCACTGGTCTACGTAAAGTATTTTGTATGAGAAATTGTGGTTCTTCTCGTAGGCCGCTAGGGGCGCTGCACGATTTCTCATACACAGACGTCTAATATAGTAGCAGACCTAACATTAATAATAAACGCATAGAGTCGACGCGTGGCAATTTTAGCTCAATGAACTACGGGCTCTTTTAAATATAAATATTGCTTGTTTCCAAACAAAATATTTACTAGAGATTAGTTTGGGAATCAACAAATATGTTCCAAGCATAAGCCAGCCAAAACAACCCATTTTTATACGTTTCTTCGTACCATGGAACCTAAATGTAGCTTATTTTTTGTATGGAAACTTGCCACGCTATCATTGACCTCTCATAAACAACAAGACTCACAATCTCACTCAAAAAGTGTCCGCGATGCATTTTGTCACCGCTATGGCGTGACAAATTGGAATAACGATTGCATAGAACTGACATTGCATCTTATGTTAACGACATAACGTCTTAATTTGGTTGAAGCATTTTTGCTACTATGCACGTTACAGGTTCGGACACTTTCTGACGAACTTTTCTCAGAGACTGTGTGTCTTGTTGTTTATGAGAGGTCAATGCACGCTATTTAATCCTTATGTTTGGTCTGCTACTTAGTAACAATTATGTCTGTGTTTCTCATTTATTTTACGCAGTCGTTAACGTATATCGTGACCAAAACTCATGGTAGGCCTACTCCGCGGGTCATGGGGACTATCCCGTATTAACAGAGGTTATGTTTGACTCATTGGGTCAGTTGGTGGCGCTCTACAGGATTTAATAGATAGAATTTCTTTGCGTCATCTCGGGTCTAGCCATAGAGTGCTGAACAGTTTTGGATAAGCAAGGCTTTTTCAGGAAACATTGTTGATGCTTTGCGATACTAGCGCCATCTATGTATTAACATTAAATGTTCTTATAGGATTTGTGAGTTACTGTGATTTTTATTGGAATTGTGTTTTAATGTAGCTGAAAAGGCACAGAAAACGAGAATAAGAAAAGGACAGCGCTATGCGAGTTAGCGATAAACAACACATTCGATCTTTTTTTATATGTATAGTGGAGCCCGCATCAAGCTATACACATTGAGTATAAGCTGACCTCTCATTGTACGGGAAGCCTATACAATGAGAGGTCAGCTTATACTGAAAGTGTTTAGCTTGATGTGGGCTCCACTGTACATTATATTGAATTCAATGTTTATAATAAACACCACATAAACCTTTTCAGGATTATTAGATAAAAACATCAGTGCTTACAACTAAACGTTTAAGACAAAGAAAAATTTAACCGTAAAGGTGACGATGTCTCTTCTTTGTTCATCGACAGATTTTATCTAATTTTATTTGTCTATACAATAGAAAAAAAAACAGATAAGGAAACAGGTTGCTCCGCATAATTTTTACTTGCGATTGTCGGCACTTTGTGAAACTTGAAAAACATCATAATTAAATTCACTTGTACTTCTTTCACTGGTTTTAATTTTAAGACACGTTAATCCCGACCGGTTTCGGTTAATACACCATTCTCGAGGGAATCAGGAACATGATCATTGTGTACATTTTTACATGTTAGTTTAATATCCAGAATTCCTGAATCCCTCGAGAATGGTGTATTAACCGAAACCGGTCGGGATTAACGTGTCTTGAAATTAAAACCAGTGAAACAAGTACAAGTGAATTTAATTATGAGGTTGCTCAGCTTAGTGGTCTGAATGAATTAAAAATGTGATTTTAATTTATCTTCTATATTGATTGGGGTGATCTCCTGTACATTAATTGGGAGATTATTTATAAGGGTGGGGATTAATTAAGTGCATTGTAGTGCGTTTGCTATAATTTTTTTTAAGCTATAATTATTTTGGTCCCTGTAGTTGGTTATTGACGATTGTCCGTGTAAAATATCTTGCTTAGTGGTATAGCTCTGTCCTTTTCCTTATATCGTTTTTGTGGGAAATTTATAGGATTATGTACAGATATAATGTTATTTTTATTTATTTAATTTAAACCGAAACCTTTTTCCAATTTTCCCCTTTAACCATGGATTAGCCTAACTTTATTTTCAAAAATTAACTTCATTTAGCTACCTACTAACATTAGTATAAATAAACAAGTTATTGTTGAACGTTAGGAAGAGCGGTCTCATCCTAATACAGGTTTTTATAAACTTAAATGGTTAAGGCCTACATACTGTATACCTACAACTTGTTTTCCAAATAAACTATTTTGTAAGTATTGTATTTTTAGCTCACGAAGTCAGTTTTCTATACATATAAGCGCGTTGTGTGTGCGTGTGGAGCTTGTTGTAGCGCTCCCTAG
Organism: Ypsolopha scabrella; assembly: GCA_910592155.1. Classification (NCBI taxonomy): domain Eukaryota; kingdom Metazoa; phylum Arthropoda; class Insecta; order Lepidoptera; family Ypsolophidae; genus Ypsolopha; species Ypsolopha scabrella. The sequence goes on along the minus strand of OU342989.1, from coordinate 2,357,751 downwards.
GTTACGCACACTGGAAAAAAGCACTACTACAAATACGGCCCAACGGGCTTAGTGAGACCATAGTATAAGTTACAAATAGTATTCTATCTCCATACAAGCGGGCCGAAACGAACCCCCCCAAAACTCGGTACAACTCGGTTTACGACAGTCGCGGTCGCACCGCAGTTACGTACGCACGTTGTCTCTGTGACGTTCCCGCGCATTTTCGTAAATTATGGCACGAAATTACAGACTATGTTGTGCATTGAATGGTTGCTAAAATACAACTTTTATAATAATAATACAGCATTATCAACTACGTAAACAGTCAGTTGGCAGCCCTAGCGCGTGTTTAGGCGCCGAGCGGCCGTAGGTATTGATTTCAAGGACACCGCCTAGTTAAACTACTGTTGTTACCTATACTGTGGTGAGACTGAATATCTGTACTTTGCTCCGCAAGATGAACGACCATATTTTTTTTGCTTTTAGCAGAGTGGCTGTACCGATATAATAAGTCTTTACCTTTGAAATTGCTGTTTTGTATGGAGAATTTGAAGAAAACTCACTTTTTAATACGAACGTTTTTCCATTTATTTTAGGAATGACAAATCCAAATTTTACAAAACAAATTTTATATGACTGAGACAACATTAAGCTAACAGAAATTAATTATAATTTATTAATTTTTTTTTTAAGTATCACCTGTTAAATGTTATTACGAATCTTATCATGAAAAAGGTAAGACGAACTGTCTTTGAAGGCTTAATTTTAGTAATCAAACTGAAAATAAAAACAAAATTTAATACGGAGATATAAAACCTTGAAATCAACTTTCAAACAAATGGAAGTGGGAATATCTGGTACAGATTTACAGGAATTATGAAATCATGAATCTGTTAGAAAAGGTGAATGGCAGGTCTAGTACTTAACTTTACCCGGTGTTATTTCCATGAATCCGTGATGTTTAATTAATGAAATTAAGTTAAACGTAAAGGATTTTGCCGAAATAAAAGCTGTATCCAAACCATTAATATCTAAAAGTATGGGGAAACGAGATATTTGCGTTTTTGTGACATCTACTATACGTGAATTTGTATAAAGTTACTCACTTTGTACAAAGTTACAGCTAAACTGCATGTAAAGTACGTAAACATTATAAGCATGAATCGGAACGATAAATTAAAAAAGACATAATGACAACTCATTGGTCACCACTGAAGTCGGATGGATTAAGGCATTTGGGTTCATATTCCAAAGACAAAAAGACTTCATCGCAGGTCTTCAGTGGTGGCGTGAACTCTAGCCATCGACAGTTCTCAAGATGGCAGTCATTCGTACGTTCAAAACCATTTATTTGGATTAATTTTTCAGAATAACCCCCCGAATTGCCCCCCGGACTTAAAAAAAACGTTTTTTTTTCCAAGATACAACTTTTTGCGCTTTGTATAATGCACGTACTTTGATTTCTTGAACATGTCGTTAAAACGAGAAAATTGCGGGCCGCCAACTGCCATGATGCTTTCTGCAACTTCATAGGTAAAGACCTATTATAATTTGATTTGTTGTGTCCTATAAACGCTTCATACATAATTCATAGATTTTGTCTTTGTTTAAAAGGCGTACCATAATTACGATTGTGCGATAGCTTTTGTGTGTTTAATGTAGCTTTAAAGTAATTAACGCTGCCATCTTATACGCATTAAGAAATAAAATTAATGTTAATACAGTTTTAGAACTAAAATTGTTAAAAAATCACTATTTTTAGCTGGAAATAGGTGTATTTTTCAACCGACCTAATTCACACTGGAGACTTGGTTAGTCATCAGGAACAAGGTTAAATGAACCTTCAGGTGAAATAAAAAAATTTAACTTACTATTGTACTTAAACTAGTCCACCCAAAAAACGTGCAAAAAAAATATTTTTCGAAATTCGCCAAAAGGATTACTGAACCTAGTTCTTGATCACTAACCGAGTCTCCAGTATGAATTTGGTCGGTTGATTCAATTTCACCCTATATAACCTCTATTTCCTATTTTTAGGAAGTTACTTTCAAAGTATTTTTTATGTTTCTCTAGTACTCCATCTAGCATGTATTTTTTTAAGGAAATGTGAAATGCGTGAGGCTTGGCCTTGGTAAGGGTTTTCGCTATTACGGAACCCAAATAAATAGGTAACTTCATTTAGAATTAAGGCGAAACGTGTTCACTCACTACTCATATAAGCGTGTCCAATAATAAAATATACTATTTAAATGCCCAGTTCGTGGGCTGTCGTATTTAATTTAAGGGGGTAAAAACTGATCTTGGTGGAAAATGCACCTCATTGGTGTCGATTCGATGCAACACGACTTAACTTATTTGACAGGACTAAACTTAATTTAAGCATTCTGTCCTTTTCTTTCTGTATCGAAAAGGCAAGGACAGGGTGCGTTCTGTCACAAGTCGTGTATCATGTTTTCTTTATTTTTGTATAAAAAGTGTGCAGTAAATGCGTTATAATACATTTCTTAATAATAGAAAATTGACATTTTATACGTTTAATTTTGTTACAACTGTTAATACGCTTGTTTACATTTGTTAATGCATAGATGTTCTTGTGAAAACCTATTATAATTAATTGAAGTAGGCGTTACCTTGCGGAAGTCCATCACTAACTTATGGATATAATTTGCAATATTCCGTTAAACAATTCTTGTCGTGCTATTCAAAATGCAGACTCGTGCACCGCCCGCCCGCCCGCATAAAAACATGCAACAAGCAAGCAATACAAGCAAAGCAATCTTAAATAATAAGCAAGGAAACTTATCGACACGTGTTTCGCCTCTGAACGAGGCATCGGGAATGGTACACGTGTCGATAAGTTTTCTTGCTTGTTATTTAAGATTGCTTTGCTCGTATTGCTTGCTTGTGCATGATATTGATGCTTGGAATATTGCAAATTATATTCATAAATCCATAATTTAGGTATTAGTTATCAAGCTACTTCCGCGAATATAAAACGCATTTATTGAATATCTTTTATTGTTCATAATAATCACACATCATTTTTGGCCAATCACGATTCAAGATACATTTTGATTGGTCAGGCGATTCCGCCCCGCGCTTCGCTTAGCAAGGGAGTGCTATCTTAAGGGGCCACCTTTTATTTTTCAACGGTTTTTGCTAAAACATCCTAAGCCAACTACTGATTTGATGAATATAAAACTTTAACACATGTTTTTTCAGACCTTTATCTTTCGATAGACATAGCCGTTACCTAATTGGACAAATTTCACTCGATAGCTTTTATTTTCGAAATAGACGCCTTTTTAAGGTGCGAATACGTTTTATGTCCAAGCGGCTTGAGTTTTATGTCTGAAATTACTGCTATAACACGAAAACATGGTTTATTATGTACAGACATACCAAAAATGTCGTACATCAAATATTATTCAGTAAATAGACGAAATTAGTTTTGAGACTTACGTCCTTTAGTTCTGAGTCGAAGCACGCTCAAAGGTTGCACTCGATTTTAAACTTTATAAGCACTACGCGTCGAGATATATAGCAACGCTCGCCGTCAATTTGTCAGTATTGCTCGTTGCGTTGTCAGCGTCGGACCTATGACCGTTTTCTTATCACGCATGCACACCTAGACACGGGACGAGAATACTATTTTACTTGCTCAGCGGAGAATACTAACCCATTCGTTAGTAACTAAGTATTACATATTCAAATACATACTGCGATATCATAAAAAAAATGGGAAACAAGAGGAACAAAATTTATGTTGTTAAAAGAAAGAGAGCTTATCAATTAAAAGATATGAGAGATGCGAAGCGGTAAGTACCTACCTTCCCTTTCACTATGTTATAAAAAATGTAGCTCCTTTGTCAGGGTTCTGCACTCCAAATTTTTCAAAAGAACCCTCATACTCATGATCTGTCTGTCTAGTACGTCTTAGTAATTATCTTATCACATACAAGTACAATCTCTCTGCGATCACTGATATATCGTAAAAGTAGTAGGTACAAGTACCTATCTGCGATGAATAAAGCTACTGACTTGAAACATGCTTCAAATTCGCACTCACTCGGATTTTATCAGTATGGAGGAATATTATACAACGTTTGAATACACAAATATCATTATAAACTACCTGCAGGTAGGTACATTTTGATGCAATTTATATAGGTAATATTATTTTTTTCTTCAATATCATCATAAACTATGTACCTACTTAGATATAATATTCAACTAAAAATGTGATTATTTTCTTACAGATCGAGAAAAGATAATCAAAAAGATAGCTCAGATGATCTGAATGAAATTAGGTAAGTGATCTTTACGCGGGAGATTTCTTTGAGGTCAAAGGATGCGACACAGGTGGATGGCATCAGTCTTTACCGCGTAAATCTAACACTTACTGTACTGTAATAAGAGTTCATTCAGGGTACGCGTTACCGCCTGTTTCGAACGCGATCTCGAGCGAGCCTTATCAGTTGTCCCGTGTATTACGGCGCTGTCATGCTTATTGCTATGTAATAAGAACTACGGCGTGTTAAAAATGGAAAGTCATTTGGTACGAATTTTGTTGTCGATTGTAATATTGTTGATTTTTCATTAATTTAACATTCCAATAAGGGTCTAAAATAACATGACCTAAAAGAAATAAAAATAACAAAAAGGAAAATTTACAGTTCTGTCTAAACACTCTAAATATTTATTTTTGTTGTTTTTTCTAGGTATAACTCAGAATAATAAAGTATAACTAAAGCGAAGGTACGACGAACATCAAACTTTTCTGATGTCTGTCTAAGTCTCTGTATATATATTTCTTTCATCTCTATAAAATGTAAAAACTACTATGTATCGAATGTGGGTATTTCATTCAAGGTTTTACTACTTTTATTTCAGCATGCAACCTCCATCTGATGTACCGAGTGTGGACTGTGACACTCATTCCACTTTGACAGGAAATATAAATGTAAATAACACGTAAGTTCTATAAAACATTATTATTTTGATCAGTACGTGGCGGCAGGCCGCGCGCAGGGCCTGCTATAACCTAGGCGCTCTGCTTTGTGGCGGCGTCGCCACGCCGACACCGCACGCTTTGGATCCGCGACCGCGAGACGGTATGTATTAAAAATATCATGTTGCCTAGTAAATTTAAAAAACAGAGGAAACGATAAATGCAACATCGAAGAACTAACTATACGGAACTCGAATTATAATATTTAGTCTATTTTTTCATCATAATATATAAGTTTGCGGCTTGTAAGTGACTGAAATCTATGTTTGAAAGTTACGTTTTCTTACAGAAACGTCAACACCTCCGACCAAAGGCATTATTCAGACCCGCACCCACAAGCAAATCCTTATCCACAGATAAGAGTTACGGCGAAGCATGCCAAAAACCAGATGTTGATCCCGAGGAACTAGAGCTTCTGAAAAACACGTTCCTGAGCAACTTAGAGAAAACTCAAGAGCAAAGGTCAAAAATCGAAAAAGAAACCATTCTTCAGAGGGATTGTAGTGAATGGTTGGAGTTGCGGCGGCAACTACTAACGGCGTCTAACTTCGGAAAAATAATCAAAAAAAGAGAAACTACTGGGCCATCGTTAGTGCGTGCACTTCTCTATAAGCAAGATCTCAGCAATGTAAGATCAATAAGACACGGAGTTGCGAATGAAGCTAATGCACTCCATCAGTTGTCAATTCAACTGGGGATTGCCATAGAGAACTGCGGATTATTCATTGATTCTCAGATTCCGTACCTTGGAGCAACACCGGATGGACTGGTTGGAAATGATAAAGTCGTGGAAATAAAGTGCCCTTTGTCAGTATACAACCAGAATTTGAAAGATGTAGATGTCTTAAATAAATTACCATTTTTCAAAAAGAAAGACGATGCACTGGAATTGAACAAAAATTACGACTGGTTTTATCAAGTAAGTAATTTAACTTTTTGAATCTACATAGATCTAGTTACTATTTAACAGATTTCTTTTCAATTTCTTCATGTTTTATTTTTTCAGGTTCAAGGCCAGTTACATATAACACAAAGAAAAAGTTGCATTTTTGCTATATGGTCTGGCGAGAACAACCCTCTGCATGTAGAAATTATTGAAAGGGATGACGAGTTTTGGAATAAATGCATGGTTGAAAAACTTAAATCATTTTACATAACCCATATCTTACCAGAATTGGTAGATCCTAGGCATTCCAGAAATCTACCGCTTCGTGGTACCACCAACTTAAAACAAAATTCATCAAAAGTTACTGGAGCAGACCTGGGTGAAAATGAGAAGAAAAATAGTTCCAAAGTAATCAGTTCTGTTCTTACATTTCAACAAATGTAGAGCAGGCAAAATAATAAATTTAATGTCACGATTTGCAAGTGGAGTTAAAAAGGATTTGTAGCGTCACCGTGGCTATTCAATCTTATGGACAGTTGTTTAAATGATTTAAAAGAGCGTGTATGTGGACTGAAGTTAGGGGAGTTACTTATCAAATGCCTCTTATACGCCGATGACCAAGTTATCCTTGCTTCATAGACGGATGAGCTGCAAGAGATGGTAACAATTATGAATGATGATGCCTTTAAAAATAAAGGAATGAAAATTAACGTTAGTAAAACAAAGATTTTGGTGCTAGAGAGGGATGAAGAGATTACTGAAAGTAATGCTCAGATTAGAGACGAGGAAGTAGAACAGGTTAAAGAATTTGTGTATCTTGGTTGTCTATTTACGCGCAATGGAAAGTGTGACGGTGATATTGAAAGAAGAGTGAATGCGGAAGATAAAGTGAACGGAGCCCTGCACACGTTTATAGGCAGCCAAAATGTGACCGCAAAGGCAAACAAACATATCCATACAAACTTGAATCTCCTATTTTACCCTTTTAGGGGTGAAATTTTGAAATATCCTTCCTTATTCCATTTTAAATGGAACCTTTATGCAAAGTTTCAGCTTTCAAGGGTTTGGGCGTTGATGGGTCAGTGAATGAGTGAGTGAGTCAGTCAGTCAGTCATTCAGTCAGTCAGGACTTTTCTTTTTATATGCATAATAATAAAGATTGTAATAAGTATAATAATTATAAGTAGAACTTTTCTAATATTATAAAAACATAATAAAAACCTGTATTTCAGCAAATAAATATGATCTTATTTCTTATTGTGACCATTTTTTCCAGTAAAGAAAGTTATTATACTATCATTATTATGATCCTGACAAAAAAAATGTTGAATGATTGATTCTTTTTATTTACACTGTAAGTAAAATTAAACTTTTTAGTTTAATGTTCACAGATCGTATAAATAGGATTAAATTATTTATAGCGAAATCTTTCACTCGAGAAACTCTAAAAATTATTTGAGTAAGACAGAAAAATCAATCGGAAACAAATTCTCAGATAACATTTTATTTGGGACGGGCCTAGAACCGAATTTTTTTTACATTTTTTTTTTCTGTTTGAGTTTTTATGTTACTATGCACTCTAATAAATTATTATTATTATTGTATACATTTTGTGTAAGCCTGTAACATTTACATAACGCCGAGGTGCGGCGCGGCGCCGCTACGCCACCCAAAGTTGATCGGCGCACAGTCGCCGCCGGCAAATACGAGTCGGCGCTCACGTCTACAAAATATAGTAGGTACTAATGTAGTAGTTATTTAAAGAAACGATAAAAACGGATATAGGTATTATTAATTATTATGTAAACAAATGCGACAATGGTAAAAAGTTTTAAATTTTTCTTATATTCTTTAAATGTATTTTTAAACTACCGTTTTGATCTTAATTATATATTTCCTTATAATATTTGATTAAAAAAATATGTAATGTCAAATTTTTTTAAAACATTAGTACCTATTAACCCACTTTGCTGTTTTAATTAATTTTTTCCAATAGCTATGCAACATTTCGCACGCAAACGCCTCTAGCGGTGATTCGAGGTAACTAAAATCTGCTTGCGGGGAAGCGGGGAGGAAATCACGATTTCTGACGGGCCTGGGCCGGGCCTTAAGTAATAATGAAAAAAATGTATAAAGTCCTGTAGCCTCAACATGAAAACATCGCGGTTACGTTATAGTTGCGTACACGTTATATTTCGTATGGAATCTGAAAAGTTCCGCTACTGTCCGCTAGGGGCGTTACCAGATTCCATACGAAATGTAACGTGAACGCAACTATAACGTAACCGTGATGTTTCATTAGGGAGCGTTCAAGTATTACGCAATGCAATTTTTGGAGATTTTTGACCCCTCCCCCCGCTCCTTCTAGTAAAACGTTACGTAACCAACAATCGACATTTTTTTTAATTGTTTGAAATTTTGAAGAAAAAAAGAACGTTTTAAAAAATGCGTGAGAGAATCATTCTACGCGACCGTTCAAAAACAATGTTACGTAACGCCCGCCCCTGTAACGCATCGTAGCGTTTTACAAGACCCCCCCCCCCCCCTAATTCGTTACGTAATACTTGAACGCTCCCTTATCCAAGATCTCATTTCTCGATAGACAGACTTCAGCAGATATTGTAAGACTTGCCATTTAGTTAATATGAGCTAACTAGTCATAAAACACAATTATTATTTTTACTTATTACATACTTGTTAATTGTTTTTAAAATGAGAGAATTTAGTGTGAATATGTGAAGTAAATATAATGTAGTAGCTAAACTTTTCATCTATTACAATAAAGTATACGTTGAATAATAAAAAACAAGCGCTTTTTTCTAAACTTTGTCGTCAATTTATTCAATAAAACATGGCAACAATATTTCTTATTTATCATACCAGTGGTTCTCAACTGTTTAGAGACGCGACTAACGATAATTATTCTCAAACTCATGTTTGGTTCCGCTCTTGTATCACATTTTGAGGACCTTAGGTCGCGGCTCTAAGGTCGAGAACTTCACAATTTATTTCCACGACTTAATGCACACATTAAATACATTTTCTTGAACGTCCAAAATACCAACAATTGAACGATAAATTCATACACTTTTGATTGAAAAACACTTGTACTTGTCCACTTATTTACATTATTTCCCTTACCGGTTTCGCTGTTATAGCATTATAAAAAATGTACCAAAAGTTCCACCAAGTGCCAACAATCACAAGCATCAACTCCATAAAATCATATTCTCATACTAGGAAAGTAAACTAGATTATCTTATCACGACATGTTATTAGTGAAAAAAAAACATTTATACTACACCTGCTTGGAGAGTTCCTTCTTACTTTTTAGAAAACTATGGACTATAATATACGTCATTGCTGTCATACCAATAAGCGGGTGGAAAAAATGTATGAAAATCCATTGTTAACGTGCTGTTTTTTTTATTTGTTGACAACATCCGTACGATAAGCATAAATGTTACATTAAAAAGGGTATAAACTTCTTGGTACATAACCTAGCTTGAACAATAATGCCAAAAGACAAAAAGTTTTTATGTCTTAGTTTGCAAAATAATACTGTAGCCTTAGCATGAAAAAATTACGGTTACGTTTAGTTTGAACGTAACGCGGTTTTGTATGGAATCTGATAACCGCCCCTTGCGGACAGTAGCGGAACTAATATTCGGCAGCAGGAAAACGGCGTTCGAGTTTGAACTAAACGGAACCGAACTGATACCGTGATTTTCATACATTATGCTACTGCATCGGCAGCAGGAAAACATTTTTTTGACAGATGTCACGGTATCAGTTCGGTTTGAACGCCATTTAGCTCTCACGGTGTGAAACTCAAGTGAATAGATCACGTTAAAACAAAAATATTTGGTTTTGTGGAAATTTGAAGAAGAAACCGAGAGGACGCAGTACCCCAAGTTATTTCCTAGCTTGGCGGATTTTTTAAAGAAGAACTCAATGAAGAGAGAGCCATAAACCGGTAAGCGAACCTAGTTTTAGTGTTTTCGTATATATTCTACATTTGGGGGTTTGCGGCTAGGGATCTAAGAACTAGGAGTCTACTTAGGCAAACAATTGACCCAATTACTATTATTGAGGTGGAATTCATCAAGCAATACTGCCCTAGCAATGTTGCGGAAGTTAACCTTTGCGCAGAAAGTCTTTTTGCCTTTAGTCCTCCAATCCGTAGTTTTTACTTATCAGTCAATGTTTCTTTGCGAGAAACTTGCAGGGCTCATGCTGAGTTTGAAACAGCACCTACCACTTTATTAGGTACCTAATGGTTTGTGTAGAAGTACAGTCTGTCAAAAAATTGTTGAAATGAATATTGAAGAAACTATTTTTCTTTCGCCTGGTTACACCAAACAAATAAGTACAAAATCTGTTAAATCGAGTTAACTGCGTTGTTATTTCATAAATATATTACCTAAATTATACTACTTGAACATTTAAAGTCCAATAAAGTTCATTAAAGTTTCATTTTCATTTCAACACTTTTTTGACATCATTATTGAATAATGCTTCTCTTTTGCAGGTTGAGTGTGTTCTATATTTTTGCAACTGGGTCATATCAACGGTTTGTAGTGTGAGGCAAACACTCCAGACAAACAACTGTTAGCCTATATGTTGCTGAAGTAACAAATTATCACTGTAATAACAAATAGCTTCATCAAGTTTCATTGTTTCATCAAAAGTTTCATCCAAAAAGACAAAGAAGAAGAGGGCAGTCAGAGAGGTATTTAAATTCATATTCCTATTTGTAGTGTCACTTATTATGTACCTTTCTTAAGATTTTTAATGCACAATTTACACAATAGTTCATAGGTAGTGCATGAATGATATTTATAGTTTATATTAAAATGATAATGGTTGTAGAAATCAATGTATGTTTAAAGTTTTTATAAATTGAGGTTCACAGTCTGTCGAATTGGCCTTCTCGATTGTAAAAACCCATTTTATCTGGCGAACTCCATACATTTTTAGCCCGAGTTTAAGAAATCTCACTTCAATTGCCCCCGAGGATGCATTGATAGCTCCCAGTTTCACATAGTTACCCCACTTAAAGATGAATTACTTCACTTAATAATGTATTGTATTTACAGGTAAATAACTTCAGCCTTGGCTTGATAAATATAGACCAGAGACCAATTACCTCCACATCTGTCCATGGAAGAACAAGGGTTGCCATTAAGAATGCTTTTTGAAGGCTCAAAATTGATGGCGTTCTGTTGGGAAGGTTCATACTTTTCATTTTTAACCAGAGAAGTGTGCTTAAATTATTACAGCATGTAATGTGCTGCATAATTTAGCCATTGAGATGCTGTAATTTCGAACTAAAATAAGTGTGTTAGTACATAAATAACCAGTGCAAAAACTTTTTTTTATTTATGAAACACCATGTACATGTCCTATCCATCCACACATAAGTTTGCCAGTGAAAAGGGGCTTTGCTGTTGACATGCCTTTTATTTGTTAAATAATTTTACAAATACCACATATACGAACCTTTGACATACCTAAAACTTGAAATAAGAAGGTGTTACACAAATCTGACCACTGACAAACTTCTGTGTAGCAGTGTATATACAAAATTTGGTTGTTATTCTGAGGAAATGTCCTAAGTTTTACAAGATTAGTAATTTTTACAAGAATCACAGTACCTATGTTATTTCAAACAATTAATTTAGAAATTTGTTGGGATAAAAATGGTAAGAAAAACAAGAGATCATAACCAAAACAGAAGTTATTTATTTTTCAGACTTAAAATAATGCAATATATACACATCTGTAGTCCTTCAATATTAAATTGAGCAAAGCAGACCCAATTGCTAATAAAATTGACCAAATAATATGACTTGCAGAATTCTTTGTCTTTTTTGCTGGTAGCTTCATTACTGGGGTAGTGTGTAGTTGCATTCACTGAATGCAATGATGGTACCGGTGCGGTGTAGACTTAACCCCTGCTTCAGTGCTATGTTCGTATCCTGAAAAAGTTATGATGTAGTTAATACAATGGTATAGACAGTAGAGCTGCTGCCGGGCTTGACTGTAGAGGTCTGATCGTGTTACTCATGAACCCCCTGAAGTTATTTGAGAAAGGGTAAGAGGACAGCTCTTAAACAGGCACAACCAGGTGGCCCACCACGCCTTGGACAGATTGATTGCTGTATATGCATCCTGAATTGCAATTGATGATAAGTATATATACAAATCAATGGTGTTACTGGTGCAAGGGTTTCAGGGCCCCCTCACCAACCTGCGAGCCCAGCATGGTGAAATCTTGAAAATGCCTATGTCCAGCAGTAGACAAACCAGGCTGCCGGATGGATAATGATTCCAAACACAAATGCAGTTAAGTACATAAAACATCCATTGCAGTAGTTCTCACTAAAATATTACCTACACAAAGCATGTAATAAGCATTGTAGATACTAACTTCCTAACATAATATCATCAGCAGTGAACAATGATAATCAGCAGGTTAGTAGTTCTACTGATGGCCCTGCTTGTCTTCTGCTACCCTTGACAGGTGTAAGTCCAGCATCGGTAGCAACCAGCTCCTGTAACGATATTTTCTTATTATAATCTTGAATCTTCTCACAAAAGAAACGAATTAGTTTATTTTAACATCGCATAGTGATTTAGCTTTTAACCAAAAGTATCTACTTACGTCTCCATAAATTGAAGTAGTATTGCCGTTTGACCATCACAAAAGTATTTATCTTCTCGATTTATAGAAGCAAACGAACTGCTGGTTGGGGTGTAGATAAGGGGGCACTATGGGAAAAAAGACTTAGAAAATTTTCGCTTGGGCGCCGCCTGGTGGCGGCGCCGAAAAGCGAATAATTTTCAAGTCCGGTATCGTGCCCCCTTATCGACACTCTGACCGAACTGCTTATTGTAATACGGACAGATATTAATTAAATAAATCGCTCTGAGTATGAATCATTTTCATTTCGGTCAGCTGTTGTGGTTGTGGTTGTGTTTGTTATTATTAGTGTTGCCAGGAGAGAATTCATAATTATCGACAATACTTCACATTTTAATTAAAAAATGGTCATCATTCATATTCTTGTAACACATTTATATTATTGTAAAAGCAAGAAAAAATTAGAAAATAAATATTTAAAGAAAAAAAATAGTTAGGTATGACATTTCAAAAAAGACATTGGCCATTTAATTTTTTCAATGTACATTATTTTTAACTGTTTGATAAAGAAAACAGATTTTAGCCATTATTTTTAATTTTAGTTTGCTTTATTCATAAACTATATAGACTTTAATAAATTATCTTTGTGCTTAAAATTCACAAAATTCCTGAAATTTAGGTACAATGTTCCTAAAACGGCAACATTAAAACACCCGATTGACGAAAAAGAGCATTCAAAACATTTATTTATTTCTATCATTGTTGTAATTAAGCAACAATAAAATGATTTATAATAATGAAATAATTGCAGATTTATATGTAAAATCAAGTTTATTTATATTTATTTACACGTTTCAGTATGTGATGGGCTTCTAACTAATAATTTCAAAAAGATTTCTACTTAGTCTGCGTAAACATATAGTTTCAGAATGCACTGACGTGGTTGGTTCCCGAACGCTATATCCGACTGAACGTAACTCAACGCAACGCGAACGCGGTCCGCATTGCTGCCATTGGAGTTCCGTTATAGTTTCAACTTTACGTAACCGAACTGATACCGTGATACTTTCATGCTTGGGCTACTGGCCACTTGCTATTTATGATCATAAAAAAATGAAGAAAGTGAAAGTGAAAAATCAATTATCTCTTCTGCTTTGTCTCAAACGTCTCAAACCAAAATTAATCTCCCTGGGAAAAGTATAACACTGATTATAACATAACTGTAATAATTTTAATATAAACTTTAATTAGAGATTTTGTCTTTTATTTTCCTCGCAGGTGTAGTATAAAGCACTTTCATTTCATTCGTAATCGGCCTCTTTCTCCACTCGGTGAACAATGTACCTATACTATTTTAAGGCGGAACGTTTCGAGCTCGGTGCAAAATGCACAACTTATTGTTGTTTTTCTTATTATTGAATAAAAAGTACTAAATAAATGTCATTTATGTCATTTCGCGACCATAGATTAATCTCGATTAGACATTCACGCTAACTATAATCCATAAAATGACGCAATTCTGCTAAAAACGCCTGATAATTATTAAACAATATTCGCAAACTAAGATGAAACTATTTTATTTCATACATTTTGTTAGAAATGAGATAAACAATCATAAGTTATGCATTTTGCACTGAGCTCGAAACGTTTCCCTTAAGTGTTTGCCATTTTGGCACCAAATGGCACCACCACCGAGGTATAGTAAAAACAAAATAGTAGGCTATCTTCATACAAGGGAACCGAGCGCGGCTAATCTGTGTGCGTGCCAGTACGCACGAGCCACAGCACGCACACAACGGTAACATTTATGCCGGCTTAGCGAGGTACGAGTAGGGCTGCGTTCGCAGTCCGCAGTCAAGAATTATAATATATATAATTACCCGTCAATTTTTACAAGTTACAGTCTCCATATCTATTGTTCTTCAATTGTTATCGAAAATCGATAACCGAACCGGTCAACATTGGTATTCTGAACGTTCGATCCACACACAATTACAAAAATCCAGTTCTAAAATGTACAACAATGCATCACACTCTCTATAAATAAGATATCTCATTCGCTTTATTAAATAAAAACATTTCTACGAATAGGCAAGATAAAAATTCATAATTGAACAAAATTAAATTAAATAAGTATAACAAAATAAAATATATTTATGATCCCAACACATATTAAATACTTCCGGTAACGAAACTTGGTAACTTTAAACAAACAATACGCAGCGAAATATTAGCCTTTAAATACATAAGGAATGTTAATAGAAAGTTTCATAAATGCCTAAATAAATCAACTTCACTCTGTCATGTATTTCACGTTAAGGCATCATCCTGTCAAAAAGTATATTGAAGATCCCTCATAAAGTAAATGCCATTTTATTGTTGCAACAATACGAGAAGTATTCAGATTGCTCGGTATAGCCCAAGAAGTTTTTGCGAGTGCTAACCTCTATTGAAATGCGCACGCTAAAAGAAACTTTTTACTCTTTATTCATGAAACTTTTTACTCTTTAAAAGGTATACCGGATGTAAATGAAACCCCATATTCTACTGACCCTACTGAACCACTTCTCACAAGAATCATACCCGCGGCCACCCTTAGTTTGGGAAATAATTGAGTTCCAAACAAAAATGCATGAACCCTAACGCACCGACATACGGGCGAGTTTAGAGAGAGCGTCGTCAATGAAAAAGCTGTGCGGCAGCGTTCTAAAATAGACCTTCCTCCTACGAGATAGGAGTCGTCACTTGGTGAAACTTCGATAACAACATGATGAACACACACTTGTACTCGTTTCACAATACTGTAATATGTTAATCCCAACCGGTTTCGGTATTACACCATTATCAAGGGTTTTAATAACTAATTAATAACACATTTTAATTGTACATTGTACAATTGTAGTGTACATGGACATATTTCATTGTTTGCACGTCGAACCAATGTACAATAAAAATGTTTTATTAATTAGTTATTAATAACCCTTGATAATGGTGTAATACCGAAACCGGTTGGGATTAACATACCTACTACAGTTTTGTGAAACGAGTACAAGTGTTTCGTTCATCATGTTCTTTGAGTTACAGTTGAATATCTTTTCCTCTGAAGATTTGCGCGGGTTTCTTTTTCGAATAGTTGTTCAGTATGATCAGTAGAGTATGTTTTATTTAATGGTCGCTCTCTATTTACATCCTGTATAATTTGAAGGTAAAATTTTTTGGCGTGGCCTTGTTTTAGGGAGTTAGCGCACCAATATAGTCGATTTTGAAGGCTTTAATTATACTAGGGATGCATCCGATACCGATATTTTTCATCGGCCTTTTGTAAGAGACCACCACAGAGAATTAAATATCGTAATATATGTGTGTAAATTTTCCACCGCTGATCTGACTCAAACAGTATTTCGAAATATTACTATTAATGTTAATTTTAATTACTCCATCCATCCATCAACCTGTTTCGTCCACTGCCTTTCCAGGATTTCGCCACTCTTGGCGGTCCTCCTGGGAGAAATGCCCATACTCACACACGCTGGGCAGGCGGGTTGGTGAGCGCGGTGCCGAAACCCTTACACCAGTGACGCCGCTGCCCGTCACCAGTCTGATTTATATAAGGCCCGGCAATTGCAGATGGATATACCGCCATCCATCGGTCTCAGGCAATGGTGAGCCGCCTGGTTTTGCCTGAGAGGTGTTCTCTTACTCTCCCCCGAATAACTTCGGGAGGATTTGCGAGTAAGATGGTGGTACCTCCACAGTCGAGCCCGGCATTAGCTCTACCACCTGTATTTTTAATTATTAACAATATTAATTTACCTTCATTTTTTTTTCATTATCTCATTCTAAGTTTGTAATTATTAAAATTAATTAAAATATATATATTTAATCCAACCTTTAATTTTACCTTGATTTGAGTTCACTAAGCATATCGGTATCGTATCGGCAAAAGGCGTATCGATGCATCCCTAGTTGTAATCATAAAAGCAAATGTAGCGCCTTAAGCAGGTTTCTTATTTATTTTCCTGGCCGGGTTTTAAATAATTGCAAAACTCATTGCTTGCTTTGTACTTGAAGAATAAACATTTCTTTTTATGCTCGCAGAGGGCGCTAAAACTTTCGTTTCTCTTTTATGTTAATAAAATAAAATGTTATTTATAAAAAAAAAGGCCCACCATCGCCTGCGACCGATGGATGGCGGTATATCCATCCCCAATTGCCGGGCCTTATATAAAACAGACTGGTGACGGGCAGCGGCGTCACTGGTGCAAGGGTTTCGGCACCGCGCTCACCAACCCGCCTGCCCAGTGAGTGCGAGTATGGCCATTTCTTCCAGGAGGACCGCCAAGAGTGGCGAAATCCTGGAAGGGCCTATGTCTAGCAGTGGACGAAAAAGGCTGATGGATGGATAAAATATACTAATATTTTGCACTTTTTTTTGGAGCAGCTGAAACTTTTCTTGTAAGCCTTGATTTTTGGTGATTTCGGTTGAAGCGTCCTCTATTGGAACTAAAAGTTTGCCCCCCACCCGCCATTAGGAGTCGGTCCATGAATTCCTACATCATTTCCCACTAAACTGTTTTTTATACTTTAGATTTGTTGATGCGTTAATTAATTTTTGTACACACACTAACTAATCTACAGTTTTTACTATAACGCGTGGTTCGTAAAAAAGCCAAAGTAAATACGTTCCTATAAACATGATATATTTTAATTTTCCGTAAATTTTTCGTATTTTTTTCAAGCTTAAGTAATTGTCGTCTCCATTTTTACAAAGTTAGTACATTTTTCAATCGTATCAATAAAGTTACAGTTAGTTGATTACATAAATTAGCGAGTTAACTCACTATACTATATTATACTTTTTCATTTATTTTTTATACTTTTCGTACTGTTTTAATCACTCAAAAATATATAAATATTTGCGGAAAATTAAAAAAGTCCACTATCTAACATTTATATAACATTATGTTACATTTTATACACAACAAAACGTCGTTTCTATTATAATTAAAGACAATACTGTAATTTTTACTTTTGACTAGCCGATTCCACTAATTTGACTTCATTATTTATTCAATTATTCATAAAATTTACATTTGAAAATTGTTGTTTCTATATTTTGTTTGGCTCTACCAGCGCTGCCAATTTAGCGATTCTCTAAACAGAATTAAGCACTTTTTACAAGAAATTGATACATTTTCAAACGCATTTAGAACTGCATTAAAACCTAGATTGTGGCAAACCAATTAAAGATGGCAGCACTTATTAGCACTACATTATAACTTGGGTTGTGTCAAAAAGAAAAAACAGCGTCTTTTTTAAGCCAACTAAAGATGGCAGCACTTGTTAGCACTGCATTAAAACGTAGATTGTGGCAAAAAAAGTCTAGAAAAAGAAGCCCTTTTTTTAAACCAACTAAAGATGGCAGCACTTGTTAGCACTGCTATAAACCTAAATTGTGTCAAAAAAAAAGTCTAGAAAAAGAAGCGCTTCATGTATTTAGACGGGTATAACGCGATCTATTTTATTACCGAAGAAGCGCTTTTTTTCAAACCAACTAAAGGTGGCAGCACTGGCGGCAAAGTTACTTAGGCCAAAACCGTTTTCATAATTGGCAAGACAGTACAGCGATTCCTAAACAGTGTAAACGAATGCTAGTATCTATAGTAGTTCGGTTTGAAAGGGCCGACCTTGTTGAGGCCGAGGTACTTGGCCTGCTCGTCCGAGAGCTCGGTCAGGTGTGCGTCGAACGTCGGCAGGTGCAGGCTCGCTACGTACTCGTCCATTTTCTTTGGCAGGAGGTAGACATCCGCCTGGAAGATTATTGGAACGTATCGTCACGACATGAATCACCGAGGGGGCGTCAGAGATGTTGCCGAGTGTTAACTGTGAAATGAAAGTCACAGTTCACACGCGGTACACCCGCGTTTCACTGACGATTATTACGTCCCAACGTGATGGGTTTTGAACTCTATCACCGTACTTGGGGCACTAATACATACATTTTACGTACTACACCGGATGTAAATAGAGTGCGACCATTAAATGAAACCACATATTCTACCGACCCTACTGAACCACTTTTCCCAAGAGTCATACCCGCGGACACCCTTAGTTTAGGAAATAATTGAGTTCCAAACGAAAATACGTGAACTCTTAACGCACCGACATACGGGCGAGTTCAGAGAGAGCGTCGTCCGTGAAACCTGCAGCTGTTTGAGGTCAACGCTCTCACTAAACTCGCCCGTATGTCGGTGCGTTAGGGTTCACGCGTTTTTGTTTGGAACTCAATTATTTCCTAAACTAAGGATGTCCGCGGGTATGACTCTTGGGAGAAGTGGTTCAGTAGGTTCAGTAGAATATGTGGTTTCATTTAATGGTAACAGTCTATTTACACCCGGTATGTAGGACACTCACCTTATACCTGGCGGGCGGCGCGTTGTACAGCTCGATGAGCGCGAGCGCCTGTGTGGCCGCCGTCACGCTGACCACGAACGAGGGTAGCGAGGAGCAGCACAAGTTGGCGAGTCGCCCCTCCGCCAGTAGAACGATGCGCTTGCCGTTCGGCCAGATTATGTGGTCTACCTGCGGGACAATGAGATACACGGTATGAGCATTGTCACGAAATTGAGTCTATTCCGTTTTGTAGACAAAACGCGGTTTCGCCCGCGTAGATATGGCAGATGTCAGAATGGCAGTTGTCAAAAGTGACATTAAGTCCCAAGTGAAAGATGTCAATAGTGACAAACGTCAAACGTGACAGACGTTAAATTGCACATCGCATCAACTGCTAATAATGGTCAGTGTTATCAGACTATGGGCAGATGCGATTCCTACAGTTTGATGCAGTGTTTGCATTTGTTTAAATAAAACGCATTGAAGCAGTTAATGCTCAAAACTAAATAATTTTGAGGCGCATCATGCGCAATACAGCTTGCAGCTAGTGAGATGTTAAAAATGACATACGCCAAAAGAGACGGATATAAAAAGTGACAGATTTCAAGGTGGCAGATGCGGAAAATGGCAGAATCCAGATGTCACAAACCCACCTGTGAGCGCACTCTCTCCCACAGCAGCTCGGCGCTCCGCAGACAGTGCACGTCGACCTCCGTGTTGCTGTGTCCCATGTTGCACACGACGCAGCCGTTGCGCATGCGGTCCATGTGCTCGCGCGTCACCACGCCCTTGTTGCCGGTCGCCGTGATCACTATGTCCACTTGCCGGATCACCTGACAACGAAAGGGAGTGGTCAGAGCTGTGGCAACACTCGTGACTGAGTGACTCTTTTCACAGACGATTTTATTGTCCTAAAGTGATGAGATATAATGGACGCAAAGCGCCTGACAACTTAGTTGTACAATCGGCTGCTACCAGCGTTTGTTGCTAGTAATTTTATGTAAGGCACCTTACTTGTCTTCTGTGTGAAAAGTCATAGTCACGCTTCGAGTACTTAATTTGGATTTATAATTAAATAACATAAATAGCATTCCCAGTATTTATCTTAATCATCAGGTTATGCGCCTTCCTATGCCTGCATAAGTGTTATCAGTGTAAAAGTGATAGTGATAGGGATCGAGCCTTCGTAGTATAGGGCGTAAACGCATTTTGGGCATGCAAGTTTTTTGTTCACCATCAGCAAGTGGTATAAAAATACTGTGCACATAAATTACAAAAATCTCATTGAAAGTATTTGAAAGTAACATCAACACAAAGAAATCGAACCTAAGTATTGAGATTCAGAGTCTGGCGTCTAGCACTGCTTTAAAAAATAAGCAAAAATAATTAACATCGCCAAAAGGCGCTTTCAGTCATCCTATCCAAAATATCATCAAATTATAAAATTAAATCCAGGCGGGCAAAAAGCTGGCTAAGCTCTAAATAACATTTATAGTTACGCCCTCTATACGCTGAGCTGTAAAAATGTTGCCACTTTAGAAAAAAAACGTTTGGTGCTTACATGAAAACATTACGGTTACGTTTAGTTTGAACGTAACGCGGTTTTGTATGAAATCTGATAACCGCCCCTAGCGGTCAGTAGCGGAACTTATCAGAATTCCATACAAAACCGCGTTACGTTCAAACTAAACGTAACCGTAATGTTTTCATGCTGAGGCTACTGATATGTGATGTCACATTTATAGAAAATTGCCATGTCAGCCTGTCGTCATCTATAGTCTACATTAGTACATAGACAACGCTCCTAGTTATTGGGAAGCAGTAGTAGCAATGTGTAAGACGTCGGACTCTCAATCTTGAGACCTAGATTCGAATCCTGCCCGTCGAAAAAACGCAATTTTTTCGGAAATCATGTTCATAGTATTTGTATATTGTTGACGGTGAAGGAAAACACTATGAGGTACGCCTCAGTGGTACGCCCTATCACGTTGGGACGTTAACATTTTCGGTGAAAAGAGGGTGTATAGCACGTTTGCCTATTTGAACAACATTGATAGGTGTTTTAAATAGGTACATTGGAGCCCGCATCAAGTTAGACACTTCGGACTTTGTACCTATCTTGTATTCTTCTCCGTAGGGGCTAATGTCGTACTGCTAGTGTTTGATGTCGTCTCCACTGTACAAGATCTGCGGCAGATATAATGCGCATATAGACGACCGACCGGAGAGTGGCGATATCCTGGAAATGGACAGCAGTGGACGAAACAGGCTGATGGATGGATGGATGGATGGATGGATGGATGGATGGATGGATGGATTGTACTCACTTCATTTAGTTTGACGACGCGGAACCCGTCCATGGCCGCTTGTAGAGCACATATTGGATCTATCTCTGTCACGTACACCTGAAACATTTATATAAGGCCTTAAGAAAGGAGATGCTGCCACTTTAAAAAAAAACGGACAAGTGCGAATCGGACTCGCCCACCGAGGGTTCCTTTAAAGACTATATTTCTCATGATTTAATTACAAATGTATAGTTTTCAGATTTTTCCCTATACATGTAATATAAGACGGTATTACTTGCCAAATTTCATAGTTCTAGGTCAACGGAAAATACCCTATAAATTTTTAATCCCTTGAGAGTGTCGAAATAAACGTTTTTTGCGGCATAAACGGCCGTATCTTTTTTTCACGTTAACTTAGAATTTTGATATTTTCACAGCTTCAAGGGATTGTAGACCTGAGTATATGGCTTTAATTTCAACTGGATACCTCCACGCGTTCCCGAGATAAAGGGTCTTGACAGACAGACAATTAAGTGATCCTATAAGGGCTCCGTTTTTTCCTCTTGAGGTACGGAAACCTAAAAACTGGCGTTCCAGGGATATTTCTTAAAATTCTGCTAAATTTAATGCATAGAAATAGCAATGAGCTACTTTTAAATAGCAAAGTATTCGTAAGCAACGTCTATTCATAGCTAAAATTTAAACTCGTGCGCAGAGCCGCTTTTAACTAAAGTTAAAAATTTAGCTCGTCGAAGATGTATATGGGGAGTGATTATGATATTTAAAAACCGTTAATTGCAAATTCTAAATATTTCATGGAGCAAATATTCAATATAATTATTCTGGTTATGTATTAAAAACGTAATTTTTTTCTTGAGTGGCAGCATTTTCGTAGCTTTTATGGCAAAAGTTATAAGTCAGCCAAGCAGATTTGCGGTACAAGTAATTCAATATATTATATTATTCACTGTCTATAATTATTAGAATTTTGTAATAATCAAATGTGTAATATATGTGGCAATAGTTATTCATTCGAGGCTGGACTTACGTTTGTATTGTCGGTTACACGAAAAAAATATTTACGAATTTCACAAAAGGGGTCATCGAACCTTGATACTTGAGCCTCCAGTATTTATTTATAATTTGGCTGCACAAATTAATGTCACCTATACGGCACATTGAAGTCCCTATACAGGACCGGTCAAGTGATGTACTCACAACACAGCCGAGAGCTTTGAGCGCCTGACAGCACCCCTTCCCCACCTCCCCGTAGCCGCAGACCACCGCCTGCTTCCCGCCGAACATCAGGTCTGTGCTGCGCTTCAGGGCGTCGATTATACTCTCTCTGGAATATATTACTGGCGAGTTAAGAAAACATAGAAGTCGCTTTTCCAACAAAGTGTCTTTCGAAATTGGCACACAAGACGCTTTTCTAACAAAGTGTCTTTCGAAATTGGCACACAAGACGCTTTTCTAACAAAGTGTCTTTCGAAAATGGCACAGAAGACGCTTTTAGTGTCTTTCGAAAATGGCACAGAAGACGCTTTTATAACAAAGATGATTTTCTAATAAAATAAAAAAATTAATAAAATATATCGTCACGACATGAACCCCAGAGAGGGTGTCAGAGGTGTCAGTTCACACTCGGCACACCTGCGTTTCACCGATGATTATTACGTCCCAACGTGATGGGTGCTGAGCCTTATCGCCGTTCTTCGGGCACAAATACACGCCTTAAAGGGCATGCAGGTTTCTTCGCGATGTTTTCCTTTACCGTTCAGCAAGTGGTAAGCATTAAATTTTATGCACATAAATTCCGAAAAACTCATTGCTGGATGCCCGGCCGGGGATCGAACTTGGATCTCATTGATTGAGAGGCCAGCGTTCTACCCCTGAGCTATTGCCGTTTTTAAACAAAGTGTCTTTAGAAAATGGCAGAGAAGACGCTTTTCTAACAAAGTGTCTTTCGAAAATGGCACAGAAGACACTTTTCTAACATGGCGTCTTTAAAAAATGGCACAGAAGACGCTTTTATAACAAAGTGTCTTTCGAAAATAGCGCCAGAGACTCAAAATACCCATGATTGTCCTTACTGTGTTATGCGATACTGGACCAGCCGTGATTCTCGGATTTATAGACACAGTAAACGCTATTGGAGCCGTGGCCATACCAAATTGTGTTCAACACAACTCAAGTTTTCATTTTATTTCCAGCAAAAAGTTCACGCACGCCTCTGCTCTTACTTCACAGTGCAATAATACATATCCTGTGACCGACATCACAATCATTCCAGCCAGTGTTTCTCAACTAATAAGACTCACCGACACGAGTAGAGGTTGTCAAACTTGGTCTTCGTGACGGAGTCGTTCACGTTCATTGCGGGGACGCACAGCTTGCCCGCTTTACTCAGCTGGTACAGCCGGTGCACGCCCGTCACGCTCTCTTCTACTATACCTGGGAAAATGTTCAATTTCGTAAACACGTCTGTGGGTCAATCAGTCTGTGTTCATTCACGAAAGACGCAAGACGCTTCAAAAATCGATAATAAGACAACTACTATTTATTTATTTAGCCCATATAAGTAAAAGAAATGTAAAAAAAGAAAGTGGGAGATGCCATATATATGTGATGATAGGTATTTATTTAAATAACGAGCAATAACATGCGTTTACAATTCGTGTACGTTTACAATCCGCGCAATGCTGATGCGTCCGCAGAAGTGAGACGGTTTGCATCTCAACTCATTATTTCTGCAGTAAAGCTCGACGAGCACTTAAAACCAGTGGCGTATCTAGGGTGGGGCAGGTAGGGCACGTGCCCCGGGCGCCATTTCAAGGGGGGCGCACAATTCGCAACTTCAAAATTCAAAATAAACTAACAGTTTGATTCAGGGGATTTCTATGGTTGTGATGTTAACGAAGAACAGTTACACGAAGAAATATTAAATGTTCGAATGCTTATATCCACAAGAAAAATCGGAGATGAGTGTCTTTCCAAATCTGCGTATTTCAATTCAGATATTGCAATATCTATTACAAATTGCGAGCGATCTTTCAGCAAGCTTCTTTCGTATTTGAGGGCTACAATAGGTCATTATAGGTTATGTGACCTAGCTTTGCTTAGTGTAGAGCAAGAAGAAACCGAAAAAACAGATTTTGAAAATGTTATTGGACTTTTTGCATCGCAGAAGGCAAGGAAGGTGCGATTTTAAGTTCAAGGCTACAATAGTGCAGCACTTTTATATATTTATATTTATTTTTTTATATATTTTTTTTGTATAAAACAGAACATAAAATATTATGTAAGATTAATCATTGTTTTATTTAGTGTATATGTTTATTTAGGTCAGTTCTCAACTATTGTAAGATAGTGCCGATTCATGATAAATTTTGTATGAATCTGTTAATGGAACAATTTTTCCGCAGAAAATACAACATCTTGTTGAACACCCCATTGCTACGAGAAATGTCACAAGTAAAAAATTGGTCACAAGTGCTTATAATAATTATTACGGAAAAAGAACATCACAGTACCTAATACCACGCCTTATAAACAATTTACTTATTACCATCAATAGTAAAATTCAGGACAAAAATATAAAAGAGGTTTTAAAAGAATACTTTATTGAAAAGTTGTAATCTAAAAAACTAAAATCAAATACTCTATAGTAGTTATGAAAAAGTTAAAGTGAGCGATACCATCACAGTTTCTGTGGTTAGTATATTATAGCATAATTGACTGATTGGGTTTTATTATTTTATTTATTTTTCTCTGTGTGTGCTCGCTATGTTACATCTTCACAAAAATCGTTGTAAGGTCCCCGCAGGACAAGTCCAACTTAGTTTGGGGATCACAGATAAATCATTGTGTTATAATATGTTTTTTGGTAAATAAAAACTGTTTATCTTTATGTGCCACAATGATTATTTTGTAGCCCCGAAGAAAGACCAATATAATTGGTTACTTATGTTACACAAAGAGAGAAAAGCCTTCTGTTACACAGAGAGAGAAAAGCCTGCGTGATTTCGTCTGTCGAATGCTGAGTACCTAGTAGCACTGATTCGTGGTTATACCTATTTTAATGCTCTTGATCTTTATTGCGTAAAAGGTGGTTTATTTAGGTAAATTAAATAAGTGTTAAAGTTTTTGTACCTTAGTTAGCACACTGGATATTGGCTAAATTCTTTGTATAATTTATTGCTTAAGTTGGTTTATTTGAGTGAGAAGCGCTAAAGTTTTTAGTACCTTAGCACACTAGTTATTGGCTAAATTCTTTGTATATTAATTTATTGCATGAGTTGGTTTATTTTAGTAAATTAAATAAATGTAAAGATTTTGTACCTTAGTTAGCACAATGTTATGGTTATTGTATAATTTATTGCTTATGTTGGTTTATTTGAGTAAATTAAATAGGTGTTAAGGTTTTTGTACCTTAGTTAGCACACTGGTTATTGGCTAATTTCTCTGTATAACGTATTGTGATGCTGGGATAAACCACATGTGATCTTACAGCAGCACTTGTCCATTTAAATATTTCATTAAAAGTTAATAAATGAAAAAATAAATAAATTATAATAAGATAATATAGGCGCCACCGCTCAAAAAATGTAATCCTTGCTTATAAAGTTTTGATATTGCTTTCAGATACCGACCTTGAAGATTATTTTGGCAGTTCTTTGCCTGCAAAGAGTCACGCCAAAGTATTATATCATCTACTCAACGAATTTTCTTACGCGTTTATGACATCCCAATCAAAATCACACCTTAAAATTCAAAATCAAATAAAGATATAAGGTGACTCTAGTCTACACAGCCAAACCCATATTGGAGACCCGGCAAGTGGCAGGACCAAGGCAAGACAAACGCAAAATAAAATTCAGATACACAATAATTGAGTCGAGGTCGTTCTCAAATAAGTATACAGGCACAAAATATATTTCTCGTACTTCGCAAACAGGGTCACCGAACCCCGGCCCCGAACACCCACCGAGTCCCCAGCATGAACCCGGCCACACGAACGAAGTCATCCTATATTAATAAGGTAAATACATGAAATTAAGAACCTTTGATCTGTTTGAACGCGGCGGGGTGTTTCTTCAACATGAGATGCGTGGCGTCGCCGCCGTCGTCGAGGATCATGTTCGGTTGCCATGACGACGTCGGCGTGCAGCACTGGTCGATGCACCACCAGAAAGCCTCCTCGCTCTCTCCGCGCCACGCGAATATTGAGAACCCTGGAAATTATTGCAGCTTATTCAAATCACATTCAAAATAGTTTATTTGTAAAATAGATACATAAAGTATACGTTTTACAGGTCATCTCTTATCTTTATAAAAACAATATTACATGATGAAACAAATATAATACGGGAAATATAAAAAAAAACTATGTATAAGTTTAGCTAGTAATATTATGCAACTGCATAAATGTCACTAACAATGCATTTACCTGGTTCAGGTCCTACCTAGAGGGGCGCAGCCACGAAACGCGTATCGGAAACACAATTAGTGATGACAAAGCAAATACCGTAGAATTCGGTGTTCCGCAGGGTAGTGTCCTCGGACCTTTATTATTCAGCATTTACCTCAACGAATTTTGTCACCTAATACCCGATTGTCACACTATTTGTTTTGCGGACGACACAGTCTTGTTATTCTCAGTATCTACTTGGGAAAAGGTGACCCAAAAGGCTGTTGAGGGGGTGGCTCGGGCTAAAAAGTGGTATGATTCTAACCTTCTGACGTTGAATAAACACAAGACGCTATTTATGTGCTTCGCCCCTACAAAAGCTGGTCTGCCAAAAACAGAACCAATAATCAGAATCCATAACTGCACTACTACATGCTTTTGTGAAAAACTTCAACGTGTTAGCAGCACTACATATCTCGGTGCTGTAATAGACGAGCACCTGCAATGGGAGAAGCACATAAATAAGCTAGCTTCCAAAATCAGAAGCATTGGTTATTTATATTGCGACTTAAGAAATATATTGTCAAAGCGTCTTCTGTTCAGTTTATACTATGCACTATCCCAGTCGCTGTTTCTTTACGGGATTCTGGCCTGGGGTTTATGTGGCTCTAATATAATCAAGAAACTTGAAATTGCACAAAAATTTAATTTAAAAATAATTTTAAGGAAGCCACGAAGATTTCCCACAGTACATTTGTTCCAACTTTGCAAAGTTTTGACTCCTCGCAAGATGTTTGTTTGGCAAACAATGATTTACATGTCGAGACATCTGAATAATCAAATTGATGTAGCCAGCCCTAGCACGGACCTCGGTCTATTTTGGGCTGCTACTGCCACAATTTATACATAAGTAAAGCAATGCATCAGTCAAACCCAGTTTCCATACCTATTGATCAGCGCTCTGCATGTACTTTTGCCATTAAATTTTGCGATAAATAAATAAATAAATAAAATAAATAAAATACGGGCATGAGAATATTATCTATGCATAATGCAATAAATGAGTAAGTTAATAAACTAAATAGACCATAAATAAATATACAAATTTTACGTATTTATTTTTGGGTAACTCTTTTGTAACTCTTTGGATCGTAAGTGTATTAAAATAATTGCCGTCAGTCAACTTAGCGAAGAAAGCGAAAGCTGTAAGTAAGCCGGTGTAAGGCTGGATTGGAGCAGGTTAAATAAATAAAAAATCAGACCAAATTTTATTATTTTTTCTGGTTTCTATCTTCGTTAACGTGCAAGAAAAAATTAATATTCACACGTCCAGATTACATATCTTTGAATCGGTTGCCAACTATGGTTGCTATTCACCAAAAACAGATGAAAAATGAACTTTCAAAATAACCTTCAATGGGTATTGAACTATTTACAAAATTGTGACGTCATTTCAAGTGCGAACGTATCCTTAGATAAGCTGATATGTATATTTTCGACGATAGGCACTCGGTTTGGCAACTGATTTTACGATACAGAATCAAGGGGCAGTTCTCACAACACAGCACTCCTTGAACGCAGCAATTGGCAGGGTCGCCATGCAGTAATTTTTTCAATACTTTTGTTGCGGGACACATAACTCACATCACATCATTTACTGAGTTAGTATAACTAAGTTCTGTAGGCATAGCACACAGAGCTGTGCATTAGCATGAAAACATGATAAATGCCCCTAGCGGACAGTAGCGGAACTTATCAGATTCCATACAAAATCTAAGGTAAACGTAACTATAACGTTACCGTGATGTTTTCATGCTGCTGATCATGTTTCCCAAGTTTTCCTGTGTAGAGTTTCTGTGGGCATCGCCATCAATCTACGTGGTGTATCAGATATACCGGTTGAAAATGAACACCCTACTATATCAAAGGAAACTATTCTATGCTCGAAATAAAAAATACATGTTTTGTTACTATTGTCCTGATTCATAATTTTAAAAAAGATATCGACCGCCAAAGCAGTACTAATACTCCGGTGACAGAGACGACGCTTTACGAAACCTATGTGTACATAGCCTAGCATTATTTAACGCCGGGAATATGTACGGTCTATTGTCAGCGATATATCGCGTCGCGTAAGATGGCCATTCATTCGAAATTTGGGAAACAATAAAAACATAAAGAAAAAAAAATTGTTTTTACGTTTCCGTGTTCTATTAATTACTCTGATTCATGGATTTCAATAAAGCTAGGGGTTCATTTTCAACCTGTATATGCTACTTATGCAGGGCATTAGAGCTCAATGATGCAGGGTATGAGAAAGGTTACCAGCGTGCGCCAGAGCGGCGGCTACTTCGTTCTGTGTGCTGTAGATATTGCAGGCGGCCCAGCGCACCGTGGCGCCGAGAGCGGCGAGCGTTTCTATCAGCACCGCGGTCTGCGCGTTGATGTGGGTGCAGCCGACGATCTGGAATGACGAAATATAGTACACAAAATAACGTAGTAGTTCACACCATAGCCAATAGATGGCGCCACAAATATAGAAGGGTCGAAATGGTCGAAGGGTTGCAATTGCGAATTTGCGCAGGTTTGAAGTGGGACTTTGACTTAGTACTTTACACCAGAGGAGATAGTCGCTTGAGGGAGGAGGGGGGGGGGGGCAATTTTTTATTTTACATATCTCCTAGAAAATTCGTTCTAAGCGAAAAATATGTAAAAAATTTCGTTTGTTATGCATGTAATACTTACATTTGAATATTTTTTGTTATTATTGCGATATCAAAATGTTTAAAGTGCGTCGGTCGAGGGTCAGGATAGTTCGATAACAAACATCGAGGGCGAAGGACCGACGGTAGAACCCAGGGCACCGAGTGAGATACTGCAGGAGAAATATCCCGAAAGGGTAACGCGTTGGATATTTACAAATATGCTCCTTTCGTTCTTTCGATGCTTTATCCAATTTATGGCATTATTTGTCTTGTTTTTCGGTTTGTATGTGTTCTTGACTAGTGACGGGCAGCGGCGTCACTGGTGCAAGGGTTTTGGCACCACGCTTACCAACCCGCCTGCCCAGCGTGTGTGAGTATGGGCATTTCTTCCAGGAGGAACGCCAAGAGTGGCGAAATCCTGGAAAGGCCTATGTCCAGCAGTGGACGAAACAGGCTGATGGATGGATGTGTTCTCGATTATAGATTATTATCTCTGTTATTACGATCGCATAATCGAGGAGAGATAATTGTTGAGATAATTCATGAGTTGGAGCCAGGGGCCGGCCAACCAGATAGAAATTCTAGTTACGTCATTGCGTCTGTTTAATTTAATATCAGTATTATTATTATTTATTTTAGATTTTTTTCCTTATTGTTTTGTTTAATTAGTTTAGTTTTAAGAAAACTATGGATTTTATTATCTGAATTGAACTGAATAACCGTAATCCTCAAGAGAAAACGAACCTTAGCGTCTTTCAAAGGTTTGTCCTCCTTAGCCCTGGCCCTGAGCGCGATGATGCCGGGCATCTCCTGTTCAGCTATCTCTATCTCTCTCCGCCCGAAGGCGTGCTGCTCCACGTTCCTGACGCAGTAGGGCGGGTTGGGCTGGCCGGCGGCGATGGCCTTCTCGTGCGGCTGCATGCCTTCATCCTCGTCTGACGATGACCCTGGAATTAGAGAAACTTGTAGGTTAAAATATAAGACTTATTTGTCGTTCCACATATTTAATCGGTTTCGGTTGAAAATTGTTTTTTTTTTCAGACTGTTACAGGTTAAATACTTGTCATTAAGGGCCGTTATACAGTGACGGATGCAGATGGAGCTAAAGCTAAGGGCCTGAAGCCACCCCCCCCCCCCCTCCCTCTAAATCTAGCGACGAGAACATTTTTTTTATCAGAATTGTTTGTGCGGAATCGGGTATTCATCAATTGATAAATAAAGGATATCGGGCATTTTGTCGTACGAGCAGCTATCAATGACATTTGAGAAGAAACCGGCAAACAAAAAAACATATAAGAAGCGTTTTTAACAAATTGTAGTCGAAAATTATTTCGGAATTTCGTCATTCGAGAATGGTACTAGACACTGAAAAGAGCAAAAGACGAGTGAAAAGTGATTGGCCGACTCGTAGACATAGTGAATGATATTGGAGCCATCGCCATACTAAACTGTGTTGAACACAGTTTCTCGTGGGGTCATTTTTCAGCAATAATCAAACTTCTATGTTTTTTCGTTCACCTGAAGAAACACTTGCTAGATTCACATAAATAATAATATTTAAAAATAATGACAATTATATTTACTGAGAGTAAAATCCTAAAACAAAAATAGAGAAAATGAATGGCATAACAACAAGAAAGCAACACCACAGTTTTAAAATCCATCATAACGAAGGCGTTTCGACGGAACGGTTGTGCGGGGCTTGGGAAGCAAGACTCCGAACTGCTTGTTCGAAAATAGTAGATATGTAATTCGGTGGCTTACCCCCCGCGTCTCGCCCCGCAGGCCCCGCACTATTGCTCTGTCTAAGCGCTTTCGTTGGACAACTGTTATGGGTTTTTAAACTGTGGCAAAACTTACAAAAATCGCTTCTCCCTGATATGACAGAGTGCCGCTTTTTCAGTGACACCTTCAAACTTTCTTCCTCTTCTTCTATAATCGTCCCAGAAGACGGGCTCTTCTTTAGTATACCAGTAATTGGCATTTTCACTGTTTCTACGTTTAGTTCAGTATTAAACTGATGTACCAACTTATCTGTGAAATTAAAAATGGCGGAACTATTTTGTTCTGGCTCTGTCATCGGCTGAAGTAGCAAGCGTCAATTATTTTATCAGTGGCGTAACTAGGGGCTGAAGTTTTCCCCCAAAATATACGTTATAGGACTGACAAATTTCCTTTATACTACTATATTGGTATACACACCAGGTGTCAGAACCAGGATGTGATTTGTTTGCTGATAGGTGTGTGATGAACAGATGACAGGAGCTCTGTGAGTGTGATGACTATAAGACTGCCCAGTAGCCTTACCATGAAAGCATTACGGTTACGTTTAGTTTGAACGTAACGCGGTTTTGTATGAAATCTGATAGCGGTCAGTAGCGGAACTTATCAGAATTCCATATAAAACCGCGTTACGTTCAAACTAAACGTAACCGTAATGTTTTCTTAATAAATTTTAATATCTGAGTTTTTGATAAATGTATAATAATTAGTAATTTCTCTTTTTAAATTCCAATAAATAACTGTGTAACGTGTTAGTATTATACTGTGATGTTACACATTTTAATCAAATTAAGTATAATACAGGGTGTAAATGCATTTTAATGCAATTTAAGAATCCCTTTAGGGCATGAAAGTATACACGATTCTGATGTCATTACGAGAAAAAAATATATAAGTACCTTGAATTTTCACCAAAAATTCCATCATTTTTCTAAGCTATGGCTACGCAGCTCACCGGCCTCCCCACACACCTAATTGCACCCCGCAACCCGCACCCCTCATCCGAGTGGCCAGCGACCAGTGAGGGTGTCCACGCGATTAGTGTATTTTTTGAGTAAAGTAAATCGTCTTATTATGAGGTACTGGTACTTTATTTAGAGATCCCAGTATTTAAAAGGATTCTCGCCTACCTTCAGCCCCCCCCCCCCCCTAAATATTTCCGAGTCCGCCACTGAAATCAGTTTTACTCTTATTGTGATTCAGCGAGCCAGTCATTTCACACACAAGTTAGGAAATCTAAAGGCGGCTTTAGTTTAAATTGCCAAATTCATACTGGAGACTCGGTAAGTCGATGACCATTTCTGTGAAATAACCAAAATAAAATTCAGACTTCATATACAGAGTCGAGGTTGTTCTTGAACAAGTATAGAGGCACAAAGCGTATTTCGCAAACAGGGTCATTGAACCTTGATCCTGACCACTTACCGAGCCTCCTGTATGAATTTGGCTATATAAACGATTTATTATAATTCGTTTCAAACTTCGGTGACAGATGGCGCCACTGTAGGGGATACCGAGTAACACTACACCATTAAAGGTGGGAACTAAGCGTCCGCCTTCTGTACAAACCCGGACTGTACTAGTTCTATTTTTAGTATTCTGTGTCTAAACATATATGTACTAATACATAGTCAAAACAGAATAGTAGGCTATCTTCATACAAGGGAACCGAGCGCGGCTAATATGTGTGCGTGCCAGTACGCACGAGCCACAGCACGCACACAACGGTAGCATTTATGCCTTAGTAGGGCCGCGCTCGCAGTCAAGTCTGTGTGCATGAGGAGTATAATGTCACCAGGTCGTTAAGAATTCATTACGAACATTGATTATTTGAGATATAACTAAAGAAATTAATTTCATTATTAAATGCACTTGCACACTAGTTTCACGGGTTTATTTTACAAAGCAAGGTGAAATTAAATTAAACGACCAAATTCATACTGGAGACCCGGTTAGTAATCAGAAACAAGTTTTAATTACCCTTTTGGTGAAATTCGAAAAATATAATTTTTTCCTTCCTTACTGACTTAACTAGGAATTGTACTTAAACTAGTCAAATTCAAAATTCTAATTCTAACTTATTTGCACCATAATGTTCGAAAGGTCTTAAATAACATTTAGTACAATATCAATTATAAGTAACTTAAAGCTAATATAATAACATAATTATTCACTTATGGGATATAAAGGAACATATCCATCTTATATTTAAGTAAATATGATAAACACGGCATACATTTGTGCTTCAATACAATTTCTCTCTTTTATATCTTTAAATCTCAATATTCTAGTTATTTAAGGTTAGACGGTAAATCTTTCGCGCGCGAGATTTGGATTTTCCCAATTGTTATAGCTGTTTCGGTCACTCGCGGCCGGCACGAGCGCGCCCTCCCCGCGCGCCCCGCACTTGTTCACCTTGTACCCACAGCTTGGACTCAGATCAGTACATCCTTTCATACCTTCGTTTTTAGTGCTTTTGATTGATTAATTAAAAATGAATGACCTCTTAATTGTCTTTGTCTAAAGAGTACAATATATTAGTATCAAACGGACGAATGTAGGATACTATAATATGTAAAATATTTCGGAGGGTTACTGTGTGGTCAAAAGAGTAACTAAATGGATATTTACATGGTAGTACTCTTCTAAGTCCAATTGGCTTTAATGACTAAATAATAAATAAATAATTTATATCTCCTCTAACGAACAATTTTTACTACAGAGTACAGAGCTAATACTCGATTTTTTTATGATTTTATTGTTGTTCCCATAGTAAAAGTTGTTCCTGTAGACAAATGGTATCACCAGTTTGCGTTTCCAAAACCGTGTATTTTGTGCTCTTCTTCTCTATGGAACTACCTATACAGGCTGTAAACTTAATTATGTACTTTCCATATATGTTTGACCGCTGACATAAGGAAAAGTGAAGTAAATTGAAAAAGATTTATGTAAAGTAATTTATGTAAGATTTATACAAAAGATGTTATGTAAAGTGTGTACACATAATTTACTTTTTTATACGGTAAGGCGTAGTATAGTAGTAAACGTTATGTAGTATACCTATTTTTAATAAACAAGAAATTAAATCGAGAAGAAATTAATCAACAGGATGTTTATTTTATTTATTTATTTTATCATAGATCATAGAGTTATGAAAATTTTATTTGTATCAAGAGGTGTAATAGGTAAATATGAGTTTTAAAAAGGTAACAATAAGCTGATTGATGTTGCGTTTTTTAAGTTTATTGCTTAAGTTGGTCTAGGTTTCGCTGGAGTAGTTTTCAAAATACTCTAAAAAGCTAGATTCGCTCAAAGACAAATAAAACAAAATATATTTTTATCCGGATATTATTGCACATATTAACGTCGGAATGTTGAAAAACATTTTTTTTATGTTTTAGGTAATCCCTTGACAATTCCTTATGTGGAGCTGGTCGGATATTTAGTTACGAAAACGTAGTTATGGAATATACAGTAATTTTTAGTAACCATTTTGTGTAAATTCCAACAAGTGTAGACATACGAGTAATTACAAGGATAACATAATGTACGAAAAATGTGATGTTATGATGATTTATAATGAATTGTATATCTTACTTTATCTTTTTAATTGTTAATTGTACATATTGAATTTATATTTTATTTTAATCAATAATTAATTAACATTATATATAGCTGCAATACGGTGACTGACTGACTGACTCATTGACATGGTTGTTTGGGTGGAGGGGGGGGTTTTACACTAATATGATGTAGGGGGGGGGTGGTAGAACATGTCATTCTCAGTGGGGATAAAATCGAAAATTTTCATTTTTTTTAATTTTAGGGGGGGTTCAGTCGTTTTCCCAAACCCTGTTTTGTATAGGATGCTTGTATGGGATTCGGATTTTTCGAGCTGGCGCAGCCAGCGAGTACAAAATTACTACCGGGGGGGTTGGCGGGCTGGCGCAGCCAGCTCGCCTACCCCCCCGGTAGGAATTTTGCCTATCGCTGGAAGGAATTCATACTGGCTACTCGGACGTTTTTTTACAACCCCCCCCAAATGTTTGGTACCATGTATGAGAGTTAAAGTACATATATGGGAACTAAATTCATACTGAATATTCGGTAGTTTTGGAAAATTCATACTGGATATTCGGTCGTTTTTATCGAACCCCCCCGCATTTTTAGTAGTATCAATATGAGTTGACGTATTTGTATGGGACAAAATTCATACTGTATATTCGGTCGAAATTTTCGTAACCCCCCCCGCATTTTTAGTACTATCCATGAAAGTTGACGTATTCCTATGGGACAAAATTCATACTGTATATTCGGTCGAAATTTTCGTAACCCCCCCCCCCCCCGCATTTTTAGTACTATCCATGAAAGTTGACGTATTCCTATGGGACAAAATTCATACTGTATATTCGGTCGAAATTTTCGTAACCCCCCCCGCATTTTTAGTAGTATCAATATGAGTTGACGTAATGGGACAAAATTCATACTGGATATTCTGTCATTTTTATCGAACCCCCCCCCACATTATTCGTAGTATCAATATGAGTTGACGTATTTGTATGGGACATAATTCATACTGTATATTCGGTCGAAATTTTCGTAACCCCCCCCCGCATTTTTAGTACTATCCATGAAAGTTGACGTATTCCTATGGGACAAAATTCATACTGTATATTCAGTCGAAATTTTCGTAACCCCCCCCGCATTTTTAGTACTATCCATGAAAGTTGACGTATTCCTATGGGACAAAATTCATACTGTATATTCGGTCGAAATTTTCGTAACCCCCCCTCCCCCGCATTTTTAGTACTATCCATGAAAGTTGACGTATTCCTATGGGACAAAATTCATACTGTATATTCGGTCGAAATTTTCGTAACCCCCCCCCGCATTTTTAGTACTATCCATGAAAGTTGCCGTATTTGTATGGGAAAAAATTCAAGTATGACATTTTCCGACCCCAAAATTTTCAGAACGCACCCCGGGGTCCGAAAAAAAAAAAATATTTTAAAATGTTTAAAAATTTTTTTTTCTTTTAGCCATATCTCCGCGACGGTTCGTCTCGGAACCCCCAAACTTGGACCCCGGGGGTCCGAAAAAAGATTTCTTTCATTTAAAAAAAATTTTATCCGAGGCGCGAAAATTTTTTTGTTTTGGCCATATCTCCATGACGGTTGGGCTTGGAACCCTCAAACTCGGACCCCTGGGGTCCAAAAAAAATCTCTTTCTTTTCAAGGGGTCCATTCTTTTTCGGCCCATATCTCCCAAACCAATGAAGATAGACCCCTGTTCAGGGGGTCCGTTTGAAAGGGCTCGCCGAGATCTATCCGAATACCGAAAAAAAAAATTTCGGCCACAGTTGGCCGAGTCGGCCACATCCGCGCAATTGGATTATCTCGAGAACGGTTGGAGCTACAGCTACGCGGTTTTCACCATAGTGAATGGCATCAAAACGGCCACAACTTGGCAAAAAAAATTTGACATTTTTGATATTTTATTTTTTTTTAATTTTTTTTTTCTTTAACTTCGGAATGGATGGTGGTAGCGCTTCCGGGTTTGCACTCGAATGATTAGTATCACGCGCTCTTCCCGACCGATGACAAATTTTGACATTTGACAACTGTCAAAACAATGTCAATCGCGTTTATTCAACCGATCGCCCTGAAACCCAGTTTCCACACGTTTTCAAGGTTGCTCTTTGTGTTGTTACAATAAGTTGACATACTTACTTTCCAGAACTATGACGAGGGTGCGCACCACAGGTGCGCGGCCGAGTCATCAAGTCAAACAACATGTGCCTACCGTTCACCGAGGGACGAGGTCGCGCACCGCAGGTGCGCGGGCGAGTCCAACTAAATGCCCAATGACTCTTTTTCACACATCTTCCAACCGATGACAGGTTTTGACACTCGACACACATCCCATCCTCTGTCAATCACGGATTTTCTACAGATTGCCAATACTTCACTGTAGTACAAGTCCAATACGTCACTGATTCAAAGAAAAAAAACGCAAATATATTCGGTCGTTTTTTGTAACCCCCCCCGCATTTTTAGTACTATCAATATAAGTTGACGTATTTGTATGGGACAAAATAATAAATAACTTCGGTACGGATGGTGGTAGCGCTTCCGGGTTGAACTCGAATGACAAGTATTACGGACTCTTCCCGACCGATGACATTTTTTGACATTTTTGACAATTTTTTTTTAAATTGCTATAACTTCGGAACGGATGGTGGTAGCGCTTCCGGGTTTGAACTCGAATGATGAGTATCACGGGCTCTTCCCGACCGATGACATTTTTTGACATTTTTGTCATTTTTTTTAATTACTATAACTTCGGAACTGATGGTGGTAGCGCTTCCGGGTTTGAACTCGAATAATAAGTATTACGGACTATTCCCGACCGATGACATTTTTAACATTTTTTTTTTAATTGATATAACTTTGGAACGGATGGTGGTAGCTCTTCCGGGTTTAGTCAGAACTATGACGAGGTTGCGCACCGCAGGTGCGCGGCCGAGTCATCAAGTCAAGCAGGACGTGCCTACGGTTCACCGAGGGACGAGGTCGCGCACCGCAGGTGCGCGGGCGAGTCCATAAACCTTTACAATTACTCTTTTTCACACATCTTCCAACCGCTGACAGGTTTTGACACTCGACACACATCCCATCCTCTGTAAATCACGGATTTTCTACCGATTGCCTTTAAATTCACTGTAGAACGAGTCCAATATGTCACAGACACAAAGAAAAAAACGCATATAAAAAAAAACATAGGCACAACATATCTCGCGGGCTGCTTGCAGCCCGCGCACCACGCAAATGCTAGTTTTAATATATAATTGTATAACGCATTGGTGTAAGCTGTAATGTTATACTTTTTAAATAAATAAATAATAATAATAATAATAATTTTTTTTCTTGAATTTCTACTCTAAATTAACTAATAGTAATACGTTCTCTTGCAGTTATAATTCTAGGTACTCTAGGTTCAATCAATTCTGGAAGAACACACTGCATGTAAAAGTTTTTCAGAGGTGTTTGCATTTTTTCTTGATTTTTAGGTACAGCAACCCATTTGAACTCCAAGCAATGAAATAGCAATAAGTCCTTTGCGTCACATGAAGTTGACCTTGGACCTGATAATAATAGTTATGCTCTGTTTTCAGTTCTATGTCTTGAGTCGTCACCTTACAAAATGTGATCAATCCCTTTTGAATTGCGTCTGCAGGACTCATCTCCGAGGCTACAAATTTTGGTGTACAGGAATCATATGCGTGGTTTAAATTCAAAAAGCTGTCGATTAAATACTTTATATCGCCAATTACTCTTCCTTCTAATGTCATATTTTTTTTCATTTTCCTTTTCAAAGTTTGATGACGATGTATCACTTGAAAATATTTTCTTCATATTTTATGCATCCAACTTCAAGCACTTTTTCTTCGCGGTTAATTGAACAACAATGAAAATCATTTCATATTGATGTATAGAAACAAAAATTGCCAACAAATATCAAAGAGGGGGAATGCAGTAGAAGGTTTTTTTATGTAGTATGAGATGTGACATTGAATGATAGCGTAAAAAATAGAATACTAGAATGTAGAATGTTAAACCCATAGGTTTTAATTTAATTAATACAATCCAAATCAATTAAATTACATTGATAATGACTAAATACTTGAAAGATACGAAAGAATATATCAAAAGAAAAATGTTATCTATCAACATCCTCATATCAACTCATATGTCGGTTCCAAGGTAATGTTTTTAATGGAGTCTACTTTTACTTGTGTATTTTTGCTGGAGCTTAAAGTGGGGTAATCATTTTCATTATAGTTAATTAGAAAGTTTTTATGATTTTCTGACATTTGAGCTTCAGTTATTCCTTAGTTACCCCAACGACAAATTGAGAAATATCAAACTAAAGTAGTGCAAATCTAATTAAATAAATCAAAACCTGTAAAAATATCCATCTCCGTTATCAAAAGTGCAATTTAAAATAGTTGTTGCACATTCAGTTGCTTTTGAATCCCTTGAGTATAAATCCATCCATCCATCTATCAGCCCGTGTTCGTCCAATGCTGGACATAGGCCTTTCCCAAATTTCTCCACTCATGTCGGTCCTCCGTCCTCCTCATCCAGCCGCCCCCCGCAACGTCCTTCAGGTCGTCGGTCCAGCAGGCATGGGTCTAGTCAGCCTACACTACGCTTTGCTGTACGTGGTCTTCATTCTAAAGCCATTCGGCCCCAACGGCCATCATGTCGGTGACAAATATGGCCTGCCCACTGCCACTTCAGCTTACTGATTCTGCAGGCTATGTCGGTTACTTTCGATCTCCAACAGATCTCCTCATTTCGGATTCTATCCATCAGAGATACCCCAAGCATAGCCCGCTCCATAGCTCGCTGAGCGACCTTAAATCGGTGGATCAGGCCCTTTGTAAGAGACCACGTCTCAGCGCCATACGTCATCACAGGAAGGACGCACTGGTTGTACATCTTAGCCTTTAAGCACTGCGGTATTGACGACGTAAATATGTAACGCAACTTTCCAAATGCTGCCCAACCCAAGCATATTCTTCTGTCAGCCTCGGCGTCGAAGTTGTTTTTATCCAGCTGTATGACTTGACCCAGATAAACATATTTTTGAACAACTTCGATGCTGACATTGTCGACGGTTAGTGGCCCTTGGATGACGTGACAAATGGACATGACCGTAGTCTTATCCAAATTCATCCGCAGGCCTAAGCGTCTCGAATAATCGCGAAGGCCGCGCATCATTTCCTGCAGTTCCTGCTGCGATTCCGCCGTTATCACAATGTCATCGGCAAAGCGAAGATGTAAAATGTACTCTCCGCTTACGTTTATGCCTCGTCCATTCCAGTCTAGTGTTTAGTATAAATATTAGAATTAAATTTTTATCATAGAGTTTATCTGCGTATTTACCTAATAAATATTTACCTGTTTATATTTTGATCTAAAGGTTTCAATATCGGCCTTACAATGCTTCGCTTGCCTGAAATTCAATGTGATGAGCGTTAATAAATGTTTAGGTATCCGCATCAAAAGCTTGATCGGTAGGAAGAAAGGCTCAAAACTTTAGAGGTTTTTTTTAGGAACTCTATCTTAGTTTAATATACAATACACATTTATACTCACTTGTTAATTTTATTACCCCTTTTTTTTCTTTTTGCCGATAAACGTAGCTTTCCTTTTCCATAGTAATGAAATTAAGTCTCAGGATTATTTATCCGAATGTTACTTATGTTTCCGTATTTCACTGTTTTATATAAAATGATCTGTTGATTTGACAGAAAAAAATCTCTCAAAACCGACGACATAACTATTTTAAGAGCACTGTAGTCGATGGCTTGAAGTCAGTCGCGCACGGGGTCGATATACTTGCTATTTCATTCTACATTCAAGTTCGGGTTATAGAGCACTGACTGGCTGTTATTGGTTGACCCGAACGTTCATTTACCGAGCTCGTACGGAACTAACCTAACACGCTGTGAGACGCAAGCTAACGCGAGACAAAATTCATGTTTTGAAAAAACTCGAGAATGGTTTTGGGTCTTCCTATGATTTCAGGAGAAATATCCCAAAAATCGAAATGAAAAAAAATTATTTTTGAATAGTATAAAATATACTATGTGGTAAACTTAAAATCATTTGATTTGTTCTATCGCTTCTAGGACATTACTGTACATAAACATTCATCAAAATATGTGTAACATTCAGGACTTTTATACGCTTGTAACTTTTGTATGTATTTGATTTTGATAAATGTTTTAGGTTCAAGTCGTGAATACTGTATGAAATATGTTGAAAAGGAAAAAATAATAGGCAAGTACCTTTATATAAGGATATTATCAGCGAACTGTGCTAGTATTGGGGCGAATAGAGTGCCCTTAACTTCTGTATAGGGTCAAGTTATAATGTGTCCTTATGTACCTTTATTATTGAAATTTTTCGTTTATTCTTATTAATATATTCAATATTTCTATAAGATTATATATATTTTTTTTACACCAATTTTTCCTTTGCAGTTAAACAAAAATCTACTTTTGAATTTCACCGAACATCCGTCATAGATACGTTAAGGCCAACAATACGAAATAAATAATGTAAACACACTTTCAGGCGTTCAAAACATTTTTATTTTATTAAATTTTGTATACATTTTGAACTTCCTATTCTAATCCTTGTCATCTGTATTAAACGAAGATGATTTGTCGAAAGAGTCCGAATTAGACGTATTTATGAAAAAAAAATGATATTATCATATCAGTCATGTTGTCAATCAATCAAAAATCAACAAGAAAATCAACAAGAAAAACTAACAGTAACGGATTAATAATAACAAAAAACTAAACAAACACGTAAACGAAATAATATCACTTCGAACGCAATCCAAATAGGAATGAACTTGTTCACAAAATGGTGGACCAAATATTGGTAACTGCGGTACTGACTGCTTATCTGTACCACACAACCCACGCAACAACAGCTGTCGTCGACCAACTGACGTCATTATTCTCAGTAACGGTCCGATTGTTTACGTATTTCATCTCGTCTCGTTGGCCATACTTTAGTTATTAAATTTAGCCCCAGTATTAATTTTAGCTGAATGTTACTTTTATTTCCGCAGTTCCCTTTTAGTATGTGATCTATTATTTCCATGGAATAATCTCTCAGAATAAGAAGGGACTACATAATTATTTTTACCCCTGTATAAAGTAAAATTATTTTGCAAACATAAAACAGAGTTTTTGTCATACGTAGGGGCTTAGCGAAATGCAATACTTTTTAGTTGCCCATCTGCCTCTTTTTTATAAAAAAAAACAAATAGTAAGTACTTAACAATTTTTGCAAGAAAACTCTGT
This sequence comes from Ypsolopha scabrella, assembly GCA_910592155.1. Classification (NCBI taxonomy): domain Eukaryota; kingdom Metazoa; phylum Arthropoda; class Insecta; order Lepidoptera; family Ypsolophidae; genus Ypsolopha; species Ypsolopha scabrella. Next base: position 2,315,757 of record OU342989.1, on the reverse strand, counting down.
CCACCACACTCAATATTTTTTCCACTAACCTACACGTAAAAACTCTTTGATAAATCAAGCGAGTAAGGTGAGTGAAACGAGTATAATCGCTCGTCCCGTGATCCCCCCGCATGTCTTCCCCACCCCTGATGCGACAGAGTACGATGCCGGATTTATGTAATTTGCGCCCGCGATTTCGAACGGTAGAGCATAGCTAATTACTGAAATCCTATACGTTCTATATACGACATGATTGCATTTTACAAATATTTATGAACCAACACGAGTCCTAAATTAAAAAAAATACGATTTTGCTTGAGAAATGCTTAAGAAAATCGAATATGAAAATGGAACATTTGATTTTTAAGTGCTTGTATTTCTTATGCGTGTTTATTATCCGAAATTTAAAGTTAAATAGGACATGTAGGTTGTGCAAAAGATGAAGTTACTTAAAGTTTTATGTGATTTAATGCATTAGCGTACAAATGAGAAGCTATCTCGTTTTGTATGGCCGCGGAGTCTAGCGCTCTTCCCTTAATCTGTTATACAAAATGTATCAGCTACAAAACCAAGAGATAGCGACAACCCTACAACAGTAAGCAAGGCGGCGCTGCGCGGGAGTTATCCTACCATTCTGTATTTACTATTACTATGCTAATATAATGCATCAACTATGTATAATCGCTTTTGATAGTGATTTGATAAGGTTGAGTGAAGTGTTTGTATTGCGCTTTCTAGATTTAAACAGAAACGAAGTAACGCGTCAGTTGCTGCTTGTATTTATTCCACAGCCAATTAAATTTTACATTTATGTTCAATCCACACCGAATCAAACGTAGTTTTATAATCGAATCGAGTAGCTACCAGAAATAATAACAATGAAGTTTAAAATATCACTTTCGTTTATACAGTCAAATTCATACTCAGTAAGTGGTCGCTATATACGCAAAATGAAATGTACAATACTATAATCGAGATTGTTTATGAACTACATAGTATATAGGCACAACAAATATTTATCGTATTTCGCAAACACGGTCATTGAACCTTGATCCTGACAATTGAATCTCCAGTATAAATTTGAAAAAATATACATACACTGTAAAAGCTCTATATTATAGGTACTTCTACTTATATACAAGGGCGGATCCAGGGGTGGGGGGGGGGGCACAGGGGCTCGTGGGCACAGGGGCTCGTGCCCCCCCCCCAGACGGTTCAAATAAAACAAGGAGCTGGGAGATTAACACTATACCGCTTTAATAATATTAGTTTCTGCTGTGTCATGCTTTTAACTACATTTGCAGCTTTTTTGGCCTACCGATATAGAACTAAAAGATAGAAAAGATATAGTCCCAACTATGCGGGACACTCTATATCTGCACCTATTTGGCCTCTGTGCCCCCCCCCCCCCCCAAATAAATCCTGGATCCGCCCTTGTTTATATACTTAACTGATGCCGGGCCCAGTTAGGGTCCGAGATATATGTTGAGGAAATTTCATGTTTATATTTATAATTTTACTATATTAAATATCTTAAACAACAAATAACAGTATAAATTTGGCGATATAAACGAAAGTCAAATAATATTCTCAAAAATAACAACATACCTGGTGTAAATACACATATTCTACTGACCCTACTGAACCACTTTTCCCAAGAGTCATACCCGCGGACACCCTTAGTTTAGGAAATAATTGAGTTCCAAACAAAAACGCGTGAACCCTAACGCACCGACATACGGGCGAGGTTAGAGAGAGCGTCGTCCGTGAAACCTTAAGCTGTTTGTGGTTCAGTAGGGTCGGTAGAACATGTGGTTTCATTTGATGGTAGCAGTCTATTTACACTCAGTATAGTCACGACATGAATCCCGAAGTGGGTGTCAGTGATGTTCTCGAGTGTGAACTGTGAAATGCAGGTCGTAGTCCACACCCGGTACACCCGCGCTTCGCCGACGATTACGTCCCGACGCGACGCACAGAACATTATGTGGTGAGCGTGCCGTACTTCGGGCACTAGACTGGACCCATTGGACTACTAGGCTAGGATATAGCAGGCCCGGATTGCCGCCTAGGACAACTACCAACCAGCCAACTGGCCTAGGGGCCCAGCCAGCGAGGACGACGGAAATTATAATAACATCGAGCAGCACTGCACCCTGCACCATTATAGCCCGGGCGGTAGCGTTGCATTTTAGGTAGCGATTTAAAGCCGATTGATTTCCATCTTTTTCAATAGATCTGGAATGGCTGATAACAGAACCAAGCGTCAGCTGACGCACCCGCGGTGGGTGTGGATGTGAGAGGTTGTGAAAGGGGTAAAAAAAAAGTAATTGTACGCCGGCTGAAACTTTTTTCACAGATAGTTGACATTATACTGAGCTGAAAAAAAATCGTCTGCTGCATCGTGGATTCTTTCGTTTTTTTTACCACTTTCGCAACCTCTCACATCCACACCCACCGCGGGTGCGTCAGCTGACGAGTTTTTTTCAGCTCAATATGATGTCAACTATCTGTGAGAATAGTTTCAGCCGGCGTACTGTTTTTTTTTTACCACTTTCGCAGCCTCTATCACTCAAACCCACCGCTACTTGAGCAGCTGACGGTCGATTCACATATCATGTGAGATCTACGATCGATGTCAATATATGCCGGCTCACTATGACTTTTGTATTTGTAACGGTACCTCCCGGACTATTAACGATACAGATATGAGCCGCCGCTCTATAAAGTGCCTAAGGGCCCTGTATTAATAGTGGATGGTGGAAATGACTCAGTACAGAAGTAATAAGCAAGCACCGTGTGCGTCCGTTAACCCGCGTAACGAATCACTTTCGTCACAACACCGCATCACACATTGTCGTTCTCAAAGCCAGTACTTGAAACATTAAGGGGGTAACTTTTTAACGTATTATATTTCGTTTGCATTACATAAACAAACTTAAAAGCGTATTTACACTTGTAATGTAATGCAGCTAAAATGTAACGCAAAAAGTTGAACAATTTTCATGTGATCACCTAACTATTAAGAAGCAGTTTGCGCGAATTACTATAAAACGCATTTATTGCAAACTTTTTATTTAAAAGTAAGGAAAACAATATTATAATGTGCATTTTGCACTGAGATCCTCCGTTACCACCTTAAATTTGAATATAAATTACAAACTTATCAAAATGTATGAAATGTATGACACAAAACTGGAAAATTACGTTGGTTGAATATTTGGTTGGTTGAGATTTAATTGGGGGGACATACAAAACAACACGTATCCAATATAATAGTCCTCCGACTAAACTGATATAAGACGTGTTTTTTAAAATATTTTTTACTATTTATTTTTATTTAATCATTTTTTGAATACATCTCTAGCCTATAGCAATCAGGACGCTATATAGGACGCCACGCACCTAATTGCACCCCGCAACCCGCACCCCTCATCCGAGTGGCCAGCGACCAGTGAGGGTGTCCACGCGATTAGTGTATTTAGAGTAAAGAAACTCTCATCTTATTATGAGGTACTGGTACTTTATTTACAGATCCCAGTATTTAAAGTAACATCTTTACCGATCATACTAACACACCATTAAAGGATTCTTGCCTTTGCTTTGACACCCGGTATTTTACTTAAGAATGCTGTTTTTGATTATATGTATGCTATTTCTGTTTAGTCCAATAAACTATTTGTATATAAGGATTCTAATGAATTAACGATGCCACACACTTCGAAACCGAATTAAGAGAAATACCCACATGAACCCTGAAAACAGTACACACCTTTTCAGTCAGTCATGTTAAAAGTGGGGGAGCGTTCCGAGCTCAGTGCAAAATGCCTAACTTATGATTGTTTATCTTATTTTTAAACAAAATGTATGAAATAAAATAGTTTCATCTTATTTCGCGACTATCCTACTCCTACTAATATTATAAATGCGAAAGTTTGTGTGTGTGTGTTTGTAACTCTTTCACGCTGAAACGGCTGAACGGATTTAGATGAAATTTAGAATGGTAGCATATGGAATGGGTAGCTCTAACAGCCTTCTGAAAGTGTTTGCCGAGAGGACGAGCGGTCCCATCTTGCGTCGCTGGGTGTCATTGCATACCACTTCGACAGGCAGTGGCACAAGATTTAGTTAGATTAAGTTAAATTAATTACACCATTATTGTAATACTAATATAGTTTTTAAGACCTTGTTACTAACACTATGGGCACTGCCTGAAATAAAGATTACATTATTATTATTATTATACCCTAAGTTAACACATAGGCTACTTTTTATCCCGGCAAAAAGCATGTCGTTAAACCGAATGATGACACGCGGCCGGAGCCGCGGGCAAAAGCTAGTTTTATAATAATTATCAGGGGTTTTTAGCAGAATTGCGTCATTTTATGGATTATAGTTAGCATGAATGTCCATACAAACATAAAAGCGTGTTATTTACAACGCAATGCATAAAATTACAAAATGTTGGTAGAAAAAGCCCAATTGACATTAAACTATGGTCGCGAAATGCCACAAATCACATTTATTTAGTACTTTTTATTAAATAATAATAAAAACAATCTTATGTGGTGCATTTTGCACCGAGCTCGAAACGTTCCCTAAGTATAGTACAACAAGCTTGTCTGACCCTATTGGCCAAACTAAAATGACCTCTATATTCAAGAAGCGACAGTCTTCGTCACCGGATCAGATAAGTTTGTAGCCCTGTAACTGATAATTTTTCAACGTTATAAATATCTGTGCCGATAGAGAACGCTTCGCAAACAGGGTGTTAATAAAAACAGCAGAGTGAACAATACCGAGAGCGCTGACAACATAACGAAGCGCATTCACAGCTGAACTGATTGGAATGATCAGTCATGTGTCGCGGCGTGGACGGCGTTATGCAACGAGAACGTTTACCCTTTATGGGGCTCTGGCAACACCTGATGTCTATAGTCTGTCAAAAAAGTGTTGAAATGAAAATGAAACAGTAATGAATTTTATTGGACTAACGTTCAAGTAGTATAATTTAGGTAATATATTTATGAAATAACAACGCGGTTTACTCGATTTAACAGATTTTGTACTAATTTGTTTGGTGTTACCAGGCGAAAGAAATATAGTCTCTTCAATATTCATTTCAACACTGTTTTGACAGACTATAATGTATGTCATATTATACACAGACGTATAATATAGTAGCAGACCTAACATTAATAATAAACGCATAGAGTCGTCGCTCGTCGCGTGGCAATTTTAGCTCAATGAACTACGGGCTCTTTTAAATATAAATATTGCTTGTTTCCAAACAAAATATATACTAGAGATTAGTTTAGGAATCAACAAATATGTTCCAAGCATAAGCCAGCCAAAACAACCCATTTTTATACGTTTCTTCGTACCATGTAGCCTCCATCCATCCATCAGCCTGTTTCGTCCACTGCTGGACATAGGCCTTTCCAAGATTTCGCCACTCTTGGCGGTCCTCCTGAAAGAAATGCCCACACTCACACACGCTGAGCAGGCGGGTTGGTGAGCGCGGTGCCGAAACCCTTGCACCAGTGACGCCGCTGCCCGTCACCAGTCTGTTTTATATAAGGCCCGGCATTTGCGGATGGATATACCGCCATCCATCGGTCCAAGGCAATGGTGGGCCGCCTGGTTTTGCCTGAGAGCTGTCCTCTTACTCTCCCCCGAATAACTTCGGGAGGATTTGCGAGTAATCATGAAGCCTAAATGTAGCTTATTTTTTGTATGGAAACTTGCCACGCTATTTAATCCTTGTTTGGTCTGCTAATCAGTAATAGTTATTATAAGTTTGCACTTTAGCAAATTTAAGGTAGATGGTGCTTGTCATGTACATCACGGTATCGTTTGCATTTGATGGAAAACATGTAAGCCGTGAAGATATCTGATAAGGTTTTATTAGTTTTAATAGTGGTTTCCCTTCCCTAGTTAGTGTTGTGTACACCTAGGTTCCGTTTGGAATCGAGTGAATTTCGCTCGGAGTGATGCGAATTACACCCTAGAGCAGGGTTTCTCAAAGTAGGGTACGCGTACCCCTAGGGGTACGCCAGTTGATCTTAGGGGGTACGCGATAAAATTTAAGTAGACGTAGACTGTTCAGGCTAATTTCTCATGAATGGACAGCAATACAGGAAGAATATTCGGACCCCCACGCAGAGCGGTGAATTCCTTTTGCCTTTCGTGACTAATTATGTGAGAGTGAGTTTTCACATCTCAAAGTAACATCGGAGTACATGAATCTACTGAATGTTAAATATGAATGCAGTTTAAAACTGAGGAAAAATGCCCCTAAAATAGACTCAATGTGTGACAAGAATAAAGCTTATACATCTCACAAATTAAAGGCACATTATTATTTATGGCTGTATATATTTTTTTATATCTTATTTTCTTTTATAGGCAGTTTTGTAGGGGTTCCCCATTGTTTGGGAAATTTCATAGGGGTACGTGGGGCTATAAGTTTGAGAAAGCCTGCCCTAGAGCGTTCAAAAATTGACCCGAGTTAAACCGAGGGTAACCGAACTGTTACCTGACAGTTGCTCGGAAGTGTTTTGAAACGCTTCATTCATCAAAGATTCAAAATGTTTATTCGTAAAATAGATACATAAAGTATACGTTTTACGTGTCAAATCTAATCTGTATAAAAATAATATTTTATAATGAAACAAATATGATACTTACGGGAAATATACATATAAAAAAAAACTATATTTAAGTTGGGCTACTAAAGTTATACACATGCATAAAATAAAGACTTATTGGAATAATAATATTATTATACATAATGCAATGAATAAATAAGTTAATAGATAAATAAACTTTAAATAGATTTAATGCCTAAATCCGCCCATTCGATTAATCTTGCTAAGAAGAAGGGCAAGAAACTTAGCATATCAAGATCAAAGAGGGAAATATAACATATTTTTTACAAAATTTTATCATCGCTATTTATTGGTTTAAAAATAATTTGAAAAAAGACAAAATCGGGATAGCCCTCCCTTAAGAGAGTAGTAGGAGGTCACGCTTGCATCAATCACTGTTACTCCACGTGGAAAGACTCAAGCAGTGCGAGTAAGACGGATTGTGGAAAAAAAAAACAAAATGACGACTTTTATCACTTACTAGGTTTGAAGACATGCTTTTTTCCGGGATAAAAAGTAGCCTATGTGTCAAGTTGGGGTGTAAGCTATATCCATTCTAAATTTCATCCAAATCCGTCCAGCCGTTTCAGCGTGAAAGAGTAACAAACATACACACACACACACCCTCACACACAATCTTTTTTGCTTTCGCATTTATAATATTGGTGTGATGTGATCTGATTAATATTATTCATTGCGAGATTGATCGCGTTTGAAACGCTTTATATTACTAGAATGCACTAAAAGTCAGAAAAAATATTTAGAAATAAATTCTCTAAGATTAATATTTTTTATATTTTGTATCTAATTCATTTTTCTATAGTTGTCCGTATCATATTATTTGTTTCACTTACCACTTGCTGACGAAGGGACAGTATGAGGTAGGGTTACAATGCGTGTATTTGTACCCGAAGTACGGCTTTCCACCTATCACGTTGGGACGTCACGTTACGATCGTCGGCGAAAAAAGGATGTAGCGAGTGACGACTCTGTTAGAGTGACGGTTCACTATCGGAAGTATCTCTGACACACCCTAGCGGTTAAATGTCGTGATGACGTGCTTATGTTTTCGATTTATCCAGACACATTTATACTGGATTCTCGGTAAGTGATCAGACAAGGTTATGTCCCGACTCAAACAATTCAAGTAGGAAGCCAAAGTTCAAATATTTGAATTTCGCCAATAGAATAATTATATAACTTTTTACTGATCATCAAGTCTCTAGTATTAGGCCGTGTCAAAGTCGCTTATGTTTGATTATTTTCTCGGTATTTTTACAACAATTGTGGCTTGAGATTGATTTAGAAGCCTACAAAACATATATCGTTATTTTCCTAAATTGTAAATACTGAATATTTTGAATGTAAAACCATAAAAATATTAATACTTAAAAAAAATTACCCGATAGAATCCTTAAAAAATGTACCTAGGTAATAGTTTTAACCTCTTCTTCTAAATAAGACATTCAGTACAAACTAAAAAACCATGTCAAATCAATATCTAGGTAACAGAGTTGTTGACATAGATGCAGTTCCAAGAAAACTACTGCAATTCCAAGAATTTCTCGCCGGTTAATCGATTTTACACGATAATCGTTTCACATCACTATTTTTAAAACAAACACTGTCACAAAACAAAGAAGAACCATGATTAAAAACAAACAAAAAAATAATTTTAAAGATTTAAATTTCGAACCAAAACAAAATAAAAATACGTTCTATTCACAAAGCTGACGTTCGTAGTGTGACCGACGCGAGTTGATCCGTGGCTAAACAGTTTTCAAGGCTAGGTTAGCATGGAAGAGACTATTTCTTGAGATTTGTAAATATTTATAACTTCCAGTCAGTGCAGTGAGCAGTAAAATGTTTACTGCGGCCGTAAGACCGTTGCTATTTTTAGGATTACTATTGGTTTTAGCTTTAAATATCCAGCAATCTCTGTAAAGTAGTTTTGGTTTTTCGTAAATTAAATTAACACAACAGCAGTGAAGCATTGCCAAATTTCACTGGGGTAAAATTTATGATCCAATCAATATAGGCTCGTTCACAATGGTGTTTCTCCGAATACACTTTAAAAACACGTTTTCTTTTTTGTGGTCTACAAAATATGCTCTTAATATGTCTTGGCGTAAGTATGTCTCATAAATTTTGATTCGCTTAAGTAAACTTGAAATTTGGTATAAAAAGCGTTTACTGGACCAAATATTGCGATAAAATAAAGTTTGAAAAGAATAAAAAACTGTCACTTTTTTGTTCCAGAAATGCAATATCGTTATCAAATTGAGGTATTAATTAGGCAGCTGATTAAAACTATCAAAAAAGTACAAAAATTGCGATAAAATAAAGTTTGAAAAGAATAAAAAACTGTCACTTTTTTGTTCCAGAAATGCAATATCGTTATCAAATTGAGGTATTAATTAGGCAGCTGATTAAAACTATCAAAAAAGTACAAAAAATAATCATCTCATTTCATTATCAAAAATAAAACATGGAAGTTTATATATTTCCAAAACTGTAATGTAGATAGATGGCGCTAGCTGAAAAACACGTCGAATTTTTTTCATTATCAAACGCAACTTTCAACGCGTATTTTCTACTCGCAATTGACTTTTTGAGTCGATTTTGAGATGGTCGGTACAAACGAAGCACTTGCAAAATATTTATTTTGAATGCTTGCAAACCACAACTGAATGTGTGCAAAGATCGAACGGAATTCTACTAAAAGCTGTGAACCGAGCCTTTAGAATGCCAATGCCAGCTAAGTTATCTGAATGACCTGGCCCGCACCCAACCAGCCTCAGTGCAGCTCCCGACTTAAGCCTAGTTTACACGAGTAACGTAGAGTGACAAATTCTAAAACACCCGGAATAGGAGAGTTTACATGGGTACATAGATGTGGATGAGGCGAAAGAGGTGTGTCAGGATCGTTGAAGATGGACATCTGGGATCTCTGCCTACCCAGGCAGGGAGACAAGCGTGAGTATTTAAACAGTAACAGAACAAGCGTGAGTATTTGAACAGTACTAAATACAATAACTTGGAGAGTGGAGAGCACAAAGCATGTGGTAAAGTGAGACTACCTTTTCTTTATGTTCTCCGAAGTAGAAAATCGTCAAGCAGAAGCGAACATTTAAATTATGTTTGCCGAAAGGACTTAAAACTAAGATTTTTTGATGTCACTTTTCAAGCGTTTTTATTTAATTCGTGTCTTCCACCCTTTTAAACAGCTTAAATGTTACGAGACAAAAACGAGAAGAGTAAACATTGACCTCTCATAAACAACTAGACTCTTAATCTTGCTCAAAAAGTGTCCACGATGCATTTTATCACCGCTATGGGGTGACAAATTCGAATGACAATTTCGTACAAGTGACATTGCATCTTATATTAACGACATAACGTCTTAATTTAGTTGAAGATTTTTGCTACTTTGCTCGTCGCACGGTCGGACACTTTCAGACGAACTTTTCTTGGAAATTGTGTGTCTTGTTGTTTAATGAGAGGTCAATGAGAGTAAATGACAAATACTCGTAGAATGCTACTCAAACAAGTACCTACTATAATAGTAGCTGTTATACTTTAAGTTCATTCAGTCAGTTAAGATATGTTCACTCACTCGTTCTCTCTCTTATTTTACTACTGCCGTTAAGATAATGTGTTATTTTAGATTTTGTATCTTTATTAAATAAATAGTGAGTCTCCGTAATTCAGTGGTATTAATTAATTATCCTCAGTATTAGGCGAGTCTCAAGATACAACAAATGGCGACGAGGACAATGGATTAAAGTGATAAATTAATAGTGCTATCGTGTGTTGGTTAACCATAGGCGAAAATAAATGGGCAGCCATATTTAAAGTTCAAAACCAGCTAATCAGAACTGAAGTTAGAAGCGGTTGTGGCTGTACGTTGGCAGTACTGCATTTTTCATTCCATCGTTGAAACAAAAAAAAAAAAAAAAAAAAACGCAACGGAACGTAATTGAGCAAAAAAACGCCTCATTTTTTGTCTGTGTCTTCTGTCAAAGTGTTAGATCGATAAACAAATGACTTTGCAAGAATTTTTTGACGAAATAAAAAACGGAAAGACAAGTTGGATTCAAGAGTTAAACAAAAAAGAATTATTATGTATATTTGAAGAATTAAAATTGGCCTGTGCAGACCTTAGCGTAGACGACTTAAGAAAAACATTAAGGGATTTAGTGAAAGGTGGAAAGTTGTTAGCATACTTACCCTCAGAAGGCGAAAGCAAACAACAGGACGCTGAATCGGTTATAAAAGTCGATATACTGGAGGAGACACGCTCTAAAGTCACTATGAATACAAGTTACTGCCGTATTGAGCCATTCAATGGTAACAACTTTGAGTTGTTTGAGCAACAACTGGAGTGTATTATAACCTTAAATGACATTCCAAAAACGAAACAAACTCCGTTATTACTAACAAACTTAACCCCAAAAGTGTTAGAAACTCTAAACCATCTTTGTTCACCCCATAAACCTATCAAGAGAGATTATAATGACTTGTTTAAGTTACTAGAAGTTCGATACACTAAGTCCACATCTACAGCATTAGATCGAGGAGCATTCCGCTCTAGAAACCAAATACACAATGAACGAATTGAAGACTACATTATAGAATTGAAGAAATTAGCTAAGAGGTGTGATTTTAAGGACATGGAAGATCAAGTGAAAGAGAAGTTCATTGACGGAGTAAATAAACCACTTATAAAATTTGAATTGCTAAAAAATGGTGAGGCTACATTGGAAAAATTAATTCTGATTGCGAGAACCGTTGAAGCGGCAATGCAACAATCTAACTTGACGGAACTGGAGTCGATGGAGTCTTCGCAGGCATCAGGATCAAAAGAAATGTTCCATGTAGAAAATAATTGCACATCTACATCCCGGGTTAAACCTTTAAAACAGGTGAAGCAACAGAAACAGGGTCGGGTTCAACAATCTTCTTCAAGTAAGAAAAATAATGTGACATGTTACGTGTGTGGAAAAGATGATCACATTAAATCAGAGTGTTCTTTAAAAGACAAATTTTGTTCAGAGTGTGGTAAGCAAGGACATATTTTTCGTGTGTGCCGCTTACGTCAAACAAGAAAACTTGATGTGGTAGAAGATGAAGAGACGAGCATTGAAGGTTCGATCCAGGATTTGTTTGAGACTGAGGAGACTGAGGCCGGTATGTACTGTATGTATACAAGTGACATTTATAGGAAAGTCTCGCCTCAGTTTTTAACTATATTAGTGGAAGGAAAAGCTGTAGAGTTTGAATTAGACACTGGTTCGGAGGTCAGCACCTTGACTCTAAATGATCAAATTACATTGTTCCCTAGTAAAAATATTGAAAAAACTAATATTTCTTTTAAAAACTTTGACCAAAGTCTGTCTAAGCCGATTGGTATGATAAAAAATATAATGGTAAGTTGGAACAACTTACAAAAGCAAGTTGATGTGTACATTGTTAGTAATGATAAACCAAGAATTGTAGGCAGAAATTGGTTAAATATTTTTGAGCAGTGGCCTCTGAAATTAAACAACAAAAAGGTTGATCTAAATGTAAATGAAACTGTTGATCCTGTAAAAATAATAAAAAACAAGTTCATGGAAGTATTTACACCAGGGTGGGGCAATTTTAAGGGAGAATGTATCACATTGAAATTAAAAAGCGATGCAAAACCAAAATTTCTACCAGTTAGACAAGTCCCTTTTGCGCTTAAAGATAAAGTTAAAAATGAAATAAAAAGGCTTTTGGATAACAAAAGAATTGAACCAGTTAAATACTGTGAATGGGGCACACCAGTAGTTCCCATTCTGAAACGTGATGGCTCTGTCAGGTTATGTGGTGACTTTAAGGTCACTTTAAACCCATATTTAGAGATGGACCACTATCCACTGCCTCATATTGAAAGTATACTTCAGACTCTAAAGTCTGGTGAATACTACTGTGAACTTGACCTCAAAGAGGCTTATCTACAAGCGCCTTTAGATCCTAGTTCCCAAGAGCTAACCATAATTAATACAGAGCTAGGAACCTTCAAATATTTGTATTTACCTTATGGGGTCAGTACGGGGCCAGGCTCATTTCAAAGATTAATGAGTAACAAACTATGTCATGTACCAAATACTATTGTTTTTATAGACAATATATATATGTGTGGTCAGGATTTTAATGATATGTGTAAAACACTAGAAACAGTACTTGGTATTCTTAAGGAATCGGGATTGAAAATTAAACCAGAGAAATGTAAATTTTTCCGCAAAAGTATAGAGGTTTTCGGCTATAATATAAGTAAATCAGGTGTGAGCGTTGTAAAAGAAAATATTCAACCAATATTACAGTTACCTCCTCCAGAGAATATTACCATGCTAAGATCATTTCTAGGTAAAATAAATTATTACTCGCGATTTTTAATAAACTTGGCTACAATTATAGCACCTCTATATGAATGCACTAAACTAAGCAAATTTAAATGGACAGATGAATGTCAGAAGTCTTTTGAATTAATAAAAAGAAAATTGATGACAGCACATAGTCTGACTCATTATGATCCATCTCTGCCACTGATTTTATCATGTGATGCCTCGGCAGGGGGAATTAGTGCAATCTTATCAAATCGTGGGGCAGACAATGTAGTAAAACCGATTACTTTTGCAAGTAAAAAGCTAAATGATAGGGAGAAAAAGTATAGCGCATTGGACAAAGAAGCTATGGCAATAATATTTGGAGTAATCAAGTTTTATAATTTTATATATGGCCGAGAATTTGAGCTTGAGACTGATAATGCTGCTCTGGTAAGGATTTTCGGGCCAAGTAAAGGCATTCCAAAGATGGCTGCAAAACGCTTACAGCATTATGCTATTTTTCTCTCTGCATTTTCATACAAAATTAGGTACATACCAACAAATAAAAATCCAGCAGATTATTTATCTAGAGTTCCTTTTGAAGATAAAGATACAAAGAGTTTAAATGTTAATTTTGAAGTTTGTACCAATTACATTGAAAGTTCAGAAGTAGGGATCAACTGGGAAACTGTACAAAAAGAAACAAAGAAGGATAGTATATTATCAAAAATATTAAGATATAGCTATGATGGTTGGCCAGATGTAAAATTAATTGATGAAGCACTGAAAACATATTATATGAAAAGAAATGAAATCAGCCTTGATAGGAATTGCCTGTTCTGGGGGCATAGAATTATAATACCCAACTCTATTCGAAATGACATCTTAATAGAACTACATAAGAGTCATTTTGGCAGCTCTAGGATGATAGACATTGCCAAATCCTATTTCTGGTGGCCAAAATTAAATGAGGATATTATAGATATAACAAAAAGTTGTGTAAATTGTCTGTCTTATAGAAATACTCCCTCAAAAACAAATCTAAAGCCATGGCCAGTACCTCCATCACCTTGGTACCGCATACATGCGGATTACTTAGGCCCCTTGTTTGGAAAGATGTTTTTAATTGTGATAGACAGTTTTAGCAAGTGGCCCGAAGTATTTCAGATGGCAAATATTGGGAGTAGTCTTACTATTTTAAAATTCAAGGATATATTTTTAAGATTCGGATTTCCCATTCATTTGGTGACAGACAATGGAACTTCCTTCACATCTCAAGATTTTAAAATGTTCTGCAAAAATGTTGGCATTAATCATACATTTTCACCCCCCCACCATCCAGCCACAAACGGGGTTGCTGAAAGATTTGTGGAGACATTTAAATCAAATATAACTAAAATAGTGGAAGCTGGCAAATCCCTCAACTATGCCATAGGCATATTTTTGGCAGATTATCGAGCCACTCCTCATAAATCTACCGGGGTCTCCCCAGCTCGACTGATGCTGGGTAGAGAAATCAGAAACCGGTTTTCATTGTTTAGACCAACTCCAATATTTCAAGATCTTTTATTAAAACAAAACAGTACTTTAGAATCACATGAAGGTTCCAGGAATGTACATTTCAAGTTAGGCCAAAAGGTTATGACAAAAGATTACAGAAAGGGTCATAAACCCTGGATAGTTGGTACAATCATTGAGGAGTCCATTCCTGGAGCTACCTATTTCATTGATGTGGATGGTTTACGTTGGAAGCGTCATGTTAACCAAATAAATAGCTGTAGTCAAACCATGTAAGTTTGTTTACATTAAATAAGTTTTAGCTTTAAGTAACTTTTGTTAATTTTAGGAAAGCAGGGAAGAGTGTTATACTTTAAGTTCATTCAGTCAGTTAAGATATGTTCACTCACTCGTTCTCTCTCTTATTTTACTACTGCCGTTAAGATAATGTGTTATTTTAGATTTTGTATCTTTATTAAATAAATAGTGAGTCTCCGTAATTCAGTGGTATTAATTAATTATCCTCAGTATTAGGCGAGTCTCAAGATACAACAGTAGCCAAATGTAAATCCTGCTTTACTCTGAAATGTGGATGGTGTTCTACTTCCGTTGAAGACAGGTACCGTTAGTAATTCATTTAATTTTGATTCTTATACCAAGGCAGTTAAGTCTAAAAGTGTTTGCACAGTTGCACGTGGTTTCTTCCAGTGGTACACCGGCTCATTAGCGAAGGAAGTGTAAAATGAGGTCAGACAAGACTCGGGACGAAGCATGGAGGATCCTTGAACCTGCAGGCTTTTTGTCACATGAGTAACTTTTGACTGGTTTCATAATTTGTTTTCGGGACATGTAATGTACCATCGGGGAAATTTCTGCTGACCTTATTTATAATTAAAAGTGATTTAGAGGAACTTTTCTGCGTGTTGTAGTGACATTTAAATTTTTTTGTGAATTAAATTAATTTGGCATGATGCTAAAGTATATGTATGAAACAAGTACCAAGTATTGCATATTCTACAAAGTATTGTAGAAAACATTTCTGTGAATAATTGGTAATTTTCGAAAAAAAAAATCATTTTTTCACAAAAGTATCAAAGCTTTTTTCAATTAGAGGAAGTTACGACAATATAAGAATTGCCTATTATGAGTTCACAGTAGTTTTAGGGTTCCGTAGTCAAATAGGAACCCTTATAGTTTCGCCATGTTCGTCTGTCTTAGCTCCGCGGCTTAGCTCGGAGACTCTTAGTACTAAAAACTGTAATTTGGCATGGCTATACAGGTCGTGGCCATATCGTACAAATTGATAATTCCATGATCTGCGCAAATATAGTGAAATCTGTAAAAAGTAAAGGGGTAGCCTCGCTCTGTTCCGCTTCGCTCGGCTCCGGTGTTTATGATCACAAGCAACCCCTCGCTTCGATTGTCGACGCACCTATTTTACCACCCTGCATACCCTGCCAGCTATATGGTTGTTTTTGGATATGGAAAAAATTCATACTATACAGGATGACTTTCAAACAAACCCCGATAATTTTAGAGGTTATTAAGAAACGTTAGTAGACACATTTTAAATATAAAAACAATTAAAATTAAAAGTCAAAATATTATTAAGAAATACTACTTGGACATAAAATTTATGGTTATACTAGCCATTCCGATACGGAACAAGTTTAAAATCGTCCAGAATAGTGGGATCAATAATAAAAATAACTTCGCGCGATCTAATTATCTTACTCTTCGGGTGACCATGATTTCTTTGGATTTTACGAAAATCTTCAAAGGCTCCACTCTAACTTTAAAAAATAATTATGAATATGATTTTGAATGGTTTTAATAAAACCAGTTTGTATTCTTCTACAAAATACTAAGTTATCGGGGTTAGGTTAAAAGTCATTCTGTAAAGGTGACTTTAATTTATACAGCCAAAGTCATACTGGAAGCTTGGTAAGTGATTAGTAACACGGATCGATAACACTTTTTGCAAATTTCGCAAAATAAATTCTCGACGTCCCGTATTGATTGACTCGCGGCTGGGCTTGTTTGTGTTTGTAAGGAACACAAAAAGAATAATTTACGAATTTCACAAAAAGACTCATCGAAACTTGTTACTAAGCACTTCTTCAGTGAGACTTTGCACTTATAATTATATGTATATAAGGTCCTACAATTCAAAGTGAAAAAAAATTAACAGATGATAGAGTATCCCTAATAACTTTTTTTTGTACCTTTCTATATAAATTTAGTCAGCTGATTGAACCACTTTGTACTGGGAAGTGAAAAAATAATTTGAGCAAAACATTTTTTATTCTTCTGGAATTTAATCAGTGAACGATACATGATCTACCCTAGAATTATTTTCACTTATTATTGGAGGACCTTATACAGGATGTAAATGCAAAGTCAAGAATCCCTTTAGGGTATGAAAGTATACACGATCCTGATGTCATTACGAGAATAGAAAATATACCTTGAATTTTCACCAAAAATTCCGTCATTTTTCTAAGCTATGGCTACGCAGCTCACCGGCCTCCCCACGCACCTAATTGCACCCCGCAACCCGCACCCCTCATCCGAGTGGCCAGCGACCAGTGAGGGTGTCCACGCGATTAGTGTATTCTGAGTAAAGAAAATCGTCTTATTATGAGGTACTGGTACTTTATTTAGAGATCCCAGTATTTAAAATAATATCTTTACCGATCATACTAACACACACTTGAAGGATTTTTGCCTTTGCTTTACACCCGGTATAAGGAAAACTACCACAGCTCAGTAGGCTTTACAAGTTAACGAGTAATAGTCGACCAAGTTAATTTTGCAGTTATATAAATTTCATAAGCTTGTAATTTTTATTAAAATCATTTAAGTCTATAAACTTATTTGAATGTTACGGAACCCCTAGGCGCAAAATACACTCGCACTTGACCGGTTTTCTTTAAATACATATTTTCGGTGACGAAATCATATATTCTAAAGATTCGTAATAATTTTGCCCAAACTATTCCAGACCTAAACTGTTCTGACGTCACCAAAATCATAGTATAAATAACAAATACTATTCTATCTCCATACAAACGGGCCGAAGCGAACCCCCCCCAAAACTCGGTACAACTCGGTTTACGACAGTCGCGGTCGCACCGCAGTTACGTACGCACGTTGTCTCTGTGACGCTCCCGCGCATTTTCGTAAATTATTGCATGAAATTACAGAGTATGTTGTGCATTGTATGGTTGCTTGAATACAACTTTTATAATAATAATATAGCATTATCAAATACGTAAACAGTCAGTTGGCAGCCCTAGGGCGTGTTTGGGCGCCGAGCGGCCGTAGGTATTGATTTCCAGGACACCGCCTAGTTAAACTACTGTTGTTACCTATACTTTGCCAAAATTATGCAATGCAGCCAGGCACGTATTCAGGCAGGGGTTCCGAACCCCCTTAAAATACTATTCTGCATGATATATATGACGATGCGAGTAGAAATTAATTAAACTTATCACCTCACTAAAGTTTGTTAACAATAGATAGAATAAAGTTTGTTAACAATAATAGATTACAAACTTATCAGTCCTTATAAAATATATAAAACAAAAGTGTATTATTATTTATTAAAAATCAGCGTCTTCACTATTTGTTGTTTAAAGAGTATTATTGTACACGATATACAGAAAATTCCAAATTCCTAACTAAATAGTTTTTGCGATAGACCGTGAAACAAAAATGGTCTAAAACTGGCAACTTTGATGACGCAAGTTGTAGTAATTGATTTGTTACAAATATTACAATATTAAACATTTCTTAATTTGTGACATGATGGTTAATGATTATATCTAAAAATTAATAATATTTCATAATATTTAAAACGAGTGTTTTCTTAAAAAACAATTTAATCTGTTATTTAAGGTTTATTTTTGTTAAAATGCTTAAAGTGCTTTCTTTGTTGTTGAGTATTAAGTTTATATTTTGTATGCCGAATGGCAAAGCATATGGGACAATTTTTTATGTTTAACAACCCTTTACCAATGTCTTCACAAATAAAGATATTCTCATTCCCGCATTCCATTATTTTCAGAGATAAAGTTTTACTCTACTTAATGAGTTAACAATGACACTTCACACCTCACGTGCCCGGGAAAGAAAAAAACATTTTTTTCGCCTTCTTTCTTATGTCTGGGACCTTCTCAAAAATTAATTAATTTATTAATTGATTAATTGATATTCGATTTTTCAACATTTTACAAAACTTTATCCAAATTTCAGATCTGTAACTCATTGCGTCTGCAAGCTATTTAATTGTTATTTAAACATGCAATCCTACTAATATTATAAATGCGAAA
Organism: Ypsolopha scabrella; assembly: GCA_910592155.1. Taxonomy (NCBI): domain Eukaryota; kingdom Metazoa; phylum Arthropoda; class Insecta; order Lepidoptera; family Ypsolophidae; genus Ypsolopha; species Ypsolopha scabrella. Next base: position 2,296,944 of record OU342989.1, on the reverse strand, counting down.
GTTTGTGCGTGTGTGTGCGTGTATGTTTGTTACTCTTTCACGCTGAAACGGCTGAACGGATTTGGATGAAATTTAGAATGGATATAGCTTATACCCTAACTTAACACATAGGCTACTTTTTATCCCCGAAAAAAGCATGTCATTAAACCGAAAAACACGCGGGCGGAGCTGCGGGCAAAAGCTAGTACAATAATAAATAATAATAGGCTACTTCAAATTTATGTAAAAATCTAAATATGAGTGCCTTTAACAAGAATTGGCGTTGACTTGTTTTGGACCCCCCTCCCAAAATGAAACCCCGAATACGCCCCTGAGTGGCAGCAATTCTTTTATTGACCCAAGACTTCAACGTCACCGAAATAAATATTGTCACAGATAAGAACGGTTACCGTTTTATTTGTTGGTTTTCATTGTAATACATGCAGGGAGTGTATTTTTGAATCATTCGAATTTCAATTCGCATATGAATCCGTATGATTCGCATAAAAATTAGTATTGTATTCGTATGCGAATCATGCGGATTCGTATGCGAATTGAAATTCGAGTGATTCAAAAATACACTCCCAGGTCAACGTACTTTGTCACAGGCGGGGAAGAAAGAGGGAAGAAGGGGAGGGGGGAGAGCAAGACGGCCGATAAGGATAAACTTGTCATGCTATGTGATTTTTAGGGTTCCGTACCCGAAGGGCAACACGGAAACAGCTCTGCTGTCTGTCCGTCCGTCTGTCACAGGTCTCTAGCTTGCAAACGAAATAAGGTGGAGATCTGAAATTTGGATATGTTACGTAAAATATTGACACAAAACCGAATATTGAATTAATAATTAGATTAAATTAATTTTCACGGGAGGTTACATACAAGAAAAATGCGGCGAAAAAACAAAGTTTTTTTTCTTTCACCCTTAGGGGTGTCATAGTCTAAAACTCATTAAGTAGAGTACAAATATATTTTTAGGGTTCCGTACCCGAAGGGTGCCAAACGGGACCCTATTACTAAACCCCCAATGTCTGTCTGTCCGTCTGTCACAGGGGTCTACAGCTTCAACCGTAATAGGTAGCCAGTTGAAATTTTCACAGAATATAGACTCTACCACAACAAACAAAAAAAAACCGGTCAAGTGCGAGTCAGACTCGCATACCTAGGGTTCCGTAATTCGACAGTTAACTTAAAAAAGAATTGATTGTACAGTGGAGCCCGCATCAAGTTAGACACTTCTGACTTTGTACCTATCTTGTATTCTTCTCTGTAGGGGCTAATGTCGTACTGCAAGTGTATAGCTTGATGTCGTCTCCACTGTACAACAAAAGCGAGACACAAATATTTTTATACCGTACTCGAAATAAAACTCGTGATGAAAAATTACATTTTGTAATTTTATCATCGTGAATTTCTCAACCGTTATATTTTTCCTGTTATCTTTATATAATCCAAAATCACCATGATTTTTAAATTTCTTTTCGATCCACCAGTTTCGGGGTTAAGGGGGGGGACATACATTTTTTGTGGTTTTTCAAAGATTTTACGAAATTGGTGACAGTAAATATAATAAAAGTATATATTTTTATAATCAGCTCTCTAATATCTACAATTTGATACCCATATCTACAATTTGATACCCATATTGTATTTTTAGGATATTATTTTTATTTTTCTTACTTTTGCATTGGAAATATATTTAACAATTTAAAAATTTTAAATTTTTTTCTTTACCATATTGTGTATGCAAGTGAATGCTATTTTTGTAGCAAATTTCAAATCTTTACCTTTAACGGTGCTAAAGTTATGAGGCTGTGACATACGGACGGACGGACAAGTTCCTTTTACCTTTCAGGTACTACGGAACCCTAAAAACCCAATGCGCGTCCCCAGACAGTAAAGATCGTGTTAACCATAGCGCTATTTGAGATGACTTGTTTGACAGCTTGTCAACGTTTTTGTACCGAGTTTTTAGGGTTCCGTACTTATAACATGTGGCGGTACGGGACCCTTTGCGCGTGACTCCGACTCGCCCTTGGTCAAACTATTAGAATTTTCGTCTGCCTGTATGTATGTTCCGTTTCAACTCTAGAACCACTCAACGGATTTGGATAAGGTTTTGTTTATTACCATCGTAGTGACCTTGGTCAAAATTATAGACCAGGGATCAGCAATTATATTAGTTTCATTGCGGGTCCGTTTATCCTATTTCCTACTAATATTATAAATGCGAAAGTTTGTGCGTGTGTGTGTGTGTATGTTTGTTACTCTTTCACGCTGAAACGACTGGACGGATTTGCATGAAATTTAGAATGGATATAGCTTATATCCCAACTTAACACATGGGTTACTTTTTATCCCGGAAAAAAGCATTTAGTTAAACCGAATAACACGCGGGCGGAGCCGCGGGCAAAAGCTAGTAATAATTTATTTTATTATTAACAAAACGGTGAATTCAGTAAACATTTTAATCTTAGGTTTGTCTGTCATGCGTATTCAATATACCCGCAAGTTATTTATATCGTTTATTGCACGGACATCTAGCAACAGAAAGATTGTTTAAATAAATAATTATATATAAAATTATGTAATTAAAAAGCCCCTGATGATGCTTATATAGTGAAACCGGTTGGGTAGTGTAGAATTAAATATTATCTGTGGAAAAGTACAAGTGTTTTTTTTATCACAACAATAAAAATAAATCTGTCGCGTTCCGTTTGCTAGATGATAATTATAGCAACCTAGATTTAAAATGTCAATGAAATCAGAATACTTAATTATTAACGATACATCTACATAATTAATTAAATAAATTAAGTACCTAATATTAATGCGAAAAATTATATTTTTTACTCCGAACAATCTGACTTCTGGGTCCGCACAAAATAGGTCGGCGGTCCGGACACGGACCGGGGTCCGCCATTTAGTGACCCCCGTTAGAGACTATAAGGCGGGATGTTCATAAAATAACCACCAAGCCGAAAACGGAGCAGGGATTGAACAAAACGCGAGCGGAGCTCCGTTACACCGTATCCACACTAAGCTGACGTGCAGCGGCTGCAGTAAATTGATCTGCACCGGCCGGTGGCCGCGACTCACGTGCCGAGGCCGGCTTCAGGACAAGTGCAAGGAGTTCCGTACATCGTGTTTTTATTTTGTATGGAAGCGGCACTTATTGCTAATAGCAATATCTTCTATGCCACCTTTGGAAGCAAACAGAGATATAGGTTCGGGAGGTTTGCGAGTAAGATGGTGGTACCTCGAGCCCGGCACCAGCTCTACCACCTTTTTATAATTTCTTGTAATTAAATAACGAATATTCTAGCCGTTAATTAAACATAAGCACCTCTTTTCGTTGTCTCTTTGATCTGTCTCAGAAAAAAGTCAATGCTACGCCCTTGCACGAGACCGCTGACGTCATCCGTAGTATGACGTATTTAGTCACATACAATCCACAAGTTTTCATTTCCGCTCCATCCATCATCCACCCATCAGCCCGTGTTCGTCCACTGCTGGACATAGGCCTTTCCCAAATTTCGCCACTCATGTCGGTCCTCCGTCCTCCTCATCCAGCCACCCCCCGCAACGTCCTCCAGGTTGTCGGTCCAGCGGGCACGAGGTCGGCCTACACTACGCTTTGCTGTACGTGGTCTCCATTCTAAAGCCTATTCCTATTCCGTTAAGGTAATAAAATGAAAAATCTATGGACATATCTTTTTATTCTTAATCCTAAAAGCGTTATAATAATTTTTTTATTCCTTAGTTCTAGAGATATGTTGAAAAAAAAAAACAAATTTTAAGGATATGGACTGAACAGCTAGCAATAAATAAAAATACTAGCTCTCACTGTCAAGTGTCAATGACATATATTAAGCTCTATGGTCATGCCATTTCCTTTTTTAATAAAAAAAATAGTTACTGGCATTGGTACGAAAGTCGTTATGCCTACTTTCGTTGAAAAGTCAAAATTTAAATTTAAATTAAAAATTTTGGAAAAGGGATAATGTACAAGTCCCTTAGATTTTTACCTACTTTATAAATAAGTAGCTAATGCAATTAGCGGGTTAGTATTTTGAAATGTTATGGATTACATGCCAAATTAGACCTAGCAGCCGTTCTTGGCGTATGCCGCACAGATACAAAAGCTTCTCTATAAGGGTTTAAGGGACCCTAATAAAGCTGGACTGCTGCAGCCTTCCTTTGCGGTGAAGGAATTATATAATTTTCGCAGTGCGATACTTGTAACTTACATATGACTTTGTAACTTACAAGTTACTTGTCAGCGCTGAGTTGTCTTTTGACGTCGCGTAGCATTTAGTACTTTCTATGCCATGCGATAAATATTTGAGTGACTAAACTACATCAAATAAAAACTATAGGATATAAGGAATGTTCTCTATAAGTTTTCAATCAAAAAAACTAACACATATCTGTACAAAATCCATTTTAATCCGTGGGCCCCACGCGCGCAAAAATTGCGAAGGCAGATTGCGGGTGACTTTAAAATGGATTTTGTACGGAGATGTATTGATTTTTTTCATTGAAAACTCTTATTAAGAGAATAGGTTCCGATTGCATTGATCGCTGTTACTCCATGCCGAAAAACCTGCAGTGCGAGAGGGACGAATTCTGAAAAATTATCAAAATGACAACTTCTATCACGAATTTTATTATTTAAAAAAAACTAAAGTTTGTATCAAATATCTGTTCGGATAACAGTATAATAAAGTTTATACAGATTTTAATTAATAAATAATATAATATGATTTTGCTCAAATAATGAGTTCTAACTCGACATGAAACCTTTTTTTGGAGTCATCTTTGATTTTTTATGGCTCAATGTTGGAATGACTTCTGAAGATTTTGTTTCGATAAGAGTGTACATTATATTCTTGACAGAAGTCCAAATTTTTTTCAAATATCTAGTATTGCTAGATTCTTCAAACAAGGAAGAATAAATTATGTTTTTTCGGAACCTATCCTCTTAAGGATTCCTTACATCATACAGTTTTTATTTGATGCGGTTTAGTCACTCTAATTTCCATCGTATGGTATTAATCACACTTTAAACAAATATCTAATGACTGATATTGCGAATGCGCAATAACGACGGAATAGCCGCCCTGTAGCCTTAGCATGAATACATTACGGTTACGTTTAGTTTGAACGTAACGCGGTTTTGTATGAAATCTGATAACCGCCCCTAGCGGTCAGTAGCGGAACTTATCAGATTTCATACAAAACCGCGTTACGTTCAAACTAAACGTAACCGTAATGTATTCATGCTAAGGCTACAGGTCAGCACATCAGCTATCATAAAAAACGGGGCATTCAATAAACGCGGGCGGAGCTGCGGGCAAAGGTTAGTCTATCTGTACTAATAATAAACAAATGAATATTTTTGTGTTATTATTATTAGTACTGTACTGAGGCCAAAAGCACAATTTCAGAATTTTCATCTGTCTGTTCTGTATGCATGTATCTGTAACAGTAACAGTTACCAAACCGGTAACAGTAACCCCAAAATCGATTCGGTAACGCGTATTTTTTGCGGTACTTCAAATTCGCTCTCGTTAACATGGCGACCTGAATGATACCGTCAATCGCAGAAAGAGTTCAATGCGCCGTAAATTATCATGATATGATACATATTTGACACGTTCGATAAATTGATACGCTATTAGACTGGGAGCGTTCGTTCGGTAAACCTACGTCATCGAGTAGCAATATCACGTATTCGCGAACCTTTGAATGTTGTAATGTGAAATAGCTCATGCATCATACGAGTTAAAAGCGCATTTCCCACAAGCGTGAACTGTCAGTTTCCTCTTTCGTGTACAAAAATATACCTTAGCTATGCTGGTGCAGTGGTTCGAATGTCTCGAAACAGTCAATCCATCCATCCATCAGCCTGTTTCGTCCACTGCTGGACTCTTGGCGGTCCTCCTGGAAGAAATGCCCATACTCACACACGCTGGGCAGGCGGGTTGGTGAGCGCGGTGCCGAAGCCCTTGCACCAGTGACGCCGCTGCCCGTCACCAGTCTGTTTTATATAAGGCCCGACAATTGGGGATGGATATGGATATAAGACGTAAATTAGTTAACACACTCACTCTAATCTTGAATACTTCGATGTGTTGTTTGAAAGTAAAGTTTTCATCTAACAAGATGCCTAAATATTTTATTGTCTTAGCTCGTTCCAAGCGGAAAATTGTGGCAGACAACACGCCAATGGCCAAATAGACGTAATTTTTCCGGGATGAAAAGTACTTTGTCCATCTCTGCCGATTTTTAACCCCGATGAAAATCCATACAGCAGACTTTATTCCCAACAATCTTCAATAGGGAAGCTGTATATCCTCATTCAAAAGTAATTTCCTAGAGTAAGAAACATACAATAGGTTTACCTAGTTATACAGGTTGACTTTCAAACAAACCCCGATAATTTAAGAGGTTATTAAGAAACGTTAGTAGAATACATTTTAAATGTAGAAACAATTAAAATTAAAAGTCAAAATATTATTTAAAATGTAGCTTGAAAATAAAATGTATGGTTATTCTAGCCAATCCGATACGGAAAAAGTGGAAAATAGTCCAAAATAGTGGGATCAATAATAAAAATAACTTAGATCTAATTATCTCATATCTTCTTCGGGTGGCCATGATTTTAAAGGGCTCCAACTCTATAAAATAATTATGAATGGACTAGCTTTTGCCCGCGGCTCCGCCCGCGTGTTATTCGGTTTAACGACATGCTTTTTTCCGGGATAAAAAGTAACCTATGTGTTAAGTATATAAGCTATACTAAGCTATATCCATTCTAAATTTCATCCAAATCCGTCCAGCCGTTTCAGCGTGAAAAAGTAACAAACATACACACACACACAAACTTTCAGATTTATAGTATTAGTGTGAAGTGTGATGAATGAGATAACATAGCCTTGTCTTATTTCACCACAAACGATTAAAGTCCGCGCCAATTAGACACCTGATTTTTCAATGATATTGATCTATCCTACAGGAACCATGCATTTTTCCGGGATAAAAAGTAGCCTATGTGTTAAGTTAGGGTATAAGCTATATCCGTTCTAAATTTCATCCAAATCCGTTCAGCCGTTTCAGCGTGAAAGAGTAACAAACATACACACACACACACACACACACGCACATATTTTCGCATTAGTAGGAAGTAGGATAGTAGGATTTAATAAAAAGTTTGTATTCTTCTACAAAATACAAAATTATTGGGGTTAGGTTACAAGTCACCCTGTACATGTATTGTGTTTCTTAGGCGTGGGCTAAACCGTTTGTTCCTCTGTCCTCTACGCTGTTTCCCTTTTAGACCATCATCCGACGCTTATTTATTTAATTAAATATTTAAAAAACTGCGTTAAATACTTGGCCCGGAGACATGTAAGCGGCGGGAAACTGTAGGCCTACCATGAGTTCAGTTCACGATACACGTTACCGTCTGCGTAAAATATTTTGTATGAGAAATTGTGATGAAAAATGAGTTTCAATTAAAGTTAACGTTATAATAGCGCTATTTCCAGTTTTGAGCACAGCACGCGCTTTATCTATACCCGTCGCAATGAAATGTTTATGGCACTAGCCGTAAGTACCAACCGAAATTGCGAACGCACCGGAGACCACCCCTGCGTCCGGCGTCAAAGATATCTCACTCACCGGCTGGTCCCAATACGAAAATATGCGCGTCAAAATTACAGTATGTTGGTGTGATGAATGAGCTATCTACGTCTTAGCCCTTGGGACTCAGTGGAGGAGTCAGTGTGGCCCCAAGGCTAAAAAGTTTGGAAGCCCCTGCCCTAAGGTGTGGAACTTTTCCTATGCCGCTATACGTCTGTGGCCAGTATTATGACAGCAATTCCACCTTCGGACGACGGTTTATTTGTGGTTTAATCCCATTGACATACCAAACCATGGACCTCAGGTCTAGTATAAAATTTACCAAAAAAGTGTCCTTAGTGAAGTGTCAAAATATTAAGAAACAAAACATTTTAATTTGAATCGTATGTCATTGCTGCACGGCTTAATTTTGATTGACGTGTGATTGACACCCTTTTTCTAAAGATATGATGAAAAAAAAAAAACAATTTTAAGGATATGGGCTGAACAATACATTTGCTTAGCAATAAATAAAAATATGTACTAGCTGTCAATGTCAAATGTCAATGACATTTGATGTTCATGCCATTTCGTTTTTTTTTAACACAATCAAAGTAGTTACTGGCATTGGTACGAAAATCATATGCCTACAACGCTTTTGTTGAAAAGTTAAAGTTTTAAAAAATCATTTAAGTATGCATAATTCAAAATTTTGGAAAAGGGATACCTATGTACAAGTCCCTTAACGCTTTACCTACTTTCTAAATAGCTAATGAAATTAGCGGGTTAGTATTTTGAAACGTTATGGCGGAAATGTTGAAAACTAGAGATGCGTACTGGCGTATATGTCTATGCGTACGCGTCTAAAAATGGTATACGTCAGCTTTTCCATACAGAAAAAGTACATAACCGACTTGAGCAGAACGTATGGAACAGCTGATTTTTAAAAAACAGTTGCTTTTCGACTTTTTTGTGACTTGAAACTTTTCCCGCGACTTCGTCCGCGCTGCCTACTTAATTGCGGAAAGTCGATGGAGGCCAAAATTTTCCTCTCAGGGGGGTGATTCGGGAGAAACAATCGATGCAAGATTTCTAAAACTCTATCCAAAAATATATAATTCGACAGACTGAAAATAATACACCAGCGGGCCTACCATGTAACTCAGTGTCGGTTGCCATCTATGGTTGCTATTCACCAAAAACAGATAAACAATGAACTTCCAAAATAACCTTCAATGGGTATTGAACTATTTACGAATTGTGACGTCATTTCAAGTGCGTATGTTTCAGAGACGATATGCACTCAGTTTGGCAACTGATTTTAAGATACAGAATTAGGGGGCAGGCCCAAAATGTTGAATTACCAAAATGAGTTTTGATTATTGAGAGAAAAGCGGCTTTTGTACAATCCGCCTGCAATAGGGCTTCTAAAACGAAAACTTTCCATCGTCAGTAAGGAGGCGTCGCACTGGGCCGCCGCCGCGCCGTTTCGACCCCCGCCCCGCCCCGTCACGTGACGGGCGAGGCACATGATGAGAACCCTGACCGAATTAATTGAGAGGCTTGTCGAATAGCCGGACTTGATTTTTACCATAGACGTAACCAAGTAGCCAAGTACCCCCTCCAGAAATACAGGTAATGTAAAAAGTGGCTTGATTAAGTTTATGGCGTTATTTGCCCGCGGCTCCGCCCGCGTGTTATTCGGTTTAAAGACATGCTTTTTCGGGATAAAAAGTAACCTATGTGTTAAGTTAGGGTATAAGCTATATCCATTATAAATTTCATCCAAATCCGTCCAGCCGTTTCGGCGTGAACGAGTAACAAACATACACACACACACAAACTTTCGCATTTTTAATATTAGTGTGATAATAATAATAATAAATATGTTTATTTCAGGTCACATTAAGTATTCGAGGATACAAAACCCGTCAAAAAAGTATAGTTACTAGTCCAAACCCGCTCTCCATACAAACTTGTCGGAACTAACAACCACGACAAAAGCATTATAATTTCGTTGTGTTACTTTTTTCTACACGATCCATCAATTCTACACCCGCGAACAGTTTTTTCAACAAAAAAATAGTTAGCTATTTAAAAAATGTATCAAATTTGATAGTAAACACATAATTTTTCTACATATTCATAAACAACCGTTTAGCCGGCAGGGCGGGGACACTTGACTCTAAAAAAAATTAAACGCCAATCGAAAAATGGTTTTGACACAATGTTTTTGAACGACTTATCCAACGATACCCCACACTATGGGATAGACAAGAAAGAAAAAAATCATCCCCAATTTACGTGTATGAAAGATAACCTTAAAAAAAACGAGATTTTTTTACCGTTTTGTTGGCGTGATTAATATGTTTACCCTTACCAAAAAACAGCTTTCTAGTACCAATAGTCTCTGAGCTAAGCCGCGGACAGACGGACATGGCGAAACTATAACGGTTCCTTGTCAGACTACGGAACCCTAAAAACAGAAACATGTTGATGTCTGATGTCTCCTTAGGTACGAATCTTGGTTACTTTGGCAGCTCATATTAGCCAGTGTAACAATAAGACAAGACATTTAATAAATTGTGTTATTAGGTTAATATTTAAAAACAGAAACATGTTGATGTCTTCTTAAGTTGCCCCCCTTAGGTACGAATCTTAGTTACTTTGGCAGCTCATATTAGCCAGTGTAACAATAAGACAAGACATTTAATAAATTGTGTTATTAGGTTAATATTTAAAAACAGAAACATGTTGATGTCTTCTTAAGTTGCCCCCCTTAGGTACGAATCTTAGTTACTTTGGCAGCTCATATTAGCCAGTGTAACAATAAGACAAGACATTTAATAAATTGTGTTATTAGGTTAATATTTAAATAACATGTATTTTTTTATTGATCTCTTTGGTCTTTCATTTTTATAATCATTTCATTTTATACTGTCCGCTAGGGGCGTTATCAGATTCCATACGAAACGTAACGTGAACGTAACTATAACGTAACCGTGATGTTTTCATGCTAAGGATACAGGTTATTAAATATTAATCTTTTTTTATAATCATTTTATTATATTATATATACAAAAAACACGTTATTTAATAGCCAGATATATTTCGACAATTATTATTGTCGGCATCATTGGAATACATATAAAATATAATATTATAATAATATATATGTACATGACGTAAAATGTTCTAATGGTGTATAGAATATATGTATAAATATATATACACCATTAGAACAATAATGATGATAATAATGCCGACAATAATAATTGTCGAAATATATCTGGCTATTAAATAACGTGTTTTTTGTATATATATAAAATAAAATGATTACAAAAAAAGATTAATATTTAATAACCTGTATCCGTAGCATGAAAACATCACGGTTACGTTATAGTTACGTTCACGTTACGTTTCGTATGGAATCTGATAACGCCCCTAGCGGAAAGTAGTGGAACTTTACAAATTCCATCTAACGTGAACGCAACTATAACGTAACGTAACCGTCATATTTTTTTATGCTAAGGCTGCTGGCGACAGTCTGATGACGCGTCAGTCAGGGATTATTAACCCATAAATAAAACATTCTGAGACCAGAAATATGCCAAACGATGTAATGAATAACTCATAACGCAAGAATAATATGGAGTGAATCGTTAATAAAATAAATTGTGTTTACTAAACATCACTATTATTATTTTAAAAAATTGTCAAGTGTGAGTCGGACTCGCGCACGAATGGTTCCGTACTGTTAGGATTGGCCGAATAAGCATCTTTTTCAACATAAATAACTTTCACAATAAAAGACTCTTTATTTGCGAGAGGGACGGATTCCGGAAAAATAGCAAAATGTCGGTTTAAAATTAATATAAAATTAACTAAAATAGTTATCATAATTTCACATTCACAAAATTTAGTTATTGTTAAAATCTATCTAATAAAACATCGTCCAGGTCTATATGTCATTCCTATTTCGCATACTATGAAAAAAAGTGTAGAAGAAGACCTCATTTCAATAATTATTTCTATCGAGCGAAAGTTCTGCAATCGCGTTTCTGTATTCAAGAAAACTAGAAAAATGTAAGCACCCATATTTATACAGGATGTAAATGCAAAGTCAAGAATCCCTTTATGGTATGAAAGTATACACGATTCTGATGTCATTACGAGAAAAAAATATATACCTTGAATTTTCACCAAAAATTCCAACATTTTTCTAAGCTATGGCTACGCAGCTCACCGGCCTGCCCACACACCTAATTGCACCCCGCAACCCGCACCCCTCATCCGAGTGGCCAGCGACCAGTGAGGGTGTCCACGCGATTAGTGTATTTTGAGTAAAGAAACTCGTCTTATTATGAGGTACTGGTACTTTATTTAGAGATCCCAGTATTTAAAATAATATCAAAAATCAAAATCAAAATCAAAATCAAAATATTTTATTCATGAACATGGGTATATGTAAACAAGATCTTATAATATAATTTCAGCACTCCATGTTCTGCCTCTCAGCCTATGAATTTCAGTGTATTCTTAAACATATATTATCTACTTAATTAAATTACGGCATGCATTATTATGATAAAAATAAAATTTATATAATTAGATAAGAATGTCCAAAATGTCACAAAAAATGTCGATAACAAACAATAACGAAATTAAGTATTTATAATGTTATGTCATTCAAAAATTCATCTAATTTGTAATAAGCCTTTTCAATGAGAAGACGGAACAAAGATTTTTTAAACAATGTTAAATTCATTTCTTTGAGACAGTTTGGTAACTTGTTATAAATAGAAGTTGCTTTACAAAGAACATTATTTCTCATAAGAGCTGTATTACACTCACGAGAGACCAGTTTATGTCTATGTTGTGGTCGTACAGATTTTAGTTTGTTTAGACATACTTTTACAAATAATTGAGGGTTAGTTTTAACAAATATTGAAATCTCGTATATATAAAGACACGGTAATGTCATTATCTTCATATTTTTAAATAATGGTTGACAGGTATCTGTTTGTTTAAGACCACACATCGCTCTTACACACCTTTTTTGTGCCTTAAATAAGCGGTCTCGACGTGTAGAGTTCCCCCAAAAAATTACCCCATATCGGAGTCTTGATTCAACAAGACCATCTTTACCGATCATACTAACACACCCTTAAAGGATTCTTGACTTTGCTTTTACACCCGGTATACTAATTTATCAAATTAGTAGCTTCTTCTGAAAATCAGGTAAATAACTTCAAAAAGCAAATATCTGAACGCGGGCTGTGGCGAACTAGCGAGCCCCGGAGCGGTCAGAGACTTTTGTACAACGCATTCTTTTGACTCTAATGGAAAATACTTCGATCATACAACAAGATGACGGGTCAAGAACATATCGCACCTTTGGTAGAACAATGACGCAATTACGTGTTTTTAGATTGTCTAGGAACGGCAAATTAAGAAATTTTCATTTAATTTTCATTTTCTTGTCTGGCTATATGACGTTATGTAATAACAAACATTTTTAAACATTTTATTATGAATATATGATAATGAATGTACCGTTCGCAAATTAAAATATTTTCATTTTGTGAACCACGCACAACTGAGCAAAACGATCATACAACGACATACACGCCTCTGTCTGAAACTATTGAAACTAACTATCATTGTGTTTTTTTTACCCCATAAAAAACAATACTTTTACAACATTTTAGCATATTTAGGTTGATTTTGCATTTTTTGAACGTCATTGTTCTACCAAAGGTGCGATATGTTGCCACCGGCAGTCTATACCTTTACAGTTATATCGCAAACTACTATTTACGCGAAAACGTCCTAAACTTTTTGTATATTCAACCTATTTTAAACTTTAAGCGCTCACGATAAGGTGCAGTATTGTTCGTGTAAGTATTCACATCTAACATTACGTCACACAAGATGGCAAGAGACGATCGAGTCCGGAACGGTTTATTGAAAATCCAACTTAAATTTTTCGTATTTAAGTACATTTTGAATTCATTCTTTAGAAACACAATCTTCTGAGCAAATTGGAGCCAATGTTTGTGAAGTTGGCGCGTGCGTTGGCTTAGAAACATGTTGTTAAAAATATGTACCATGCCATTTACAGATGCAATGATAAAAAAAATAGAAACTGTTGATATTTACTTACCGAAAGTACGATATTCCATCACCACTACCTTTATTTCTAGGGTTATTACGGCAGTTTTTAGAGCACATTGAGGCATTGTTACACGTTTCAACCTTGGCGCTGGCACTAACGAACTAAATTCAAATAAGAGCTCACTCTGCAAGTGGGCTGTTATTTGTCGGGCCGCTTTTTCGAAGGGAAAATATTAGAAACAAGTTAATTACTATACATAGGAAGCCTATAACAGTACCATTATCTATAATAACAGCAAAAAAATCATGTCTGTTGTATGGGAGTGCGCGGGTCCGACTCGCACTTGGCCTGTTTCAGTGTTTGTTGTTATAGCGGCAACATAAATACATCATCTGTGAACATTTCAACTGTCTAACTATCACGGTTCATGAGATACAGCCTGGTGACAGACGAACAGCGGAGTCTTAGTAACAGGGTCCCGGTTGTTGGTTACCCTTTGAGTACGGAACCCTAAAACAACAGACTAATCGACAACATTACAAATTAATAATTGGTGCAAAACTGGAAACCATTTCGAGATATGGGCCTTCCGAGCATCATATTTTTTTTCAGAATTAAATTGTTATAAAAAAAAGATATTTTCAAAAAACTAAAAATTTGGTAAACACAGGATTTTAAATACAATTTCCCTTGCCTTTAACAACAGTTTGTTTAAAAAAAATCAACTGTCATGCCATGTGACAGCAGACATAAACATGCCAAGCGTTTTTTTTAAATAATCCATTGGTAATGAACATCGACTTTTGAAATCCTTACGTTCTTTTATAATGAGTGAATAAGAAAACATTAAATTATGCAGGAAAAGCTTCTTTTTTACGCAGACTTTCAATATAAATATTAAAAACTTAACTAAAATGAAATGTTGTCGATTGAGAACATTTCTTCCTTTTTTGAAATCGGTTAAAAATGAACCCAGAATCAACTGTCACTTTTGTGTACTTTTACTGTGACCTGCATGTGCACAATTTCAGCTCGTTGTGATGTTTTCACAGAGTTAGCGGGCAACGAGCCAGGTGATACTTCTGGGTGAATAACCTCAGCGCTGAATCCATTGGTATTATGGTTTCGTGATTACATGTGAACGACTTATTGAAACAACTTCCAAGACTCTAGATTCTAGAATCAAGCGGTAGATCTATCGATAGGCTGGACGATTGGAAGTCTTTCGAATTTTGCTGAAAGTTTGATAAAACAATAATGTACTTATGCTTAATATTTTTATGGCCTTTACCGCGATGTTTTTGGAAAAACTAGGGACATACACCACTTCATATTGGCCGTCTAAATAAAGGCCTAGAATTCATTTGATTCAATTGTTTCTCTTTTGCGAGTTATTTTATTACTTACGAGCCCGCTCCGAATCGTTATTCATAATATCTAAGAATCAAAATAACGCGCAAAGGTGAAACAATTGAATCAAATCAATTTTAGATCTTCATTTAGATGGCCAATATGGACTGGTGTATGTCACTGATTTTTACAAAAACATCGCGGCAATGACAAGAAAAATACCTAATTAAAATAATGTTTCACATCAAACAGACGAAAAATACGGAGCGGTTACAATCAGAAAAATTAATAACTATTCCTAGTAATCACTAGAAAACTGCCTTAGTCGTCTTGCGTTATATACATATAACGTTGTATCGATTGCCAACTGTTTCCCAAACACTGAAAAAAAAATATAAAAACCGGACAAGTGCGTGTCGGAACACGCGCAGTGTAGGGTTCCGTAGTTGCCATACACAATATGCGGACTTAGAAGCGGGCTTTTTGTTTGATACTACGAGTATTAATGGCTAATCACACTAATATTATAAATGCGAAAGTTTGTGTGTGTGTGTGTGTATGTTTGTCTTTTTTGTTTTGTCTCTTTCACGCTGAAACGGCTGAACGGATTTGGATGAAATTTAGAATGGATATAGCTTATACCCTAACTTAACACACCGGCTACTTTTTATCCCGGAAAAAAGCATGTCGTTAAACCGAATAACACGCGGGCGGAGCCGCGGGCAAAAGCTAGTAACATCTAAAAACGGGCCCACATAGGACGATGGTAACTGAAGAAGGAATTATAAAATCCAACATTTCTCCTTTTTACTTCTCCAAGTACGTTTTATAAGTTGGTCTATACAATACAGATCGCGCCAAACTTCTAGTCCGCTCGGAAGTTGCTCTCCCGAAGAACGGCCCATACATTTTGTCGTGTTTAGAGGGGACTAAAGTTTGGCGCGACCTGTACTCGTAAACCTGTAAAGCCTACTTAGCTGTGATAGTTTTCCTTTTACCTTCATTATTACTACGTCTGTGAATTTTTTCACATATTAATAAACAACCGTTAAGCCGGCAGGAGATACTTGATTCTAACAAAAATAAGCACTTCAAAGCTGAATATTTCGCCAACGAACCCCTATATCGCAAAATGGTTTTTACACAAATACTTTCGGGTACGGCGGAACCCTAAAAACTTTTCTATTATATTCATGTATGCTAGCTATGTATAGAGTAGCTATGTATGTGGTAGAGTTACTAGCCCGTTGATTCTGTATCGTAGAATCAGTTGCCAACCGAGTGCGTATCGTCGAAACATTATCCGCTTATCTAAGGATACGTACGTATCCTCGTTCGCACTCGAAATGACGTCACAATTCGAAAATAGTTCAATACCCATTGAAGGTTATTTTGGAAGTTCATTTTTATCTGTTTTTGGTGAATAGCAACCATAGTTGGCAACCGATTCAAAGATACGTAATAGGCCCGCAGATCTAGACAGACCGCAGAGACGGTCAAATAAGTAAATATAAGTAGCAAGAGAGTACAAGTGTGAATGGTTAATTTAAGTTTTGCTTGTATGTAGATTTTTTTAAAGTATGTTTCTTGTTTAGTTAGATATATGTACGTATACTAGTTTCTAAGTTAGAAAATGTAAGTGTAAACTCATCTACCTAATTTATACAATGAAAATCTATAATGCTGTATAAATGTTATCCATCCATCCATCAGCCTGTTTCGTCCACTGCTGGACATAGGCCTTTCCAGGATTACGCCACTCTTGGCGGTCCTCCTGGAAGAAATGCCCATACTCACACACGGTTGACAGGCGGGTTGGTGAGCGCGGTGCCGAAACCCTTGCACCAGTGACGCCGCTGCCCGTCACTAGTCTGCTTTAAGGCCTGGCAATTAGGGATGGATATACCGTCATCCATCGGTCCCAGGCAATGGTGGGCCGCCTGGTTTTGTCTGAGAGCTGTCCTCTTACTCTCCCCCGAATAACTTCGGGAGGATTTGCGAGTAAGATGGTGGTACCTCCACAGTCGAGCTCGGCATCAGCTCTACCACCTACTAAACGTTATGCAAATAAATATCATCCATAAAAAGTTGGAGAGCCTGTGTTAGATTTATAGTCGTAATGTTAGGCTTTCTGTATAAATGTATACAAAACAGTCTTGAAGGTGACTCATAACTACTGAGAAGGCAATTATTTTAATAGTTGTACAAAACATTTGGCACAACAGAGATATTGTGATACAGACGATGAATCTTCTTTATTGAGACCATTTTCTGCTAACATTAAATCACATAATGTTGTTGGGTAGTTTAAGAGTTTCTTGAGTGCTCGCTATTTAGCTTGGCTTTAGATAAATAAGTTATTTAGACGTGTCGATCGATCATTTCTTACGACCCGGGTCGATTCTGACCTATTGGTTAGGTGATTGTAAGTCAGGTTATGTTAGACCTGTGTTGATCGATCATTTCTTACGACCCGGGTCGATTCTGACCTATTGGTTAGGTGATTGTAAGTCAGGTTATGTTAGACCTGTGTTGATCGATCATTTCTTACGACCCGGGTCGATTCTGACCTATTGGTTAGGTGATTGTAAGTCGGGTTATGATAGACCTGTGTTGATCGATCATTTCTTACGACCCGGGTCGATTCTGACCTATTGGTTAGGTGATTGTAAGTCAGGTTATGTTAGACCTGTGTTGATCGATCATTTCTTACGACCCGGGTCGATTCTGACCTATTGGTTAGGTGATTGTAAGTCAGGTTATGTAAGACCTGTGTTGATCGATCATTTCTTACGACCCGGGTCGATTCTGACCTATTGGTTAGGTGATTGTAAGTCAGGTTATGTTAGACCTGTGTTGATCGATCATTTCTTACGACCCGGGTCGATTCTGACCTATTGGTTAGGTGATTGTAAGTCGGGTTATGTTAGACCTGTGTTGATCGATCATTTCTTACGACCCGGGTCGATTCTGACCTATTGGTTAGGTGATTGTAAGTCAGGTTATGTTAGACCTGTGTTGATCGATCATTTCTTACGACCCGGGTCGATTCTGACCTATTGGTTAGGTGATTGTAAGTCAGGTTATGTTAGACCTGTGTTGATCGATCATTTCTTACGACCCGGGTCGATTCTGACCTATTGGTTAGGTGATTGTAAGTCAGGTTATGTTAGACCTGTGTTGATCGATCATTTCTTACGACCCGGGTCGATTCTGACCTATTGGTTAGGTGATTGTAAGTCAGGTTATGTTAGACCTGTGTTGATCGATCAATTCTTACGACCCGGGTCGATTCTGACCTATTGGTTAGGTGATTGTAAGTTAGGCTATAATTAGCCCTGTGTCGATCGATCATTTCTTGCGATCAGGGTCGATGTTGTCCTTAATGGTCTAAGATGTTGTCCCATTGGATAGGTGATTGGTTCAGAATGATTCGATCAATCACCCACAGGTCGGTTCTGTCACACTTTTCAACCGTGACCTACACTGTACTACACTTAGGGTTGCCATCCGTCCGGGTTTCCCCAGATTTGTCCTAGTTTGGAGGGCGTCCGGGGGAGGATTTGAAAAAAGATCCGGGTGTAACCCGGACGCTATATGTATATGTCTGACTCAGGGGTAACCACAATTAATTGAATGATAGTCAATAAATAAAAACAAATCTAAGCAAAAAACTCATTTGTTCGTAAGCCGCATCGAAGCCCCCAGCGCGGTAAAATTGCCGACAGTCGAACAAACAATGACTAGAAAATTAAAATTAAAAAGTTTTTTTGTTGTGAGAATATTTTTTTCCGGGGAACAACCTCAATTTCACCTAAACGTCCGGGGTTTTTGAAGTTTTTATCCTGCATCGGCAATTTAGATGATGGCAGTCCTAGCTACACTTGAAAATACAACTTGTCCTAATCGGTAAGTAATTTAATTGTTTGTGGATAAAATCTAATTTAGTTTTTCGATTATTTCTCGCTTTTACGCACAGAAACGATTTTAAGTAAGCCGCGCGGCATGGGGGCATTGGCAGAGTGGGTCAAAAACGATCGCATGTTTTTTAAGATCGATGATTCAATCACTCGCGAATGATTTGCGATGGAATCAAAATGATTCAATCTATCGTGCGGATTTGTGCGTGATTGACCCAGGTCTAGTTATTGTCAGCGTTGCTAACTTAGCGGATTTCCCGTCATATCTAACGGATTAGGATGAGCGAAAACGGGAGAAAAAATGTCTTAACGGCTGACGGAATTTTCATCGGAATTATACTTATTCAGATTTTGTCGTTTGCTAAGAATTTGTTGGTAGTTATGGCTAAATGAACGCATTTTTTTGTCTTTTTGCTAGCAGCAACACTAATGGATGGGATCCTCGTCCTCATCTCTCTTAAATAGCGGCTAAGCAAATCAACTTTATTTCCGCTGCATAGGTTTTTTTGGTCGTGCGTAATCTGTTTATATCTGTTGTAAAAAGTTCAACTCGCGCCACAAGTGAAACAATCAAATTATGACGGATTTTATTGACGGAAATTAAATTGTTTAACGGATTTCTGACGGAATTTCGCAACAAACTTAGCGGGATTTCAAAATTATTGTTGGCAACACTGGTTATTGTTAGTATTGAGTGGCTCAAAAGGACACCGAATCCAGGGCCGTAAAACACAATAAAAAAAAAATTAGTATTGAGTATTGTATTTGAAAGAATGTGTACTGTAGGGTTATTTAATATCCTAAAAGTAAGTATTAACATAATGCTAGGGCTGCACCTGCGTGATTTAAGCGCGCGATGACGCAGGTGTAGCTCTAGGGTAATAGAAATGCGTTGCTTGGTATCTATCTAGGTAGTTAGCTAAAAATCTAAGTACTCATAAATTTTAGGCAACCAAGTTTATTTTGTTAAATTCTGTGGGTATGTACAGGCGAAAGTTGCACTGCTAAGACACCTTTTACTTTTAGTACCTTAGCGAAAAAAGTATTTGAAAATAGAGATTATGATGTTTTTTTTCAAAGTTGTGTTATTTTAAGCATTACTTTGTAAATATAGCGTGTTTAAAGTTGTTGTGCAGGATCATTTACAAAGTATCTAAAGCATAAAATAACACGGCTTTGCTAGAAAAGTATAATGGACGATCAAACTATATTGTTCCATAATGACATAAATTTAAATTATTCAATACTTTTTATTCAACTCCAAAAAAATGTTTATCTTTGATATATAAACACCTTAGACTATTTAACACGGGACCTGGCAAAGCGTGACTCTTAGTACTGAAATTATTCTGCCGTTTTCCACGGGAGGGGAGGTAAACACGCACAGCACACATTTACTCATTCACGCACACTCCTTGCCTAGTCCCATGTTAAATAGTCTAAGATAAATACCAGTGTGCCTTTTATTAAAGCATGTTATCGGTGATTGTCACAGACAGAAACAGAGTTTCAACAGACCCTAAAATTAAAATTGAAAGTAATTCCTACATTCAAAATATAATAATATTATTTTATGTGTATGCTCCAGTTTAGTTTGTTTATTTAAAATTGACATGGAATAAGTGTACATGTACCTACTTATACTTCAAAATAAATTATTTATTCTCATGTCTTACCTGCTGCCCCAAGATTTAATGAAATTACTCTAAACAGGTAATTTATTAATATTCTTGAATAAAACAAATCAATATAATCTATAATCACTAGGAGTTGATGCTCGTGATTGTTGGCACTTGGTGGAACTTTTGAAACATTTTTTGTTTGATAAACACTTGTACTTGTACTTAATCACTGAACTATGTAAGTTTTTTTTTTCTGTCGTATTGCACTGTGGAAATTGGTTTTACTGTGGTATGTAGATTTATTAAGTTTATTTATTTACTTGTGTAATGTTTGTTAGTTTACCCATTAAATGGATTTAGCCGCATCTTGCCTACTATCTATTGTTTGACAATCTCACTGTTCAACAATTATAAGAACTTCACAGATGAAGCTAAATACAAAAATATGTATTTTCTCATAAACATACAATTTCGTTTTCAGGGATTAGAGTCTCCTTTTAAGTAAAATGGATACCTGTAATAGG
The DNA here is from genome assembly GCA_910592155.1 of Ypsolopha scabrella. Taxonomy (NCBI): domain Eukaryota; kingdom Metazoa; phylum Arthropoda; class Insecta; order Lepidoptera; family Ypsolophidae; genus Ypsolopha; species Ypsolopha scabrella. Next base: position 2,275,808 of record OU342989.1, on the reverse strand, counting down.
AGGCTCGGCTCTTCCATAGCTAACAGATACTATTATATGATAAATCTTAATAATAAGAAAAATCTTAATAATAAGAAAAACAAAAATAGGAATCAAAATACCAAAAACAAAAAATTTACATATTATAAAATTTTGCTTAAATCTATTTCGAAAGGTTCTAAATTAAATTTTCTATAGAGGTGTACATGAGTAAGTGTGTGTGTTAAGTGTGTGTGGAGAGAAAAAGTGTGAGTGCAAGTATAGTGTACATGTTACGTGTGAAAAAAAGTGAAAAAGGGTCTTTATCTATGTACTCAAGTGAAAGAGTGATAGTTACTATTGTAGCATGATTTATCCTATAGTGTTGTGTTAGTAAGCTTTCTAACTTGACCAAACTTATGAACTCCACTGTGTTTAGACAACAAGAACTTTCCTCAACATAATAAAACAAATGAACGGGTATTGACTCACCGGTATATGAAGCAGAGCTATAGGAATCAGCTGACGAGGCAGACAGAGACCTGCTTCGATACCTCGCCGACTTCTTCAGGGCCCCCGACTTGCCCCTCTGCCCTTCGAACTTGCCCGCAGCCGCCCCTACCTCGCTGGTGCCGCCCCTAACCTGCCCTGGATCGGTTACTGGACTATCACTTGGCACATTGGCTGTTGCCACACTTTCTTTTCTGTGCTGGTCACCATGTCCCGATTGGCCAGCCTGATCAGACATTTTTTTGAGCAGGTTTAAGCTTTTTTCGGGATTCAAACACTAATTTAATTAATTTTCGGGAATTTTTTGCTGGTTTCGTGACGCGCTTAATTCTTTGGGCTAATTTAAATAGTTCTTGGTGGGATTATTGATTTTCTGCACGTGGTCGGTTTGTGAGGATGTAGAGAGGGTTTTATTATATAGTTTTTGTTATGAAAATGTTATTTCAGGCCGTGAAAACTGATAAAATGTCGCAGCGGCTACACGAACAATTGTTTTTATTGGGTAACTTTCACTCCGGACACAATGATGGCTTTAGGTCGAGATAACGTTGCTTACATGTCTAAACAATTTTATTATCGGTCATTTCATGGAGGATTTGAAGAGATAAGAATTATGAACAGCAGTTTTAGTGACCGCTGAAAGCTCGTAAGCGTTTTCCCGAGGTTTTCCCCTTCACCCCCGTCAGAAATGTCATTTTCCAACTTTTCGATCGGTCGTAAAAAAACCGGTGTTTAACGACAAAAACTAGTAATTGTCCTACACTACACTGTCCACTTGAGAAAATTCCAATGACTTGATATTGATCTTCCTTCTGATGGCATTTTTTGTGACTTCACCACACAGCAGCGCATCGCATTGGAATGAATCGCAATAATGGATTTCTTATTTCTGTATTCCAATAAAAAATTTGCTCTAAATTTGAGGCTTATGTACCTACTTTTAACGAGTTTGCATCGCTGTAGCGTTCAATTACGCAACGGTTGCACCGATGGATTTGTGTGAAACAGCCATACGTCAAAATGACAGCCTATACGCTGCAGAAAACAGCAGAAATAATTTGCGCTGCTCGATGCTTGCATCAATGCTTGTCAAAGTCATGTGAAATAGTCGTTTATAACTCTTTGCAGCGGCTGCACAGTTCATCGCTGTAGCGATGCGGAGTCGTTGAACGCGACAAATGTTTTATTATTTTCTACACATATTGGACAATTCTCGATTAATAAATCTGGCCCTTCTTATTTTGGAGACCTATTTAAATAGAAGAATATCCTGAGTAGAGACGGGTTTCTACTCGGGTAAATTCCTGATTGTGGGTAAATTCCCGGAAAATACCGGTGAAAACAACCGTTTGGGTAAATATTCGACTTCTGTAGGAGGTGGTACTTTCAACTTGATATCTTTAACGGAGCCCGATAAAAGGGTCTTGACAGACTAACAACAAAGTTATCGCTTAGGGGTTCCGTTTTTTTATTTTGCGAGCCACAAAATCGACTTTGTAGTACCCGCGCGAGGATAGTTAATGTCTATGTCCCTAAAACAGTGCTAAAGTAAAAATTATTGTATTGTCATCAAAATTACATGCACCTATAAATTTTCAAATCGATACGCTAATTAAAAGTAGGTTGAAATACAATCCATGGATTTGCTTAAAAACAATAAAGGTGATCTTAATTTTTTTTGTTTTTTTTTTACTGTTTGTGAATGAAAGTAGAGTGACGAAAGAAAGTGCTGCACAAGTGAAAGGTAAAACTCGACTGGGCCGCCCTAGAAGGATGTATAAATAGGCCACATACTGAAGAAGGGCAGGCAAAGTAAAAAGCACGCGAAACTCGGCGGAACAGAAGAGCTTGTATGACTAGATTAAGGATGTAGAAGAAGAAAAACAGGTGTGTCAGGATCGTAGCAGATGGAAATCTGTAGTCTCTACCTACCCCTCTTCAGGCGTGAGTATACGTATGTATGTAACTATGAAAAATAATAAAAATACCTGCTAATTAAAGTATTTAGGCCATAAAAGCAGCATAATTTTGTTTTTTTTTTATGGGTATTTACCTGGGTTTTTAGCCGGTGGGAATGTTTCTAAATGAACTGCCTAAGCAGCTGAAACTAGAAACCCGAAATTAGTATATGACTTAAATTTCCGTCAAATAGGAAAGCGAAATCTACCCGAGTAATTCAGGGCTTCCGATAGTTAACAATAAAAAACCCAAAAGTACGTATAAGTAGTTGTGATTAGTCAACTAACTGTGAAATTAAGTAAGTAGCTGGCACAGAGGAAAATAAACAAAAGAGTTCAAATGACGCTTGGTTTTTTCGAAATAAATTCCGCCAATTTTCGTCCAGACATAACGCCCTATGATTGGCTAAGCCACACTACGCGATGGTTCTTCAAAGTTCTAGTGATGGGACGCCATGTGTAAATTTTATCGATATATATATATATATGTTTTTTTGTTTGATAAACACTTGTACTTGTCCACTTATTTATATTAATTTCCCTTACCGGTTTCGCTGTTAAAGCATTATCAAAGGTTAATAAGTACAAGTGTTTATCAAACAAAAAATGTTTTAAAAGTTCCACCAAGTGCCAACAATTACGAGCATCAACTCTATATATATATGCGTTTTGTTTTGTATTTTATATAGTTCTTAGTGTATGACCATCATCATCACCACAAAATTATATAAAATAAAAAACAAAACGCATTGAAATCAGTGTGAGCTATTTTGATACATACAGACATAATATTTATATAGTACTATGCACTTTAAGGTGACTTTCGTTTATGTAGCCAAATTCATACTGAAGACTTGGTAAGTGTTTACTACCAAGGTTCAATGACGAAAATTGCGAGATACGGAAAAAAAACATGTGCCTCTATCTATACTATAGGTAGATAGTTCAAGAACAACCTCAACACAATAGGAAGCCAAATTTTGTTTTGCCTTTATCCTATAAAGGGTAATTGAACCTCAGTTCTGACCACTTACCAAGTCTCCAACATGTATTTAGCTATATACGAAAGTCACCTCGTATATTTAATTCGCCTATGTCGATAAATTACATACCATCTGAGCACAACACAAGGAAAGCGGGGACTAGGATGGCTTAGATAAAAACAGTATGTGAGAGTGAGAGGAACACATAGAAGAATTTTAGTTTGTCCTGTATAACTTGACCTGTAATGAAACTGAAATAACTAAATTAGTTTTAGTTATATTTAACTTTCATCTGTATTGTATTTAGAGCTTCCGCTATTTATTCAAATCCACTTTATGGAGCAGTATTGTGGAGCAGTAGCTTATTGAACGAGCGAGCGAAGTACTCCGAGTCTACTGGAACAATCCGGCGTTTGTATGTATGTATGAATGTTTGTTTGACGATAACTCGAGTATCGTTAATTGGAATGTTCTAAAATTTGGCAGGCGAGTGAATAAGGCAAAAATGATGTTTAAGTTCAAACATGAGTCAAATCGGTCAAGCGCGAGTTCACAGTTCGGGGTGAACTACAAGTAATTACATTGAATGACAGAGATTGTAAAATTTTGGCATTTTGCATACACGCAAGCACCGCAGACAGTCAATACAGGGGGTCTAGAACGAGGCACAAAAAGAGTGTCTTTTGAAAGAGTCTTCAGCTATCAAACTTGATTTCTTAGATTAGCCGAGCAAAAAAAGTGACTTTTCTTTTACTTTGGCTTCTAAAGATAAAGAGTGTCGTTTTTCGAGTTTCGTTCATTCAAAAAGATACTTTTTCGCTTATTTCCGTAGAACGGTGGCATTTTGACAAACGTTTGGTCTTTCTTTTTGCCGCCTTTTGCAGAGCTAAAGTGACTTCTACTCTTCTAAAAAACAGTGACCAAATTTAGTGCCTTTTGTGAAGTTTTCGTAGGTTTTTTGTCATGAAATTGGAGTTTATGACTCAAAGACATTATAATTACAAAATACTATTACATTGCAACGACCATCATAGGTCATTGGTACATTGTAATAAATTTCATGAGAAAACTTTCGACAAGCAAAATATTTTTCTAAAAATTCTAAATTGGACTAGGTATTAGTTATGTACTTAGGTACCTACCTCGTCATCGAGATTTCACCAGCGTTACTGCGAGCGCCCCTACCGCTCCCAGTAAGAAGGCGCGCCGAACCGGGCTATTGTTATTGGTTTCGAGACTGTGCAAAGGAGAAAGCGCCAACCACGTACGACCCAGAACTCAAGCAAAGCTCTTAGGGAGCCCAAACAGAAGCTGCGTGCTGCGAAGCCAAACACGCCTGCACTAAAACACTAAGGAGGACATCGCGGAGTACGTGCTCCAAAAGATGGGGTATCATCCGTACGCCTAGGGTGCAGTTGCTGGAGTTGCGCCGCAACGTCAACTTTTCGGCGTTTGTGGTGAGAGTTCTCCGTTGCTTCCGTGGACAAGTGCCATAGGACAGCACCATGACATAGGTAATGCAAAGTGAAGTGATAATAACATAGTTGATGCTCTATTTACTAATTCAATTTTGTACCAATATACTACCTATGTAGGTAACTTAGAATATGTAAAGGAATATGTGTACCTTGGTCAAATAATCTCTCCAAATGACTAGACACACAAAGAAATCAACAAGTGAATAGCCAACGGGTGGAGACTAGTCCCTAATAGAGATGAAAAGTAAAGACTTGAGGCTATCAACGAAAACAAAAGACACATTTATTCTTCCCTGTCTAACATATGGGTGCGAGATGTAGGCCTTAAACAAAGAACACTAAGACAAACTCGAAAAATGCCAGAGAGCCATGGAGAAAAGCATGTTGGGAGTCAAGAGTAAAGGATAGAACTCGAAATGAAGACCTACGAGAAATTGTGTAGCACACCTAGTGGCTTACTACAGGAACCAGCATTGGCAGGTCACATCCTGCGTAGTAACCCAGAGAAATTAAGTAAAAAGATCACAGACTGGTACCCACATGAAAGAAAAATAACTAGAGGATGGCGATGCTGGGAAAACAAACTTAAATTGACAGCCGGTCCATACTGGAGAAGAGTGGCATGGGACAGAGAACATTGGAAGGAGTTGGACGAGGCCTTTGCCATGTGGCACTGTGCTACGTGACCTAATATAAATAGTAATGAATAAAATGTTCTATAAAAATTAACTTCAAAATCACTGTAGGACAGAATAAAGGCTATATTATTGTTATACTGTGTACTTTAATGTTTGTTTGCATGGGCCACAGATGCCTGACAGTTAAATTATTTGATTTGATTCAATTACAAGCAAAACACTTCACCCATGTAATTGTTATATACCTATATGTTCTTGAACATCATACATACATAATACTTCATATTCTCTGATGCAAGTATCATAATTAGATAGTGTGAGTGAGATGACATATATACAGTTGTGGTCATATAATTAGGAACGACTAATATCAAAGTAACTTTCAGAAAAACAAGTTGCTGTAACTTTAGTCTTTATTACTGTTACTACCTTCAAACGACATGATAATAAAGCTATGTAAGCAGGCTTTTATACTACATATAATGTAAAATTGTTGAACTTCAATTGGTAATTTAATTAAAGTTCCATTTGAACTATTTATTTGAATTTTTCTAGCTATGGACAAATAATTAGGAATGGGTAAAATAACTTAATTTATTGAACTGTACTTATCAGAAACAATTTTAATGAAATAAACAATATTTATTACAAATCTTTTAACACAGCTTACAAAAAGCAGTATTAGTATTTTGTAGGGTGGCACTTGCTTACAATAACTGCCCTGCAGCGATGGGGCATGGAATCTATTAAGTTTTTACAGGTTTCATCTGAAATATTGTTCCACGGTTCGACAAAGGCATCATATAGATTGTTCAAATTGCTCGTCCTTTTCGCAGCCACACTCTACTTCTCTCCAAAGATTTTCGATCAGATTAAGATCTAGACTATTTGCAGGCCAATTTAACACAGTAATTTTTTGATCACTAAGAAACCTTTCAACTGAATGAGCAGTGTGTTTGGGTTCATTATCTTGCTGAAATATCCAGACCTGTAGTCCAACAACCTCTCCTCAGCATAAGGAAGCATAGTCTTTCTCTCTCTCCAATATTTGCTTGTATTTAAATTGGTTTAGCATACCTTCAATCTTTTTAACTGGCCCAACACCATGACCTGAGAAACATCCCCAAACTTTTATGTTTCCTCCTCCATGCTTTACCACTTTTTTCGTGAAATTAGGATTCAACGCTTGCTTAGGCGGTCTACTCACATACTGTTTACCATCAGACCTTAGTCTATTTATTTTCGTTTCATCAGAAAATAACACGTTTTTCCATTGACTTGCTGTCCAGTTGCCATATTTATTCGCGAACTCTAACCTAGCTTTTCGGTGCACCTTCCTGAGAAGCGGTACACTCCGGGCGATTCTTCCAAATAACTTTGCATCAGTTAAGCGTCTTCGTACTGTACGTGTAGATACTCCTCCGTCGCCAAAAACTTCCCTCTTTATGTTTTCAGAACTCTTGAAAGGATCAAAGCCTTTGCTGCACGAACAATTAAAGCATCTTCACGTGATGTTGTTTTTCTAGATTTAGGCTTTCGAGGTACATTATTCGTAGTATTAAACTGTTTGACGTGATTTACAGCATTAAATACCTTAGTTTTAGAGCACTTCAAATGATCAGCAATCTTTTTATACGACCAATTACGTTCATATAGAGCCATAAATAATAATTTTCCGGGTCGATGGATCACAACTCTCCTTTTTGCCCATGATTTCGGAATAATTATGCACTTTCAACTTAGTCAATATAAAGGAGATATAAAGCGATGTAACCATAGAATACGCGGGAAACAAAAAATGCGATAACCATTTTCGAAATTCAAAATTAAGAATTATTTTTTTCCGTTCCTAATTATTTGCCAAGTGGCCAGTACATTCTAAATACAATAGCAATTGAAGTGATAGCAGTGCAATTGTTTTGCATATTGGGTATAAATTATTAAAGCCTACTAAATATAACTGTTATTTTGTGTGGTTTAAATTTGTTATCAGTAAGTTATTACAAAAGTAACAGCTACTTGTTTGTCAAAAATCGACTTTCTTACCAGTAGTTCCTAATTAATTTATACAACCACAACTGTATATATACCATCTCTATTTAATTCATTTTCAATATTTCAATGCACTTTTTTTACGCACTACACTATTATTTATTCTCAAATGTGATGGGCCCTATAGATCGGGCATAAATAGATCAACAGCTTGATGTTTTTTTCGAAGCACGCAGACTGAACAGTGATATGCAGGGCGTGGAGATTGAACACAGAACCTCTGGGTTAGCAGGCAAGTGCAGAGCAACCATTTGTTACAGAGGCAGTCAGGTTTTATTATTTATAAACAATTTCATACTTTTGCAATAAAACACACAGTAATTTTTATGCTACCTAGCTTGAAAATTTGCCATGAAAGACATCATCAAATAAAATTTTGTGAGGGTGGAAAAAAGTGTAAAACAATATATTTGATAATTTTTATTCTTTGAAAATGTTTACTACTTATACACCTGTTACTGATAAAAAGATCTTTTTATTTGTTAGATTTCTACTAAAACTCATGTGCCTCCAGTTCCTTCCTGTCTCATGTTCCAACCAATGTTAGTTTAATGAGGGTCAGGATTCTCTCTACCAGTAGCATGGTGGCTCTGACAAAAGGTGTCATTGCACCTAGTTGACAGCAAATCCTTTTCTGAAAAGACAAAAACATCTATGTAAGATCTTATGAAGGCAATAATATGTGCTTTGCATTACAAGGTTTAAATAACCAGGGTTTGATTTGAGGCGATGCTTCTAATTCCCAATTCAATTTTGGAATCTATGAAATGCTACCTTATTAGAGTGAGTTTTTAGTTGGGAGACATTCACATTAGTTTGGTCAGTAGTAGCAAACAATATGGTACTTAGTGCAAATAAATTTCAAACAATTTACATGGTACCCCATATCGCTGCACTTCAGGCAAAATTACACGCTTTTTAGGGCATGCAGGTTTCTTCACAATGTTTTACTTCATTGTTCATTAAGTGGTAAATATTAGCTAAGAACACAAATACTGTGCACATAAATTTCGAAAAACTCATTGGTGGTGACTGGAAATTAAACCTGGGTCGCAAGATTGAGAGGCCAGCAAGCTACCGCTGCTTCAAACATTTAAATGAGAAGAAAGTACTAGACAACAAAAACTTTGTCTTACCTTCCTGCAGTTTTCTAGCACCACTAGCCACACGATAGGGAATACCAAAGCAGGAGTCATGACCTTATAAGACTTTGAGACTTATTTAGCACATGGGACAGGTTGCAATGTCTGAAATAAAAATGATCGACATTAGCGTGTATATATGTAGGTGAAGTAGCAATCTACTTTTCCAACACTGAAATGGGATAGGAGCCAATCTCAAATACGGGGAAACTTGGAGTATACTTACATCGGGGAAAGAGTAGAAAGGCAATTTTTTTCCTGTGTAAAACGAAGAATAGTAAACGTCTACTTACTTCTTCATACACTCCAACATGATTAGATTCTTCTCCTTTTTCATCAAAGAGTGATTTGTTTCCTTCTTTTCACTTGATAAGTATAAACGACGAGAAATACCTAGGTACCTATTATTTATTTTCCTTCCATTATTGGATATTTATTTTGAAATGTATGCGTTGCCGCTAGCGGTACCCTAATAAACAACGTATCAACTACGTATAAGAAGACGATACGTTGCTGCTAGCGGTAGTGTTCTTCGTTAGGATGCGGTGCCGTGAATTAAAAAACAAGAAGCAATTTTGTGTGTAACATGATTTCTGTTAAAACTATGAGCCATATATTAATAGCCCATCGCAATACATTTGAAAGCAAAAGTGAAGTTAGACAATAAGGCCCCTGGTTACTTGCATCTAATACTGTCAGCCACTGTACCAATGATTCGATATTTAAAGTCACCCATCCAGCGAATATTTTTCAGTTTATCATGTGACCTCTCACCGCTAAAGCACCGGCATTGCATACACTTTGGATTTTGACACTCTTTTTTGTCTATACCCATTTTTTTTTTGAATGAATGGTTGTCTGTGTCTTGGCTTCCAAAAGTGAGAAGAGCGCATTAGAGAAAAGTGTGCACATTCTACGGATAAAAAAAAGAGTATCTTCAAAAGAGAGAAGGTGACTTTTGAAAGAAAAGAGCAAAAGGCTCTTTTCGCAAATTCGACCGTGGTAAGGCCCCAGGAAGGAGGTAGGTACGCACAAATCTAGTTTCTGGTCGGTACTATTTTAATTCGCACATTTTCCTCTGTGGTAGGGTAGCTGGATAATGCTTAGAGCACTAAACCAACAATTTTCTAAGGGACTCACACATAGACATTTGGATTTCTCAGATAAAGATGACGGATTTACACAAGATGTCCTATTCGCATTATAGTGATCCACCCAGGGGGCAGATGAATCGTTTGAGTTAGCGGATTTTGTAATACCGATAAATACCGATTCATGGGCACGTCACTAACTTATCCAATATGGCAGCCAAAACGTATGACAACCACACAAGTTCACAATAGGAAATAAATAACTTCCTAATTTCCTTTTGTCGTTAATTTTGGTGAGTAAACACTTGTTACTTTATTTCTTAGACCGTCAAGCTATTGAATTTCACCCGGGGTTGGTTGCTGATGCTTGTAACCAAGTCTTCAGATGCCTGGAAAACTCCACAAATTTTTGTCATCACATCATCATGGTTTACCGGTGTTAAAACCTTTTCTTATTTGTTTATTAAGTCCCATAATGTGCAGAACCAGCCACGGAAAAATAACAGTAACAGGCGAGTTGAAATCGGTGGGACTTTCATTGACTATTTGTGTTCAGTCGCTAAAAATCGCGTGTTGTTCAAATGTCAGGGGATCAGTACGTATTTTCGCGTTTTCACCACTTTTTAAATTTATGTACGAGCGAATTTATCACCTTTTGTTATCTTGGTCAAGTTTGCCACATAAACATGGTTATTTTGACTGAATAATAGTAAGCAAGTGAATTCTATGAACGAGTACAGATGCGGTATCTACTTGTTTACCAATCACTGTGCATTGACTTTTCTCAAGGCTATAATTTTATTTATATTTTAATTTGTTTTTCCAGCTATTTGTTATTTAAGCCAACATATTTTCATTTGACTGATGACTGTGAAATAGTTAACATTTTGTCCCTTAATTTAAGCCATAAATTAGATTTAATATACATTGTATTTTTGTACACTTCAGTAAAATAAACAAATCTCTGTTGTCATCCTAACAATTGTCATCATCTTCCCACTGAGATCTGTATTAGGCTTGAAACAAGACTATTCGGACTAATCTTTTTAGTTTAAACTTTGGTGTTTTTGTAACCAAATACATTTTCCACATTTATTCTTCTTGTAGTGTACACCTATGTTAGTGCTTTCTTCCGAAACATGGATGCTTCTAAATTCATAGAGTCCTTCACTGACTCTCCGTGATCCTTTGTATTGTGCACTTTCCCCCAGTCAGTCAGCCCAGCCAGGACAGCTCCTTGAAGTAGAGCCGAACAGCTTCAGCATGCTGACACAAAAACTGATCTAGTGAAGGGAAGGTGGAGCTCGTCGCGATCCCTGCTTTTCATCTTATCGTATGGACGCTTACTGTTGAAATTATCCACTAAAGCTGCCCAACAGGCAATGAAACGCTCTGTGATTTATGAAACAAAGACATTCGCCAACGCACTAAAGTTACCAAGGTTGGGAAACAAGGTACACAACTTAAATGGTCAATGGGTGGAAGATGTATGCCATAGAGATGATGATAGATGAAGTCACAAGGTCCTACATAGGAGACCCGGCACAGAAAGAAGTGTCGACAAACCACCAGTCAGATGGTCGGATGATATAACAAAGATGGCAGGGCCAACCGGGACCAGAATTGCCACAAACAGATTGAATTGGAGAGCAAAACTACATCCAACAGTGAACAACAATATGTTGAAAAGATTAAGAAGAAGGTGTAAGCAGACTAAAACTGCTTTTTATGCTCTTATGCATAATAATTTGGCCAAGTGCGAGTCAGAAAGGGTTCCTTACTACCCCCAAAATAGGAATACTAAAAACATTATGGTAAATAACAATGCCAAAGCAACATCAAGGCAAACAACAAGCCACTAAAAGCCTGACAAAAAATTTGCATACAGAACCTTACCTTTTTTTTTGTTTTAGTTTTGATTATGTCCTACAATTTAACTAAATTTAAAACTTGTATGTATTGCCATCTTTAAGTAAGATCCCAAACCAATGATAACATTTAAATAATGCAACTTTTTTGATGTTTCTTGTATGGGGACTAGACTTGATTTCTTAAAAATATTTTATCATCTGTCATGATAGAGACCATAGCAAAACATATTCTGTGAAACTTTCACTTTCTGCCTATTATGATTGAAGCTGTAGACCCCTGTGACAGATGGATGACAGACAGACAGTGGAGGCTCAGTAATAGGGTCCCATTTGGCACCCTTCGGGTACGGAACCCTAAAAAGTAATTTATAAATATTCTAGCATAACAAACAAAATATATATTACATCAAAGACTTGCGAGAAAAAGTGTCAAAGTGATTCTTAGCTGTAATATCTATAAAATATCAAAGTGATTCTTAACTGTAATAATCTATTTCATTATGATGGACACTTACCCTAATTCCAGTGATATTATGTTCCAGCGTACATTAAATGGCGACATCTGGGCGCGGGCGTGGGTACACAGGTCGGCACCACATGCGCGAGCTGCGACCCGGCGACGAGCCCGAACTGGAAGCGGCTCGGACCCTCACAGAGCTCAGTCCCAGGTCACCAGGTGAGAGCGTTCGTTAGTGGTATAATGTTCCAGTGTACCAGGGCTAGGTGAAATTAAATCAACCGACCAAATTCATACTGGAGACTCAGTTAGTCATCAGGAACAAGGTTTAATGACCCTCCAGGTGAATTTCGAAAAAAAAAATTTTTCCCCATTGTGCCTGCACTAGGAATTGTAAACTAGTGCAACCAGTAGGGGAGCAAAGAATGTATTTTTAGAAATTGGCCAAAAGGATTATTGAACCTTGTTCTTGATCACTAACTGAGTATCCAGTATGAATTTGGTCGGTTGATTTAATTCCACCCTATATTATAAATTATTAACTGCATAAAAATAAAATTGGTTTAAAGTATGATCACTAAATGGGCTATATTTTACGAAAACTCTTCTTGTGAACATTGCGAATTGCATACAGTTTTTATCATCCTCTGTAAACCATTAACACGCATCACCACTGATCACACTAACTCTCACCTATAGGCGTTCTTTCATCAGACTCCGGCAAAGAGCTGAAGGAAGCCAAGCACAAGACACCGGAGATGGAAGATAGACCTAAAGACATGGAGATAAAGCTGGGAGTCCTCCAACCAGAAGATGGGACCACATTGAAGGAGCTACTCAGTGTAGAAGAGCAGTATAAGCCCTTGCTAGTGCTTGTAAGTATTAATACTATAAATATAGTTTAAAAATCCATTCAGTTGTCCAATGGAAGCGCTCAGACAGAGCAGTAGTGCGGGGTGTGCAAGGCGAGATGCGGGAGGTATTTTGAACAAGCAGTTGAGAGCCTCTCACCACAACCGCTCCGTTCGAACGCCTTCATTGGACAACTGTGTGGATTTTTAAACTTTGGCCCTACTGACGAATTCCGATTATCTAAAGTTATGTTCGCACTCAGTGACGTCACAGTTCGTGGATAGTTCAATACCCATAGAAGGCGATTCTGAATGTTCGATTTTTCCTGTTTTTGGTGATTGGCAACCAGTTAGCAACCGATTTATAGATATATAAAAGGCACAAAATAAATAGATACAATCGGTCGAATGTAATCGGTAGGTGATAGAGCTGATGCCGGGCTCGACTGTGGAGGTACCACCATCTTACTCGGAAATCCTCCCGAAGTTATTCGGGGGAGAGTAAGAGAACAGCTCTCAGGCAAAACCAGGCGGCCCACCATTGCCTGGGACCGATGGATGGCGGTATATCCATCCCCAATTGCCGGGCCTTATATAAAACAGACTGGTGACGGGCAGCGTTTTCGACAAATTAAGTATATCGGAAACTGCGTTGTGGACATTAGCAGATACAAGGCAAATAAATCCCATGGCACTCAATGTTTTAGATGCCAAAACTTTGGACATGCATCGCGAAATTGCAACCTGCCAGCTCGATGTGTTAAATGCACCGAGGCTCATGAGACCAAGGAATGTCCTAAAAAAGACCGTATTACTCCTGCTCGCTGCTGTAACTGCCAAGAAGAGCATCCAGCCAACTATCCTAAATGCGCTGCGAGAGTCAAATATCTAAATAGGATTAGAGAAAAACACGTTGACACCCGTGCTGTACTCCAGAATACTGCAAAAAAGCTCGTCAGCGAAAGACCTACCCCTGCAGCTAACGGAAAAACATGGGCCAACGTTGTTAGCTCAAAACAACCTGAAGACCAAACAACACATCTTCCTTTACGGCCAGTAGAGCATGATGATGTGACAAAAGAAATGCTTGATATTCTAAGTATTATTAAAAAAAGTTAGGAGTCAGTTTTTACAGTGCCAAACGATGTTAGACAAGGTAGTCCTAATATTAACTCACCTAGGCCAGCATGTCTGAGTCTCATGACTTACGTTTCGTATACTGGAACGCAGATGGCATTAACAAAAAGCAGGATGAGCTTCTGGACTTGGTAAGTGATTTATCGGTGGATGTGGTAGCCATCTCTGAGACAAGGCTAACTGAACGTATTAATCTTAACTTCCCTGGTTACATATTTTGCTATCGTAACGATAAACACTTTAGTGGCATTGGTCAAGGTGTTGCTTTGCTCGTTAAACTTGACATTGATCACACACTGATTTCTTCTCCAAAAACTAAACACTTAGAAGTCATAGGCATAAAACTTAATATAAGTAATTGTAACTACACTATTTTTTCGATCTACCAATCTCCAAACCTACTATTTTTGACTGTTGATATTGACCTACTGCTAGAGACCGATAGTCGGGTGCTACTCATGGGAGACTTTAACGCCAAACATGAGCATTGGTTCCCTGGCGTTAGAAATACCAATGGAAATCTTCTTTTTAATCACATGCTTAACCGTGATTATACTATTCATTCTCCATCTAGTCCAACCTTAGTTCATTATCGTGAAAATCTCACTCAATCATTACCTGATCTTATTTTAGCCCAGAATATTCATAATATCGACGACCCAAGTATCCAAACAATTCCTGCACTCTCTTCTAATCACTTACCTGTGTTTTTTAGGACAATCGCTAACTTTAAACGTAAAGTGATTAAACGTCACAACTACGCTAAAGCTGATTGGAACCGCTATCGTTCGATCCTTAATGGTTGTATTGACCTTTCTTCCACAGTTTTTAAGTCAATTGAAGAGATTGATGTTGCCATTGAAAATCTTACGTCTAGCATGCTACTTGCTAGGGATGCCGTTGTACCAGTAACTACAGTTTCACATACGCCAAAATCCCTACCCCGCAAAATAAAACGACTCCTTAATTTTAGAAACCGCCTTCGGAGATATGATCAACACGAAACAAATGTTGATACTCGCAAATGCTTACGTACGCAAATAAAGTACCTAAATAAAAATATAAATACAAATATTAAACATCATAATGATAAAATATGGAGCGACAAACTTAAAAAAGTTGAAAATCCTAGGTCTGATTTATGGCGTCTCGCTAAGACCATGAAAGCTACTCCTTCCACCCGTAGTTCCGCCTCTTTTGCGTGCTAATGGCTCTAAAACATCTACTCCCAGTGACCAGTGCAATGAACTAGCGTCTGCGTTTTATGACAATATGAACCTAACAAACCACTGGCAAAACGATAAAACTGACACCGAAGTTTCCCAGTCAATACCGCTTCTTGAAAACTTCCAACCTGGAACCCTCCATAATCCTGTTCATCCTAAAGAAATATGGCATCACATTCGTAAACTTAATCTACGTAAAGCCCCAGGTTTAGATAATGTGGTCAACTGTTTATTAAAAAATCTTCCACAAAAAGCTATAGTATTAATTACCAAGATTTTTAACTCCTGCTTAGCCCTAGCTTATTTTCCTTCTGCATGGAAAACAGCAAAGGTAATTGCTATTAAAAAGCCCGGTAAAAACGAGGCCATCCCTTCTAGCTACCGTCCAATCAGTTTACTCCCCTCATTAGGTAAACTTTTTGAAAAAATAATTAATTCTCGTCTACATAAAGCAACAGGCCATAAATTAATCGATGAACAATTTGGGTTTCGAAATGCACATTCCACAGTTCATCAACTTGCAAGAGTCTCTGAAAATACTGCGCACAAAATGAATTTAAGACAATCAACAGGCATGTTTTTGTTAGATATAGAAAAGGCCTTTGACACCGTCTGGCACAAAGGGCTCATACACAAGCTTGTCTTAAGCCAAGTTCCTATACACTTAGTCAAGATGATCGATTCTTATCTTTCGAGTCGCAGTTTTAACGTGCAAATTGGTGATGTTGCATCCGAATCACGCTCTGTCCCTGCTGGAGTCCCACAGGGATCAATTTTAGGACCATATTTATTCCTCTTGTATTTAAATGATATTCCCAAACAAACAAGAACTAGTTTGGCATGTTTTGCAGATGATACAGCTTGTTTAACATCTTCAATAGATATTGATCTCATAATTGACAGATTGCAACTTGCTATCGATGGTCTATCGGCATATTTTACTAAGTGGAAGCTTAAGTTGAACAGTACTAAAACAGAGGCTATCCTTTTTACTCGTGGGAGGCAAATGCCCATGAGAACTTTGAAAATTAATGGTCACTGCATTCCCTGGAGCAGATCGGTGAAATACCTTGGATTGGTCTTAGATCAAAAATTGAACTGGAACGACCATATCTCAAACCTACGTATCAAAGGAATGAAAGCTTTCAAAGCCTTAACCCCCCTGCTTAATAGGCGTTCTGCTTTGAGCAGTTGTACGAAACTGAATATATACAAAACATTGATCAGGCCGTGTATTACCTATGGATGTCCTGTATGGAGCAATACTTCAATCACTAACCATAATAAATTACAAGTAATTCAAAACAGAGCTCTAAAAATTGCCTATAATACGCCTTTCCGCACGAATTTGTTTAAGTTGCATGATAAAACCAAGTTTCCTAGATTATTTGATTTTATTCTAAAACTTGCGAAAAAATTCTTCCTAATCACAAATTACAATCATCCAAATTATTTAATTTCCACTATAGGTAAAACACGACCGCATGAGTCAAATAATCGATATCGATACATTACTAGGCTACCACATCACTACCTGCTAGGCGATGGTGGCCGGTCCGGTGACTGACGTCACGCGCGGATTCATCGCTACCGCTAGGTCCAGGGGCTCGCTCACGCTGCTGTCTTGCTTGTCGTTATCTTGGCACTCGGCGAGCATTGTTAGAAATTAATTTAATGCTACCCCCTACTTTAACAATTAAAGTAATTAGGTAGATTAATTCGTGTTATATGTATTTAGTGGTTATCATTTAATGTTTACTATCTAAAACATGTGTTTTGCTTTTCCGAACTAGCATTTCTTAGCTAGTATTATATATAAATTAATATATATATTTCTTTTTTACATATTTCAATGTTGAGGTCAAAAATGTACACTAACTAAAGTGCACATAATCCTTTGTGTTACGAGTATACTCATTTATTAGGTTTTTTTTATTTTAATTCAATGTTCATGTCTTCCGTTAATTAATATACTCATCATTTTCATAAGTTATAGTAGACTAGTATAGTCTGTTAACGTGTTTTTATATTACGTCTGTTTAGCCTAGGATTAATGTACACTGGGTTGTAAACTATCAATAAGCTATATTATATTTGAAATAAAGACCTTTGAAAAACAAACAAAAAACTGGTGCAAGGGTTTCGGCACCGCGCTCACCAACCCGCCTGCCCAGCGTGTGTGAGTATGGGCATTTCTTCCAAGAGTGGCGAAATCCTGGAAAGACCTATGTCCAACAGTGGACGAAACAGGCTGATGGATGGATGGATGGTCGAATGTCAGTGCACGTGTACCGAGATCGTCGTACGTACGCGTCTGTGTGTGCGTGCGCCCAGAATCGCTGGTTGTATGGAGCTGGCCTTCTGTATATACCGGTGGCGAAGGGTCCATATAACACAATTACCATCGGCTTGTTTAGGAAATGGCATCCATACCACATCTCTTTATTCCGTGCTCTTCGCTTTGTCAAACATTTCCATAAATCTCAATACGACAAATACACTTGGCTGACAGGGGGTTGTAAAGTATAGACCATTCCCTATAAGTCGCCTGGCTTAGGAAATGGAAGCACTGCATATAATGTTGCCAATGGCTCACGTAGCATTCACCCTACTACACGTTCATAATATTTACTTAACTACGTTTTCTATATATTAATTAGACTACTCTAATAAAAATAAAATGTACAGAATGAAAAAATCAAAATTATCAATTATTTATTGATTTATATTTCGCAAACAATACGCATGATCTAATGGTATGAATATCTAGACATGTATCTCTCTATTAAAACGGTATTTTTTATTTCTTGTTCTAGCTCGACGACGTTTGTTCTAAATCGTCGAATTCCTGTTTTCTTACGTTTTTGGCGATTTTTTCCAGCCGACTTAATGTGAACGCTTCTTTCCGATATGCCTGCAAAAGTGAACAGCTAATTATTATTTGGCCATAATATTGGCTTTATGTTGAAAGCTGGTATCCCTATTTCACTAACCCGTCATGGCACTGACACGAGATCGAACCTGATCGAGAGGAATTACGGTGAATTGTTTGCATTTTCTCTTTCACAAAAGGCGTACCTTCAACACAATCTCTTTTGCACTGTTGAACGGCTTTGGCAATAATAATACATAATTTATCAATTAATTTTGAAAAATCTGACTGACAACAATATGACAGCAAAAGCTTGACAAGCAGTGATGCCAATATGACACCAAGGGACAAGTTGTGATGAATGGTCTGTACAAAAAATTTAATGTTCACATTGTTTGCTTTTCTAAGGCGTCTTTTTGTCCGGCTTCCCGTGTTCGCCCTTCGCCTCTGGTATGTCATTCATTCATTGCGGAGAACTGTGGACCAGATCAACGTTCGACAGGCATGAACGGAGCAGGATGGGGAGCCCTTTGCTCAACAATGGGATTTTATGTAGAAAATCATCTTTTTTTGATAATTTTAATATTTTTTGAATTGTCATCTACAATAAGCCTGCTGGTGTGACATTCCCAACTCTGTTCCAGTTAGAACAATTCTCCCCCGGGGAGGATGGCATCCAGTTTAACCGAAAGCTGCGTCACTTCGAGACCACGGTCACAAACATGTGCCCGGACGAGCCCAGGCTGCTGTGAGTTGCACTTTCTAACCGCTTTGGAGAGGTAGCGCAAGATTTGGATACAGTTTTAGGGGTGCACTGGCCTTTTGCCTGCGTTTATTCAATCTCTAGCCCGTTTTCGGCTTGGGTGTTATTTTATCAACACCTCTTATAGCCTATAATATGTTGACCAGGGTCACCACGATGATAATAAAGTAAATCCGTTGAGTGGTTAAAACGAAACGTATTCAGAAAGAAATAGTCGTTTTGGCTTGAGTACAAATACTAATAACCCATTTCAATTTAAAATGTTAAAAAAAATATCCAGTAGGCGTACGGAACCCTAAAAACCGCATCCAAATCCGTTGAGTGGTTCCGGAGTTAAAACGAAACATACATAAATACAGAGACAAAAATTTTAAAAATTGTGGTTTTGGACTCAACACCAATAAACCACTTCCTTTTTACTACTTTATTATTAGTATAGATAAATGAAAGGAGCCTCCACTAATGGCGATACTCCAACTACAAAAGGTGCACTCTGGACACATCTACAAGATACGTTTTTACTTAGTTTAGGTTATAGTAGACCGCCAATACACCGAAAAAACTGTTCATCATAAAATAAAGTGAATTCAGCTGAAATTATGATGATTCACGCAAAATAGGGAGCATACGGACATCACAACAAAATACGATGAAACTACTGTTGCTGCTGCTAGCGTTATAATATGACGCACTGTCACCATGACTTTGTAGGAAGCAGATAGAATTATGATGATTCACGTAAAGTAGGGAGCATACGGACATCACAACAAAATACGATGAAACTACTGTTGCTGCTGCTAGCGTTATAATATGACGCACTGTCACCATGACTTTGTTGGAAGCAGATAGAATTATGATGATTCACGTAAAGTAGGGAGCATACTGACATCACAACAAAATACGATGAAACTACTGTTGCTGCTGCTAGCGTTATAATATGACGCACTGTCACCATGACTTTGTAGGAAGCAGATAGAATTATGATGATTCACGTAAAGTAGGGAGCATACGGACATCACAACAAAATACGATGAAACTACTGTTGCTGCTGCTAGCGTTATAATATGACGCACTGTCACTATGACTTTGTAGGAAGCAGATAGAATTATGATGATTCACGTTAAGTAGGGAGCATACGGACATCACAACAAAATACGATGAAACTACTGTTGCTGCTGCTAGCGTTATAATATGACGCACTGTCACCGTGACTTTGTAGGAAGCAGATAGAATTATGATGATTCACGTAAAGTAGGGAGCATACGGACATCACAACAAAATACGATGAAACTACTGTTGCTGCTGCTGGCGTTATAATATGACGCACTGTCACCATGACTTTGTAGGAAGCAGATAGAATTATGATGATTCACGTAAAGTAGGGAGCATACGGACATCACAACAAAATACGATGAAACTACTGTTGCTGCTGCTAGCGTTATAATATGACGCACTGTCACCATGACTTTGTAGGAATCAGATAGAATTATGATGATTCACGTTAAGTAGGCAGCATACGGACATCACAACAAAATACGATGAAACTACTGTTGCTGCTGCTAGCGTTATAATATGACGCACTGTCACCAAGACTTTGTAGGAAGCAGATAGACTTATGATGATTCACGTTAAGTAGGCAGCATACGGACATCACAACAAAATACGATGAAACTACTGTTGCTGCTGCTAGCGTTATAATATGACGCACTGTCACCAAGACTTTGTAGGAAGCAGATAGAATTATGATGATTCACGTTAAGTAGGCAGCATACGGACATCACAACAAAATACGATGAAACTACTGTTGCTGCTGCTAGCGTTATAATATGACGCACTGTCACCAAGACTTTGTAGGAAGCAGATAGAATTATGATGATTCACGTTAAGTAGGCAGCATACGGACATCACAACAAAATACGATGAAACTACTGTTGCTGCTGCTAGCGTTATAATATGACGCACTGTCACCAAGACTTTGTAGGAAGCAGATAGAATTATGATGATTCACGTTAAGTAGGCAGCATACGGACATCACAACAAAATACGATGAAACTACTGTTGCTGCTGCTGGCGTTATAATATGACGCACTGTCACCATGACTTTGTAGGAAGCAGATAGAATTATGATGATTCACGTAAAGTAGGGAGCATACGGACATCACAACAAAATACGATGAAACTACTGTTGCTGCTGCTAGCGTTATAATATGACGCACTGTCACCATGACTTTGTAGGAATCAGATAGAATTATGATGATTCACGTTAAGTAGGCAGCATACGGACATCACAACAAAATACGATGAAACTACTGTTGCTGCTGCTAGCGTTATAATATGACGCACTGTCACCAAGACTTTGTAGGAAGCAGATAGAATTATGATGATTCACGTTAAGTAGGCAGCATACGGACATCACAACAAAATACGATGAAACTACTGTTGCTGCTGCTAGCGTTATAATATGACGCACTGTCACCAAGACTTTGTAGGAAGCAGATAGAATTATGCGCTCCGTCACCGCTTTTATGGTGACAGTAAGCATACCGTAGTGTGACGGACCTCTTTTATGGGGAAGGCGTGATGTAATACGAAAATGATAATCTTATTTTCTGTGACCAGTTTCACGGTGATCTGTCATCATAATATTGCGTTACTTACCTTAAAAACTCGATTATTTCCTCAAACGTTTTAATTACAGCATAATATTTCCAACTATCACCAAATTTAAAAACAATTCACTGTATTTTAAACTTATGTGATGCTATCACACTCACACTAATATTATAAATGCGAAAGTTTGTGCGTGTGAGAGTGTGTGTGAGATATATGTTTGTTAATCTTTCACCCTGAAACGGCTGGACCGATGAAATTTAGAATAGATATAGCTTATACCCTAACTTAACAAATGGCTACTTTTTATGCCGGAAAAAAGCATGTCGTTAAACCGAATAACACGCGGGCGGAGCCGCGGGCAAAAGCTAGTTTTATAATGAAGCCAAGAAGATATTTTTCTCAGTGTACCAACTACCAAGTTATAGAAAGGAGGTACTCTGTAACTTGAATAAATTCGAGTTCCAGTAATCACTTTCCCATTTAAGGGTGGCGTATTTAACCGCTCAAGCTAATGACATACGCACACATACGAACAGCCACAAGCCACCTTACTATTAGTTTAGGTTACTGTGTGTAACATATTACATCGGAGAATCGTGTCGTGACGATATATTACATGTTTCAGACAAGCGTTCGCAACATTCCGCGCGGCCGCTCTGATCAGTTCAGTGACCGCTCGGAAGCTAGCGGCCGTCGGCGCTTCGTTCACCAGACAACAGAGACAGCAGCTGTTGAGGGGCGCCTTGCTGAATGTCGTCATGCAAGGGACTTTCGCCAGTAAGTACATAGCGATAGAGGCTATAGTCGCACTCATCAGTTCAGTGACCACTCGGAAGTTAGCGGCCGTCGGCGCTTCGTTCACCAGACAACAGAGACAGCAGCTGTTGAGGGGCGCCTTGCTGAATGTCGTCATGCAAGGGACTTTCGCCAGTAAGTACATAGCGATAGAGGCTATAGTCGCACTCATCAGTTCAGTGACCGCTCGGAAGCTAGCGGCCGTAGGCGCTTCGTTCACCAGACAACAGAGACAGCAGCTGTTGAGGGGCGCCTTGCTGAATGTCGTAATGCAAGGGACTTTCGCCAGTAAGTACATAGCGATAGAGGCTATAGTCGCACTCATCAGTTCAGTGACCGCTCGGAAGCTAGCGGCCGTCTGCGCTTCGTTCACCAGACAACAGAGACAGCAGCTGTTGAGGGGCGCCTTGCTGAATGTCGTCATGCAAGGGACTTTCGCCAGTAAGTACATAGCGATAGAGGCTATAGTCGCACTCATCAGTTCAGTGACCGCTCGGAAGTTAGCGGCCGTAGGCGCTTCGTTCACCAGACAACAAAGACAGCAGCTGTTGAGGGGCGCCTTGCTGAATGTCGTAATGCAAGGGACTTTCGCCAGTAAGTACATAGCGATAGAGGCTATAGTCGCACTCATCAGTTCAGTGACCGCTCGGAAGTTAGCGGCCGTCGGCGCTTCGTTCACCAGACAACAGAGACAGCAGCTGTTGAGGGGCGCCTTGCTGAATGTCGTCATGCAAGGGACTTTCGCCAGTAAGTAAGTTTGGGGAAAAACTCTTTTCGCAAATAGTATGTATGAACTTATAATAAAATCTCTTTGGCTATACCATCTGTATCTGGCTGGTTTTAAAAAAAGATAATTCCAAATTCAAATTAGGTAAAATGTGGGATTTTCATTTGTTTTTATTACTGTTAAGATGAGTGAATCTAATGTAGAAATTCGATACATTTTAAAATTTTACTACAAAAAAGGTAAAAATGCAACGCAAGCCGCGAAAAAAAATTTGATGTTTATGAACCTAGTGCAGTGTCTGTGAGAGTAGCACAAATTTAGTTTAAGCGTTTTCAATCCGGAAATTTTGATGTCAAAGATGCACCTCGCTCTGGGCGCCCTGTTACGGATAAAATGGATGCCATTTTTGAAAAAGTGGAGCAAGATCGGCATATCAGTAGTTATGATGTAGCTGAAGAACCTGTATGTGTTCTTCCGTCTTACAGTAAGATTTTTGAAAAATACATCGCGGATGAATTAACTAACTTTATGGTAGAAAATGAACTTTTTAACAAAAGACAGTTTGGTTTCCAAAAGTCAAAGTCTACAAAACATGCTATTATGGCTCTTGTGCAGGATGTTCTTTTGGCACTGGATGGGTCACAGAAGACTTATGGGGTTTTCTGTGACCTATCTAAAGCATTTGATTGTGTTTCTCACGATATCCTTTTAGCTAAATTGGAACACTATTTCATTCGAGACAGTGAGCTAGAAATTTTTAAATCCTATCTAACAAACAGGCAGCAAGTGACTGAACTTAATGGATACAGATCAGACCAAAAAGAAATAAAGCTTGGAGTCCCACATGGCTCTATTTTAGGGCCATTATTATTCCTTATATATATTAATGACATTTCAGCAGCCATTACTGAAGATCACATTGACATTGTTACGTTTGCGGATGACACAAGTTTGATAATCAAAGACCAAAATGACAAAAATATTTTAAATAAAATAGAAATAGTGATCACGAGTACGAAGGAATGGTTCTCTGTAAATAACATGTTATTAAATGTTGATAAAACAAATGTTATCCGGTTTGCTCTTGGGCCAAGATTTAATCAAATCCCAGAACCAGTACAAGATGTTCTTGATAAACTGAATGTTGCTACCACCAATACGGTAAAATTTCTAGGTGAAATTGCCCCTCAAATAGAAGCTCTCACGAAAAAACTTAGTTCTGCTACATATGCAATAAAGAAGATAAAAGAATTGGGCGGAATAAAAGCGGCTAGGTGTGTCTATTTTGCATACTTTCACTCCATTATGACATACGGTGTAGATTTTTGGGGGACGGCTGCTGATGCGAGTCGAGTATTTACTCTGCAAAAAAGAGCAGTAAGAAATATTTTAAGTCTTAAGTCCCGAGATTCCTGCAGAGAAGAATTTAGAAAAATAGGTGTCATGACAATGATAGGAGAGTACATATATCAGTGTATTCTTTACGTTAAAAATAATTTGTCTACTTTGACCAGAATGGGAGATATCCACAGCCACAACACCAGAAATAGGGAAAAGTTGGCTCTTCCCAGTCGTAGATTGGCTAAATTGACTAAAAGCTACTTGTGTCAAGGTATAAAATTATTTAATCAGATTCCGAAGGAAATATGTGCTTTGAAACACGAGTCATTTTGCAATACAATTAGGAAGCAACTTATTGATAAGACCTATTATACAATTAACGAGGCTTTGGCTGATAAGAATATTTTCATTTGTGATGTAGAATTAATTTGACACTGTTACTTAAAAGTAATCCGTTTTATTTATAAGATTTATCTGAATGTTTGAATTATTATTATTATTAAATGTTATTATTTAAGTTACTGTATAGCATACTATACAAGATAACATAAAATATTTATTGTATAAAATGAATTGACGTATCTAAGTACATGATAATGTCGAAAGATGAATAAAATGAATTGAATTGAAAGAACTGGGAATTGACCACACAACAGTTTTGGCGCATTTGAAAAAAGCTGGGTACACAAAAAAGCTCGATGTTTGGGTGCCTCATGAGCTCACTGAAAGAATTTTAATGAACCGTGTGCTCATTTGTGATTCTTTATTACGACGTAATGAAACCGAAACATTTTTGAAAAACCTGATAACTGGTGATGAAAAGTGGATCACGTACGACAAGAACGTGCGAAAAAGGTCGTGGTCAAAGGCTGGTCTGGCTTCACAGACTCTGCGAAACCCGGAATATCTCGCAACAAGGTAATGCTGTGTGTATCGTGGGATTGGAAGGGCATTATTCATTATGAGATGTTACCGCTAGGCAGGACCATCGATTCTGAAATCTACTGCGATAAACTGATGAGATTAAAGCAACAAGTTGAGAGAAAGCGGCCGGAATTAGTCAACAGAAGGGGTGTGGTTTTTCATCATGATAACGCTAGACCTCGCACATCTTTAGCCACTCAGCAAAAATTAAGAGAGTTTGGCTGGGACGTATTAATGCATCCGCCGTATAGTCCTGACCTTGCACCTTCAGGTTTCCACTTGTTTCGGTCTCTTCAGAATTCTTTAGGCAGTGTCAGGTTAACATCACGAGAGGACTGCCAAAACCACTTGTCGCGGTTTTTTGATCAAAAGCCCCAGAATTTCTATAGCAATGGGATCATGTCCCTACCTACAAGATGGCAGAAAGTTATCGAACAAAATGGCACCTACATACTTTAGTTAAATGTAAATTAACTTTATTAAAAAATGTTTTGAATTTTCATATAAAATGCGAAGAAACTTTTTCCCCAACCTAATACATAGCGTTAGAGGCTATAGTCGCACTCATCAGTTCAGTGACCGCTCTGAAGCTAGCGACCGTCGGCGCTTCGTTCACCAGACAAGAGAGGCAGCAGCTGTTGAGGGGCGCCTTGCTGAATGTCGTCATGCAAGGGACTTTCGCCAGTAAGTACATAGCGGTAGAGGCTATAGTCGCACTCATCAGTTCAGTGACCGCTCGGAAGCTAGCGGCCGTCGGCGCTTCGTTCACTAGACCACAGAGCACCGGTAACGAGCTTGTTACATATATGTGGTTAACCAAGCTTTAATATATTTAATAAAGCTTTATATTTTAAATTCAATTTTAAAAATGCATAAAACGTTGGTTTTTGACCCAAATATAGAATCCAAAAGGAGAAAGCATGTTCTAACTACAGAAATTGTCAAAACATCATTTGCAAGTCATCAATATGTCGCACAAATCAAATATCTTTATAACACACTAAACAAAACTTTATCTATTTACCATAAAACATATAATGAATGTAAATTTGTCCTGACTGCTTGGCTTAAGACTCTCAGGTACGAAGACTCAGAGAAAAATTTTCGTCCTATATTATAAATTTAACAATTAACCTTAGAAGTGGTAATTATTATTTATCACATTATTTACATCAAAACACTACGTAATTATTGAAATAATTATACATTTTATGGACACTTACACAACACTTATTCACATTCACTCACACGCCTTGTTCACACCCCCCCTTCTCTCCCACTCACAAACATCCTTCCACTCTCACACACCTTTACACACCCTCACTCACGAATAAGAACTTACATTCAACACTTTTGTTTCTTTTGTTTTTGATTTATATTTAAAATGCGTTATTTTTTTTTTTGCTACTTAAATTTCAGTAAAATTGTTTATAAAACTTTAGTATTTAGTTCTTGGTTCACACTTGTATAATGTATGGCTATGGAAGAGTGAGGTCTTCTGTCACAAGTATTTTATACTTACAAGAAGGTCTCAACAATGTTTTTGTTAAAATGTGTTTTGTACTGAAATAAATATTTTTGTATTTTTTTTTTGTATTTTAACCAGTTACGCACATGTGGTTATGCCGTTACGCACATGTGGTTAAGCCGTTACGCACATGTGGTTAAGCCGTTTCGCACATGTGGTTAAGCTGTTACGCACATTTGGTTAACCTGTGGTTAACATGTGGTTAACCCGTTACGCACATGTGGTTAAGCGTTACGCACATGTGGTTAATCCGTTACGCACATGTGGTTAAGCGTTACGCACATGTGGTTAATCCATTACGCACATGTGGTTAATCCGTTACGCACATGTGGTTAACCCGTTACGCACATGTGGTTAACTCGTTACTCACATCACATGTGGTTAACCCGTTACGCACACGCAGCGAGCACGCTGACAGATCACATCGCTGGAAACACGCTCGCGGAACACCAGTGTGATAAGGAACGTCTAATTTATAAGGCGCAATCGCGCTTCCTGTTTATTGCTTTTCAATTGCTACTGAAAATCGACAACCGAGCAGCCCCCTGATTCTGTATCGTAAAATCACTTGCCAAACCGAGTGCCTATCGTCCAAAACATACATATCCGCTTATCTAAGGATACGTTCGCACTTAAAATGACGTCACAATTCGTAACAGTTCAATACCCATTGCAGGTTATTTTGGAAGTTCATTTTTAGGGTTCCGTACACAAATTACTAAGATTCCGCTGTCCGTCTGTCACCAGGCTGTATCTCATGAACCGTGATAGTTAGACAGTTGACATTTTCACAGATGATGTATTTCTGTTGCCGCTATAACAACAAATATTAAAAAACAGAATAAGATAAATATTAAAGAGGCCTCCCATACAACAAACGTGATTATTTTTCTCGTTTTTGCTCGTTATTGATAACGCCAACAGGTAGACGCTTGAAATATTCACAGAATATTTAGTTATGTATTCACTTTAAAAATAAATATTTATATTTAAAATAAAATTAAAAATATGTATAAGTGGGGCTCCCATACAACAGACATGTTTTTTGCCGTTTTTATAGATAATGGTACGGAACCCTTCGTGCGTGAGTCCGACTCGCACTTGGCCGGTTTTTATCTGTTTCTGGTGAATAGAAACCATAGTTGGCAGTCGATTCAACGATACGTAAGCCCGCTGTTTGAAATAGTATGTAAATTAGAGGTGGGTGCTGTCTGTTACAGAGCTGGACGTGCTGGAGAGAGCCAACCCTCAGTTCCTCATTAATGCGGCCAACCTCATGGGGGATTACTTCGCCGGTGAGTTATACACTAACAACCCAAAGTCCCCGTCACCAGAAGCACAGTATAGGTAACAACAGTAGTTTAACCAGGCGGTGTCCTTGAAATCAATACCTACGGCCGCTCGGCGCCCAAACACGCCCTAGGGCTGCCAACTGACTGTTTACGTATTTGATAATGCTATATTATTATTATAAAAGTTGTATTTAAGCAACCATACAATGCACAACATACTCTGTAATTTTCATGCCATAATTTACGAAAATGCGCGGGAACGTCACAGAGACAACGTGCGTACGTAACTGCGGTGCTACCGCGACTGTCGTAAACAGAGTTGTACCGAGTTTTGGCGGGGGGGGGGGGGGTTCGTTTCGGCCCGTTTGTTTGGAGATAGAATACTATTTGTTATTTATACTATGCCAGAAGCTATCAATTTATTTTGTAAACACACATTCTGGGGTCCTTCAGGTCACGCTACGCTTTGCCGTACGTGGTCTCCATTCTAAAGCCTTCCGGCCCCAACGGCCATCATGTCGGCGACAAATATGGCCTGCCCACTGCCACTTCAACTTACTGATTCTGCAGGTTATGTCGGTTACTTTCGATCTCCGACGGATCTCCTCGTTTCGGATTCTATCCATCAGATATACCCCAAGCATAGCCCGCTCCATAGCTGACCTGAGGGACGTTCTGGGTGGCGGTTGGATGAGGAGGATGGAGGACTGACATGAGTGGCGAAATTTGGGAAAGGCCTATGTCCAGCAGTGAACGAGTACGGGGTTCGCAACCGCGAAAACAACACAAACAAACTCGAATGACAAAATTGATAGTGTGACTAGTGTCAGCGTGAAATTACTTCAAAATGGCGGCCCAAATGTTTATGAGTCAGACGCGTTCCAGTACCACAAAACATTAGACGACAGCGCTTCATATCGCTAGAATATAACCCGACCAAGTGCAATTGCTCGTTAGTTTCGTATTACACGTATGTTACTTTGAGTTGATTGAATTTGGGATTACTTGTTGTCGATTGAATTGTCGCTACGTAACTTAGTAGCAGTTCTTTATTTACAAAATTTATAGCTTTTCTTGGCGGGGACTTTATAGATCTAGCGCATTAGCCATGGCTGTGCGCGGAAAATGTCGCCTTTTTTTAACAATCATGTCTTTTCTGCTTGAATCCCAGAGGGGATGTCAGAGGTGTTATCGGGTGTGAACTGTGAAATGCAAGTTGCAGTATATACACCCGTTACTGACTGACGATTATTACGTCCCCACGTGACGACCACCCGGTGGTTAATCTGTGGGTACATATTTGTAGGAAGTACGGCGATGGGGCTCACCACCCATCACGCTGGGACATAATAATCGTCGGTGAAATGCGGGTGTGCTGAGTATGGACTGTGACTTGCATTTCACAGTTCAAAACTCCTCGGGCGTTCATGTTGTGACGATATGTATTTTTTTATTTTATTCAGTTTCTCTAACTACCGGCATTATTTTTGTGTCTGTTATTTTATTTTATTTACTTTTTGGTCGTCGTACACTTTCATTTAGGCGAAGCCGCAAGCAAAAGCTAATATTATACAAACTTTAAATTCCCTGGTGTCCAGAGGCGCGACTCTGCAACGGAAACAAGGTCCACATCCTGGCGGCGCCGCTGCTGCAGTACATGAAGTCATTGCTAGTGAGCGACGACCTCAGGGCGCACAGGAGTCTCGCAACACAGGTAACTGTTCCGGACACCTTAGATTTCTAGATTTTCAGCTAATTGTCGTGACTGTAGAGATGCATCTGTGTGATAAATAATAGATACCTACCTTTGTTTGGAACCTTCTTTGATTTAGCGAAGGCCTTTGACATTGTCTCAATTGCCTTCTTAATAAATAACTTAGAATCGATAGGTGTCAGAGGTCAGGCCATTTCCTGGTACCATACTTACTTTGAAAATAGAGAACAATGTTTCAAAAAAAAAGGTACATGTAGCTTCTGGAATAACGTCCATTATAGTGTTCCACAGGGGAGTGTTTTTGGACCACTTCTCTGTTTGATATTTTTGTGCTTGTAGTAAGGCGATAGGCTCACGTTTGGACGTTATAATCGTTGGTGAAACGTGGGCGTACGAGTTTGGTCTGTGACTTTAATACTACAGTCCATACTCAGAAACACCTCTGACACCCCCTCGGAATGGGAAAATGGCAACGGACAAATGACTGTTACTGCGCAACTGACTGTAACCACTGCCCGGTACGGCTACTACTAGTCGCTTGTTGGCATGGGTTCCTGGCTGAAGCCTACCACCGGTAAAGAGGTATTTACATCGTCTCTGCAGATGGTGACAAGATACGATGACCTTGACCCTCACTACTTCATATACATAGATTGTTTGCATACCTTTCTTCATAGTCTCCTTTTACGACCACCATCCGTCCATCAGCCTGTGTATACACTGCTGGATATAAGCTTTTCCCGATTTCGTCACTCTTGACGGTCCTCCGTCCTCCTCATCCAGCCGCCACAGCAACGCCCTTCAGATCGTCGATCCAGCGGGCACGAGTTCGGCCTACACTACGCTTACGATATCCACGTAAGACTATTGTCTTCTTTTTAGTTGACGTTGTCACACGCCACAAGGTGGAGAAAATCTTTAAAAATCGTTATGGAGAACAGTATTTTTAAATGTTTACTATTAAGTATGTTCTGTCGTTGTTTTTAGGGTTTCGTACCTCAAGAGAAAAACACGGAGCCCTTATAGGGTCACTTTGTTGTCCATCTGTCTGTCAATACCCTTTATCTCGGGAACGCGTGGAGGTATCGACTTGAAATTAAAAATATATACTCAGGTCTACAGTCCCTTGAAGCTGTGAAAAAATCAGACTTCTAAGTTATCATCTGCCAACAAACTGTAATGCAGTTTGGCAGAAAATAAATTTAGAGTCGTAAGATTTTAGGTGAAATAATTTTTTTGAAAAAAAAAGTTTACGAAAAAAAAGATAAAGCTGTTTATGCCGCAAAAAACGTATTTTCCGTAGACCTAGAACTATGAAGTTTTGCAAGTAATACCGTCTCATACTCATAACTACAATTATATTGAATCATAAAAAATATAGTCTTTAACGGAGCCCTCGGTGGGCGGGTCCGACTCGCACCTGTCCGGTGTTTTCTCTAATTAAATCACAATGATGGTAGATTCGAGAGTTTTTCTTGTTATTTCTGATTTTTCTCCTAAGTCACTACTAAACTTTTACAGCAATTTTTTTAATGATCTTACACTTCATCTTGTACAAAAGCAAGTGTTATTTATTTTGTTTAGAACATTTATGCATATACTCACGCCTGTTTCCCGGAGGGGTAGGCAGAGTTCACAGATTTCCATCTACCACGATCCTGACACACTTCTTTCGCTTCTACATCCATCAATTTAGTGATACAAGCTCTTCTATTCCGGATACTTTTTACTTGGCCCTTCTTCAGTATGTCACCTATTTGGTCAGGACATGTTTGTTTAGAAATTTTTATATATACAATAAATAAACACATCGTCACGACATAAACTCCGAGGGGGTGTCAGAGGTGTTTCCTAGAGTGAACTGTGAAGTGCCAGTTACAGCTCTTACTTGGTACACCCTACTTTCACCGACGAGTATGATACAGACCTGAAATTACGGATACATGCCTGCATTTAGTTACATACTTACATAAATGGTAGGCAGAGATTACAAATCTCCTGCTGCGATCCTGACGCACCTTTTTCGTTTGTTTAACACGTTCTTCTATAACGGGTATTGCATTGTTCTTCAGTAAAATTAAGATAAAGAATCAATTTGTTTTTTCTTTTCCAGCTGATGCAAAATGGCAGGGAACTGCTATCTTTGCTTGCGCAAGAACTAGATGACCTGTCCATCTCCATTCGAATACGACTGCTCACCCCTCCACCGGTCAGCATTATATGGCTGCTGCTATCAGCGGACTTATGTCTCAACAAGTTTCTTCCACTCCCAAACACTCTTCAACAGTTCTACGCCTCACATCTCGACTTGAGTCAGGATGAAAACAACCCGAATTACAGTGAAGTCAGTTATGGGTCCTGGAAGAAGTCTCCCGAGAAACTGGACGACTTGAAAAGTGATGGGTCCGATTTGAGTTTAGCGGAGAAAGTCAGCCAGAATATATCCCAGTTGAATCTGAGCCATGAAGAAGACCTAATGAAGCCGAAGTTGAGGCCAATTTTGGGTGCAGGAGCCGGACTCCTGAGGCAAGAACAGCAGAACATTCTGTCGGTTAACCAGGATAGTTTTGAGACGTGGTCAGGGAAGACGGGGCTGAGTAAACGGTACGACTTGAACTCTTGGAGACAGAACGAGGAAGAAAAGAAGGAGGAGCAACCAGAGCCGGTGTTTAATCCAACAGTCCTGCCACCGAACCTCACAGGGGTACAAAATTTTCCTAATGTCCCAGACTACCCTCCACCAAACATCAATCGCTTTAACAACTACACAGCAGATAACTTCCCCAACTACATGCAGCAAGGAGACGGATCATATATACAGAACTTCCAGGACAGACCGACCAACCCACCATTCCCACCCCAAGGCGACGGATTCCCACAGCCCTTCGTACAAAATTTAGAAAGGCAAACATCTCTACCAGAAAGACAAACGAGTGAAGTCCAAAAATCCTCCAACCGTCGTCCCGTAGAAAACTGGCGGAAAGAAAAAAGCGATTTAGCCCCGACCGATGACCAAAACCGAAACAGACAGAAAAACTGGACCCGACAGCGCTCCAGAGACAATATAGAAGACCCGGAAACGGAAGAGCAGGACAAAAACTTCAAAGATGGCGGCAGTGACGTCAAGTTCCGGATCTCGCGCGCGAACTCCCGGGAAATCCGTCCCGGGAGCCGGGTTAACAGACGAAACAGCACCAGCTCGGAGAACCCAGATGCCGGGAAAAATAGACGGCACGTCTCAGATGTGCCCAGAAGCAACAAGTATTGGGACCACGATGATCGGTGCGATATCGACTACACGAGTTAACTAGGGAACTTATTCTAGTTTAAAATGGACACTAATGACGTCATAGAGTAGTTTCGATTTGCTAGTTAAGCAGGTCTAGGTGAATTGTGGACGTTTGCCGGTCGGCGAAATATCTCTTTCTATTTTTTTTTTAAAGATTGAAATAATCTATGCTGTCTGGATTTTGTTTCTTTGTAGCTTTTGAGCGACTAACCCCCCGATTTCACATTTGAGTATTTTTAGCGCTAAGCGATGCTGGCGGGCAGCGCTCTGATTGGCCCAGTTGTGACTTGAATTAAATTAAAGTAAGAAATTTATTTGTCCCAAATTATACACACTTAAGTATAAATTTTGTTATAAGCAAGAGTTTGGTGACAAAAGGGGCATCGCTCAGCGTATTGCTGTGAGTGAATCTGCACTAGCTGATTTTCAGCGTGTCCCACACGTTTAAAGCAGCTAGATATATAATTATACTAAAATAAGTCTTAGCGACTCAAATTAGAAACTGGGGATAAGAGTCCGGGCTGTGTACGAGCCGTGTTTGTAACGTGATTCATACTGAAAAATTTGTCCAAGAAATCACTTCCATAGAACTTACTACCAAAGTTCCCGCCCTCTTATTGTGTAACTTCAACATATACCGCAAACTCTTTTAACTGTATCAGTGACAGACGGACGGACGTACATACAGAAAGGGGAGGCTTATATTATTAATCGGAACATCCGTTTGGCACCCTTCGGGTACAGAATCAAATAATATGCCCTATTCAGTTGTTGGCATTTACCTCTCATAAACAACTAGACTTACAATCTCGCTCAAAAAGTGTCCGCGATGCATTTTGTCACCGCTATGGCGAATGACGATTTCGTACAACTGACATTGCATCTTATGTTAAAGATATAACGTCTTAATTTGGTTGAAGCATTTTTGCTACTATGCACGTTACAGGTTCGGACACTTTTTGATGAACTTTTCTTAGAGACTGTGTGTCTTGTTGTTTATGAGAGGTCAACGGTTGTTGGTTTGTTTGTTGAAAAGTTTCAATTGTGCAATTCCAACCGAGTTTTGTACACAACTAAGCTTCGTAAATCCGATTTATTGTGATTGGATAGAAACTATGTCTGATTTTCAGCACTTTGTGAAACATCAATACATCAAGTATTACTGATATAAACTTTCATAAGTCCAACCGGTTTCGCCTTAAGGCATTATCAAGGAAAATTTATGAAATACAACGATTAAGAACATTAAGGGGGAAAGTTTCAAGCTCAGTGCAAAATGCATAACTTATGATTGTTTATCTAATTTTTATATAAAATGTATGAAATAAAATAGTTTCAACTTATTTTGCGACTATTGTTTAATAATTATCAGGCGTTTTAGCAAAATTGCGTCATTTTATGGATTATAGTTAGCGTGAATGTCCATACAAACTTTAAAGCGTGTTTTAAGTTGGTGTGCCCATTCACTTTCAACGAAATGCATAAAATTACAAAATTTTGGTAGAAAAGCCCAATTGACATTAAACTATGGTCGCGAAATACCATAAATCACATTTATTTAGTACTTTTTATTCAATAATAATAAAAACAATCATAAGTTGTGCATTTTGCACCGAGCTCGAAACGTTCTGCCTCAAGGTGGTAACGGAGGATCTCGGTGCAAAATGCACATCATAATATTGTTTTTCTTACTTTTGAATAAAAAGTTTGCAATAAATGCGTTTTATAGCAATTCGCGCAAACTGCTTGTTAATAGTTAGGTGATCACATGAAAATTATTCAATTTTATGCGTTACATTTTAGCTGCATTACATTACAACTGTAAACACGCTTTCAAGTTTGTTAATGTAATGCAAACAAAATGTAATACATTAAAGTATGTACGTAATTGTTTTATGAAGACTTTATTATTAATAAACTATTTCCGCGAATGGCTTTAAAACACATTTATTGCATACTTTTATTCAAAAGTAAGGAAAACAATATTATGATGTGCATTTTGTACCGAGGTAAAAAGGTACCTCCTTAATATTGTTGTGGCATTGCAATCACGATACGTTTGAAAATGATAGCGGAAAATGTTGAACTAAGACAACGGTGTAACTTATTTGACAGGACTAAACTTAATTTAAGCATTCTGTCTTTTTCTTTCTGTATCGAAAAGACAAGGACAGGACGCTTAAAATAAGGTTGGTCCTCTCAAATAAGTCGTGTTATACCGAACTGACACCACTAAGGCCAAAAATTACAACAATAGAAATCTATTGACACGTTGGGTATAAGGTTATGTAACGTATGCGTAATTCCAAGTCATAGTTATTGGTTCAGTATGGTCAGTAATTTTGTAGCATACACTTGGATCTCAAAGAGTAAAATAGTTCTATAAGGTGACTTCTAATTATATGGCCAAATTCATACTGGAGACTCGGTGAGTTGTCACGACCAAGGGTCAAAAAGGTCCTCCTATACTAATTTACGAACAACTCCGAGTCAATTGGTACAGTAAATAAGCCTAAATTTCATTTCACGTTTTTCATAGAAAGGGCCATTGAACCTCGGTCCTGACCACTTACCGAGTCTCCAGTGTGAATTTGGCTATATAATTAGAAGTCACCTTATATATTTGGTCATAAAGAATTGATTACAATCCACTTTTTATCGAATGTTGGGCATTTACCTAGAAGCGGTGAACGAAAAAAACATAGAAGTCTTGTGCCTACGGAAACTGTGCCGAGCACAGTTTAGTATGCCTCGTCGTCCACTGTCACTATAAGTCTTTCCAGGAAGCTTACCTACACTGGGGCGCTAACTTCCTATAACAAGTCTTATATCCGTCTCTCATATAATGTTTGTAAACGTGGAAAAAGTGGTATAAATAAATAAAATAAAGGCCACACCAAAAAAAGTTACCCTTGGTAAAGAACCTTCCAAGAGTTATAAAGACAGTGATTCCATTGAAGAGAAAAACGATTTATGAGTCTTTCTCCCTTTTATTATTTATTTATTTAACACACACTAATGAAATACATTACAGACCAGTGCGTATACCGGGTGTAAATAGAGTGCGACCATTAAATGAAACCACATATTCTACCGACCCCACTGAACCACTTCTCCCAAGAGTCATACCCGCGGACACCCTTAGTTTAGGACATAATTGAGTTCCAAACAAAAACGCGTGAACCCTAACGCACCGACATACGGGCGAGTTTAGAGAGAGCGTCGTCCGTGAAGCAGCTGTTCCGGTGCAGCGTTCTAAAACAGACCTTCCTCCTACGAGATGAAGTCTTTGAGTTACAGTTGAATATCTTTTCCTCTGAAGATTTGCGCGGGTTTCTTTTTTCGAATAGTTGTTTAGTATGATCAGTAGAGTATGTGGTTTTATTTAATGGTCGCACTCTATTTACATCCTGTATATTTTGGGTCTCTTGTACCATTTTCGAATGACAATTTGATTTCTGTGTTTTTTTCGTTTGCCACATAAAAGGTTAAAAATCTTATTTCGTGAAACTATATGAAATGCGACAAAGTTATGTTAAGGTACAGTTATTGGACACTGTTAAGTAACGCTAATAATTCAGGTTTTTAACGAAATCGCAATAAATAACAATAATTCTGAAAAGATAACCTAAAAAAATATCCATCCATCCATCAGCCTGTTGCGTCCACTGCAACTTGTCGGTCCAACAGGTTGGTGAGCGCGGTGCCGAAACCCTTGCACCAGTGACGCCGCTGCCCGTCACCAGTGTGTTTTATATAAGGCCTGGCAATTGGGGATGGATATACCGCCATCCATCGGTCCCAGGCAATGGTGCGCCACCTGGTTGTGCCTGTTTGAGAGCTGTCCTCTTACAGTTTTTTAGTGTTATCTTATCAATAAAAGTATCTTCAAAATAACAGTAATTTGTATAGTCGTGAATATAGCTGTAATTTCATCCAATTAAATCCAATTTTTTGTAGCTTATGGGTTTGTTTTGACATTCAGTACATTATTGGATTATTTGAATACTAAATAGAAACAAATGTAAAAAAAATCTTAACAATATTATAATTATACACAATATAACATAGTGACAATTGAAAACAATTGTCAAATTTCACAAAAATGACATTCTAAAATAAAAAACTGAACCACTTACAATTGCAACTAAAATAATATAAATTATAAATTAAATAATGTATTATTTGCATTTTTTTAAACCATTGCTTTAACCTGAGAGTTATCGTTTTGGTGTTATAATTATTTATTACGATTTCGTTATAAAACTGAAGATTCCACCCATAAATTATTATATAATTGTACATGAAGGTCTGAATTTAATTATAATTGTAATATAATATAATTAAATTGTAAAAAGCTTAC
Source organism: Ypsolopha scabrella (assembly GCA_910592155.1). Taxonomy (NCBI): domain Eukaryota; kingdom Metazoa; phylum Arthropoda; class Insecta; order Lepidoptera; family Ypsolophidae; genus Ypsolopha; species Ypsolopha scabrella. Next base: position 2,238,235 of record OU342989.1, on the reverse strand, counting down.
AATTTGATACTCTTTTTGGATAAAATAACGTGTACGATTAATTTGTGTTGAAAGTTGCAGCCCCTGGCTTGGGCTTTGATTTCATAATAAGAAGAATTTGACTATTACAGCCGAATTCATACTAGGTACTTGATTAGTGATTTGTTACAAGTTTCAGTGATACTGCGTGTATTATGTAAGAAAATGGTGGCAGAAAGCAAGCCAATGGACAATTAGAAAAAATATTTATATGTATATCATGTCGTCGATTTTGGTCTAAAATCCCCCCCCTACAATAATCCTATCGTGATTATTTTATAACTCCCCCCTCGAAAAATATCCTGTGGAATAGATCTACCGCGGGATCAAGTGGGCAACAGCTAGTATTTTTTATATTTTTGGGGCTATCTGTATTTTCAAGAATGATGTCAATGTTAACTGACACCCCCCCCCCACAAGTACAATTCCTGGTCTTCAATAAGGAAGCAAAAAATAATATTTATCGAATCTCACCGAAAGGGTAATTGAAGCTGAATCTTGTTTCTGATCACTTACAGAGTCTCCAGTATGAATTTGGTCGGTTGATTTAATTTCTCCCTGTATACCCAGTTTACTTATGTATAAAACGTACTGTCTGTATGTACAAACTACTTACCGGATTTATATGGATTTATTTTGGGCAGTTCATAAATCATTACGCTTTGCCGAAAAAGAGCTGAACAGTGACCATGTAGGTGTATTTCCACGCGGGTTTAAACGGTAGGCGAATGATTCTCAGATTTTGTGCAGCTGCTTAGAGTTTTTTTTAAATAATAATCCTTAAAGGAATATACATATACTTAATGTAGGTATGAAATGCGGTTTAAATACAAGTTAGGTTTTTTTGTATATATTAGTTCAACTTTAATATAGTATATAAAATGAAATTCAGTCAACCGCCTGAATTTATACTGGAGACTCGGTTAGTGATCAGGAACAAGGTTCAAAGACACTTTTGAAGAAATCATTAAAAAAAATTGTTCCCATTACTGCTGGAGTACAATTCCTAGTGCAGGCACTATGTGGCAAACATTTATTTTTCCTGGTGTGTCATTAAACATTGTTCCTGATGACTAACCGAGTTACCAGTATGAATTTAGGCGGTTGAATGAATTTCACCTTATATGTATAAGTATTATTTATTTTAATATCTCATTGGCGCACTATTTTGAAATTTTCATGATACATTAAAGCAGCCGAATTAGACGGAAGAATCAATTACGCAGAGAGTAAAAAACATAGTTCATTAAAATTAAATTACGTTTTAATGTATTGCCCGCAAGCGCTATACCGCGCCTTAGGTAGCTGAGCGGGGAGGGGAGGGGAGAGCAGCTGTCATCTCGTTCGTCAACGTGCCCCCCTCCCCCCACGTCTGTCACCACCCAAGGCGCGATACAGCGCTTGCGGCAAGGTTACAAATGTTGTAACAGTAATTATTTTCTTCTAATTTGACACACATGACAAAGCAAATCTTGGATTTTTATAAATATAGTGAAACTCGTACAGTTTTACGTCATGTGCTACAGTATGAATTATGTAACCTGTACTAACTGCGTAAAATCTGAGAATTGTTGTAGTAAATATATCGATATATGTACAATGAAGATTTCGGCCGGTCACTCGAATTTCCAGCCATTTTCTTTATCCACCGATTAGCGCCCTCAGAAATTAATTCCAAGTTGTTAAATGTAGTAAACTTTAAACTTTCGCGATTTTCACACATTATTAACTTTGTATTGGGGTCTTACTCGCGATAACTAACAACATACCTTAATAGATATATGTCACGTATGTTCACGTCGAATTGACGTTTCGACGTGACGTTTCAAGCATATATCTATTAAGGTATGTTGTTAGTTATCGCGAGTAAGACCCCAATACAAAGTTAATAATTGTTAAATGTAATTTCTAACAAGGGGGTGTCGATAAGCTAAAATTGACCCAAATATTTAACAATTTATTTTTTATTTTTCTTGTTTTAATAAAATACAGGACACAACTTGATGTTATAATAAATTAAAAGTAAAAATTACTACGTTCTCTTGACGAGAAAAATCTACAAACACATCTAAATGTAATTTTTCGGAAAATCGTCCAATTTTTTAGTATATCCAGTTTTTTTAGATATGAGCGAATTTCTTTAGCTTCGTGATTTTTTTACATGTTGCTCTTTAGACGTCAACAAAAATAAAAGTACGAAAACCTAAGCTGCTAAAAAAATGCGCTCGTCCAAAGAAACTTAATATAGTAAAAAAGGGTACAATTTTCCAAAGAAAGCCATTTGGACTTTAGTCTGTCGATTTTTCTCATGAAGAAAACGTACATAGTCATTTTTACTTTAAATTTATTGTAGCGTTAATTTGGTGTTCTTTATTTCACTAAAACAATGAGAAAATAAAAATATATGCTTGCATTTTTTTTCTTAATGGGGTAAATTTTCTTAACGATGCCCCTCTTTAATATTAAAGGTGAAATTATTTAAGGTGAAATTCGATCAACCGCCAAAATTCATACTGGAGACTCGGTTAGTGATCAGGAACATGGTTCAAAGACCTTATTACACAAAAAAAATGTTCCTATTACTACTGGACTAGTTCAATTCCTAGTGCAGGCTCACATATTTTTTTTTTAAATTTCAACTGGAGGGTCATTAAACCAGTATGAATTTTGGCGGTTGTTTAAATTTCACCTTTTATCCTAATGCCGGTTTTTCAATGTTCAGTAATTAATGCAAAGTGACATCCATTCGATTATTCTACTCAGCGTTTGTTTGGGCTTGAAAAAGCCGGCTCTAGTTATTCCCGAGCGGCATAGTACCTATGTTTTATTGCTCAATAGTTGTTATTTTAAGACGCATAGGTACGCTACCGTTTTAGTACAAAATTTGATAAACCTGTTTCTCTGTTATTTTTCGTTATCGAATAAAATTTGAGACCTCTATAGCTTAAGGCATTTACAAAGTCACTATCTGGCTAAAATGTAAAATTTTCGTATAAGTACGATTTAAAGCAAGAAAATCACTTTGTATGTAAATCTGTCCAGCTTGATATCTTCAAAACAAATACAATATTCAAAATTTTGGCAAAATGGCGCCTTTTAAAATATCAGTACCATATGATAGAGGTCTTATTTTTTGGTCTATAACGAAAAACTACAGAGGAAAGAGTTATCAAGTTTTGTACTGAAACGGTGGCGTGCAAACATGACATTTTCCTACAAAATGCTTTGCCCCAGTAAGTTCTTTAGTATAGTTTTTGATATTTATCCAAAAACGCTTTTGGTTGTAGAAAATTTTGTTGCATAATAAAATATGTATGTAAAAATATTACTTACGAAGAAACGCTAGAATATGAGAAATTATCGTGTAAGTTAGACATAATTTAGAATACGTGGAAGAACAAAAAAAAAATAAGGTGCATTTTATTATATAAAGTGGAAATTAAATACAAAATTCTTTGCAAGAGTTGATTTCGTGTTTTTGTTTAATTTATTCATCCCGTAATAGTAGTATATGAAACTGGTACATAAAAAGGTTATTAAAACACGAGTTTTTTTAATAGTACACAAGTGTTTTACTACCTAGTTATGTATAGTTTCATACACTACTTTATCTAAACTCATGCCTACTAACCTGTTTTCATAATAATCTTGATCAAATTTTTCGTTAGCCATTTTTGATTGTTCTTGTATAACGTTTGTTCTAAAAGTGTTCGTAATTTCCGTCGTTATTTCCAGAATGTCAGGTGGAGTCAAATTATCATCACCATCACTGCTGTTAGTAATTTTAGCGCAAAATAATACTAATAAATAAATTTCCCCGTAAACAATGGTGCCGAAATCCAACACAACAGTCCACCGCGCATGCGCCCTAGCGTTCGCTGCCAGCCATAAACAATACATGGCCGAAAATAAAGTTGAACTGTAACCTCCTTAGTTGGGTCGCAATATTGTTTTGTACGCAACGAGCTATTTTGTACGTATTGAAGAATATTATATAAAAACTTCCTTATTTAGTCTATGGTATTTGTAATAATAAATATTAAACCTTGGACAGGGCTGTATGGGCTAAGTTCCTTTTGCCTACATACCTAGTTAGTGTCACATGTACTGGAATAGCAGAAAAAAATATTGATTCAATTTGTTTTCTGTATCAGAGACATCTATATATTTTTAAAATTAAGAAAGTAGTTTTTGAGTTCATAACGGGGATTTTACAATATGAGATTAGGAAAATACAATTAAGGCTTTTCTACATATTGTTTGGTATGTGGTTAGTTCCCAAACGCACAACTTATGATTGTTTCTCTTATTTTTAAATAAACATATTAAAAAGTACAAAATAATGTGGTCTATGGCACTACGCGTCAATAGTTTAATGTCAATTGGGCTCTTATATTACAGTTGCGTTATTTTATGCATTACCTTGTATGCAAGTGATTCTGCACAACTATAATTATAGTTGGGCACACAACAATATACTAAAAGCCTGTTATTGACATGAGCGTACTGCCATAAACCACATTTAATACTGTTTATTCAAAAATAAAATTAAGTTCCCACCATAATACGCAGGCGAACATCCTTGTACGCCATCTAGTATGCAGTAGCAATAACTTAATAAACTGCGTTTGAAAACGTGCCATCTATTGCCCAGTAGAGTAACTTTCGTATACTTAAATCTGTCCCTAAAATGGCCCGGGCAACTTCATAGCCGATGACATTTGTAGAAAGATGGAGTTGCTATCTATAAAATTGGCCCCAGACTAAAGTTTCATGAAATGTCAATAGATGGCTCTTTTTTTAATCATAGTTTTTCAGGAAGTCCTCAATGACAAAAGTCTTGATAGGTTGATTTGAATTTCAAAGGTGCATTCAGTTTTATTTATAAGGTGGCATAGTAAATGTGAAAAATTCATAGGTAATTAATTATATTAAAAGTATTTTAGCAAACACAGTATCTGCGATAATACCCACATGATACCACATACATACAGACCATACATTAATAATAAACGCATAGAGTCGACTTGAAGCAATTTTTGCTCAGTGAGTTACGGGCTCTTTTAGATATTAAATATTGCTTGTTTCCAAACAAAATATACAGGAGAGATTAGTTAAGGTATTAAAAAATATGTTTCAAGCATAAGCCAGCCAAAACAACCCATTTTATACGTTTCTTCGTACAATGTAGCTTAAATGTCGCTTGGTTTTTGTATGGAAACTTGCCATCGCTATTTAATCCTTAGGTTTAGTCTGTATGTCTGTGCATGATACAAAATGAATTTAAAAAAAAAAGTATTTTAGGTATTAGATAAAATTACGTATTTTTCATCTTGTATATATTTATATTTTTCAGATACTTTTACATCTCTAGCTATAAGACCTAATTGTGTACGGAATGTCAAGTTTCTAAGTCACCTATAGGTTTTCATGGTGAGCTAATTTGAATTAAATTTATTACGCAAACTTTTTTCCGCGTTAAATTAGAAAACCGATTTTTAACAGCACCATAGAGACGAAGACTTCTGTAGGAGGTATTGTATCAGTTTAAACTTGTTCAAGACGGACAACAAAGTTAGCCTATCGCACAGTCACATAATTATTACTAAGTAGCAGACCAAACACAAGGATTAAATAGCGTGGTAAGTTTCCATGCAAAAATAAGCAACATTTAGGCTTCATGGTACGAAGAAACGTATAAAAATGGGTTGTTTTGGCTGGCTTATGCTTGGAACATATTTATTAATTCCTAAACTAATCTCTAGTATATATTTTGTTTGGAAACAAGCAATATTTAAAAAAGCCCGTAGTTCACTGAGCTAAAATTGCCACGCGTCGACTATACGTTTATTATTAATGTTAGGTCTTCGACTATATAATACGTCTGTGGCCTATCAGTTGCGAAGGGTGACCGTTTTAAAAAGGGAAGCCGAACAAAAAATTCGCCTTACTCAGAAAAGCAACCAAGGAAAACATACATTTTTTTGTCAGCAAAGTGTATTTGCCGTATTGAGATTTATGGAAATTTCGACAAAGCGAAGAGCACGACATAAAGAAATGTAGTATGGATGCCATTTCGTAAACAAGCCGATGGGAATCGTGTTATATGGACTCTTCGCCACTGTAGCCTATAAAGGTTCCGTTTTCTCATTTTGAGATACCCAAAATAATAAACCCAATCATATCGCAACAAGTTTAATCTTCATCATCGTCGCTATCTTCATCCCGTTTGATTCGACCAGCGAGTTCGGTGGCCGGGTTGAATACGCCATTGGTCTGTGTGTTACATATGAAACACCGCGCTGATTTCTTGTAGTGGCCGAGCGCGCATTTCTCGCAGAAGTAGTGTTTGCATCTGTAGACAGAAAAACAACAACGTGACTGTATCTATTAAGTGAAGCCAAAACTACCATCCATCCACCCATCAGCCCGTGTTCGTCCACTGCTGGACATAGGCATTTCCGGAGTCGCCCCCCGCCCCGGTGTTCGCCTCACCCCCTCCGTCGCCTGTAGCATACTCACTTAGTAACAACGGGCTCGGTGAAGCTCCCCCTACATATGAAACACTTGAAGGGAAGCTCGTCGTCGCTGTGTATCTCGTAGTCGGAGTCGCCCCCCGCCCCGGTGTTCGCCTCACCCCCTCCGTCGCCTGTAGCATACTCACTTAGTAACAACGGGCTCAGTGAAGCTCTCCCTACGTATGAAACACTTGAAGGGAAGCTCGTTGTCGCTCTGTATCTCGTAGTCGGAGTCGCCCCCCACCCCGGTGTTCGCCTCACCCCCTCCGTCGAATGTAGCATACTCACTTAGTAACAACGGGCTCGGTGAAGCTCCCCCTACGTATGAAACACTTGAAGGGAAGCTCGCCGTCGCTCTGTATCTCGTAGTCGGAGTCACCCGCCGCCCCGGTGTTCGCCTCACCCTCTCCGTCGCCTGTAGCATACTCACTTAGTAACTACGGGCTCGGTGAAGCTCCCCCTACATATGAAACACTTGAAGGGAAGCTCGTCGTCGCTCTGTATCTCGTAGTCGGAGTCGCCCCCCGCCCCGGTGTTCGTCTCACCCCCGCCGGCACCTTCTTCCCGCTCGAGCTGCCAGCCGTGCTTATAGTCGGATCGGTCGTGCAGGAACTTGCAGGAATCTAAACATGTTATTAATATTTATTTTATGCTATACTAGCCTTTGCCCGCGGCTGCACCCGCGTTTATTCAATCTACGCCCCGTTTTCAGCTTGAACGTTATTTTATGAACAATCCTTTATAGCCTTTATATTTCTTTTACTAGCTTCTGCCAGCGGCTTCGCCCGCTCGGCCTACAGGAAACAAATGACTTTTTTGTTTCAGAAACAAACAATATAAGCGCTCTCACCCCTCCTCAATTGAATATAGTTAGGTATGCAAATTGTCAATCTCCCAAGCAAAGCAATAAGGACGAAGTTCTCCGTAAAACTAAACTAATCTCTGGAATGAGAGTAGTATGGTTGTAACAGAACTCAAACCGTGTGTAAAAAGATCTAATTAGGAGACAACCAGAAGTGGATGATAAATCCTACTAATATTATAAATGCGAAAGTTTGTGCGTGTGTGTGTGTATGTTTGTTACTCTTTTACGCTGAAACGGCTGAACGGATTTGGATGAAATTTAGAATGCATATAGCTTATACTCTAACTTAACACATAGGCTACTTTTTATCCCGGAAAAATGCATGGTTCCTGTAGGATAGATCCATATCATTGAAAAATCAGGTGTCTAATTAGCGCGGTCCGTTATCGTTTGTGGTAAAATAAGACAAGGCTATGTTATCTCATCACACTTCACACTAATATTATAAATGCGAAAGTTTGTGTGTGTGTATGTTTGTTACTATTTCACGCTGAAACAGCTGGACGGATTTGGATGAAATTTAGAATGGATATAGCTTATACCTCAACTTAACACATAGGTTACTTTTTATCCCGGTAAAAATCATGTCGTTAAACCGAATAACACGCGGGCGGAGCCGCGGGCAAAAGCTAGTAATTCATATTGTTTACAAGGAAATACTATATCTACCGCAGTATTTTCTTATAAACAATATATTTTGTTTTTCCTTCAAGGGAGAATCACCAGACTGCTCTGCTCTGTACTGTATTTAATTTAATTTAATAGAGAAACAAACGCGTTTTTTACATGTACTTACTTATAACTTATAAGTAAGAACATGTAAAAAAGCGTCTGTTTACCTATTTTAATTACTTATAACTTATAAGTGAGAACATGTAAAAAAACCGGTCAAGTGCGAGTCACACTCGCATACCTAGGGTTCCGTAATTCGACAGTTTTGGGAAGAGTCAGGAAGAAGGTATTTAAAATCTTGCCCATAATTGTTTATGATAACTAAAAAAATAATTGATTGTACCACAAAGGAGAGACTCAAATATTTTTATACCATACTCGAAATAAAATTCGTGGATGAAAAGTTTAATTTTGTCATTTTACTATCTTGAATTTCTCACCCGCAATATTTTTCCTGTAATCTTTACTTAAGCCCAAATTACCATGATTTTTGTCATGTTTTTCGGTTCATTTGAACTTTCGGAAATAAGGGGGGGGGGGGACATGCATTTTTTTGTGGTTTTTCAATGATTTCTCGAAATCGGTGCCAGTAAATATAGTAAAAGTATACAAATTTTACAATCAACTCTTTATTATCTACTATTTGATACCCATATTGTACATATTTTTAAGAATTTATTTTTTATTTTTCTCACTTTTGTATTGGATATTTTTGAACAATTTAAAATGTTTCATTTTTTTTTGTACCGTCTTATGTAAGCAACTGATTGCTATTTTTGTGGAAAATTTCAAGTCTTTATCTTTAACGGTCCTAAAGTTAAGAGGCTGTAACATACGGACGGACGGTCGGACGGACAACGGAGTCTCACCATAAAAGTTCCTTTTGTACCTTTTATGTACTACGGAATCCTAAAAACGCGTCTGTTTCTCTATAAAATAAAATTAAATACAATAGGAGCCTGGTGATGAGTCTGGTGATTCTAGCACTTGAAGGAAAACCAAAATACGAGTTACATCGGTTCAAAAAGGTTAACAAGATACTCTTAGCGCCATCTATCGTCAATGAACCTCGGTAAAAGCTGTCAAACAAGTCATTCCAGATGGCGCAATTTATTGCAAGGGGTCCTGGGGTTAAACTTTTTATCTTAATTTTTATTATTTGTCGTGATAGAGACCGTAGTAACAATTTTTATTATTTGTCGTATCAGAGGCCATAGTAACATGTATTCTGTGAAAATTTAAACTTTTTACCTATTGTGGTTGTACCTGTAGACCCCTGTGACTGTGATAGACAGACAGACAGCGGAGCCTCATGAATAGGGTCCCGTTTGGCACCCTTCGGGTACGGAACCCTGAAAATCGTGTGTCTGGAGTACGGCGATAATGCCGATCCCCTATCACGTTGGGACATAAAAATCATCAGTAAAAAGTAGGTGCAATCCACACTGGTAACACCTCTGATATTCCCCGAGGATTAGCCGCGTGCTGACTGAGCGAGCAGCTTCGTAAGGCCGCCTCGGCCGTATGCCACGCGAGGCTGCCTCGGTATGAATTCAACGACACGAGGCAGCCGCGCGAGAAAAGGCCGAGCCATAAGCCATCCAAACATCTCTCAGTCATCTCTATGGTACTACCTCATCAAAGACTGTATTGTTCTTTTCAAATCCAGTACTGGCAAATTCATTATTGGGTGTGAGAAGTATAGTTCCCCATGCATCTCTCAGCCCTCTATTTGTACATTTGTACAAATAATAAATGTATAATCTGGACCTTGCGTATCCCAAAGAAGTTTGTAATCCCCATACAGCTGGGTTAGTTTCAAACACAGATCCTTAGCCATGTTGCGAGCGGGCGAGGAACACAACGTCCGTCCTGAGTGAGCGCGGCAAATGGACTGAGGCACCTTTGCTTTAAGCACGACAAAAACCGACACCGGGCGGATCGGCAGCGCCACGGCTCGGGCGAGGCCGAGCGTACGCTTGCCTCGGGCGAGGCGCGAACTGACCGACCGAGCATTTGCCTCGCGAGGCTGTTCGCTCAGTCAGTCCGCGGCTTGACATCCGGACAAGACCCTCAAAACGACGGACATTATATAGAATCACCTGTTGTTTTATGCTGAAATGAAATGAAACTTATACTAAAATAAATAAGGATTATTTTACCTCCGAAACCACAGAAGCCTGTTTCCTTATAGTCTTTGCAGATGTCGGGTTGGTAGTCCCATCTGTAAATAGAATGTGGGAATCGATTAAACCCTAAAATCAAAATAAAAATTATAATAGGTCTGTACCTATGAAGTTGCCGAAAATTTCTAACAGATTCATGATTTCATAACTCCTGTAAATCAATAGCTATTTCCATTATTTGTTTTTTGTTTGAAACTTGATTTCAAGGTTTTATATCTCCGTATTAAAATTTGTTTTTATTTTCAGTTTGATTACTACAATTAAGTCTCGTCTTAAGTGTCATCCGTTTTCATGATAAGATTTGTAATAATTATTAAAAGGTGACACTTTTCAAAAATTTTATTGTGGTTTCTGTTAGCTTAATGTTGTCTCATTCATATACAATTTGTTTTATAAAATTTGAAATTGTCCTTCCTAAAATAAATGGAAAAGCTTTTGTGCTGAAAAGTGAGTTTTCTTCAAATTCTCCATACAAAACAGCAATTTCAAAGGAACCTATTTATTAATATTTTAATATTTAGCTTTTAAGTGCTTTCAATCATTTAAGGCGCTTGGCCACGCCACCTTTTTAGTACAAAATTTGATAACCCGTTTCTCTGTTGCGTTTCGTTATACACCAAAGTTTAAGACCTCTATCATCTGGTATTGATATTTTAAAAGGCACTGTTTTGCCATGATTTTGAATATTGATTTTATTTTAAAGATATCAAGGTGGACAGATTTACATACAAAGTTGTTTTCTTGCCTTAAATTGAACCTACACCAAAATTTTACATTTCAGCCAAACAGTGTCCTCGTAAATGCGTGTATTAAACAATACAATACAATACAATATTCTTTATTGCACACCAAAAGACAAATAAAAAACATAAATTTTAAAATATAAGTTAGCAGGGTACAATTGGCGGTCTTATCACTAAAAGCGATCTCTTCCAGACAACCTTTGGATGGAAGAACTCTTAAAATTAAAAGGTGTATAGGCGGTGCACAGAATAACGGTTTTTAAAATAAAATAAAATAAAGCATTTTGATTAAAATGTAAATATATAATATACATAAACAATAAATAATTTCATATATATTTATAAATAAATTATATATTTTATATTATGTTGTTTACGCAACTCTGCGTACGCGCCTGTCTTTTTGCTGAAGACGGCCCTGCGCGGTGGTTTCTAGCAGCGAGTGCGCGGATTGGCGACCGTGACAGGACCAATGTTTATAAATAATCTTCTTTATTATTGGTTTACTAGGTATTCAGTTTATTAATTAATGTTTACAATGGTGGTTTTCATAAGCACAGAGTTGTTATGGTTCGTACGGTGCTCGATAGACTGCCGATGCGCGCCAATCCGCGCACTCGCTGCTAGAAACCACCGCGCAGGGCCGTCTTCAGCAAAAAGACAGGCGCGTACGCAGAGTCGCGTAAACAGAGTTCTTAAACTTTAGTCTATGATGAAAAACAACAGGGAAACGGATTATCAAATTTTGTACTAAAACGGTGGCATGCCTATGCGCCTTAAGTCTATTAACTTATTTGAATTGTCGGAATCAGACGCGAGTTCTACTAGCATTTGACCGGTAGCGTAGATAATAATTAGCTTTACCCCACTGTCTTTTTACTTGGGGCATTGGGAACGAATTCATTGGAATCCAGACGTGGAAACGGCGAATTAACCGTCGTATTAAAGATATTGCGTGGAGTTATAGGTTGTCCCGCGTTACATGACCAGTTGTGCCGATTATATGTCCCTAACAAGTATGTTGCCACAACACGATCCTCTCTACACGACGCCATCTTGCGGTTCCTAATTGTAAGACTGTGTCGCATTCATATTCCCCTCTCTGCCGAATTATCAATGGCCTGAACTTAGTTCTCAACCATTCGTCTGACTCTGACATCTTTCATGATCCATGCAGCAAGATTTTGAGGGTTTGCTCTGATTATTGCGAACGTAATGCGAATGTATCAAGTTGTGTCTAAATATTTATTGTTATATTCTAATTTTAATTCGAATATTGTTAATTAATTACTGTAATAGGTATAACCGTTGTAATTAATTAGTTAAGTAAATAAATAATACTAAGAAATTTTCACATAATTCGTGTTATTATGCCTTCTAACACGACAAAAACTAAAATAAAAAAGGGTGTCACATAAAAGGAACAGTTACTATACTGAGATTTTTAATGCACTTTTTACAGTTTTACTAGCAAGCTTTTTTTTTTACATTTCAGCATACTTTGTATAAAAACTGTAGAACGGCTTTTAAACCTAAAATTCTCGTACTTTTGCGTACGAGAACCTTGTTTGCCATTAGGTAAAATTCACGTACACGTGCGAGAATATTCTCGTACGTCTGCCAACCCTGGTACTTACAAAAACAGACAAGTGCGAGTCGGACTCGCCCACCGAGGGTTCCGTTAGAGACTATTTTTTAATCACAAATGTATAGTTTTTCAGATTTTTTCTATACTTGCGGTATAAGACGGTATTACTAGCCAAATTTCATAGTTCTAGGTCAACAGGAAATACCCTATAAATTTTGATTCCCTTGAGTGTCAAAATTTACGGTTTTTGCGGAATAAACGGCCGTATGTTTTTTTTTTCACGTTTACTTAGAGGTTTGATTTTTTCACAGCTTCAAGGGACTGTAGACCTGAGTACGTGGACGCACTATAAGTTTCCGGAATGAATATGAAAAAATACTATTAAAGGTACAAAATTAATTTATTGTTTTTCAAAATAATCTCCCTTGGCGTCTATGCACTTTTTCATTCGATCAAACCAGTTTTGAAAACTTTTGTGCCACTCCCCTGTGGTGACCTCTGAAACGTGTTTTTCATACTCCTCGACAGCCTCTTCTGGTGATGAAAATCGTTGACCGCGTAATTGGTTCTTAATTTTTGGGAACAGAAAAAAGTCACAAGGTGCCAGGTCGGGACTGTATGCAGGATGACTCATGAGTTCTACATTTTTCGTCTTCAAAAAGTCGTTTGTCTGTCTGGCCGTGTGAGAACTAGCATTGTCGTGGTGCACGATGATACGGCGTTTACGGTTATTTTTACGGAGTTCGTCAATAACTTCCGGCAAACAAATGGTCGTGTACCAGTCACTATTCACGGTACGACGATTCTCTAAAGCAACAGTAGCCACGTGTCCAGTTTTATTAAAAAAAGAAGCAATCATCCGCTTAGATGCACTTTTCACGCGCGCCACTTTGGTTGGTTTCGGCTCATCTTGAAAGACCCATACGCTCGATTGCTGCTTTGTTTTGGGATCGTAGCAATAAATCCATGTTTCGTCACCTGTTACTATGTCCCACACCAAATTTGACGCACCTTCGTTGAATCTGGTAAGCATGGCACTGCACCAAGTGACGCGGTCCGTTTTTTGAGCCTCGGTCAAGTTGTGTGGGATCCACCGCGAGCACAGCTTTCTCACACCCAAATGTTTGTGTAGGATTGATTGTATTTGACTCATGCCTATTTCTAAGGATGCGCGAATTTCATGGTAGGTCACATGCCTGTCTGATTCAATCATACGGCGCACAGCATCGATGTTTTTGTTGGTCACAGCGGTGGACGGCCGACCATCGCGAGATTCGTCACTGAGATTGATACGACCACGCTTGAATTCTGCAAACCAGCTTTAAACAGTCGTCTTGCATGGTGGTTCATTGCCAAAAGCTGTTTCAAGCCGAGCGATGCTCTGTTGAGCTGTTAAATTACACTTAAAATCGTAGAAAATCATACTACGAAAATTTTCCCGAGTTAAATCCATGTTGATGCAGACACACAATTTTTTAAATGGCGCCACAAGGTAAAAACAAAAGACAGTCAGATGAAACAAACTGCATTCTACAGCCAAAGAGTTCTATTTTCAAATGTTGCAATAAATTTTTAAATATTGTTTATGTAAGTGGCCTGTTCCGGAAACTTTTAGTGTTACCTATGTATATGGTTTTAATTTCAACTTGATACCTCCACACGTTCCGAGATAAAGGGCCTTGACAGACAGACAGACGGACAACAAAGTGATCCTATGAGGGCTTCGTTTTTTCCTCTTGAGGTACGGAACCCTAAGAATACGTTCAGAGTTATCTTCTGGATGACTATTTATAAAAATAGTATTACTCGGGTATAAAATGAGCTTTTTATGCGCTTTCCTCTCCCACTGCACCGCCCGCCCCCGCTTACATCTAGAGTGCCTCGTCCCCTCAGCATCTGTCGCCCCGCAGGTCTAGTTTTGTCTACCCTACACTACAGTGGCCCTCAGGTTGGCTGAACTATCCAACTTCAACATAGCGACACAAAATACGTATTACCGCTTCGATTGTGCAGTTGCGACTGTCTGTCACTGCACGCGCTTCCCTCTCCCGCCCGCCCCCCGCTCACATCTAGAGCGCCTCGTCCCCGCCACCGCCTGCCGCCCCGCGGGTGCTGTTTACCTGACAGTGGCCCTCAGGTTGGCCGGGGCGCGGATCGGTCCTTTCCTGACGAGTCCAGAGCTCGCGTTACCGGCCGCCGTGTCGCGCTTCTTGTAGTATTGCGCGTAGTTGTTGATGCCGCGGTAGATCTGCAAGTATACAAGTTTATTAATCAGATAATAAGTAGTTTTTAGGGGATTCTATTACTAAGCCTCGCTGTCTGTCTGTCCGTCTGTCACACGGGTCTACAACTTCACCCGTGAAAGATAGAAAGTTGAAACTTTCACAAATAATAAAAATTTAAATAATTGAAACCGAAGAGGGGTGCCTACAGTGGCGTGCATTGAACTTTTTGCTGGAAAAGTAATGAGAAGGTCAAGTTTGACGACGGTGCCCATACAATGAGCCTCGAAAATGTAGCATTTTTAATGTTATTTGTTTAAGGGGTAACTTTTTACCTCGGTACAAAATGCACATCATAATATTGTTTTCCTAACTTTTGAATAAAAAGTATGCAATAAATGTGTTTTTACGGCACGGGGCGGGAGAGTGAGAGATATACTCACCCTCTCACAACCCTCCCGCCCGAACCCCACGCGGTTCCCTTTATCGTCACTCCCCGTGTCCCTTTAGCGTCGCGGACGAATGACTTACCTTATCGTCTTCCTCGCCCTTCAGATCCTCGTTAATCTTCTGCGCCTTCTCGAAGATGGCCTGAGCGTCCTTGTCGTGTTCTGTGTCCAGCTGGTAGGTGGCTGTGGCGTTCTCTCTGTGCTGCGTCACGGAGAGAGTCACCGCTGGACGCTCTTTTGGCTGGGGACGACGAAATGTATGTTAGCTTTTAAGGAAAAATTATACCTATTCATTAAAATTAGAGTGATTTGACATCATGAATGGTTAAAAACGGATAGACTCTCATTTTAACTGTGTAAGGAGGTACAGGTCGAGTACTCGCCTGATCGCCATGCACGAAAGTACTCCCAAAGAGTCCTGATGATGATGAGTCATAATTTCATCCAAAGCTCCACCTGTGCCTCCTCGCACAATTAAACAAGTGAGTCCTATCCTATCTTGTCCTATCCGTTTTTAAATATTCAAAAAATATATTATAACAATCTCTTTATATTAATAATCAATTATTATTATTAGAAAAAACATCTGAATATATATTATTTTTAATGACTTCCAGAGCCCTTTTATTTTTGAAAAATGGATTATAATTTATAAGTATCCCCAATACAGACCACTCTACAAATAAAAAAAAAGCCAGGTTTGGCCACTGCTGGACTTCACCACTCTTGTTGGTCTGAGATGTGGATAAATAACGGCTTATACACCTTTAGAATGATAGTGACCTAACCCAAAATTTTACATTTTAATACATTTTTGCATTATTTCTATATTTTTATTCAACAGTTGCATAGCTGAAACCTTACTTTCCATTATGCTAAATAGATTTCAGTAGGTACTTTCAGAAGATATCGAAAAAAATATCATGGAAATAATATGACAGTGTCCCAATTTCAAATATTCTTTTAACAATTCCCAACATTTTGTGATTAAGTTCTATAGGTCACATGGTGTGTACTCGGAGACAAAGGTCAAGACAGCAGACAGTAATTCTGATTAGAATCTACCCTCTATCTCATACATCACACGGTCCTCTTCATCCTCATCGAGCCGCCACCCTATGTCTTCCAGGTTGTCTGTCCAGCTACACTATGCTACGTTATTTGTATAGAAAAGTTTTTGACAACTAAAAATTCAGACAGTAGGCTTTGCTATTTAAAATTTCTGATAGCATCCTCAAAACTACTTTTTATCATGTGTTGTACATAAAACAGCTTAAACTGTCAGCAGTTTTCCAGTATCACTACAAATAAATATAACATGCAATTTATGAAATACACCACCTTATCATCATCACTGCTTGACTCTGCGTCCACAACTGCTCGTCTTTTGGCATCACCTGTGCTTTGTACATTGGGATTGGCTTTCTGTGGCCTCTTGGTCGGTAGAACTACTGCCGGCTCATCTGAATCTGAACTGTTTTTTTCTGAGAATTAAGAATACAATAATTCAATTAAAACAGCAGTCTTTATAAGTCTATATTATAGTCAATGTCGAAGAGCAGGCGACACTGTCAGTTGCTGGGTTCTACATTCTCGGTGGAACTTTGAAAAACCAAGAGAAGTTACCTGAACTTAAAGAATATACCTCAATTTTATTCACTTCAATGACAAAACTAAGGTTTCTAACATGGAAAAATCTCAAGAAATTTAAAGTATGTAAATCAAAGCCTCCATCATAAAGTCAAAACAAGGTTTATCCGTTTAAGTTATGTGATAATTGCTTCAAATCAAATACAATAAGTGCTTATTTTTCATAGTTTATATTATAAGATATAATAAATAACTAAGGTATCTTAATATCTTTGATAAAGTTACGATAAAACTGTAAAAGACTAAAATGATAAGTGCGCATAGTAATAATAGTACTTTTTATAACTTCCAACTGACTGGGGAGACTGGAGTTGACAATACAGTTTTAACTAACGCAGACTACACCACTCAACTAATTATTTTAATTACTTGTTCAATAAATTAATTTTACTCTGAGTATTGTTTTTAGATTGGAAATATTCATAGTTAAATTTTTCTTACTAGGGTAAAATATTTACCTTGAAAAATACTTGATAGTAATCATAAGCTGTTAATCTATTTGCTCACCCCGAGTGAAAAATTTTGCCATGCTGAAGAACCTGTCTAGTGGATATACAGCTATAGAATATGGCTGCTAAGCTAGGTTTATAATCTAGACTAAATCTATGTATATAGGTAGTGTGAATTAGTTTGGTTTATATCCAGCACTGGACGAAAACGGGCTGATGGATGGATTGAATTACTTGCTAGAAGACTTCAACTATTTAATAGGTATATAATATTCATAAATAATTGTGTGACCACAGCTTTGGGGAATGCAAACATAACCTTAAAATGGCACAGATATGAAAATTATATCACAACTCACTTTATTACTTTAATATTGTTTTAATAATAATACCTTCAGAGCTAGAAGCTTGCCTTTTTCTTCCACCTCTATTCTGTAGATTGCGTTTTTTAAACGTTGTTGTTGGAATTTCAACTTCTTCATCAGACATTTTGAAATTAACTTATTGCTAAATATTTTAAATACCTAAATAAACTATGGTATGATGCTATGCTTTAAAAGTAAATTGATTTCATTAAATACCTAGTGTTTCTTTGAAAATAAAAAGAGAATAATATTTTATTTGTTTACAAATAAGTACATAAAAATAATACGAAATGTCATGTCAACTATCAGCGCGTTCCGAGTCAAAACATAATCGATTACATCGCGTTTATCGTCATTCCGAGTCGCTGTCAGCTCGATAACGATAAACCTAAAACGGTTGTTATGACGTCATGAATGACATCATTAAGACCGCCATGTTGTTGTGCTATCATCGCCCATGCTTCTGAGCGTCAGCACTGTGAGCCATCAATCAAAAGTGACAGCCGGACGGTGGCAATTTCAAAAATAAGTTATTCTTAGTTTATGAGTTTAATATTTAACCATGAATCAGAGATTGTAGGTGTTTCGCTTCGTGGACCTAAGTTTATAGTACTAAAAGTATACCCTTTGTTGGTACTATTCACATAACGTTAACAAACTACAAATTGCGATTATAGGTAGGTTATTTTTCTGTCACTACTCATTGACAAGTGTCATCATTCACGTTGCATCCAAAAGTGTTCCGAATGGATGGATGGACGCCATTTCCCATTCGGAATGACTTGATGGGCGTGCGTAGTTTGATGGTAGTTTTAGCACTGTTTTCGCCATTCGGAACGCTGTATATGTCCAGCAGTCTTGCTTGCCCTCGGACGAACATACCAACTGGCCACCCCTCTGCCAAAGGTATGAGCCCGGCGGTCATACCGGTTAAAAACGATAGATGACTCTGTGTGTGAATGTGATTGTGTGCTTATAGTTAAAGCTAGTGTTTGAGTATTTTGTAGTGTGCGTGCATCGCGACGCTGCCTCGTCCCCCACCGAAATTGACAGACTTTTTTGCATAGAAATTAGTGCGCGGCTCCACTTCAGTTGGTTTTCTCCTCCAAGTGCTTGCCAGATGAGAAAATTAAAAATGCGGTAGTGGTGCTTTAAAAACGCGGATTTTCAAAAAAAAAACCGGAACCAATTTACATTGTTTTATCTCTTTTTTTCATACGCTTATTTGCAAGTTCCGTAAGTAAGTCCATTATTGGTTACTTGGTTATCTGTGTTGGTTGTCGTCGGGCGTCGCTTGACGATCAAACTGACCGCAGCTATTAACTGTGGCAGGCAGCTATTTATTCCCGACGCGACCATGACCATAGATAACTAACTTAATTTATCTATGACGTGACGTATAAATAGTGTCCTAGGCTGAGATTCAGAGTGCATTTTGAGTCCGAACTCAATCTAACAAACGTCAAAAAGCGACGTGATCAAGTGTAACCGCCCCCTGAGGGAGAAAAAATGGGTTGTTGAGCAGATTCGAAAAAAGCGAAACCGCGTAGGTTAAAAACGGAAGGCGGATCCATTTTTAAAAAGGCGGTATGTATATCAAGCGGAAAAGCGGTAGATCTGGCAACACTGATGTCAAGTGACAAGTGCGGTGTTTGCAGTGAAGGGGAGGGGGCAATTTAATGCTTGCAGAATATTAAAAAAAAAACCAGCCAAGTGCTAGTCGGACTCGCGCACGAAGGGCTCCGTATCATTATCTATAAAAACGGCAAATAAATCATGTCTGTTGTATGGGAGTTGGCAGGTCCGACTCGCACTTGGCCAATTTTAGTGTTTGCTGTTATAGAGGCAACAGAAAATACTTCATCTGTGAAAATTTCAAGTGTCTAACTGTCACGGTTCATGCATTATCTATAAAAACAGCAAACAAATCATGTCTGTTGTATGGGAGTGCGCAGGTCCGACTCGCACTTGGCTGGTTTTAGTATTTGTTGTCATAGCAGCAACAGAAATACATCATCTGTCAAAATTTCAACTGTATAACTATCACGGCTCATGAGATAAAGCCTGGTGACAGATGGACAGCGGAGCCTTAGGTACGGAACCCTAAAAAAGAGGTTTTTCCATCCATCGACTGGCCCGGTCAATAGACAATTGTAACTGTCCTATAGTCCGTGAGTGAGTAGTAGATAATTGAGATGTCACTGTCACTAGCCTCCTAAACTCTCAACTGATATAAAACAAAATCCAGACTTGTTTCGGGGGGGGGATTTTCATTTTATTTCATTGAAGCAACAATGTGAATTGTGAAAGAAACCCTTGTAATCACTGCACTTTAATATAATTAGTATCAAATTATCGTATTTTTTTTTAATTAAAACGTACTCTAACGCACTTTACAGTGGTTATGAATAAACATTTCCGTGTATGTCATGCTAAGTTTCGGGTTTTCACTACAGACAATTTTAAATACATTTAGATTAACACACTCACATTCTTACCCACTCTTCCTTACATATATAGGTACACATACATACCCCTCTTAGTAGTAACCGAAAACTGATCCCAAGACCTTGGTGTCGTAGGGCTAAGATATCACATTCACACAAACACATACACACACCCTCACACCCTCTCTCTTCCTAACCATACATACACATAAATAATAATAAATAAATTTATTTAATTCCAAAAAATGTACATAACACAAGTTATACATATAGAAAGAACTCTGCTTAACAAACATATTTATGTGTATCACATATGTAGCATCTGCTGCTGAGTAGGTTGTTAGCCTGTATTTCAGCATACAGCGCCTCTATCCTCAGATATATTAGTTATATTACAAAGCCCATTTTAAAAACAATTCAGGCGTGCAAGGAAAACAAAGGATATAATCAAATGTTAACAAAATAGAAAAAGGATGTAAATTATAAACAATAAACCATGTTAACTTCAGTCCTCTCTGTGTGTGAAATGAAGATGTACGTGAGTGTGTGTGAGAGGGTGAATAGTATGTGTAGTGAAGTGACTGACTGTTAGATGTATAAATATTATGGAGGCTAAAATATATACATTATAATTTGTATTTATTCATACATTTATAACATTTATACATCGATAAATAAATGTAGCCTAAAGTAAATAAAGAGTCTTCAATTAGGCTAAACAAAAATTTAGTTATAAAAATTCAAAGAATTACAATTTTATTTCACAACGGTTAATATTTTTTCTGTTTCATTGTAGGATATTTTTTGGAGCCAATTTGTCAAAACCTTTTTTGATTCTCTCCTGGTCAAGGTATAAATATTCAGTATTTTATTATTAATACTCTAAATCAAGGTTCCTGCTTTCCTTCCGTTTACAGGATTTTAAATAAATAAAAATAATAAAACCTATGCATTAATTTAAAGTTATTGTAATAGTTTACTCGTACTTTGTATTCTAAGGGAGAATCTGGCTTCTGGATCACAGTTGAAACTACTTTGGAAGCCAGTTGCTCAAACTTTGTTATAAATGTTTTTTGCTCAATAAATAAATTTTATGTTCTTATGTTTTTTTTTTTACAAGCCTACTAGTTTTCGTTAGTGGCTGCATAAGTTTTTGTTATTTGTATATTGGGATAAATAAAGAATTAAAAAAAATTAGGTACTAAGAATCTCCAAGCTAAGCCGCGGACAGGAAGATAGATGGACATGGCGAAACTGTAAGGGTTCCTTGTGATTACGGAACCCTATAAACTGCCGCATTTTATCACGAAAAGCTGAAAAGTCTTCCTGCTAATTATTTTTAATACTTTGTGTTCTTTAATTACCTACTTGGAATTTTACACAGGAAATGAAACGTTTTCCGCCATCCGTTTCCGTAATACTCGTATATATAGCTTCCGTATCATCCGCTACATAATGGCGGGCTTTCAAAAATTTGTATAACAAGCGAGTTACTGACCCGGGACGGAAAAACACTAGACAGTAGTCTCTGAAATATCTACATGGTCACAAGCCACGAGCACGACATGAACCATGAAAGGGTTTCAGAGTAAAAAGCAAATCAAACAAGTTTATATAAAAAACCAAGTTAAAAGAGTTTCTTATTATTTTGTTGTCATCGATTTTTTACTTGGTCTGAGGTCATAGTATTAATTCGATACTTAACTCATTGCTTACTTTGACTCGAATGTGTCGTTTTCCAGATAACCGTTCATAAATTAACAATTTCGTCAGGTTCCGAGACTGACAGCAGGATAGCGTATAAAATTTTCAAAGCGTGCGACAGAGATGGCATGAGAACACGTGTCGAGACCCCTAATTTATGAACGTAGCGCTGGCCAGCCGTTATATTTTTATATGAATCACCTAGATGGCGTTGTCAAAGGACTTAAAAAGTGAACTATATGTTGATGATACCATTATGTTTTAGGGTTCTGTACCCGTATTACGTGGTGGTACGGAACCCTTTGTGCGTAAGTCCAACTCACACTTGGTAAAAATATATTAGGGTTCCTTACCCGAAGGGTGCTAAACGGGATGAGTTGACATACAGTCAACAATAATGTAATGTAATGATACACCGGTATTCAATAATAATTTAGTATTCATGGTGTTCCGATCGCTCCGTAGAAACCCTATGTCCTGTAAATATTAGATCGTATGAAATAGAATTGATTTGAAGGGGGCGGGGGGGGAGGGGGAAGCTGAGGGTCGGTTTCGTCGATATTTCAGTAAATTAGACTCAATACCAGATTTCGCACAAACATGATTGTAATGAAGATGAAAATGAAATGTTGCGTCGATTCTGGTTCCGAAACGCACAACTCATTATTGTTTTTCTTATTTTTGAATAAAAATTATCCTTTTTACTCTTCTCTTAAGGAGAGGTTATCCAGAGAAATCTGTCCTGCCCCAATGCTTTCATTTTTCATATGTTTATCTTGCTCAGCGGAAGCGGGCTGCTCAGAAAACTCGCGGTTTTGAGGTGTTTTTATTTTCATTATTGTTTTTCTTATTTTTGAATAAAAATCATCTTTTTTACTCTTCTCTTAAGGAGAGGTTATCCAGAGAAATCTGTCCTGCTCCAATGCTTTCATTTTTCATATGTTTATCTTGCTCAGCGGAAGCGGGCTGCTCAGAAAACTCGCGGTTTTGAGGTGTTTTTATTTTCATTATTGTTTTTCTTATTTTTGAATAAAAATCATCTTTTTTACTCTTCTCTTAAGGAGAGGTTATCCAGAGAAATCTGTCCTGCTCCAATGCTTTCATTTTTCATATGTTTATCTTGCTCAGCGGAAGCGGGCTGCTCAGAAAACTCGCGGTTTTGAGGTGTTTTTATTTTCATTATTGTTTTTCTTATTTTTGAATAAAAATCATCTTTTTTACTCTTCTCTTAAGGAGAGGTTATCCAGAGAAATCTGTCCTGCTCCAATGCTTTCATTTTTCATATGTTTATCTTGCTCAGCGGAAGCGGGCTGCTCAGAAAACTCGCGGTTTTGAGGTGTTTTTATTTTCATTATTGTTTTTCTTATTTTTGAATAAAAATCATCTTTTTTACTCTTCTCTTAAGGAGAGGTTATCCAGAGAAATCTGTCCTGCTCCAATGCTTTCATTTTTCATATGTTTATCTTGCTCAGCGGAAGCGGGCTGCTCAGAAAACTCGCGGTTTTGAGGTGTTTTTATTTTCATTATTGTTTTTCTTATTTTTGAATAAAAATCATCTTTTTTACTCTTCTCTTAAGGCGAGGTTATCCAGAGAAATCTGTCCGCTTTCATTTTTCATATGTTTATCCTGCTCAGCGGAAGCGGGCCGCTCAGAAAACTCGCGGTTTCGAGGTGTTTTTATTTATTATTTTGTAATTAGAGGGATGGGTTTTTAATATGACGGCCGTTTTATGTCACACTTCTTACGACGTTTATTTTAGTATAACTTTTATTTTCCAAAACTTAACATAGCTCAAATGAAGTGATATTTAGATCATAGTTTAGACCTATCTTTGCGATTTAATTGGATCGAGCAAAATGTAAGTAATCGTGTATCGAACGACCGAAATTTTAAGATCAAAGAGTGAAATATGACGTATATTTTGTACATAATTTAATAATCGCTATTTATTGGTTTAAAATACATTTGAAAAGAGACAAAATGGGATAACCCCCCTTAAGGAGGTAACTTTTTACCTCGGTGCAAAATGCACATCATAATATTGTTTTCCTTCCCTTTGAATAGAAATTATGCGATAAATGCGTTTTAAAGCAATTAGCGGAAATAGTTTATTAATAATAAAGTCTGCACAAAATTTTATGTAATTTATTGTATTACATTTTGTTTGCATTACATTAACATACTTTAAAGCGCGTTTACAGTTGTAATGAAAATGTAACGCATAAAATGGAAAAATTTTAATGTGATGATCACCTAACTATCAACAAGCAGTTTGCGCTAATTGCTATAAAACGCATTTATCGCATACTTTTTATTAAAAAGTAAGGAAAGCAATATTATGATGTGCATCTTGCACCGAGATCCTCCGTTACCACCTTAAATAAATGTGGTTTATGACAGTACGCGACAATATTAGGCTTTTCTAGCAAAGTTGTAGTATTTAATGAATTAGTTTGTGAATGGTCACAACAACTTAAAAGCGTGTTTATGGAAGAGCAGAATATTCAGATAAATTACAAACGATGCTCACTCGTAAAAGTTGTATTGTCTTTTCAAACCACATTGCTAGTAGTCCGAGAGCCCACGACTAAAATTTTTATTTATTTATTTATTTATTTAATTTAACAACTAACACTATCATAACAGGTTGAAAACCTAATGCAACAGTGCAGGCATGGTACACAAAACAATCTTTAAAAACACATAAAAAACCATAAATGCTAAAAACATATCTAACAGGAAAAATCAAAAAAACAAATTACAAAATATTAGAATATACATAAATTAACGATAGCTCAAGTAATATAATGTTGCTCTTGTGAACTCGCTCAATGAACACGAACAAAGATCGATGTGATCTCCAACCTCATTGAGAATTCGAGTAGCGCGCTGTAGTGGTGCTTCCCCATGGAGGTTCGTCCTCGTTCTCGGCAGCCCGAACAGCCTCCCGCGACGTTGTCGAAAGTATCGCTTAGGAATTACTAGCCTCATATTGCCTAAAATACTGGGATTACATATCCTACCAGTAAAAACTTTAAATAAATAAGCTGTCAGAGCATAATCTCTCCTTACTTCCAATCTGTTGTATCCCACCAAATGTTTGTCTTATAGCAATACAGCCAAAACCGCATCAAATTGATAGATTCGACTGTCCTGAAGTAATTGAGAAAAAATGTATCTCTTATATCAGAAAAATTTTGTGTAGCACCTTCAACATCAGAAAACTTTTCGATGCTCCATTTCAAAAATCGTATTAAGGCTTATGTTAGTCAATAAATAAGTTACGATCCTCAAAAGGCTGTACATACATGCCTAGAACATGAACGAAGTTAGATTTTCGAGGGTACTTTTGAAGAATTTAGGACTAACTTAATACTTAAAAAAATATATTTGATTTATTGATCTTTTAACTAGGTGATCTACTTATAAACAATGTACTAAGATTTATACTTTTGTCAAAAAAAAATGTTTCCACCCTCTTTTTTGGTTTTCTAACGTTCGTTTTAAGGACGCGGCTAGGAGATAAACTTGGTTTTTTTTTCTTTCATAAAATAGGTAATAGAAATATAAAGGTTTTCTACTTAAATCCGACATTTTTTCCCCTACAAAATATTACAGTATTAGCTAGAAACCCTCCGATCTGCTGTTTCGCGCGTAATTATTAGTATTACGCGTCCTAGACAAATAGGTCGATTAGCTAACCAATAATCACCTCTATAAAAACCGGCCAAGTGCGTGTCGGGTCACGTGCAATGTAGGGTTCCGTAGTTGCCCGGTACATATAAGTTGGTCTGCTAATACAGACCGCGCCAAACTTCTGATCACATACATTATAGGGGGCCAAAAGTTTGGCGCGACCTGTACTCGTAAAACTGTAAAGCCTACTTAGCTGTGATAGTTTTCCTCTTCTGTGAATTTTTTCACATTTCTATAAACAACCGTTTAACCAGAAGGGGGGGGGGGGACGCTCCCCTCTAACTAAAATTTTCACTTTAAAGCTTAATATTTCGTCAACGGATCCCTAAATCGAAAAATGGTTTTCACACGCCCGCAATGTTTTTACACGGCCTATCCAACGATACCCCACAATATGGGATAAACGAGAAAAAAAATCATCCCCAGTTTACGTGTATGAGAGGTACCCTTATAACATTTCTTTTTCAAGATTTTATTTTACTATTTTGTTGAAGTGATTAACATTTACATCCATGCCAAATAACAGCTCTAGTACTAATAGTCTCTGCGCTGAGCCGCGGACAGACGGACATGGCGAAACTATAAGGGTTCCTTGTCGGACTACGGAACCCTAAGAAGTTAATAAAGTATTTGACATTGGCCTTTTTGTGTTGGACGGGTAATAACATTTTTTCCTAGGGTATGCCATACTCTTAATTACCTGAAACCTTAAAACTGAAGTTGAAGGAAATTTTCATAAAATATTAAAATGAAATACATAGCACAAAAGGAAACTGGGATAAAGTTTAAAAAATACTGTTTACTTAGAGTCACAAAATGTGACAGTACTTTTTTCTGATAACAGTTTTTTTTTAAATCCCGGCAACCACACGAAAGGTTTAAAAAAAATTATCCGGTTTGCTATGATACAGGTCGGATACATTTTTTGACATTTTTAAAAATGCGCTCTGGCTGCTACGTTCGAAATTTCTGAAAACGAACTTTTTCCGACTTTTTCATCATATAATAACAAAAGCTATGTACATTTCCAATATCAGAAGTATTACTATGAGGTAGGTATAAGTCGGCAGACTGCCTTTTTTTGGACACAGCAGAAATGGCCTCCCACGCAGATTCTACCACCTAAGTCGGGTTCAGAATTATATAATTTGACGATTTTATACAGTTTTGCGTAATGCTAATGCACCGTATTGGTTTTGGTTTTGGTATACATGGTTTTGGTTATGGGCTCTCGTATTATAGGTTTGGGGACGCATCCTTCTTTTTATTCCCCCGTGGACACAGGAGTCAATTTCCTCGCCTTACTTGCCACGAAATTTTGGCAACATGGATCTCCACTTTTCTCAGCAATAAAAAAACATATGTAATTACCAATTTATATACTAGATTAAGCATTTCATTGACATCATTCTGCCCGAAGATTTAGTTGATTGATTAATTTTCATAGCAGAGAAAAAAATATTTAGAAAACCTCTTTTAAAAAAGAGATTTCTATTTTACTAACAAACGGGAGCGAATGAAGCCTCTAAATTTTTTATTTAAAATAGTCTACAAATACACTTCAATATGGCCGATTGGATTTATTAAATTACTTCTATACATCCATCAGCCTGTTTCGTCCACTGCTGGACATAGGCCTTTCCAGGATTTCACCACCCTTGGCGGTCCTCCTGGAAGAAATGCCCATACTCACACACGCTGGGCAGGCGGGTTGGTGAGTGCGGTGCCGAAACCCTTGCACTAGTGACGCCGCTGCCCGTCACTAGTATGTTTTATATAAGGCCCGGCAACTGGGGATGAATATACCGCCATCCATCGGTCCCAGGCAATGGTGGGCCGCCTGGTTTTGCCTGAGAGCTGTTCTCTTACTCTCTCCTGAATAACTTCAGGAGGATTTGCGAGTAAGATGGTGGTACCTCCACAGTCGAGCCCGGCATCAGCTCTACTACCTACATTAAATTACTTATAGTGATTTTAAATGAAAATACTGTTTTGCCGTATACGACCTTACGGCTTAAGCTAGTTCGTGAGCGCATATTTGTATGGAGTAAGTCCCCCCACTCCATTCCCCTAAGGCGCCGATTTGAAATTAAAAGTTTATCAATGCCTCGCCTTAATTTGATTATCTACCGGTAAAGATTATTTTAATCAAAGCCACCATAAATATTATTAAGATCTACCTACATCAGACAAAAAATATGTAAATTTTCAACAATCTTGGAATAGCAAGATTGCAAATGTACACTAAATAATTCTAGGCACGAAGCGAGTTAGTCGCTCACCTATATTATGCCATTCGACTCGAATACTTGATTATGACTTGAGTTCGCCTTTAATTTTGAAACGTTAACTCTACTTGAGAAAGACGCGTACTTACGCCCTTTCGTTTTTCGAATACAGAAATTGGTATACTACTTTTGCTTGGAAAGTAGTTATTTCCAAAAGGGCGTAAGATATTACGTGTTCAGCGATAGGATAAGACGTTTCGTTGCATACAGGATGTTTGTTCTCGTTTTAAAATGGTATACCACTTTTACGCCAGTCACTTGCACAGATTTAAAAGGGCGTAACTTGTGAGTTGATTTCGTGGAAAAGATATTTTCTGGTTCTCTACTCAAAACATTTATTTTTTCGAAAGCGGCGCATAAAATACCTCTCGGCTACGTACGAGTATACACTTTCTAAGTGTTTTTTTTTGCGAAACTCTTTAGATTCAGAAATGTACTGCCTTCGTTGCATACACTTTTATTTAGTAGCCATAAGTTTTCTTTTTCTTTGCAATAACCCTCAGGTACTAATTTTATCTATGCATTTCCATGACCGACTAAGTGACTGAAAACACACAGCCTAAACCGCTGAAGAAATAGGAGATGCACTAATAAAACGGCTTATAAACTTTTGTATCGAAAATGCTTTCATTTTACTACTGTTATTAGATTTCATTTCCGACACTTGATTTCTATGACTTTTTTACATAGAATATGACGTTGTGCTGCACAAAGATTTAGGTTTACAAAAATGTCTTTGGTAATAATTCAAAGGTACAGTCTGTCAAAAAAGTGTTGAAATGAATAGGTATTGAAGAAACGATTTTTCTTTCGCCTGGTAACACCAAACAAATTAGTACAAAATCTGTTAAATCGAATTAACCGCGTTGTTATTTCATAAATATATTACCTTAATTATACTACTTGAACGTTTAAAGTCCAATAAAGTTCATTAAAGTTTCATTTTCATTAAACGAGATAGCGTTATTTCCAAACTACGAGTATTAAGTTTATGTAACCGTGCAATATAAAAAAAACAAAAATTCATTGTGTTTTGTTACTTTATCTAAATCTTACTACATATCTATTCCATCCATCCATACATCAGCCTGTTTCGTCCACTGCTGGACATAGGCCTTTCCAGGATTTCGCCACTCTTGGCGGTCCTCCTGGAAGAAATGCCCATACTCTCTCACACGCTGGGCAGGCGGGTTGGTAAACGCGGTGCCGAAACCCTCGCACCAGAGTCCGTTTTTTTATAATGCCCGGCAATTTGTGACGGATGTACCGCCATCCATCGGTCCCAGGCAATGGTGGGCCACCTGGTTTTGCCTGCGAGCTGTTCTCTTACTCTCCCCCGAATAACTTCGGGAGGATTTGCGAGTAAGATGGTGGTACCTCCACAGTCGAGCTCGGCACCAGCTCTACCACCTCTACCCGTATCTACCTCTACACATATCTATTAGGTACTTATTTATAATGAAGTAGTAAAAAACTCGTATCTGTACACAATTTTTTTTTAGGAATTTTTTATGGAATGTGTTTTTAGTGTTGTACCTACTAAGGCTAATACCATATTTTTTATTTTTGTCTGTCTGTCTGTATGTTCCGTTTTAACTTGAGAATCTCCAGTATGAATTTGGCTATATAAGGTGACTTTTGTTTATATAGCTAAATTCATACTGGAGACTCGGTAAGTGGTCAAGACCAAGGTCCAATGGCTCTTTTGCAAAATACGAAAAATACTTTTTGTGGCCCTACCTTGACTCAAATATATAGGAAATCTAAATTTTATTTTGCTCTCTCACAGAAAAGGTTCACAATGCAAAGTGAAAAAAAGCTAAGATGTGGTAAAGTAAAGAAATCGTTATGAAGCCTGAAATCGGCGGCTTGAAGTCAGTCGCGCACGGGGTCCCTATGCTTGCTATTTCATTCTACATTCAACTTCGGATCATAGAGCACTGACTGACTGTTATTGGTTGGCCCGAACGTTCATTTCCCGAACTCGTACGGAACTAACCGAACACGGTGTGAGAAGCAAGTTAACGCGAGACAACATTCATGTTTTGAAAAAACTCGAGAATGGTTTTGGGTCTTCCTATGATTTCAGGAGAAATATCCCAAAAATCTAAATGAAACAAAAATGTTTTTGAATAGTTTAAAATATACTATGCTGTGAAACTTACTTGTCCTTTTCTAGGACATTACGGTACATAAACATTCATCAAAATATGTGTAAAATTCAGGACTTTTATACGCTTGTAACTTTTGTATGTATTTGATTTTGATAAATGTTTTAGTTTCACGTCATGGATATTGTATGGGATGTGTTGAAAAAGAAAAGATAATAAGCAAGTACCTATAAATAAGGATATGATTAGCGAACTACGCTAGTATGGGAGTTCAGGCGAATAGAGTCGCCTTAATAGACCACTTTCCACAAAACTTTTTTTTTTCGCAAGCTCCGCCCCCCTTTCCTCGGCGGCGCCCAATGTTTATTAACATGTCAACCTAACAAGCTCGCCCTCGCACCTATTTTTACCTTTTTTCGGACTTTACCCGACTTCGTGCTTTACCCGACTTCGGGATTTACCCGTAACATATGCATTAAATATACCTTTAATGTAATGTATGCACGTGTATTAACTTATTAAGTTTAAGCAAACCCAAAACCCAATTTAATATAATATACTATCCTCTTTTAAATTGAATTATTTTACTTTAATGTATCCTTACGTACGATAGGTGTATTCATGTGCCTGCATTGCAAAAATAAAGTATTCATTTCGTTTCATTTCATTTTGATTTAATTTCAGCAACTTCCGTCATAGAGTAGATCAGGGGTTCCCAACCTTTTACCATGCGCCTCACCCAACGTTTTGCAAAAATACTACGCCCTCTATCGGCCGAAATGGGTAGTCGAGATAAGAAAATTAAACAAAAAATAAAATTATTAAATCAGTTTTTTATTTTTATTCAAATAACAAGAATATAGTAAGTGAGAGCACTGTGGCTGGACATTATTAATTATATTGTTAATCCGTGGCTTCATGGTAGTCAGTGCACAGCGGAGATCGTTTCAACATGCAGTCTGTTTCTTTGCTTTGATTTTATTACCAACAGCGTTGAAAAACAAAGATAGGTAGTTGAAAATGGTAATAGAACTTTAGAATAGAACTTCGCATCGGTTGCACAAGTCCGCGCCGCGCGAGAATATGTTATTCTAAACAAAAAGTTACAGTTATCTTAATAAAAAGTAACATATAGCTGAAACCGCCCCCCCCCCCCCCTTGAATCTTTCTACGCCCCCCAAGTGGGGCGCGCCCCACTGGTTGGAAATCCTTGGAGTCACACTAATATTATAAACGAGAAAGTTTGTGTGTGTGTGTGTGTGTGTATGTTTGTTACTCTTACACGCTAACTGAACACATAGGTTACTTTTTATCCCGGAAAAAAGCATGTCGTTAAACCGAATAACACGCGGGCGGGGCCGCGGACAAAAGCTAGTAGATTATATTCACGACAATTAACAATAAAAAAATGAAAAAATTGAATTTATTAACGAAATCTTGGCGCACCCCAAAAAACGTTGTGATGTACGACGAGTGTACGACAGACATGATAACATTGATTCAGCACTAGTGGAGGGTCGTAGGGGTGTAGCGGGGCAAACGAGTAGGTAGACACTAGCGCTTCGGGGAATTTCTGGGGTAAATACAAAAGGCCTCCTTCTTCGATTGGTATTATTTCTTTGTATGCTGTTTTTTGGAATGAAATAATATATATATATATAATATAATATAATATATAATGTATAATAATATGTATAGAACTTCGCATGTTTTGATGCGTATTTATAGTTGTTGTGCAGGATCATTTACATCGTAACTTATAAAATTACACAACTTTGCTAAAAAATCCCAATTGACATTAAATTAAAATTTGTCGCATTAAACATTAATAAGTTAACATTATAATCATTGCGGTATAGAGACTCAGAAAAGTAAACCTGGATGTAAGGAGTGAACCGGGATTCGAACCCTGGACTTCTCGCTAACCAGGCGATTGCTCTACCAACTGAACTATCCTGTTCTCAACACAACCTGCGAATTTAACCATGAGTAGGGTTGCCATATTTTGCTAGGGTCTAATCGGGACGCTCTCCGGAATGAAAAGTAAAAATACGCAATTTACTTATTAGCTTATTTATATAAAAACACATTTCCGTAGTTGTAGTGGAATATTATATAGTACTTTTCTTGGGACTTTACTTTTCCCAGCGATGCAGAGTTCCTATTAGAACTAAGTTTATAAAGTTCTACGGAAGCAATAGTTTCTATTTTGTCTTTTCCGCTCTCGCAATGTTCGAGTCACCAACGCCCGTGTTGTTCAACGCGACGCCTGCGCCGATATCGGGACAAGTTCGTCGTCGTCGTCGAACATATCGGGACAGACGAGTTAATAACGGTGACAGTCCCGATATTTCGAGACGGATTGCTGCCCTACCCAAGTGCTTTCCCAAACCTCAACGATATGTATAGATGCCCACTTAATAGTGAGACACTTGTATTAACAAGTTTTTAACGAAGTTGACAAAAAGCAGATTTAAAAAAAAAACAAATTGCAAGTGATGTGGGTCAATATTGCGTTATAAGATTTGATTATTGACTAGGGTTGCTATCTGTAAAGTACATAAACTAGGACAAGGAGTTCGAAAACACAACATTTTCGAGCGTACGATTCTTTTCTCTAACAAATAAAATAAGTATAAATTGTTATTATTTATTTAGAAAGCAAAATACCTTAAACTGTGGTAACAATGTTATTTCTCTTTCATTATTCAAAAAAGGAAAACAATTCTTCTAACCAAAAAGGGAACCAAACATGCTTTTTCTGCGTATTAGTGACAAAATGAAAACTTCTAAAAATCAAACGAACATATAATTCCGGGCTTTTTGACATAAAAAAATGTACCCTGGACAGTATGCCTGGACGCTCCCTGGTTGCCCTCCAAACTAGGACAAATCCGGGTAAACTCAGGCGGATGGCCACCCTGATAAATGCACAAACAAGTGAAGGTAAAGAAAAGTTGTAAAAATAGGATAAATAAAGATAACATCGTTAGCAGGGTTCAGCGCGAACAAAGTAGCGGGCAAAAGCTAGTCCATACAAATAAATAAAATATAAGTGTCTGTCTGTGACTACAAAACCGAAAATGTTTGTGTGTGTTTGTTTGTCCAGGCTAATATCCGAAACGCTGGAACTGATTTTGACGGGACTTTTATTGGCAAATAGAGCACATTTCGGAGAATGAGTTGACAGCACCTGTCACTTTTGACATTTGACATTGTAGGGGGTGCGACACTGTGATGCTGCTTTTTTAAAATATAAATCGAGTATAAATTGTAAAACACTAAATAAGTTTTACTACTAAAAGTTTCCTTGTTTAGATTCATACTGATATTGAAACGGCTAAACGATTAAAGTAGTCAGAAATCTGACTAATAAATAATAAAAAACCGTTTCAAAAAATAATGTAGAAAATACTGGATTGAACCGATTACTGATAATCTTCTAAGGTCGCACCCGTTATGCGGCTATTTAGGCTGTAGTTACTTGAGATTGATTTCAAGTAACTACAGCCTAAATAGCCGCATAACGGGTACGACCTTAGAAAATTATCAGATGCGCTACTGTTGATTTATAATAACAATCGTGAAAAATTTTGAATAAAAGCATCTTTTGTAATATTAATGTCAGTAAAGCTGTAATAGTTATCTCAAATAACTTGACAATAAAAATGGAAACAATTAAATTGGAAACATGTTTTAGTTTAGTTTTTACTATCATTTGTAACGGGTGCGATAGATGATTGCGGATGCATCCATTAATTACGTGAGGTGTTTAGGGGGGAGGGGGTCAAGCCGATTTTCACCCAATCTCACGTGTGGGAGAGGGGGGGTCATACCTGGCAAGTACCACGTGATTTTATTTCCGCAAGAAATAGCGTAAATTGCGAGAAAACTGGGTTGAATTGAGCAAAACGTGTTTCTCTATTAAAATATGACTAAATGCTACACAATAATATTTATCGCGGTTATGCGAACGCCACAAAGTAGTCTTATATATAAATAATTAAACAAATTGTATTTTTTTTATATTTCCAAGGCATGAAGCATACATTTAGAGATTAGAGGGAGGAGGGGGGGGGGGTCGAGCCAAATCTCACTAAAGGGGGGGAGGGGTCCAGAAATCGCCAAAATCACGTCACGTACAACAACAACAACAACAATACAACTTTATTTGTACACCATAAAAGGAAAGAAAAAAGAAAAAAACATAAACATTTAAATATCTAACTTAGGAAACAAAGAAATATAACTTACTAACTTATTAGGTAAGCACAAACAGGCGGCCTTATCGCTTAAAGCGATCTCTTCCAGACAACCTTTGGGTGGAAGAAACTGTTCAAAAGAATTACTGACATGGCGGTGTACTAATTTTGTGTTAAATACATATATAAACATGTATCAATGGATATATAGTATTATAAATGGTAATATACTAGTAAATAAATACGTAATAATATACACATATATATATACATATATATACATACATATATATATTTATATACTACATACATATTTATAACATATCACGTAATTGACGGACGCCCCCTAACGGATGTGACACGGTATGATTTTATAAATTGAAACGAAAAAATATGTTGTACTTGAAAATCACCAACTCACTAAGGTACAAACACACATCCACGCAGCACCACACTGTATTTGTAAACTTGTCAGTCGAACAACACAGCGGGACCAGTTTAAAAAAAAAAAAACAAATAAACAGTGCCCATGTGAGATTGAGTAAATTTACACGAATACAGATAACATTTACAATACGACAGAAAATTATATTTTTTCGCACGAAGTTGGA
Organism: Ypsolopha scabrella; assembly: GCA_910592155.1. Taxonomy (NCBI): domain Eukaryota; kingdom Metazoa; phylum Arthropoda; class Insecta; order Lepidoptera; family Ypsolophidae; genus Ypsolopha; species Ypsolopha scabrella. The sequence continues at coordinate 2,203,450 of OU342989.1, read as the reverse complement.
AACTGACAGTTGATGCTAGTGGAAAATGAGCCTTTACAAAAGTTCGCGACAATGTGAAATGCCTCATGCACAAATTTCAAATCGACGCCTTAGGGGTGTGGAGTGAGGCGGACTTACTCCATACAAATATGCGCTCACGAACTAGCTTATGCCGTAAGGTCGTATGCGGCAAAACAGTATTTCTCATTTAAAATGTAAAATAAGTAATTTAATAAATCCAATCGGCCATATTAAAGTGTAATTGTAGAATAATTTAAATAAAAAACTAAGAGGCTTCATTCGCTCCCGTTTGTCAGTAAAATAGAAATCTCTTTTTTAAAAGAGGTTTTCTAAATATTTTTTCTCTGCTATGAAAATTAATCGATCAGCTAAATCTTCGGGAAAAATGATGTCAATGGAATGCTTAATCTAGTATATAAAGTTTTTTTATTCCTGAGAAAAATGGAGATCCATGTCACCAAAATTTTGTGGCGTCGCCTTAAAAGCGCATTTCAAACAATCACGTACTGTCAGTTTCCTCCTTCGTGCAAGAAAGCAGACTCAGCAAAGGAATTAATGGGGTACAGTGCCACCAACTTATTTGTAGCATGCACTAGCATATTCCGGGCCTGTCATTGGCTAATCACACTAATATTAAAAATGCGAAAGTTTCTGTGTGTGTGTATGTTTGTTACTCTTTCACGCTGAAACGGCTGGATGGATTTGGATGAAATTTAGAATGGATATAGCTTATACCCTAACTTAACACATATACTATTTTTTATCCCGGAAAAAAGCATGTCGTTAAACCGAATAACACGCGGGCGGAGCCGCGGGCAAAAGCTAGTATTCAATACTACCAAACAGATATGCTGGTTCCGCCATTTCCATTCAACAGATAAAGTTGGTAGCACTGTAATGGTGTCTGTTTACCTTTTTTGAATTACTCATATCATGTGGCAAGGTGTGGTTAGTTCGCTTTTGTCGCTTTTACATCTGTCATTTTTAGGGTTCCGTAGTCCGATAAGGAACCCTTATAGTTTTGCCATGTCCGTCCAATGCCATTCTGTCCGTCCGTCTGTCCGCGGCTTAGCTCAGAGACTATTAGTACTAGAAACCTGTAATTTGGTATGGGTACTTATACAGGGTGTAAATGCAAAGTTAAGAATCCTTTTAGGGTATGAAAGTATACACGATTCTGATGTCATTACGAGAAAAAAAAATATACCTTGAAATTTCACCAAAAATTCCATCATTTTTCTAAGCTATGGCTACGCAGCTCACCGGCCTCCCCACACATCTAATTGCACCCCGCAACCCGCACCCCTCATTCGAGTGGCCAGCGACCAGTGAGGGTGTCCACGCGATTAGTGTTTCTGAGTAAAGAAAATCGTCTCATTATGAGGTACTGGTACTTTATTTAGAGATCCCAGTATTTAATATAATATCTTTACCGATCATACTAACACACCATTAAAGGATTCTTGCCTTTGCTTTTACACCCGGTACATATTGATTCCAAAATGTTGATGGTTGTGATAGTCGGCACTTGGTGGAACTTATTATACATCTTGTTAAATAAGACACTTGTACTTGTCCACAGGATTATATTTTTTCACTTTCACGGTCGGGCGTATTAAGTGAAAAAATATAATCCTGTGGACAAGTACAAGTGTCTTATTTAACAAGACATATTGATTCCGTCAACATTTTTTTTTAAGTGTATCTCCCATACACCTAAATTGGGGATGATTTTTTTTTCATCTATCTCGCGAACCGTTCGGTTTAAAAATACCGAACGGTTCGCGACCCGACCGAGCCGACTCGGTATTCATTCAGGCTCGAAACCACGAGCAGTGGGGTCGAAATGGCTGACATTTTCCCATCCTTACAAAACTTGTGGAAAAGCTTTTTGCGCCGTCTAGTTACGTATATTCGGAACGTCTGTTTTCAGACGCTGGGCTCGTATACGAAGAAAAAAGAAACTGACTTGATCCCAATCGCAATCGCGCCTTTTATTGATTACAGCTATTAAATAAAAATACTATGATGTTGTTTAATAATAAATAGGAATTACATAATATTAAAATTATATCTACCTTTCTCCGTTACATTTATTTATTAAAGATTAGATCACTCTTTTTTTTTCCCCCCGTCTCTGGGTTGCCAGCTCTTTTCTTTTTTTTTCTTTTTGCTCGAATTGCTGCCGTAAGGGCGCTGTCATCGGTAAACTAGTTTAAATAAAAATGCCTCTGCTAACAATATTATTTTGAAATTTTGGGCTTAATTTAACGACCAAATCATCATTTTAGAAAGGTTCGGAGGTTATTATTATTATATCCTTTATTGTACACACACACAGAAACTTAAACTAAGATAACAAAAAAAGTAAAAAATATGCACAAAGGCGAGCTTACCTCTTCAAGAGGTTTCTTCCAGCCAACCAGTACTGTGGTGAAAGAATACACTAAATAGGTTGGCAGCAAGCATACAGAAGGATTATAACAACTTATTCTATACAAATAAAATAATAAAAATATAAATTATAGATATAAATATAATGGATACAAATGAATCAATACAAATATAATATTAATATATACTTAAATAATTTAAAATATATACTTAAATATTAACTTGAAATAAATATATATAATTAAGCTATATAAAGCCTTTAGTTTCCTTTAACTTGTATTAATAATAAAAAAAAAAAATTTTCGAAATATATTTCGGCCCACTATGGATTCGACTGATGCCGGCCCCATAGTGGGCCGAAATATATTTCGAAAATTAATTTTTTTTTATTATTAATACAAGTTAAAGGATACTTAAATATTACTCATACGAGAGGAAGTGCTCTTTTAATTTACGTTTAAATGAAGATATTGACGGACTATCTCTCAGAATCTTAGGTAGTGTGTTCCACATTCGAGCTGCTCGCACTGTAAATGAATTAGAGTAAAATTTTGTATTACATTGAGGCACTTGCAAGGTCCTGAGGTCACACGATCTTTGAAGCCTGTCACGAGGGGGAAGAAAACCGAAACGTTCGCGAAGATACGGAGGGGCAAAGGGGTTGTGTAAAATATTAAACAAGACGCTAAGCATGTGCATATTTCTGCGAGAGCGAATTGATAGCCACTTTAGTTTGCGTCTGTACTCTGTAACATGATCATACTTGCGTAGACCAAAGACAAAACGTATGGCAAGATTCTGGAGACGCTCAAGCTTGTTGACAAGTTCCTCAGTGGCATCCATGAAGCACACGTCAGCGTAATCTAATAGTGGCAATAACAAAGTTTGTGCAAGCATGACTTTCGTTTTAACAGGCAAGAAATTTTGGAGTTTTTTAAGCGAATGGAACGAGAAGTGCATGCGTCTACTAATTTCATTGATGTGCGCTTGCCATGATAAATTTGCTTATGACTTGACTTGCGATTCGGCCGAACCGCGGGTCAAAGTTCGGTACTCGGCCGAATCTCGTAAAAAGTGCCGAACCTGCCGGGTACCGAACCTTTGCCGGGGCCGGGCCGCAACTGTACATATTGGGATATCGTTGGATACACAGAACAGAAATATTTTAATGTTCTGTGGTTGGATAGGTCGTTCAGCAACATTGTGGGTGTGCAATTTCAGCAAGTCCAGCTGCCAGGTTGTTTATGAATATGTGGAAAAATTCACAGAAGTAGTATATAATGTCACCGGCAATCTGTATAATTCAGGTATTGTATACAATACCTAGGTAATGTATACAATGAATGCCTGGGGCGTCCAGGCAATGTATGAAATGTTATGAATATTATTGTCCGTTACATACTTTAGCTGGGCAATGTATACAATTCCTAGAGTACCTGCTGGTCCATTGGCAAAGTGTAAAGTTATTATTACTAATCAATAGGATAATATTAATGTCGCAGTCAAAATTAGTTTTTTGGAAGTCCTGTAGCGCAGACGAGAGCGTAGGTTAGGTATGGCGAGTCAAGCCACTAATACATAACCTTCGTGGTTATTTTATTTATGACCACCCAGAAATACCATTTACCCCAAAAGGCTAAGCTTTGTTCATAAACGATCATTTAAATATACCCTAATCAATTTCCCGCTCCCGCTCACGTCTTTTATATACATTACCTGCTGCGCATTCGGTACTGTATACAATACCTAGGCAAAGTATTAAATAAATAATATTTCATACATTACCTTAAACTTTTTGGCATTGTATACATTACCTAGGTATTGTATACAATACCGGATTATACACATTGCCGGTAACATATATATATAATTAAGTTAAAATTCCTTATAACAATCACAGCTAAGTAGGCTTTACAGTTTTACGAGTACCGGTCGCGCCAAACTTTTAGTCCCCTTTAAACACGGCAATGTATGGGCCGTTCTTCGGGAGAGCAACTTCCGAGCGGACTAGAAGTTTGGCGCGGTCTGTATTATTAGACCAACTTATAAAATGTACCGGGTAACTACGGAACCCTACACTGCGCGTGGCCCGAAACGCACTTGGCCGGTTTATTTGACTTTACATCTGTCGCTTTTAAAATATACGGGTTGTTAACAAATCCACGCGGACGGAGTCGCGGGCGTCGTCTTGTATTAAATAAATTGCCGTTCTTAGATAACTACAATCACGATGGAAGCTGGAAACTGACATAAGATATATTATTTATTGCGAGTAAAGTGTACGCACTAGTGTGGCCATGGACCGACTTTATCGTATCGATAAAATTAAATAATATTCTCGAAATAATTTGTGATTTGGGCAGTTTATAGTGGAGAACATGTAGATTTTCTTTTCTTTTGGATGACCACCTTGTTTGTTCGCTTCGTTTACTTTGGAAATATTGAGGCAATTTAGCGGAGAATAGATATTTTTTAAATGTTTTAGGTGTTTTGGAAGTTTTTTTCGATGTTTTCCCATCTCTAAGGAGCCTCTAATTCCGGGATGTCGTTTAGTTTAGCCACTAAATGTTAAAAAAATGTATTTATCTAAAAATATATGGTTAATAGAATTAGTTTATGTCTACTCCTATTAAAATCTGTCAATATTTTTCGGACCGTTGTTTGTATAGTACTTATTAGACCGAACGATTTTTAAATAATTGTATTGATCCCCTGGTCAACTGAGTACCGAGCCGCGTTTTCACATCACTTTTCTAGAGAAACTTGACACCCCATTTTCATCCAATGGGAACTGATTCATGGGATAAAAAGTAGCCTATTCCAGGTCTAGAACTACATTCATGTAAAATTTCAGTCCAATCGGTTCAGTAGTAACGGCGTGAAAGAGTAACAAACATCCATCCATCCATCCAAACTTTCGCATTTATAATATTAGAGGGATGGGATAGTGGGATAGAAGCATGATAGAAGCAACAAGGCCAACAAGGTAGGGTGAATACTAAAATAAGGTGTTTCTTTTTTGTGAATGGATACTGAAACAGTTATTTATAGGTAGAGCGCTCGCCTCCTAACAGGTCGTGGGTTCGGTCAGCGTGTTTCGGAAGGACCACTAATCTGTTGGTTCATTTGTGCCCGGAGTACGGCGATATGGCTCACCACCCGTCACTTTTGGGACGTAATAATCGTCGATGGAAAGCGAGTGTACCAAGTGTGGCCTGTGACTTGAATTTCACACTTGGAAATACCTCCGCCTCCGACACTTTCTCGGAGAGTCGTAACGGTATGTTAATAAAGCATCATTGTGGCCTGAAAAATATAGTGACCCTGAACTGTAAAGAGAAATGATAGATAAAGTAATATGGCCAAGTGCGAGTCAGGCTCGCTGACAAACGGTTCCATCACACAATACGAGTAAATACGCGATGATACGAAATTATCCCGCTTTTTTGCGAAAATGCTGATTTTCGCTTCATACAGTAGGAGGCTACATTACTAAATAGGCGGCCACAAAATTAATGAAGCAGCTTACGGAATAAGTAACAGTTATGAGCTCATTCGTGGCTTACCGCGTGCTACTTTTAATGTACTTTTTTTTGCTCAGTGCATGCAAAAAGGAGCCAAAGAAATTATGTTGTTGGTTGGTGAAAATTTCTTAGTGAATGCTAGAGAGAAAGCAAGTGCTTTAGTGTATGTATTGTAATATTTTAGATACCAATCTGTAATGTCACCATAATATAAATAAATAAATAAAGTAGTAAAAAATCTGTAGTTATCGCCAACAGTCTGGGAGGCAAGCGTGCATGAGTACTGCTTCGTGCGTGTATTAAAATAATGGATTTATCGATATAGTCTAAGCTATCACTGCGTGCTCTAGCGTTGATGATTATTTTCCCCTTCTATTAGTACTTCAAACCAAGTAAGCTCTGCAGAACTTTGTAAACATCAGACAGAGTGCATGTTTTGAATGGAATATCCAACTATTGACAAAAACGTGATAAAATACCTAAAAGATTGTGTGAAACTAGGATAAAAGTGCTAAAATAAAAAGTAAACTAAACACGCCAGTCTCTCATTTGACATTTGGTCGTTTGCGCGGCAACATCTTTTGACAAGTTTTTTTTTTATTCGAATTGTTTGTGAGCGCTTAGGATTTTGTGATTTTGTGCCAAAGTGAAAAGAGCTTTTGTGAACCGTTGAAGTCAATTTATTAAAAGCAGCCATTTTTGATACGTAAGTAAGACGTGCTACAATTTAAGTCTAATAAATTACTAATTTATTCCTGGGGTCTTAGTGTAACCCACGATATGCATTGTCTCATCGGACGAGTAGTTTCGACTATTTCGATAAAAACGGCACTTTTTGAAATTGTTTACCTGCTTTTTAGAAGAAGCCACTAATTTCATAAATTAGTATACAAATTTTGGAACTTTTTATTGCGAAATCCATCGTTTTGGAATACTCTAAATATTATTATTAGAGTGAATTACAAACTGGAAAAAATAAATCAGAAACAAATGTAAAGACAAGAATTTGAAAAAATTCTGATTTATCTTTTCCAGTTTGTAATTCACTCTAATAATAATATTTAAATTTTGGAACCCTTTTCTAGTTTTGTTCAGTACAGAAACGCGATTGCAGAACTTTGGCTCGAAAGAAATATTAGACAGATTGTAACAATATCTAAATTTTGTCAGTTTGAAATTTCGATAGCTATTTTTATATAAATTTAAAACCGACATTTTTCTATATTTTCCGGAATCTGTCCCTCTCGCACTGCGGGTCGTTCCGCATGGAGTAACAGTGACTTTTGCAAGCGCGACATATCCTCTTAAGTGAAGAACTCGAAACACAGACGGGCGCACGTAAAAGCCGGTCCGTATTTTTCGTCTGTTTGATGCGAAGCATTATTTTAATTATTTTTCTTGTCTTTGCCGCGATGTTTTTCTAAAAATCAGGGACATATACCAGTCCATATGGGCTATCTTAATGGAGACCTAAAATGTATTTGATTTAATTGTTTCTCCTTTGCGCGTTATTTTGATTCTTAGATATTATGAATAACGATTCGGAGCGGGCTCGTAAGTAATAAAATAACTCGTAAAAGAGATACAATTCAATCAAATAAATTCTAGGCCTATAACCTGTTTAGACCGCCAATATGAAGTAGTTTCCAAAAAACATCGCGATAAAGGCCAGAAAAATATTTTTTTTTATCAAAGTTGTCGTCGCGTACCGGGCTCTTAAGCAATAAACTCGTTCTTTTGGTATATTTATGTACTTAATTCCTATTCTTCTAAGCGGGAAGATTTTTAAGGTGAAGTGAGACCCAAACTAACCACGCAAACGAAGAGTCGTATGAAGACCTTTTTTAACTTTAATCGAATTCAAACCGGCGAAGTGCGAGTCGGAATCGTGCACAATGGGTTCCGTACCACCACACAATATGGGTACCTACGGAACCCTAATACATTATGGTAAATAACAACAACATAGATGCTGTAGCACGTTGATAAAAAAGAAGGCGTTAAAATGGTAGACAATTCGATACACTCTGCGTAGGGAACCCTAATTTTATTAGTTGTTGATTTACTTTAGATATTATAATCTGACCAAATTTGAGACTTGTCTGTAAAATTATTGAGATAGAAGAGCTCAAAGAAATAACCCTGAAAAGTGCTATATTTTTACGGTTCCGTTGTCAACAAGGAACCCTTATAGTTTCGCCAAATAAAGACATCCGGGCACCGCGCCGCGCCGCGACCCGACTCCGAAACTTGGGGAATGTTTTTCTTTGTTGCCATACCTCCGGAATTTTCCGGAAATGTCCGGAAATTTATTTTCTTTGTCCGGAATTGAGGGAACTCTATGTCCAGAATTTTTACACAACTGAAGGAAGAGAGATTATAAACGAAATAAACTTCATGTAATAAATAAATGAAACCAACGTCAATAGTAGTTAATATTACCTATTAAACACAATTCTAATAGTTATTTGATGACGACCGAATATACACTGAGGGGTCGAATATAGCGCAAGTCATCATCATCATCATCATCATCATCATCATCATCATCATCATCATCATCATCATCATCACCATCATCATCATCATCATCATCATCATCATCATCAATAGTAGTTAATATTACCTATTAAACACAATTCTAATAGTTATTTGATGACGACCGAATATACACTGAGAGGTCGAATATAGCGCAATTTTCAACAGACAACACTGACAGACATAACTCGACCGATTGACTCATCATCATCATCAATAGTAGTTAATATTACCTATTAAACACAAATCTAATAGTTATTTGATGACGACCGAATATACACTGAGGGGTCGAATATAGCGCAATTTTCAACAGACAACACTGACAGACATAACTCGACCGATTGACTCATCATCATCATCATCATCATCATCATCATCATCATCATCATCATCATCATCATCATCATCAATAGTAGTTAATATTACCTATTAAACACAAATCTAATAGTTATTTGATGACGACCGAATATACACTGAGGGGTCGAATATAGCGCAATTTTCAACAGACAACACTGACAGACATAACTCGACCGATTGACTCATCATCATCATCATCATCATCATCATCATCATCATCACCATCATCATCATCATCATCATCATCATCATCATCATCATCAATAGTAGTTAATATTACCTATTAAACACAAATCTAATAGTTATTTGATGACGACCGAATATACACTGAGGGGTCGAATATAGCGCAATTTTCAACAGACAACACTGACAGACATAACTCGACCGATTGACTCATCATCATCATCATCATCATCATCATCATCATCATCACACATTAATTCTGTAATTGTCATTATTATTACTTTTTTTCTGTAAATATTCCCTAACGTAGCTTTAGTCATACTTTTTTGTATTACCTGTATATAAATTAATTTTAACTGTAATTTATTCAACAGATGACGGCCTCATAGAAGAGGCCGCAATATATTGAAAATTCTGTTTTTACTTTATTTATATTTTACTACCAATTTCTAAAGAAAATAAATGGCTGAATATAGCAATTTTCTTTGCTTTTATTTAAAAAACACAATAAATTATACACAAATTCTTGTACTTTTATTCCACATAAATATATTTATTTTTATTCTAACTTAGGCTACCGGTTTCGTATTACACATCATCGGGCCAACAAATTATTAATTATTTACATTACAGAAAGAAAACAAAAGAAAACATTTTTAACAAGCAAATATAAAATAAACAGAAGTGAATCACCGCAGCTTGCAAGCAAAGCAGCAGCAGCAAGCTGTGGTGATTCACCTCTGTTTATTTTATATTTGCTTGTTAAAAATGTTTTCTTTTGTTTTCTTTCTGTAATGTAAATAATTAATAATTTGTTGGCCCGATGATGTGTAATACGAAACCGGTAGCCTAAGTTAGAATAAAAATAAATATATTTATGTGGAATAAAAGTACAAGAATTTGTGTATAATTTATTCAAGATGATATTCCACCAAGAACCATCAATCGAATCCATCCAATATAAAAAACACAATTTACTCTTAATTGAAAGCCAAACTTATCTGGTTTTTCTAAAATATATTTATTACAACTTATTATAATAGTTAGGTACGTTTGTATGTACGTTTTGAAATAAAATGTATTTCTTAGTAATTCAAAATTAATCATTTTTAAATTAAAGAAAAAATTTGATGAATTGTCCGGTTTTTCCGCAACTGGCCGGAATTTTCTTCGGCTTTTCTTTTTTCTTCTCTTGATATGGTAAGACCTGACTCAAAATGGCGCGCGCACAATGATAGCCAGCGAACAACACATCAACCTATACACTTTGGACTTTGCACCTTATATCCTTCCCTATAGAGACTGATGTCGTACTGCAAGTGTTTATCTGGACGTGTACTCCGCTGTACAAGTTTTTTTCTATAAAATCGATTTGTTTCTATAAATTCAGTGCCTCCAACACTCCAAACAATGCCCGTGTGATTTTTACTTTGTATAATGTACTATCCGATAGTTGATAATTTAACTAAAGAGTTTATCATTTAACGGTAGGTTTTTGTCAGGTAATCTATAGACTAACCTAGCGAAATTATAAACTAACGGATTTTACAATTTTACGCTGCCATATAACAATCCGTCGGGCTATAAATCAGTCGCGTAGTGTACAGTGTTTATTGCTGTAAGTGAATCTCGGAGAGAAGAGTGTGAAACCAGCTGCCATGGTGCACAGTCAGGTGTCAGAGAACAGGTATGCCGTTGTTATAATGTAGGCAGAGGTGGATTAGCCCTCTTAGTCGCCGCCGTAGGTCATTTGAGAAGTGTCCGTTCAAATGGGACATTTACCTCCATGTAACACAAATTTTCAGTAATTAAGAGAAACTGGTACCTTATGATGCAATCCGTTGAAGGGGTTGTAGAAGAGAGCTATTGCAGTCGATTCGACTATATAATGCCTTATGCAAAAGTTAACCATTTCTGAGATATTTTGAATTTAAGTGTTTTTTCTAAAGTCAACTTAAAAAAATGATATTTAAAAAACCAGCCATTATTTTACATATTTCTTATTTGTTTCGCTTTGATAACATTTCATCCAATAAACAATAGCCCTAAAATACACATTATTAACGTAAACCTTGACACTGTGCTCCAAAACAATTGAAAACTTTTAAAAATTGCAAAAGATTTACACAAAAAAGCTAGGTTAAAACAAAAAGTCTCTATGTAATTTTCGGTGCGTATTAGCTTAAAAACATCTGCAATTTACTAGCTTTTGACAGAGGAATGATAAAAATATGGCCAAAACAATAGGAGCAGTTAGAAAAAATCATCAACGGTTAAATTAGGAAACACTGGCTTATAAACTTACATTTTGTATGCATAAGATTTGTTTCCAATATTTAACTGTAAATGTTTTTTTTTCTAAATAAAAAAAATCATTGACGGTTAAATAGGGAAACAATGGATTATAAACTTACATTTTGTACGCACAAGATTTGTTTCTAATATTTTACCTGCACCTATTGTTTTGGCAATATTTTTATCATGGTTTACGTCAATAATGTGCATTTTAGGGCTACTGTTTATTGGTTGAAATGTTATCAAAGCGCAAAAAATAAATAACAATTTTAAAATAATGGCTGGTTTTTTTAATATAATTTTTTAAAGTTTACTTTAGAAAAAACACTTAAATTCAAAATATCTCAGAAATGGTTCACTTTTGCATAAGGCATTATATAGTCGAATCGACTGCAATAGCTCTCTTCTACAACCCCTTCAAAGGATTGCATCTAATTACCGGTCAACCTGTATATATACATGAGTGAATTTGTATCAAATCAAATCAAAATAATTTATTTCGGATAAAAATCCATATTTTAAACATTAAAATTATAAGACAAACAATACAAAAATTAAGTTACACATTCAATACAATTAAATTACACATTCAATATAAAAATTAAATTAAATTAAATATCCATAGACAAGTCAACGCATTAGCCCGTATAAAGAATTGGGATGTTTAATACGCTGAACCCAATGCTCCATAATAGGACCCTCCGTATTTTCAGCAATCACCCTCAGAATGCTGTTGTCACTGCCTCGAACTCTGCTCAGAAGTGAGACTGTTTTTTTGCGCAATATTGCCTGAAAACAGTCAGTACGCGCCTCGGCGAACATTCCGGACGCGCTGCAGCGCCACGGCAGTCCCAACAACATCCTGAACGCGTTATTGTATTGTACCCGCAGAGCGCTGATGGACTTTTGTGTGTAGTTTATCCACAAGTTGCTTGTATATAAGGATGTTTAATACGCTGAACCCAATGCTCCATAATAGGACCCTCCGTATTTTCAGCAATCACCCTCAGAATGCTGTTGTCACTGCCTCGAACTCTGCTCAGAAGTGAGACTGTTTTTTTGCGCAATATTGCCTGAAAACAGTCAGTACGCGCCTCGGCGAACATTCCGGACGCGCTGCAGCGCCACGGCAGTCCCAACAACATCCTGAACGCGTTATTGTATTGTACCCGCAGAGCGCTGATGGACTTTTGTGTGTAGTTTATCCACAAGTTGCTTGTATATAAGGATGTTTAATACGCTGAACCCAATGCTCCATAATAGGACCCTCCGTATTTTCAGCAATCACCCTCAGAATGCTGTTGTCACTGCCTCGAACTCTGCTCAGAAGTGAGACTGTTTTTTTGCGCAATATTGCCTGAAAACAGTCAGTACGCGCCTCGGCGAACATTCCGGACGCGCTGCAGCGCCACGGCAGTCCCAACAACATCCTGAACGCGTTATTGTATTGTACCCGCAGAGCGCTGATGGACTTTTGTGTGTAGTTTATCCACAAGTTGCTTGTATATAAGGATGTTTAATACGCTGAACCCAATGCTCCATAATAGGACCCTCCGTATTTTCAGCAATCACCCTCAGAATGCTGTTGTCACTGCCTCGAACTCTGCTCAGAAGTGAGACTGTTTTTTTGCGCAATATTGCCTGAAAACAGTCAGTACGCACCTCGGCGAACATTCCGGACGCGCTGCAGCGCCACGGCAGTCCCAACAACATCCTGAACGCGTTATTGTATTGTACCCGCAGAGCGCTGATGGACTTTTGTGTGTAGTTTATCCACAAGTTGCTTGTATATAAGGATGTTTAATACGCTGAACCCAATGCTCCATAATAGGACCCTCCGTATTTTCAGCAATCACCCTCAGAATGCTGTTGTCACTGCCTCGAACTCTGCTCAGAAGTGAGACTGTTTTTTTGCGCAATATTGCCTGAAAACAGTCAGTACGCGCCTCGGCGAACATTCCGGACGCGCTGCAGCGCCACGGCAGTCCCAACAACATCCTGAACGCGTTATTGTATTGTACCCGCAGAGCGCTGATGGACTTTTGTGTGCAGTTTATCATTTGTATCATTTACATTGAATAGTTTTTAGTGTTGTATATAATATAATATAATTATACTACTAGCTATACATGTGAAATTAAATCAACCGACCAAATTCATACTGGAGACTCGGTTAGTCATCAGGAACAAGGTTTAATGACCCTCCAGACGAAATTCGAAAAATTCATTTTTCGAAATTGGCGAAAAGTATTACTGAACCTAGTTCATGATCACTAACCGAATCTCCAGTATGAATTTTGGTCGGTTGATTAATTTCAGCCTATATAATTCTTTAAATACTTAATTAAATTAAATTAAAAAAATAATCCTAATACCTACTTAAATATAAAAAAAAACAAAATATACCCATACAAATAAATAAAAATACCTACAAATAAAAAACCTCATCCAAATCGCTGCTCCGCGGCAAGGTGCCCAGTATGCTGGCGATATTCCCGCGATGAATTGCTAAGCTTATTCGCTGGCCGAGGAATATGCCAGCCCGTGGGTCACATGTGAAGCTGACCAGGCGTGTTCGATTTCGCGCTTCGGACCCCACGAGCCCATCGTTTCGACCCCAAACGGCGCTGATAGGTAATTGTTCCCTAGAAGTCCTAGAACAGTATACTAGCGCCGGCTCTACCTACTCTAATACTTAATAGGATGGTATATGTATAAGCTTTTTCCTATCCTACTAATATTATAAATGCGAAAGTTTGTGCGTGTGTGTGTATGTTTGTTTGTTACTCTTTCACGCTGAAACGGCTTGACAGATTTGGATGAAATTTAGAATGGATATAGCTTATACCCTAACTTAACACACACACACTGTAGGATAGATCAATATCATTGAAAAATCAGGTTTCTAATTAGCGCGGTCCCTAATCGTTTGTGGAGAAATAAGACAAGGAAAAAAGCATGTCGTTAAACCGAATAACCCGCGGGCGGAACCGCGGGCAAAAGCTAGTTACAAATAAATATTTTATCATTTGTATCATAAGTAATAAGTAGTTAAAAATACAGCATATGAAACAGCATATAGGTTGGGGAAAAACTCTTATCGCAAATAGTATGTATGAACTTACGAGTATAATAAAATCTCTTTGGCTATACCATCTGTATCTGGCTGGTTTTGGTATTATTAAAAAGTTTAAATTTTAAAAAAGGTAATTCCAAATTCAAATTAGGTAAAATGTGTGATTTTCATTTGTTTTTCTTACTGTTAAGATGAGTGAATCTAATGAAAAAATTCGATGCATTTTAAAATATTACTACAAAAAAGGTAAATGCAACGCAAGCCGCGAAAAAAATTTGTGATGTTGATGGACCTAGTGCAGTGTCTGTGAGAGTAGCACAATCGATCCGGAAATTTTGATGTCAAAGATGCACCTCGCTCTGGGCGCCCTGTTACGGATAAAATGGATGCTATTTTTGAAAAAGTGGAGCAAGATCGGCATATCAGTAGTTACGATGTAGCTGAAGAACTGGGGATTGACCACAAAACAGTTTTGGCGCATTTGAAAAAAGCTGGGTACACAAAAAAGCTCGATGTTTGGGTGCCTCATGAGCTCACTGAAAGAATTTTAATGAACCGTGTACTCATTTGTGATTCTTTATTACGACGTAATGAAACCGAAACATTTTTGAAAAACCTGATAACTGGTGATGAAAAGTGGATCACGTACGACAAGAACGTGCGAAAAAGGTCGTGGTCAAAGGCTGGTCAGGCTTCACAGACTCTGGCAAAACCCGGGTTATCTCGCAATAAGGTAATGCTGTGTGTATGGTGGGATTGGAAGGGCATTATTCATTATGAGCTGTTACCGCCAGGCAGGACCGTCGATTCTGAACTCTACTGCGAACAACTGATGAGATTAAAGCAAGAAGTTGAGAGAAAGCGGTCGGAATTAGTCAACAGAAGGTGTTTTTCATCATGATAACGCTAGACCTCACACATCTTTAGCCACTCAGCAAAAATTAAGAGAGTTTGGCTGGGAGGTATTGATGCATCCACCGTATAGTCCTGACCTTGTTACTTCAGATTTCCACTTGTTTCGGTCTCTTCAGAATTCTTTGTCGCGGTTTTTTGATCAGAAGCCCCAGAATTTCTATAGCAATGGGATTATGTCCCTACCTACAAGATGGCAGAAAGTTATCGAACAAAATGGCACCTACATACTTTAGTTAAATGTAAATAAACTTTATTAAAAAATGTTTTGAATTTTCATATAAAATGCGAAGAAACTTTTTTCCCAACTAATATGAATAGATGCGCTGTAAAGAAAACAATTTTTAATATGTCTCATTTTGATCAGATATTTAGAAGATGTCCCGTTTTGATGGAAACTGGTCAATTCAAACCCGATTTTGTATAGAAAATACTCCTTTTGTTGGGTTATTTATCATGAAGTCCACGCTAAGATATTAGGGCAAAAAACTGATTTCCGTCGCGCTAACTCAAAAATTGTCAAAAATGTAAATGTCCCCTTTTGAATAAACACTTCTCATTCAGTACCAGCCGCCCTTTTCAGCGTAGAAACTTGTGAAAATGAAAATTTGTATGAAAATGGGCTCGACTGTGGAGGTACCACCATCTTACTCGCAATCCTCCCGAAGTTATTCGGGGGAGAGTAAGAGAACAGCTCTCAGGCAAAACCAGGCGGCCCACCATTGCCTGGGACCGATGGATGATGGAGATCCATCCCCAATTGCCGGGCCTTATATAAAACAGACTGGTGACGGGCAGCGGCGTCACTGGTGCGAGGGTTTCGGCACCGCGCTCACCGACCCGCCTGCCCAGCGTGTGTGAGTATGGGCATTTCTTCCAGGAGGACCACCAAGAGTGGCGAAATCTTGGAAAGGCCTATGTCCAGCAGTGAACGAAACAGGCTGATAGATGGATGGATGAAAATTGGCGTTGCGTTCGGTAGAACCCGCTCTAAAAGTATGTTATTTCTGACATTGGAAACTTTATTTTGACACCACCTTTCATCCACGGTTCCACCCACGTTTATTTAACCGCTGCCCCGTTTTTGGCTAGGGCTTTATTTTATTAACACCCCTTATAGCCTCTGTGTTGACCAGGGCCACTGCAAGAAAACGACTTCGTACGACTTGAACTAGATAGCGTTCTCTTTATCGCCCCACCCGCAGAATAGCCGCCCCCATTGGCCGCCCCTAATACCTGGCCGCCCTAGGCCCGGGCCTAGTCGGCCTTAGGGGGAATCTGCCACTAAAGTATAGTTCCCGCAAATATAATTATTCTTACTGGTTTAAAGGATCTAGTAATACTACTATATAGCCTGACAAACAATTTGGCATCCTTTGAGTACGGAACCCCAAGTTTTAGGGTTCCGTAGTACGACAAGGGACCCTTATAGTTTCGCCATGTCCGTCTGTCCGTCCGTCTCTCCACGGCTTAAGGTGATTAAACCGAATCCCGGTGCAAAATGCACATCATAACATTGTTTTCCTTACTTTTGAATAAAAAGTATGCAAAAATTGCGTTTTAAATCAATTAGCGGAATTTGATTACTAACAGTAGGGTTCTGGAATTAACATTATGTTATTTTATACCTTACATTTTGATTACATTCGATTACAACGATAAATACGCTTTTAAGTTTGTCAATCGAATGCAATCAAAATTTAAATCATAAAATGATAGAATTTGAATGTAAAACCCTAATTATTAATAATCAATTTCCGCAAATTGCTAAAAAACAATATTATGATGTGCATTTTGCACCGGGATTCGGTTTAACCACCTTAACTCAGAGACTATTAGTACTAGAAAGCTGTAATTTAGTATAGGTATACATACATATTAAACACGCCGACAAACACGTCACAAAAAATCTCTAAAAATTTACTTTTATTGTTATCTATCTCCCGTATAGTACGTAAATTGGGGATGATTTTTTTTTCTCGTCTGTTCCATGACAGTTTCTGAATGACAGTGATCGTTGAATAGATCGTTCAAAAACATTATGGCTGTTTGAAAAATAATTTTTCGATTGAGGGATCCGTCGCGTTGGCGAAATAAGTGCAAATTTTTGTTAAAGTCAAGTGTCACCCCCCCCCCCCTGCCGGCTAAACGGTTGCTTATTAATACATAGGTAACACTAAAAGTTTCCGGAACTGGCCACTTACATAAACAATATTTAAAAATTTATTGCAACATTTGATAATAGAACTCTTTGGCTGTAGAATGCAGTTTGTTTCATCTGACTGTCTTTTGTTTTTACCTTGTGGCGCCATTTAAAAAATTGTGTGTCTGCATCAACATGGATTTAACTCGGGAAAATTTTCGTAGTATGATTTTCTACGATTTTAAGTGTAATTTGACAGCTCAACAGAGCATCGCTCGGCTTGAAACAGCTTTTGGCAATGAAGCACCATGCAAGACGACTGTTTATAGCTGGTTTGCAGAATTCAAGCGTGGTCGTATCAATCTCAGTGACGAATCTCGCGATGGTCGGCCGTCCACCGCTGTGACCAACAAAAACATCGATGCTGTGCGCCGTATGATTGAAACAGACAGGCATGTGACCTACCATGAAATTCGCGCATCCTTAGAAATAGGCATGAGTCAAATACAATCAATCCTACACAAACATTTGGGTGTGAGAAAGTTGTGCTCGCGGTGGATCCCACACAACTTGACCGAGGCTCAAAAAACGGACCGCGTCACTTGGTGCAGTGCCATGCTTACCAGATTCAACGAAGGTGCGTCAAATTTGGTGTGGGACATAGTAACAGGTGACGAAACATGGATTTATTGCTACGATCCCAAAACAAAGCAGCAATCGAGCGTATGGGTCTTTCAAGATGAGCCGAAACCAACCAAAGTGGCGCGCGTGAAAAGTGCATCTAAGCGGATGATTGCTTCTTTTTTTAATAAAACTGGACACGTGGCTACTGTTGCTTTAGAGAATCGTCGTACCGTGAATAGTGACTGGTACACGACCATTTGTTTGCCGGAAGTTTTTGACGAACTCCGTAAAAATAACCGTAAACGCCGTATCATCCTGCACCACGACAATGCTAGTTCTCACACGGCCAGACAGACAAACGACTTTTTGAAGACGAAAAATGTAGAACTCATGAGTCATCCTGCATACAGTCCCGACCTGGCACCTTGTGACTTTTTTCTGTTCCCAAAAATTAAGAACCAATTACGCGGTCAACGATTTTCATCACCAGAAGAGGCTGTCGAGGAGTATGAAAAACACGTTTCAGAGGTCACCACAGGGGAGTGGCACAAAAGTTTTCAAAACTGGTTTGATCGAATGAAAAAGTGCATAGACGCCAAGGGAGATTATTTTGAAAAACAATAAATTAATTTTGTACCTTTAATAGTATTTTTTCATATTCATTCCGGAAACTTATAGTGCGTCCCACGTATGTGGAAAAAATCACAGAAGTAGTATATGTAATGAAGTTAAAAGGAAAACTATTACAGCTAAGTAGGCTTTACAAGTTTACGAGTACAGGTTGCGCCAAACTTTTAGTCCCCTCTAAACACGACAATGTATGGGCCGTTCTTCGGGAGAGCAACTTCCGAGCGGACTAGAATTAGTAGACCAACTTATAAAATGTACAGGGCAACTATGGAACACTATACTGCGCGTGGCCCGACACGCACTTGGCCGGTTTTTATTATTTTACATAAGAGTAGTGACAGAGTTTACTGAATATACATTTTGACTTTCCATAGTATTAACTCGGGGCTGGGCTTACGTTACTAAGGAATAGGCAAAACAAAACTTTCGAATATTCCAAAAAGTGTCATTGAACTGACAACTTACCGAGCAGCATTAACTTAATGTCACCTCTTGTAAGGTGACATTGATTTGTACAGTGTTAATTAATTTATAAGGTATCGCCTTAACTTTATGTACATATTATGTGTCACGTGGCGCGCGTTGAAAGGGTTCAGAAGAAATTTGTCAAATCTTTGAACTACAAGAGTGGATTTTTTGGTATGACTTACAATGATTCTCTTAATCGTCACCATTTACTATCGCTGGCAGGCAGACGTAAGCAGTTTGACTTAGTTTTTCTTTATAAAATTCTTAATAACTATATTGACTCCCCCAGTCTACTAAGTAAAATATCATTAAGAGTACCTGGTTCTCGTTCTCCTGGTGCGCAGTTCTCGCAGTAAAAAATTATTCTCTATTCAGACTTTCTCAGCAAACTATACAAGTAACAATTTCTTCAGGCGAAGTGAGGATACTTACAATAAAGAATTCCTAGAACTGGATTTGTTTAGGCATACATTAAATTCATTTAAATACAAGTTATGTCAAGCATTGCCTGATTCAACTTTAATATTCCTACGAATGTTATATATTTTTGTTAAGATTTGTACCTATATTTAAGTTGCATTATTTGTGTGAAGTGTTGAGTTCTATTACCTACTTATATATATATAACTGGATCTCCAAGTCCAATAGTAAACCTTTTTGTAATACTGTACATTTTATATGACTCTTTGCATTCGAAATAAATAAATAAATAAATATTATAATGTGACTATAAGGTGTTATTTATTTATACCGCCAAACTGAAGAGTCCCTAAGTGCTCAGTATCAACAAGGCAGAGAATATTTGACGCCAAAGACGAGCCAAAATAAATGTTTCATGTATGTTATAATATAACATATAAATAATAGTCAATGATAATAGTATAGTTTATGCTACAAGTCCGGTAAGGAGGTAATAGCTTACGAGGATGATTTGAAACACGAGCGACAAGCGAGGGTTTTAAACGTTACAAGTAAGTTATTACCCTTACGCACGAGTATCATACCTACTAAGTTTTCAATGCACAGTGTGAGTAAATGAATGTAACGTAATTAAAGAAACAAACAAACAATACATACTCCAAAATGCACTTTAAGCGGACATTCTTTTTCTTTGCACGCATATTGCCAACTTGACGGAAATAAGCTGCTTTCAGTTTGATGCGTTACTAGGCTACTTTCAGTCAAGTCCATGTATTGTACACAAGAAAAGACTGGCAACTAGTGTGGTAAAGTTAACTTTTACAACAGTTTTGATGCTTAAAAAATAGGCCTTTACGAGAGCTTGCATTGAAAAGTATAATGTTTGTACGTTTCATGTATGCTATAAATTTCACTACTAAAAGATTCGTAGTTTAGATTCATACTGATATTGAAACGGCTACTGATGATTTAATAGTCAGATTTCGCCTGACTAGTTTCACTGTATTCGTACAGTTTCTTCGGAGGCAAACATGGTTAAGCGACGGCACCCCGAATACGAATACAGTGAAACTAATCAGGCGAAATCTGGCTATTAAATCTTGAGTAGCCGTTTCAATAACAGTATGCTAATAAATAGTATAATAAATGATTTTTTTTTGCCCGCAGCCCGCACGATGGACGTGGAGAATGCGAACTGCAAGCTCCGTGTGTCCGAGTGCACCGACATGGAGATCCTGCCCCTAGAGAGACCCTTCAAGGTGGACCAGTGAGTGCACTTATTGTTAACAGTCCGGCCCGCAGCCCGCACGATGGACGTGGAGAATGCGAACTGCAAGCTCCGTGTGTCCGAGTGCACCGACATGGAGATCCTGCCCCTAGAGAGACCCTTCAAGGTGGACCAGTGAGTGCACTTATTGTTAACAGTCCGGCCCGCAGCCCGCACGATGGACGTGGAGAATGCGAACTGCAAGCTCCGTGTGTCCCAGTGCACCGACATGGAGATCCTGCCCCTAGAGAGACCCTTCAAGGTGGACCAGTGAGTGCACTTATTGTTAACAGTCCGGCCCGCAGCCCGCACGATGGACGTGGAGAATGCGAACTGCAAGCTCCGTGTGTCCGAGTGCACCGACATGGAGATCCTGCACCTAGAGAGACCCTTCAAGGTGGACCAGTGAGTGCACTTATTGTTAACAGTCCGGCCCGCAGCCCGCACGATGGACGTGGAGAATGCGAACTGCAAGCTCCGTGTGTCCCAGTGCACCGACATGGAGATCCTGCCCCTAGAGAGACCCTTCAAGGTGGACCAGTGAGTGCACTTATTGTTAACAGTCCGGCCCGCAGCCCGCACGATGGACGTGGAGAATGCGAACTGCAAGCTCCGTGTGTCCGAGTGCACCGACATGGAGATCCTGCACCTAGAGAGACCCTTCAAGGTGGACCAGTGAGTGCACTTATTGTTAACAGTCCGGCCCGCAGCCCGCACGATGGACGTGGAGAATGCGAACTGCAAGCTCCGTGTGTCCCAGTGCACCGACATGGAGATCCTGCCCCTAGAGAGACCCTTCAAGGTGGACCAGTGAGTGCACTTATTGTTAACAGTCCGGCCCGCAGCCCGCACGATGGACGTGGAGAATGCGAACTGCAAGCTCCGTGTGTCCGAGTGCACCGACATGGAGATCCTGCCCCTAGAGAGACCCTTCAAGGTGGACCAGTGAGTGCACTTATTGTTAACAGTCCGGCCCGCAGCCCGCACGATGGACGTGGAGAATGCGAACTGCAAGCTCCGTGTGTCCGAGTGCACCGACATGGAGATCCTGCCCCTAGAGAGACCCTTCAAGGTGGACCAGTGAGTGCACTTATTGTTAACAGTCCGGCCCGCAGCCCGCACGATGGACGTGGAGAATGCGAACTGCAAGCTCCGTGTGTCCGAGTGCACCGACATGGAGATCCTGCCCCTAGAGAGACCCTTCAAGGTGGACCAGTGAGTGCACTTATTGTTAACAGTCCGGCCCGCAGCCCGCACGATGGACGTGGAGAATGCGAACTGCAAGCTCCGTGTGTCCGAGTGCACCGACATGGAGATCCTGCACCTAGAGAGACCCTTCAAGGTGGACCAGTGAGTGCACTTATTGTTAACAGTCCGGCCCGCAGCCCGCACGATGGACGTGGAGAATGCGAACTGCAAGCTCCGTGTGTCCGAGTGCACCGACATGGAGATCCTGCACCTAGAGAGACCCTTCAAGGTGGACCAGTGAGTGCACTTATTGTTAACAGTCCGGCCCGCAGCCCGCACGATGGACGTGGAGAATGCGAACTGCAAGCTCCGTGTGTCCGAGTGCACCGACATGGAGATCCTGCACCTAGAGAGACCCTTCAAGGTGGACCAGTGAGTGCACTTATTGTTAACAGTCCGGCCCGCAGCCCGCACGATGGACGTGGAGAATGCGAACTGCAAGCTCCGTGTGTCCGAGTGCACCGACATGGAGATCCTGCACCTAGAGAGACCCTTCAAGGTGGACCAGTGAGTGCACTTATTGTTAACAGTCCGGCCCGCAGCCCGCACGATGGACGTGGAGAATGCGAACTGCAAGCTCCGTGTGTCCGAGTGCACCGACATGGAGATCCTGCACCTAGAGAGACCCTTCAAGGTGGACCAGTGAGTGCACTTATTGTTAACAGTCCGGCCCGCAGCCCGCACGATGGACGTGGAGAATGCGAACTGCAAGCTCCGTGTGTCCGAGTGCACCGACATGGAGATCCTGCACCTAGAGAGACCCTTCAAGGTGGACCAGTGAGTGCACTTATTGTTAACAGTCCGGCCCGCAGCCCGCACGATGGACGTGGAGAATGCGAACTGCAAGCTCCGTGTGTCCCAGTGCACCGACATGGAGATCCTGCCCCTAGAGAGACCCTTCAAGGTGGACCAGTGAGTGCACTTATTGTTAACAGTCCGGCCCGCAGCCCGCACGATGGACGTGGAGAATGCGAACTGCAAGCTCCGTGTGTCCGAGTGCACCGACATGGAGATCCTGCACCTAGAGAGACCCTTCAAGGTGGACCAGTGAGTGCACTTATTGTTAACAGTCCGGCCCGCAGCCCGCACGATGGACGTGGAGAATGCGAACTGCAAGCTCCGTGTGTCCCAGTGCACCGACATGGAGATCCTGCCCCTAGAGAGACCCTTCAAGGTGGACCAGTGAGTGCACTTATTGTTAACAGTCCGGCCCGCAGCCCGCACGATGGACGTGGAGAATGCGAACTGCAAGCTCCGTGTGTCCGAGTGCACCGACATGGAGATCCTGCCCCTAGAGAGACCCTTCAAGGTGGACCAGTGAGTGCACTTATTGTTAACAGTCCGGCCCGCAGCCCGCACGATGGACGTGGAGAATGCGAACTGCAAGCTCCGTGTGTCCGAGTGCACCGACATGGAGATCCTGCCCCTAGAGAGACCCTTCAAGGTGGACCAGTGAGTGCACTTATTGTTAACAGTCCGGCCCGCAGCCCGCACGATGGACGTGGAGAATGCGAACTGCAAGCTCCGTGTGTCCGAGTGCACCGACATGGAGATCCTGCCCCTAGAGAGACCCTTCAAGGTGGACCAGTGAGTGCACTTATTGTTAACAGTCCGGCCCGCAGCCCGCACGATGGACGTGGAGAATGCGAACTGCAAGCTCCGTGTGTCCGAGTGCACCGACATGGAGATCCTGCACCTAGAGAGACCCTTCAAGGTGGACCAGTGAGTGCACTTATTGTTAACAGTCCGGCCCGCAGCCCGCACGATGGACGTGGAGAATGCGAACTGCAAGCTCCGTGTGTCCGAGTGCACCGACATGGAGATCCTGCACCTAGAGAGACCCTTCAAGGTGGACCAGTGAGTGCACTTATTGTTAACAGTCCGGCCCGCAGCCCGCACGATGGACGTGGAGAATGCGAACTGCAAGCTCCGTGTGTCCGAGTGCACCGACATGGAGATCCTGCACCTAGAGAGACCCTTCAAGGTGGACCAGTGAGTGCACTTATTGTTAACAGTCCGGCCCGCAGCCCGCACGATGGACGTGGAGAATGCGAACTGCAAGCTCCGTGTGTCCGAGTGCACCGACATGGAGATCCTGCACCTAGAGAGACCCTTCAAGGTGGACCAGTGAGTGCACTTATTGTTAACAGTCCGGCCCGCAGCCCGCACGATGGACGTGGAGAATGCGAACTGCAAGCTCCGTGTGTCCGAGTGCACCGACATGGAGATCCTGCACCTAGAGAGACCCTTCAAGGTGGACCAGTGAGTGCACTTATTGTTAACAGTCCGGCCCGCAGCCCGCACGATGGACGTGGAGAATGCGAACTGCAAGCTCCGTGTGCCCCAGTGCACCGACATGGAGATCCTGCACCTAGAGAGACCCTTCAAGGTGGACCAGTGAGTGCACTTATTGTTAACAGTCCGGCCCGCAGCCCGCACGATGGACGTGGAGAATGCAAACTGCAAGCTCCGTGTGTCCGAGTGCACCGACATGGAGATCCTGCCCCTAGAGAGACCCTTCCATGTGGACCAGTGAGTGCACTTTTTCGTTTACTTCCCGTACAATTATTCTATCTCAATAAGTCCGTTTGGCTATGGTTACAGAGTGCGTACTTTTCTCTGTAAACTCGGGAGCGCTAACAAAACACGCCACGCACGCTAAACGCGCTTATATGTACGTACCAGTGGCGAAGAGTGGACATTTTATAAAGGGAAGCCGGACCAAGGAAAACATTCCTGTCAGCCAAGTGTATTTGTCGTTGTCGTATTGAGATTTGTGGAAACATTTGACAAAGCGAAGAGCATGGAATAAAGAGATGTAGTATGGACGCCATTTCCTAAACAAGCCGATGGGAATCATGTTATATGGACCCTTCGCCACTGGTATCGCCATCTTACATACACGTGACTACTACAACCATAGCCAAACCGACTTCGTGAGATAGAATATCTGTATCTCTATGTGTTCAACTGGTAGGCTTCGGCCGTTGCCAGGCCGCCAAGCGACTCTTCGGCATGACTTCTTGAGTCCGGATGAGTAGGTACTCTAAGGTCTCATCTCACTTATTATCAGCACAGCAGCAGCCTAATTACCTAAATTCGTATCTAGATAATAGGTATATTATCTTATCTTAACTCGACTTTACTTATCTTATCTTATCCTATATTATCTTATCGTATCTAATCACTGTATTTCCATGACGCGAACGCAACGTTAAAGTGCGTAAAAGCATAGACAAATAGTTTGTCTATGGTAAAAGTGACCATCATCGCGCAGCCGAAACTTGGCAGTATTACAATTTTAGAGTTCCGTACCCCAAAATGAAAAAACGGGACCCTACACAAGGTCAAAAGTGCTCTCAAAAAATCAGGCTTCTAATTCAACACGAAAAAAGTTCCGTTCATGTTATCAATTTCATACAAATTGGATCACCATGAATACAAGGTCCTACAATTCAAGGTGAAAAAATTCAAGAGATGATTTGAATATTTGACTACTTACCAAAGAAAAATATCTCCTTTCCATATAAGTTGAGTCAGCTGATTGAACCACTTTGTACTGAGAAGTGAAAAACATTTTTTCTTCTTCTGGAATTTGATCAGTTAACGATACATGATCTACCCTAGAATTATTTTGACTTATTATTGTAGGACCTTATATAGGGCACTTCAAGTTGACTTAGAAACTTGCAATTCAGTTTACAAGTAGATCACAAGCACATGTATAGGAAATTACCGATGTTTAATTATTTAAAGAAATATATTGACTATTCTAATTAGACCCCTTGGATACATAGAGTTTAATGGACCGTAAGTCTCAAGTCTCAAGTAAGTAAGTCTCAAGGGTCACCCATAACTGCTGGGGGAATAAGACAGCACGCGACCTTCAGGGCACGAGTCCTACATACATTTGAGCGTCTTTTTATTTATTTTTACCAACGACATATTTTTAACGTCATTACATCTGCCGCCATCTTGCCAAGTACCCCCTACGACCAACGGACGTACCTCTTTGGGTACCAGTACCTCTTAGAAACCTTGCCATACATGAAGGGAATGTCAACTGGTTAAAGGTCGACTTGTAAACTTTATACCATTTAGGTAGTTTGTAGGAAATAAACACTTACTTAGTAAACAAGTAATTTACTATAATAAGGTAGAACGCATTAGAAGGGACGGCCGTCCAGTTTTTGCGAACGTGTCGATAGCCGATACCGCAATCTTTTATAATATGCGTAGGGCTATTATTTCCGAGTAGTTTATTTATTTCATTTTCATGTTGTATAATCAAACCTTAAACAAAACTGCACATTTATGTTTGTAATTTTTGTTACAGTTTTATTCAAGTCCATTTATTAGACTGATACGGAACCTACGGAAACTACAGGGTTATTACTAAGACTCCGCTGTCCGTCTGTCACCAGGCTGTATCTCATGAACAGTGATAGTTAGACAGTTTATGTGTTAATTTGGGGTATAAGCTATATCCATTCTAAATTTCATCCAAGTCCGTTCAGCCGTTTCAGCGTGAAAGAGTAACAAACATACACACACACACACACACACAAACTTTCGCATTTATAATATTAGTGTGATGGTACGGAACCCTTCGTGCGCGAGGTCGACTCGCACTTGGTCGGTTTTTCTAAATTTGCAGCGTTTATTTCTTATTTCCAATTTTGTTACTTTTTGATTTTGTGTCCGTTTTCGTTAATTTGGTGAATTTTGTCGGATTCCCGATTTCTGTAAAATTAATAGTTTTTCCGTTATTTTATGAATACGTAATAGTCCATTTCCACTTACGTCTTTTCAAAGATTGCTTTTTTAATACATTTTTTACACCCACTGGTTCGGTTTTTAGGGTTCCATAGTCCCTTATACCCTTATAGTTTCGCCATGTCCGTCTCGTCTGTCCGTCTGTCCGCGGCTTGGCTCAGAAACTATGAGTACTAGAAAGCTGTAATTTGGCATGGAACAAAATGGTAAAATAAAAACATTGCGGGTCTGTGAAAGCTATTTTCGGATTGATGTTAGAGTCAAGCGTCCCCCCCCCCCTGCCGACTAAACGGTTGTTTATAGAAATGTGAAAAAATTCACAGAAGTAGTATAATATAATGGAGCTAAAATGAAAACTATCACAGTTAAGTAGGCTTTACAGGTTTACGAGTACAGGTCGCGCCAAGCTTTTAGCCCCCTCTAAACACGACAATGTATGGGCCGTTCTTCTAAATGTATGGGACTAGAAGTTTCGCGCGATCTGTATTAGTCAACTTATAAAATGTACCGGGCAACTATGGTACCCTACATTGCGCGTGGCCCGACACGCACTTGGCCGGTTTTTTATTAGAAAGAACAGTGTTTAAGGTAGTTGGCATCAGTAGTTAAACATCCGTGTTGTTTACCCTTCAGTGAAATCGACGGGCTCGAGAAGCTGCTATCGGAACTGCACAGGGTGTTCTCTCACGACCACGTCAATGTACAGGATGTTCAGAAGCTGATGGCAGGCTACACGTCCGACCCTAAGCACTGGCGGAAGTACGCGAAGTTTGACCGTTTCCGGTAAGATTTATTTCCGCTTCGCACGGGATCAAATTAATTATTTTACTACTAAAAGATTCTTGGTTTGGATTCATAATGCTATTGAAACGGCTACTGAAGATTTAATAGTCAGATTTCGCATGACTAGCTTCACTGTATTCGTACAGTTTCTTCGGAGACATATATGACTATATAAAGATCGTGAGTAACCGTCTCAATATCATAAAAAAATTAATAATTGTTAAAATTTCACTCTAAAACCACGGTTTTTAGTGTTCCATACCTGAATAATTACTAAGCCTCTGTTGTCTGTCTGTTTGTCTGTCCGTCTGTCTGTCACAGGAGTCTAAAGCTTCAGTCGCGGCAGGAAGAAAAAACTCAAACTCAAACAGTTTCAGACAGTTGAAATTTTCACCAAATACGTGTTACTATAGCTTCTACCACGACAAATAATAAAACTAAAAAAGACCCCCCCTTTTGTCGTGGTAGAAGCTATAGTAACACGTATTTTGTGAAAATTTCAACTGTCTTCCTGCTACGGCTGAAGCTTTAGATATAGATTTTTTGTTTGATAAACACTTGTACTTGTCCACTTATTTATATTAATTTCCCTTACCGGTTTCGCTGTTAAAGCATTATCAAAGGTTTAACAGCGAAACCGGTAAGGGAAATTAATATGAATAAGTGGACAAGTACAAGTGTTTATCAAACAAAAAATGTTTCAAAAGTTCCACCAAGTGCCAACAATCACGAGCATCAACTCCTTTAGATATAGCCCATACAATAAACCTCGACAAAAATGTTTTCTTATGTTATTTGTTTCAGCTCTATCTCAAAGACGGTAATACAGACAAGTTTCAATTTTGCACACACTGAGACCTATTCTGAAGCAACATGTCCTAATCTGACGTTTATAAAAAGTGCTCTAAAATGAGTTAGCGCGACCTAAAATTTTGTTGGTATTCTGAAGCTGGCGTTTACGAACGTCAAATTAAGATTGTTACTAAATTTACGACACTTTTACGATGACAGCTCTAAAGCATTCAACTTAGGTTTTTTGGTATTCTGAAGCAACAATTTAGAGTTTGACAGCTCTAATTTTAGAGATTTTTAGAGAATTTTAGGGCACACCTATTTAGGTGCGCTCTAAAATATTACTAAGTATAAATGCGAGTTTCTTCCACCTTTTTCCCAGTAGTGGAAACTTTTATTTGGTTTCTATGTGGAACTGAATAATCACAAGTGTGTTCTAGTACCTTAACTAATTTCATAATCCAGCAGTTAAGCTGAAATATGTGTGAAAACACTGCTATGATTTCAAGTGAATTTTGTTTGTACTACTGCTATTTATCATATAAATTTGATGTTTTCATGTGTTGATCAATCAGCAGCAGTAAATAGGTAGGTAGGCAATACAAAAGGGAAAGTTTCTAGATTTACTTATTATTAAAATTTTATTTTACAAAATGATGACTTTTATCTGTTACTTATTCTTAAAAGGTTAGGTACAGTGGAGCCCACATCAAGCTATACACATTGAGTATAAGCTGACCTCTCATTGTACGGGAAGCCTATACAATGAGAGGTCAGCTTATACTGAAAGTGTTTAGCTTGATGTGGGCTCCACTGTACCTGTACCAAGCATTCAAGAGTGGATCCAGGATTTATTTTTTGAGGGGGGGGGGGCACAAATGCCAAATAGGGTAACGTTCCAAATCACTTTTCAAGATTAAAATATTGCTCGCGTAAATAAAAGTAGCTTGATGCTGGTTCCAAAACCTAAAAGTAGATGTTTTGGAACCAGCATCGAGCTACTTTTGTCTGACAGCGAGCAATATTTTAATCTTGAGAAAGTGATTTGGAACGCTACCTAGATAGATATAGATATAAAGTGTCCCGCATAGTATTGGACTATATGTTTCAGTCCTACCAGTAAGCCAATAATGCTGCAAAGTTAGTAAATAGTATGACACAAAAATAAACTAATATTATTAAAGGGGTATAGTGTTGATCTCCCAACCCCTTGCTTTATTTGAAGAAATACAGCGTTGAGCTTAGCTCTCTAAGGAAGTTCTGACAGCAAACCAATTGAGCATTGAGAGTGCTATTTACAACAAATCATTATTCATTGTATTTGCTTTAAATACAAAAATACCTAGACGGGTATAATTATACAACTTTAATATTTACTAGATGTGCCCATGGGTCTGCCTGACTTAAAAATATAAAAGACGCTTACAATAGGTAACAAATTTAATATTAAATTCAAAAACAACATGAATCGTTTTAAATGAAAATTTAATATTTTATATTATATTATATTATATTATTTTTATATTATTTAATATTCAGGAAAAAAATATAAACCTAATTAATATGTAAGGCACCTCAAAATGATAATTTATTAATCTGAAAGTCCTTCAGAACAAAACAACAGTCGCTACTTCTTTTGAGGTCTCATTTGCGGGGTGGGTGCAGGGGTAGGATAGATGTAGGTAAGGGATACTCTTCGATACAACTCCCCCCGACCAAAGTGTAAGTATAACTTTATTACAATGCACCAAAATAATTAGACCCATCATCTCACTACTATTGTTGCTAGCCATGGTCCTACTTAAGGAAATAGAAACACCATGAAGGATTTTTGTGTTTATTATAAATTTTAGTTTCGTTTTAACATTTTCAATGGTACGAGGACAATATTTTAATTTCTAAGCTCAACGCTGTATTTCTTCAATTAAAGCAAGGAGTTGGGAGATTAACACTATACCACTTTAATAATATATTTTTGTGTCATACTATTTAGGTACTACCTTTGCAGCATTATTGGCTTACCGGTAGGACTAAAACATATAGTCCAATACTATGCAGGACACTCTAAATCTATACCTAGGTAGCGTTCCAAATCACTGTTTCAAGATTAAAATATTGCTCGCTGTCAGATAAAAGTAGCTCGATGCTGGTTCCAAAACCTAAAAGTAGATGTTTTGGAACCAGCATCGAGCTACTTTTGTCTGACAGCGAGCAATCTTCTAATCTTGAAAAGTGATTTGGAACGCCACCCTATTTGGCATTTGTGCCCCCCCAAAAATAAATCCTGGATCCGCTCTTGAATGCTTGGTATAGGTACCTAACCTTTTAAGAATAAGTAACAAATAAAAGCCATCATTTTGTGAAATAAAATTTTAATACTAAGTAAATCTAGAAACTTTCCCTTTTGTATTACCTTCCTACCTATTTGCTGTTGATTGATGAACACATGAAAAAACATCAAATTTATATGATAAATAGCAGTAGTACAAACAAAATTCACTTGAAATCATAGCAGTGTTTTCACACATATTTCAGCTTAACTGCTGGATTATGAAATTAGGTAAGGTACTAGAACACACCTGTGATTATTCAGTTCCACCTAGAAACCAAATAAAAGTTACTAATACTGGGAAAAGGGTGGAAAAAACTCGCATTTATACTTAGTAATATTTTAGAGCGCACCTAAATAGGTGTGCCCTAAAAATCTCTAAAATTAGAGCTGTCAAACTCTAAATTGTTGCTTCAGAATACCAAAAAACCTAAGTTGAATGCTTTAGAGCTGTCATCGTAAAAGTGTCGTAAATTTAGTAACAATCTTAATCTGACGTTCGTAAACGCCAGCTTCAGAATACCAAAAAATTTTAGGTCACTCTTACTAAAATTAGAGCACTTTTTATAAACGTCAGATTAGGACATGTTGCTTCAGAATAGGTCTCAATATTGTGCATACTCTAAAATAAACCAACAAATAGTAAAATTGGTGTTCCGTACTCAAAGGGTTAAAACAATATAGGGTCCCGTTTGGCACCCTTCGGGTACGGAAACCTAAAACTCGAATAAATCTTGTAGAAACGCACTTTTAGGCTTTCATCCGTTATTTGTTATTGTTCTAAATTTATTATCATACAACCCACGTCACGTTTTGAAATCTCGTTCGTCAATAAACAAGTTTTCAAGAGGACGGACTGTACAAGAACATATTGCATCATACTCTTGAACCAAGATGGTCCCGCGTTATCTGTGTGACAATAAACTTCTCACCCGATCTGGAAGGATATCTGTGCTTGTAAATACAATAATATTATTAAATTAAACCGACAGTTCTAGAAAAATAAAATGAACGGTTACAGATTGTTTTACTTTGTTATAGAAATAATAACAATGCTTTAGTTTGACGCAAATCTGAGGTGCTATTGTGTAAGACAATCGTCATCAAACAAATCCGATTGTCATATGGCTATTCGGCTAATCAAATTAGTCCGTTTGACAATTGAAATCTCAATACTCAAAACTCAATATATTTATTGCAACTAAGTGTACACAGATGTTACAATTTTATAAGAACTTAAGAGAATAGGTTCCGATTGCATTGATCGCTGTTACTCCATGCGGAAAGACCTGCTAGATTGTTCAAACAAGGAAGAATAAATTATGGTTTTTCGGAACCTATATATCCTCTTAATAACTTAGCTACCCTTACCAGGTACAGCAACACTACTAATACTATATATTATTACACAATTCTTTATCACTAATATTTCACAGTGTCTACATATCTAATAATCTTTTACAAAATGTTTGCATAAACAGTAATACTTAAAAGGTAAGAGATCAGAAAGCCATATCACATTATTTTTCATCAGACAGAAAACTTTCTACTATGTAGAAGCACTCTTCTACTAAATATTGCTTCAATGTTTTTATAAACGCGGATTCATTTTGTGTGGTCTTTATAGTAGTTGGTAATTTATTAAATATTTTAACTGCCATATAATAGGGACTACAATTTAACATTTTTATTCGCGACGGGGGCAAATATAATTTATCTTTGTGCCGGGTATTAATTGAATGCGTATCTTTAATTTGTGGAAATAGGTTCTTGTTTTTAAAAACAAATATACTTATATCAAAAATATATATACAAGGTAATGTTAATAAGGTCGTACGTTTTTGGTTGATAACAATAAAACAATACAATCGTATTCATTTGACGGCCAAAAATGTACGATTTCAATTGTCAAACGGGCTAATTTGCTTAGCCGAATAGCCAAATGACAATCAATTTGAATACGATTGTCTTACACAATTGCACATCTGGTTATTATTTCATTTAACGTTAAGGATCATTCATAAACCATAACCAAGTGGTTTCAAAGGGGAAAAACCTGGGAAAACCAAGGGTGAAGTAATGTTTTTTTTTCTGGGATGAGCCAGATTTTAAACCACCACTGCAGACCACAGACAAATGAAAGACACAATTTAAAGCGGTGGAGGTTGTTAAGTGTAATTGACAGTTATAATTAAATAAATGCAAATATTGTAGTAATAAATGAGGTGAAATTTACTCCTCTATAATGTCAGAATATTTTTTTCTGATTATTTTATATTCTGGGGTGGGTCAGAAGGATTCTGAGGTGGGCCGGCCCATATGACCCTTTCTGCTATGCGCTTGGGAAAAACTGCCAGTCGCTTCCATTAAGTGTCGCATGATTGTTGAACTTTATTTGTTGGCTTTGCTAATAGGACTTCTTATTCTTGACTTAAGACCCAAATTAGTTCATGGCATTTGTACGATCCCCAGGTACACCCGCAACCTGGTGGACGCAGGCAACGGTGCCTTCAACATCATGATCTTGTGCTGGGGCCCGGGACATGCCTCCGCGATCCATGACCACGCCGACTCGCACTGCTTCATGAAGATGCTCAGTGGCAGCCTGGAGGAAGTTCGGTAATTATTTTTACTTGCATTATTATTACTTCCCATATACCGCCGTAACAAGGGAAGTATGGAGGACGCTGTGGAACAGTGCCTTCTGATGATCATATACTAGGACTCGGGATACGCTTCAGAATTCCATTTCCAAAATGAAAAATTGGAACCCTTATAGGACCACTTTGTTGTCCGTCTGTCTGTATGTCCGACTGTCAAGACCCACTTTCTCGGGCCCCGTTGGAGATATCAAGTTGAAACTAACACCTCCTACAGAAATCTACAGCCCCATAGTGTTGTTACAGGATCAAGCTTCTAACTCAATGTGAAATTAGTTATTGTTATTTACGTAATCAATTTAAACCAATTATCTCACAATGAAAACCTTTAGGATGCTTTCAGTGATGAATAAACTTGAAATTCCGTTCACAAGTCTCATCATAACACACATCTAGGAAAAATTTGAAAATTACCAATATTTAATCAATCAAGAAGAAATTAATGTCCAACTTAATTAAATTCCTTTAGGTTCATTGGTTTTATAGATCGTTATGTGTCAAGTTGGTCGTTTATAACTTCTTATGAAATGAGTTTGTGTTTTAAAACTGTATGTATGGAACTCGCAGGGTACGCTGCATTGAACTGGATTCGAAAATCATGAGAAATGTTATGCCCGTTTTCAACTTCTCAATGGTGGATAAAAAATCCACCCACCTTCAAAATTTGTCTCATAATTTACTGTTAAATACTCGCTTAAGATTTGATCGTCAATTCTCGTATTTTCTTAAACAACGAATACTTAATAACAACTTTACCTGATTCATTAGTTCACTGTTAAATGGAGAAACCCCGATTCTCGAGTTTTCTTTAACAAACTATAAATACAAACTTGATTAATCAGTTCACTGTTAAATAACTTGGAGAAACCTCGCGATCAAAAAACAATGAATTTTATTGCGGGAAGAAGAGAAACTCACCTCCCCCAGTTGGAGAGTCTCTCTCACCCTCAGCCAGTTGTGATGTGACTACCAAGGTACAACCCTGCTGTCGTTAGCTTTTTAAGACGTCAAATTTGTAATTCCTTAATTTTACAAACATTTTCTCAAAATATCTCGATATTGAGGCAATTCTGGTATTTACATAAACATTCTTAGATAAATGATGAATCAAAGTAATATTTATGTTTCTTTAAATAATTGTAAAAGTAATGATAGTAAAACAAGTAGGCACCTACTTGATAACCATTCAAGCTAATTTATTAGTGACTTACTGGATTGCTTTAAAAACCGGATACAAAAAACATTTGGGGTGCAAGGGGGAATAGACTGTACAAAGCGCCGGATTTTAACTGCGAGTTGCCTTGCAATCGCCAAAGTCCTGGTGATTGGGGGTGAACTCTCTCATAATCCTAGGAAAAGAACAAAAATAAAACTAGATACAGTTCGCGGTTCTAATGAACCGGGGTGAGACGGAAAGAGCTCTAGTGAGACGGACAGAGAGATAGATGAAAGAGAGAAATATATAGTAGATGAACTTTAGACAGAACTGTCAAGTATTTTCTTTCACAAAGTATTTCCTTTTTAGGGTTCCGTACCCGAAGGCTGCAAAACGAGACACTATTACTAAGTCTCTATTGTCTGTCTGTCCGTCCGTCTGTCACAGATGTTTTCGTGCTTTGATTTTTTACGATTTTCGTCGAGGGCTAACTCAAGAATATCGATCAACTCACATCGACTTTTGGGGACGAAGCACCATCGAAAACAACTGTGTATCACTAGTTTAGTGAGTTTAATCGTGGGCGATCTATGCTCACGGACGAATTTAGAGAAGGTCGCCCTAAATCGGTTGTTGTACTTCAAAATATTGATGCTGTGCGGGAACTATCGCGAGATAGAGGCGTCTCTGGGCATAATAGGTTGCCAATTAAAATTTTCAGTAAATACGCGTGTTACTGTAGCGTCAACCAAGACAAATAATAAAAATGAAAAAAATTCAACCCAGAGGGTCTGAGATGACCACTGAGGTTAATTGATTAGATGATAGATGGCGCTCGCAATAATAGAAGCTTCTCAACTTTTTTATGCAGAAGTTCATTGGTGAACTTATAGGTGGCGCTAATAGTAGCTTGTCAACCTTTTGTTCCATGTTTTTAGGGTTCCGTACCCGTAACATGTGGTGGTACGAAACCATTTGTGCGCGAGTCCGACTCGCCTTGGCAAAATTATCTTTCTAACCCAATGCTCATCTTTTCCCACAGTTTCGATTGGCCGGAACATTTGCAGCCCGACGTTCTGAAAAAACTAAAAAATAGCAGCAAAGCACGCAGACGGTGCTGTTCAGAGAGCGAAGATAAATATTTAAGCAGAAAACTGACGAGTTCAAACATGAACTGCGAAAACGACACATGTCACAACTTTGGGGGGAGTATAAATGGCGGCGGTCAAAATGACGAAAATGGAAACGGAAACTGTAAAAACGGCGTTAGTACAGATCACCACGACATGTATAACTCACAAAACATGGTGGAGATTGGTCGTACGCGGCTTGGAGTTAATGATGTGTGTTACATTAACGGTAATAAACTCAAATAAACAACAGTAATTAGAAGCTAAGTTTATGAAGATGGGTCAGTCTTTCTGATAAGCACTGGTCGATTCCGGTTTCACTTGCGCTCGTGATAAATACACGTTTTTTAAACCGACTTCAAAGAAGAAGGTTGTTCAATTCGACTGGAGTTGTTTGTTCCTACCATTAAATGAAACCACATATTCTACCGACCATACTGAAGCCTGAAGCTGTTTCACGAACGACGCTCTCTCTAAACTCGCCCGTATGTCGGTGCGTTAGGGTTCACTCATTTCAGTTTGGAACTAAGGTTGTCCGCGGGTATGATTCTTGGGACAAGTGATTCAGTAGGGTCGGTAGAATATGTGGTTTCATTTAATGGTAGCGGTCTATTTATCTTATATTTATCTATGTACGTTTTCGATGGATTTGTTCTTTCGTTCTTATCTCGAGTACTTTGTCAAAATACAAGATTATATTTAATTTGATCATATCTAAGGGAACATCCCTGTGTTCCTATGTTCTTATATGAGCTTTTGTAAAGATCGCAGTCCAAACAAAACACATATTTTTTTCATTATTTCATACAAAGTGTCGCATTTAGTTTAAAATGTTATCTAAATAAGAAAACAAATATTCGCAGCGAATTTGCTTACGATAAATTGTATTTACTTACTAAGTAGAAAAAAAAAATCATTTAGTTTTGGTTAATTATTTCTTTTCGACTTCGCTTTTGATTTTATAGTCAATTGTTTGAACGATTTTGTGTCTGAAAAATAAATAATAAAGATTAATGTCACATTTTACAGTGCGAAACAACACACACACAAATCGGAACTAAAGCCACTTTAATAATAAAACGTAATCCAACTGCACCCCCCTGACAATATCATCCAAGTGCTAAAAGAGTCTAGCACTGTACAGCCCGCAGCACGAAAATCTAGCGGTAAACGAAAAGAGTTACAATTGGGGAGCCAATCAGCGCTTACGCATGAGTTCGTACGCCCGCCCCGCGCGCTACTTCCTCCGCCAAGACACCTTATTTTTGACTTCTGCTTTACTTTAATTCCGCAGGCTGTAGCTTTGCACTGGCGTTACATAAATTGTGTATATTTTTCAGATGCTCTTGGCCTGCATCGCATGGAGAATGCGTCGCACGTAGATGGCGCTGTCTCGCTACATTTGTACAGTCCGCCATTTGACAGCTGTCGAGTGTTCGACGCACGCACGGGCAAGCCGACCCAAGTGCACGTCACTTTCACTTCTATGTACGGGAAGAGAGTCAAAAGGGTGAGCCGCATTTCTTTCATAAAAGCATGGACGAATTTAACGATTCGTCCATGATAAAAGTAACTAATATTTCCCGGGTTCGAATCCCGGTTCAGAACTCCTCACGTCCAGATTTACTTCTGATTTTTCTATACCGCAATGATATAATCTTAGTTCGCTGTTCGTTGCATGCGATGGATAAAAAAAGTGTTTGAAACAAGAACTAAGATTTATTTCGAGATTTATTTATTTATTTCGTATTTAAAACATTCCACTGAAATCAGAGTTAAATCTCTATTTCGGCAGTCGTGTTTGTATTTTTTTTTTGTTTTTCAGAGTCCTATCTATCTGTTGTAGTTTGGGAATACAACTGTTCTAAAATCTCATTTTTAGGGTTCCGTAACCAAAGGGTAACCAACGGGACCCTATTACTAAGACTCCGCTGTCCGTCTGTCACCAGGCTGTATCTCATGAACCGTGATAGTTAGACAGGTGAAATTTTCACAGATGATGTATTTCTGTTGCCGCTATAACAACAAATACTAAAATCGGCTCAGTGCGAGTCGGACCCGCGCTCCCATACAACAGACATGATTTTTTTGCCGTTTTTAATGGTATGGAACACTTTGTGCGCGAATCCGACTCGCACTTGGCCGATTCCGATTTTTTTACTACCTACGTCGCTCTTAGCCGTGAACTCAATAAGAGCGTTCATAGTATAAAACAAAATGCCCCCTTCTAATATCGTGAAGGCAACTACGGAACCCTACACTGCGCGTGGCCCGACACGTACTTGTTTAGTTTTTATTATTTTAATTAAATCCTTTATATTGTTTTAGGTGAACGAAGTCGACGCAGCTGACAGTCAAGAGTAACGATGAAGCAAAGATGGAACTTCCAAATTAACCCAAATTACATCTAACATTTTGTCAAAGCTCAAATAGAGATAATTTTATTTAAGTATACAGAAGCGACGGTTGGCGGAGACGTAACGGAGGATACTGATCAAACAGATAACTAGACCTTTGTTTTATGATATGTTTTTTTTTTAAATAACGTGTCTTTAAATATTTTTTCAACTTTTTAGCTTCAAGTGGTTCAATATGGTCAGTAGAGCATAGTGGTTTAATTTTCTTATAGCTCTCAAATGGAGATTGACTATTATGTAACTCAGTGTCGGTTGCTAGCTATAGTTGCTATTCACCAAAAACAGATAAAAAATTAACTTCCAAAATAACCTTTAATGGGTGTTGAACTATTTACGAATTGTGAAGTCATTTCAAGTACGAACTTATCCTTAGATAAGCGGATATGTATGTTTTAGACGATAGAAACTTGGTTTGGCAACTGAGTTTACGATACAGAATCAGGGGGCAGTTCATTGTTTCGGCAACAGAACAATTTAGATTTGCTGTCACTTAAAGTCAGAGGATTTTATTTTACAGTTCACTCGGGCTCCTGGTAGAATTCAGACAAAAGGGTGGGTGGGGATCCCCCAAAACCCCTGAAATCACCCCCCACCCCTCTTTCCCTATACGCCAATGTCGTGTTGCGCGCTCTACAGTTTTATGTAGCTTCAACGAGTACATTTATCATAAAACTTTTGAACTGGGGCGTCCCAAGAAATGTGAAAGCCCGTACCTTGGACAATTGGACATGGACCGATATTTTTAAAATTATTGTCATGAAAACTTGAATTATTACGTAAAATTGCGTTTTCAGAAATCCCACTATCTGTTTTTATTGAAGAGGGAGGAAGGTGACGGTTCGGGAAAGAAACGGCATTATGCAGAACCTCAGATAAATTAAATTGCAGAACAGTATCGTTTGTATTTTACTCGTTTAACCCTGTCCCTTTCCCTAACTGTCACTTTACTCGGTTAAAAAAAGTTTTTTTTAATTCATTAAACAATTTACATTTACAAAAGTACAATCAGACCCTGGTATAAGTTAAAAATAACCTAAAACTCAGGAATCCCGCGCTTCCTCCCGGATGTTGTTTACAATTTATTTTGTTTAATAAATAAAACCAAGATCCAACAGAGCTACTAGGTACTGAATCAAAAAAAAACATAGATAAAGTGTGTGTTTTTTTTCCAGACACAATTTATTTTGAATGAAAGATACTTTTGCGCTGACCATGTTTATGTAACGGCGTCACACGTTTTTTCTGTATAAATTGTACCTAGATAATAAATATTTTTTAATGTTTCTTATTTTCATCTGGTTCGAAAAGACTAACTCGTAGCAGGTAAGCATATTATATTTAATGTTAGCATCTACGAAGCTTTAATTTTAGTGCTATCATGGACCCGGTTTTGTTTATATAATTTGGAAAATGTATATTATTTTAAGTAAATTTTCATGCTTAAATTAGGTTAAGAGTAGGTAGGTAATTAAGGTACAAGAAACACCATATCATTAATATTTTTATTTATTACAATATTTTAATAAATTAATAAATTATTGCGATTAAAACATTTTGTGTTTGATTATTATATTAAAATTCCTCCCTCGATCGTCTCAACGGATTATATTTTGATCTTGTTTTTAAACTGTTTGCAAGTTGTATGTGAATGATAAGATGTAAGATTCAAGTGATTTTCATTATTAATATTCAGTATATATATTTGTTTTATTGCGGTTTATAACTCTTCACATACTTCTGCAGCAGATCGGTATCCATATCCTCCCAAGGAAGGAAGATCCTGACGCCATCATTCTGAATCGTTGTCTGAGCATTTTCTCTGACGCAGTTGGCATTACAGATGAAATCACAAGTCTGAGAGTTGGCATTGAAATGTAAACCTTCTGAACAGGTAACCAGGGCTGCTTTTTCTCCGTCACATCTCCAGAATTTGTCGCAGTCGGTTTCGTGAGCCCATGGGATGACATGGCATGAGTCTATGCATTTGCTGTCTTGGGCGCTGTTGTCTTCACCGCCATTATCTTCCTCGCTATTTCCGTTTCCGCTGCTCTCTTCACTGTTTTCAGTTTCGTTATCTTCTTCGACATTTCCGCTTCCATTGTTTTCCTCACCACTTCCACTTCCCTCTTCAGTGCTTCCAGAGTTGGAACACCCAGCGTTTTCCGGCCAGTCACAGACCTGAAAGTTTAGTGAAAGGGTAATGCGTAACTAAACATAATTTGGCCAAGTGCGAGACGGACTCGCGCACTAAGGGTTCCGTACCACCACAGAAAACGGGTAAGGAACCCTAAAAACATGGTAAATAAAAACAATATAGACGCCATTGCAATATCAGGGCGTCAAAAAAAACTGCTAAATGGCATCGTTTGGGTGCGGAACCCAATTTTTTATTGTCCATGTCCATCAGCCTGTTTCGTCCACTGCTGGACATAGGCCTTTCCAGGATTTCACCTCTCTTGGCGGTCCCCCTAGAAGAAATGCCCATACTCACACAAGCTGGGCAGGTGAGTTTGTGAGCGCGGTGCCAAAACCCTTGCACCAGTGACGCCGCTGCCCGTCACTACTTATATTTTTATACTAGTTTTTATTTTTTATTATTTGTTGTTAACTATCTATAGAGTAAGTTCAACAGTCTGACCAAATTTGAAACATGTGTGTATTACTACTGTAAGATAGAGCTGAAACCAATAATGTAAAAAAAAAATCTAGGGTTTTTGTATGGGGACCCCTTTTGATATTCACATTTTATCAAATTTTATTATTCACCGTGGTAGAAGTCGTAGTAATACATATTTTGTGACAATTTCAACTGGCTACCTGTTACGATAGAAGATGTAGACCCTGTGACAGAAGGACGGACAGACAAAGAGAGACAGACAGGCAGCGGAATCTTAGTAACAGGGGTCCCGTTTGGCACCCTTCGGGTATGGAACCCTAAAAATTGCCGGTGTACATCATCATTTCAAAACCAAGAACAGATAAAACTTCAAAATAATATAGCATACACGAAAGTTTTAAAGTTGCAATTTGAAATATTCGATTAACCAAAAGTATTTAAGATCATCTTACCTGAAGAGTAGGGTTGAAGTGAGTACCAGGGCCGCAGGGCATCTCGATGGTTTCTCCGTGAACGCACTGGTAGTATTTGCCACATTCAGACGCATGAGGCAACAGATGGTGTACGTCAAAATCAGCGGGGCAACCGTTGTCTAGCCATTCTCCGCTGTTTCCATCTTCTCCGCTTCCACTTCCGTTATCTTCCTCACTATTTCCGTTACTGCTGTCTTCCTCTCCGCTTCCATTGTCTTCTCCACTGTTTCCAGAGTTGGCACAGCCAGCATTCTCGGGCCAGTCACAGACCTAGAATAAAGAAGAATATCCATCGTATATAATAAGGTTGCTCAAGCCATAGAGCCTATGTCCAGCAGTGGACGAACACGGGCTGATGGATGAATATATAGAAGCTATAGAGCGGGCTATGCTTGTAGTATCTCTGATGGATAGAATCCAAAACGAACACATCCGTCAGAGATCGAAGGTGATCGCTATAGCCTGTCAAATCAGTAAGTTGAACTGGCAGTGGACGATCTGAAGGATGTTGCGGGTGGCAGCGGGGAGGACGGAGGACCGCCAAAAGTGGCGAAATTTGGGAAAGGCTTATGTTCAGCCGTGGAAGAACACAGGCATAAGCCTGAGGATGGATGGATGATATCTATCGTTACTACATATAAGTATACGTATTACGTGAGATAAATGTCAGTAATCATTAATTCGCCGTATTTTCCTCGCGATGTTAAACAAAGAGTAACAAATTTTTATGGTAAAAAAGAGTTGTAAGTCACATTTTGGCTCTGGTTTAGTATTAGTTAAGAAGAAGAAATGCAACGATAAATGTATTTGAAGGCAACAACAATCTATTTCGAGTATTGACTTGGTAATCTTGGCAGGAAGGATTACCAAATTCAAATGTTTCTGATGAAGTATTTTCAATATACTTAATCAGTAATAAAATAAATAATGTCTATTGATAAAAAAACCGGCCAAGTGCATGTCGGGCCACGTGCAGATAATACTAATCATATCATACCTACGCTAGTTTAAATTCATTGTCAAATATGTTTAACGTACCTGAAGCGCAGGGTTGAAGTGTGTGCCGGGTGCGCAAGACATCAGAACCTTGTCTCCGTGGACGCAAGAGTAGTAACGGTCACATTCAGTCTCATGAGGGAGCAGTTTGTGCACGTTCCAGTCACCTGGACAACCGTTGTCGAGCGATTCACCGCTACCGCTTCCGTTATCATTATCTTCTTCAACACTACCGTTTCCGTTATCTTCACCATTTCCACTGTCTTCTACGCTGTTTCCGGAATTGGTACAGCCAGCATTTTCAGGCCAGTCACAGACCTGTAATTTTACCAAAAAATATAAACTTACTAAAAGTCATACAAAAAAAACCGGTCAAGTGCGAATCAGACTCGCATACCTAGGGTTCCGTAATTCGACAGTTTTTGGAACAGTCAGGAAGAAGGTATTTAAAATCTTGCCCATAACTATTTATGATGACAAAAAAGAACTTATTTGTAGCACATTTTAAATTAACATTAGAATATGGATTGTCTATGAAAGTGTCTTCACTTCACTTCACGAGTTGTTGACTCATCAATAAGATAGGCAAGGCAGTTATACAAAACTTTATGAAATACCTAATTAGAAATTTCATTAGTAGCGGGAAGTCTTTTAGTTCTGGATGAGATCAATCAATATTAAAATCACCAAAGCAAGCAAAGATGATAACTAGATGTGTATTAACGTGCTGCAATGCTCATGATGGTGGTTGTATATTTGGTACCAACCTAGTTAATTGTACTCTTGAATTTTGTGATAAGTGGTCCTTTTTAATTGTGGTCATTAACCGCCGAAAGGGATAAAATAGGTTATCTAATATATATTTATTTTCACGGATAGCAACAAAAGAGATACAAATATTTTTATACCGTATTCGAAATAAAACTCGTGGATGAAAAATTTAATTTTGTTTTTTTTACTATAGTGAATTTCTCAACCGCTATATTTTTTCCTGTTATCTTTACGTAATCCCAAATTACCATTTTTCATTTTTTTCGGTCCACCAGTTTCGGAAATGAGGGGGGGACATGCATTTTTTTTTAATTTTTCAATAATTTCTCGAAAACGGTGACAGTAAATATAGAAAAGTATATATTTTTTATAATCAACTCTTTAATATTTACAATTTGATGATCATATTGTATTTTTAGGATATTAATTTTTGTCTCTTTTGTATTGGAAATATTTTAAGCAATTTCATTTTTTTACATTGTATCATATATGCAAGTGAATGCTATTTTTGTGGCAAATTTCAACGCTTTATCTTTAACGGTGCTAAAGTTATGAGGCTGTGACATACGGACGGATGGACAACGGAGTCTCACCTTAAAGGTTCCATTTACCTTTCAGGTACTACGGAACCCTAAAAATATGACGACTGTGGACCTA
Organism: Ypsolopha scabrella; assembly: GCA_910592155.1. Taxonomy (NCBI): domain Eukaryota; kingdom Metazoa; phylum Arthropoda; class Insecta; order Lepidoptera; family Ypsolophidae; genus Ypsolopha; species Ypsolopha scabrella. Next base: position 2,159,814 of record OU342989.1, on the reverse strand, counting down.
TATTATGATTTTTTTTGTTACTTAAAAAAAGTTTAATGTACCTGAAGCGCAGGGTTGAAGTGTGTGCCGGGTGCGCAAGACATCAGAACCTTGTCTCCGTGGACGCAAGAGTAGTAACGGTCACATTCAGTCTCATGAGGGAGCAGTTTGTGCACGTTCCAGTCAGCTGGACAACCGTTGTCGAGCGATTCACCGCTACCGCTTCCGTTATCATTATCTTCTTCAACACTTCCGTTTCCGTTATCTTCACCATTTCCACCATCTTCAACGCTGTTACCAGAATTTGCACAACCAGCATTTTCAGGCCAGTCACAAACCTGTAATTAAAGTAAAAAGCTGATTTACAATAGACTTCCGTCAAGAACATGGCTCGGATCCACTCAACAGGTTTATTTGATTACTTGTCTTACCTGTAATACAGGATTAAAGTGAGTGCCGGGTGAGCATGGCATCAGAACCTTGTCTCCGTGGACGCAAGAGTAGTAACGGTCACATTCAGTCTCATGAGGGAGCAGTTTGTGCACGTTCCAGTCAGCTGGACAACCGTTGTCGAGCGATTCACCGCTACCGCTTCCGTTATCATTATCTTCTTCAACACTACCGTTTCCGTTATCTTCACCATTTCCACCATCTTCAACGCTGTTACCAGAATTTGCACAGCCAGCATTTTCAGGCCAGTCACAAACCTGTAATTAAAGTAAAAAGCTGATTTACAATAGACTTCCGTCAAGAACATGGCTCGGATCCACTCAACAGGTTTATCTGATTACTTGTCTTACCTGTAATACAGGATTAAAGTGAGTGCCGGGTAAACATGGCATCAGAACCTTGTCTCCGTGGACACAAGAGTAGTAACGGTCACATTCAGTCTCATGAGGGAGCAGTTTGTGCACGTTCCAGTCAGCTGGACAACCGTTGTCGAGCGATTCGTTGTCATTATCTGCATCGCTTCCATTATCTTCTTCGCTGTTTCCATTGTCTCCAGCACCATTTCCTGAATTAGCACATCCCGCATTTTCAGGCCAGTCGCAAACCTAAAAAAATACATTAAAATGAGGTTCCAAGTCATTTATATCTGAAGGTAATAATGGAAAAAGTTATCAACCTGAATCGCAGGATTGAAGTGAGTACCGGGAGCACACGGCATCAACACCTTTTCACCATGAACACAAGAGTAGTAGAGGTCACATTCAGTCTCGTGAGCCAGCAGGAGGTGAATGTCCCAGTCAGCTGGGCATTCGTTGGCTTCCGAGGCTTCAGTAGTTGGTTCCTCAGTTGTAGATGGTGCCTCTGTTGCTGGAGCCTCGGTTTCAGGGGCCTGTGTGGTTGGGGCTTCGGTTTCTGGGGCCTGTGTGGTTGGGGCTTCGGTTTCTGGGCCCTGTGTGGTTGGGGCTTCGGTTTCAGGGGCCTGTGTGGTTGGTGCTTCGGTTTCTGGAGCCTGTGTTGTTGGAGCCTCGGTTTCTGGAGCCTGTGTTGTTGGGGCTTCTGTTTCTGGGGCCTGTGTTGTTGGGGCTTCTGTTTCTGGTGCCTGTGTTGTTGGGGCTTCTGTTTCAGGGGCTTGTGTGGTTGGAGCTTCGGTTTCAAGGGCCTGTGTGGTTGGGGCTTCGGTTTCAGGGGCCTGTGTGGTTGGTGCTTCGGTTTCTGGAGCCTGTGTTGTTGGAGCCTCGGTTTCTGGGGCCTGTGTTGTTGGGGCTTCTGTTTCTGGGGCCTGTGTTGTTGGGGCTTCTGTTTCAGGGGCTTGTGTGGTTGGAGCTTCGGTTTCAAGGGCCTGTGTGGTTGGGGCTTCGGTTTCAGGGGCCTGTGTGGTTGGTGCTTCGGTTTCTGGGGCCTGTGTTGTTGGGGCTTCTGTTTCAGGGGCTTGTGAGGTTGGGGCTTCGGTTTCAGGGGCCTGTGTGGTTGGTGCTTCGGTTTCTGGGGCTTGTGTAGTTGGTGCTTCGGTTTCTGGGGCCTGTGTTATGGGAGCCTCGGTTTCCGGGGCTTGTGTTGTGGGAGTCTCGGTTTCTGGGGCCTGTGTTGTTGGTGCCTCGGTTTCTGGGGCCTGTGTTGTGGGAGCCTCGGTTTCCGGGGCTTGTGTTGTGGGAGTCTCGGTTTCTGGGGCCTGTGTTGTTGGTGCCTCGGTTTCTGGGGCCTGTGTTGTTAGTGCCTCGGTTTCTGGGGCCTCTGTTGGTAGCACACCCGAGAGATTACAGTTGGCTAATTGCGGATGGACACATATCTGTAAGAGAAGTGATATATTATGAACTGCCTTTTAATTCTAAAAAGTGGAAAACGTTCCGTACCCATAAATGATGATAAAGAATTTACTGTTATTTTTCTCCGACATGGATAAAACTATCAATTAGAGATTAGAGACCAACTCAAAGTTGGCCGACACAAAAGTGCCTTATAGTTAACTGTAAATTCAAGCCGTGCATTCAAAATAAAGACTTGTGTGAAAAGTATTTTGTATTTTCAAGAGGTTGTACGTGTTGGAGTTAGTTTTTTGCTTATGAATAACTAGTACCTATTTGCCCACGACTTCGTCTGCGTGGAGTTCAAGATTTGATTGAGAATAATCAAATTAAATAACCCCACGGGAATGCATCTAGCCTCGCAGCACCGTGTACAGGGCAGAGTTCTAAAAGATAAGGCCGGCGCACCAGCCAAGTGTTACACGAAGCATTACGAGCTGGTTTCGACCCCCCTTATCTAATTTCCTATTGGACCTACGAAGTTGTATTTTACAATTATTGTTAAGATCCCCGTAAGTACGGTTGCCAAGTTGTACCTATTTAGTAGCGAGGACCCTAGCAAACTTACTTTTAAGGCGCTATGTAAAAAATATACGGATGCTTTGTTTCTGTGCCTTTCATGAAGTATACGGAAAATTGTAATGAATTTTTGGTATATGCATTTTGACTATATAATCTAGGGTTTTCAGTTTGGAAAACACGTTTAGATAAATTTTCCTCGATAGAAATAATTAATGAAATGAGGTCTTCAAACACACTTTTTCTCCTCGTTTGACGGATAGGGATCATGTACAGAGCTCAAACATATTTTATTAGATGGGTTTTAACAGTATTATCTAGATATTTGATTTTGGATATTTTCCTAGGTATTTTAGTTTTTTTATAAAATTAAAAACTTACTTTTTCTCTTTTGCGCTGAATCCGCCCCTCTCGCACTGCACGTTTTTTCGCTTGGAGTGAGAGTGACAAAAATAAAATTTACATAGCCCCTTACAACAAGTGAAGAACGTAGTAAATTATTCCAGTACTGAACTGACTGAAGGAACTTTCATAAGCGTCGGCAAACAATTTGATCTCAATTCATTGTTTTCCTGCGCTACCTTTGTCCCTTCGGCCGCTTTTTCACGCTATGGTTTTAAGAATATGGCATAGGATAAAGAAGTTGCGAAGGCCTTTAAACAATTCTTTACTGACATTCCTTCCTTGACAACTAAAGGCTTAAATTCAAGTCCAAGACTTGCACAGGATCTTTTGAGTGATCACGTGCCTCAGTGCCATTCTGTATTTGCTTTTAAGCATATTAATTCACAAACTGTCATTAAAGCATTTAAATCTCTTAACTTAAAAAAAACCTAGGACTTATGGGGCCTATCTATTAAAGTTGTAAGCTGTATTATTGATTTAATAGCTCCATATTTAGCTTTAATCTTTAATAAATGTGTAGATGATGGTGTCTTTCCTGATTTAATGAAGTTGAGTAAATTGATACCTCTTTTTAAATCAGGCGACAATGAAGACCCTTCCAACTATAGACCGGTCTCAGTTTTACCAGTATTTAGTAAGATTTTCGAAAAAATTGTTTTTAATCAATTATTATCTCATTTTAACTTAAATAAGTTGTTTCACAGTGAACAATATGGATTCACTAAAGGGAGGTCAACCACTGATGCAGGAGTTGCTTTAGTCAAGCACATATTTGACGCTTGGGAAGCAAAGCAGGATGCGTTCGGTGTATTTTGTGACCTCTCAAAAGCTTTTGATTTTGTTAATCATGAAACACTTTTATGTAAATTAGATCACTATGGAGTTAAGGGTAAATCTTTGGCGTTATTTAAGTCATACCTTAGTGACCGGATTCAAAAGGTAGACATTAATGTAGTAAAGTCATCTGGAGCATTAGTCAAAATTCCGCAGGGCTCCTTATTGGGGCCCCTATTGTTTTTAATATACATAAATGACCTTCCTTAGTTAGAGACTTATCAGAGATAGTTCTATTCGCAGATGACACGTCACTTATTTTTAAAGTGAATCGACATAACGATATTCTTGATGACGTGAATTCAACTCTCTCTCTGATTCTTGATTGGTTCACTGCAAATAATTTAGTTCTAAATGCAAAAAAGACGAAATGTATTTAAGTTTACTTTACCAAATGTAATTCAAGTAGATGTCAGTTTATTTTTGCAGGGGTCCAAGCTGGAGTTAGTTAACGAAACTAAGTTTTTAGGTATTACTATAGACTCTCGTCTTCAGTGGGGTTCCCACATAGAAGCTCTCTGTGGTAGACTTAGTTCAGCCGCATACGCTGTTAGACGCATAAGGCAGATTACTGATGAAAATACTGCTAGATTAGTATATTTCAGTTATTTTCACAGCATTATGTATATGGCATAATGTTGTGGGGTAGAGCCGCGGATATAGAAGCAGTCTTTGTCTTGCAAAAGAGAGCTATTCGGTCTATTTATAACATGAAGTACCGAGATTCATTAAGAGAAAAGTTTAAAGAAATTAATATACTTACGATCCCATGTGAATTTATTTATCAAGTTATTAGATATGTCAGAAAAAATATTAATAATTTCCCGAGGCTTGGTGTGCACCACTCTGTTGAAACCAGAAACAAACATAAACTAGCTTTTCCAAAATTAAGACTTGCCAAAGTAGGTAGCTCTTTTGTAGGACATGGTATAAGATTTTACAATAATCTTCCAGAGGAGGTCCTTAGTTTGCCTGAAAATAAGTTTAAACTATATATTAAGCAGGGACTACTTAAGAAAGCTTATTATAAAATCAATGATTATTTGGATGATAATGAAGCATGTTGTAATAAATAATAATAATCTTATTCAATATTGTAACTAATAATTAGCATATTTTAATACTGTATGATTCCTCTAAACTTTAAAGTCTAAACTTTAGAAGTCTAAAGGCTAATTCTAATTAATATGTAAACTTACTTTGTTAAAGGTAATAGACAATATGAGACGGGTTGACTAAGATATTTTTTTTTTCTCGTGACTAATTCCTGCAGTCTTATATTTTTTTATGCCTTTACTTGAGTAGGTATGTATATGATTTTGTATCATATGTTTTATTTTGAAAAAAGGAATGTTTGCTAAGTTTCTTGCCCTTCTTCTTAGCAATACTAATCGAATGTTGCCGATGGTTAGGCATTATGTATATATAATATTTTTATTCCTATATTTCTATATTTTATGCAGGTGTATAACTTTATAACATATTAGTAGCCCAACCTTAATATTTTTTGTATGTATTTCCCATTTTTATTTATGAACTTATTTCTTCATAGCATTATGTATATATATTATTTTTATATTTTTATTCCTAGATTCCTCTATTTTATTTATTTTTTATTTATTTATTTATTTAAAAACTTACGACTATCATTTATTTATGCGGGTGTATATTTTATTTCCCGTATTATTATATATTTTTTATATTCTAAAGATATATAGGTATATATATAGGTATTATATTGTTAAAATTAACTTTGACTTGTAGAAAGTATACTTGATGTATCTATTTTGCAAAAATAAATATTTTGACTTTGATTTGATTTGATAGGCTTGGAAAAAATGTTATTACCCGTCCGACACAAAAATACCAATGTCAAATACTATATTAGATTTTGTTATAGGCGATTATTGCTTAGCTAATTCTTGTATTTGTCTAGGACGCTTAATACTAATAAATACGAGCGAAACAGCAGATCGGAGGGTTTTTAGCTAATACTGAAATATATTGTAAGGAAAAAAATATTGGATTTAAGTAGAAAACCTTAATATTTCTATTACCTATTTTATGAAAACAAAATCAAGTTGATCTCTTAGCCGCGTTCTTGAAACGAACGTTTGAAAACCAAAAAAAAGAGGGTGGAGTACATTTTTTTTTGGACAAAAGTATAAATCTTTGTACCTACATTGTTTATAAATAGATCAACTAGATAAAAGATAAATAAATCAAATATATATTTTCCAATATTAAGAGAGTCCTACTTTCTTAAAAGAACCCTCGAAAATCTGGCTTTGTTCATGTTCTAGGGCCAGGTACAGCCTTAATAGTGACATGTACAGATAAGCGTGTTTTGTTGTGTGTGTGTGTGGCGCGATATGTAGCTCCCGAGGTTACGCACACTAGGAAAACGTGCGTGTGCACGCACTACCACAACCATAGACAAACAGACTTTGTGAGATAGCCTAGTCCTACCATCCCTAGTTTTTTGCTTAAGGCCTTGCCCCTGGTGCACGATAATCTTACTGAGTGATTTTGAACTTCAGTATGTTGTCAGAAAGTCTACATTAAAAAGCTCGCTTCGCACGCTGCCGGCACGCATAATCAGTGAATTTAAGGCCCTTGTAACCTCCAATAACCTTGAGATATTTTAAACAAAGTTAAAGTTAACGTTAACTTGCATTTGATTTTGTAATCGACTGCTCCGAAATTTGCAGTTTACGGCAACGTTGACGCCACGCGCTCTCAAAATATCTAGTTTTTATTTATTAACTCTGCTGTAAATCAACATTTTTAAATTTCCTGCTATAATTTTTACAAGCTATACTGTTTTGTATTTTAGTGTAAGAACCATACAAATAACATTAGCGGTTTCCAAGAAATAGCCAAGTTTATTCTAAAAACAGCTTGATTTTGAGAAAGGTCTCATACTTTAAATAATTACATATATTTTTTAAACAATTTTTAAGTAAGCCGTTTAACAGAAATATCTTCATCAATGGGAGTAATTTTTGGATGACGCGGGAACACGCGCCTTAAGAGGTTTTTCTGGATTCTACGAAAAAGTATTTGCTGTAGGAGTTTTTTCACCTGACATCGTAAAATAAACCATGTTTTCTTGTTATAGCAGTAATTTCAGGCATAAAACTCAAGCCGTTTAGACATAAAACGAATTAATAACTTAAAAAGGCAATAATTTCAAAAATAAAATCTATCGAGTGAAATGTGTCCAATTAAGTGACCGACCTGACAATGTAAAGACAGAGGTCTGAAATAACACGTCTCCAAGTTTTGATCAGATAAGTAGTCGAAAACCGTTGAAAGACCAAAGACAAGCCCTTAACAGCGATTAAAATTCCAACAAACCTGCAACTCGAAGGAGAACTCAGTGCCGAGGGCGCAGTCGCGGGCGGTCTCCCACTGCACGCCGTACTCGCAGTAGTAGAACTTGGTGCAGTCGTACTCGTGGGGGAGGAGCCAGTGGCCGAGGGGGGGGCACACGGCCGAGCCGCCCGACACCGAGCTGATGGGCTCTTGGGGGCGCGCCTGGGTCGTGCCCAGGGCTATAGCGGCGATTATGTATGCTGGAGGGAGAAAATTGATCTTGCTTAGTTTCTTGCTCTTCTTATTGGAACGGGGATTTTGGGCGGAGTACGACATATACAACGTGAAACTTAATTCATTTTGTTTACAAAAACTGGTGATAGTACTCGTCCATATGAACAACTTTTACTATGAAGCCAACCCTGAAATCGTGAAAAAAATACCAGTTGTTTCATACATTTTGGTCGAGTAGGTATTTAATTTTTCGATGGAACAGCTGATATTTTTTTCACGATTTCAGGGTTGGCTTCATAGTAAAAGTTGTTCATATGGACGAGTACTATCATCAGTTTTCGTTAACAAAATGAATTAAATTTCACGTTACTTATATAACTATATGTGACTTGAATTTATGCAGCCAAACTCATACTGGAGGCTTGGTAAGTGATCAGTAATACGGATCGAGAACAGTTTTTGCTAAATTCGCATAATAAAATGTTGACGTCCCATAGTAATGGACTCGGGGCTGGGCTTGCGTTTGTAAGGAATAAGAAAATAATAATTTACGAATTTCACAAAAAGGGTAATCGAACCCTGTTACTGAGCACTTACCGACTCTACAGTAAGAATTTGGCTGCATAAATTAAAGTCACCTTATATTTATTTAGAGCGTATTTATCTATCAAGTTTGTTTATTTATTGTATTCCTGTATTTTTTACTTCCATCAGCCTGTCATCGTCGACTCTTGGCGGTCCTTCGTCCTCCTCACCCAGCCGTGACCGCCACCTGCAACGTCTTTCAGAACTTCGGTCCAACGTGCACGAGGTCGGCCTATACTACGCTTTGCTGTACGTGGTCTCCATTCAGCCCCAACGGCCATTACGTCGGCGACAGATATTTTTTAACTATATAAGTATATTTTAGGGTTTGCCTGCACCAGATGGCTACCAACTTGCATGGACAAGTTGTCCACAAGTTTAGGTAGAAAAGTTATAAATAAATAATATAAATACGTAGGTACCGTTTGGTATATTATTCTACAAGCTTCAAAGCATTGTGATAAGGTGATAACGATAAAAGCATGTACCTATTAGCAACCAACCGTGTATCTCTTCATTATCTGAGGGTCAATAAATTAAAACAATTAATGAAAACAACAAATATCAGTTTATATTTATTGTTAATTTACTCGGCACCTACATATCGAGACGCAGTGGCGGACCAAGAGGGGGGGGGGGTCACAGGGATCATGACAAAACCCCCCCAAAATCATTCACATCAATTCCAAAAATCCCCTAAGCCTAGGCGGAATACGAACATTTCTAACAAATTATTATCTGCCTACCTAACGTTTAAGTCCAAAATATTCAAAATAACATTATGAAAATCAATTCAAATGATGCAAACCAATTTTGAACAGACCGCGAAATATTTGTGCTAATGCGGGCTTTAGTGGTGGCGGCCGCATGCCCCATAAAATAATTACAAGGCTTCCATTTAATTAATTAATTTATTTATACATCAAGGAAAACTTACAGCACAAGGTAACTAAAAATATCAACAGAGTAACTATAATATGGCCAATTACAAGTTTTCACTAATAGTAACAATAGTAGTCGAATGTAATCAAACAAATAAAGTTTTACTGACATAAATAAGTAAATTTGAGCAACACAATATTGACGAGTAAGAAGCAGATGATACAAGTAAAATATAAAATAATTAGTTTATTTTATATTTGCTTCTTAAAAATGTTTTCTTTTGTTTTCTTTCTGTCATGTTAAATGATTAATAATTTGTTGGCCCGATAATGTGTAATACGAAACCGGTAGCTGAATAGTAGTTAGAATAAAAATAAATATATGTGGAATAAAAGTACAAGAATTTGTGTATAATTTATTCAAGATGATATTCCACCAAGAACCATCAATCGAATCCATCCAATATTTAAAGCATAAAACACACAGGAGAACTAATAGCAGTATTATAAGAAATAAACCCAGTTTGAATAAACCACACATCAACCACACTAATATGTGAAAATATAAATATATAATAATAATAATTAAGGGAGGGGTTATCCCGATTTCATCTCCTTTCAAATTAATTTTAAGCCTATAAATAGCAAACATAAAATTTTGTAAAAAATATATGTTATATTTAACTCTTTGATCTTGATATTTCAGCCGTTCGATACACGATTACTTACATTTTCTTCGATCCATTTAAATCGTAAAGATAGGTCTGAACTATGATCTAATTATCATTGTAAATATCAGTTTAAATTTTGAACAGTAAAACTTATACTAAAATAAACGTTTTATAAAAAGTATTATAAAACGGCCGTCATATAAAAAATCTATCCCTCTAATTCCAAAATAATAAATAAAAACACCTCGAAACCGCGAATTTTCAAAGCGGCGCGCTTCCGCTGAGCAGGGTGACCATGTGTAAAATGAAAGCGTTGGAGCAGGGCATATTTCGCCGGATAACTTGAGATTTTTAATTGATTATTGCAGTGACCGCGGGACACAAAACCAACGCGAAACCGCTGAAAACTCCAAACGGCGCCGGCGCAATGATACCACTGATGAAACTTGCGGCCCGTGGTGGGGTCCCAGCAGGGCTGGGCAGTATTTGAATTACTTGTATTTGCAACACAAATACGTATTTTGTATTAATAGTTAGCTTGTGACCACGACAGCCTACAGAGGCGTCGAAACGTCAAGCACAAAATAAAAATCAAAATATTTATTTTGTAAAATAGATACATAAAGTATACTTTCTTCAAGTCAAAGTTAATCTTTATAATAAATATCTTTAGAATATAAAAAAATATATACTAATAAGGGAAACACATACAAAAAATATTGAGGTTGGGCTATTAAAATACCTGCATAAAATAGAGAAATCTAGGAATAACAATATTATTTAAAAATTATGCAATGAAGAAATAAGTTGATAAATAAATACCGGAAATATATACAAAAAATATGAAGGTTGGGCTACTAAAATGTAATAAAGTTATACACCTGCACAAAATAGAGAAATATAGGACTAAAAATATTATATATACATAATGCCTAACCATCCGCACCATTCGATTAGTATTGCTAAGAAGAAGGGCAAGAAACTTAGCAAACATGCCTTTTTTCATGGTTATGGTATGTTATGGTATGTCGTTAGTTATCGCGATTAAGACCCCAATAAAGCCGATTCTGAATGCTTTAGTTTTAGTTTCAATACTCTCAAATCTAAATTTTCTTCATTTCAAAGTAGTCCTTAAGTGTCAACAACAGAAGCTATATTACTTTGGAACAATTTAATTTAACAGCACTAAAACTAAAACTAAAGCCTTCAGAATCGGCTTAAATACCAAGTTAATGCGTGAAAATAGCGAAAGTTTAAAAAATATTGTTATTGTTAGTCTGTCTTTTAAAAAATTTAATAAAAACTCATAGGTTTCTTGTAAAATTTTGTAGCTATACTTAAATCGAGTCTAAGTACAAGTTTTATAAAGGTAATTTTACGTTTTTTTTCTCGATACTTACATCCAGTTTTTAGTAACATATGGTCGAGTGGTTCTGTAATTTCTGTACAGTTTCGTACTAATAGTCTCTGAGCTAAGCCGTGGACAGACGGACAGACGGACATGGCAAAACTATAAGGGTTCCTTGTCGGACTAATAGGGAGTATCCCTAATAGCACTTTCAACCGAAAAATGATTTTTATTGCGCGAACTTTTCCATAGTAATTAAGTCAGCTGATTGAGCCACTTGTACTGGGAAACGAAAAAAATATATGAGAAAAAATTTTTTTTTCTTTAAATTATACAATTATTTTCACTTATTATTGTAGGACCTTATATATTTCAAAAGCGAAATAATGAAATAGTTCAATATAAAGTGCTTCGAACGTGAGTCAGGGGTAGGGTTTGTTAGATGACAGCAGGAATTTTCCTGACATAAATATCAGGAATTTTGAACTTCTGTTAGGAAAACAGAAATATTGGATTTGTCAGGAATTTTTAAACGTGAATGAATAATGTGAATGTTAGTATTTATATTAAATGAGTTACATTGTGTTTATAATTATAATTTGTAGGTGGTAGAGCTGATGCCGAGCTCGACTGTGGAAGTACCACCATCTTACTCGCAAATCCTCCCGAAGTTATTCGGGGGAGAGTAAGAGAACAGCTCTCAGGCAAAACCAGGCGGCCCACCATTGCCTGGGACCGATGGATGGCGGTATATCCATCCCTAATTGCCAGGCCTTAAAACAGACTAGTGACGGGCAGCGGCGTCACTGGTGCAAGGGTTTCGGCACCGCGCTCACCAACCCGCCTGCCCAGCGTGTGTGAGTATGGGCATTTCTTCCAGGGGGACCGCCAAGAGTGGTGAAATCCTGGAAAGGCCTATGTCCAGCAGTGGACGAAACAGGCTGATGGATGGATGGATGGATGGTGTTTATAACAAAACTTAAAAATTGCGCTAACTTCGTATTAACAAAAAACCTTTACAAAAATATCAGGAAATTTACTATCAGGGATTTTGCCAGGAACTCTGGTTACCCTAGTCAGGGGGGGGCAATTCCTGCTATTTCCATCCCCTTGAATCCACACCTGAGAGCACGAAGTTTTTGTCACTGCCGAAGTGTAGTTATGAGAGCCACAGAAAGCGGCTGGATGAAGAGATGATGATTTCTGATGATATTGATGGCTTATGCATTGAAAGAGTACGTACCAATCATTTTGGCGCCAATATTGACGCTATAAGGTGTTGTGCAGTGACGATCGCAACTTTAATATAGTTGCAAATTCGCGACAACTGCGAATTATTGATGGTACATTTTCTTTATAAACGGCTAATCTTAAGGATTTAGATAAGATGGGTCGTGGCGTGATAGATTTATCGTGTAATTCGTAATGAATTACTACTACTTGTGCTATCGATAAAGGAATTATTAATATGCTTAATAACTTGTAAACATCATGTAGATTGCTATCCGTGATTGAATTCCACGAACGATGGACTGATGGCGAAAAATTCCTTTTCCTGTAAACTTTTCAGATAGGCCGATGAGACAAAATTCTAGGCAGAATACAAGGTCTAATAAAAAACGACCAAGTTCTGTAGTTGCCCTGTACATTTTATAAGTTGGTCTACTAATACAGATCGCGCCAAACTTCTAGTCCGCTCGGAAGTTGCTCTCCCGAAGAACGGCCCATACATTGTCGTGTTTAGAGGGGACTAAAAGTTTGTAGGTGGTAGAGCTGATGCCGGGCTCAACTGTGGAGGTACCACCATCTTACACGCAAATTCTCCCGAAGTTATTCGGGGGAGAGTAAGAGAACAGCTCTCAGGCAAAACCAGGTGGCCCACCATTGCCTGGGACCGATGGATGGCGGTTTATCCATCCCCAATTGCCGAGCCTTATACATAGGTAACACTAAAAGTTTCCGGAACTGGCCACTTACATAAACAATATTTAAAAATTTATTGCAACATTTGAAAATAGAACTCTTTGGCTGTAGAATGCAGTTTGTTTCATCTGACTGTCTTTCGTTTTTACCTTGTGGCGCCATTTAAAAAATTGTGTGTCTGCATCAACATGGATTTAACTCGGGAAAATTTTCGTAGTATGATTTTCTACGATTTTAAGTGTAATTTGACAGCTCAACAGAGCATCGCTCGGCTTGAAACAGCTTTTGGCAATGAAGCACCATGCAAGACGACTGTTTATAGCTGGTTTGCAGAATTCAAGCGTGGTCGTATCAATCTCAGTGACGAATCTCGCGATGGTCGGCCGTCCACCGCTGTGACCAACAAAAACATCGATGCTGTGCGCCGTATGATTGAAACAGACAGGCATGTGACCTACCATGAAATTCGCACATCCTTAGAAATAGGCATGAGTCAAATACAATCAATCCTACACAAACATTTGGGTGTGAGAAAGCTGTGCTCGCGGTGGATCCCACACAACTTGACCGAGGCTCAAAAAACGGACCGCGTCACTTGGTGCAGTGCCATGCTTACCAGATTCAACGAAGGTGCGTCAAATTTGGTGTGGGACATAGTAACAGGTGACGAAACATGGATTTATTGCTACGATCCCAAAACAAAGCAGCAATCGAGCGTATGGGTCTTTCAAGATGAGCCGAAACCAACCAAAGTGGCGCGCGTGAAAAGTGCATCTAAGCGGATGATTGCTTCTTTTTTTAATAAAACTGGACACGTGGCTACTGTTGCTTTAGAGAATCGTCGTACCGTGAATAGTGACTGGTACACGACCATTTGTTTGCCGGAAGTTATTGACGAACTCCGTAAAAATAACCGTAAACGCCGTATCATCCTGCACCACGGCAATGCTAGTTCTCACACGGCCAGACAGACAAACGACTTTTTGAAGACGAAAAATGTAGAACTCATGAGTCATCCTGCATACAGTCCCGACCTGGCACCTTGTGACTTTTTTCTGTTCCCAAAAATTAAGAACCAATTACGCGGTCAACGATTTTCATCACCAGAAGAGGCTGTCGAGGAGTATGAAAAACACGTTACAGAGGTCACCACAGGGGAGTGGCACAAAAGTTTTCAAAACTGGTTTGATCGAATGAAAAAGTGCATAGACGCCAAGGGAGATTATTTTGAAAAACAATAAATTAATTTTGTACCTTTAATAGTATATTTTCATATTCATTCCGGAAACTTATAGTGCGCCGAAAAAAATTTTTGAGATTTTATTATCGTTTTGTCGGCGTGATTAATATGTACACCCACACCAAATTACAGCTTTCTAGTACTAATAGTCTCTGAGCTAAGCCGCGGACAGACGGACATGGAGAAACTATAAGGATTCCTTGTTGAATACGGAACCCTAAAAAATAAAATGAATCATAATTGTTTCGCTGTATGCATTGGCGTAACTAGGATGCATAGGTGGGTGGGGTATCATCAAGTATCTGTTCTCGATTATGTGATCATAATAAGATAAATAGAAGTAACCCTACATACATAAGATCACATACAAAACATAAACAAAACAAATAACGCCTTAGAAGGGTACACGGAAAGAACGTGCGATGTCAATTGTTTTTATGGTATAGCATCAAGAAACAGGGAAAAAACTTGCCTAGTCATGAGTATTATCTATGTAAAGATTTTGTACAAAGGAAAACTGTATTGAATATCAACTTGTTTGTAACTTTATAAATGCAATTGTGAAAACATTTACTTCATTGACTGGATAACTGGAGAAAGCATCTTTTGACATCAATGTCACTTGTATTTCTGGAGGGGGGCAGACAGTAGGTACACTAGAGTTACGCTTATGGCTGCGTGTACAATAAGTAGCCGTATTTCCTCAACAGTTGTGAATTCGTTTCAACCAAATTACTATGCTTTTGTAAATCCAAATAAGAATGTCGCGGTATTGATTTCAGGCGGTTTCAGGCCCGTCTGTAGATAGAACCAACACGGTTTTGCTATAAAGGTTGTCAAAAAGGTAAAAGAAACTTATTGAAATAAATATTTATAACATATTAGTTGACTAACACTAGGGATTTCGAAAGAAAATTACTATAAACTTAGCTAAAATTGCATCTCTTAGCATAGAAAAAACAAAACCTAATTGCGCTGTATTAATTACTAAACTTAACTAAGGCTTTTGACTTCGTAAATCACTAGATACAGTTAATCTCGATTCATATTGCTTATGTATGGGGTCATAATCGAGTCATATCTTAGCCATAGAAAAGATATCTAGAATCTGTCCAATAGCAAAAAATTAAATAAAGTATCTGTCTGACGAGAGAGAAGTCACATGCGAAGTACTACAAGGCAGCGTTCTTGGGCCATTGCTTTTTCTATTATAGATGATGTTGCGGGAGCCGGAAACTGGCGATACTACTCGTTCTACCGAACAACTTTTACTATGGACATAAACGTCAAATCACGAAAAAAATAAAGCTGTTCCAGTACATACCTCCTCGACCAAAATGTATAAAACAAATGTATTATTTTTTCAAGATTACACTTTTTATTTTTCAGGGAAAGTTGTTCGTATTGGTGGGTATTATCGCCAGTTTCCGGCTTCCACAGCATCATCTTAACATCCTGTACATCAATATCTTAACGAGAAATTTTCCTTATCCAATGGTGCTGGTCGCCGATGACAGCACAGTTACAATTAATAAACTTACTGATTTTTTAGGGTTCCTTACCTCAAGAGGAAAATACGGATCCCTTATAGGATCACTTTGTTGTCTGTCTGTCTGTCTGTCCGTCCGTCCGTCCCGTCTGTTTGTCAAGACCCTTTATCTCGGAACGCGTGGAGGTATCGAGTTAAAACCATATACTCAGGTCTACAGTTCCGTGAAGATGTGAAAATATCAAACTTCTAAGTTAACGTAAAGAAAAGGTGCGGCCTTTTATGCCACAATAACGTATATTTCGACACTCTCAAGGGAATAAAAATCTATAGGGTATTTTCCGTTGACCTAGAACTAGTGCAGTAATACCGTCTTATACTACAAGTATAGGGAAAAATCTGAAAACTATACATTTCTAATCAAATCATTAAAAAATATAGTCTTTTACGGAACTCTTGGTGTGCGAGTCCGACTTGCACTTATCCGGGTTTAAAAAAAAGATACCTATTAATGATACATTGAAATAAATAAATAACTGACTGGCTCCACAAAAATTAACTAACTGTAAATCTAGAAAAAAACAAAACCTATTTTATCAAAGCGTTCATAAAACGCTCTAAGTGATTGAAAATGCCTCTACTATTTATCTTGACAACCATGTCACCGGATAGTAAAAAAATTGAGTCTGCCATCATGTGGCGTCCACCATATTGAATTTAGAATGATGTCACGTATTCCGCTTGGCGAACCCTTTCATTGTTTGTATAAACTTTGAATTGACTTCTTTCCTACCTAGACATTAATGAGTATTTAGATATCATTCGTGATTTTGAAATCTTAATCCTAGTTGGTTTGCTTGTTATCGGTGGATATCTATTTGTTATATGCGTAAATACACAAAACATGTGTCATTTTATGATTATATTAATGTGAATACATCTACTATCTTATATCTATATCCCAAACTAATAATAAAGTATTGAAAATTTCGTGTCTGTACATTGAATATTTTTTCAAAATTTTAAATAAATATATTTTTTTGGGGTTCCATCCGTCCATCAGACCGTGTTTCCACTCCCGGACATAGGCCTTTCCCAAATTTCGCCACTCATGGCGGTTCTCCATCCTCCTCATCCAGCCGCCCCCCACGACGTCCTCCAGGTGGTCGGTCCAGCGGGCACGAGGTCGGCCTACGCTACGCTTTGCTGTACCTACGTTATTGAGATAGGTAAGTAGGTTATTTATATTGTACCGAGATCAAAACTACCACTTTTACAATTTTTATCTGTCTTTATTTTCCTTTCTATGGCCTTACCCCTGGTGCACGATAATCGAAAACAAAAGACATGCAAAAGTAGGCACCTCTTTTGTAGGCCATGGTATAAGATTTTACAATAAACTTCCAAAGGAGGTCCTCAGATTTTCAGAAAATAAGTTTAAATTATATATTAAGTAGGGACTCTTGAGAAAAGCATATTGTATAATTTATGACTATTTGGATGATAGTGACGCTTGGTGTCATGAGAATATTGATTGATACTACTGTTCGTTTATTTTCTAACTGATTTGTGTTTCAAATCGTTTGTTTTTATGTAGACTAATATTCTTATATTGTTTTTTTACCATCATTTTGACATTTCTTTTTACATATTGACATGAACATTTTATAACTTAAACTTAGCATATATTAGTTGATAATCTGACTATAAATAAAGTGATAAACTATCCGTACGGTCCGAAATAGAATTACATCGCTCAAATTGCGAGTGAGTGAGAGATAGCAAGCAATTCTTTAGTAAGTGCGATAGGGACGGCATGAATTTGAATGAACTGTAAGATACCTTACAATTAATTCGGACCACGGGGTATATGAGACAGGTGGATGATGTTTTTCTTAGTATTTTAACTTACTACCTCATTAGATAAGTAGACTAAGATATACATATATATTTTTTTTCTCATGACACAATTTCCTTCTGTCTTTTATATTTTTATCCTTTTATAATATATTGTTTAGTATTATTTTATATAAGTTAAAAAAAATTAAAAGTATTAAGCCATATTGAGAAAAAAAACGGATAAAAAAAGACACGATCTTGCTAAGTTTCTTGCCCTTCTTCTTAGCAAGATTAATCGAATGGGCGGATTTAGGCATTATATCTATTTATAGTTTATTTATCTATTAACTTATTTATTCATTGCATTATGTAGGTATGTACATATATACAATATTTAAATTTTTTACTTGTGTTAGTATATATTTGGCAAGGCATTATATTTATTTATGGTCTATTCAGTTTATTTATCAACTTATTTATTAATTGCATTATGTAGGTATAATAATACTCTTATTCCAATAAGTCTTTATTTTATGCATGTGTATAACTTTAGTGGCCCAACTTAAATACAGTTTTTTTATATATTTCCCGTATCATATTTGTTTCATCATAAAATATTATTTTTATACAGATTAGATTTGAAATGTAAAACGTATAATTTATGTTTCTATTTTACAAATAAACAATTTGAATCTTGAATCATTGAACTAAGCGATTTTGAACTTCAGTATGTTGTCAGAAAGTCTATATTAGAACGCTCGCTCCACGCGCTGCCGGCACGCAAAATCAGTGGATTTTTGAGGTTTTTATGGATTTTACGAAAAAGTATTTGATGTAGGAGTTTTTTCACCTGATATCGGAAAAAAACATGTTTTCTTGTTATAGTAGTAATTTCAGAAATAAAACTCAAGCTGTTTAGACATAAAACGAATTAATTACCTAATTCAAAAGGCATCATTTTCAAAAATAAAATCTATCGAGTGAAATGTGTCCAATTAAGTAACCGACCTGACAACTGAAAGACAAAGGTCTGAAAAAACACGTGTCCAAGGTTTACATTGATCAGATAAGTAGTTGACTCAGCATATTAAAACAAAAACTGTTGAAAGACCAAATGACTTAACTCGAGAACTACTGAACGGAATTGAATGCGGTTTTCTTTATTATCATCGTAGTGACCCTAGTCAACATAATATATAGACTATAAGGGGTAGTGATAAAATGAGGCGGGGGAAACGGGGCAGAGATTGAATAAACTTGGGCGAACCGCGGGCAAAGGCTACGAGTGTAGACCGCCAAGAATATGGAGACCTCTCTGGTCTAGTGGTTGAGTACTTGACTACCAATTCGGAATACGCGATACAAATCCCGTAGCGGCACATCTTCTTTGGCGGGCTCGGTTTTACCTATAGTGCGTTCCGAGTCAAGACATAATCGATTACATAGCGTCTATCGTCATTCCGAATCACTGATGGCCGTACGGTGTGAGTCGTTTGATGGTACTTTTAGTGCTCTCAGCGCCATTCGGAACCCGGCCCTAGTCTCACATTTGGACCTTCGTATGTACACTGGGACCGGCTATTCTAGCCGGAGGGCTAGGGGAGCGATTCCTAAAGCTAGTCTAGCATAGCAAACCATATCGAGCTCGATAGCGCCTGATACAGTGCTCTGTCTCACTCTGTTGATCTACCTAAAGAGGGGCAGACAGTGTATATCGAGCTGTCAAAGCTCTATATGGTCTACTATGATAGGTACCCTGGGTACAGCTTTGACAGCTCGATATACACCGTCTGTCCTTCTCTAAGTAGATCAACAGAGTGAGACAGAGCACTGTATCAAGCGCTATCGAGGTCGATATAGTTTGCTATGCTAGACTAGCTGGAGTCTCAGTCTGTCGAATTAGCCTTTCCGACCGTAAATCCCGTTTATCTGTCGAACTCCATACGTTTTTAGTTCTCGCTTCGACTGTGTCTCCGGAATCGCCCTACAGCTCACGCCAGAATCCCAAGAGGCGACCTAGGTCTTAGAAATAAAAAATCGGGACAATCGGTCAATATACCTAGAGAAATAAAAATGTTTTGTTTTAATACTCATTTGTTTATGTTCTCCACAATTATATTTTTTATACTGCAGACCCTTTCAATAATTCCACGTAATTTTTATACTAATTTACAAATTCAGAGCAAGACAAAATTAAGAGCAACTCATATTGGAGCCTTGGTAAGTGATCAGTAACACGGATCGATAACACTTTTTGCTAATATCCCAACGCAAAATGAAATCTTGACGTCCCATAGTAATTGACTTGGGGCTGGGCTTGCGTTTTTAAGGAACATGAAAAGAACAGTTTACTAATTTCAGAAAAAGGATCATCGAATCTTGTTACTGAGCACTTACCGAGTCTTCTTTAAAAATTTGGCCGCATAAATTAAAGTCACCTTATACCTACTATTGCCGTGAATCGTACTGATCCCATACACAGCTGGCTTTGGACAAGTGAGCTTTATGAGAATGTACTCTGTTTTTATGAGTGTTGATCCAGAAGGTGTGTGAAACATTGATAAGTGTTGTGAAAACCATCGTAAGTCGAACTTCCTTGAAATCAATATATTGTAGTGCCATCTAGTGCCAAATAGCGGAATTTATATAATACTAAAGCTGACGTCACAGCGCCATCTTACAGTTAATAGCAAAACAAAGTAACGATTCCTACATTTCATAGATGGCGCTAATTTTATTGTAAGTGAAATTTAACCGAATAACCCCAAGGAAAAGCCGGTCCGTCCGATTCCGCTATTAGTTAAACCATAGATTAAATAATGGTTAAACTACTAAGTGGTTTTGTACAGATTTTACTATATGCATCTCACTCCCTATAGGAGTGAACTTGTAACCACTAAAAGGCAAGTACTGCGGTAATTCATGCTGCCAAATATTAGTTCCGCTACTGTCCACAAGGGGCGGTTTTTTAGATTCCATACGAAATTTAACGTGAACCTATCTATAACCATGGATGATTTTGTCTATGCTATAATATACATACCGGTGATGATAACAGGATAATTAGGTTTCTGTACCCAAAGGGTAACCAACGGGACCCTATTACTAAGACCGTCTGTCTGTTTGAACGTAACGCGGTGGTGATCCCGGATGCGTGCGTCTCAGTCACTCGCACGACTCGTCCCGTATTGATCTCTCCGTCGCTCGACGGGGAATCAAGTTGCGAACGCGCTAAAATATACCTAAATAATTAATTACAACTACCATAACCAAAATCATTCAAAAATAATCAAGGGAAATCATTTGTTGTTATAATATCTTCAATTTTAATAAGTTTCAAGCATGCTTCGTGGTTTTAAGTAAGCATTTGTATGCTTATTAAATTAAATCGGATCTTGGTCTTAATTTGGTCTTTATTTTTGTCAATTCTAGATAATATTCTATTTTATTCAAATAACATCTGAATTAAACTGGCCCTGTAAATTTTTTTTGTCACTCACACTCCTAGCGAAAAAACGCGCAGTGCGAGAGGGGCGGATTCAGTGAAAAAGATAAAAAAATAAGTTTTTAAATTTTATAATAAAAACTCAAATACCTAGCAAAATTTCCAGAATCAAATATCTAGATACTGTTAAAAACCATCTAATAAAATATGTTTAAGCTCTGTACATGATCCCTATCCGTCAAACGAAGAGATAAAGTGTGTTTATAGACCTAATTTCATCAATTATTTCTATCGAGGAACATTTATCCAAACCTGTCATTACCGAAGCTACTCGGTATAAAACCTGTCTTGACCATATCCTCATAGATACAAAACAAACTGCAATCGGTCTAGTTTGCAAGACCTCAACAACTGATCATGATATGGCAATGGCAGCATTCAACTTAGAAGTTGTTAAACCGGGACGAAAAAGGAAACGATTTATAACTGACTTTGCCGCAGTTTCCAACGATCTTTCAAATCACAATTGGACTGACTTGATGACTCAAACAAACGTTTCGGAAGCAGCCCGCTCTCTTATGGGTGAACTAGATAGAATTGTGCAAACGCACACTACAGAGGTTACTGTTAGTCGTTCTAAATATAACTTAAAATATTGGATTACACCTGGTCTCATGCGTTGTATGCAACACAGAGATAAACTACATAGTCAGGTTCGCAAACAGCCAAGTAATATAACTTTACAGATAACAATACCGGAATCATTGCAATAATTTACTGAGACGATTGAAACATACACATGAAACTAAGGAATTAGAGGTAAACAGAAATAATACAAAAAGCCTCTGGAAGGTTATTAAATCAATTTGTGAACTGGGAGGTAAATCCAAAGCTCCTTCTGAGCTACTCCATATACTAGATAACCCTAAAGAATCTCTTACATCCTGTAATAATTTCTTCGCTACTGTAGGTCAAACATTAGCAATGGAGACACTTCATAAATTGGGAACAACTAATATGGATTTAGTCACTCAATTAAATCAAACGGCAAACTCTAACCCCAAGTCTTTCTTTATGCATCCAACAGATAAATACGAAATTGAATCTTTTATTAAAACACTTAAAATGTCTGTGCTCCTGGGGTTGACGGCATTCAAAATTCGTTAGTAAAAAGTATATGTAATCAGCTTCTAGACCCTTTAACTCACATATATAATCTTAGTTTATCCACTGGCAACTTTCCTAGTGATTGGAAGACTGCTGTAGTAATCCCAATACACAAAAACGGTCCTAAAAATATGCCGTCGAATTATCGTCCTATTTCGTTGCTAGGTGTATTTTCCAAAATATTGGAAAAGATTGTCAATAAACGTTTGATTGACTTTTTAGAATCCCAGAAAATTTTATCTTCTAGACAGTTTGGTTTTCGATGCGGCAAATCCACTGAGAACGCAGTTTTACAGCTCTTATCGATGGTTTCCTCATTATTAGATGCTGGTCAGGCTTGTGTCGACGTTTTTTTGGATCTCGCGAAGGCGTTCGACACCGTTTCCATAGAGATACTCCTTAGAAAACTGGAGCTATCAGGTATTCGAGGGACTGCCCTTGACTGGTTTCGAAGTTATTTAACGAATCGTAAGCAGTGTGTCAAGGTCGATAGCTACGTCAGTGATCTCGAAACATTGACCTATGGAGTGCCACAAGGCAGTATCCTGGGGCCAACTTTGTTTATATTGTACATAAATAGCATTGCACAATTGTTTGAAAACAATCCTAAAGTTGAAATTGTATGCTACGCTGATGACACTGCAATAATATTTAATGACACTTCTTGGTCAAATGTTTTCAATCAAGTTGAAATGGGGATGGCAACTATAGCCAAGGGGCTCCAAACAAATCTTTTGACCCTCAATGTCGATAAAACGAAATATGTATGTTTTCACAAAACTGCTGCCTCTGGCCCTCCACCCAAGCACAGCATTAGGGTACACACATGTAATGACTGGTATAGCCCATCCACTCATACCTCACATGCAATCTGTGCTTGCACAAGCATTAGCAAAGTCGAGCCAACAAAGTACCTTGGGGTTGTTTTAGATGAAAAATTGAATTTTAAACAGCACGTCAAAACTGTATTTAGCCACTCGCGTAAGAAGACTTATAGGTATAATGAAACTGTTGCGTAATAGTGCTGATAGAGCTAAACTAAGACTTGTTTACCTATCGCTTTGCGAGTCGATTCTCTCTTATTGCATGGGGTAACTGTGCAAAAACAACTATGCTTTTATTAGAAAGAGCGCAGAGATCCGTTCTAAAGGTAATGCTAAGAAAACCTTATAGACATCCTACCAATGTGCTGTACGAAGAAGCGAAGGTGCTAACGGTTAGACAGCTATACTTCCTAAGAGTAGGGCTTGCCCACCACAGAGCAGAGCTAAATTCCTGTTTTCACCAAGCTCGTATAGGACGCCGGCGTCGTCTCAATATTGATACTCCGTTGGTTAAAACGGTTTTTGCTCAAAGGTTCAGCGCTTTCTCCTTTCCCTACATCTATAAACAAATATGCAAGTCGTGTGACCTCAAAAACTGCAACAGAGGCAAAAAGTAAAATTACAAAATGGTTGCGGACTTTAAATTATGACGCCACCGAAGCCATTCTAAAAATTCAAAAATAATTAAGGTCCCTTTTCCCCCTTTTAACACCTACGAGTATATACCTACTCCCTTATTTATTTATTATATATTTACATAATTTTATATTTATGTTTATTATATCTTATATTTGCACACATGCTGGAGTCTTCTCTATGTACTAAAAGTAATGCTGAAAAAACCCTATCGTTATCCCACAGACGATTTATATAACACAGCTCAGGTCCTTACCGTACGACAACTGTTCATTCTTAAAACCTGTATTGACTTCCATCGAAACATGATTACCTCGGCAGAGTACAGCTACCTATTAAACAAACGGGTGTTTAGAATGCAAGGGCCTAAAGTAAAAACAGCTTTTGCGAGTAGGTTTGGCAAATTTATAAGCTCTCGTATATAGTCCAGTAACTTTGTACATTATAGTATGCGTCAAATCTGGTAGTCATGATTTTTTGCAGTCTTGTTTATGATGTTGGCCCAATGAATAATCCAAGTTTGTGACCTCGAGCGCCGAACGCAACTTTGTCAAAAATCGTAAAAACTGCGAAATAATCGTTTTTTTTTTAATTTTGGCGATTATAACCCTAAAGGACTAGTTTTTGAAAAAACTTTCTTAAGTCGTTTTTAAAGTAGACTAAATTTGCTACAATATGATACTAGAACTACCTCTATAGACCCAATAGTTTCTGAGATTAAGCCTTCCAAAGTTTATCATTTTTTTCGAATTTCGCAATTTTTTGCGATTCTGTCGTTTTGAATGAATTTTGACCCTGATTATACTATCGAAGCCCTGTACTTTTATGATCAGATGTTAAAAAAGAAAATGAGAAGTGTGAACGATGATGTTTAAGCTAAGCTACGAATAATGAAGTAAAAAAGATAGGTACAACAAAAGTTAATAAATTTATTTGTTAGGAAATTGAGTAATATTCAAAATCAAAAAATTTAATTAATTTAGCCCTCTTGGAAGGTCCCGGTTGAGGTTCGTCCGTATCTGGATCGACGTATTGGGATGGCATATCCCCATCAGGGGATGGTGATGAATCGTCGACGTCTTGTGCCCACAAGTCATCCTCCATTTCGACATCGGACAGATCGTCGCCTTCTGGGATATCTACTACTGCAACATCAGGTATATTGTCACAAGAGGCCCCGCTGCAGTGCCTGCAGACTAATGAGCATTTTAATCCTGCTTTCCTGCAGCTGCACGCGTACCCACAACCCTTCGTGCAGCCGCAAGAAATCATCCGCAAGAGGTGTTGTGGGGCTGCATCTCTGGTCATCATTTTTGGGTTGAGGCCTTGTGACGTAGATATCCACCCCCAGGAGAGAGGGTTCAGTGTGACTCCCAACCACGCCTGTACCTGTAAAAAGATTGTACATAAGAATAGAAAATGATGAATGATATGTAATGTGTATTACTGAGGCAAGGACAAATTTTTACCTGATGGTATGTCCGCAAGGAGTGAAATCGAGCAGAGTCTCGTGTAAGAGGTAGCCTGGCTAGATTGAAGCTGATTTTCGTCGCAGCCCTGGCGAATAGTTGGTACCGCAGCTCGTCAAGGTTATGGGTGTTGGGTTTGCCTCCGTATAGAGCAATTATGACTCGCTCTCCTGCTGCTGCTATCTCGTCAGGTGTAGAGATGGTGTCGAGAAAAATCGCAGCTTGCTTTTCAACGTCCGGATTTTTTTCGACTATGGACATCATTTGCTTCTTCCCTAAGCCAAAGAAGCAGGATGTCGAGTCACAACCACTAAAGGCATGGATGAAGAGGAAAAGCTCTGGTTTCAAAGAAGATTTTGAAGAAGCGATGCTGGAATATATGACATCTGATGCTTTGCCTCTTCCACATTTATTGTAAAAAAATTCACGTTGGTTTGAGATCGCAGTAAGGATGATCAGCAAGTCAATGTCCTCACCAACGACTACCACTCTATCATAGGTAGAGGCAGCAGTTACAGCTGTAGTGATGATGAGCCTATCAGCATCTTCCTCTGCTTGGAGTACTTGAATGTTGTGATTTCCCATTTTTGTTGTCAGCAGCTTTATGAAACGAGTCTTGTTTTTGTCATTTGACAAGAATTTCTGTTGAGGAACCTGTGCCATGGTTTTCTCATCAACGATTATCTCTCGCGATGAGTGTGACTTGGCTCTTCGAAGACGCTCAGAGCTCTTTGTGTTTTTCTGTACAGCATCTACGGGGTAACCATCGAAAACTACTGCCACGTTTGAGCCATAGTGAGCAGTAATGTACTGTATGTATCTGTCAGCTATCGCACCAAATGATGAGCTTCGAGGCCACACAACTTTGTGAAGTAGATGCCCTCCATCCACTACTACTAATTTCGTTAACCCTTGCTCCTCATTTAAGGTTACAGGTTGAAATACTAAATACAAGGTGGATTTTGTGCCCTTTCTCATTCCCTCTTCAGGGAATAATGACATTGGGATTGGTGACAGTTCGTAAGTGAAGAACTCTCGCAATTCTTCGTCCGATTGTTTTAAGACACACAACCTGTGAAACAGTGTTAGAGGATCAACAGTTACCTGTTTATTGTCAACAGTAATAGTTCGTACAGCTTCTTTGAAACTTTAATTACATACACATTTGTTGTTTATTAAATAACTATGTTTAGTGTTTACTTATACTTATATAATTCCAATAAAACCAGTAAGTACCAACAAATACAAAAAAAATTGTATGGCTGCAATCTAAGGCAATTATTGAAGTTACATTTAAAATTACATACATTACATTTTTGTACCTCTTATTCGCACCAAATCAAAGTCCATATACACAGCCGGGGTCGTTATCGAACACACTTTTCACAAAAATCCAAATAGTAGGTAAGCAATCAAAATCCTATAAACGTAGGCCAGTGTAAAATTTATGAAATATCCAGAATAAATCACAGAGAAGTATACGATATTAAGATCCGAAAGCCATTACTTAATCATCCTATAACTGACACACAAAATGGCTGCCGCTTATAATTTCAAGAATTATATCAGAAATGCGTTGGCGACTTAGCGTTCAAATTTGAGCCTTTTTGTTTAGGTGGTAAAGTTGCTATTAACACAAAATATTTTGTTGTTTATGCGTTTGTGTTTGCTCATTTAGCGGTCGAACTTAACAAAAGATGACAATGCCATTCATTGGAAGATAAGATCTTAAGTGGATTCCGACATTAAAAAAAATTTTCACTATACAAAAGTCTTGGATTTTACACATATTTTGATGAATTTATGTACCGTAATGTCCTAGAAGCGATACAACAAATCAAATAATTTTAGTTTCACAGCATAGTATATTTTATACTATTCAAAAATATTTTTGTTTTATTTAGATTTTTTGGATATTTCTCCTGAAATCATAGGAACCACCAAAACCATTCTAGAGTTTTTCAAAACATGAATGTTGTCTCGCGTTAACTTGCCTCTCACACCGTGTTCGGTTAGTTCCGTACGAGCTCGGGAAATGAACGTTCGGGCCAACCAATAACAGTCAGTCAGTGCTCTATAATTCGAAGTTGAATGTAGAATGAAATAGCAAGCATAGCGACCCCGTGCGCGACTGACTTAAAGCCGCCGACTACAGGCTTCTGTAGTGGAAATCTGTAAGGAGGATCAAGTAAGACACATTTTAAATTGCAATGCGTGTATTCAAAAAATTTAACATTGTAACCATATCAAATAGACAAGAATATCAATTGGTAAAAGATACACGGTAAAGAGGATCAAAATTATATTCTAAAAAAACAAGCATTCCTTCAACATTGTCAAGCACAATATGTACGCTTAAGGATTCCTTTATAAAACGAAAAGGGGTTTGAAGATTTTGGCCTCCCGATTTTCCGCCATTTTTATTATTTTCTCAGTTTGGCGGCCATGGATAATTCTTTAAGAATTCGATTGCTAACATAAATATTAAAAAAAAAACATTCTTCGACAAAATCTAGTCAAGTGTTACGTTTCGAAGACATAAGCAACCAAAGTTGTGCTGATCGCACCAGAAATAAAATATTATTAAATCGTAGCGCGCCTCTACTAGCACCAAAAACGTGCTACCGAGCGTGGAATTTCGGTAAAACTTCAGTTGCTTATATCTTCGAAATGTGACATTTTACAAACTTTAGTCAAGGATCATTTTTCGTTTGTATTGATTTCAACTAGCGAAAGCTTTATATAGCCAATAATATATATATTTAGATTTTAATAAGAATTATCCGAGGCCGCTATTTTGAATAAAAATACAAAATGGCGGACGATAGGTAGGCCAGGCTCCGTACCACAGTGTGTCCGTCGCAGAACATAAGAACTAAGCCGATAGTACTGAAGATACATAAATTGAGAATTAGCTGAAGATATTACAATAGAAACCTTTTCTTCAACAGATACCTATGCTTGTAATGTAATGGACAGATATTTTTTAAATAATTTATATATAGGTTGAAATTAAATCAACCGACCAAATTCATACTGGAGACTCGGTTAGCGATCAGGAACTAGGTTCAGTAATCCTTTTGGGCAAATTCGCAAAATACATTTTTCAACACAATGGCTTATAAAGTGGCCCTTATTGCAGCGTTCTTAGGGTCATTATGCAGCGTATTAAACACGCGTGCTTTTTACTTTACATTATCGCACTAGTGCTTTTTACATTACAGTTTTTTTTTTAATCTTAGCAAAGAGTTTTGATGTCTTGAGAAATAGTAAAGTTTTTGCGAATAAATAATCATTTGAGTTTATCAAATTATTTATTTTTATCAATAGATTAACTTGAATTTTTGTTGTTAATACAAAAATAATCAGTTTGTTAATATTTGGCTGTTTGGCGGATGCATCAGTGCCTCTATTTCCATCTGCGCAAAAAACAAATCTCCGCCGCCATTTTTAAAAGAAAATTGTCAGTTCATAGCTGTGCTGTGGTTTCGATTATGTGAAAAGACAGTGAAGTTTTATTATTTTTCCTCGCAAGTGTGTTGAAAAACGTCGTATGAAACGAGTGAGCATTAGACATTACACTCTCGGCTCCATTACTGCAATCCCGCCTCGACTGTAATGTCCAACGCAGCTCACTTGTATCATAATGTACTATTAAAAACGTCGTATGAAACGAGTGAGCATTAGACATTACACTCTCAGCTCCATTACTGCAATCCCGCCTCGACTGTAATGTCCAACGCAGCTCACTTGTATCATAATGTACTATTAAAAACGTCGTATGAAACGAGTGAGCATTAGACATTACACTCTCGGCTCCATTACTGCAATCCCGCCTCGACTGTAATGTCCAACGCAGCTCACTTGTATCATAATGTACTATTAAAAACGTCGTATGAAACGAGTGAGCATTAGACATTACACTCTCGGCTCCATTACTGCAATCCCGCCTCGACTGTAATGTCCAACGCAGCTCACTTGTATCATAATGTACTATTAAAAACGTCGTATGAAACGAGTGAGCATTAGACATTACACTCTCGGCTCCATTACTGCAATCCCGCCTCGACTGTAATGTCCAACGCAGCTCACTTGTATCATAATACTATTTTTGCTCCCTTACTGGTTGGAACTATTAAAGGGGTAACTTTTTACCTCGGTACAAAATGCACATCATAATATTGTGTTCCTTACTTTTGAATAAAAAGTATGCAATAAATGTGTTTTAAAGCAATTTGCGGAAATAGTTTATTAATAATAAAGCCTTTCCATGACTTTGGTGACGGGCAGCGGCGCACTGGTGCTAGGGTTTCGGCACCGCTCTCACCAACCCGCCTGCCCAGCGTGTGTGAGTATGGGCATTTCTTCCAGGAGGACCGCCAAGAGTGGCGAAATCCTGGAAAGGCCTATGTCTAGCAGTGAACGAAACAGGCTGATGGATGGATGGATGAAAAGTCTTCACAAAAAAATTACGTACTTTAATGTATTACATTTTGTTTGCATTACATTAACAAACTTAAAAGCGTGTATACAGTTGTAATGTAATGCAGCTAAAATGTAACGCATAAAATTGAACAATTTTCATGTGATCACGTAACTATCAACAAGCAATTTGCGCGAATTGCTATAAAACGCATTTATTGCATAATTTTGAATAATCAAATGTAAGAAAAACAATATTATGATGTGCATTTTGCACCGAGATCCTCCGTTATTAATCCCTAGTCTAGGAAGTAAGGAAGCAAAAAAAAATATTTTTCGAATTCCACCAAAGGGGTCATTGAAGCTTGTTTGTGACCACTAACCGAGTCGCCAGTATGAATTTGGTCGACTAATTTAATTTCACCTTATCTAAAGCCCTTAAACACCTATTCCGCCCTAAAGCCTATTCTTTCCAAAACACGTACATATACACAAGACATAAACGTACGACCACTCTACACTACCCACATACATACGAAATTTCATCAACAAACAGATCTATAAATATCATCGGATTACAACATGAAAACACAAATATAAGGTGCTATAAAAATATCGGCCGCGGCTGCAATGGGAGAGATATATTTTTAGGGCTTCGTACCTCAATAGAAAAAAACAGAGCCCTTATAGGATCACTTTGTTGTCTGTCAAGACCCTTTATCTCGGGAACGCGTGGAGGTATCGACTTGAAACTAAAAATATATACTCAGGTCAACACTCCCTTGAAACTGTGAAAATATCAAACTTCCAAGTTAACGTGAAAAAAAGTTACGACCGTTTATGCCGCAAAATGCGTATATTTCGACACTCTCAAGGGAATCAAAATTTATAGGACATTTCCCGTTGACCTAGAACTATGAAATTTGGCAAGTAATACCGTCTTAAACTACAAGTATAGGGAAAAATCTGAAAACTGTACATTTGTGATTAAATCATGAAAAATATAGTCCTTAACGGAGCCCTCGGTGGGCGAGTCCGGTTTTTTAAATATTTTATTTACCGTCATGAATATTTTCATACAAAAAAGGTGCGTGTAAGTTAGAATTGATTTACTTGTATGAAACCGTCCCGTAGTAACACAAAACAGTTGGAAAGAGATAGAAATTGTTTTCATTGACGAAACGACACTTCGCGCGTAGTTTGTGAACCACGTTAAGCAGAGTAAAGTAAATTTGCTGCTATGCCGGGGTACAGTCTGTCAAAACAGTGTTGAAATGAATATTGAAGAAACTATTTTTCTTTCGCCTGGTTAAACCAAACAAATACCTATAAGTATAAAATACTCGATTTAGAGTAAACCACGTTGTTATTTCATAAATATATTACCTAAATTATACTACTTGAACGTTTAAAGTCCAATAAAGTTCATTAAAGTTTAATTTTCTTTTCAACACTTTTTGACACAAAATTTCTTCACCATTGCAATCTATATACACAATACATTCATTGCAGCCATGGCAGATATTTTAATAGAACCTTATTACCAAAAAAAATATCAAGCAAAACACGATTTTTAGATATACATCTTCACGACTTGTATCCCCGAGAGGGGAGTCAGAGGTGTTTCCAAGTATGGACTGTGAATACAAGTCACATTTCACAGCGTGCACCCACGTTTCACCGACGATTGTTAAGTCCCAGCTTGCCACTCACCGGTTATTGAATCTCCAGAAATGATTAAGAGATAGATTCCGTTAAATAAAATAAAATAACTAAATTGCGGTATTTAGGATCTTGACTTAAAACAATTTAAAAACCAAAGAAAATTATGTGCGATGAAGCCTTAGGAAGAAAAATATAAATTTAAGCTGACTTTCGTCTGTATACCTAAATTCATACTGGAGACTCGGTAAGTGATCAGGACCAATGTTCCGTGAAATACGCAAAGTAAAATTTAGACTTCCTATAGAGTCGAGGTGGTTCTTGAACAAGTATAGAGGCGCAAAAAACATTTTTCGTATTTCGCAAACAGGGTCATTGAACCTTGGTCCTGTTTACTCACCGAGTCTCCAGTGTGATTTTGGCTATAAACGAAAAAGTCACCTTATATGTAGTAAACAGGTAAAATATATCGCAATAATCAAATCTGGGTATTAAAGGGTTTGAAGATTTTGGCCTCTATCAGCTCCGCCATTTTCATTTATTTTTCAAAATTGCGGCCACAGATAATTCTTATAAAAATTGACTGCCGAATTGATTCATACTAGGTTATATTTTTCAACTCAATACTATAATTTCAATTATATATAAGGTGACTTTAATTTATGCAGCCAAATTCTTACTGAAGACTTAGTAAGTGCTCAGTAACAAGGTTCGATGACCCTTTTTGTGGAATTCGTAAATTATTCATTTCGTGTTCCTTACACACGCAAGCTCAGCCCCGAGTCAATTACTATGGGACGTCAAGATTTCATTTTGCGAAATCGACAAAAAGTGTTATCGATCCGTGTTACTGATCACTTACCAAGCCCCTAGAATGAGTTTGGCTGTATAAAGTCACCTTATATATAAAAATAATAATTATAATACGCTATTTTGAGATCGCCAAAGCACCATTGTGGAAAAGAGTTGTGTTTGTATCAAAGCTTGTGATTGCCGACTTTATATTTAACATTTATTATTGTGTTATTATTAGCTTAATTACTGACAACATTATAGAATATTTCTGGTAAAAATTATAATATTTTTGTCTAATTTATTAATAAAAAATATACACTTTATTTTCTAATCCTATTCAGGACACCAATTAGAAGTACTTAGGTTAATTTATATTTGATATTTATTTCATATTAAGCGCTAAATAGTTCTGTCTAAAAATAGGTAATTATACAAGATTTGAAATAATTTAAAATAGTTATTTGTGGCAAGAAACAAATAAAAGCAAGGTTGAGAAAAAAAACTTATGAACTACATTTTTTTAGACGAGGATTTGAAAATAGTTGGATACTTTATTTATGTGTTAAATTAATTTAATTACTACTTATTTAAATACTGGCCTAACTTAAATTATGGCGTTTCATAAAATTTGCGCAAATTTTCTAATTTTACTAATCTTCTACATATTTTAGTTTCATAACAACATGCTTTCACACATCAAAAACAATTTATTTTAGATCAAATACAAATACTGAGATATAATTTAAACTTAAAATGTATTATATTCATATAAAAAATACTTAGATACAGACAAAATAACATAAATGGCATCATTTCAGAGATCCCCATAGCTTTAAAAGATCGTTCGAAAGTACTCACTTTGCCTTAAAAATACATTATATAAAATAACCTATTATAACAATTTTTAATTTAATTATTGTACAATTATAATATGCCTTCGTTTATGTGGAACACTCATTTATTTCATGCGTATTGCTTTGTGATTATTGGTCCTAATTATTTATTAAATATACTGCATTTGAATTTCAAAATTAGACCTTATATTTATTCTAAAATAATTTAATTTGAGAAAATATCGGAATGTGCATATTTCACTAAAAGAATACGACTTGTGTAGGGCAGCAGCGTACGAAATATTCACGGAACAATAACTCAAAAACTACTGGCCCGATTTAGCTAAAATTTGGTGTGTAGGTGCAAAATTAAATCGGGATTCCGTTAGTAAACTTACTGAACGGGACCCGTAGATAGTTTCAATGGTGTCCTATCGGTTGTGTTCTTCGTCGTACTGCTTGACTACGTCCGGTATCGCGTTGGGATCCACCGGTACCGCTTCCATTAGTTCCGCTAAGTTTTTCTTGTAGGACAGTTTTCTAAAGAATTTTGAGCTGAAAGTTGAATATTATTAAGGCGATTAGTCTCACGTTGCACAATTTGTACGTGAAAGGTGGGTGTATTTGGTCGGCATGCGTCCTTCTAGTGCGGCCCGGTCGAGCTTTACCTTCCACTTGTGCAACATACATTTCTTTTTTCACTATTTTCATTCATCTTCTTAAACTAATAATAAAGTAGTAAGAAGGTACTTTTTAA
Organism: Ypsolopha scabrella; assembly: GCA_910592155.1. Taxonomy (NCBI): domain Eukaryota; kingdom Metazoa; phylum Arthropoda; class Insecta; order Lepidoptera; family Ypsolophidae; genus Ypsolopha; species Ypsolopha scabrella. Next base: position 2,126,287 of record OU342989.1, on the reverse strand, counting down.
GAAGGTTTTTAAATGATAGGGCTACTTTTTATCCCGGAAAAAAAACATGTCGTTAAACCGAATAACACGCGGGCGGAGCCGCGGGCAAAAGCTAGTTTATTATATTTGAATTGTACTAAAAGTGAAAAGTACCCGGAATAGAAAAGCCTGTATGACTATATTGATGGATGTAGAAGAAGCAAAAGAGGTGTGTCAGGATCGTAGCAGATGGAAATCTGTAGTCTCTGCCTACCCCTCTGGGAGACAGGCGTGAGTATATGTATGTATGTAGAATTGTACTAAAATCAAAAACTATTATGTTTCTCGAATTTTCTTCTTTTTGTATGTATGTTCCTCTCGATAATAAGATAACGGTCAATCCGAAAACTGACGATAATTGAAAGACAAGAGCGAGCGAAACCGCGGGCAAAAGCTAGTACCAAATTGCTCACCTGATAAATGGCTTCGACAGCACCACCATGGTCTTCAGCCAAAACGTCGGATGCACCAAGTATAGTTGCTGAAGACTCTTCCTTAACCTGGAAGGAAATATATCATATAATTAGGAGGCGTCAATTAACTACGTGAGGTGATTTTGGGGATTTTTGGACCCCCCCACCGCTTAGAGAGATAACGTGAGATTTGGCTTGACCCCTCCCCCCCCCCCCCTCCCTCTAATCTCACGTGAGATTGTTCAAAATGCATATTTTCAGTATAAATACGTTTACCCACGCTTCAATGCGTTGCGTTGGATTTATAAAAAAAAAGTTTAATAACAATCGAAGAGCTACTGTGCTACTTTGTGGCGTTCGCATAACCGCGATAAATATTATGTAGAATTTAGTCATATTTTAATAGAGAAACACGTTTTGCTCAATTCAACCCGCAATTTTCTCGCAATTTTACATTGTTTCTTGCGAATAAAAAAATTACGTGATACTTGCCAGAACCCCCCCCCCCCCTCTCCCACGTGAGATTGGGTGAGAATCGGCTTGACCCCCTCCCCCTTAAACGCCTCACGTAATTAATGGATGCCCCTAAGTACAAACATTGAGAGGTGGTAGAGCTAATGCCGGGCTCGACTGTGGAGGTACCACCATCTTACTCGCAAATCCTCCCGAAGTTATTCGGGGGAGAGTAAGAGAACAGCTCTCAGGCAAAACCAGGCGGCCGGCCATTGCCTGGGACCGATGGATGGCGGTATATCCATCCCCAATCGCCGGGCCTTATATAAAACAGACTGGTGACGGGCAGCGGCGTCACTGGTGCAAGGGTTTCGGCACCGCGCTCACCAACCCACTTACCTAGCGTGTGTTATTATTTATTTTAATTAACTTATTTACTATGGGCATTTCTTCCAGGAGGACCGCCAAGACTGATAAGATCTTGGCAAGGCCTATGTCCAGTAGTGGACGAAACAGGCTGATGGATGGATGGATTACAAACATATCGTCACGACATGGAGCCCCGAGGGAGTTCTCGAGTGTGAACTGTGAAATGCACGTCATAGTCACTGTACACCCGCTCTATCGCCGTACTTCGGGCACAAAGGTACCAACGCATTACGTGCCTTCTGAAGCACGCGGACCGAACACAAATCAATGTGCACCGCGGGCAGGGCCGTCTTAGGCCAGGGGCCCTCGGGCACACAGAGTTTGGGGCCCTTTTAGAACGTCAAAAATGCGAATGTTTAATTATTTGTTAGTAGTTTTTCATAAAATGATGACCAAACTGTGTGTAAGATCAAACCAATGATGCAAATAATAGAGAAGATTCCGAAGGCTTTAACTTTAGTTTTAGTGCTGTCAAAACTAAATTTGCTTTATTGAAAAATAGTCCTTAAATGTTAGGAACAGAAGCTAAATTACTTTGGAAAAATCTAGTTTTGACAGCACTAAAATTAAAGCCTTCAGAATCGGCTTTAATATGAGGGCCGTGAACAAAAAATTGTAAAATTTAGTGTCCACTTTTCATCCCTGGACAATAATTATTAGTTTTTTGGTATTTATTTGTATATAATAAGCAAATCGCATTGTCAAGATAAAGAAAACAAACAAATTCAAATGTCGGAACTAATACAGATATAATTATATAAAAAATATGATATTTACTCAATCACGCACACTCCTGCGAAAAATTTATATGTCACACTAAATCAAAAGCTGCAACACAAACACAAAACGTGCACACAAGCAAACTTACATGAACAAATTGTTCATGTACTTCGGCAGAGAGGGATAAGGGCGCTTGCCTAGTCCCGTGTTAAATGGTCTAAGAGTGATAGGAACAATAAAAAAAAACTCAGTGTTGTCAGTTTAAAAACAAGAATTGTTCAAGGTGACGCCATTTTGTTTTACGATGCGCCCGTTGCATCATTCGATTTCCATCTTCAGGCAGTTCGGATATGTACTAGAGCGAGGCATACTTTGTTAAATTATTCAGTTACGCTACTGTTTGTTATTCAGTTTTTTCTGTTACGTTTGTTATGGACAATCAACCATCGACTTCAAATGGTGATATTCCTTTAGCACCTGATGCTACTTCGATATCTCCACGGAGAAATGAAGACAGTACAAGCGTTTTGGAATCACCTGAGCAACTGAATACGAGTGGTGCTGTCACCTCAAAAAAAAAAGTCGGTATTGTCGGTGACACTGAAAAGCTGATGATATCTAACGTCTACAAGTTTGTGGTGGTAGAAATGTTAGATGAAGAAAAGCGTAATCAAGATTTACCCGATATTGACAAGATACGCATGAACAAAACTAAATGTGTGCTCAAAACTGCCAAAATTCTTGGCATATCTAGGGCCTCGGTAGGGCAGAGTACTGAAAGAGCATGGAAAACGTCGCTTTTAGTTCTCCTACCAAGACAGGCCCAAAGATGAATTTCAAGGATAAAATTGATGAGTTCACATTCCCAGCAATATCAACGGTACCACTGTGTAAATTTCTGTTTACAAGTCAAGAGTGTTTTTCAAAAAGTGTCTAATGTTTAACTTATAATAATAAATATTTTGGAGTTGATGCTCGTGATTGTTGGCACCTGGTGGAACTTTTGATACATTTTTGATTGAAAAGCACTTGGCCAAGCGATTCATATATTATACGTAAACAACCAAAAAACCTTTTATAATGCTATAACAGCGAAACCGGTAAGGGAAATAATATAAATACGTGGACAAGTACAAGTGTTTTTCAATCAAAAATGAAATAAATATTTTTGCTTTTTCATTGTTTTTTTATTATTAATATATTTAATTAATATATATATGTGTATGTGCACTTTTATTAGTTACACATAGGTAAAAAGAAAGAAATAAGGAAAGAGATATAAGGAAATATAAAGCATTAAATATAAACTTGGACAAATCCAAACCTCTGAAAATTGCAAGTAGATGACGTTTACACTAAAATATATGAATATATAGGTAATTTAATAGAAACACTCGAAACTAAATAGGTATTTGTAATTTTTATTAAAATAACAGAATAAAAACGATCGCTTGCCTTTGTTTAGTTGCCACGAGTTTGAAATGTGGAATGCAACGAAATTGCATGCACAAGAAAGGAATAAAATATAAACAAATTTTTCGCTTGGCGCCATTAACCTCTCATAAACAACAAGACACACAGTCACAGATTCAGAGTGCATTTTGAGTCCGAACTCAAGAGGAACTCAATCTTACAAACGTCAGTCTAGTATGAGATCACATAGCTTTTAGACGTTTGTAAGATTGAGTTCCGAATCAAAATGTACTCTGAATTTCAGCCTAAGAAAACTTCGTCAGAAAGTGTCCGAAAGTGCGACGTGCATAGTAGTAAAAATGCTTCAAATTAAGACGTTATGTCGTTAACATAAGATGCAATGTCAGTTGTACGCAATCGTCATTTGACTTGTCATCCCATAGCGGTGACAAAATGCATCGCGGACACTTTTTGAGCGAGATTGTGAGTCTAGTTGCTCCTGACGGCCGTACCTCCTGTCGATGAGCTTGTACCACTGGTGCAGCCAGCGCCAGGTCGGCAGGCGGCGCCGGCCCGCGCTGCCGTGCAAGTACACAAGCACGTACGTGTCGCTCACTAGACGCTCCAGGGACCAGATCACGTACCTGCCAAGTACACAAACATTGTTTATTACATTAAGAAGCCTGTAGTTGGCGGCATTAATTCAGTCGCGCATGGGGTCGCTATGCTTGCTATTTCATTCTACATTCAACTTCGGATTATAGAGCACTGACTGACTGTTATTGGTTGGCCCGAACGTTCATTTCCCGAGCTCGTACGGAACTAACCGAACACGGTGTGAGAGGCAAGTTAACGCGAGACAACATTCATGTTTTGAAAAACTCTAGAATGGTTTTGGTGGTTCCTATGATTTCAGGAGAAATATCCCAAAAATCGAAATTAAACAAAAATATTTTGAAATAGTATAAAATATACAATGCTGTGAACCTAAAATTATTTGATTTATTGTATCGCTTCTAGGACATCAGGGTACATAAACATTCATGAAACTTTATACGCTTGTAACTTTTGTATGTATTTGATTTTGATAAATGTTTTAGTTTCACATCATGTATATTGTATGGGATATGTTGAAAAAGGAAAATAATAAGCAAGTAACTATAAATAAGGATATGATCAGTGAACTGCGCTAGTATGGGAGTTATACTCTATTTCTCCACGTGAAATAATGTTTGTAACCTAAAAGTGATGAAAATATAATGTTCAAAAGCATTTTTCTGTCTATAAATACATAAATTTTAGTTTAAACCAATAACTCACGTACTTACTTACCCACAATAAAAATTGGAAAGATTCAGTTAAAAAAAAATAGGTATTTCATCACTTTTAGGTTATAAAGTTGTTTACAAACATTATTTCAGGTGGAGAAATAGAGGTTAAGGCGAATAGAGTCGCCTTAGCTGCCCAGTGGCCGATTGGTAGAACGTTGGCCTGCTAACGCAGAGGTCTATAGTTTCCTTATATGACGTAAACGTCTGCTAGTTAGTAAGGTGAACTCACAGGAACAGGTTGTCCATGACGTAGTGGTAGTCGGGGCGTGTGATGTCGGGGAGGTGGCACGCGGACACCACGATGATGGCGCAGCCGCAGCGCGCGTAGCCGCCGTGCGACAACACGCGGAAGTACGGCTCTATCACCTGGACACAAACAACAACTACTAAACACTGGCTATGAAAGTTGAGACAGTTTAAAAAAAACCAGCTGGCAACCCCAAAAAAAGAGAAATAAAACATTAAGGCGTATAGGCATTCCACCGCACAAAATTTGATAACTCGTCTCTCTGTTGTTTTTTGGTATAGAGAGACGAAAGTTTGAGACCTCTATATTACAGGCATTTATCAAGCTGAAATGTAAAATTTTGGTATAGGTACAATTTAAGGCAAGAAAATAACTTTGTAATTATGTAAATCTGTCCAGCTTGATATCTTTAAAACAAATACAATATTCAAAATTCTGGCAAAATGGTGCCTTTTAAAATATCAGTACCAGATGATAGAGGTATTATACTTTGGTCTGTAACGAAAAACCACAGAGAAAAGGATTATCAAATTTTCTACTAAAATGGTGGCGTCTCTATTGCGCCTTAATAGAATAAACTTTACCCAACATTCCACTTAAATTTAAGCCCAAGAGCGTATTTTGAACTTCTTCAACCGTACTTACAGTGCGCCCAAAGTTTATAATGCGCATAGAAATCTATAGCCGAACGACCGGACGTACCACGTGACCTTACTGCTTGTATAGAGAGTGTAGGGAAATACGAACTTTGCCGAGCAGTAGCGAAGATTCGTATGCTCATTATAAGTTTGGGAGTACTGTACACCGTGTAGCATTGAGATAAAGCAGTATGGGGAAAATATAAACTATTACAGAAAGAGAAGTTTGCTTTAAAGACTCTCGTCATGGATTTTGGAGATACTCGTAGTTGTGCTAGTAACAGGGTTCGGGGATATTATCAATGGATATACCGATACTAGGTGAAATTAAATCAACCGACCAAATTCATACCGGAGACTCGGTTAGTCATCAGGAACAAGGTTTAATGAGCCTCCAGGTTAAATTCGAAAAAGTTGTTTTTGCCCCGTAGTGCCTGCGCTAGGAATTGCACTTATGCCCCGTAGTGCCTTAAAGTAGTCCAACCAGTAAGGGAGCAAAAGAAATCTTTTTCGAAATTGGCCAAAAGAATTACTGAACCTAGTTTTTGATCACTAACCGAGTCTCCAGTATGAATTTGGTCGGTTGATTTAATTTCAGGCTATATATCACGATATTATATCCGACATAATATCGAATAATTTTTTGTGATATATGTAATTTTATTATAATTGGTGTGTCCGTTTAATTAAAGTAAAATAAATAAATAAATAAATGTATATATCAATACAAAAATGGTTTAAAAATTTGATATTATTACGTAAATTTTTGCAGTTTACAACTGTACTTCTACTTCCCAAATGTAGGGTGATTTTTTCTGATGTATAAAATTTTATGTTTTTTAGTTATTTTTCCTGATTTATAAGATTTTGAGTTGATTTTGAGGGTTTCGTACCTCGAAAGGAAAAATACGGAACCCTTATAGGATCACTTTGTTGTCCGTCTGTCTGTCGGTTTGTCCGTCCGTCTGTCTGTCTGTCAAGACTCTTTATCTCGGAAACGCGTGGAGGTATCGACTTGAAATTAAAACCATGTATAGTCTGTCAAAAAAGTGTTGAAATGAAAATGAAACTTTAATGAACTTTATTGGACTTTAAACGTTCAAGTAGTATAATTTAGGTAATATATTTATGAAATAACAACGCGGTATACTCGATTTAACAGATTTTGTACTAATTTGTTTGGTGTTACCAGGCGAAAGAAATATAGTTTCTTCAATATTCATTTCAAAACTTTTTGACAGACTACATACGGCCGTTTATGCCGCAAAAAACGTACATTCGCCCATACGTCTCAAGGGAATCAAAATTTATAGGGTATTTTCCGTTGACCTAGAAAGAACCATGAAATTTGGCAAGTAATACCGTCTTATACTCATAACTACAAGTATATTGAATCATAAAAAATATAGTCTTTAAAGGAACCCTCGGTGGGCGGGTCCGACTTGAACTTGTCCAGATTTTGTCATACATAGGTAACACTAAAAGTTTCCGGAACTGGCCACTTACATAAACAATATTTAAAAATTTATTGCAACATTTGAAAATAGAACTCTTTGGCTGTAGAATGCAGTTTGTTTCATCTGACTGTCTTTTGTTTTTACCTTGTGGCGCCATTTAAAAAATTTTGTGTCTGCATCAACATGGATTTAACTCGGGAAAATTTTCGTAGTATGATTTTCTACGATTTTAAGTGTAATTTGACAGCTCAACAGAGCATCGCTCGGCTTGAAACAACTTTTGGCAATGAAGCACCATGCAAGATGACTGTTTATAGCTGGTTTGCAGAATTCAAGCGTGGTCGTATCAATCTCAGTGACGAATCTCGCGATGGTCGGCCTTCCACCACTGTGACCAACAAAAACATCGATGCTGTGCGCCGTATGATTGAAACAGACAGGCATGTGACCTACCATGAAATTCGCGCATCCTTAGAAATAGGCATGAGTCAAATACAATCAATCCTACACAAACATTTGGGTGTGAGAAAGCTGTGCTCGCGGTGGATCCCACACAACTTGACCGAGGCTCAAAAAACGGACCGCGTCACTTGGTGCAGTGCCATGCTTACCAGATTCAAGGAAGGTGCGTCAAATTTGGTGTGGGACATAGTAACAGGTGACGAAAGATGGATTTATTGCTACGATCCCAAAACAAAGCAGCAATCGAGCGTATGGGTCTTTCAAGATGAGCCGAAACCAACCAAAGTGGCGCGCGTGAAAAGTGTATCTAAGCGGATGATTGCTTCTTTTTTTAATAAAACTGGACACGTGGCTACTGTTGCTTTAGAGAATCGTCGTACCGTGAATAGTGACTGGTACACAACCATTTGTTTGCCGGAAGTTATTGACGAACTCCGTAAAAATAACCGTAAACGCCGTATCATCCTGCACCACGACAATGCTAGTTCTCACACGGCCAGACAGACAAACGACTTTTTGAAGACGAAAAATGTAGAACTCATGAGTCATCCTGCATACAGTCCCGACCTGGCACCTTGTGACTTTTTTCTGTTCCCAAAAATTAAGAACCAATTACGCGGTCAACGATTTTCATCACCAGAAGAGGCTGTCGAGGAGTATGAAAAACACGTTTCAGAGGTCACCACAGGGGAGTGGCACAAAAGTTTTCAAAACTGGTTTGATCGAATGAAAAAGTGTATAGACGCCAAGGGAGATTATTTTGAAAAACAATAAATTAATTTTGTACCTTTAATAGTATTTTTTCATATTCATTCCGGAAACTTATAGTGCGTCCCACGTATTTAGGCGATTTTTTGGGGTATAAAATTACTCAGAGTTTTTATTCTTTTATTATTTTATACCTAAACTAGTTTTTGCCCGCGGCGCCGCTCGCGTCGAAGAGATTTTCGTGGAAATAAGGAAAACAAAATAATTTAATTTTTTGAACGAGTATATGCAACGGACACCATGTTTAAGCAAAGCGCTAATAAAGACCAATCAAATAAGCCCAAACTCGAAGGGTCTGCTGTTGTCCGTTGAGGAGATCCCGTACCTATCTTCCAGTCCCATCATCAGACCCTGGTCACCATGTTATACCAAAGTGCTAATAAAGACCAATCAAATAAGCCCAAACTCGAAGGGTCTGCTGTTGTCCGTTGAGGAAATCCTGTACTCATCTTCCAGTCCCATCATCAGACCCTGGTCACCATGTTTAACCAAAGTGCCAAGAAGTTTGTCAGGATCGTTGTAGATGGAAATCTGTGGTCAGATTATACTCATACAGTTTTCTCGTATGGGAAAAAATCAATACATAAACCTGGCTTTAATCACTTTTTCAAGCTAAATATTAGCAAGAGGTGTGTCCGGATCGTTGTAGATGTAAATCTGTAGTCAAATGAAACTGATATAGTTTTCCCGTATGGGAACAAATCATTACTTAAACCATAGTATTTAATGTATCTATGCTTAAACCTGGCTGTAGTTACTTTCTCAAGCTTAATATTAGCAAGAGGTGTGTCAGGATCGTTGTAGATGGAAATCTTTAGTCAGATTAAACTGATTCATTGAAATAGGCGTTACCTTGTGGAAGTCCATCACTAAGTAAAGGATGTTTAGCGGAATATTGCAAATTATATTCATATATCCTTTACTTAGATTAAATTGAAATAAATATATATAATTTAGCTATATAAAGCCTTTAGTTTCCTTTAACTTGTATTAATAATAAAAAAATAGTAATTTTCGAAATATATTTCGAAAATTAATATTTTTTTATTATTAATACAAGTTAAAAGATTACTTAGATTAAACTGATACAGTTTCCCCGTATGGAAAAACAACCGGTTTCATCAAGTATAACTAACCATTTGATCAAGGAACGCCGATAAAGCAGTTAAGCAGCGTTTTTTCTCCCGACATGGTTCACAAATATTGAATTTTCAAACTGAAAACTTACTTTTATTAAAATAAAATATAGCCTATGTTACATTTTTGATTGAAAAACACTTGTACAAGTCCACTTATTTATATTATTTCCCTTACCGGTTTCGCTGTTATAGCATTATCAAAGGTTTTTTGGTTGTTTACGTACAATATTGGAAATAAAATAAATAAGTGGACAAGTACAAGGTTTTTCAATCAAAAATGTATCAAAAGTTCCACCAAGTGCCAACAATCACGAGTATCAACTCCATAGCCTATGTTACTCAACAATAGTATAGCTTTTTATAAAAGAAAGAATTTTTAAAATAGGTTCAGTAGTTCCAAAGATTAAATCAAACATACAAACAAACAAACAAACAAACAAATCTTTCCTCTTTATATAATATAGTGTAGATAAGTAAAACAATAAAAATATTTCAGTTTTTTATATTGATATGCAAGCAGTATACATGAATAATACAATAAAATAATAATATGGCTGTTATACAAAATGTATATTATATAAAAGTTTTTATCTATAACGGATATCGATATTTTAATACTTATAATAAATACAGGATATTTTCGAACCCTAGTAGTAAGGCTAGGGCTGAGATTCAGAGTGCATTTTGAGTCTGAACTCAATCTTACAAACGTCAAAAAGTGACGTGATCTCATAGTAGAGTGACGTCTGTAAGATTGAGTTCCTCTTGAGTTCGGACTCAAAATGCACTCTGAATCTCAGCCTAAGATTCCTGTAGGATAAGTTTCCCGGCTAAGGTAGTAATTATTATAAAATTATTTCAGTGGATACTTCTTAAGAGCTAGGAATTAATGGCGGCCATAGATATCACAATAACATGTCAGTAATGGCGGCGCAATCACTGTCAACGCAGATCAACTCAATAAGCTTAACCTTAAGTTCTTTACACGGCAGAAGTACTTTTATTGTCAAGTACTAAAGACGATAATGCCTTGATCTGCCGGACTTCTTTCGTGATGTTTGTCCCGAAAGTGACGCACAAGTTCTGAACAGGCCCCCCTATGCAAACATAGTAGTATCCACTTCAAAAATGATCTCCTTTTCATTGACATTTATTTAAGGGGGGTTATCCCGACTTTGTCTCTTTTCAAATTAATTTTAAGACAATAAAAAGCGACGATTAAATTTAGCAGAAAAAAAAAATGTAATATTTCACTCTTTGATCTTAATATTTCGGCTGTTCGATAAACGATTGCTTACACTTTCCGCGACCAAATTAAATCGCAAACATAGGTCTTAACTATGATCTAAATATCATTTTATTTGAGCTATATTAAGTTTTGGACAAAAAAAGTTACACTAAAATAAACGTCGCGAAAAATGTGATATAAAACGGCCATCCATTGTGTAAGATGACAATATATGTAGGGAAGTTAATTGTTTTTGGTATTGGATGTGTATGTTGCATAGTAATTATGATGTATATGATGTGTTACTTCACTATTGAATTAGGTCCAGCCTGTAATGATAGTGTAAGTTCCTTAATAAATAAATAAATAAAATAAATCTTATTAAAAACCTATCCCTTTAATTCCAAAATAATAAATAAAAACATCTCGAAACTGCTAGTTTTCTGAGCGGCCCACCTTTTTTTTTTTTAATATAAAATAATTTATTGAGCCATAGAAAAATACACTAGCATGCTAATTTATATAAGAATGCGCTAATAATATATCATCAGAGTTAAAAAACAGTCCATATCACCTACACTGACCTAAAAGGCCGTCTCGAGAGTGATAGTTACCATAAAGCGGCCAACAGCATTTGAGATACAACTGATAAACAGTCCATATCACCTACACTGACCTAAAAGGCCGTCTCGAGAGTGATAGTTACCATAAAGCGGGCAACAGCATTTGAGATACAACTGATAAACAGTCCATATCACCTACACTGACCTAAAAGGCCGTCTCGAGAGTGATAGTTACCATAAAGCGGCCAACAGCATTTGAGATACAACTGATAAACAGTCCATATCACCTACACTGACCTAAAAGGCCGTCTCGAGAGTGATAGTTACCATAAAGCGGGCAACAGCATTTGAGATACAACTGATAAACAGTCCATATCACCTACACTGACCTAAAAGGCCGTCTCGAGAGTGATAGTTACCATAAAGCGGCCAACAGAATTTGAGATACAACTGATAAACATTTAAAAAAATATATATATCGAAAGACTATGCAAAAAAAAACATAAAATAAAAGCCATCTTACTGTTTCTGTTTGAATGTGTTTGTAAATATATATGTAAAAAAAAAAGTGTGTTTATAAGCGTACTGTGTGAGGGTGAGTATGTGTGTGTGTGAAGTTGAAAGAGTGATGTGTAATTATAACCAATGCAGTCGATTCATAGATATTATAAACTGATCATAGCAATATGAAAGAAAGAAAGTGTGAAACGTTACAAATGATTCAAATCAGAACCACCAGGAGACGTTCGACTTCATCATAGTTTTTATTATTTAACCAGTTTTTTACAGCTGCTTTTTTAAGCTTCTCTGCTTTTTTATCATGATTTGCAATCAACATGGTTTTGTATAGATAGGGCGCAAGAAACCTTCGAAACTTGTGAGCAAAGATGGTCTTACAGAAGGGAGTGTTACCTAAGTAACATAACACCATTTTGGGCGTTGGAGCAGGACAGATTTCCCTGGATAACCTCGCCTTAAGGTTAATCTATTAATTAAATTAATTTATATCATTTATTTACAAATATTAACACCTATCTTATTTAATTTATTACTCATAGTAATTGTTCATGTTACGTTTTGAAAACGCGCAAGGATACTCGCGCTGTTTTGTTTGTTCGTGCGTTACCTACGAGGGCTCGGACTGAAAATCAGCGCTGTCGGTCTTACCTTGTAAGACTATAGCACATGCTGAGTGTTGGCCCTTTTGTCTGCTGCGACACATGACTTCTCTTTTTGTACATTATTATATTCTTTTGTTTTAGAATGTAATTGTGTTGTGTCAGATAAATAAATGAATATTCCATTCTATTCTCCTACCTTCTTATCACAGGTGCGATGTCCGCCAGAAGCTAAAGGCACTTTGAGCCAGGCTCTTTCTTCCTCGAACTCTTCAGCGGCGGAATACTCTGATATCGGATCACTCTCTGTTACTGAATTCCTGGAAATTAAGAAAGCATTTTTAGTGTTCCGTAGTTGGCAAGGAACCCTTATAGTGTCGCCATGTCCGTCTGTCCGCGCCTTAGCTCAGAGACTGTAAGTACTAGAAAGCTGTAATTTGGCATATCCAGCAGCGTTTCTTATTATATTTTAAAAACAAGAAACAAACATAAACGGCTCCTTGAAAATTGCGCTAAAAGTGGTGCTCTCATTGAGTATGTATATTAATCACGCCGACAAAATGGTGAAACACTACATGTATTGAAAGAAAAACATTTTTTAGAATACCTACACGTAAAGTGGAGATGAATTTTTGTGTCGGTGTCGTAAGATAGGTATTTCAAAACTACTGTGGGTATGTGTAATGTAATAGTAGTTTATGAAACTGGTACATAAAAAGGTTATTAAAAACAAGAGTTTCAGTTTAAAAAACGAGGCGTAGGCGAGTTTTTTAATAGAATACGAGTGTTTCAATACCTAGTTATGTATGGTTTCACACACTACTTTATCTAAACTCATGCCTAACAACCTGTTTTCATAATGATCTTGATAGAATTTGTCGTTAGCCATTTTTGATTTTTCTTGTAAAAGCTTGTTCTAAGAGTGTTCGTAATTTCCGTCGTTATTTCCAGAATGTCAGAAGGAGTATAAATTATTATAACTGCTGTTAGTAATTTAAGGGCAAAATAATACTTTTGATTTGACCCATAAAACCACAGTAAATAGTAATTTCCACGTAAGCTATGGAGCCAAAATCATCATCAGCTAACTTTCGACAAGCCATCTCGTTAAACGTTGAGGTATCTTAACTTAAATAACGAGAAGCCTAGGCATTTAGTTGGATGCCGCCATTTAGTTAGTATTCTATGCATCCAATCTGAAAGCTGATTTAACGAGATGGCGGAAACATATACCGGATGTAAATATAAATAGAGTGCAACCATTAAATGAAACCACATATTCGACCGACCCTACTGAACCACTTCTCCCAAGTGCCATACCCGCGGACACCCTTAGTTTAGGAAATAATTGAGTTCCAAGCAAAAACGCGTGAACCCTAACGCACCGACATACGGGCGAGTTTAGAGAGAGCATCGTCCGTGAAACCTGCAGCTGTTTGAGGTCAACGCTCTCTCTAACTCGCCCGTATGTCGGTGCGTTAGGGTTCACGCGTTTTTGTTTGGAACTCAATTATTTCCTAAACTAAGGATGTCCGCGGGTATGCCTCTTGGGAAAATTGATTCAGTAGGGTCGGTAGAATATGTGGTTTCATTTAATGGTCGCACTCTATTTACACCCGGTATATGCGTATTGTAATGAGAGACGGGCCTAAATCCTTCACGCTACACACCTTGTTGCGTCATCATAGACGCTAGCGTCTCCCGCGGCGTGTTCCGGTTCCGAGGGCCGGTCCCCGCGTTCCGGTGCAAGTTCTGGTTCCGGTTCCGGTTCCGGCAGAGGCTCGTCCTCCTCCGAGCCGAGGCTGCAGTTTGAGATGCTGTCCAGGCTCGCGTCGTCTCTGTGAGGCTGGAAATTAGATAAACTTATACCATCCGCGGTTCTATTAATATAAATGTAAACTTATTCTAAACGAACTGCTTCTTAATATGAACTACAATCAAACTGAACTACTACTAACTGTACCAATTTAAGCATTCCACATCCTTATCAAGATATTAATTTGCATACCAATATATAATATTTATTTATGTGAACCATTATTAAACTCCCCTCTAAAACACACTCAATTCAACAACTACCAATACTATCTCAGTCACAAACATACCCTTTCCCAAAACAATATTACACACAAACCTACACAACACACCCCCCCCCCTATATATATACACACACACACACACACCCTCTCACACACAAACAATCACCCCTACATACCTCCCCAGGTATTTTATACCTATACTTATCACGGGTACTAAAGTGAAATTATTATGTTACTTAGGTTTTTAATATGCCAATAAACGAATTTTATTATTATATTAATTGTTTTGTCAGTACAAACGAAATAACTTCGCCAAGTGCGAGTCGGACTCGCGCACAAAGGGTTCCGTACCACCTCACAATACGATTACGGAACCCTTTAAAACATACACATCAAGAATATAGGTGCTATCGCAAAAACGACGTAGCGCCTGACAAACGATTAAGCAAAAGCACCCTCTGAGCACGGAACCAAATTCTTACTGAAGACTCGGTAAGTCTTAAGTCTTACCGCTCCGAATCTAAGTATCAAAATAACGCGCATAGGAGAAACAATTGAATCAAATCAATTTTAGTCTTCATTAAGATGGGCAATATGGACTGGTGTATGTCCCTGATTTTTACAAAAAAATCGCGACAATTACAAGAAAAAATAATTAAAATAATGCTTCGCATCAAACAGACGAAAAATACGGAGCGGGTTCTTAAATGAGAACATCGATAAAGTAAAAGTATTCTATTTACTTCTCGACGCAGCTTGTGTTATTTCTCACGTTCAGATTACAAAAGACTGCGTGTGAGAGTTACAAGTACTTCATTAGGTTTGTATGCTTATGAGGGGATTTAATTAACAGTCGATAATAACTCAAATCGCTTCGTATATTCTCTGTTATGTCTACATTACTGCAACAATCACAATATTGAGTAACAGATTACCGGAAAACTGCAGGTTTTTAGGGTTCCGTACCTCAAGAGGAAAAAACGGAGCCCTTATCTTATAGGCTAACTTCACTTTTTTGTCCGTCTGTCTGTCAAGAGCCTTTATCTTGGGAACGCGTGGAGGTATCGAGTTGAACAACATGTATGCCACGCTGTCAGTACACAAAATCAATACATTTTCTAACTTGTTTTCAAATGAGGTTCCCCATATATTTTTAATTGAATCTGTTACAAATTGAGCCACTGAGTTCGCAGTAACTGTTAAGAGTACCTATTTTACAAGTTGTCAAATAAGATCGTTGTTCTAAAATACCGTTTAATGGCGTTAAAATTACATTTAACACACCGTCCTAAGAATTATTTCGTTTCATCTACAGGTATCCATTTCTGTTTATCTTCAGTTTTTCTGTGAATTTCTTTAAATTTCTGTTGATTAAGGTTATCTAAATCAACCTTTCTCAATCTACACCGAATTACAGTAAATCTTTAGGTATTTATTTCTCGTAATCATCTTTATCTGAGCTCGTAATGCATCAATACATCTTAAAAGTACTAATCATAAATGAGAACCAACAAACATGTCAGAACCATACATTTCTCTATAACAATAATCGCCCCAGTGCGTGTCGGGCCACGCGCAATGTAGGGTTCAATAGTTGCCCGGTACATATAAGTTGCTCTACTAATACAGACCGCGCCAAACTTCTGGTCCCATACATTATAGGGGGCCAAAAGTTTGGCGCGACCTGTGTCATGTGTTGTAGCCTACCCTACAACTTGTAGGGTAGAATCGAAGGTTATCTAATAAAGTCAGTCTGTCACCTGAGCCCGTGTATCATTGACCTCATTACATGGCGCAGCCGGTATTAAATAGAAAAAGTTGAATAATCGGCATTTATTTCTAATAAAAATAGAAATAACGGATAGTGAAGTGAAGAAAGTGGTGGAAAACGATAAATAGCAACAATGGAGACGATTTTAACACCACCACAGCCGTTTTGCTTTGATCAAAACACGTCATCGGGTGGTGTTAGTGAGGAATGGTTAAAATGGCGTAACGGATTTATGATTTACTTCAATGCCTGTGAATTATCAAAAAAGACGGCCGAAATACAATTGAATATCTTACTACACATTGTCGGGGAGCAAAGTCGTGATGTTTTAAATCAACACAAAAAGTGCACGACTTTTGAACAAGTAATAGCTACGCTTGATACCTACTTCAAGGCGAAGAAGAATATTACCGTTGAACGTCACCGATTTTTTAGCAGAGATCAGCAAGAAAATGAAACAATCGACCAATACGTATTTGATTTGAGAAAGTTGGCGAAATCCTGTGAATTCGCAAGTTTGTTTATCTCACAGAAAGAAAAATAGTAAAGAGGAATTGATACCTCATGATATTCCAGACAGACCGTGGGCTAAAGTAGGAGTTGATTTATTTTTCCTTTACGGAAAGAATTATTTGCTTCTAGTTGATTACTATAGTAAATTCGTAGAAGTTACAGAGTTACAGTTTACAACGTCAGAGTATGTGGTGTCCTGCATGAAAAACATTTTTGCAAGGCAAGGTATAGCTGAAACGGTTATGTCAGATTGTGGACCTCAGTTTTCCTCCTCTACATTCCGTAAATTTGCGCGCGAGTGGTGTTTTGAACATGTGACGTCATCGCCACATTACTCACAGTCCAATGGCCAGGTTGAACGAATGGTACAGACAGTAAAAAATATAATGAAGAAAACGTATGAAGATAAAGTAGACTATCGTCTTGCGTTACTTGAATATCTGAACACACCCATTACACAAAGTTTAGCTTCTCCCGCTGAAATTTTACAAAGTAGAAAATTTAGAAGTATTATTCCTACGAGTACAGAGTTATTAAGACCCAAGTTGCAGACAAAAGTAAAGAGTAACTTGTTACAAAGACAATATTCTCAAAAATATTACTATGATCGCAACTCGACAAAACTATCACCCCTATGGATAGGTCAAAAGGTCAAAGTCCTTCACATTGACAATCGGAAATGGGTTTCTGGCACAGTTATTCGTAAAATTAACGAAAGGTCCTATGAAATACAATTGCTGGAAGGAAACAAAATAGTACGCAATAGAAGACACATTATAAAGGATACGCCTAAACGGCATGACTCGCCTGACTCGCCTGATGATTACGACTTTGGTTATGATGAGGGTATACAATGTGGGGGCAATCTGACTTGTCAAACACCTAGATATAATAATGATAGTTGCTCGACAAATTCTAATTATGTTACCCGTTCCGGCAGGACAGTGAGACCTCCGGATAGATGGGGGTACGGTGTGTACTGAAAATCAAGAATGAAGTAGGATAAAACTGTCAATTATAATATATTTGTTTACTTATTAACTAAACTTGTAACCTGTGTACTTTATTATTAGTAACAGACTGTATCATAGTACTTGTTATAAATAACATAAAAATAAACTTAAATTTATTCCTTACCTGAGGTATGTTGCAGTAAATAAAAACTTATCTAAAATGTTTGTAAACGAAATGTGATGTAGGTACTTAATACACATTTTTATTGTTGCTTTATAGTATTAATTATAAAGAATGTACGTTTTTTTATTGTTGCTTTTTAGTATTATTATTTATAATTGCTGTCATGTCTTTGCGGTAGTTTTAGCAAAAAATTAAAATATGCTATTTGTTACTTTAAATAACTGAGCCTGCATTGTTCATTAGTTCATAAATTAGTTATTTATTTTGTTTTGTTTTGTTTATGGAAAGAGGATGTCATGTGTTGTAGCCTACCCTACAACTTGTAGGGTAGAATCGAAGGTTATCTAATAAAGTCAGTCTGTCACCTGAGCCCGTGTATCATTGACCTCATTACAACCTGTACTCGTAAAACTGTAAGGTCTACTTAGCTGTGATAGTTCTCCTTTTAAATTCATTATATATACTACTTCTGTGAATTTTTTCACATTTCTATAGACAACCGTTTAGCTGGCAGGGGGGGGGGGCGCCCCACTCTAACTAAAATTTTCACTTTAAAGCTTAATATTTCACCAACGGATCCCTAAATCGAAAAATGGTTTTCACACACCCACAATGTTTTTGAACGGCCTATCCAACGATACTCCACACTACGGGATAGACGAGAAAAAAAAATCATCCCCAGTTTACTAGTATGACAGGTTTTTTCTTTCATGATTTTATTTTGCCATTTTGTCGGCGTGAGTAATATTTATATCCATGCCAAATTACAGCTTTCTAGTACTAATAGTCTCTGCGCTAAGCCGCGGACGGACGGACAGACGGACATGGCGAAACTATAAGGGTTCCTCGTCGGAGTACGGAACCCTAAAAAAGATTTAATTATAAAATTATTTACTTTTGAAATGAGAATACTTTGTACCTACACTTAGAACAATGTTGCAATACCGCGAAAGGGAATGTCTATTACATTTGTTTTTATTGCAAGTACCAAAACCACACACCCTCATCCCGACCACTGGTAAATAATAACACATTTCATTTAAAATTTCGCAGTAATATTCAATGTACAGACACGATATTTTTCAATCAATCAATCAATCAAACTTTATTTGCTGAACACAGGTTTAGAGATGGTAGCTTATAAAGAGTATATGTACATAGTTCAGCTGTGTTTTGCCTTTAGCAGCATGCAAAATTACATATAATTAAAATTAAAATATACATTTTACAAATTAAATTTAAATGTCATGGATAGTATTAATTATCTCGGATGTCGCGTCGCATCCTGACTCGGACACAATATATATTGTTGTAAGTCTTGTATTAGCAAACTATGTATTACCGAAGTCATCTGTCATAATACACTTTGTATAGCTTTGTCTTAAATAAGGCTAAGTTATCGGTACTGCGTAAGCTTGCTGATATTTTATTATATATTCTTAGGGCCATTCCAAAACAGTAGTATATGAAACTGATACCTAAAAAGGTTATTAAAAACTATTGGATTTCGGCGCCATAGCTTACGTGGAAATTACTATTTACTGTGGTTTTAAGGGTCAAATCAAAAGTATTATTTTGCCCTTAAATTACTAACATCAGTGATGGTCATGATAATTTGACTCCACCTGACATTCTGGAAATAACGACGGAAATTACGAACACTTTTAGAACGAGCTTTTACAAGAAAAATCAAAAATGGCTAACGACAAATTTTATCAAGATTATTATGAAAACAGGTTGTTAGGCATGAGTTTAGATAAAGTAGTGTATGAAACTATACATAACTAGGTATTAAAATGCTCGTGTACTATTAAGAAACTCGATTTCGGCTCGTTTTTTAAACTGACAATCGTGTTTTAATAACCTTTTTATGTACCAGCTACATAAACTACTATTAGAGTATTCCAAAGCGATGGATTTCGAAATAAAAACATAAAAAACGTATTACACCACGAAGTTTTAAATTCTACACAGAACTCTAAGCGTTTTTGTTTAGTGTTATCAACATCTCCAATGTAATATTTTTACAATGTTACATATACAAGGTTGAGTTTTATTGCGTTGTGTAATCAAAAATTGTAATTAAATTATGTAATAACTTGTATCTGAATGTTTAAATGCATAGTGATGCTATACAACGTGTAATTTAAGTCATTTTGCTAACGAAAACTGGTGATAGTACTCGTCCACAACATTTTCTATGGGGCCAACCCTGAAATCGCAAAAAAAAACATCTGTTTCATACATTTTGATCGAGTAGGTATTTAATTTTTCTATGAAACAGCTGATATTTTTTCACGATTTCAAGGTTGGCTCTATAGTAAAAGCTGTTCATATGGACGAGTACTATCACCAGTTTTCATTAACAAAATGACTTATATTTCACGTTGTATTGTAATTTCACTTTGTTCCCGGAGAAACAAGGCCCGGTTTCAAATCCTTACCGCACCGTTGAGTTTTTACAAATTTATGAGCATTTTTTTTGTATACAGGATTAGTTTTTAGGGTGTCGTACTTGAAGGGTGCCAAACCAAGCCTCCGCTGTCTGTCTATCTGTCAATCACAGAGGTGGGCAGCTTCAACCGTAATAGGTAGACAGTTCAAAATTTTCACAAAATATAAATAATAATTATGTCTAATAATAAAGATAAATAATAAAATATTTAAAAAAAATAGAAGAAACCTCTAAAAAGTTGCATTATTTAAACGTTATTGTTTTTGGATCTTACTTAAAGACGGTAAAACGTACAAGTTTTAAATTTGGTCAGACTGTAGGACATAGTCTACAATACTAAACAGAAAATAATAAAAACAAGGGTTCCGTATGCAGACGGTGCCAAATGTTTTTCAGGCTATTTTAGCTACTTGTTTTTTGTAGCCTTGATAATGCTTTGGCTTAGAGTTCCGCAGCCGTTTTGTGGGATGGTACGCCACCCTTTGTGCGCGAATCCGACACGCACTTGGCCAAATTGTTCAAGTTGGCGTAGATATCAAAATCTGAATCTATAGGCAATGGCAATAGCGAAAAATTCTCAAAGGCATTTCGGGGCCAATTTTAATGAAACTAAAACTGCATAATTTTTCGAAGAGATTGGAACCCCTTGATTTGCAATAAAAAACACACTATATTATTGCATCATCCAATAGTGCGTTCTATAAGGATCAAATCCTGGCAAGACAATATACAAACATTTCAATATTTCAATAAAGGTGCAATTGTGTAAGCATTTTTTGGCTGTCAAATGATTACAATTGTCTTATTTTGTTGTTGACAACCAAAAACGTATGATTTCAATTGTTAAACGAGCTTATTTGCTTAGCTGAATAGCCATACGACAATCGAATTTGAATAGTGGCGATATTTTAACTCACAACAGCGATCTTCCGCCTGATGTCGCTAGTGTTGCCAGGGTTGCTGCTCGTGTGCTGCAGCACGACGCTGCCGGTGCGAGGGTCCAGCTGGGCTCGGTACAGCGACAAGTCTTCCTGCGTCGACGCTGACAACACGTCCGGAAACTCCAAGTCCTGCTATAGAGGAAAAAACTTACTATTTCTGACTAAGGAATTGATGTTTGTGTATTGTTTCAATTGAACGAGCGAGCGAAGTTCTCCGAGTCTACTTGAACAATCCGAGTTTGTATGTATGAATGTTTGTTCGACGAAAACTCGAGTATCGTTCATCGGAATGTCATGAAACTTGGCAGGCGAGTAAATAAAGCAAAAAGAAACATGAGCGAAATCGGTCAAGCGCGAATCGGGGGAGCGCGAGTTCACAGTTTAAGACTAGTTTATTTTTTAACTTTATTTTATACCGGGGTACCTGGCATGGTCGACCATCGATATACCAGTCTCTGTCCCTCTTTAGGTAGATCAATAGAGGGAGACAGAGCAGTGTATCAAGCGCTATCTAGCTCGATATGGTCCTTCAAAGCTAAAGCCGATAGGTGCTGAACCACTGGTATATCTGCCTTTCAACCAGATACGAACATGGCTGCGTGAGAGAACCAGCTCTCAACGTGCTGAACGATGGGTAAGCATGACAACTTGCAGACAGGCGAAAGCGGTCTTACCTACCGTGAATCGTCATCTGACAAAGAAACTGCTTCGTCTTAATAGAACCAACCTTCGTACGATGGTTGGTATAATCACGGGACACAGCAACCTTAACAGACATTTTTATAATATAGGTCTAACGGACAGCCCTCTGTGCAGAGACTGCATGGAGGCCGAAGAAACGCCGACCCACGTGACGTGACGTGACCTAGGTCGCCTCTTGGAATTCTGGCGTGAGCTGGGCGGCTAGAATAGCTAGCTCGCATACACTTCCACGCACAAAGGTCCAAATAAGAGACTGGGTGCGGAAACCGAGCCCGCCAAAGAAGAAGAAGAAGATGGTCCTTCATGTTAGAGGTGCAGAAACCTTAAGGTAGCAGTTTCAAGTGATAGCGAGGTACTAAAAAGCAGACTCATACCTCATTTGACTTAGATATCGGGATTTCGATGTTTGAACTAGGACATGTTAGATTTTGGGCACCAAATAGTACATTTCATGCATTTTGTTCATAATGGAGAGTTGGATCCTACGCTTTTGTATGGTAGTGAATGTCGGGTATGGCAACATGAGCATCGCAGTAGAGAGAATGCAGTGGAACGTTACGGTGTGTGTGTGGTTTGACATTGAATGATAAAGAGAAAAATATCGACATAAGGGATCGTTGCGATGTGAAAGAAGATTAGTGACTAGAATAGAAAAAGGAATGCTTCGGTGGTTTGGGCATATAGAGAGGATGAATGAAAGTAGAGTGACGAAAGAAGATTATGGTAATGTACGTATGCAAGTGGGAGGTAAAGCTCGACCGGGCCGCCCTAGAAGGACGTATACCGACGAAATAGTAGACGTCATACTGAACAAGGGCAAAGTAACAAGTACCCGGAATAGAAGAGCTTGTATGACTAGATTGATGGATGTAGAAGCAAAAGGGGTGTCAGGGTCGCAGCAGATAGAAATCTGTAGAGTCTGCCTAAAAAAGGCGAAGGGTGAACATTTCAAAAAAGTAAGCCCAACAAAAAAGCCTAGAAAATAGTATACAAAATAGTAGTAGTAGTATTTTGCAACTCCCTGTCAGCCAAGGGTATTTGTGGAATTGAGATTTATGGAAAAGTTTGACAAAGCGAAGAGCACGGAATAAAGAAATGTAGTATGAATGCCATTTCCCAAAGGGATCATTCAACAATTACGTGATCACCGGAAGGGGGGGGGGGTCGGATGCTTGTATATACATCAGATTATTGTGGGGGGGGGGGGGAAGAATCCATGATTACGTCATCTGCGCTTCGTTTCCGAAAATAAATTATATTTAAATATTTACGTCCAATTTTGAAGTTTACCTTACCTAACACTTACTATTAGATAGATGAAACGGGTTTTCCCCTGCTATAGACAAACTGTGGAACAGTGTAACCAGATTCAGTATTTTTATACTTTTTCGGAATATTTTACCGACTTTTCCAAGCATCAGTATTGTTATAGGTATATTGGAGGAAGTAAGTATTTTGGGTATATTTTAGGTAAAAAGTTTATTTATTTATTTATTTCTCTCTCTTACATCTATCATTACAGGTTCTTAACCTAATGCGACAGTGTATTTCCATAACAAAGGATACCAAGTGTAACCTTTGTGAATTCGCTTAGCGTACAAGAAAACAAATCGATTTCCTCCGCGACCATGTTGAGAGTGTGCAGTGCACGCGTTAAGGGCGTCTTGCTCAGTAGGTTGGTGCGAGCTTTCGGCACCACCAGCAACCGCGGCCGCCGCCGCCGACCCACGAACCCGTCAGGCACGCACAGATCTACTCTTCTAAGCAACTCCGGATTATGTGTCATCCCGTTAATCAATTTAAACAAATAGCTTACTAATGCTAATATCCTACGAACTCGTAGCTCAACGTATCCCACCATACCTAGTATAAATAGAGTCGGGTACATGAGTGGGTAAAATGGATATACCCCATATTGTCTAAAGTATAAATATCTAATAAATTTGTTTTGTATTTTCTCCATCATGAGACTATATTTAATCTCATGAGGAGCCCAGATGACTGCGTTGCTTTCTAGCTGACTCCTAACCAATGCATTGTATAAAGCAATTATGGCCCTAATATTCGTAAAACCATGCACTCTGCGTAATATAAACCCTAAATTTCTAAAAGCTTTTTTACAGATTTTAATAATATGCTCCCTAAAGGATAAATTTGTAGTAAATCTCACCCCAAGATCTCGCACTTCAGTTACTCTTTTGACAGGTTCTGTGTCAACTTTGTACTCGTGATGGTAAGGAGCATGCGACTTTGAGAATGAGATAGTCAAGCATTTAGACGTGTTAAACTGCAGTTTGTTAGCTTTACTCCACGCCACCACTGCATCGATATCCTCCTGTAATCCTACACCTTCTGAGGAGTTCTTAACATTTAATGATAATTTGAGGTCATCAGCAAACAATAAACATCTCGCGTTTTTTACCACATTGGGTAGATCGTTTATCATAATCAAAAATTCTAGCGGCCCCAAATTACTGCCTTGACTGACCCCAGATCGCGTGTAATAAAGATCAGATCTATGACATTCGTATTCTACATACTGCTGTCTGTCCGCCATGTAGCTGGAGAAAAATTTCAGCAGCTGGTGGGCACAACCGACCCCCGCCAACTTATGTAGCAAGATATCATTATCGACTAAATCGAATGCTTTTTTAAAGTCAAAGTATACGGTGTCGATTTGCCCACCGGAATCCACTGTTGGCACCACTTGCGCCATTAGGTTCAGGAGATTAGTTGCTGTGTTGTGTTCTGGTCTAAAACCGTGCTGTGCATCTGATAATTGAGCACTGACCTGGGTTAGTACGGATTTTTGAATCGCCGATTCGAACACTTTTGCTGGCGTAGAGAGAACCGCAACTGGTCTGTGATCCCTCACGTCTGAACTGGAGGCTCCTTTAGGAACAGGTATTACGCGAGTCACCTTCCATCGACTTGGAAAGAGCATTTTCTGCAAACAGTTGTTGTACAAGTGAAGTAAAGGTTCCGCAAGAACAGCACGACAATCCCTAAAGAAGTAAGCTGGCACCCCATCTGGGCCTGCTGACCGCTTTGGCTTCAACCGTTTAAGCGACTGCCTCACCTCTAACAACTGTAGTTTTTCAAGATGAATGTGGGCTGCAGCATTCTGTCCACCTACGTCTTTCACTACTTTCTCCACATCAAGTCTAGGACCTTCCGGGTTGTAGACTGAGTAAAAGTATTCAGCAAACTTTTCAGCACTTTCTTCAGCTGTAAGAACAGTATCATTGAGAATAATGTTTTTCCCATTGCGATCTCCTTTTTTAGATTGCACATACTTCCAAAACTTAAACAATCATAAACAAGTTATCAAAACTGTAGCGGTCGTGCCCTTGAATATTGATGTTCAGATGTTCCCTGATTTAGCCTGTAATGGCACTTTTAAATACAAAAATATAAATACTAAATACATTCATCTAACATGTTGCCGAATGGATTTTTGCCGCCTCCGCTTCTCTTGACTAGCGGCTTGGAAGCAGCGAAGCAACGTAATGAAGATTGCCACTTCTCGCCTCTATTTGTGCAGTTGGCAGCCAAAATCGAATTTCCAAACCAAGAATTTGAGACAACACCCTACGACTTTTACTGCCCATCTGTTCAAGACAAGCTTAAGTCTAGGATTTGCAGTACCTGTGGGCTGTACTTCGCTACGCAGAAAGCTACAACAGAGCACAAGCGGAACGCTCACAATCTTGCATGTCTTATGAACATCGAAGCTGCAGACACTCCCGAGCTTCCCGTGCGGCGAAGTACTCGCATTATAGCCCGTCGTGGAGGTGAAGTACTAACCGAGCTGCAGGATGAGATCGGTGTCCCTCTGGATGTTGAGTGGGTTCCGGCGCCTCCCGACGACTCCGGATCAGAAGAGGATCCCGAGGATGACCTACCTCTTATTCACCTCATCATAGATGTAGCTGAATGGTCTGCGTCTCCATTTAGCCAGGAATAGTCTGTATTCTTATTTTTAATAATTTTATTTAAAAATGACTGACGTAAATAAATATTAAAATGTGTAGGTACATGTTCCTGTCAAACGTCAATTTACGTTCCTGTTTAATTTGTTACGTAGATTTAGAATAACACTAGAATATGTAATAATCACTTAATTAATAACTTGTTAAACGTAACTTTAAGTTACGTTAGTCACTAATAGTGAGAAAGAGTTGATTTTATTTCGTCGTTTCAATAAATACTAACGAAAGTATCTATTTTATTGATTTAACTATAGTTCTAACCTTATGCATTTTGACAAAATGACACACCCTCTTCCCAAATTTAGGTCATTTAAGACCTATAGAAACATGACATACGTGTCAGTGCTAATAAACAGCAAAAATTTTAAGCACGGACGAAGATTACGTAATCATGGCGAGGGGGGGGGGGTAAAAACTAAAGATTACGTTGTGATCACATAAGGGGGGGGGGGGGGGGGTTAAAAAAACGGCCAAAAATGATCACGTAATTGTTGAACGATCCCAAACAAGCCGATGGGAATCGTGTTATATGGACCCTTCGCCACTGCTGCCCACCCCTCTGGGAGTCATGCAAGAGTATATGTATGTATGTTTGTACCTCTACATTGCCATGCTAGTAATAATCTTTAGTAGTCAATATATTAAAGTAACAAATATTAAATACTGGGTGTTAAGATGATAACCTTTTTTCCTTAAAACGGGGTGTCCTACCCATCAATATGAACAACTTTTACTATGAGGCCAACCCTGAAATCGCGAAAACAAAACAGCTGTTTATTTATACATTTAGTTCGAGTAGGTATTTAACTTTACTATGGAACAGCTGATTTTATTTCGCGATTTCGGGATTTGCCCCATAGTAAAAGTTGTATATATTGATGGATAGAACACCTTGTTTTAAGGAAAAAGGTTATCATCTTACTTAACATCCTGTATAATATCACAAACCAAAATATCAAACATGTACATCTAAAACGGGGTTCGAACCATATATTTCATTTTGGAAAATGTGCTTAGTATCATCATTAATACCGTGATTATTAGAGCGCATTACAAACTAGAAAAGATCAGTTAGAACTGGAACCTCTTGTTATAAAGACGAGAGCGCTACCAATTGCGCCACCGAAGTACTTACATAGACCGTTGAACTCTTCCACCATACTTGTCCACCTAATAGTTTTATAACTATTTGATCTAACCAGCTTGTAAGGCACATACTGAAAGCTCAAGAGGGCGTTATGTGATTTCAAGCCTTGTTCTTAAGAAACAGTAATAATAATATTTAGAGTATTCTAACGCAATGGATTTACTGTGATTTAATTTGAAGATACAAGTCAATTAACACCAGATAAAGAGAAAACGCGTAGAGAAATCACTCACCTGATTCTGTAGAGCGATATTGCTCGACATTTCTATCGGCAACTGGAAGTTTGGCATCGACCGCAGCTGGGATGGCGACTCGCACCATTCTGCTCTCTGGAGGCAGAACAAGTTTGATTACCACAAACACGCCCGGCGTACCCTCTACAGTTACCCCAACACCTCCATCCATAAATCCATCAGCCTGTTTTGTCCACTGCTGGACATAGGCCTTTCCAGGATTTCGCCACTCTTGGCGGTCCTCCTGGAAGAAATGCCCATACTCACACACGCTGGGCAGGCGGGTTGGTGAGCGCGGTGCCGGAACCCTTGCACCAGTGACGCCGCTGCCCGTCACCAGTCTGTTTTTATATAATTGGCAATTGGACATAAGCCATAAGACATTTATTTCATAAATATTATTACACGTCATTTTTTAAAAATATTACCTAATAGCGTAAATCAAAATAATAGTATGTCATGCAGATCAAAAATTATATACAAAATTGGGATCATTATTAAAATTAAAATCAAGATATAAATTCAAATCAAAAATTACAATTCAAATTTAAAATTATTATCAATTTAAAAAAAATAATCTTCAAATTTATAGAAAGTTTGCTCGATGAGATAGCGTTTCAACTTGAATTTAAAGCTGTTTAGGCTTGATGATTGTAAAACGTGTTCGGGTAGATTATTGTACACGTTTGGGCCCATTACGTGCATCAGTTTGGAAGATTTAGCGAGTCCGCATCCTATAACTGCCAGTCTGTTTGCGTGGCGAGTATTGTACGTGTGGATGTCTGCATGAGTACGATACAAGCCACGGTTTTCCCTGACGTAGACTGCAACCTGATAAATTATTATGCCTGGCAACGTCATGATGCCTAACGATTTAAAATAGGGCTTCGCGGAGGTGTCACGCGATACTCGAGCTATCGCCCTTACGGCCCGTTTCTGCATTTTGAAGACGCGCTCCCAGTCGGCAGCGCGTCCCCATAACTCGGTGCCGTATTGTAGTACAGAGTGTACTGTGGCGAAGTAACATGATCGTACGGCTTCCTGAGGAACAGTCTGTGCGAGTCGATAGAGGGCGTAGCAAGCACTGCCGAGTTTCCCACACAGCTTATCAATGTGAGCATTCCAGGTGAGATGGATATACCGCCATCCATCGGTCCCAGAGAATGGTGGGCCGCCTGGTTTTGCCTGAGAGCTGTTCTCTTACTCTCTCCTGAATAACTTCGGGAGGTTTGCGAGTAAGATGGTGGTACCTCCACAGTCGAGCCCGGCATCAGCTCTACCACCTATTTATAAATTTAATTTACCTATTTATAATTTATGTTAACTGAATCAATAATGCTGTCTAAACAATAGTTTCTTTTGGCAAGACCCTCCACTATTGCCATCTATGTTCACGATAATAACGTCATCCGCAGACTAGACCCCCCCCCCCCTCACTGGAGGCTTCGATCGAAAGTGGCCGACATAGGCTGCAGAATCAGTAAGTTGAAGTGGCAGTGGGCAGGCCATATTTGTCGCCGACGTGATGGCCGTTGGGGCCGAAAGGGGTTGCAATGGAGACCACGTACGGAAAAGCGTAGCGTAAGCCGACCTTAGGTATATATTTTTTTATTATTTGAGGCCATAGTACGTACTGTGTGAAAATTTCAACTGTCCACCTATACGGTTGAAGCTGTAGAACCCTGTGACTGACGGACACACAGACAGACAGCGGGGGCTTAGTAATAGGGTCCCGTTTGGCACCTTTCGGGTGCGGAACCCCTAAAAGAAATGTAGACTTACCCCTGAGAGGAAAACTTCTTTCTCTGGCATACTAACAGCGGCACTCAGCTCAGTCTTTATGGGCGTACTCTCTCTTTTCATCGTCAATTTCTTATTCCTTTCTTCCACATACTTGACTATGGCACTATCATCTCTATGACTATCTACAACACGGCCTAAAACCCTTTGAGGAGTTTCAGTATCACTAGAATTAACTTGGAGATCATAACATGGAATTTTTCTTCTCGGGTCAGGCTTATCGATCCTGGCCACATCAGGAGGGCTGGTCACTCCGTCTATCCTAGATATGTCGTTAAGAATCTGGCTATCAGCTGTGCTGAAATTCTCATGGAAATACAAGTTGTTTTTGGATGTATTTCTTTGTGGACCGTCGAAATCTGTAAAGCTGTTGCCTTCATTTGTCGCTCTCTCGTCTTCTATGCTTGAGAGACTTAAATCTCTTGGCTCCTCTTCAAGTTTCTTCACATCCTTCTTGGGTACCACATCTGGATAGTTTTCTACGGAATCTGGACTTGCTATGCCCATTAGCGGGTGATTAGTTGCTAAAGTGAGCGGTGTACTGAACTTTGGTGGACTAATACCAAGGTTTCTTGGCCTGTTTATGCTATTATCTTCCACATCAAGGGAATTTAGCCTTAAATTAGACATTTTTGTTACAAGACTGTCATTTAGCGCTATGTTGTTTAATCTTTTGGTGACGAGGCTGTCGTTTACTGGCTCAGACAGTCGAAGAACTGATGTTTCGTTGGTTCTTGGGTTTTGTAGTCGAAGGACAGCTTCATCGGTGTTGTCGTTTGTGCTTTGGTCCTTATCCTCAAAGTCTGAAGACAGGACTGAGTTTGGGGTATCCTGCATGGAGAGGAATGACTCGGAGCCTGTATCCATCTTCTCATCTGAAGATTGGGAGCTGAGCAGGTCCTGGTTATCGGTTGGACGAGGAGATGTCGTGTTGGTACTGTAAAAATAACATGGGATATCGTTACGACATTATACCACCCGACACCTCTAGCATATAGACCATATCGAGCTTTGGCAGCTCGATATATGTACCACTGCCTGTCCCTCTTTAGGTAGATCAACAGAGTGACACAGATCACTGTATCACGCGCTATCGAGCTCGATATGGTCCTTCATGTTAGAACTACAGGTGTCAAGGCGTTTCCTAGTATGGAATTTCAATACAACATTCAACACTCGTCTTTCGCCGACGATTTTTATGGCCCAACGCGATAGGGGATAGCCTTATCGCCGTATTTCGGCCACAAATACATATAGGACTTGCAGGTAAGTATTTTCCTTCACCACTAGCTAGTCTAGCATAGCAAACCATATCAAGCTCGATGGCGCTTGATACAGTGCTCTGTCTCACTCTGTTGATCTCCCTAAACAGGGACAGACAGTGTATATCGAGCTGTCAAAGCTCGATATGGTCTACTATGCTAGGTACCCAGCACGTGTTAAGTATCCAGAGCTATGCACATAAATTCCGAAAAACTTATTGGTGCGTGCTCGGCCGGTTAGGATTCGGAACTAGATCTCAAGATTGAGAGTCCAACGTTCTACCCACTGAGTTATCATGGTTATAATAAAAATATGTATGTTATGTACATTACAAGTGTCGCAACGGTTTATGAGCGGTGACGCTGACTGCACTAGTCATTGTTTCTCTATCGCACTTAGTAATTTTGTGCGCGAGTGAACACATGCGCTAGTCCCACCCCACTTTTGCCGAGCGCTCTTAACTCGTTGCGAGACTTATACTAAGGTTAGGAATCTACTTGCTAGTAACAGAAATAGCCTTAAAACCGTCGACTTGCTTTATTTTTAAAGATAAAAAAAAATCTGCTCTACTTAATGAGTTCTAGACAATGACGCCCTATATGCAGGGGGATAGAATAAAAAATCTGTTCCTTTTTCATGAATACCCACAAAAAGAAGTCTAATTCAATATTCAGTTTTGGGTCAACATTTTACATAATTTCAGTGCTGTAATTCATTCCATCTGCAAGCTAGAAACCCGTGACACACAGATAGACAGAAAGCAGCAGTGTGCCCTTTTGGCGCGGACGGAAATGTACAAAACGCGGGCGGAGAAGCGGGCAAAGGCTAGTTATGAATAGATACATGTTAACAAATACTAGAGAATGCCATAACATGTAGTATGTGAACAAATATTTATGTGACTTGAATGTTTTGTAGCAGTTTTAGTTTGTAACAGTTTCACATTGCAATCAATAGGCTACTCTTTACTACGAGTACAAGTAACAAGAGTAAAGCAAACATATGTGCAAAGGAATGTTACTGGAATTAATGATTTAATTAAACTGGTTACTTATTAGGCTGTTGATCCATTTGTACGTGAGGTATGGCGATAGAGCTCACTTGTAGCCTTAGTGTGAAAACATCACATTACATGATACATAGTTGCGTTCACCTCACCTCAGTTATAGTATAAATAAGTAATAGTATTCTATCTCCATACAAACGGGCCGAAACGACCCCCCCAAAACTCGGTACAACTCGGTTTACGACAGTCGCGGACGCACCGCCGTTACGTACGCACGTTGTCTCTGTGACGCTCCCGCGCATTTTCGGAAATTATAGCACGAAATCACAGAGTATGTTGTGCATTGTATGGTTGCTTAAATACAACTTTTATAATAATAATATAGCATTATCACATAGTTAAACAGTCAGTTGGCAGCCCTAGCGCGTGTTTAGGCGCCGAGCGGCCGTAGGTATTGATTTCAAGGACACCGCCTAGTTAAACTACTTTTGTTACCTGTACTGTGACTTAGTATTCGTATGTTAACTGATAAACGCCTCAACAGGACGTTGGACGGAAGGCACGGGACTTCTTACGTGAAAAGAAATTTAGGGGATAAAAACCATTCTCAATTTTTCTAAATCTAAAATCATAAAGCCTAAAAAAAGCCTGACTTGGGTACCTACACAATGACCAGTATAAGATGAGCTCTTTTTGATTAAATCAGATGGTAAATCTTGATTTTGTGATTATTTACTTCCTGATGAAATGTTATGCCATCTTTCTTTAAACCTGAAGTATGACTTTTTGCCATACCATTTTATGAGGGAGTGTTAACTGATTCGAAATTTTGAGCAGCGTCTATAAGATGTATTTGCCGAATTTGTTGACAGAAATCGGTCGCCTGTTATTAGATGTCTGTTGGGCTTTGTCTATGGATAATTCCAATTAAGGTGGGTGCCCCCTGGACAGTTTTACTACAGGTCTAGCGCATAACTGAGTCTGTTCCTGAAGTATGGGAGGGGTAGAGGAGGGGTGTGTTTACGGAATGTCAAACAACGCATGACTTCAGTCAGGAATCAGCCTTGCCTCACTTGTCACCCCCACTCCCATACCTCAGCAACAGACTCACTTATGCGCTAGACCGGTAAGACTCGACTAACTGACATATCCTTTTACTACAACCAGTGCCAAGCTTTGGTCATGGCATGTCACCATCCTAATGATGAAACCATGCTGACAAAAGTGACCAGTCAGGAGTGGTTTTACTAAATTTTTTTGGTACATCACAGAATCCATCCATCCATCCATCAGCCCGTGTTCGTCCACTGCTGGACATAGGCCTTTCCCAAATTTCGCCACTCATGTCGGTCCTCCGTCCTCCTCATCCAGCCGCCCCCGCAACGTCCTTCAGGTCGTCGGTCCAGCGGGCACGAGGTCGTCCTACACTACGCTTTGCTGTACGTGGTCTCCATTCTAAAGCCTTTCGGCCCCAGCGGCCATCATGTCGGCGACAGATATGGCCTGCCCACTGCCACTTCAACTTACTGATTCTGCAGGCTATGTCGGTTACTTTAGATCTCCGACGGATCTCCTCATTTCGGATTCTATCCATCAGAGATACCCCAAGCATAGCCCGCTCCATAGCTCGCTGAGCGACCTTAAACCGGTGGATCAGACCCTTTGTAAGAGACCACGTCTCAGCGCCATACGTCATCACAGTAAGGACGCACTGGTTGAACACTTTAGCCTTTAAGCACTGCGGTATTGACAACGTAAATATGTGACGCAACTTTCCGAATGCTGCCCAACCCAAGCATATTCTTCTGTCAGCCTCGGCGTCGAAGTTGTTTTTATCCAGCTGTTGTCACGTTATTTATCTTGAACATAAATAAATGCAGTACTAATAATAAAATACAATTTATTGACAACTTAATCATCGACGTTCGATACGGCCTAAACATCGACGGCGACTACAACACTAGTCACCGTTGTTCTCGCACGTTCGTTCCCCACTCAGATCGAACACTGACGCGGCAGCGTCAGTCGAGCTTGAACCATCATTGGAGGTGTGCGTGCGCTTACCACGGCACTTCATATATTTTTTGCTCCGCTCTTGAACGGACGTCTGATAAATTTGATAAAGATATTTTTTACCAACCAGTCGTTGTGTCCTGTGCAGTGTATTCCCCCACTTTTGGGTAAGTTTGAACAGATTGTTTAGTGCCTAAACGAGTAGTTATTATTTTAGTTAATATCAGTTATGTTTGTATATTTAAAGTGTTGCTGATAACATATTTCTTGCTTCAACATAAGCTTTTGCGACGCTCTTAATTACCGTTATGTCAAACCGCCGAGGCGTGGCTACAAAATGGCGGTGTACACTTTGGTTGCATCATTATTGCATAATCATGTTCAATTATAAAATCTCATGTAAAACATTACGCTACATGCTATTCATTGTTTTAAATTAGTATGTAGTTTTGTAATGCTGCAGCTAGCTGTAAATTGTAGTCATTTTTTTCCCTTAACTAGTTTATTTTTTTTGTAAATCCGTTTCTGATTTTTATCACCACCACAATCAAGCTGGGATAGGTTCTCTCTGTAGGTATTGTGGCGGTGCGTGGAAACACACCAATAGCTGTGGTCTAATGCGTTTGATTTCCAATTCCAGGGTCCACCGTCTTGGCTGAAGGCCCCCTAATCGTCGTCGTCGACTAGCCACTTCGCAGTCCTGACCTCTGCCTGACCTGACCTTCACTCCAGGATATCAACGCCATACAGATCACGCTATCGGGACTCCACCCTGCAATCTACCAAAAGGGGAGTTCTCTTTCCGTGTCTGATCGAAGAAGAAGATTGACTGTGTGTAGGGATTTGCGAACTCCGTATTGTTTTAAAATTTAATAAATTCTTAAATTGTATTCTAGCTTGTTTCTTTTCTGCCTGGCCGCCTCTTCAAGGCAAGTGCGACAATGTATGACTTGACCCAGATAAACATATTTTTGAACAACTTCGATGCTGACAATGTCGACGCTTATTGGCCCTTGGATGACGTGACAGTTGGACATGACCTTAGTCTTATCCAAATTCATCCGCAGGCCCACTCGTCTCGAAGAATCGCTAAGGCCGCGCATCATTTCCTCTAGTTCCTGCAGCGATTCCGCCATTATGACGATGTCATCGGCAAAGCGAAGATGTGAAATGTACTCTCCGTTTACGTTTATGCCTCGTCCATTCCAGTCTAGTGTTTTAAAGACGTCCTCCAGCGCGGCGGTAAACAGTTTAGGAGAAATAACATCTCCCTGTCTCACGTCGCGCTGAAGATGTATCGGTCTTGTTTGTACACCCTGTACTTGGACGGACATCGTAGCGGAGTCATACAGACACTTCAACAACTCCACGTAACGCCAGTCAACTTGGCAACGCTGCAAGGACTGCAGAACAGACCAAGTTTCGATGGAGTCGAAGGCTTTCTCGTAGTCCACAAACGCTAGACATAAGGGCTGATTATACTCTTGAGTTTTCTGTATAACCTGCCTTAGCGTGTGAATGTGGTCCGCGGAGCTGTAGCCTTTTCGAAACCCAGCCTGCTCTGGAGGTTGGAAGTCGTCGAATCGTTGGGCGAGACGATTCGTGATAACTCTTGAGAACAGCTTGTAGGTGTGGCTCAGGAGCGCAATTGGTCTATAGTTCTTAAGAAGGATTTTGTCCCCTTTTTTGAATAACAAAATGACCAGACTCCTGCTCCACTCCTTTGGCGTAGTACCTGTGCGAATGACGGCATTAAAGAGGTTCTGTAGCTGTCCGAGTATAGGGTAACCTCCAGCTTTCAGGAGTTCAGTTGTGATGCCGTCCTCGCCCGGCGCCTTGTTGTTTTTCAGCTGTTCAAGAGCTATCCTAATTTCACCCTTTTCGACATCCGGGAGTTCATCGGTGTAGTGGTGGACCAGAGGTGCACGTTTGTCGTCTTCATCGCGAGCAGTTGGCTTGGGAGCGTGTGAAGAATATAGGAGCCCATAAAATTTCTCGATTTCGGCTAGGATCTCTGGCCTAGAGGTAACAGTTCTATTGTCAGATGTCTTCAGCTTTGTCAGATTGGTCCTTCCTAACTGCTGGGCAAAAACTTTTGAGCCTTTATTTCGCTGGATCGCGTCTTCAATGACGCGAGTGTTATGTTGGCGCAGGTCAAAACGAATTTGCCTTTTAACGCGCTTGTTAAGAAGGGAGTAATCTGCAGAATCTGAAGACATTTCCCGTCTCTGCCTCATCAGGTCCAGAGTTCCACTCGAAATTTTGGACTCCATATACATAAAATTATTTTTTTATTGTGAAATCCATCGCTTTGGAATACTCTAAATATTACTATTAGAGTGCATTACAAACTAGAAGAGATAAATTAAAAACAAAAATAAAAACAAGAATTAGAAAAAATTCCTCGGGCCAGGATTCAAACCTGCAACCTCTTGTTATTAAGACAAGCGCACTACCAATTGTGCCACCGTACCTCACCAAGACTGTTTAATTTTTCTACCATACTTGTCCACCTAATATTTTGTAACTATTTGATCTAACCAGCTTCTAATGCACATACTGAACGCTCACACAGGCATTATGTGATTTCACACCTTGTTCTTAAGAAACAGATGGCACTGTCATCGCCACAATGTGTTGAAATTCACAGTTCCCATTAAATAAGATTATGTTTTTATTGCGAAATCCATTGATTTGGAATACTCTAAATATTACTATTAGAGTGCATTACAAATTTGTTTCTAATTTATCTTTTATAGAGAAATATAGGAAAAAAATATTTCATTTTACAAAATGCAATGAACAAATATGTTGAAAAATGAACTAAACACACCATAAATAAAAATAATGCCTAACCGTCCACATTAGGGGGTATGGTATATGTTGCCTAGCCTCTTTACTATTAGGGATTTGATCAATTTATTTGAAGTTCCAAAAATTTACTCTTAGAATAGAAAGTAGTTTGAAAAAAGTTAGAGTGTGTTTTTTTGCTTGAAACCCAACATTAGTGGAACTAATGTGCATAGACACTATTGAAAGCCAGCTAAAACGGCATTAAATTGAACAGAAAAAAGAATTTCGTAGCATGATGCGTACTATTGCGCTTAGTTGACTTTTCAATACTTTCAAGTAATCATAGCACAATGCCAACATTATGAAACCACCATACATTAGATCGCACTATGCCTACTTTTTTATTTTAGTCGCAGTTACATAGCAATTTGCCAACTTTATGAAAAATCGGATCCAACTATAGCATTATGTCTATTTTGGTACCGTTATGTTCAAAATAATTTTCTGTTATTCCATAAAAAGTGAAGTAAGTACCAAATAGTTTACATAAGTACTTTTATCGTGTTTATTGTTTATGTTTGACTATGATATCTAAAATCTGTCTAAAATAGAGAGGCTTGGTTGTTCCTGGATCCCACTTTAGGATCCCTGGTGTTTCTTGTCTTAGAGACAACAGAGATGATGGGTTTGCGGGTTGGGCTATTTTAACCAAACGGTGCTTGACTTTTTCCCAAATTTCTCTTCCTGCTCATAGTCAATATGTCAATGCTGTTGCAATTAAATTCCTTGTCAACTTTATCAGTTCAAATCCTAATCAATCTGTTCTGCCCAAACTGTTTTCTATTATTTCATCTCTACCTGTGCCTGTCATTATAATGGGTGATTTCAATGGCCATTATTTATCTTGTTCACTCAAAACTGATGCCTTCCAAGTGATCTTATTGATATTTTCGTCTCCCTTAATATTTGCGTTCTTAATGATGGTTCTCCTACCCGACGTACTCGCCCAAATGAGAACTCTGGCAGTGTCGTCGACTTATCTCTCTGTTCCCCATCTCTTTCCTCTGTCTTGTCTTGTAAAGTTCTTTCCCTTATTTATGGAAGTGATCATTTCCTTATATTATTTTCCATGCTTAATCACTCTATTTATCACAGTAATCAATCCCCTTCACTAAAATATAGGTGATGTTCTGAATTCCAAATGATGACAAAAAAAATGACAGTTACCCATTGTAAAACCTATCAAAAAATTGTGTCTTATTTAAATAAATATTCTTATTACTAATTAAATAGCAAAACAAACAGGCTTCCAAAAACGTAAACGAGCAGAGGAAGTCGAAAATACAACAGGCTTAATAAGGCGGACTGGGAAAGTTTTTCTTTTGTTCATAAGCAAATTGAAACACTTACGTCCACTTCTAGCACTAACTTTCTTTCTAACTACTCCCAGTTTGTTGACTTCTTCTGCTAAAAAACATATCCCTATCAAGAACCCTTCTCGTCGCAGACTTTCTCCTCCCTGATGGTATCCTGATTGTTCTTCAGCCGCCAAAAAAAAAGCCAAGCTGAAAAAGTATACAATAATAGTTCGATTCTTATGAACCCTCCTTCCTCCTTTTATGAACTTCAATTGGCTTTACAAGGTCTCGAAGACTCAATCCCAGGTACCTATCGATAATATTCCTTTTTCATTTCTAACTAATACAACAAGTAAACTAATACTACTAAGTATTTTTTCCTTCATTTAATTAATTTATTTATTTAGTTACTTCATTTACATACTTAATTGATTTTATTTTTTAATTTGTTAATACCAACCTTTTATTAACTAGTACAATAATAATTATTTATTATTACAGTATGTAAATTTCGTTTTGACTGTACAAATTATTTATTGAAAAACACTTGTACTTGTCCACTTATTTATATAATTTCCCTTACCGGTTTCGCTGTTATAGCATTATAAAAGATTTTTTTCAAAAAGAAATCCTTTGATAATGCTATAACAGCGAAACCAGTAAGGGAAATTATATAAATAAGTGGACAAGTACAAGTGTTTATCAAACAAAAATGTATCAAAAGTTCCACCAAGTGCCAACAATCACGAGCATCAACTCCATGTACAAATTGTAGGCCACATGCATATCAAAAGCACTGATGATGTCCAAAGTAGGCATACTGCGATTAGAAAACATTATTAAGGAAAATGTTTGTCTATATGCAATTATAGGCATAGTGCAATCTAATGTATAGTGGTTTCGAAATGTTGGCATTGTGCTACCGATTACTTGAAAATATTGAAAAGTCAACTAAGCGCGATAGTAGGCATCGTGCTACGAAATCGTAAAAAGTTAGCAGTGCCAAAAAGTGAATAATTTTCAAGTCCTTGATTGTGCCCCCTTATCGACACTCTATCCAAAATGGTCCTGCATAGTGCTCCCTTACCAATCCTCTTACCAATACAGGATAAACATTTTAATCAGATTCTGCCAAAATAATGGACAAAAGAGGGTACTTCAGGCATGAATCATGAATCTTAAATCTCTAAAAGAATCAGTAAATTTACTGACCGTGATTTGTCTATTAAAAAACCAGTAAGAGGAGCTTAATGCCAGATCACCAGGAAGAATTAAATATTCAAGAAATTAAATATATCAACAGAATATGGAGCAGCCCCCAAAATGTTCGGAGAATTTCCAAAAAATAAAATTGTCGGTTGGTTCCATGAAAGATAAACTTACCTCATTTGTAGACTAATCGTTATATTTTCTTAATTTTACACTAACATTTAATTTCAAGTTTAAGTAAGGTAAATAATAATAAAATAATTTTCTTAAAACAACTCACAACACCAACCAAAGAGAATATAATATACTCCAACTAACGAACGCACGATCAACAACAACGTATAATAGGGATGCCACTCTATAAACCGTATTTTCCACTGACACCTCGAAAAAAAATCACCTATTAAAGAAAATATCCCCTCGCACCTACCCCCTTAGGTTTTGGTTTAGTCATTGCACGTTGTATTAGGTCATTAGGGCCAATTTGCAAAAATATTTAAATTTAGATTTAGCACGTCAGCTGAATTGAATGTCACAGAAATATATTGAACTATTGAAATGTATTAAATGTATGTCAGTCAATCTAGTTTTAAGATTTTGTTGCAAGCGGCACATAACGAAACATTCAAATACGACGACGAACTCGTTGGGCTAGCCTAAGCTAAAAAAAATATCTGGTATCGTCCGCATTTCTTCTGACATGTTTCACTAAAATAAATTTGTGACGCCTTATGTACCTAAAGTTCTGCACACAACTTTGCATCGTTTAGCAAGTCGTTCACGGTTGAGGCTGTCAGACTGTGGAATACACGACCCTCGAACATTCGTGATTGTCCATCGCTGAATGTATTCAAAAGACGGGTGAAGGAGCACTTTTTGACACTTTTATGAGTAGGTATCTTTTGTAAATTATTTTGTTTGACTTTTATGTAAATTTTGTGTATTTTATTTTCTGGGTATTAAATTATACCGTAAAATGTATTATTTTATTATATAGAATATAGTATGTATTTATATATTATGTAATATTTTTTCTATATGAAATATATTTATGATGAATTAGTATTTAAGTTTATGAAAACGTAGGTAAGTTTTTACAATAATAGTAGTCTGTTATACTTGTAAATTATTATTTATTTGTTACGCGTACGCGTATGTATGTCTACTTTTATATAAATCATTCTCTTTCATCCTCAAAGGTAGACTGGAAGAAATCTCTTCTTATAGATAAGTCTACCCTTGTACATGTTAATTTGTTCATATGTTTTGTAAATGTTTATTTTCTGTGTGTACACTTTAGAATAAAGAATAAAGAAAACCTATCTCAAATAAATAAGTAGGAGCACAAAGTTATAATTATACAAACAGAGTAAATTATCATTTTTACATAATTAGGTATATTAAACAACATTTCAAAATCAAAGTTACCACGTAGTCTCGTGGTATGTGCTTAAAGTATGCGGGAATGTAATAAAATTATAGGCTTTTATCAATATATGTACATTTTCAAATCCAAAAAAAGATATGCGTGCAAAATTACCTTAGATTCAAGGAAAATAAGTAAGGCTGATAACACTTTTCAAACGAATGGTTTTTTGGGTTTGACAGCAGCGGCCATCTTTCTTTCACATTTTTAAGGCACGGATTCTCAACCATTCATCCTATATTAAGAATGCGTTCGCATTAAGTGAAATTAAAACATGCGATTCGAAATATCCCAAAAAGATCTGATTTAAGGAAATGTTTAAAAAGTTGGATTTTCCGTCAACTACGAATGAATTTACAAGCCCTTTTCTGATATAACCTACTGAAGTTATGGCTCCTATCTTCTTATATAAAACTAGCTTTTGCCCTCGGAATCGTCCGCGTTAATCTGGGAATGAAAACATAATTTTTTAACACTATTAGAGAATGGTTCAAAAATGTCACCAATTCACTCCCTACAAAAATAACGCATTAAGGAAAGCGTAGAGGAAGTAAATTCAAATAACCATTTGTTTATACTTTAACGTTTCTGTGTATAGTTTACGTTTGTGTCTTTTCCACGAAATAAATAAATAAACAAATAAGTAAATAAATAAAGGCCTCGGCCGTGGCTTGTGAAAACCCTCGTGTCATGACGCAACCATCCATGCCGCCAACTGAACTGACTACTCGCCATGTTCCGGCATGACGTCATGAGTAGCCGTACCGGGGCGGGGGAATGGTTACAGTAGGAAGCGTTTCAGAACGTGCGATCATAGTGCGAAATTTCACTCGTTTATTAGAAAGAGAAAGATCTATATAGGAGCAAGAGAAACAAAAATCTGGATGCACCAATCAGGTGGCCCAGTGTAGTTTTCACTTTCGTGCAACTGTTAGATAACAGTTCATTTACCCTCTGTTTAACTCGTGTCCATTTTTGTGTTCACTCGGAGTGATGCGAATTTCACCCTTTCGCATCACTCCGAGTCGTTTTCGCTCATTTCGAAATGGAACCTTACAGGCAGTAGTGTAAGCATGGAAGAAGTTCTTATTCTAAATATGAGTGTAAGTATCAGTCAGTCGTCCGTTACAAACTTCCGTAGATTTTATCCAAGGTCTTATTTCTTCAGACGCGATATTGGCTAAGGGTAAGCCCAATCATTGCACGTAAAAAAACACTGCGGGTTTTTCTTGGATAGTACGAGTACCTACACTACGGCCAAACATTATGATGCACGAAGTAAACTTCGGCTCTCTTCGACAAAGGTCGTGTTTCTAAACGCTATAAAGACGATATATCTACATCATCGGCGTAGCTAGCTTTCTCATGGACCCAAAAACCTATACTAATAATAAAGTACTTAATAAAAATGTAATGTCTGTACATATAATATTTTTGCGAAATTTCAAATGAAATAGGTTATTGGTATTGTACCTACTAAGGCCAAAACCACAATTTCTAGGGTCCGTACCTCAGGGGGGAAAACGGAGCCCTTATAAGATAACTTTGTTGTCCGTCTGTCCGTCCGTCCGTCCGTATGTCTGTCTGTCTGTCTGTCTGTCTGTCTGTCAAGACCCTTTTTTGAGAACACGTAGAGGTATCGAGTTGAAATTAAATCCATATACTCAGGTCTACAGTGCCTTGAAGCTGTGAAAAAATTAAACTTCTAAGTTAACATAAAAAAGATACGGATGTTTATGCCGCAAAAAACGTATATTTAGACACTCTCAAGGGAATCTAAATTTATAGGATACTTCCTGTAGACCTAGAACTATGAAATTTGGCAAGTAATACCGTCTTATACTACAAGTATAGGAAAAAATCTGAAAACTATACATTTGTAATTAAATCATAAAAATATAGTCTTTGATCGAACCCTCGGTGGGCGAGTCTGACTCGCACTTGTCCGGTTTTTAAATTTTTTGTTGTTCTGTTTTAACTCATAGCATAAACTACATAACAGATATTTTTACTATCATCGTTGTGACCGGCTCATAGATTATTATTATAATAATTACTACGCCTGGTCAACATACAGGATGTAAGGTATGTTTATATGATAACGCCCAATCCGAAAACGGGGCAAAGATTAAATAAACGTGGGCAGAGCCACGGGCAAAGGCTAGTGCAAAATAAAATGTAGACCTTTCATACTTACTGACTCGGGTTTGAGCTTGCGTTTGTAGGGAGGGTCATCAAATCTCGATACTGTACAATTACCGAGTCTACAATAAAATGTAGACCTTTCATACTTACTGACTCGGGTTTGAGCTTGCGTTTGTAGGGAGGGTCATCAAATCTCGATACTGTACAATTACCGAGTCTACAATAAAATGTAGACCTTTCATACTTACTGACTCGGGTTTGAGCTTGCGTTTGTAGGGAGGGTCATCAAATCTCGATACTGTACAATTACCGAGTCTACAATAAAATGTAGACCTTTCATACTTA
The DNA here is from genome assembly GCA_910592155.1 of Ypsolopha scabrella. Classification (NCBI taxonomy): domain Eukaryota; kingdom Metazoa; phylum Arthropoda; class Insecta; order Lepidoptera; family Ypsolophidae; genus Ypsolopha; species Ypsolopha scabrella. The sequence goes on along the minus strand of OU342989.1, from coordinate 2,083,602 downwards.
CTGACTCGGGTTTGAGCTTGCGTTTGTAGGGAGGGTCGTCAAATCTCGATACTGTACAATTACCGAGTCTACAATAAAATGTAGACCTTTCATACTTACTGACTCGGGTTTGAGCTTGCGTTTGTAGGGAGGGTCATCAAATCTCGATACTGTACAATTACCGAGTCTACAATAAAATGTAGACCTTTCATACTTACTGACTCGGGTTTGAGCTTGCGTTTGTAGGGAGGGTCATCAAATCTCGATACTGTACAATTACCGAGTCTACAATAAAATGTAGACCTTTCATACTTACTGACTCGGGTTTGAGCTTGCGTTTGTAGGGAGGGTCATCAAATCTCGATACTGTACAATTACCGAGTCTACAATAAAATGTAGACCTTTCATACTTACTGACTCGGGTTTGAGCTTGCGTTTGTAGGGAGGGTCGTCAAATCTCGATACTGTACAATTACCGAGTCTACAATAAAATGTAGACCTTTCATACTTACTGACTCGGGTTTGAGCTTGCGTTTGTAGGGAGGGTCATCAAATCTCGATACTGTACAATTACCGAGTCTACAATAAAATGTAGACCTTTCATACTTACTGACTCGGGTTTGAGCTTGCGTTTGTAGGGAGGGTCATCAAATCTCGATACTGTACAATTACCGAGTCTACAATAAAATGTAGACCTTTCATACTTACTGACTCGGGTTTGAGCTTGCGTTTGTAGGGAGGGTCGTCAAATCTCGATACTGTACAATTACCGAGTCTACAATAAAATGTAGACCTTTCATACTTACTGACTCGGGTTTGAGCTTGCGTTTGTAGGGAGGGTCATCAAATCTCGATACTGTACAATTACCGAGTCTACAATAAAATGTAGACCTTTCGTACTTACTGACTCGGGTTTGAGCTTGCGTTTGTAGGGAGGGTCGTCAAATCTCGATACTGTACAATTACCGAGTCTACAATAAAATGTAGACCTTTCATACTTACTGACTCGGGTTTGAGCTTGCGTTTGTAGGGAGGGTCATCAAATCTCGATACTGTACAATTACCGAGTCTACAATAAAATGTAGACCTTTCGTACTTACTGACTCGGGTTTGAGCTTGCGTTTGTAGGGAGGGTCATCAAATCTCGATACTGTACAATTACCGAGTCTACAATAAAATGTAGACCTTTCATACTTACTGACTCGGGTTTGAGCTTGCGTTTGTAGGGAGGGTCATCAAATCTCGATACTGTACAATTACCGAGTCTACAATAAAATGTAGACCTTTCATACTTACTGACTCGGGTTTGAGCTTGCGTTTGTAGGGAGGGTCGTCAAATCTCGATACTGTACAATTACCGAGTCTACAATAAAATGTAGACCTTTCATACTTACTGACTCGGGTTTGAGCTTGCGTTTGTAGGGAGGGTCATCAAATCTCGATACTGTACAATTACCGAGTCTACAATAAAATGTAGACCTTTCGTACTTACTGACTCGGGTTTGAGCTTGCGTTTTTAGGGAGGGTCATCAAATCTCGATACTGTACAATTACCGAGTCTACAATAAAATGTAGACCTTTCATACTTACTGACTCGGGTTTGAGCTTGCGTTTGTAGGGAGGGTCATCAAATCTCGATACTGTACAATTACCGAGTCTACAATAAAATGTAGACCTTTCATACTTACTGACTCGGGTTTGAGCTTGCGTTTGTAGGGAGGGTCATCAAATCTCGATACTGTACAATTACCGAGTCTACAATAAAATGTAGACCTTTCATACTTACTGACTCGGGTTTGAGCTTGCGTTTGTAGGGAGGGTCATCAAATCTCGATACTGTACAATTACCGAGTCTACAGTATGAATTTATCTACATAAATTAATGATAGAGTCATTCGGGGTAAAACTGCGCTGCGGGTAGAACTGCGCATCATCGATATCTCGGAAAGGGTTGCGGGGAGGGGACGCCGATTTGTCGGGGTTCACGTGCGCGCGATTCGCCATTTTGGATCCCGAAGCCTGGCGCAGTGCAGTCGCGTGCCGAAGAATTATAACAAAAAATTGCAAGTAGTGGTTAAAATCGGTTGTTTTTCAGTGCACGGAAAAGTTTGTATAATGTTTGTATAATGGTTATTAACAGGTGAGTTCGTTTTTGTGTTTTTGTATGGTTATTGTAGTTTTCTGTCTGCAACATCGTTTCAACCTAACCTCAAAAGTAGCCGAGTTTGACTCGATTGTTTTGAAGACCCAGCCAGTGGGGTAAAACTGCGGGGGTAAAAATGCGCGTGCGCATTATTGCCCAATTGCGCACTTTTGCCTCACAATATAGTCCAGTCAATGTGCATCAAAAAAGGGGGTTAATACGAAAAATAGTGGTCCAAGTCGAGACAGGGCTCATTTTCTAGAGAAAAATGCGCTGAATTCAACGGACTCATTATCTGGCAAAAAACCGTACGCATCATACTTTTTTTTAGATTTAAAAATTAATTTTTCGAGTGAATCCACATATTTCATGTTATATCTCGGAAATGAAGCAAAAAACGAGCATACTTGACTGGAAAAAAATTTTTCATCATACTTTAAGGAATATTTTGGTTACTTCTACTTTTGTAATATTAATAATTAATTATTTGAATTCTGCGCATACCCGCGTTTTGCAGTAATGAAGGGTAGAACAGTTGGGAAACTAAAATATCGATCTGACCGATCGATTAGAAATCTGTAATACCAGTAATCTTGCGTGGTAATTAACAAAAATGGCTGCCACGCAAAATCATTTTTTTTACTATTTGAAATTAAATATCTCACGAATAAAATTGAAAATTACAAAAGTAAAGTAACCAAAATATTCCTTAAAGTATGATGAAAAATTTTTTTCCAGTCAAGTATGCTCGTTTTTTGCTTCATTTCCGAGATATAACATGAAATATGTGGATTCACTCGAAAAATTAATTTCTAAATTGAAAAAAAAGTATGATGCGTACGGTTTTTTTGCCAGATAATGAGTCCGTTGAATTCAGCGCATTTTTCTCTATAAAATGAGTCCTGTCTCGACTTGGACCACTAATTTTCGTATTAAAAATGCATATTGACTGGACTAATAGGTAAGCTGCCTTCACACACAGCGTTAGTAAGAATGAAAAGTTGTAGGGAGCGTTATACATGAACCACATCACTACTTCAGTACCGGCTGCGTGTTTAAAGCAACTTGATATTAATTGTGAACTAGTACAAAACATATTTAATAATCTTTAGTTATTGTTTCAGAAAACAAAATGCCTCGTAACTACATCAAGAAAACACCTAGTAGGGCACTAATAAGCGAAGAACAAATTTTGACAGCAAAAAAACTAATCGCAGAAGGAAAAAGTCAAAGATATGCGGCTGATTTCGTGGGAATATTAGAGTCCACACTAAGGAACAGGTTAAAAATGAAACATGTTCCTACGGGGCTAGGACGATTCAAACCCACATTCACACGTGACCAGGAGGCTGAATTTGCAGTTCACTGTCAAGAAATGGATGAGCGGTATTTTGGCGTAACTATTAACGATTTACGCCGGTTGGCTTACGAATTTGCTGAAGTCAACAAAATAGATCACCGTTTCGATACATCTGCTCGAATGGCTGGACGTGACTGGGTTGAAGGTTTTTTAAAGCGTAACAACCATCTTGGTCTGCGACAATCAGCACCGATTAGTTTGGCCCGAGCTATCGGTTTTAATAAAACACAAGTCGAAAGATTCTACAAAAATCTAAAAGAAGTATATGATAAATATAAATTGAGACCGCACCGCATCTACAATATGGATGAAACTGGTATGAGTACAGTCCCCAAAAAAACACCAAAAGTTGTTTCACGCAAGGGTAAAAAAGTAGTTGGAAAAATTGTGTCAGCTGAAAGAGGAATGACTATAACTGCGGTAATGTGCATGAGCGCCACTGGACACTTTGTACCCCCAGCACTGATCTTTCCACGCAAAAAAGAGAAAGCTGAATTATTGGACGGTGCTCCACCTGCAAGTATTTTAATGGTATCAGAGAGCGGCTTTATAAACACAACATTATTTCTCAACTGGTTACACCATTTCAAAGACTTTGTGCATCCAACTCCAGAAGATCCGGTGCTCCTTATACTTGACAACCATTCGTCACACATAAGCCTTGAAGCATTAACTTACGCAAAAAAACATAACATAATTATGTTAACTATCCCACCCCATGGCAGTCACAAAATTCAACCTCTGGACGTGGCGGTGCACAGTCCATTGAAAACAAAATATTCGATTGAGTGTGAGAAATGGATGAATCGACACCCTGGCCGAGGAATAACCCAGTTTCAAGTAGCTGGTCTTTTCAGTACTGCCTATAAGCACGTTGCAACCATTTCCAATGCTGAATCAGGCTTCAAAGCTACTGGTATTTTTCCTTATGCAGACGACTTATTTGACGAAACAGACTTTGCACCGTCATCAGTAACCGATCTCGTACCAACAAACGAGAACTCGAGAGAAATCGATACAGAGCCTACACAATCCCATGACATGGCTAACGTATCAACTACAGAGACAGAACAAGAGTCAACAAGGCCAGATATATCTAAAGTCAACGATTCAACGTCAAAAGAGACTAATGCACCAAATCAAAACGATAATCTTTCACAGATTATTTTCCCACCAGTAGAGTCCTCCCGAGATTATAGAACACCAAGTCCACCAATTCAATCTTCTGGTAGACTTTCTCCACTCAATCATGACGAAGAAATTTCACAGATGCTTGCTCCACCTGTACAGTCTTCCCGGGATTACAGAACACCAACTCCAACAATTCAACCTTCTGGTAGACTTTCTCAACCCGATCACATTGATGTGATGCTTGCTCCGTCGCCAGTAGATTTTCGCCCAAATCTTAAAATACCAACTACACCCATTGAATTCTCTGGTAGACTTTCTCCGCCCGATCGTCAAGATTTAAGCAAGATGCCTTCTTCATCCAAAATAACGGCAGAATTCCCACATAAATCGATGCACACGCCTAACCTGGATAAAACGAATGAGCAAATAAATGATACAAGTGGACGTAGTTTAAGCGGACAACATGTGATTGATAATGACGTAATGCAAGAATTGTCTAATAAGGTTGTAACTGAATATCCTGAACTAACAGTTAGTTCAGAACGTCCCAATGAGTCTGACTCAGATGACAAAACAATTTGTGAAAGTCCTTCTGTACTTGATGATTTGGAACCTGAACCAGCAGGTCAAAAAGGCAATATAGATTCTGATAATGTCAAGTTACCTTTTAAACCTCAAATAGTAACGGTTTCACAACTGAGTCCTCTGCCTCGTATAACAGAAAAGAAGAAAAGAACAAAAGCAAGCTTAAAGTCAGAGATTATAACATCTACTCCGTATAAGAAACAGCTAGAAGAAAAGAAAAAAATTGAAGAACAAAAGAAAAACAGATCTCATCTAAAAAAAATCGTACTTGATAAGCCTCCAAAGAGACAGATTAAGAAGCTACCAGTGAAAAGGAAAGATACTGAACCACAAGCGGGACCATCACATTGTCATGGTGATGATAAATCGCGCCCTAAGCGAGGAGCTACTAAACCTCAAGCTAGTAAACCAAATAAGAAACCACGCATTCAACCTAAACATGGCGTAACGAAAACGCACAATAAGTTGCGAAATATGCAGAAAAGGTTGAAATCTGAACATTTTTGTCCAATATGTAACGAAAAATATGAAGATCCACCAAGTGAAGATTGGATCGAATGCTCGTCATGTAACAGATGGTTCCATGAAGATTGCACAGGGTACGAAGGGGGATTGTTTGTATGCGATCTATGTGAATAAGATATTCTTTTAATGCCGTCCCTCGTTTTCACAATTTCTCCTAATAATATGCCTACTCAGTTACCCATTTAGTTTTTGGTTTGTAATCTAAAATGATTATGATTATCTACACAAGTCCATTTAGTTTAACTTTTTATAATGTTATTGTTTTTTATTTCTATCATTATTACTTAAGTTTTAACACTCATTTGTAATGTCAAGACTGATTCACTTTCAAAGACTTATTCACATTGATATTTAAGAGGTAAGGATACAAGAAGTCTGATTACTGTTTAAGTTAGTTTAAACTGAAAAACACTATATTTTGTTTGTCGTTTGTTAGACAAAATAATAAAAAGATATGCCAAAATGATTAATTTATATATTATATCAACAGGAAAGATACTTATTTCTTACATGTAGGGGTAACATAGTATTATATTTTGTTAGTAAAGTTTCTTTTTCAGATATTTAAAATATTTGCCTTTTTTTGGTTATCATTGTATAAGAACAGATAGTCTGATTACTATTAAGTTTGTATTTCGTTTTGTTTGAAATTTTTGTCTATAACAATTATGGCAAATAATAATAATTTAAGTTTGCTTTCGCAAATGTTTAAAATCTTTGCCTTTTGTTGGATGATTGACTATGAAAACAGAAAGTCTGATTATTATTTTGATTTTAGTTTTAAATCATGATGATAATTTTTTTTCAATTATATAATAATAAATAACTCACAATTTATCTTTTATTTTACAAGTTTATCTTCGTCAATAGAAAGTTGTTAGGTTTTGATTCAATATAAACTGATTTCTATGTGTAGTTTTTATGTTCCTTGTTTATTAAGTCAAAATGTACTATGCGCATTTTTACCCGATGTGCGCATTTTTACCCAAAACACAGCGCACTTTTACCCACATTACGGGGCAAAACTGCGCAGTCTGACTAAGTCACATTTTTTAAAAATTTCCAAAGAAGCATAGATTATATGGTAAACTTTAAGTCTGTGTTTGCAAGTCAAATGACTAAGCTAGGAGGCAGCATATTCCATCTTTCTTAAATCGAAGTAGTTTGGGAGTAATGAAGTGAAATAGACAAAAGTGCGCAAATTTACCCCGAATGACTCTACATAGTGTTTTATGGATAAACCTTAACGGATACAAAATGTATAAATTTAAAAAATATATAAATTATTTATTTTTCCGCGTATGCTGGGGGGGGGGTTTGCTGAATTCCTAAAACCTCCTGTATGTAAAGTGACTTTTGTTTATATAGATTTTGTTTATAAATCCATACTCGAGACTCGGTAAGTGGTCAGGACCAAGGTTCAATGACCCTTTCTGTGAAATACGAAAATTAAAATTTAGACTTCCTAACATTGAGTCGAGATTGTTCTTGAACAAGTAGAGAGGCACAAAAAACTCTTTTCGTATTTTGTAAACAGGGTTATTGAACCTTGGTCCTGATCACTCACCGAGTCTCTGGTATGAATTTGGCTATTTAAATGAAAGTCACCTTATTATACAGGCTGACTTTCAAATAAACCCCGATAATTTAAGAGGTTATTATGAAACTTTAGAAGAACACATTTTAAATGTAAAAAAATTAAAATTAAAAGTCAAAATATTATTAAAAATTGTTACTTGGAAATAAAACGTATGGCTGTCCTAGCCATTCCCATACGGAAAAAGTTGAAAATAGTTCAACATCCATCCATCCATCAGCCTGTTTCGTCCACTGCTGGACATAGGCCTTTCCAGGATTACGCCACTCTTGGGGTCCCCCTGGAAGAAATGCCCACACTCACACACGCTGGGCAGGCGGGTTGGTGAGCGCGGTGCCGAAACCCTTGCACCAGTGACGCCGCTGCCCGTCACTAGTCTGTTTTAAGGCCTGGCAATTAGGGATGGATATACCGCCATCCATCGGTCCCAGGCAATGGTGGGCCGCCTGGTTTTGCCTGAGAGCTGTTCTCTTATAATAATAATAATAAAAGCCTTTATTTTACATAACATAATACAATTTTTGACATGCACTGACATTGAAAATTAAATAAAAACAAAATAAATTACATTCGAAAATTCATGCGGAAATGCTAATAATTCATTATGTCAAATTAACAAAATTATAAATTCATAAAATAAAAAATCATTATAAAATTCAAAACAAATTAGATTGAATGTCATTTTCAAGTTAATGACAAAATGAAATTTGCAAAAATGTCAAATTCATTTTAAGTCCTTTCAGAACATGGTAGGCCTCTCACTTATTCAGTGAGGTTTGGTCTAGGTCACCCTAGCTGACCAGGCTTGACTGGGTGACTGATATTGTGCTTTTTATAGAGCTCTTTTTAGCATTACCATGAGCAATGATATCATTTGACATGTCGCTCCACTCAGCTCTGTCTGGGGCATACCTCCACCATAATGGGTTAAAGGATTTAAGTTCATCAATCCATCGCGTCAGTGGCCTCCCAACTCTCCGCCAACCGTCTCTAGGTATCCACTCTATTGTAAGACGCGTCCATCTATTGTCTTGTATCCTCATAACATGTCCTGCCCAATTCCACTTCAGTTTTTTTATTGTAGTGATGATGTCTTTGAGTTGTGTACGCTTTCTAATAGTTTCATTTCGTATTCGGTCCTGTCTTCGTAGGTTCAGCATACTACGTTCCATTGCTCTTTGGTTTACTAATAGCTTCGTTCTCTGTTTTTCGGTTGTTGCCCAAGTTTGTGCGCCATACGTCATTGTTGGTAAAATGCACATGTTGAATACTTTACTTTTGATATCTATGTGGAGATCTGACTTAAATATGTGTTTTAGAGCCCAGTACTTTTTCCATCCAACATTTATTCTTCTTTCTATCTCTTTGTCTAGCCTTTTGTCAAAAGAGATAAGTTGGCCCAGGTATATATAGTCTTCGACATATTCTAGCGACTTACCATTTACTTGAACTGGTGATTTCGTACTGTTTGTCATCATCTTGGTCTTTTTGTCATTCATTATGAGACCTGTATCTCCAAGAGCGGCTTGAAATTCAACAATAGTTTGTTGTAATTCTTCTGATGACTCTGCTAGTGAAATAATGTCATCCGCAAATCTCAGTGCGGTCATCCGATATCCATTTATTAAGATGCCCTTTTTGCTCCAGTCCATTGATTTAAATACTTCTTCTAGCAGAGCGTTGAACAAAACAGGAGAAAAGGGATCGCCTTGTTTCACTCCTCTCTTAATTTGAAAAGAAGGACCCTCTGATTCCAGTCTTATTTTCGCACTGCTATTTTTGTATATTTTTCCGAGCGTTTCAACGTATTTCGGTTCAATGCCTTGTTGTTTAAGAGCTTTAAGTAAGTAGTTTTGGCTTATGGTGTCGAATGCTTTTGTGAAATCGATAAAGCAAATATATTGATGGTAAAATATATGATATCTTGACAGATAGAAAGAATTGAAGAATACAAGCTGGTTTTATTAAAACCATTCAAATTCATATTCATAATTATTTTTAAAAGTTAGAGCACTGAATCCAAAGAAATCATGGTCACCCGAAGAGATAAGATAATTAGATCGCGCTAAGTTATTTTTATTTTTGATCCCACTATGTTGAAGGTGGTAGGTGGTAGAGCTGATGCCGAGCTCGACTGTGGAGGTACCACCATCTTACTCGCAAATCCTCCCGAAGTTATTCGGGGGAGAGTAAGAGAACAGCTCTCAGGCAAAACCAGGCGGCCCACCATTGCCTGGGACCGATGGATGGCGGTATATCCATCCCCAATTGCCAGGCCTTATATAAAACAGACTGGTGACGGGCAGCGGCGTCACTGGTGCAGGGGTTTCGGCACCGTGCTCACCAACCCGCCTGCCCAGCGTGTGTGAGTATGGGCATTTCTTCCAGGAGGACCGCCAAGATTGGCGAAATCTTGGAAAGTCCTATGTCCATCAGTAGACGAAACAGGCTGATGGATGGATGGATTTGAATCCGCGGCTTTCAGATTAGTGACAGAGACCTCCGAGCCACAGAGGCGTTCTATCAATGAGTATGAAATTATTTAGTACACAAAAGAACAAGTAAAAACTGAAACTAACCACAGAAACAAAGATACGATTGTGTAAGACGATCACAAACAGGAGATTTCTCAGAAAATTACTTTTTTAATTGAAAACAACTATTTTATGATGCATTCATAGTGACTTTGTGCCTTCAGTTTCATTTAGGGTCTAACACTGAGAGTTTAAACTGTGCTTTAACGTTTTTCTCGCCATGGGTATGTGATTTACTAAAAGCTATTTATTACTTGCTGCTCTCTGCAAATAAAACCAATCATCCACCTGTTTGAAATTGGCAAAAAGGTTGTTAATGCCTCCTTGTCAACATTAATCTAAGTAACGCACCTTGCACCTTTGTTATTTAGGTAACATTTTATTGTAATTCTATTTTATTTTTCCTATGTTTTTTATTTTTGTTATTTCCATGTTGTGTAATTTTGTGGTAGTAGCAGAGAAAAAAATTGTATTCTATTCTTCACCTTTGGAAAATAAGGGAAAATTGGTTTTTAGGGATGGTTTATTACTATTATAATTATTACGATTATTCCAGTACGTTTTTTTTAAATTAATGAATATTTTTTTAACACGCAAAGGCTGTAGAAATAAGTTTCTTTTACGGTATTTAATGAGGATCTTGATACAGCGTATTGTTATTTAGCAACTTCCTAATAGTGGTATTTATTTTTGCGATGTTGATGCCAAAATACATACATTTAAAAGTGGTACCTTACTTTTTAGATTGAATAGTCAGGACATTTTTTGAGGTCCATATTGTTGTCGCTCTATTTTTGTCAGCCACAGCGCAGTTGATATTCAAAGGCGATGCGTCTTGATAGCGTACGAGGACGATACACTGTCACATTTACCAGTACAGCTAAACTTTTATAACTTTAGGACCTAGACACTCTATCGCCAATTATTTCTATTTTAAAGCAGTTTTTTTATGCATCTCTGTGATAAAAGTTGTGAACCAAATGAACAACCTGTATATAAGGTAACATGAATTTATGCGGCCAAATTTATACTGAAGAATCAGTAAGCTATGTTTAAGGTTTGATGTCCCTTTTTGTGAAATGGGATTTTTTTGTTATTCCTTAGTCACGCAAGCCCAGTCTCGAGTAAAATTACGGAAATCAAAATTACCATGTCTTCAGTGTGAATTCAGCTACATATATTAATATCACCTGTATTATACAAATATTTCGCAGTATTTTGGCAATATTGTCAAGTTTAGAGATTATGTTAGTAGCTCTTTTACAAACAGAAGAATTGTTTGTAATTTATCAGTGTAAATTATTTTTGAATTTTCCTACAGACATTTTCTAGTTCGGTACCTTCTTTTATCAACACGTAGTTAAACTTTAAGGCGTATGATTTTTATTTTGCCAAATGAAGGGAAATGAAGAAAAAGGAAATTTACAAAGTTATTCGAAGTCGTGTGAACGAGGGAGTGAAGAGTTCATTGTTTGTTGAATTTTAAGCGTATTCTTCATGTGACTCAAATAACAAACTGCATTTTTCAACAGCGTGTCATTTGCTGATGTTTTCTAAACAAGGAAGTCTGAAAGTATATTTGTAGCTGGCGATTCCCAAGAAAACTCAGTTTGTTTCTGGAGATTCAACGAATAACACTTTAATGCTTAGAAAAGTTTTTATTGATAAAAATAATTGGCAGGTGGTTTAAGCAAAATAAAAATGGAATACGGTGCGATAATATTTTTAGTATACTTAGTGGTGCCTGCTACTCTTGCTGAAGATGTCAGCTGTAAGTATCAACAGGAACGTAAAATGAAATAAACGGTTTGAATAACAATTGATAGCGTTAATTTATATGCATTAATAACTGTTATTTCAGATCAAGCGTGTGTAGATAAGTACTCAAGAAAAGGCTACCAGCCCTGGCAGGAATGGTCAGATCATTACACTTGCCATCGGTACCGATGTGAAATCAGAGACGGAAAATATTTTATTGCTGCTGTGGGGTAAGAAGAAACTGTGTTCTTGGAGCTTTTAGTTATAAAATGGTACTTTGAGTATTGATAAATGATGTATAATTCCAGGTGCAGAAAACCAAAGATTCCAGAAAACGCTCTAGAATGCCATGAATATATTGAAGACGAAAATGTTGGTACGTAATAATTTCAGCACAGATATTTTTGCTCAGTGCTTTTTTTTTTCTTTGATAAAACTGATGTGATAAAATACATAGTTGATTAATACTTTCAGAGTTCCCAACTTGCTGCGCAAGATTGCGATGCGTTGTCGAGGTCAATGGTGAAAGAATCGTCCAAACGAGAGGTCAGCCTGGAGAATTATTCCCTGACAAGTAAGACAACTGCAACTCTGTATATTCACTCCGACTCGATTACAATAAACATGTAAATTCGTTTTCAGACCTTGGAAAGGGCAGCAAAATGAGCCGAACCCTGCCGTGATAGGAATGGGTCAGGCCCCGGCCGTGAATGGCGAGCCTCAAGTTGTCCAATCAGCTCCAGGAATCTTCAGTGGCAGAGGACCAGGTAGCTTAACAATTTTTCCCTTGGGAGATAATGAATTGCTTAAAATTTCGTTGTTTGTTACGCTTTTTCTACAATTTGATTATATTTTTATGTTTTTTCTGGCGTGTTTGATTAATCTATTACTATTTTATTAATTTAGCCAACAATATTCCCAACAGCGGACAACAACGATATTAGTGGAAGAAGGTACGTAGACCCTTACCCAAATCAGCAAATACAGGATTCACCTCGGAAGAAGAGGTCCACGGTTCAGTCGGTACATCCCCTTTTTGATCGTGGTTTATTAGACCATGAACTTGTTGGCCATCAAGTCCAAGCGTTTAAAACTAGTGGCTACGCCCCAGAAAAATACACGTCGTATTTTTCTAAGAACGCCAAAGTTTTAAACAGCAAATATAATTTCAACTAATGTAAAGTTGGCTAGATAAAAATGTTTTTGAATGTTACAGTTTGAATTAAAATTTTTGGTTTGAACTGTTAAATTATACTAAATGCAATATGAGATATTTTGTAGAGAATTATTATTAAATTAAATTAGCAGTAGCATTAAGATAATGTATCTAAGTAAGACCTAAATAAATAGCATATACTAGATTTAAGTATACGAAACCCTCATAACTATCTATTTTTGTTGTTTTAATAAAGCAAAATAAAATAATTTATAAATGTTATTTTAATATAAGTAACCTTTTCGAAAGAAGTTTAAAATATATATGTATGATTATGACGTCAGGCTGTTAAAATAGTGCTGGTATTTTTAGGAAAGATTATAAATTTATCTAAGAAAATGATTAATTTTCTTTAAGTGTATTGTAATATTAATTAAAAACAATGATATAATAAAAGGTAGATAAGATACGTTCATATATCGTCAACTGAAAAATTGACCTTTTAGTTTAAACAAGCGCTACTGAACAGAGATAGAGCGACAAGCTTCGACAGCAGCGTGAGCGAGACAAGCTACACGAAACAGGCCCATTGGGCCTATATTTACAGGGCCGCGCGCGAGGAACGGGGTGCCGCATCTTTCTTTTGTTTTATCTAAGATTAAAAAGGCATTTAATCATCATTAACTAAAATGTTGGTAAAATTATCAACGAAGAACTGCCATTAGAAATGAACGTCATACGACCAAATTAAAATTGATTTGAGATAAAAAATATTAGAATAAGAATCTTATAAGATCATTTGATAGTAAAATATATATAAGACTATCTTTTGCCCGCGGCTTCACCCGCGTTAAATTAGTTTTTGTGTACTCCTATACAATCTGCCAATATTTTTCGGACTGTTACCTACAGTATAGTAAAAACGGACTAGTAAGCTATCCTCACTCACAGAGATGTCGCCCGCGCGGCTTATATGTGTGCGAGCCTGCACGTACGAACCACAGCATGCGCACAACGACAATATCTCAGGCTGTTTCTGGCGGTGTGACTAGAGTCGGCTGCGCTCCGCAGTCGCGCTTGCGTACGCCGCCGCGCGCCGCCGCGCCGCCGCGCCCCGCCGCGCTACAAAACAGATAGAGGCCGTGCGCCGTTCGTCACATCGGCATCGCCGCTAAATAAATTGACAACCCTGCAGCAATAGCCATTTACGGCGCGGGAGTTGTTCTACTATTCCGTTTTTACAATGCCTACGGTAAACATAGCTGGTGAAATATGTGTGTTATGTGCCTCTGTGTTTCCCATTTTGTATGTCTCTTTTATAGCTTTTCAATGGGAACTGATTTATGGTATAAAAAGTAGCACATGTCCTATTCAAGGTCTAGAACTACATTTATGCAAAATTTCAGCCTAATCGATTCAGTAGTTATGGCGTGAAAGAGTAACAAACATCCATCCATCCATCCAAACTGTCGCATTTGTAGCATTAGTGAGATATTTGGTGATACATAATCGAAATGCTATTTAGGCCTTACCCCTGGTGCATGATAATCTTACAGAGTGATTTTAAACTTCAGTATGTTGTCAGAAAGTCTACATTAGTAGTTTTTCTGGATTTTCAAAAAATTATTTGATGTAGGAGTTATTCACCTGACAACGGAAAATAAACCATGTTTTCTTGATAGAACAGTAATTTTAGACCTAAAACTGGAGCCGTTTAGACATAAAACGAATTAATAACTTAAAAAGGCATCATTTTCAAAAATTAAATCTATCGAGTGAAATGTGTCCAACCAATGTAACCGATCTGACAACCGGAAGACAAAGGTCTGTAAAAACACGTGTCCAAGTTTTACATTGATCAGATAAGTAGTTGACTCAGCATATTAAAACAAAAACTGTTGAAAGACCAAAGGCATGCCACGGAATAAGGGCGGATCCAGAGGGGGGGCACAGGGGCACATGTCCCCCCCTCCCCCAGACGGTTCAAATAAAGCAAGGAACTGGGAGGTTAACACTATACCACTATAATAATATTAGTTTTTTTTGTGGCATGCTTCAAGTTTGACAGCAGAAGACACTTTCAAAGGACACTCTTTTTGTGCCTCGTTCTAGGACCCGTGATCCTTTCTAGGGTTCCGTACCCGAAGGGCAACCATATTAATGTCACTCCACGTTGTCTGTCTGTCTATCCATCCATATGTCATGGGTCTCTAGCTTGCAGACGGAATGAGTTACTGATCTAAAATTTGGATATGTTAAGTAAAATGTTGACCCAAAACTGAATATTGATTTAAAAAAGATTTTTTTTTGCCTCTGTATTTTGGGTGTAATTGTTTAGAACTCATTAAGTAGACTACAAATGAAGTTTTAATTTTATTTATTATAAATAAAGGAATTGGGAGGGGGGGGGGGGCATCAAAGTTGTCAGTTTTAGAGCATTTTTGTTATGTGGTCTATCGCAAAAACTATTCTAGTAAGGAATTTGAAATGAAATGAAATACTTTATTTTTGCAATGTAGGTACATAAATACACTTAGCGTCCACATATTACGTCATTTGAAATTAGGGGGGAGGGGTCTGGTCTGCGGATGACGGTAGTAAGACGCAGAAGGGGGGAGGGGTTGGCCAAAATTGACGTCATCCTTAAAACCCTGAAATATTACAAATACTAGCTTTTTTATCATTAGTTATTAACAGTACTACCTATATATCATGCATAAAAGAAATATTTAAAAAGGTCAAAGGTTGATTCCAGAGAAAATATAAGGCAAAGATGTTTTTTCCTGATTTGAGATAGAAACATATATTTACATATTGTTAAAATACCTATATATTTCTTAAATATATTTATCATGAAAATAATTGTTAAATAAAAACTATCATGATGGAAAAATTATTTTCGTGACCGTTACAAAGTAGGGTCTATCAGTAACCAAACAATTTTTGTGAGAGGTAAATACGGTATATAAGAGATAATTACGGTAGGATGATTTTAGCTGGGGGGGGGGGGGTCAAAGCTCGGCAAAAATCGATCACGTTAATACGGCTCCTTATCGCACGTTAAATTTACTGCATATTATGTGCCATATAAAGTATTCAAACAACAAATTACTGAAAACGCCGATTCTTAATACCTATACTATAGGTTTAGGGTTACGTCCCAGAATACTCGACCAACTTAACTTCGCAGTTGTGTTTCATACATTTTGTAAGTACTGATAAGTTTGTCATTTTTATTCAAATCATTTAAGTCTGTTAACTTATTTAAATGGTACGGAACCCTCAGGGCGTGAATCTTACTCGCACTTGACCATTTTTTTTAATGATAGTTAAAGAGTAACAAAAGAGTTTATCAAATAACATTATGTCTCCCAGGAAAATATGCAGAGACTGCTGATCTGCAATTGCGACGATCCTGACACACTACTTTCACTTCTTTTTTATCTATCAATTGAGTCATACGTCCTAGGACGTATGCTGAACAAAATAGCGATATAATAAAGAAGAGCTATTTTATATATAGGTTGGGGAAAAACTCTTTTCGCAAATAGTATGTATGAACTTATAATAAAATCTCTTTGGCTATACCATTTGTATCTGACTGGTTTTGGTATTATTAAAAAGTTTAAATTTTAAAAAAGATTGTTGTGATTCAACTTCCTTTAAAAAAGATAATTCCAAATTCAAATTAGGTAAAATGTGTGATTTTCATTTGTTTTTCTTACTGTTAAGATGAGTGAATGTAATGAAGAAATTCGATACATTTTAAAATTTTACTACAAAAAATGTAAAATACAACGCAAGCCGCGAAAAAAATTTGTGATGTTTATGGACCTAGTGCAGTGTCTGTGAGAGTAGCACAAATTTGGTTTAAGCGTTTTCAGTCCGGAAATTTTGACGTCAAAGATGCACCTCGCTCTGGGCGCCCTGTTACGGATAAAATGGATGCCATTTTTGAAAAAGTGGAGCAAGATCGGCATATCAGTAGTTACGATGTAGCTAAAGAACTGGGGATTGACCACAAAACAGTTTTGGCGCATTTGAGAAGTATGTGTACACAAAAAAGCTCGATATTTGGGTGATTCATGAGCTCACTGAAAGAAATTTAATGAACCGTGTACTCATTTGTGATTCTTTATTATGACGTAATGAAACCGAACCATTTTTGAAAAACCTGATAACATGTGATGAAAAGTGGAACACGTACGACAAGAACATGCGAAAAAGGTCGTGGTCAAAGGCTGGTCAGGCTTCACAGACTCTGGTGAAACCCGGGCTATCTCGCAACAAGGTAATGCTGTGTGTATGGTGGGATTGGAAGGGCATTTTTCATTATGAGCTGTTACCGCCAGGCAGGACCATCGATTCTGAACTCTACTGCGAACAACTGATGAGATTAAGGCAAGAAGTTGAGAGAAAGCGGCCGGAATTAGTAAACAGAAGGGATGTGGTTTTTTATCATGATAACGCTAGACCTTACACATCTTTATCCACTCAGCAAAAATTAAGAGAGTTTGGCTGGGACGTATTAATGCATCCGCCGTATAGTACTGACCTTGCACCTTCAGATTTCCACTTGTTTCGGTCTCTTCAGAATTCTTTAGGCAATGTCAGGTTAACATCACGAAAGGACTGCCAAAACCACTTGTCGCGGTTTTTTGATCAGAAGCCCCAGAATTTCTATAGCAATGGGATCATGTACAAGATGGCAGAAAGTTATCGAACAAAATGGCACCTACATACTTTAGTCAAATGTAAATAAACTTTATTAAAAAATGTTTTGAATTTTCATATAAAAAGCGAAGAAACTTTTTCCCCAACCTATAGTATCAGGAAGGGCTTGACACGACTGACCCCAAAAAAGGAGTGTATTGTTTTCAGGGTTTATGTACTTCTTAATACCTGAACCTATTTCGAAGTGTGTGGCATCGTTAGAATCCTTATATAATATCTTGAGTGGAATAGGCTATTCACAAAAAATAATAAACAATAAAAAATATATAAAAATACGATTGCCAGAAGCGATATTTAGTTCTGATTTCAGTGCAGTCGGGGGACTATTACATTGGATACGTGTTGTTTTGTATGTCTCCCAAAATCCAAATTAAATATCTAGTCGTGTTTTTTAATACTTTTATTATTTATGTTTATTAATGAAAGTCATACGTACTAATCTTATCTGTTCGACGTCCTAATAATTTGGTGAGCGGTATAGCAGGAAATAAGAAAAGAAAGGGAAGACAATATTGTCAAAACTGAATAAGTAAAGCTAGTTATTAATTATATCCTCAGATAAGGTGTTAGTTTTCTAAGTAGCTTTTGCTTTCGGCTTCGTCCGCGCTGACCCCCGATTTTTATTATTATTAAATCATTGTAGGCGTAGCGTTATCTAGCAGCACAGTACTAGTAAATTTAAATTTATTTTCAATTTAATGCATACTCTATATTATCGAGTGAAATTATTACTTACATATCTATTTTTTCAACAATGAAAATCCTTTCCAAATGCTTTCAGTAGTTTTATCTGAATAATGAAATTAATTATTTAAATATTTGTATTTTTTGCACTTAACGTATCTTTTTTTGCCATTTACGGAAAAAATGTCGTAGGGTGTAACAACAAAAATAAATAAATGGGAGGTTGGCGTGTGATGTCATGTTATTATATTAATTCTTAATTCTTTATTGTACACAGTCAAGGGCGTAGCCAGGATTGTATATAGGGGCTGCAGACAAATAAAATCCTAGATTATATTGTTTTGATCGTTGTTTTTAACATAGGTAGTTTCACATGAACAGGGAAATTCTTAATTAGATATTATTGACCCTTATAAGAAGCGTCGTAAGCTATTAAGCTCGTCAGAATCTGGGGGCACGGTAGTTCACGGTAGTTCTCGAAGCAGTTCAGGCCATTTTCGACCCCCTATAAAGTCGTTGTGGATAAAATTAGAAGCCTAAATTTTCGGTAACCCAGCGGGCATTATATAAAACGATATATTTCAAATTTCATTCAATTTGAACCAGTAGTTTAAGAATTATAATTAGTCAAAGTTTCTCAATTTTGTCACTCACTCACTCACTCACTCACTGACTGACTGACTGACCGATCATCAAAACTCTAAGGCACTTCTAGCAGACATAGAAGCTTCAAATTTGGAATACAATTAGTGTTTAGTATAAATTAAGTAAAAATTATAATTTTGTATAAATCGAGGAAAAACTAAAATATTTGGCAATTTCGGTCCAGTGCTCTAGATACACCAACTGCATATATAACTTTGTAATCCTATAGAATTACAAAGTTACATTTTCATTTGTAAGTAGAAGGTATCGCAAAGCAAAAAAAAGTAGGACTATCCACAAAAAGAAAAGGGATGCCATCGAAAGCAAAACTTGTAAATAAAACCAAGTCTCGCAACTTAGTTCTTCTACCGTAAAAAGTTGTGAGATCCATGTAAATCCAAGTCGGTTAATTTATTCAGTCCCTACTTATGGGACCTTATTACATAATTAGCTAACCTAACAACATCTTATAGTGACCATATCAATATTAAAAATATTTTATGTTTTAAATAAATATATTGACTTGGCAATCGCACTAAATAATATAATTTAATATAATATGTATTACTTGTCAGGCACATTGTATTTTGTATTTTCATCAGAATAAATTAATCGACTTGGATTTACATGGATCTCACAACTTTTTACGGTAGAAGAACTAAGTTGCGAGACTTGGTTTTTTACAAGTTTTGTTTTTGATGGCTTACAGTTTACCAGCGAACGATCGCTTCTAAGTGGGGGGCAGCTGCCCCTCCCTGCCCGTACCTCGCTACGCCCTTGTACACAGATCAATTATATACCTACATTGTTTGCCTTAAATGTAATGTACAGTGGCGAGCTTATCTTTAAAATGAGATTTCTTCCAGCAAACCAAGCCTGAAATGGAATATTTTATTAGGTAGGGTAAACATAATGTGCACATAATAAATAACTTTATAAAAATAAATTAGATAGGTACTTACTAATTAACCTATCCAACGAAACCAAGTTATAATAATATGTATGTACTAAGAATACCTATACGATAAATACAGAAGCATACTACACATACCACCCCATCCATCCATCAGCCTGTTTCGTCCACTGCTGAACATAGGCCTTTCCAGGATTTTGCCACTCTTCGCGGTCCTCCTGGAAGAAATACCCATACTCACACACGCTGGGCAGGCGGGTTGGTGAGCGCGGTGCCGAAACCCTTGCACCAATGACGCCGCTGCCCGTCACCACTCTATATTTTTTAGAAAGAAAAATATTAAATTAGTAATAATAGGTAAGTACTTTTATATTGTTTCGATTCATGCTTTTATTAATATTTCATTTTAGATCAACAAATATTCAAACCGCTGAATCTGGATTAACTGTAAGGAATGCAATAACCCAGAGCCCATACGTTTATGAACCGCTATCGCTACCAGCGACAAATGTAGCGTCGGGTAAGTGGCTGTCATTTTTATTTAATTATATGAGTCCTTGCCTGCTTGAAGATATTCTGTTCATTATGTAATGATTAGTAATAATAATGGCGTGCGAGTGTGCGGCGAATGTGATGTGAGCAACGATACATATCCAATAATCAGAGTGGGTGTCATTTGACTCAAACAAAGATTGGTTTCTTTTTCCACAGTTGGGGTGACTAATTTAAATAATAATGCACGGAAATATAGAGACTTACACTCAAACAGAGATGAAGTGACTGAAACACCCAGTATGTTGCTGTTGTTTGAAGAAGAACCTAATGAGTATCATCAATTACAAAGAAGTCAAGAACCCGAATTCTACGATGCTCCTGACAGCAGCATTTTGTATTTTTTACGTAACGCATAAAAATGAATTCGGATCCGTGGAAATATACCTACTACCCATACAAAGTTTAAATACTTGTACACACTAATAAACTCTCTCTTTTATTTTACTACATAAATAGATTAGGTCAATTAACATATATTCTTGTATTTTATGTAAAAATGGAATTAGTATTACAAGAAAATGGCCAAAGCGCTTTTACTGAAAATGAGAGACCAAATAAAAATGAAATCGAACGCAGCTGAATTAGTTGTAAGCTTTTGCGGGCGGGCGGCCTTTGCCCTTTTTTCGCGACGGTTGGGACACTGAAAAAACAAAAAGTCATAATTGATTTCGTTTCGTTTCGTGTTCGTATCGTACTCTACAAATGGCAAAGTTTTTGTTATTTTACGTTACCTACATATTGGTTTTATGTACTAATCAGTGAATTGTGTTGTCCATCATTCAGGGAACATAATATTTAATCTTTGTTTATCCAACACACAATCTTTAGGCGTTGCTAAGTGGCTGTAAAATGTGTAACAACAGATCAGACCTAGGTCTCTGTTGTAAGACTATGTACAGTCAGCAAAAGGTAAAGGTATACAGGCCTATCACAAACACTTTGATCCTAAGACCCACAGGTAAGTGATAGACGAGATAAGGTATATTAGGTCAATACATACACACATGTACTATTGATCAAAGAGCAAATCAAGATCAATCAATCAAGATTAAGATCAAAGTTTTTGCGATGGGCCTTTATATGATATTGTATACCTTTATCTTTTGCTGACTGTACAAAAATATCAAAGATAGACTAGAGACTTTGTAAAAGCTAGGCGTACCCAACCAGTTTTAGTAGCAACTTGCTAGATAAATAGAGATGGAACCTCAGAAGCCATTTGCCTGCACAATTTTGGATTGTGGTATGGCATTCACCAACGAAGATCACTTGCATGTTCACACCAAAAAACATGACATGTCGCTGCAACTGGGCTCCGAACAGAAGGGCAATTTTGTTGGTAAGTGATGTACCTTTATGGTGACCTTATTTTATAGTATACTAGTCTCTCGCCCGCATTTATTTAATCTGTGCCTTGTTTTCGGCTCGGGCGTTATTTTATGAATCGAAATACAATCTTTTATTGGAGAAAGTGCAAAAAGCTTTCCTTCGATTCCTTTACAAAAGGATTTACGGTTACTATCCATAATAATAATCCGTTAAATACCCACGAGATGGGAAACGGAGTCGAGGAAGACAAAATATTAGATGGGAGGATGAAATCAAACTGACAGCAGGTCCATACTGGAGGAGAGTCACCCAGGACAGACAACAATGGAAATCGTTGGAGGAGGCCTATGCCATTAGGCACACTGAAATTAGGGACACTATGTAAAAAATACTGTGATTGAAAAACTGATATTTCAGAATAAAAGGCTTTATTATTATTATTATTATAAATACTCTTAGGCATGCTAAGTTACAACTCATTGGAGGTTAGACGTAACTGCGAGCAGTTGGTAATGGTGAGCCGAATTTTGCATGGGGATACTGATTGTCCGCATCTTGTAAATGAAGTCTGTCATTTCCTTGTACCAGAAAACTACCTGAGAGTTCGGAAACATGCACTGTGAGCCGTACCGACATCAAGAACAACCGCTCGCAGTATGACACCTCTCGTACGAGTGCAGACTTCTCTTAATGCACTGTTGTCGTCTGAACCACAGTGTGATTTATTTAATGTCTGTAATTAGAAAATGTATGGCATTCTGGGAGAGAGAATTGTAAAAGATTTTATTTAGGAAAGCTCCTAAAGTTGCAGGCATGACAGATAATTTTTAGTGTATACGGTATAATCAGTTTATACCAAATCTACCAACTAATAGTGTTTTAGTAATAGATAATGCACCATACCATAATAAATTATTAGTTAAACCCGGGAAATCAAACACTAAACCACAAATTATAGCTTGGTTGCAGTAACTTAACATTCCTCATAGCCCACTCATTGAAAATTGATTTATATATTGTAAAAACACATAGAGGTACTCAGAGTTAGCTATTGATTGCATTATGGAAGAACATGGCCATACCATTTTACATTTTTGCACTTGATGAAGTATTTTATTTTCGTTTATATTTTTATAAATTTCTGTGGTATACTAGGTATATACATATCGAAAAGGAGTAAATGTTATTATTATTTAAAGGAAAATATTTTCACAGCTCTATATTATAGTTCACACGGAAATTAAAAGAAAACAACAATAAAGAACTTGGTTCTGAATTCAAATGATTATACACAATAAATTGAATAATTGACAGACATGGATATTAAAATTAGCATGCGTTTTTATTCCGAAATGCGATGACTACCGAGAGACATTAAGAAAATAGAAGCACTGTACATAAAGGCACACAGACAAAAATTCTATAAATGGTAGTTTTGGCTCCAGTTCATTACAATACAAATGTAATAAAAAAACTAATTAATAACCCATTTCATTTAAATTTTTTAATAATATTCTATGTACAGACACAACTTTTTGGGTTCTGTACTCCAACAAAGAACCCTTGTAGTTTCGCCATGTCCGTCTGTCCGCAGCTTAGCTCAGAGACTATTAGTTCAACAAAGCTGTAATTTGGCATGGATATACATATTAATCGTACTCATTTATTCATAATTTATCATTACATGTCAAATTGTATCATTAATAATATTTAAAACAAATTACAATAATGGAGTCAAACTTAAATGTCACAGTTATATAATACAGGTATATAAGTAAGTATAAACATTGCTTACATATTTCAAGAACATCATTCTTATATATGTAACATCATCCGATAGGTACTCTTTTACAGAATAGTATGCAATCACGCCGATAAAGTGGTAATTTTTTTTTTTTTAATGGATCCTTCCATACTCGTAAATTAGGGTGAATGTCTTTTTCTCGTCTATTCCATAGTGTGTGGTATCGTTGGATAGGTAGTTTAAAAACATTGTGGGTGTGTGAAACCCATTTTTCAATTTAAGGATCGGTTGGCGAAATATTAAGCTTTTTAGTGCAAATTTTTGTTAGGATTAAGTGTCCCCCGGGGCTAAACGGTTGTTTATGAATATGTGAAAAAATTGACAGAACTAGTTTAAATAACGAAGTTAAAAAGGAAACTATAACAGCTAAGTAGGTTTAGTTTACAGGTTTACGAGTATATGTAGCACCAAACTTTTAGTCCCCTTTAAACACGACAAAATGTATGGGCCGTTCTTCGGAAGAGCAACTTCCGAGCGGACTAGAAGTTTGTCGCGATCTTTATTAGTAAAGCCAAGTTATAAAATGGACTGGGCAACTACGGAACCCTACATGGCCGGTTTTTATTACTTTATTATTAGTATAGACTTGATTAAAAATTATAGGGTCTATAATTAAGATACATCGTAAATTTTATATAAAATTGTACTCCCGTCAAAAAATGTAAAAGACACATATAGTATATACATAATGATCCTCTTATTCTTCTTTTATAGGACACGGCCAAAATTATAGCTTAAAACGGGACATCCTGTCAAATCTAGGTGGTCACCTTATTACCTATTTATTACTGACTAGGTTTTGCTAACCACTGTCCTAATTTGATTTTCAGAAGTTATTTTGAGTAAAATAATTAACTAGATTCAATTTACAACTAATAAAATTATAGCTTAAAACGGGACATCCTGTCAAATCTAGGTGGTCACCTTATTACCTATTTATTACTGACTAGGTTTTGCTAACCACTGTCCTAATTTGATTTTCAGAAGTTATTTTGAGTAAAATAATTAACTAGATTCAATTTACAACTAATAAAATTATAGCTTAAAACGGGACATCCTGTCAAATCTAGGTGGTCACCTTATGTAGTACCTATTTATTACTGACTAGGTTTTGCTAACCACTGTCCTAATTTGATTTTCAGAAGTTATTTTGAGTAAAATAATTAACTAGATTCAATTTACAACTAATAAAATTATAGCTTAAAACGGGACATCCTGTCAAATCTAGGTGGTCACCTTATTACCTATTTATTACTGACTAGGTTTTGCTAACCACTGTCCTAATTTGATTTTCAGAAGTTATTTTGAGTAAAATAATTAACTAGATTCAATTTACAACTAATAAAATTATAGCTTAAAACGGGACATCCTGTCAAATCTAGGTGGTCACCTTATGTAGTACCTATTTATTACTGACTAGGTTTTGCTAACCACTGTCCTAATTTGATTTTCAGAAGTTATTTTGAGTAAAATAATTAACTAGATTCAATTTACAACTAATAAAATTATAGCTTAAAACGGGACATCCTGTCAAATCTAGGTGGTCACCTTATGTAGTACCTATTTATTACTGACTAGGTTTTGCTAACCACTGTCCTAATTTGATTTTCAGAAGTTATTTTGAGTAAAATAATTAACTAGATTCAATTTACAACTAATAAAATTATAGCTTAAAACGGGACATCCTGTCAAATCTAGGTGGTCACCTTATTACCTATTTATTACTGACTAGGTTTTGCTAACCACTGTCCTAATTTGATTTTCAGAAGTTATTTTGAGTAAAATAATTAACTAGATTCAATTTACAACTAATAAAATTATAGCTTAAAACGGGACATCCTGTCAAATCTAGGTGGTCACCTTATGTAGTACCTATTTATTACTGACTAGGTTTTGCTAACCACTGTCCTAATTTGATTTTCAGAAGTTATTTTGAGTAAAATAATTAACTAGATTCAATTTACAACTAATAAAATTATAGCTTAAAACGGGACATCCTGTCAAATCTAGGTGGTCACCTTATTACCTATTTATTACTGACTAGGTTTTGCTAACCACTGTCCTAATTTGATTTTCAGAAGTTATTTTGAGTAAAATAATTAACTAGATTCAATTTACAACTAATAAAATTATAGCTTAAAACGGGACATCCTGTCAAATCTAGGTGGTCACCTTATTACCTATTTATTACTGACTAGGTTTTGCTAACCACTGTCCTAATTTGATTTTCAGAAGTTATTTTGAGTAAAATAATTAACTAGATTCAATTTACAACTAATAAAATTATAGCTTAAAACGGGACATCCTGTCAAATCTAGGTGGTCACCTTATTACCTATTTATTACCGACTAGGTTTTGCTAACCACTTTCCTAATTTGATTTTCAGAAGTTATTTTGAGTAAAATAATTAACTAGATTCAATTTACAACTAATAAAATTTAATAAAATTTACGTTATCGTTTTCATACAAGTAAGGTTTTTGTTTCATAATGGTGAAATGTATACACTGGCGGACAAAAAATGGACTCAAGCATTGTTGTCTTACATTCAAGGAAATAACCCAATCATACAAACATAAACGTATACAGTATGTATATCATTTTAAAGGTATAGACCTCCACCTTTGAATAAATGTATTTTGGTTTAAAAGTATTATTATATTTTATCACACGTATTAAACATGTGAATATTATTTAAGTTATTTTTATGTTATAAAGCCCTAGATAATGCTTATAAGCGAAACCGGTCGGGTGTATTAAGTTAAATTATAATCCTGTGGACAAGTACAAGTGTCTTATTTAACAAGATGTATAATAAGTTCCACCAAGTGCCGACTATCACAACCATCAACATTTTAAAAGTATTCGCTATACAAGATGTGAAGTTTATTTACAGTATTTGAACAAGTTTCAACCTCGGATAGATACGTACGCGTTAAGCGCTTTTTAATCCCGTTAAAAAGGCATGCTATTTTTTTTTTCCTCACTTGTTTACAGAATTTCAACCTGTTTACACCTACCCTAATTACCCAGTGATTACGTCATCCGAAAATGGACACCACGCCATTAGAGGCCACTCAAGTGCTTGCCCTATTGCGATTGGGGCGGAACCAAGAAGACCGGCGGCGTCATTCGGCCTGGCAGAAGAAGATGCACTTCTGAGCAAGATGACCGCTTAATTGTTTCAAGTTCTCTAAGAAATCGTCACATGACCGCAGTTGAGATCCAACAAGAACTCAGACAATACGAGATCGGACTGTAAGTCGGCGAACGATCGCTAGAAGACAAAAGAAAGCTAACCTGACACCAAAAAGACCAGAAACCGGGCCCCAACTGACCACAGCTCATCGGCAAGCGCGACTTGAATTTCAATTTCATGGACCTTGGACCAATGGCGCTCCATTGTGTTCTCTGACGAGTCCCGAATGTGCTTGCATGGCAACGACGGAAGATCACGGGTCTACAGAAGACCTGGGGAGTGCTACGCGCAGTGCTGCATCACTGAAACCGTTGCCCACGGAAGAGGTTCTGTCATGGTGTGTGCAGGCATTTCGTTGGATGCAAAGACCGACTTGGTTTTTGTGAATGAAGGGACCGGCAGGGGTGGTTTTACTGCTCATTGAAGATATTCTACAGCAACATGTATGCAGAACTATGCAGGATTTATCGGCGATAGCTTCGTGTTAATGCACGATAATGCGAGGCCACATGTTGCTGTAACGGTGCGGCAATACCTAACCGAGGTGAGGATACCTACATCGGACTGGCCAGCGCGAAGCCCCGACTTTAATCCCATTGAGCACATGTGGGGTGAGGTTAAGGGCGTTTATCCCGACTTTGTCTCTTTTCAAATTAATTTTAAAAAGCGACGATTCAATTTAGCAAAAACATATGTCATATTTCAATATTTGATTTTAATATTTCAGCTGTTTGATACACGATTGCTTACACTTTCCTCGATCCGATTAAATCGCAAAGATAGGTCTAAACTTCGATCTAAATATCTTTGCATTTCAGCTATACAATAAAACGTATACTAGACTAAACGTCGTGAAAAATGTGATATAAAACGGCCATCATATTAAAAACCTATCCCTCTAATTACAAAATAATAAATAAAAACACCTCGAAACCGCGAGTTTTCTAAGCGGCCCGCTTCCGCTGAGCAGGATAAACATGTGAAAAATGAAAGCGTTGGAGCAGGACAGATTTCTCTGGATAACCTCGCCTTAAGAGAAGAGTAACAAAGTGAAATCCAGCTCCTGCGTCACTCAGTGACTTGAAGATTGCGATGACGGAAGAATGGGATGCCGTTCCATAGACAGCAGTTTTCGAGCCTTGATTAATTTATGCATTATTCACTTAACAAATTACAGCCTCTATAGCAAATTCTTTAAGACAAAAATGCATTTAATCAAAGGGGGAGGCCTATTACCTTTAAAATTATATACATAGGTAACACTAAAAGTTTCCGGAACTGGCCACTTACATAAACAATATTTAAAAATTTATTGCAACATTTGAAAATAGAACTCTTTGGCTGTAGAATGCAGTTTGTTTCATCTGACTGTCTTTTGTTTTTACCTTGTGGCGCCATTTAAAAAATTGTGTGTCTGCATCAACATGGATTTAACTCGGGAAAATTTTCGTAGTATGATTTTCTACGATTTTAAGTGTAATTTGACAGCTCAACAGAGCATCGCTCGGCTTGAAACAGCTTTTGGCAATGAAGCACCATGCAAGACGACTGTTTATAGCTGGTTTGCAGAATTCAAGCGTGGTCGTATCAATCTCAGTGACAAATCTCGCGATGGTCGGCCGTCCACCGCTGTGACCAACAAAAACATCGATGCTGTGCGCCGTATGATTGAAACAGACAGGCATGTGACCTACCATGAAATTCGCGCATCCTTAGAAATAGGCATGAGTCAAATACAATCAATCCTACACAAAAATTTGGGTGTGAGAAAGCTGTGCTCGCGGTGGATCCCACACAACTTGACCGAGGCTCAAAAAACGGACCGCGTCACTTGGTGCAGTGCCATGCTTACCAGATTCAACGAAGGTGCGTCAAATTTGGTGTGGGACATAATAACAGGTGACGAAACATGGATTTATTGCTACGACCCCAAAACAAAGAAGCAATCGAGCGTATGGGTCTTTCAAGATGAGCCGAAACCAACCAAAGTGGCGCGCGTGAAAAGTGCATCTAAGCGGATGATTGCTTCTTTTTTTAATAAAACTGGACACGTGGCTACTGTTGCTTTAGAGAATCGTCGTACCGTGAATAGTGACTGGTACACGACCATTTGTTTGCCGGAAGTTACTGACGAACTCCGTAAAAATAACCGTAAACGCCGTATCATCCTGCACCACGACAATGCTAGTTCTCACACGGCCAGACACACAAACGACTTTTTGAAGACGAAAAATGTAGAACTCATGAGTCATCCTGCATACAGTCCCGACCTGGCACCTTGTGACTTTTTTCTGTTCCCAAAAATTTAGAACCAATTACGCGGTCAACGATTTTCATCACCAGAAGAGGCTGTCGAGGAGTATGAAAAACACGTTTCAGAGGTCACCACAGGGGAGTGGCACAAAAGTTTTCAAAACTGGTTTGATCGAATGAAAAAGTGCATAGACGCCAAGGGAGATTATTTTGAAAAACAATAAATTAATTTTGTACCTTTAATAGTATATTTTCATATTCATTCCGGAAACTTATAGTGCGTCCCACGTACATATTATGTAAGTTTATGCTTTGCTTGAATGATTGGGTTATTTCCTCGAATGTAGGACGACAATGCTAGTTGATTTTTTTCTTCACCGGTTTATAAAACACTCAGTTAATTTTGTTCATTCAAGCTATTAAATAATTAGTTTATAATGAATCAGATTAAAGTAAATCAGAAATAAACTATCATAACTTGGGCTTGAAAGCGGTAGAATGAAGACGTACAGCAAAACATAGCATAGGCCGATTTTGTGTCTGTTGGACTGATGACATGAAAGACGTTGCTGCTGGGTAAGGACGACGGGGAACCACTAAGAGCGGTGAAATCTTGGAACAGCCTATGACCAGCAGTGGGCGATGACAGAAGATATAACCCGTGCGGATAAAGAAACCATCTATAAATGGCTGACGGTCTCATGCTATCTCGCTCACATCGTCGCTCTGTCTATACTCGCACAGCATGGTACTACTACGTACAAAAAAATGCCGAGGTATGTTTTAAATTCTTTATTGCATACAGAAAAACAAGTACAGAATAAAGTAAAATAAATAAATGTTCTCGGGATAATGTTAACTATTTAAAAGTTTATTCAATAAAATAAACAGTTGCTATCAGCACTCTATATACTTCCTAAAATATATTCAAAATTAATAAATGAAATATCGTTTGGCTGCCGCTTGACTTCTTTTGCTGACGCTACTCTAAGTACCAGTCGCCATTTACAGATTGTTTCTTTAACCGCACGGGTTATACTTTGAAAGTTTAGGCTTTAACTTTGTTTAACATTCTTCATTTGACCTTTATTTATAAGTGTGAATACCCTACTTTTCTGTTTTCTTAATCTCTCATGTGTCAGTGTCTCATGGGCTAGCCGTGATGCACAAAGATTTTCAAATAGCGAAAACCCTTGGACAGCCCCAACATATTCTTTCGCAAATTCATTGTTTGGGAACAAGGGACAGGATAAACATGAAAAACATTTAGTATGGAGAGAATATGCGTGTTTGCTGCTTTGGGAAAGTTGTCAGTTCAGTGGATGATGTAGTATAACATATAAGCAGAAATATAAAATGAAATTCATTATTTCTTCAACTAGTCGCAAAGGCAGGATGCTAATAAAATTTTCTGACACATATTTCAGCAGACCAGACGCCAACCCCGACGCGGTTCATCAGGAACTGCGAGGAAGTGGGTCTCTTCCAGGAGCTGCAGAATGTGAACCCTTTCGACGAAGGGTTCAAGAGAGCCATGGAGACTAAGTGAGTTCAACATTACGTGTACATAGTATCTATCTTCTGTCTGCATTACAAAATAAATAGTTTGGGCAAGTGCGAGTCGGACTCGCGCACGAAGGGTTCCGTACCACCACACAATACGGGTACGGAACCCTAATAACATACAAATCAACAATAAGATTCTATAGCAACATTAAAGCGACAAAAAACAAGACGCTAAAATGGTAGCGCCTGACAAATAATTCAGCACCCTCTGAGAATGAAACTCAGTTTTATTATACGTTGTTTTATTTTGCCCGAAAATTTTTCTAAATATTTTTCTTGACATTTGTTTCCAATTGATCTTTTACATCTTGTTATTACCTACTTAATTAATATTTAGAGTATTCAATGCTATGGACTTCTATTTATATCTATTATTGAACGAGCGAGCGCAGCGAGCAAGTTCTCCGAGTCTACTAGAACAATCCGGCGTTTGTATGTATGTATGTATGAATATTTGTTCGACGATAACTCGAGTATCGTTGATCGGAATGTCATGAAATTTGGCAGACGAGTAAACAAGGCAACAAGAATTTTCAAGTTGAAACATGAGCCAAATCGGTCAAGCGCGAATCGGGCGAGCGCGAGTTCACAGTTCGGGGTGAACTACCAGTAAATGGAAGTGTAAAAAAAAGTTGAAATCTTAACAATATATTAGGATACGTTAATTCTCCAGCTAGTCTAGCATAGCAAACCATATCGAGCTCGATAGCGCCTGATACAGTGCTCTGTCTCACTCTGTTGATCTACCTAAAGAGGGACAGACAGTGTATATCGAGCTGTCAAAGCTCTATATTGTCTACTATGCTAGGTACCCAGGGTTGCTATATCAGCTTCGCTCGTTCGAAAATATTTTTTACCCGATTTTGTCCATCTAATTTCTTTCTTCGTAATGTTGTTTTTGTAACGAAGTTCCCTATCGCACGGTACACTCCAGACACTCTACGAATGAGAGCTATCGCCAAAATAGTGTAAGATTTCGACCGTCACGACACTTTTGCTATTGTGTGTTTACAAGCGTATGTCTTTTGTTACAGCCAAAGTAATTAATCTAGTGTAGAAAGTGTGTCCCACAATTAATCAATTTTTTTATATATTTTTGATTCCAATAAAATTGAACCACGTAACATGCTAAAATTCCTAAAAAACACACATGAAAAATAAAAACAACATACTTCTCCCAACTAAAATCTGTTTTGATTTGTTTTTATCTCCAAAACTTAGTAACCTTACCGATTTCTATTTTCTACGATCCTTTCTCATACAAGTTCATGTATTCTTGTTGTTTTTGACATTAACCGTTAAATTCCAGGGCGGGGATCCTCTCTCTCGACGGAGCCATGTCTTGCTCTGACGACGTGCTCCACACGCCGCAGATGCTGCTCCCGACTCTAGGTGACAGCTTCACCGCCACCAACAACCGCAGCGATATTACTATTAGCAGGTGAGACACCTTCACTCTCTCTGTCTCTCTCTCGACGGAGCCATGTCTTGCTCTGACGACGTGCTCCACACGCCGCAGATGCTGCTCCCGACTCTAGGTGACAGCTTCACCGCCACCAACAACCGCAGCGATATTACTATTAGCAGGTGAGACACCTTCACTCTCTCTGTCTCTCTCTCTCGACGGAGCCATGTCTTGCTCTGACGACGTGCTCCACACGCCGCAAATGCTGCTCCCGACTCTAGGTGACAGCTTCACCGCCACCAACAATCGCAGCGATATTACTATTAGCAGGTGAGACACCCTCACTCTCTCTGTCTCTCTCTCGACGGAGCCATGTCTTGCTCTGACGACGTGCTCCACACGCCGCAGATGCTGCTCCCGACTCTAGGTGACAGCTTCACCGCCACCAACAACCGCAGCGATATTACTATTAGCAGGTGAGACACCTTCACTCTCTCTGTCTCTCTCTCGACGGAACCATGTCTTGCTCTGACGACGTGCTCCACACGCCGCAGATGCTGCTCCCGACTCTAGGTGACAGCTTCACCGCCACCAACAACCGCAGCGATATTACTATTAGCAGGTGAGATACCTTCACTCTCTCTGTCTCTCTCTCGACGGAGCCATGTCATGCTCTGACGACGTGCTCCACACGCGCAGATGCTGCTCCCGACTCTAGGTGACAGCTTCACCGCCACCAACAACCGCAGCGATATTACTATTAGCAGGTGAGACACCTTCACTCTCTCTGTCTCTCTCTCGACGGAGCCATGTCTTGCTCTGATGACGTGCTCCACACGCCGCAGATGCTGCTCCCGACTCTAGGTGACAGCTTCACCGCCACCAACAACCGCAGCGATATTACTATTAGCAGGTGAGACACCTTCACTCTCTCTGTCTCTCTCTCGACGGAGCCATGTCTTGCTCTGACGACGTGCTCCACACGCCGCAGATGCTGCTCCCGACTCTAGGTGACAGCTTCACCGCCACCAACAACCGCAGCCAATTTTCTAAAAAAACCGTTTCCCTCCCTGAGCTCCTAGGTTTCTAGCAAAAATTTTTATTTTAACAAGGTTAATCAATATTGAAACCCAGGATGTGGCAATTTATAAACACCTATATAGGTAATATTAAAAAGTCTCGGGTCATAAGTTCCATCCATCCATCCCTCAGCCTGTATCGTTCACTACTGAACATGCCTTTCCAAGATTTCGCCACTTTTGGTGGTCTTCATGAAAGAAACGCCCATACTCGCTCACGCTGGGCAGGCGGGTTGATGACCGTGGTGCCAAAATCCTCGCACCAGTGACGCCAACAAAATTCAAAAAGTTCATCCTTGGTTATTACTATTATTGACTCCACACTGTAACTCTTGGCCCGTTTTTTTAAACGCATAAAACATCTTCTGATTGGATAATTTTGTCCGCAGGTCATCTAGTGACGAATCTGGTGCAATCAGAGAGTATGAAACAACAACAACTATATCAAAACGGAACGAAGTGACAACCATCAGCCGCATCATTGGCAAGCAACAGGACATTTTGGACAAAATCACAACCACCGATGATGTCTCCATTGTCAGACATGAAGAATTAGACTCGAACAAAGATATTATCAATGAAACAGTGTCTTACACGAACAATATCATCCAAATACACAGCAACGTTGAAATAAGGAAAGAAAACCAAGAAATAATAAAGCAAAATAATCCAGTAGCTTTAATATCATACGCGGAACCAGTTGTTAAAGATAATGTTATAACTAAAGATGTAATGTTCACCGATAACACTAAGCTTCAGGTGCCTGATAAAATACCAATAATGAGTCAGAAATCAATAGATTTCGTTGTAGACAGCTTAACGTCTGACCCGATGTGTCACAGTGAAATAATCGATGTAGACAGAGACAAAGAATCTCCGTTAGTAAAAATACTGAAAAGGAATCACGAAAACGCTGTAAATAAGAAATCAGAAGAACCGAAAACAGTAGCATCTTCAAAAAGGACAGTGATCAAACTAAACGATGTTATAAAAGCGAACAGCGAAGATAAAAACAAGAAACGGAAAGTTACAAATGAAATAAAAAAGAAAGATGACTACG
The DNA here is from genome assembly GCA_910592155.1 of Ypsolopha scabrella. NCBI lineage: Eukaryota > Metazoa > Arthropoda > Insecta > Lepidoptera > Ypsolophidae > Ypsolopha > Ypsolopha scabrella. The sequence goes on along the minus strand of OU342989.1, from coordinate 2,049,609 downwards.
AAGTTTTGATCAAACTTCCAAATAAAACAGTTATTAGAATGAAAGCCATCGAAGAAGTTCCCGAAGAATGTCTTGTGATACCTGATGAAACTAAAGAAAAACTAAAGAAAGCTTTAATTAACAAAGTTGAAACTAAATTACACTCTGAACAACCTACGATCCAAAAAGTTGAACCCCAGAATTTGGTGCAAAACTGGTCAATAAATGGTGGTATGCCAATCACAAGCGGCACTCTCTACCCAGTAACTATTGTAAATCCAAACATAACACCAATCCTCCTCACAAACACATTGCAGAAGATACCAATACCGTTAGAAAACACTTTCAACACAAAACCAGAACAGTATTACAGAAAGACTGTCAAAAGAAAAGAAAGACAAGTCAATAATTTAGAGGAAATGAACATAATAAAGATTATAGATAAATCAGAAAACAGTACTAAAGTAAATAGAAGTGTAGACAATAGGAAAAATAATTTAAACATGGAGCGTATGGTAGGAGAAAGTTCGAACAGTGGTATACAGTTCGTAAATAGGTCTCAAAACAAAATGTACGAGGAGAAGTCGATGTTTTCCAAAAATTTCTTGGAAAGTCGAAGTGCGGCGTCTAGGAGATACAGGTATTAATTTTTTTATAATTTGGCTAAGTGCGAGTCCGACTTGCGTACAAAGGGTTCTGTACCTCCCTACAATACGGGTGCGGAACCCTAAAAACATGGATATACCATGTTTTTAGGGTTCCGCAAGGACAGCAATATAGAGTGAAATTAAATCAACCGACTAAGGATCACCGGTAAGTGATCAATAACTAGGTTCAGTAATCCTTTTGGCCAATTGCGAAAAATAATTGTTTTTGCTCCCTTACTGTTTGGACTAGTTTAAGTACAATTCTTAGTGCAGACACTAAAGGTGAAACAATTTTTTTTTTCGAATTTCGCCTGGAAGTTCGTTAAATCTAGTTCCTGATGACTAACCGGGTCTTCAGTATGAATTTGGTCGGTTGATTTAATTTCACCTAGTATACATGACAAAGCAACATCAAGGCTACAAAAAACAAGGCGCTAAAATGGTAGCGCCTCACAAAAAATTGGCATCTGCGTACGGAACCCTACTTTTTGTTATTTTTTATTTCAGTTTAGAGTATGTCCTACAATATGACTAAATTTAAAACTTGTATGTATTACCGTCTTTAAGTTATAGCCAAAACAAATAACGTTAAAATTATGCAACTTTTCGAGGTTTCTTGTATGGTGACCCACCTTAAATTTTTCTTTTTAATACTTTAGTATTTGTCGTGGTAGAGACCATATTAACACGTATTTTGTGAAAATTTCAACTGTCTTCCTAATACGGTTGAAGCTGTACACCCCTGTGACAGACGGACACACAGACAGCGGAGGCTTAGTAATAGGGTCCCGTTTGACACCCTTTGACCTAAAAACCTACGGAACCCTAAAACCATTTTTCGGTTTAGGGATCCGTTGGCGAAATATTAAGCTTTAAAGTGCTAATTTTTATTAGAGTGTGTCCCCCCTGCCGGCTAAACGGTTGTTTATGTATAGAAAAATAATAGAATAGAAAAAGCTTTATTTGATGTCACACAACTAAAATACAATATATGCAATAATAAACAAGACAGAAGTGACACCTAAAAGGCCTCCACTCAGCATGTGTCATGGCACCATTCTGTACCACGACGCTGGTCTTCCGTGGACACCTCGCACAGGGTACGTTGTTTAGCAACTAAAATAAGTAGCATCCAATAGCCTAATCCGTAGAATTACTGATGTGAGATGACAAAGTGATTACAACATTTGAGATGACAAATTGATTACAACATTTGAGATGACAAATTGATTACAACATTTGAGATGACAATTGATTGATTACATTACAATTATTACACACGTTTACAGAAAAACAAGACATACCGAAATGAAAATGAATATACTAGGTGAAATTAAATCAACCGACCAAATTCATACTGGAGACTCGGTTAGTCATCAGGAACAAGGTTTAATGACCCTCCAGGTGAAATTCGAAAAAAAAATTATTTTACCCGTAGAACCTGCACTAGGAATTGTACTTAAACTAGTCCAACCAGTACGGGAGCAAAAAAAAATATTTTTCGAAATTGGCCAAAAGGATTACTGAACCTAGTTCTTGATCACTAACCGAGTCTCTAGTATGAATTTGGTCGGTTGATTAAATTTCACCCTATATATATGTGCAAAATTCACAGAAGTGGTATATAAGTCACCGGCAATCTGTCTGTATAATTCAGGTATTGTATACAATACCTAGGTAATGTATACAATGCCTGGGGCGTCCGGGCAATGTATGAAATATTATGAATGTTATTGTTCGTTACATACTTTACCTAGGCAATGTATACAATTCCTAGGCATTGTATATAGTACCTGCTGGTCCATCGGCAAAGTGTAAAGTTATTACTAATCAATGGGATAATATTAAGTTCGCAGTCAAAATTAGTTTTTTGGAAGTCCTGTAGCGCAGACGAGAGCGTAGGTTAGGTATGGCGAGTCAAGCCACTAATACATAACCTTCATGGTTATTTTATTTATGACCACCCAGAAATACCATTTACCCCAAAAGACTAAGCTTTGTTCATAAACGATCATTTAAATATACCCTAATCAATTTCCCGCTCCCGCTCACGTCTTTTATATACATTACCTGCTGCGCATTCGGTACTGTATACAATACCTAGGCAAAGTATTAAATAAATAATATTTCATACATTACCTTACCTTAACCTTTTTGGCATTGTATACATCACCTAGGTATTGTATAAATACCGGATTATACAGATTGCCGGTAACATATATAGTTAATTTAAAAAGGAAAACTATCACAGCTAAGTAGGCTTTACAGATTCACGAGTACAGGTCGCGCTAAACTTTTAGTCCCCTCTAAACACGACAAGTATGGGCCGTTTTTATAAATGTATGGGACTAGAAGTTTGGGGCAATCTGTATTAGTAGACCAACTTATAAAATGTACCGGGCAACTACGGAACGATACAATTCGCGTGGCGCGACACGCATTTGGCCGGTTTATTTTAATTTTAAAAGATTGCTCTTATTACGTTTTCTTTGCGGCCCAGTGTATGTGTATTTGACATCTAGAAACCGTTTCAAAACGTGCGATGGTAGTGCGAAATTTCACCCGTTTAATAGAAAGAGACAGAGCTAAATACAATAAAGAGAGGGAACATCTGGGTTTGAAACGCTTGCGAGTGATTTCAGTGAGAAAAACGTTTTAGAACGGATCTGGGTGACAAACGTCAGTCTCAAATCTAATTCAAGGGCGGTAAACTGAAATTGCCTTTAGAAGTCACAAAAAAATATATATATAGATAAATGAGCTCTTTTACGAGCCTAATGCAACTTTCACAATAATATTTTTTTCTTTTTACTTTTTTCCCGTTTTAAATTATGAAAACATTTTAAAAGTTTTGAATTATGTCCAAAACCCGGCAAAACTCCGAAGTGACAATAATTGTCAGACAAACCTTAACGGTAGATATCCAGACAGCGTTAGAATTCGCACTAGCCGGTGGTGTGATTTTCACATCACTCCGAAGCGTTTCAAAACACTTCCGAGCAACTGTCAGGTAACAGTTCGGTTACCCTCGGTTTAATTCGGGTTAATTTTTGAACGCTCTAGGGTGAAATTCGCATCACTCAGAGTGAAATTCACTCGTTTCCAAACGGAACCTTAATGTTAAACCCATATTTCTCCCATAGAGAGCGATTAAAACGCACAATGGCGAGTCAGAAGCAAGAAAACCAACAATTGAAAGAGAACAATCAAAGACTACAACAAGAAAACGCCGCGTTGAAACTGCTACTTATAGAACATTGCAAGAGATGCGCGGACGCAGACGATTTGAGTATGTGCTCCCTTTTTCCCTTTTTTTTTGTTTCGATTGATACATTTGATCTCATTTTGTGGCGTCAACAAACTCCCGGCGGGTGTCAGAGGTGTTGATCCTGGAAGAAATGCCCATACTCACACAAGCTGGGCAGGCGGGTTGGTGAGCGCGGTGCCGAAACCCTCGCAAATTGTCGAGTGTGGACTTTAAATGCGAGTCACTGACGATTATTGCGTCCCAATGTGATGGGTGGTGGGCCTTATCGCCCTACTTCGGGCACAAATTGAACCAATAGCTAAACGAACTGTCCGAAGCAGACCGGACACAAATGCGACCTTGAAAGCTTTGGACCGGCGACCTCCAGGTTGCTGGTCAACATGCTGAACCACTGGACCACTGAGATGATCCTGAAACTGGGTAGAATAGGTAGTTAGAAACAAGGTTGAGACCCTGAAATTCGCAAACCTAAACGTTTGTTTCCCGCAATAATTTATTTATTTATATTCCACTATACACATACCTTCTGCAGGTGAAACATGCTGAACTGTAATTATATTTAACATCTTTTGTAAACCATGTTTGAAACAAGTAAATATTTCTATTTACAGAATTTATATTTGGGCTTGAATCCGTTCGGCCTCGTAGCCGGTCTTTCCCCTACCTCCCCTTTTCTGGTCGCTTGGTGCTCTGCAGTTACGTAATATTCAATTTATTGTTTTTCAGAAAACTTAACGAGCATCTCGCGGAGCAAAATACAGGATTTATGAAAGGGACTAGTTCAGTAATCAAAGCTTTATGTTTTTTTTTTATTTTGTTACATTCCACAATAACTTGAAATAAACAAGATCGAGCTATCGATAAATTCAGAAACCATAATTGTGTTTTATTCTATGATTAAGAGGCGGCTTACATTTTAATGCGAAACCCTAAAATTTCAAACGCCTAATTTACCATTTTAGCAAAGATTTTTAAATTGTTGAATAACTTTCGTATTAAATGGTAATGTATCACATTTGCAAATACTACTTTATGTTTCTTGTACCAAGATTTATTGTATTGAATAAAGCATAGAAGTTTTGCCGCCTGCACACCAACGTGCAAAAAAGCATAGAAAATTCCATGTCTACCTTACAATTCTTAACCAATCGAATTCTGCAATTTTATTGACAATCAAACCATTCATCTAATTACATCGTAAAACATAACTAAATTCCAAGAAAATTAAGATTCACAAAGGAAAGTCATTTAAAAAGCGCCTGCTCTAACGCTTCTGCTTTTTATCTATCCTACTCTAATCAGACGCCGCGCACGCAAAACATCAGTTATTTTGAAATCGCGACTACACTGATGGTTTTTTCATTTTTATGGAACTGTCTGCAGCTGCTTTATACTAATATCAGTTATATTATGCAAAGTTTCAGATCTAATTTCAAGTATTCATTGAATAATTTATACTTGCGATTGTCGGCACTTGGTGAAACTTGGAAAACATCACAATTAAATTCAGTTGTACTTGTTTCACTGCTTTTAATTTTAAGGTTTACACGTTAATCCCGACCGGTTTCGGTTAATATACCATTCTCAAGGGATACAGAAATTCAGGAAATTAAACAAACATTACGACGAGCCGTTAATAATTTTTAATTGGTGAATTTAGTGAGAATGGTGTATTAATCGAAACCGGTCGGGATTAACGTGTAAACCTTAAAATTAAAAGCAGTGAAACAAGTACAAATGAATTTAATTGTGATGATATTCATTGAATGCTATCCGTTTATTGTGCGGTTTGGAGGTAACTTTGTAATTTTTTGCAATCAAGTTTTCACCACTGTGTTGACATAGCATTAGTCCTCAACATATATTAATTTCAGAGTGATTGTTGCAGTATTTGTTGGTATAAAACAGGATCATGCGAAGCGAAGTGAGGTATTATACACCCTTAATAAAAAAAATAACTTTCAGCCTCGCCGGGTCAAAGGCAAAAAGATGTCGAAACTAACATATATTATTTAAAAGGTTTATTTATTATTTAAACCCATCACTCACTTACTCACTTTTTGGGGTTATTCCCATCAGCTCACGTGGTCCGTTGCGAGTTGCATCGGACCACGGTAAGTGTTCCCATCGGCTTACGTGTTCGGATGTAATTATAAAATTAGGAAACGTTTCAAAATGTGCGTTCATAGTTGTGAAATTTCATTGGTTTATTAGAAAGAGACATATCTATATAGGAAGAGAAAAATAAGAAGTCATTTAAGTATGTCATTTTCGCATTACTTCGAAGCGTTTCAAAACACTTCCGTGCAACTGTCAGGTAACAATTCGTTTACCCTCGGTTTTGATCGTGTCAATTTTTGAACGCTCTAGGGTGAAATTCGCATCACTGCGAGTGATTTTCGCTCGTTTCGAAACAACACCTTAATGTATTTTTTCCCAACAGACCACCGAGCCGTTGCAACTAATTTATTAATTAAACGAAAAATGTTCCTAACGGACCACGTAAAATGTATATCCTCCAATAATTATGTTTCGAGTCCATTGGCAGTGTTATATGATTGTAATAGATAAGATTCCTCATTATCTCCTTATTGGGTTAGGAAAATAAACTGTTAATTGTAAAAATAAGTATTTTATGAAGATGAAAAAGAAACGGAAATGTATATTTTTAAATAAGTCGGTATTAAAAAGAAAACTGTTTTTTATTATTATTTCGGGTAACTGTATTTTTTTAATGTTTTTAAATTCATACTGCTAATTCTACTTAGATCAAGAATAAAAGACTTATTTTTTCCAATTAATTAACACAGTGTATTTCCCTAACCCAATAAGGAGATAATGAGGAATTTTTCCATTTAATAAAGTAACAACGGCTCAGATCAAAAAATAATTTAATGTTGTAGTTGCATCCGACCACGTGAGCCGATGGGAATATTTAGCGTGGTCCGATGCAACTCGTAACGGACTACGTGGGCCGATGGGAATATTTAGCGTGGTCCGATGCAAATTGCAACGAACCACATGAGCCGATGGGAATATTTAGCGTGGTCCGATGCAACTCGTAAAGGACCACGTGAGCCGATGGGAATATTTAGCGTGGTCCGATGCAACTCGCAATGGACCACGTGAGCCGATGGGAATAACCAACTTTTCTCCTCGGAAAAGCGTTGACTCTTGAAGGAGAATGACTTGTGCGACTACACTGATGGATATAAAAGAGGCGAAAAAGATGTTTAAGTATCGTTGCCGATATGAATCATTAATCTCTGCCTGCCCCTCTAGCGTAAGAATATTTAAATATTAATCTATCGCTCTTTGAAAAAACATTGATAGTACCATAGTAAAAACAGACTAGTAACATATCTTCACAGATATGTCGTCCGCGCGGCTTATATGTGTGCGAGCCGGCACGTACGAACCACAGCACGCATACAACGACAATATCTCAGGCAGTTTCTGGCGTTTGTTGTGACGCTTGTGACTAGGGACGGCACTGCAGTACGCCGCGCGCCGTTACGCGTTAGTTGCATCGACGCAAAATAAATTTAAGACCCTGTAGCAGTAGGCATTTAAGCCTCGCACGGCGCGGGAGTTGTTCTACTACGTGGGACGCACTATAAGTTTCCGGAATGAATTTGAAAAAATACTATTAAAGGTACAAAATTAATTTATTGTTTTTCAAAATAATCTCCCTTGGCGTCAATGCACTTTTTCATTCGATCAAACCAGTTTTGAAAACTTTTGTGCCACTCCCCTGTGGTGACCTCTGAAACGTGTTTTTCATACTCCTCGACAGCCTCTTCTGGTGATGAAAATCGTTGACCGCGTAATTGGTTCTTAATTTTTGGGAACAGAAAAAAGTCACAAGGTGCCAGGTCGGGACTGTATGCAGGATGACTCATGAGTTCTACATTTTTTGTCTTCAAAAAGTCGTTTGTCTGTCTGGCCGTGTGAGAACTAGTATTGTCGTGGTGCAGGATGATACGGCGTTTACGGTTATTTTTACGGAGTTCGTCAATAACTTCCGGCAAACAAATGGTCGTGTACCAGTCACTATTCACGGTACGACGATTCTCTAAAGCAACAGTAGCCACGTGTCCAGTTTTATTAAAAAAGAAGCAATCATCCGCTTAGATGCACTTTTCACGCGCGCCACTTTGGTTGGTTTCGGCTCATCTTGAAAGACCCATACGCTCGATTGCTGCTTTGTTTTGGGATCGTAGCAATAAATCCATGTTTCGTCACCTGTTACTATGTCCCACACCAAATTTGACGCACCTTCGTTGAATCTGGTAAGCATGGCACTGCACCAAGTGACGCGGTCCGTTTTTTGAGCCTCGGTCAAGTTGTGTGGGATCCACCGCGAGCACAGCTTTCTCACACCCAAATGTTTGTGTAGGATTGATTGTATTTGACTCATGCCTATTTCTAAGGATGCGCGAATTTCATGGTAGGTCACATGCCTGTCTGTTTCAATCATACGGCGCACAGCATCGATGTTTTTGTTGGTCACAGCGGTGGATGGCCGACCATCGCGAGATTCGTCACTGAGATTGATACGACCACGCTTGAATTCTGAAAACCAGCTATAAACAGTCGTCTTGCATGGTGCTTCATTGCCAAAAGCTGTTTCAAGCCGAGCGATGCTCTGTTGAGCTGTCAAATTACACTTAAAATCGTAGAAAATCATACTACGAAAATTTTCCCGAGTTAAATCCATGTTGATGCAGACACACAATTTTTTAAATGGCGCCACAAGGTAAAAACAAAAGACAGTCAGATGAAACAAACTGCATTCTACAGCCAAAGAGTTCTATTTTCAAATGTTGCAATAAATTTTTAAATATTGTTTATGTAAGTGGCCAGTTCCGGAAACTTTTAGTGTTACCTATGTATTCTGTTTTTACTATGATCGTACTATTTAGCCCGCGTGAATGTCGCCATCGTTACTTACTTCATGACGCTGACTAGCGATACATTATAATTAAACCAAGCAGTATTTTGTCTCTACAGTGTCCTTGAAATAATTTTACCTACGGCCGCTCGGTACGTAAACACACACTAATAGGGTTGACCATTGACTGTCTTTCTTGGGTTATTTCGGGTTCCGATATAGATGAATTTAAGCATCGATAGCCTGAACATTGTAATCCATAATTTACATCAATAAATGCGCGGGAGCGTCTCACACTATCCGCGTCAGTGCAGCGCACTCGCGACAGTCGTGTCCTGCACAGATCACATAAACTAGTACAGTCGTGGTGTTCGTAGTTCACCGAGACCATGGCCGAAAAAAAGGCCTGCTCCTTATGTTTGCATTCCGAAACTTACGCTTACTTAAATTTGAACACTGACAACAGGATAGCATATGCATTTTTGCATGAGTGGGGAAGAGAGCTCGTATGGCTACAGTAAGATTATTGAATATTTGGAACGCGCTTCGCATAATGAGACGTCATTTTATGAGCTTGTCACACACGCATACACAGTGAATGGCTGATTTCCAAAGTATACATGAAGACGTTGTCTTGTGCTGTCGGAGAGCATACCATGGCCAGGTTCCGAATGGCACTGGCAGCACTAAAAGTACCAACAAACTACTCACGCCGTACGGCTGAAGTACATGAAGACGTTGTCTTGTGCTGTCGGAGAGCATACCATGGCCAGGTTCCGAATGGCACTGGCAGCACTAAAAGTACCAACAAACTACTCACGCCGTACGGCTATCAGTGATTCGGAATGACGATAGACGCGATGTAATCGATTATGTCTTGACTCGGAACGCACTACTTGTTTTCTTTTATCATGACATGACCGAGACGTGGAAGCGCATCTGTGAAGACATAATACTGCCTAAATTAATTATACTGTAGCAGCGGCCGTACCTTTGACATATTAGGTTGGGGAAAAGTTTCTTCGCATTTTATATGAAAATTCATTTTTTAATAAAGTTTATTTACATTTAACTAAAGTATGTTGGTGCCATTTTGTTCGATAACTTTCTGCCATCTTGTAGGTAGGGACATGATCCCATTGCTATAGAAATTCTGGGGCTTCTGATCAATAAACCGCGACAAGTGGTTTTGGCAGTCCTCTCGTGATGTTAACCTGACACTGCCTAAAGAATTCTGAAGAGACCGAAACAAGTGGAAATCTGAAGGTGCAAGGTCAGGACTATCCGGCGGATGCATTAATACGTCCCAGCCAAACTCTCTTAATTTTTGCTGAGAGGCTAAAGTAATGTGAGGTCTAGCGTTATCTTGATGAAAAACCACACCCCCTTCTGTTGACTAATTCCGGCCGCTTTCTCTCAACTTCTTGCTTTAATCTCATCAGTTTTTCGCAGTAGAGTTCAGAATCGATGGTCCTGCCTGGTGGTAACAGCTCATAATGAATAATGCCCTTCCAATCCCACCATACACACAGCATTACCTTATTGCGAGATAACCCGGGTTTCGCCAGAGTCTGTGAAGCCTGACCAGCCTTTGACCACGACCTTTTTCGCACGTTCTTGTCGTACGTGATCCACTTTTCATCATCAGTTATCAGGTTTTTCAAAAATGGTTCGGTTTCATTACGTCGTAATAAAGAAACACAAATAAGTACACGGTTCATTAAGTTTCTTTCAGTGAGCTCATGATGCACCCAAATATCGAGCTTTTTTGTGTACCCAGCTCTTTTCAAATGCGCCAAAACTGTTTTGTGGTCAATTCCCAGGTCTTCAGCTATATCGTAACTACCGATATGCCGATCTTGCTCCACTTTTTCAAAAATGGCATCCATTTCATCCGTAACAGGGCGCCCAGAGCGAGGTGCATCCTTGACATCAAAATTTTCGGATTGAAAACGCTTAAACCAAATTTGTGCTACTCTCAGAGACACTGCACTAGGTCCATAAACATCACAATTTTTTTTCGCGGCTTGCGTTACATTTTTACCTTTTTTGTAGTAAAATTTTAAAATGTATCGAATTTCTTCATTAGATTCACTCATCTTAACAGTAAGAAAAACAAATGAAAATCACACATTTTACCTAATTTGAATTTGGAATTATCTTTTTTAAAATTTAAACTTTTTAATAATACCAAAACTAGCCAGACGCAAATGGTATATCCAAAGAGATTTTATTATGAGTTCATACATACTATTTGCGAAAAGAGTTTTTCCCCAACCTATTAGAATGTAATATATTGTATTCTATGAGAATAGAAATTATTTATATTAAAAATAATATGTTTTATTCTATGTCTAGGGGCCGTACTATGACACAATTTATAAAAAGCCGTAGCATGACAACATTCCATCCATCCATCAGCCTGTTTCGTCTACTGCTGGACATAGGCCTTTCCAGGATTTCGCCACTCTTGAAGGTCCTCCTGGAAGAAATGCCCTTATTCACACACGCTGGGCAGGCGGGTTGGTGAGCGCGTGCCGAAACCCTTGCACCAGTGACGCCGCTGCCCGTCAATAGTCTGTTTTATATAAGGCCCGGCAATTGGGGATGATATACCGCCATCCATCGATCCCAGGCAATGGTGGGCCGCGTGGTTCTGCCTAGAGCTGTTCTCTTACCCTCCCCCGAATAACTTCGGGAGGATTTGCGAGTAAGATGGTGGTATCTCCACAGTCGAGCTCGGCATCAGCTCTAACACGTAAAGGTAATTTATTTTATCGCGCGGCTTTCAATAGAGGTTAGCACTCTAGTCTGGTTATAAACTTCTTGAAGTAGGTATGTTTGCTCTAACACCTACGGTTACGTTATATTATACTTTCGTTAGTTTTCGTATGGAATTTAAAAAGTTCCGCTACTGTCCGCTTGGGGCTTAGACCATATAATACGGGACTAGGCAAGCGCACACCTTTCCCCCTCTTCCGAAGTACATGAACTTTTGTGTTTGTGTTGCAGCTTCTGATTTAGTATGACATATCAGTTTTTCGCAGGAGTGTGCGTGAATGAGTCAATGTGTGTTGAAAGGTTTACCTCCCCTCCCGTGGAAAACGGCAGAATAATTTCAGTACTAAGAGTCGCGTTTTGCCAGGTCCCGTGTTAAATAGTCTAAGGCTTGGGGCGGTTATCCGATTTCAATGAAATCATTTCGTACGAAATCTTACGTGAATGTTTAAAAAACTTACATTTCGGCGTTAATAGTGTAACTCAATGTGTGACGCTCCTTAAAACAAGCAATGGATAAAACGTTGTCTAATTTTAACGATACTCGTCCAATATTTTATGGTATAGATAGAAAAGTATATTACTTACAAGTACTTATAAAAAATACATATTAAATAAAAGTACTACATAACGAGTGAAATGAAATCGCTTTGGATAGGTACCTATTTTATTTATCTTATCGGAAGAGTTTCCAAAATTTTCACACTCTGCAGTACATTCAGTATGTAGCCTTAGTATGAAAACATTACGGTTACGTTTAGTTTGAATGTAACGCGGTTTTGTATGGAATTCTGATAAGTTCCGCTACTGACCGCTAGGGGCGGTTATCAGTTTTCATACAAAACCGCGTTACGTTCAAACTAAATGTAACCGTAAAGTTTTCATCCTAAGGCTACTGCTAGTTAATTCCTGTAACGCGGTCGGCTTACAAGTGTGCTAATGGACTTTGTGTGGAAAATAAAAATAGACTTCATGATGTGAATGTGTGCGTGCCAGGCTTGTTGACACGCGAGTAGATCATGGGACTCCGTCCGCCTTTTTTGTTCGTTCATACTTGTGTTGTGTTGTGTAGGTTTAATTTTGTCCATGTTGTGTGAATACAAAATGATGCACTTCCCCATCCTAAATATAACTGTGCCATCTATAAGCAATTACTTTAACTAAAAGATTATGCTACTCACCGCCAGGTGGCTAAAAGCGCTTTCTATAAACCTCTCAAAATATTTTTTTTTGTCCCGTTCAGGTACAGGCATAGGTATCTAGGACCACGATAGCCTTTTCTTTAATTTCCATTTTATTCCTTTACATTATTATCGTTTTAGTTGAAAACCTCGTCTGATAAGATATTTCATCTAAAAGATATCAGAAAATATAGATAAAAGGCATTTGTGCCTTTTTGGGTTCCTTAGTCTGAAGTGAAAAATAAAATAAGCTCATTCTTTCTAAAACATACAGCTTCTACAATCTGTGTTCCATTGACTTTGCTCTTTAACGTAAGTCTTCACGTTGGGATCATCCCTGCAAAATGGAAGATAGCTCATGTGACTCCTATTCATAAGGGAGGTGCTAAAAATCTTATTGAACATTACCGCCCCATTTCTCTCCTATCAATAATCCCCAAAGTATTTGAAATGTTAATTCACAACAAAGTATATCCTTACGTTGAACCACTTCTAGATACTCGTCAGCACGGATTTGTGAAATCAAAATCTACCGTTTCAAACCTTTTACCCTACACAAATTTTCTTTTTAAAGCTCTTGATGATGGTGTAGCTGTTGATTCAGTGTACACAGACTTCAGAAAAGCCTTTGATAAAGTGGATCATAAGCTTCTGCTGCAAAAGCTTTATTTTAATGGAATAAAGGGTAATTTGCTGCGATGGTTTTCATCTTACTTGTGCATGAGACAACAGGCTGTTGGTTTGAATGGGCATATCTCGTCCTACATTACTGTAACATCTGGAGTTCCCCAAGGCTCAATTATAGGGCCACTGCTTTTTATAATATTTATTAATGATATTACACTATGTTTTAAGTACTCTGAGTTTTTGATGTATGCAGATGATCTAAAAATATACAAACGTATAGATAACAATAATGATTGTCTGCAATTACAGGACGATCTAAACCAACTGTTTACTTACTGCATTGATAATAAAATCGTACTTGCAAAACAAATGCAAAGTAATGGCTTTCTCTAAGAAGAGGCATAAACACTGTTTTCCCTACAAGCTTGGGAATGACTCCTTGGAAGCTGTCAATCAAATACGTGACCTTGGCGTTTTATTAGACTCTAAATTGACATTTGACCTCCACATTGAAGATATCATAAAAAAAGCATATCGCATGCTAGGATTTATTCTTAGAGTAGCCAAATGCTTTAAAAACCCCCTCACGTATATAATTTTGTATCAGAGTCTGGTGAGGTCAAAATTAGAATATGCCTCAGCAATATGGAATCCGGTGTTTGATATCTATGTTCGGAAGGTTGAAATGATCCAAAAAAGATTTGTACGTGCCTTGAACTATCGTCTTAATCACAGCCGTCTGTCCTACAGCGATCTTCTTGCCAAGTTTGGGCTTATGTCTCTTGCAGATCGCCGACATGTGACTGATTCAGTTATTCTTCGAAATATATGTGTTGGAGAATATAAATGTGCAGACCTCTTAAGTCAGATTAACTTCCAACTACCCAGTCTCCGTCATCGTAGTAACAGACCCAAATATGTCTTTCATCTCAGAAGAACTAGAACTCAGAATGGAAAAAGAGCTCCGATACATCGTATGTGCAATTACTACAATGATAATGTTTTAAATATAGATTTCTTTAACTGCTCTCGTAACAGATATAAAAATAAAGTAAAGAAAGCGTTCATAGAAAAGAAAAAAAAAGGAAATAAAACAAAAGAAATAGGGTAAAGCAGAAATATATGTCTTATTCTTAGGTAAATATAAAATGTATCTTTTTCTTTATTAATTTTTAGTTTTAATGATTTTTTATTTTAAGTTTGCATGTGCATGCTGTAGGTTTTTTGCTTAGTCTGTATTTTTGGCTTTGGGTTTATAGCCAATATTGTCATAAACCATTTATCTTCTTTATCTGCTTCATTTTTATCTCTTTATGTAATTTGTGAGAATGTTAAGGGAATAGATATACTTAAACTAATTTTATCACCATTGTTATTGTCAAACATGTATCTATTTCTGTTTTTTCTCCTATCAAATAAATAAATAAATAAATAAAAAAGTGCCTTTTGATTTCTGACCTCTCAAATCGTCCCAGGCCAGTGCTTCGTTCATAAAACGCAACACGGGTTCTAGTGTCATCTCTGTCGTACGCTTTGTAATTTGTATACGATATCCTGCTGTCAGTGTCGGAACCTGACAAAATTGTTAATTTATGAACGGCTACCAGTGCTACATTTATAAACTTGCTTGATGTATCGATAGGGTTTTGCCCGTATAAAAGTTGTATATGCTATGCTTTTGTCTTTGAATGGACATGGACAATGGCGTTCATTCTTGAACAGTCTTCATTTATAAAATTTTTGTTTCTTTATACGCAGACATTTATTAAATACAAGGTGTAGCAAACGTTTTTGAAGCACAAATCAGCACAATAGTATTAAAGGCCTAGTTAGGCCTAATTTGAACGCACGAGAGTATTTTTAACGGACGTTAAAAAAGCGTTCCAATGGAACAAATGCATCCTAAAGTATATATTCAAACGTCAGCGCTTTTTAAAACGCGACGCTATTTTATCGAGCATTGTTGTATTTTCAGCGCTAGGCATTGGGCGTTAATAGAACAGACCTAAAGAAACTTCTTAATATTATTCACACGGGCGCAGAAAAAGCACCGGCTTCAATATAGTTCACCTGAAGAATTTTACTTGTCTCCAGATAATTCTTAAAAATAAGTTTTCAATCAATAAGTAATTTTGTTATTATTGTTTAACTTAACTCAGAGTAACAATCAGTCGGTATTGCCAAATGCATGTTGGTATTTTGAAATGTTATTCGAGGCCACACTATTTCTAATAATTTGTCCAATATTGTTATAAGCATTCGAAAATAATTTAAAAAAGATCTGGGGCATTACACCATCTCTTCGTACAGTGTCACGAACTGCCCTTTTAAGTATCTCTATTCATTCAGCGGATGTACCCAGAATACTTTTTGTTTTCTTTTTCGTCTTCTAGCAGTACAAATCGCTATTGCTATTAATTTATCAGAAATCATTTCCACGTCTTACTGAAACGAGAGTGATTTAAAGTTAGTATGAACAATCACAGATATAACGTTTTAAAAGCGCTAACACCGTGTTTTAACGCATGCTTTTTTAACTCTCGTGCGAACCATTTCTTAAAGTCAAACGTTCCAACTTTATATGAATTTAAAAACTACGCAAAATGAAACGTAACTGTCACATACTAAGTAAATTCAAAAACATGAACTGGAATACCGCCGAGCACTAAAATCAAATTATACAACATTTTACATTCACTGATCCTGCTGCTGTGTTATTTCCAGTGAACGACAATTTGCTTCCCCTTAAAGTTTTCGAATTAAATGCAGTTAATGTATTTGTAAAGTCACAATTTCCTTGTATATTTAATGGATTATTATAAAATGACAAAACTGGCATCTCAACAGCAGAAAAAAAAATTCTCTTGAAAATTCAGAACGCACTTCAAAATTGCGAAGAAAGAACTTCTTCGGAAAAGTCGCACGAAAATTCGTCCATTTTTTGTTCCGTACCGACTTTTCGTTCTTATTTTGTTAAATAATTTATAAACGAAGTGTTAGTGAAATTAAACATAGTGGCGAAGGTGACGCCGTACCCCAGTATGTCCTATTCCGGGAGGAATAAATTCGAGGTAAGGCGAATCGATCGCAGACCACCACTTGTCATCTTGTTTGTGTTTTCGTTTGAAAACAGCTGACTTCGCTTTAAAACTCGCTTTACAAGCAAGTTTCTTTGTTCTTCTACTAACAGGATCCAAGCTTTACTAAATGAAGACGTTGCTAAAGAAACATGCACGACAAACTAAACAAAAGTTACGAAACACCAACAATGGTAAACAACTCATGGGCTATTTTAAAACTTATTTTTCGAATATTTGGTTACCTCGGTGCGTTGGCTGCATATTTTCTTATTTTTCGTACATTCTTTGGTGTTTTTTTGCGTCGTTGCATTACCAGCGGCAACTTTAGCGCCTTTTATTTCCTTTGTTATGTATGAGTACCTCAGTTTATTGACCTCTGAACGCGCGGACAGTAAACTCTCGTATGCCGTTATTTCGGTTGATCCGTGAATTGTAACAGCCTGTAATGAGGCATTATTGAGGTTAATAAAATTTGAGCTTTTTATAAAGACAACAAACATGCTTAGGTACATGAGTAGGTGACAAAGGAACACCTTGAAGACTAGGTTGTTTATTTCTACAAATAAATTGTAAAATTTCCTTGCAAAGAAGTCTACAATAAATGAAAAAAAAAAAAAAATTTAATTTCTAAGCAACTGAAGAAGCCATCATGGGCCATATAATTTATTTTGATGTTTATTTGACCAAAAATGTTCCTACATTGTAAAAGAAATTATTCACTATCTAATGTACATTGAGTCTATTTTAGATTGACTTATGTGATTGCTTATAAACAAAAAAACATAAACAACTGATAAGTATTATCTACTTTAGTTGTAGATAAGACAATGTTAGTATAATATTTGATTATTTATAGTCTGAAGTGTTACACTAATGTTTTCCACTTGTAGTATTTACCTGTGTGGCTAGCACAGCACCAGAGATACAACGTTTATCTTTCCTACTTGCACTCCCACTATACTGCATACGTCAATGTGCAAGAGAGCAAGTATGATGGAATGACACTATATTGATGGCGCATGCTAGTCCCCCTGCACAGAAACAGAAAAAAGAAACAACAAAAGACAGTCACATATCTTAATTATAGAAAAATATTGAAACTACTCGTCTGTTGTTCCAGTAATTTTTACTTATTAAGAATGTTAATAAATATATATTTAACTCTTCTTGAGCCTTTTTATTTATTTTAGTAATAATTATGAACAAAATAACATTTATTTTATTATATTCGACATATTTCGGCCCACTGTATGGGGCCGTCATCAGTCAAATAGAACATCATTCTGACAAGTAGATAAATAAAAAAATAAAAAAACAGTGAAAGTGACACTTGTTGAGAGATTTATAAACATTTTCTAAATAAATAAGTTAATAAGTTTTCTAATGATTCAATTACTGCTCTTTTTGCATAATATATGTTGGTGATAGTAGGCTAGATAGGTGGCTTTGTTTGTGTAATTTCGGTGTGATGTGGTCGTTAAATTACTTGAAATTTTGAGTGGTCTGGTTTATCAGTAGGATGTGTAATGTATATCAGTGCTGTCTGTTGAGTCCAGATCCATAATGGGCACCAAGTGACCAGATGTATGAGGTTTCCCATGTTCTTAGGTCTGTCAGTCTGACTCAACAGACAGCACTGATATACATTACACATCCTACTGATAAACCAGACCACTCAAAATTTCAAGTAATTTAACGACCACATCACACCGAAATTACACAAACAAAGCCACCTATCTAGCCTACTATCACCAACATATATTATGCAAGAAGAGCAGTAATTGAAACATTAGAAACACCGCTACAGAAATCATCCGATAAATTAAACTTATTTATTCAGAAAATGTTTACAAATCTCTCAACAAGTGTCACTTTCACTGTTTTTTTACTTTTTTATTTAACTACTTGTCAGTATGATGTTCTATTCGACTGATGACGGCCCCATACAGTGGGCCGAAATATATCGAATATAATAAAATAAATGTTATTTTGTTCATACTTCTTATTAAGAATGGTCACGCTACAGGTTTAATTGATTTATCAACATCTTCAGGCAAATATATTTTAATGTCTAGCTCAGGTAAAGTTCAGCATTAACAAGGGTTATTTCAAAATATTTACCAATGAGTATTATCCTCCTATGATGATTCAAAAACCCATTCTAAACCACATTAAAAAAAAAAAATTTTAGTAAAGCAGAAACATTTTATCATTCCTTAACTTTAGTTTTAGTAAGCCAAAAAAGTATTGCATAATAAAAGGCTATTTGAAATATTAGTGCGACTCAGACTCGCGCACGAAGGGTTCCGTACCATTATATCCGTACATAGCAAAAAAATCATGTCTGTTGTATGGGAGTGCGCGGGTCCGACTCGCACTTGGCCGGTTTTAGTATTTGTTGTTATAGCGGCAACAGAAATACATCATCTGTGAAAATTTCAACTGTCTAACTATCACGGTTCATGAGATACAGCCTGGTGACAGACGGACAGACAGACAGCGGAGTCTTAGAAATAGGGTCCCGTTGGTTACCCTTTGGGTATAAAACCCTAAAAAAGGGTTAACAAACTGACAAGTAAAGAGTAATTATATTAGTGTAGATTTCTATCAAGGAAAATTTATCCAAATATGTTTTCCAAAAAGAAAACCCTAGATTATATAGTCCAAAGGCATAAACCAGGAATTAATTACAATTTTCTGTATTTATGAAATAAGAGAAAATGGCATCCCTTTTTAGGGTTCCGGGTCCAGAGGGCAAGACGGAGCCCTATTAATTTCGCTTTGCTGTCTGTCCGTCCGTATGTCACGGATCTCTAGTTTGCAAACAGAATGAGGTAGAGATCTGAAATTTTGATATTTTATGTAGAATATTGACCCAAAACCGAATATTAAATTAAAAATTAAATAAAATAAATTTTACGAGCGTCAGCTATACATAAAAAATCCAGCCAAGTGCGTGTCGAGCCACGCGCAATGAAGGGTTCCGTAGTTGCTGCCCAGTGCATTTTATAAGTTGGTCTACTAATGCATATCGCGCCCAACTTCTAGTCTCATACATTTAGAAGAAGGGCCCATGCATTGTGGTGCTTAGAGGGGGCCAAAAGTTTGGCGCGACCTGTACTCGTAAACCTATAAAGCCTACTTAGCTGTGATAGTTTTCCTTTCAGATTCATTATATACAGGGTGTCTCATTTAAATCGGTCAGTATGGGAAAGTCTGAAACTATAAGACATACGAAGATCTGTTCTTAGGAACCATGTCATCGATTTTAATAACAAGATAAACTGCATTCATACATTTAAAAAAAACTGTACTTAGCCCAGGTTCGATTGAATTGAATGAGACATCATGTTTCATAGAGCCATTTACTGCTTAAGACCTACACAATCGATATATAAATAGAAATAGTGTAAGTTTATTTTTTTCAAAACAACCGGGTTCGATTCCCGAGTAGAGTACAGATTTTTTTTAAATGTGTAAATGCAGTTTTTCTTGTTATTAAATTCGATGACATGGTTCCTAAGAACAGATCTTCGTATAATAGTTTCAGACTTTCCCATACTGACCGATTTGACTCACAGTCTCGCTCAAAAAGCGTCCGCGATCCATCTTGTCACCGAGTGACGATTTCGTACAACTGATATTGCATCTTATGTTAACGACATAACGTCTTAATTTGGTTGAAGATTTTTGCTACTGTGCCCGTCGCACGTTCGGACACTTTCTGTCGAACTTTTCTTAGAGTCTCTCAGTCTTTATGAGAGGTCAATGCACTTGACCGATTTTTGTTACGTACCATCTAATGAGCTAATCTGAATATTGCAGATAGCTCGCTTCACGGGCGAGGATGACAACCACATAAACAAGAAACTGCCGAAGGAGTTGCTTCTACGGATCCTGTCTTACCTGGACGTGGTCTCTCTGTGCCGCTGTGCGCAGGTATCTGTAAAAAATACCTACTTCAAGAAGTGTATAAACAGACTGGAGTGCTAACCTTTAATGAAAGCCACGCGCTAAAATAAATTACCTTTATCTAACCTCATATCGTAAAATCCTCATTGCGAACTCAAAACTACTGGTATCATGAAAAATATTCTTCATGAACGTCTCTAAAAAATTAAATTATACTGTAGGTCTCCGAACAACATAATGCTATAAAAAAACTTTTTCTGAGATTACAGTACATGTGATACTAACTAGGAAGGCAAAGGGAACTTAGCCCAAACAGCCATGTCTGAGATTTAATATCAAATACCAATGAGGTTATCATATAATATTCTCTAACACTTAATAAGTAATATTGCGCCGTGACAAAGGAGGTTACAATTTAATTTTATTTTCGGCCTGCTTTGTCTATGGCTGCTGCCGCGCGCAACGCGTACACATGCGTGGTGGACTGTTGGATTTTGGCGCCATAGCTTACGTGGAAATTACTATTTACTGTGGTTTTATGGGTCAAACCAAAACTATTATTTTTGCCCTAAAATTACTAACAGCAGTGATGGTGATGATAATTTGACTCCACCTGACATTCTGAAAATAACGACGGAAATTACGAACACTTTTAGAACAAGCTTTTATAAAAAAAATCAAAAATGGCTAACGACAAATTTTATCAAGATTATTATGAAAACAGGTTTTTACGCATGAGTTTAGATAAAAGTAGTGTATGAAACTATACAAACTGACTTTTTAAACTGACACTCGTGTTTTTAATAACCTTTTTATGTACCAGTTTCATAAACTACTATTACGTGTCTATCTCTATCTATACTAATAATTTAGTATTAAGGTGGTAAAACCGAATTTCGGTGCAAAATGCACATCATAATATTGTTTTCCTTACTTTTGGATAAAAAGTATGCAAAAATTGCGTTTTATAGCAATTTGCGGAAATTCATTAGTAATAATTAAGTTTTCACATTCAAATTATATCATTTTATGATTTACATTTTGATTGCATTCGATTAACAAACTTAAAAGCGTATTTATTGTTGTAATCGAATGTAATCAAAATGTAAGGCAAAAAATAGCGAGAACCCTATTATTAGTAATTAGTTTGGCCAAATGTTTTAAAACGCAATGTTTGCATACTTTTTATTCAAACGTAAAGAAAACAATATTATGATGTTCATTTTGCACCGAGATTCTGCTTTACCACCTTAAAAATGTCGTGTCTGTACAGTACATGGAATATTTTAGCGAAATTTTAAATGAAATGGTTTATTATTATTAGTGTTGTATTGAGTGACCCTGTGACCCTCTCGAGGATACATGCCGTTAAAATATGTTTTTTGTTATGTATTTTTGTGTGTTTCTGTTGCAGGTATCAAAACTATGGAACATCCTGGCGTTGGACGGATCAAACTGGCAGAGGATAGACCTATTTGAGTTTCAGACAGATGTTGAGGTAACTAACGAGAATTCATTATTATTATTTACTAGCTTTTGCCCGCGGCTCAGTCCGCTTGTTATTCGGTTTAACGACATGCTTTTTCCGGGATAAAAAGTAGCCTATGTGTTAACTTATTGTACATGCTATATCCATTCTAAATTTCATCCAAATCCGTTCAGCCGTTTCAACGTGAAAGAGTGACAAACAAACACACACACACAAACTTTCGCATTTATAATATTAGTGTGAAATCAATAAATTGTACAGCATAAGTCTCTTTTATTAAGTATCTAGAAAAATTGTTATTTTCCCAAACAAAGCAGAAAAAACTTTTATGACCTGATTGATTGATTGATTGATAGACGTGAAAGACGCGCGCTAAAATAAATGACCACATAATATTTGCCATAACGTATATGACAGAACATCAAAAAATAGAAAATAGACTGCCACCATTAAATGAAACCACATATTCTACCGACCCTACTGAACCACTTCTCCCAAGGGTCATACCCGCGGACACCCTTAGCTTAGGAAATAATTGAGTTCCAAACATTGACCTCTCATAAACAACAAGACACACAGTCTCTAAGAAAAGTTTATCAGAAAGTGTCCGAACGTGCGCCGTGCAGAGTAGCAAAAATGCTTCAACCAAATTAAGACGTTATGTCGTTAATATAAGATGCAATGTCAGTTGTACGCAATCGTCATTCGATCTTGTCACCCCATAGCGGTGACATAGTTTTTGAGAGAGATTGTGAGTCTAGTTGTTTATGAGAGGTCAATGGTTCCAAACAAAAATGCGTGAACCCTAACGCACCGACATACGGGCAAGTTTAGATAAGGCGTCGTACGTCAAACAGTTGTTACGTTGCAGCGTTCTAAAATAGACCTTCCTCCTACGAGATAAAGTCTTTGACTCAAAGACTTTGAGTTACAGTAGAGTATATTTTTCTCTGAAGATTGGCGCGGGTTTTTTTTTCGAATAGTTGTTCAGTATGATCCGTAGAGTATGTGGTTTTATTTAATGGTCGCACTCTATTTACATCCTGTATAGCGCGAAAAACGTTTGGTTTTTCTTCGTTAAAAATTAGATATGAGTATTGACACACTGTCATAATTTCTAGGGTCCAGTAATAGAAAACATATCGCAGCGATGCGGCGGGTTCCTGCGGCAGTTGTCACTGAGAGGGTGCGAGAGTATAGGGGACGGATCTATGAAGACTTTAGCACAGGTAAGTGACAACATATCGTAGCGAAGCGGCAGGTTCCTGCGGCAGTTGTCACTGAGAGGGTGCGAGAGTATAGGGGACGGATCTATGAAGACTTTAGCACAGGTAAGTGACAACATATCGCAGCGATGCGGCGAGTTCCTGCGACAGTTGTCACTGAGAGGGTCCGAGAGTATAGGGGACGGATCTATGAAGACTTTAGAACAGGTAAGTGACAACATATCGCAGCGACGCGGCGGGTTCCTGCGACAGTTGTCACTGAGAGGGTGCGAGAGTATAGGGGACGGATCTATGAAGACTTTAGCACAGGTAAGTGACAACATATCGCAGCGATGCGGCGGGTTCCTGCGACAGTTGTCACTGAGAGGGTGCGAGAGTATAGGGGACGCATCTATGAAGACTTTAGCACAGGTAAGTGACAACATATCGCAGCGATGCGGCGGGTTCCTGCGACAGTTGTCACTGAGAGGGTGCGAGAGTATAGGGGACGCATCTATGAAGACTTTAGCACAGGTAAGTGACAACATATCGCAGCGATGCGGCGGGTTCCTGCGACAGTTGTCACTGAGAGGGTGCGAGAGTATAGGGGACGGATCTATGAAGACTTTAGCACAGGTAAGTGACAACATATCGTAGCGATGCGGCGGGTTCCTGCGACAGTTGTCACTGAGAGGGTGTGAGAGTATAGGGGACGGAACTATGAAGACTTTAGCACAGGTAAGTGACAACATATCGCAGCGATGCGGCGGGTTCCTGCGACAGTTGTCACTGAGAGGGTGCGAGAGTATAGGGGACGCATCTATGAAGACTTTAGCACAGGTAAGTGACAACATATCGCAGCGATGCGGCGGGTTCCTGCGACAGTTGTCACTGAGAGGGTGCGAGAGTATAGGGGACGCATCTATGAAGACTTTAGCACAGGTAAGTGACAACATATCGTAGCGATGCGGCGGGTTCCTGCGGCAGTTGTCACTGAGAGGGTGCGAGAGTATAGGGGACGGATCTATGAAGACTTTAGCACAGGTAAGTGTCAGGACATGATATGTATCTCCCGAAGGAGTGTAAGAGGTGCTTCCGTACTGTGAAATGTAAGTCAAAGTCTACATTCGTACATCCGCGTTTCACCGACGATTGCTACGTCCCGGTGAGATGGGTGGTCAACTGGTGAGCCTTATTCCTCTGTACCTCGGGCACCAGTTTTCCCACAGCTTGACCTGTCGTGCACACAAACCAAACACAAATGTGACACGGGATTTCAACCTGTGTTCTCTAGATCAGGACGTTTAATTAAACCACTAGACCCACATAGACCATGGCCTGTATTTGAATAATCTTTACAAAGCACTTATTTCATACCAGTAAAGCTATGGTTAAAAGGTAACAAAAGTAAAAATGCGGTAACAAAAATTGTGTTTTGTCTCTGATTCCAGTTATGTCCAAATATCGAAGACTTAAATCTGAATAAATGTAAGAAAATCACCGACCAAACCTGCCAGGCCTTAGGGAGAAAATGTAACAAATTACAGAGGTAAGACATTTTTTTGATTCATCACTTTGTTGACCGTCTGTCTGTCAAGACTCTTTTTCTAGAGCCCCGTTAGAGATATCAACTCGAAACTGATACCCCTTACAGAAGTCTACGGCCCCATAGTGCTGTAAAAAAATCAGATTTCTAACTCAACGCGAATGGTACATTATGATACAAGTGAGCTGTGCTCACGCGTTTCATACGACGTTTTTCAACACACTTGCGAGGAAAAATAATAAAACTTCACTGTCTTTTCACATAATCGAAAATACAGCTATGAACTGACAATTTTCTTTGATAAATGGCGGCGGAGATTTTGTTTTTTGCGCAGATGGAAATAGAGGCACTGACGCAAAAAGCCAAACAGCCAAATATTGCCAAACAGCCAAATATTAAATATTAACAAACTGAATATTTTTGTATTTACAACAAAAATTCGACTTAATTTGTTGATAAAAATAAATAATTTGATGAAATTAAATGATTATTTATTATATTTTAACTGAGACAGTCTATTTATTCGCAAAAACTTTACTATTTCTCAAGGCATCAAAATTCTTTGCTCAGATTTTTTAAAAAGTGTAATGTAAAAAGCACTAGTGCGATAATGTAAAGTAAAAAGCACGCGTGTTTAATATGCTGCATTGTGACCCTGAGAACGCTGCAATAAGAGCCACTTTATAAGCAAGTGTGTTGAAAAAAAAATTATTACTCTTTACGTAAACAATTTCATACAAATTGGCTCACCATGAGAACCTAAAGGTACTTCCAGTTGAATTAAAAACTTGACATTCCGTACACAATTAGGTCTTATATCACAAGTCTAGGGAAAAATCTGAAAATTACCGATATTTCATTATTCAAGAAGGAATAATGAACCAACTTAATTAGACCCTTTGGATACATGGAGTTTAATAGATCGTAAGTGTCAAGTTAAATTGGTCTTTAGAAACTGCTCGTGGAAAATTAATTTGCTTGTACGGAACCCTCAGGGCACGAGTCCCAATCACACTTGACCAGATATTTAGTTATTGTTTTCGTGAGTTCATAAATTGTCAGCCGTTTTGAGTTGTGCCAACTTTGCTTCTCTATGAGGGTTTTTGAACCCTAAAGTGATACAAATAAATAATTATTAACTTTGTATTGGGGTCTTACTCGCGATAACTAACAACATACCTTAATAGATATGTGCTTGACGTTTCGACGTCTCTGTAGGCTGTCGTGGTCACAAGCTAACTGACGAGAGTAGCAGCAAAAATGTCCTTGGCGAGCCGGCGGTAGGTAGCACATTATTTTTCTTTTTCCTACCCGCACTTTGTCTTTTGTAAATTAATTGTTTCTTTCGTCACACACGACACACAACACTAACAGTATCGAGGCAAATATTCGAAGGTAAATCGCGAGGTTTAAATTTCTGTATGACTGAACTCCATGCCGAAGATAACATAAACCCGTCATCCCGATTGAAATTTTTTGGGTGTTTAGCCTACAGAGGCGTCGAAACGTCAAGCACATATCTATTAAGGTATGTTGTTAGTTATCGCGAGTAAGACCCCAATACAAAGTTAATAATGTGTGAAAATCGCGAAAGTTTAAAATAAATAATTGTTTTATATTTTTTCCAGGATAAATTTAGACTCGTGCCCCAGTATAACAGACATATCGCTCAAAGCTATCTCCGACGGTTGTCCGGTAAGTTTACCGTCTCTATTTATACAGGTTGAAAATGAACCCCTAGCTGTAACAAAGGAAAGTATTTTACGTTCTAAAAAAAATACATGTTTTGTTACTTATGTCCTGATTCATATTTTTTTTTAAAGATATCGACCGCCAAAGAGGAACTAATACTCCTGTGACAGAGACAAAACCTATGTGTACATAGCCTATGTGCATTATTTACCGCCGGGAATATGTACGGTCTATTGTCAGTCACATGTTGCGTCGCGCAGGTTAGCCATTTTTTCGAAATCGGAAAAGAAAAAAAATCTTTTCGGTTTTGCATTTATTAGTGATTTTGATTCATAGAGTTCAATAAAGCTAGGAATGGATTCCAAAGCGATGGATTTCGCAATAAAAACATAATGTCAGTTAATGAGAACTGTGGATTTATTAACTGTCTGAAGCAACACATATTGTAGCGACGACAGCGCCATCTGTTTCTTAAGAACAAGGCGTGAAATCACATAACGCCCTCGTGAGCGTTCAGTATGTGCATTACAAACTGGTTAGATCAAATAGTCACAAAAATATTCGGTGGACAAGTATGGTGGAAAAATTTAACGGTCTAGGTAAGTACCTCGGTGGCGCAATTGGTAGCGCGCTTGTCTTGATAACAAGAGGTCGCAGGTTCGAAACCTGGCCCGAGGAATTTTTTCAAATTCCTGTCTTTACATATGTTTCTAATTTATCTTTTCTGGTTTGTAATGCAGTCTAATAATAATATTTAAAGCTAGGGGGTTCGTTTTCAACCTGTATATGCATATCCTCACGCCTATTTCCCAGGGTAGGCAGAGACTACAGATTTCCATCTGCTACGATTCTGACATACCTCTTTTGTTTCTTCTACATCCGTCAATCTAGTCATACAGGCTCTTCTATTCCGGGTACTGTTTACTTTGCCCTTGTTCAGTATGTCCCCTATTTGGTCGGCATACGTCCTTCTAGGGCGGCCCGGTCGAGCTTTACCTTCCATTTGTGCAACAAATCGGGTGTAGATCGACGGGTATTTTTAATGGAAACCACACAATGTACTTATCATACTGGACAACTTTCCCAAAGAAATAACCCAAGAATTCGATTTTTAATAGATTTTCCGTTTTCCATTCGATGGATTCGTCCACTACTGGACATAGGTCTTTCCAATATGGCGGTCGTCAGACATGTCCATACTCACACACGCTGGGCAGGCGGGTTGGTGAGCGCGGTGCCGAAACCCTCGCACCAGTGACGCCGCTGCCCGTCACCAGTCTGGCAATTGGGGATGGATATACCGGCATCCATCGGTCCCAGGCAATGGTGGGCCGCCTGGTTTTGCCTGAGAGCTGTTCTCTTACTCTCCCCGACTAACTTCGGGAGGATTTGCGAGTAAGATGGTGGTACCTCCACAGTCGAGCCCGGCACCTTAAGGTAAAACTTACCGCAACTTGTTTTGTTTTGCAGCTAATAACAAGTGTGAACATATCGTGGTGTCAATCAATATCAGAGAACGGCGTGGAAGCGCTCGCGCGGGGCTGCCCCAAACTTAGAAGCTTCATTTGTAAAGGTACAGTAGTTTCTCAGATTATAATACAGTGTCACTGTACTATTTAAGGTGCTTTAATTCCTCCCTCTTTGATTGAACCATAGACAACATAGCCAATAGACTGCTCATAACAGGCGACCGATTTCTGTCAACACCGAATGCTAATACATCTTATACCGGGTGTAAAAGCAAAGGCAAGAAAACTTTTAGGGTGTGTTAGTATGATCGGTAAAGATATTATTTTAAATACTGGGATCTCTAAATAAAGTACCAGTACCTCATAATAAGACGATTTTCTTTACTCAAAATACACTAATCGCGTGGACACCCTCACTGGTCGCTGGCCACTCGGATGAGGGGTGCGGGTTGCGGGGTGCAATTAGGTGTGTGGAGAGGCCGGTGAGCTGCGTAGCCATAGCTTAGAAAAATTATGGAATTTTTGGTGAAAATTCAAGGTATATATTTTTTTTTCGTAATGACATCAGAATCTCGTATACTTTCATACCCTAAAGGGATTCTTGACTTTGCATTTACACCCTGCTTAAGGTCCTACTATTCAAAGTGAAAAAAAATTGACAGATGATGGAGTATCTCTATTAGAGCATATGCCACAGAAAATAATAATTTTGCACGTACTTTTTTTACCTAACTTTCCATAAAAATTTAGTCAGCTGATTGAACCACTTTGTACTGAGAAGTGAAAATCTTTTTTTTCTTCTGGAATTTGATCATTTAACGATACATGATCTACCCTAGAATTATTTTCACTTATTATTGTAGGACCTTATATAAGGTTGCTGATTCAAAACCGGTGCTAGTTGCGTCCAGATATCTGATACGGATCCACGTTCACAGTTACTATGAGCGAAAATCGTAAAAAAATAAGTAGTTGCTGAAAATGTTTACTTGTGCTGTTAAATGGTGTGGAAAAATCAGTAGCCAACGCAACATTAAGACGAAAACATTTATATTTCATGGGAAATTACCTACCTACATATTTAATACAAAGATTATTACAAAATCATCATGGTTCAACTTAAACTGGTCATTCTTTTAATCTAAGCTTGCGCACCCCGTTGATGTCTTTCAATCTTTCTCGTACCCTGTTGTATTCTGTAGTATTTCTATCTCGTTTCTTTTGTGCGGTCGTGTTATATAGGTGCGAATTTATTGACCACTCACTTATCGATACTTATTGATGTATGTAGATTATTTACGATAAGAGCTCCGTTTTTTCCTCTTGAGGTACGGAACCCTAATAAGAACAGGATAAGATAAAATTGTAAACATAAGGGGAATTAATACAAAAATATTTAAAGGTTGGGTTTTCTTGAAATATGTTTTTTTAAATATACAATTCAAAGTGAAAAAAAATTAACAGATGATAGAGTATCCATAATAGACTAGATGTCATAGAAAAAAAAAATTTTTGCGCGTCCTTTTTTTTTCCTGTCCATAGAAATTTTGTCAGCTGATTGAACCACTTTGTACTGGGAAGAAAAAAAATCAACTGATTAAAATTTTTTTTCTTCTAGAATCTGATCATTTAACGATATATGATCTACCCTAGAATAATTTTCACTTATTTTTGTAGGACCTTATATATATAAAAAGATAAAAACTTTTTGTTTTGAACGCATCAATCTGAAAGCAACCCATTTCTGTCAAGTCTACCTATATATGAAGGCTGTACAATTCCAGAAAAACGCATTAAAAAGTTCGGAAGTATATTAATCTTTATTTTAAGACTATAAATACAGTCGAAAGATTACATTAAAATTGTTACTTAATACGAAATATCTTTTCTAATAGTTTCGCTAATTTCTTAGTTTATAAAATACAAAAAAAATACAGTTTGTTTCACATTCAAGCTATGATAAAAAACCGTCTTCCCGGTTGTTGTATTTCAGTTTTTTGTAATTGGAAAAGAGACTTAAGGCGAGGTTATCCAGAAAATCTAGTCCTGCTCCAACGCTTAATTTTTCACATAGAATAGAATAGAATAAAGCTTTATTGGTGTCACACAACTTAAGTACAACATAATAAACTAAACAAAACAAAAGTGACACCTAAAAGGCCTCCACTCAGCATGTGTCATGGCACCAATCTGTACCACGACGCTGGTCTTCCGTGAACACCTCGTAGGGTAACATTGCTTAGCATGCAATATAAGTACCAGAAAACTTAATTATCTTAATTAAAATAGACTATAATATGTTTATTTATAACACAATAATGTTTATAGAAAACAGAAATAAAAAGAAAATATCATAAAACAACAGGGTAGTGTATTAAAGTAACCTATATCAGCGGAAGCGGGCCGCTCAGAAAACTTACGGTTTTAGGTGTTTTTATTTACTATTTTGGAATTAGATGGATGGGTTTTTAATATGATGGCCGTTTTATATCACATTTTTCACGACGTTTATTTTAATATAAGTTTTATTGTCCAAAACCTAATACAGATCAAATTAAATGATATTTCATATCATAGTTTAGATTTATCTTTGCGATTTATTCGGATCGAGGGAAATGCAAGTAATCGTGTTTCGAACGGCCGAAATATTAAGATAAAAGAGTGAAATATGACGTATTTTTTGCAAAATTTAATCGTCGCTTTTTATTGGTTTGAAATTAATTTAAAAAGATGGAAGTCGGGACAACCCTCCTTAATAGACAAAAAAATGGTTTGACATTAAAAACTTAAAAGTTAAAAAAAAGCGACATCCCTTGTTCTGTTTCAGCGCCCTTCATATATGGTACACAAGAAAAGAGTGGCAACTATTTTTTAAATTAATAAAAAAAAAAGTTAAATAAAACACTTAAGTGTGGTAAAGTTGACTGAACAGTTCTTAGCACTTGTATTGAATAATGTAAACTTGTATGAGAATGATACAAAAATGCAAAATACAAAATAAAAAATCACTTTATTGCATGAAAGACATTACAAAAGACGTAATATATACATATTATATATATACATATTATATATATACATTATATATCAGTATATATAATATACATATGTACATGCACAGAAGTAATACACAAAGTTGCGAAGGGTCCCCAAACTCGGCTAAGCCAGCAATGCGGGGTACCATGATTCTTATTAATATACCAATAATATCATTGTTTTCATAATTAAGTTAAAAACCAGTACATTTAGATTCTATCATCATTCATTCTTCCATTCTACATATTATCCCCGCGGTCCGAATTAATTGTAAGCTATCTTACAGTTAATTCAAATTCAAGCCGTCCTTATCGCACTTACTAAAAAAATAGTGTGCTATCTCTGACTCACTCACAGTTTGAGCGATGTAATTCTATTTCGGACCGTACGGAATGTGTGCTTATAAATTAAGAATAACAAAAAATTTAGATGAAATACAGAAAAATAATAATAATAGCAATATTTTCACAGATTTGATTGATGATATATATATTAATTTATATTGTGGATAAAAAACAAACATAATGTGTATTAATTTCCACCAAGTGGCAACAATCACAAGAATCAACAATGTATTAGAATGATGGTGATGGTATACCTTTGTCGGTTGCAGGTTGTAAGAACGTGAACGACAGAGCCGTGTCTTGTCTCGCGACACATTGCGTCGACTTGGAGGTGCTCAATGTACAGGGCTGTGAGGTGAGTTCCAAAATCAAAATCAAAATATTTATTTTTGCAAAATAGATACATAAGTATACTTTCTAAAAGTCAAAGTTAATTTTAACAATATAATATATCCTTAGAATATAAAAAAAAACATAATAATACGGGAAATAAAATATACACCTGCACAAATAAATGATAGTCGTAAGTTTTTAAATAAATAAATAAATAAAATAGAGGAATCTAGGTATAAAAATATTATATATACATAATGCAATGAAGAAGTAAGTTCATAAATAAAAACGGGAAATACATACAAAAAATATTAAGGTTGGGCTACTTAAATGTAATAAAGTTATACACCTGCATAAAATATAGAAATTCCCTTTCATTTACTTGTTTAAACTTCTAAAACGACACGAGTTAAAGAATGTAGACAATCGGATCGTTACTGAGTTGTCTCTATCCTTATCTCTCGTACCACTCGTACGAAATAATGGCGTCAGTTGGTCGACGACAGCTGTCGTTGCGTGAGTCGCGTGGTACAGGTTAGCAGTTATCAACATTTTGTCCGCCATTTTGTGAACAAGTTTATTTCCGTTTGGATTGCGTTCGAAGCACCGAAAACATCGATTCATAGCGTAATAATTATGCCGTGGCCAAAATATACAAAAAAATATATTTCACAGTTTTTTGGTGAGTGAGCTCGGTTTTTTTTTTAAAGATTCAAAATGTTTATTTGTAAAATAGATAAGTACCTACATGAAGTATACGTTTTACATGTCAAATCTAATCTGTATAAAAAATAATATTTTATGATGAAACAAATATGATACGGGAAATATATAAAAAAACTATATTTAAGTTGGGCTACTAAAGTTATACACATGCATAAATATAATGCCTAGCCAAATATATACTAACATACGTAAAAAATTTAAATATTGTATATACATACCTACATAATAAATAAGTTAATAGATAAATAAACTATAAATAGATAATGCCTAAATCCGCCCTTTCAATTAATCTTGCTAAGAAGAAGGTCAAGAAACTTAGCAAGATCTTGTCTTTTTTTATCAGTATTTTTTTTTAATATGGCTTAATACTATTACAGTTTTTTTAACTTATATAAAATAATACTAAACAATATATCAATTTTTTTTTTTTTATTGATCAACAACAATATTACTCTTACAACATACATTAATGAAATATTTTATCGAATGTTTATTTTTATAGCAAAATTGACAACATGGTTGATGATATAATAGATCGTTTTGTCATAAATACGGCTGATTCGGACTCTTCCGTCGAATCATCTTCGTCTAATACAGACGACAACGATTATATAGAATAGCGAGTTTTAAATTTTAATATACACTCGCGAGCAGAAAAATGGAATCGCTGCTATCGAGGTTGCTTCAAAGTAATTTGTTCAGCAACATCATACTTCTGTATAACAAAAGAGGTATCGATTTATAGCTTAAACATTCGCCTTTAAAAACACGCAAGTCTCAAGAAAATAAGGTACTTAGAACAAAAGATATACTGGCTAGAACCAACAGACGCCTTTTCAATCGATTCGATACCCGAGCGTTGCGAGCATTGTTTTCCCTTTAAAACCGCAAGTAATTCTCATCATTCTGTTATCGAACGTTGACCAGTACACATCTTCACTAATTACGTCTATTGAAACCACGAGAAAATGGATACCACACCTACTGAATCGGCTCAAGTTATTCTTTTACTGCGTCAGGGGTTGAAACAGCGAGCTGTGGCACGCCAGTTTCATTTAAGTCAGTCTGCTGTATCGAAGATTTACAAGAGGTTCCGGGAGACTGGAGGCTTCATACGGAGACCAAGATCTGGACGGAATCGGTGCACTTCGGAGACCGACGACCGATTTATCGTGTCAACTGCCCTCCGAAACCGGCATTTGACTGGGGTTGACATTCAGCGGGAGCTCAGACAAGTTCGAGGAGTGGAAGCCAGTGAATTGACAACCAGGCGAAGGCTCAAAGAAGCGGACCTCACCCCAAAACGGCCTGCTACAGGCCCGAAACTGACTGTGAGACACCGACAAGCGCGACTTCAATTTGCTCGCGAACACCTCAATTGGGACATTGAGCAATGGAGACGTGTGCTGTTGTCTGATGGAAGTCGAATGAGTTTGCATGGGAGTGATAGAAGAGGACGGGTGTACAGGAGGCCAGGCGAACGATTTTCACAGTGCTGTTTTGTCGAAACAGTGGCATTTGGGGGCGGTTCCTGCATGATGTGGGCTGGAATCTCTTTGGACGGGAGAACGGACCTTGTTTTCGTGCCTGGTGGAGGCAGAGGAGGCGGTTTAACATCTGACCTATACATCTCCAACGTTCTGCTGGAATATGTTGTCCCGTACGCAGGATTTGTTGGAGATAATTTTATGTTCATGCATGATTGATAATGCTCGTTGTCACACTGCACGTCAGACTACTCAATTCCTCAATGAAGTCGGAATAAGCACCATGGACTGGCCAGCGCTCAGCCCGGATTTAAATCCCATTGAGCATCTATGGGATGAGCTGACAAGAAGAGTTCGAGGCAGAATTCCAGTTCCTTCAAGCATTAACGAGCTCAAAACGGCATTGTTGGAAGAGTGGGATGCAATCCCTCAGGGAAGCATCAAGAAATTAATACCATCGATGAAAAATCGCTTGCGCAGTGTCATTAGGGCTTGAGGAGGCAATACAAAGTATTGAATAATCAATAAACATCGTTAATTAATTTATTTTGATTTTTATTCAATTATTCTCCAGTCGACAATCCTTTCCATTTTTCCCCATCTTTCAGATCCAGCTCAATTTCCTTACAACTGCTGAACCCATTTTAACAAAAAGGTTACCTAACTAAAGGTTAATTTCCAAGCTTTCAAAATATACCTTTTGTTTTGTTATAAGAAACGTTGTTGTTGCACTTTGAAGCAACCTCGATAGCAGCGATTCCATTTTTTTTGCTCGCGAGTGTAGTATAACCAAATAAAAATTTTTGGAACCCCTGGAGGTTTTTTTACATTCTTTATCTCGTCTCGTTGAACTTACTTTACACTCACATAACAAACAAGAAACGTTTGTTTGTTGAACGAGCGAGCGAAGTTCTCCGAGGCTACTGGAACAATCCGGCGTTTGTATGTATTTATGAATGTTTGTTCGACGATAACTCGAGTATCGTTCATCGGAATGTCATGAAACCTAGCTGGCGAGTAAATAAGGCAAGAAGAATTTAATGTAATGTAATGCAGCTAAAATGTAACGCATTTCAATTTTCCTGTGATCACCTAACTATTAACAAGCAGTTTGCGCGAATTGCTATAAAACGCATTCATTGCATACTTTTTACTCAAAAGTATGGAAAGCAATATTATGATGTGCATTTTGCACCAAGAACCTCCGTTACCACCTTAATATAGTCCAGAGATAAAAGAACTAGTTATCTTTCCTGTTGACGCCCTAACAATATTTTGTACATTTTTCAACAGAACATAACCGATGACTCGATCTCACTTTTGGGTCCAAAACTGCGATCTCTCTGCGTGTCCGGTTGTTCAAGACTGACGGACGCAGCGCTTCTAGCGCTAGCCGCTAGGTGTCCGGACTTGCTGACGCTAGAACTAGCGGGGTTGGACCAACTCACCGATATAGGATTCCAAGCCATCTCTAGGGTAAGTTTACAACTTGTGCTTAGTCCAGAAGTAGTTAAGACCAGGCCTTCCAAAAATATTTCTTAGCTCGCTCCGCCCACTCACCCCGCCCGCCAACCGGCCACCCGCACCGCGTCTCTCGCGCGCGATGCACTCGCGCTATTTCGTATAAAGTACGCGCTTTGCTGGAGTTGCGAACATAGGAGGCAAGGGAGTCGTCTTGATCTTTTTGGAAATGCCAGGGACTTCTTGGCTTGTTACTTTTAAATGTATTTTTTTAAACGCTTATACTATTAAGCTATTTGATTGCTTTTAAGAAGTGAATATCATTCTTTATCTTTTATTAGTCTGGTATGTTCGAGGCAAGTCTTAATAAGTAAATTTAATGAAAATGTTATTTTGTGATAAAAATAAAA
The DNA here is from genome assembly GCA_910592155.1 of Ypsolopha scabrella. NCBI lineage: Eukaryota > Metazoa > Arthropoda > Insecta > Lepidoptera > Ypsolophidae > Ypsolopha > Ypsolopha scabrella. The sequence goes on along the minus strand of OU342989.1, from coordinate 2,014,045 downwards.
CTTTGACTGTTATTGAAGATATCGGATGTAATATCAGTGAAGTGATAATTGACCTACTGATCATACTGACCATAATTGGATTTACTAAAAGGAATATGTATAATATATAAGTATGATTAAGTATTTATCTATTTCATTGAATTTATTAATTCATTTAACAATATGCCTGTTTAAAATGTACCCCCTAGCTATTAAAAAATACACGTCTTATTACTTTTGTCATGATTAATAATAAAAAAATATAAGTGACAGAGACGACACTCTACAAAACCTATGTGTTCATGGCCTATGTGCATTGTTTACCGCCGTTCATTCGAAATTTGGAAAAACAAAAAAGTGAAAAGTTTGTTTTACGGTTTTGTGTTCTATTAGTGATTCTGATTGTTAGATTTTAATAAAGCTTGGGGGTTCATTTCCAACTTGTATAAGGCTTGGTAAGAGATCAGCTTGACGGATCGAAAACACTTTTTGCTAATTTCGCAAAAGGGTCATCGAATCTTGATACCGACTACTTACTGAGTCTTTAGTATGAACCTGGCTGTGTAGCTAAATGTCACCTTATATTTGATACTTATTGCATATAATTTGCATTTAAAAAAATCATGTACGGTATAATTTATGGTTACAAATACATGGTTAAGTAATAATAGTTAGCGAAACTCAAAACATAGGTATATAACTCCTCACCGGATGACAGCACATAACACGAGATTTCGGCAATCACTTTGCGTGAGTGTGCTGATTCCAGGGTATTACTTGAGAATTAACAATATACCCAACGACCTTCGATCCTGGCCGCATCATTATAGAACTCCTTAACGGATGACAGCACATAACTCTCAATGGCAACAATTGCTTTGTTTTAGTGTGCTACTTGCAGGATATAACTTGAAAATTGTCATTATGCCAAGGGACAGCAATCAGAGTGCTCACTGTGTAGTCTACCCATTTTTTACAATTTATTCCGACAACACTAAAAATCGTGAAATAAACTTTTAACAAAAAAATAATAACTGACTTCAAATTTAATAGCAGATATTCACTAAAAAGTTTAAAATAATTGCATACTGACTGATGGTACCAAAATAACACTTTTGCCGACTTCTTTCTTCCTGAAACATGTTATTTAAAAGTCGGCGCATTGCCCATACTATAGAATACAAAAACCAATGTGAGAGCACCGACTTCTAGAGAACATGTCTTTCAGAAAAAAAGAAGTCAGCAAAAGTGTTATTTTGGTACCATCGGTCAGTAGCCATGGCCAATCTATTTATTTATATCATAAAAGATTTTAAAAATTGATATGGTCACTATAAGATGTTGTTAGGTTAGCTAATTATGTAATAACTTAAGACAGAAGGTCCTTTAAGTAGGGACTGAATAAATAAACCGACTTGGATTTACATGGATCTCACAACTTTTTACGGTAGAAGAACTAAGTTGAGAGACTTGTTTTTTTTACACGTTTTGTTTTTGATGACATTTCATTTTTTTTTTGTAGGTTTACTACCTTTTTTTCCTTTCCGGGACCTTCTACTTACAAATGTAACTTTGTAATCCTATATATTTAAATGGGATTATAAAGTTACTTATTCAGTTGGTGTATCTAGAAAACTGGACGGAAATTGGAAAATATTTTAGTTTGCCCCCAGATAATGAAGGTACTCTGTAACTTAGAATACTTATTATTATTATTGTACCGAATAAAAATAAATATTTCATTTGCAAAAATGTTTATTACAATGATGGACGTGATGACATATTGATTTGATTTGAAAAGTGCGCATAATATTTCAAAAATGCTTTCAAGTCCAACTTTCGTCTTAGGACTGGTGACGCTTCTGAGCACTTTTCTGCTGATTGCATTGCAACGCAATTTACGTTTTTTAGTCCTCGTCAGATCTGTAATAGAAGACACTGCCTGTGTAGTGATGTATACTGGATCCCGTATCAGTTTTTTCTTTGGATGTCGTAGGTATCGGGAAGTAAGCAATCCATATAAATGGAAATTTTGGTTCCATCTCTCCTCTCCAAAATTCATCGTCTTCATCCAGGATACATTTTTAGTTTTTTATCGCTATACCATACTCAAAAAGACATTTGATCTCTTTGTAATATGCATCAGTCTGAGTACCAATCCGACTATTTATTTATTTGCACCTGGAACAAAAAAAAATGTATTCCGTATGATTAGTAACCGTAATCATAGGTAAGTTATTTAAAAATGAACAAATAAAACACTAGTGCGGTAAAGTTGACAGTTTAGACGCATATAAAATAGGAATTTACGAGCACTTGCAATAAAAAATAATTATAAACCATTTTACCTACAGTTCTCCATAAACTAATGGAACAGACAATAGATTAATTTTGATGGCGACTAAATAGGTTCTCTATAATCCGGACACTTTTTGTTCCTAAAAACAAATAAATTTCTTATTTTGATAAAAATTATTTTGATCAAAAATTCACTTTATACCACCTACCTAAGTAGGTACTACATTTCTGGCAATTTTGATTTATCATTAAAAAAATCATAAATCATAATTAGGAATAAAAAATACATGTTCTTTGCGGAAAACCAGTAATAATCGTAATTAAAATTATGTGGATTTGTAGTAAGTAAATGTGACTTTGGATGATATAGTCAAATTCATACTGGATACTTGGTCAGGAGCAAGGTTCACTGACCTGACCGTTTCAGTGTAATACGAAAACTATTTTGTATCCCTATACTAGTTCAAGAATAACCCCGAGCCTTCATTTACGTATTTCACAGAAAGGGTCATTGAACCATGATCAGTTGGTTACTTACCGAGTCTCCAGTATTATTTTAGCTATATCATCTAAAGTCACCTTAACTATCGTCCTGTTTTCGACAAAGCATAAAATCAAAATACACTCATCTTAGTAAACCCATTATTTATTTATCAAACGATATCAAAAAAAGCTCATAAGTACGTTATTATTAGGTATAAGTAAGAAAATACTTACGCCCTAGCTTCCCTCATACGTTTTGCTAAGATTTTACGAACCCGGGCTTTCTTTCCCTTGGTAACATAATATCTTATATTTTGCTTGTTTTCCATCGTAAGTAATCTTTCGAAGTCGCTTCTAGGCGCGCGCACTTGCAAATTCATCATAGGTCCTACTCAGTCGGCGCACAGAGCGGTACTGAGGAACGATACGCGAGCATTGCTATTATAAGTCGAAGTGCAGCGTCGTAAAGACGATAATTGCTTGCGCATTTGGAACGTTTTTTGGCTCAAAACTAAATGACGTAAGTCTCAAAACTACTATAATTACAGTAGTAATATTGGGTTAAAGTCATTCGTCGACTTAGAACTGGTAATAAACAAGATTTTCGTATTGTACGTAAAATATGAGACACAAAGATCAAATGGATTAAACACAAAACCAAAAAAACACTCAAAAAGAGACTATTTTCAAAAATAAAATCTATCGAGCGAAAGTTTTCCAATTAGGTAACGAAACATACAACAAAAAGATAAAGGTGTGAAAAAACATATAAATAAGTTTCATATTGATTGGGTAAGTGGTAGATTCGGTACGATCGTTCAAAAACTATTGAAAAGAGGAAGGCCTCCTCTTAAGTCCTGTTATATTAGTGTTCAAAACAGACGGACGCAGTGCTTCTAGCGCTAGCCGCTAGGTGTCCGGACTTGCTGACGCTAGAACTAGCGGGGTTAGACCAACTCACCGATATAGGATTCCAAGCCATCTCTAGGGTAAGTTTACAACTTGTGCTTAGTCCAGAAGTAGTTAAGGGCTTGTATTGAGTCTTTCAACGGTTTTTGTTTTAATATGCTGAGTCAACTACTTATCTGATCAATGTAAAACTTGGACACGTGTTTTTTCAGACCCTTGTATTTTCGTTAATAGGTCGGTTACCTAATTGGACACATTTCGCTCGATAGATTTTATTTTTGAAAATGATGCCTTTTTAAGTTATTATGTCGTTTTATATCTAAACAGTTTGAATTTTATGTCTGAAATTACTGCTATAACAAGAAAACATGGTTTATTTTCCGATGTCAGGTGGAAAAACTCCTACATCAAATACTTTTTCGTAAAATCCAGAAAATCCTCCAAAATTCAATGATTTTCCGTGTCGCCAGCGCACGAAGCGAGCATTCTAATGTAGACTTTCTGACAACATACTGAAGTTCAAAATCGCTCAGTAAGATTATCGTGTACCAGGGGTAAGGCCTTAAGTCCTGTTATATTGGTGTTCAAAACAGACAGACGCAAGATTTAGATTTATTTTTAATATTTCACGTGTGAAAATTTCAACTGGCTACCTCCTACGACTGAAACTGTAGATCCCTATGACAGACGGACAGAGTAACTAATTTATAGGGGGGGGTCGGCCGTTTCCGCGGGGGGAGGGGGGCGCACATAGTCACAGTATAGGTAACAACAGTAGTTTAACTAGGCGGTGTCCTTGAAATCAATACTTACCGCCGCTCGGCGCCTAAACACGCGCTAGGGCTGCCAAATGACTGTTTACGTATTTGATAATGATATATTATTATTATAAAAGTTGTATTTAAGCAACCATACAATGCACAACATACTCTGTAATTTTCATGCAATAATTTACGAAAATACGCGGGAGCGTCACAGAGACAACGTGCGTACGTAACTGCGGTGCGACCGCGACTGTCGTAAACCGAGTTGTACCGAGTTTTGGGGGGGTTCGTTTAGGCCCTATACTATGACATAGTACTCTTACATCCGTGCCCCCTACCTAGTTACGCCTTTACGTAACTATAACGTAACGGTAACGTTTTCATGCTGAGGCTGCTGTTCCCCGACAGAGTTGCCGACTGCTGGAGCGGATGGACCTGGAGGAGTGTGTGCTGATCACAGACTCGACCTTAGTGCACCTCGCGATGGGCTGTCCGAGGATAGAGAAGTTGGTGAGTCCTTGTACCATTTTGTTATTTCTAAGTTCCGTTTCGAAACGTGCGAATTTTACTCGGAGTGATGCGAATTTCACCCTATACTCTATTTCTCCACGTGAAATAATGTTTGTAAACAACTTTATAACCTAAAAGTGATGAAAATATAATGTTCAAAAGCATTTTTCTGTCTATAAATACATACATTTTAGTTTAAACTCACTTATTGAACTCACGTACTTGCAATACTTACCTACAATAAAATTTGAAAGATTCAGTTTAAAAAAATAGGTATTTCATCACTTTTAGGTTATAAAGTTGTTTACAAACATTATTTCACGAGGAGAAATAGTTATAGAGCGTTCAAAAATTTACCCGAGTTATACCGAGGATAAAAACGCTTCGGAGTGATGTGAAAATCACACTGGCTAGTGCGAATTCTAACGCTGTCTGGATATCTACCGTTAAAGTTTGTCTGAAAGTTGTCATTTCGGAGTTTAGCCGGGTTTTGGACAAAACTCAAAACTTAAAAACGTCAATTCATTGTTTTTAAAGGGATAAAAGTGAAAATTGTTATCGTAAAAGTTGCATTAGGCTCGTATGAGCTAATTTTTTAACATTTTCATTTTTTTGCAACTACAAAAAGCAAGTTTATTTTCCCGCCCTTTAATTAGATTTGAGTCTGATGTTTGTCACTCAGACCCGTTCTAAAACACTTTTCTCATGGGAATCACTCGCAAGCGTTTCAAAACCAGATTTTTCTTTCTCTTTTTCGTACATAACTCCGTCTCTTTCTGTAAAACTAGTGAAATTTCACACTACGATCATACGTTTCGAAACGGTTCTCTATTTTATATCGACTACACATCTAATGCAACATACAATCAAAAACAAATAATTTGGCCAAGCGCCGATCGGACTCGCGCACAAAGCTTCCGTACCATCACACATTACTGGTACGGACCCCTAATTTTATTAGAGTATGTACAAGAATGTGTGCACATTTGACACTTGTATGTATTACCATCTTAAGGTAGAGCTGATACTAATAATAATAAAAAATGCTATTTCAAGGTTTATTGTATGGGGACCCCTGTGTTGGAGGCTATAGTAACATGTATTCTGTGAAAATTTCACCTGTCTACCTATTACGGTTGAAGCTGTAGACCCGTCAGAGACGGACAGACCGTATTAGGGAGTATTAGGGTCCCGTTTGGCACCCTTCGGGTACGGAACTTTAAAAAACTCGTAAGTTTTCGGAACACCCCTGACACCCCTTCAGAGATTGATGTCGTGACGATGTATAAATATATCACCGTAAAATTAGGTGTTAGGTGGTAGAGCTGATGCCGGGCTCGACTGTGGAGGTACCACCATCTTACTCGCAAATCCTCCCGAAGTTATTCGGGGGAGAGTAAGAGAACAGCTCTCAGGCAAAACCAGGCGGCCCACCATTGCCCGGGACCGATGGATGGCGGTATATCCATCCCCAATTGCCGGGCTTTATATAAATCAGACTGGTGACGGGCAGCGGCACCACTGGTGCAAGGGTTTCGGCACCGCGCTCACCAACCCGCCTGCCCAGTGTGTGTGAGTATGAGCATTTCTTCCAGGAGGACCGCCAAGAATGGCGAAATCCTGGAAAGGCCTATGTCCAGCAGTGGAAGAAACAGGCTGATGGATGGATGGATGGAAAATTATACGATCCGATAGTTTATAATTTAACGGTAGGTTTATGTTAGGCAGTTTATAAACTAACCTGACCTAGTGAAATTATAAACTAACGGATTTTGCAATCTCACGGTGACGTATGTCTTATTTTGTATCGACAGACGCTGTCCCACTGCGAACTGATCACAGACTTCGGCATCAAGCAGTTGTCTATGTCCCCGTGCGCCGCGCAGCATCTCACTGTACTCGGTAACTTGTCATTATATTTATCTACATACATATACTCACGCCTGTCTCCCACAGGGGTAGGTAGAGACTACAGATTTCCATCTGCTACGATCCTGACATACCTCTTTTGCTTCTTCCACATCCATCAATCTAGTAATACTAAGCTCTTCTATTCCGGGTACTGTTTACCTTGTTCAGTATATCGCCTATTTGGTCGGCATACGTCCTTCTAGGGCGGCCCGGTCGAGCTTTACCTTACACTTGCATACATAAATTTTTTCGTCACTCTGTTGTCATTAATCCTCTCTATATGCCCAAACCACCGAAGCACTACTTTTTCTATTCTAGTCACTACATCTACTTTCAGGTCGCAACGATCCTGCATGTCGATATTTTTCTCTCTGTCGTTCTATATCAAACCACAAATACTCCGTAAAGAACACATCTCCACTGCATTCTTTGTGATCTATTTAGTCAACTTATTTATTCATTGCATTATGTACCTTATATATCTCACAGTAAGATTGTACGATCCGATATTTTATAATTTAACTAGTGAGTTTATAATTTAACGGTAGGTTTTTGTTAGGTACTTTATAAACTAACCTAACCTAGTGAAATTATAAACTAACGGATTTAACAATTTTCACTGACATATAATATTCTTATTCCTATATTTCTTTGTTTTATGCAGCTATGTAATTTTATGAGCTCAATTTAAATATAGATTTTTTTATGTATTTCCCGTATTACATTTGCTTAATCATAGCCTATTGTTTTTATAAAGATTAGATTTGACCTGTAAAATGTATACTTTATGTATCTATTGTACAAAATAAACTATTCGAATTTGAATGGGGAACAACCAAGACCCTAGATTATGTATCTTTGAGTCGGTTTCCAACTGGTTGCCAACCGTCAAAAACATAGATATATATATATACTATCGAATTACAATAGGCTTGTACACAGGGTAAACAAAATATTATTCTATTTAGTCCGTCATTTAGATTATCAAAAAATATTGGACACGTATTTTTTCTTTTGTCAATCAAACAAAAAATGACAGAGATAAAGCGCGTCAAAGTTTGGGAGTGGGGGAAAATGACGTCACTTCTCAGTAAAATTGTACCTAGATGTGACGTCACGCGGAACTTCAGCGGGCTATATCTTCATCATTGTTTGTTTAATTGAAAAAAGAAAAAATACGTGTCCAATATTTTCTGATAATCTAACTGACGGACTAATAAATTTTTTTTAGTCATCATGCCTATTATCTAAGGATACGTTCGTGCTTAAAGTGACGTCACAGTTCGTGAACTGTCACAGCCGTCAAACGCACTGTGATTGGCTAGAAATGACATCATCACACATCATTTTTGGCTAATCACGGTGCGTTTGAAGGCGATTGCGAATGCGATGGATGTCGAAGTAAGACAATAAGAGGGCCGTTCAATACACACTGAAGGCAATATTGAAAGTACAGATTTTATCTATGTTTTTAGTTTTTTGGCAACCGGTTGGCAACCGATACAAAGTTACATGTCATTAGTAATGCGGTATGGGAAAGCACAAGCGTAAATTCGCAGGTCATGTCGAGAACTGGATAGCTCTGTTGGTAGAGCAACCGCCCGGCAAGCGAGAGGTCCCGGGTTCGCATCCCGGTTCAGAGCTCCTCACGTCCAGATTTACTCTTCTGATTTTCTATACCGCAGTGATAGTAAATTTAATTCATTATAGAAGAGCCAACGAGAGATGGCACCTATGATAGCTGCGTTTAGTGATGGGGTGCATTTTAATTTCGGCAAAAATAAAAATCAAGTGCGACTAGCGACTTGAGTAAATAAAATATCGATTTATTTGACACGTCATACAACATGCATTATAATAATACAAATGGCAAATGTGCATTTGCTTACATTAACAAAGCAGCCATAAAATCTAGAAAACTGGTTTACATTTTTTTAATCATAAAAAGATATAGTTTGTAAACAGACGGAGCCGTACGATTAAGGAGAATAGGACCCGTTTTTTATTGATTACAATTCAGCCACTAACATTCCTCATGGTCTCTTGAGTTTTGAAAAAATTAGAAACTTTTGCTATAAAGTTATAAAATCGAAAAATGATGATCGAAACGAGTAGTACGTCACTTTTCGCTGCCAGCAACAATGAAGTATTAGATTATTTTAGTGACACTTACCCATAAACAATCATGTAACTTGGTAGGCATTTAAACGTCCTAGGTGCCATCTCTCGTTGGCTCTAGTTTAATAATTTTATTATTGGATGGATTCGATTGATGGTTCTTGGTGGAATATCATCTTGAATAAATTATACACAAATTCTTGTACTTTTATTCCACATATATTTATTTTTATTCTAACTTAGGCTACCGGTTTCGTATTACACATCATCGGGCCAACAAATTATTAATTATTTAACATGACAGAAAGAAATTTTTTTTTTTTTTTTTTTTTTTGTTTTCTTTCTGTCATGTTAAATAATTAATAATTTGTTGGCCCGATGATGTGTAATACGAAACCGGTAGCCTAAGTTAGAATAAAAATAAATATATGTGGAATAAAAGTACAAGAATTTGTGTATAATTTATTCAGTTTAATAATTAATTCATCTATGCATCAGCCTGTGTTCGTCCACTGCTGGTGGTGGTGGTGCTCTCTTTCGGCGTCAACGGTCATCACGTCGGCGACAGACTGCCACTTCAACTTACTGATTCGGCAGGCTATGTGTCATTCCGGGTATATTGTCTGCAGGTTTGGACAACTGCCCGCTAGTGACAGACGGCGCGTTGGAACACTTGGCCGCGTGTCACAAGTTGCAGCTGATAGAACTGTACGACTGTCAGCTTGTCACGCGCAACGCGATACGGAAGCTAAGGGTAACGCTGCTTCTCTTACAACTACTACAAATATAACTTTACAATTGTACAATTTGTACAATTACAATGGCGATTGTACACGATTATTCCGTCCCAGGTGATGAGCTTTGTCGCCACACTTCGGGCTCAAATTTGGCTCAAATGAGGTCTTCAAACGCAATTTTTTCCTCGTTTTATGAATTGGGATCATGTACAGAACTCAAACATATTTAATTAGATAGGTTTAAACAATATCTAGATATTTGTTTTTCGAAATTTTGTTAGCTGTTTTAGTTATTGTAGTAAAATTAAAAAACATACTTTTTTCTCTTTTGCGCTGAATCCGCCCCTCTCGCACTGCGCGTGTTTTCGCTTGGACTGAGAGTGACAATAATAAAATTTACATAGCCCCTTAACACAAATACGATATGCCCAGGCAGATCATCAGACATCAATATTAAAATGTCAGGTCTAGCCCTCATATCGTCTGACTTCAATGTCTACCGCTATAGCCATCAAGGGTGTCGTTATTGGCTAAACCTGATGTGTGATGTAATTTCTAGCCAATCACAGGTGCGTTTGAAGGCGATTGGCGATGTCGAAGTTAGACAATAAGGCCCCAGTGTTATGTTACGTGTCAGTTTAACGTAAAATTGTACACTTAGCAGCGATTGGTCCATTTGTGTATGATTTGACGTGTGGCAAAATCGTTAGTTTATAAACATACCGCCAGGCAGCGCTAGTTGATCAATTAGCGAAAATTTATTGCGTTAAGGTGGTTAAACCGAATCCCGGTGCAAAATGCACATCATAATATTGTTTTCCTTACTTTTGAATAAAAAGTATGTAAGAATTGCGTCATAAAGCAATTAGTGGAAACTGATTACTAACAGTAGGGTTCTCGCATTCAAATTATGTTATTTTATGTCTTACATTTTGATTACATTCGATTACAATGTTAAATACGCTTTTAAGTTTGTTAATCGAATGCAATCAAAATGTAAGACATAAAATGATGGAATTTGAATGTAAAACCCTAATTCCATCCATCCATCCATCCATCAGCCTGTTTCGTCCACTACTGGACATAGGCCTTTCCAGGATTTCGCCACTCTTGGCGGTCCTCCTGGGAGAAATGCCCGTACTCAAACACGCTGGGCAGGCGGGTCGGTGAGCGCGGTACCGAAACCCTTGCACCAGTCGGTTTTATATAAGGTCCGGCAATTGAAGATGGATATACCGCCATCCATCGGCCCTAGGCAACGGTGGGCCGCCTGGTTTTGCCTGAGAGCTGTCCTCTTACTCTCCCCCGAATAACTTCGGGAGGATTTGCGAGTAAGATGGTGGTACCTCCACAGTCGAGCCCGGCATCAGCTCTACCATCTATGAAACCCTAATTATTACTAATGAATTTCCGCAAATTGCTATAAAACGCAATTTTTGCATACTTTTTATCCAAAAGTAAGGAAAACAATATTATGATGTGCATTTTGCACCGAGATCCTCCGTTACCACCTTAAATAATACATTAAAATAAAAATAAAATAAATTGCGACTGTCATTTATGATTTTCCGTTAGTTGATAAACTACCTCGAAAATTGATAAATTTCCGATTCCTGTTACTTTCCGGTGACATATGTAACTTCTCACGGCTTCGCCTGTGTCCATACAGACGCACCTCCCGAACATCCGCGTGCACGCCTACTTCGCGCCCGTGACTCCGCCCGTCGCCGCGGCCGGCGCTCGGCCCCGCTACTGCCGCTGCTGCAACATTATCTGAGTGTAGATCAAATATATATTGTATATAATATATATGATTTATATATTATATATGGTATATATAGTGTTTATACTGTATATGGAATTTGTAAGTGCAAACAGTTCGCTGTCTTTAAATGAGACCAACTCTACTGATGTTTAACAACTTTTCTAAATGGAAGGTGACTTTCGTTTATATAGCCAAATTCATACTGGAGACTCGGTGAGTGGTCAGGACCAAGGTTCAATGACCCTTTCTGTGAAATAGAATTTAGACTTCCCATACTAATTGAGTCAAGTTTTTGAACAAGTATAGTCACAATGTTTTATTTTATTTTGCTAACACTGTCATTGAACCTTGGTCCTGACCACTTACCGGGTCTCCAGTATGAATTTGTTGCAGGGTTGACTGGAAAAAAATCTTTGAAGGAATAAGAATAATTTTCACCTTTTATCTGTTCTTTGTATGTTTGTAAATATCTTGTTTTGTGTGCAATAAAGTGCTTATTTATTAATTAATTCAATCAATTTGTCTATACAATGTGAAATTTAAGTCATTTTGTTAACGAAAACTGGTGATACTACTCGTCCATATGAACAACTTTTACTATAGAGCCAACCCTGAAATCGTGAAAAAAATATCCGCTGTTTCATACATTTTGATCGAGTAGGTATTTAACTTTTCTATGGCACAGCGGATATTTTTTTCACGGTTTCAGGGTTGGCTTCATAGTAAAAGTTGTTCATATGGACGAGTCTATCATCAGTTTTCGTTAGCAAAATGACTTAAATTCCACGTTATATAAGGTCCAACAATAATAAGTGAAAATAATTCTAGGATAGATCACGTATCGTTAACTGATAACTGTGACCAAAATCGAAAAAAAAAAAATGTTGATCAAGAAATTTTTTCACTTCCCAGTACAAAGTGTCTCAACCATCTGACAAAAATTCTATGGAAAGGTGAAAAAAAAGACAGACAAATAAATTTCCATTGGAAAGTGGTCTATTAAGGATACTCTATCATCTGTTAAATTTTTTTCAGTTTGAATTGTAGGACCTTATATAAATGAAAGTCACCTTAAATAGAGAGAAAATACTTTTTAATTTGCGCGGTTACGTTTCTTTGGGAAAGTTGTCCAGTATGAAAAGTGCATTTCGTGATGGATAGCTATTAATTCCACCCGGTGTACGTTATACAGGATGGTATTGAACCCCTCAACTCCCACTAATAATAATATAAACTGGAAAGTTTGTTAGCTTATTACTCTGTAACTTATCAATTGCTTTTGTAGCTGGGTAGGTTATGATCCGGGTCAATGGCGGTGCATTCGCTTACGAGTTTAAAAAAAAAAGATATTATTTTTATAAATAAGCATTATCTTATCATGAATAATAAACGAAAATTCTATAAACAAATAAAATTGTCATATGTTAAAAAAATTGCGGAAGTTCAAGTTCTATACGAAATGAGAACATAGGAGTATCCACTTCAAAAAAGTAATAAAAGCTCGTAATAATAATAATAATGTTGCCTGAAAGAAAGAAATACTGGGATCAGATTTGAGTAGTGGGCTTTACGTGAATAGTACGTATATCTAAAGAAATGAGTGTTTTCACCTCTTGTCTAAGTTACGATGTTCTATTTTACACTAACGAAAAATATGGGACAAAAAAACCGGCTGTATTTAAGGTGATATTTGTCTTTACAGCCAAATTCATACCGGAAACTTGATAAGTGACCAGTATCACGGATCGGTAACAATTTATGCGAAATTTGCAAAAAATAAAATCTTGACGTCCCATACTAATTGACTCGGGGCTTGGCTTGCGTTTGTAAGGAACACGAAAAGCATAATTCACGAATTTCACAAAAGGCTCATCGAACCTTGTTACTAGGCACTTACCGAGTCTTCAGTAAGAATTTGGCTGGATAAATTAAAGTCACCTTATATAATATTTACAAAGTTAAAAAATCCATACAGTTGTCCAACGAAAGCGCTCAGACAGAGCAATTGTGCGGGGCCTGCGGGGTGAGACGCGGGAGGTAAAACACCGAGCTACATACAGTTTGCGAACAAGCGGTTCGGAGTCACGCCCCGCACAACCGCTCCGTCCGAACGCTTTCGTTTGAAAACTATATATATGTATTTTTAAACTATGACTATGTCCCACATTAGTGTGGAGAGGTTAACAATTTATTTAATTTTCGCGTTATGTCTCTTTGGAAAAGTTGTTCGCTTTGTTCAGTAGAGTATGTAGTCTTATTTTAAGATAGCAGTTTATAAACATCCTGTATAATGGTAGTTTTGGTATTGGTATTTGTTTTTGGTAGGGTTTCATAATACAGTGTAAATTGGAAGAAAAAGAAAACGAAAATGTGTTTTAAATTTTTTATTTTGACTGTTATTGTACTAAGCTTTTTAGATTGTATGTGCAATCGGCGTTTCTGTGATATATAAGTGAAAAAAAAAAGTTTTTTATGACTTCAAAAAATTGCTAGTTTGGTTTTGGCTGGATGGAGGGTTCTAATAATTAAGTAAAAAAAGAGGGGTCTTAATTAAATTGATCGTGAATGGTTCTCGCTGGACTGCGGAACTGCAATACACCAAACGGTTGGTCATTTATGTGTTCATATGACATATACTTAGTGATTTAAAATTAATATTGGACTAAGAATTTGGATTATGGTAGTTGTTCCAATTCTCGTTTCCAAATCCACAATTTATGACTGTTTTTTAATATTTTTGAATAAAAAGTATTAAAAATGTAGTTAATGGTACTACGCGAGAATAGTGGCGTCCATCTCATATAAGCAAATACGCAATGCCTACCCTGGGCTTGGCTTAGCTAACTAGACCACTATCTATTTAAATATAGGAAGGTACACACTACTATTTCAATATTACAAACATGGAAGCTTCACTCTTTCTTTGAAGTACCTACTTGCTTGCTCCACAGCGCTCGCTATCGTGGCAACACGCATAACTATAATTCGATGCCAATTCTCTATGTGTGCATCTGTAACTATACTCCTATGACGTCAGCGGCTCGTGCCAAGCACGCACACATTCTTATTAAAATACGCAACGCCTAGCCTGTTTGAAGCAACCACTTTGAGTCGGACGGTTTAGACTTTTTACCTATCTTATTTTTCGTATGCAAAATGAAACATAATATTATAAGATAAAGTATAAATTACAAATTACAGTTTTTTGCCTACCCTACTTAAAAATCCTATGCACAATAGTTTTAATGTCAATTAGATTTTTTTACCAAAATTGTGTTATTTCATGCATTTTGTACAACAATTATAATTGAAAATTTCTTGCACGATGATTTACAAAGTAATGAACAAAATAACACAACTTTGTTGAAAAACCTGCGTGTAGTGTCATAAACCACATTTATCGAACGAGCGAGCGAGTTCTCTGAGTCTACTTGAACAATCCGGCGTTTGTATTATGAATGTTTGTTCGACGATAACTCGAGTATCGTTGATCAGAATGTAATGAAATTTGACAGGCGAGTAAATAAAGCAAAAAGAATTTTTAATATTAAACATGAGCCAAATCGGTCAAGCGCAAATCGGGCGTGCGCGAGTTCACAGTTCGGGGCGAACAACTAGTTTAATACTTTTTATTCAAAAATAATAAAAACGATTAAAATTGTGCATTTGGAAACGAGACCCGTGGCTTCCACCTTAAGCGCGGATTTTTCAATCTAGGGCTTACTATTGTCGACTTGGCGTTAGCACACCTCTTAAATTGCTAAGGTTATTATAGGAGGATAGCTGAATTGTCTTCTGCTTTAGACTTACATTGTACAACTCGTCGAAAATCCGCGCAAATCCGAACTCTTAGTTGAACTAAAGTTGTAAACTTTAGACACACAAAATTGTACGCGATCGTTCGCGGGGTGACAGACGCCGGCGGGGACGAGGCCCTAGTAGATGTTAGCGGGGAGCGGGGTGTGTAGCGGGGAAGGAAGAGCGTATAACTGTGAGGTTTTTTTCTTTTTCACAGTTGTCTAACTATGCGTATTGCTGCGTTAGCATGAAAACATGACGGTTACGTTATAGTTGCGTACACGTTAGATATCGTATGGAATCAGATAACCGCCCTCTAGCGGATAGTAGCGGAACTTTACAGATTACATACAAAATAGAGTTACGTTCAAAGTATATCGTAACCGTAATGTTTTCATGCTAAGGCCACTGGTGGCCGATCGGTTTCCACGGCGTTGCCCCTCTCAAAATACAAGGTGACATTAATTTGTGCAGCCAAATTCATACTGGAGGCTTGGTAAGTGATCAGTAGTAGAAAAGGAAACCATTTTTTGCGAAATATGATATGACTTTTTATAATATTGACTTGGTTCTGGGTTTCGTAGAGAACAGGGAAAAAACATTTTAGAATTTCCCAAAAACGCCAATTAAAACTGTAGCCTTAGCATGAAAAATTTACGGTGATGTAATCCGTTAAGTTTCGCTACAACATGTAACGTGAACGTAACTATAACGTAACCGTGATGGTTTCATGCTAACGCTACTGGACACCGACTACTTACCGAGTCTTCAGTATGAATTTGGCTGCATAAATTAATGTCACCTTATATACATTTTTGGGTGTGGATGTCTGGTTGTCTGTGGACAGATCGTCTTCGGACTAAAATTGTTGCTTAATTTTTTGCCGTCAGAAAAATGTTATCGTGATATTCTTACTAAAGAAAATAATGATTTCACCGCAGGCGAAGCTACCTCACCCCCGCCAACCCCAGTCGCCCCGCGGACGTGCGCGCACCGTCTTGTCTATCTACACGTAACTTTGTTAGCTCTTTCATATATTGTGATGCTAGAAACACTATATTTCAACAGACTTAGGATCGGGGAGTCACAGCTTTTTGATGTTATAGGAATATACCCAGGGTGTAAATAAAGGAGAAATAGTCATTTATTCCATTTTACATTCCTACTATCCTTTCGTCAAATCCGTTGAGTGGTTCTCGCGTTAAAACGGAACATACGTATATACAGACAGGGAGACAAACATTCTAAAAATTTTAGTTTTGGCCTTAGTACAATATCAACAACTCATCATTTAAAATTTCACAAAAACCATTTAATGTACAGACTCGACATTCTTCCTACTTTATTAATAGTATAGATAAAAGAAAATGGCCGTTTATGCCGCGAAAAACGTGTACTTCGACACTCTCAAAGGATTCAAAATGTATAGGGTATTTCCCGTTGACCTAGAACTATCAAATTTGGCAAGTAATACCGTTTTATACTACAAGTATAGGGAAAAATCTGAAAACTACACATTTTTAATTAAATCATAAAAATATAGTCTTTAACAGAACCCTCGGTGGGCGAGACCGACTCGCACTTGGCCGGTTTTTTATATTAAAGTGTGAGAACAAACGTAGACAAGCCTTAGGAAAATCTACCGAAAACAGTAACAGGCAAAATTACCTGTCTACTTACACCCTGTATATTAAAATGATTTATTTGGTTGTAAGCTTCTAAAAGCGTATGTTAAAATAACGTGTTTCTAACATTTTCGTGTCATTTTTGACTAAGCGATTGACTAGTACATATATATACGTGGAGCATTAACTAAGTAACTTAGTTAAAAGTGAACCCCCTTTTTATCATTAACTTAACGTAATGACAACTTTATATCATTAAAACCATTAAAATAAGTTGGAGTGTAGGTAGTCGAAATATACAACTCGATTTAATTGTATTGTGTAATTTAATTAACAATTTTAAAGAGCGTTGCTCGTATGTAAGTACCAACTAAGCTTTTTATTGTTATCTAACTACCTAAAAGTGACTTGTAGTTTAATAAAATACAAACATATGTTAAAAACGTTGTATAATGTTCTTGTAATAGCTTAATTTAAGATGGCGTAATGAAAGTGGTCACCCATCATTTCTAAAACCGTGGGAACCGTTGCTGCTTTATTATACCCTCGAAACGCCCAAAGGACTGAAGAGTACCTCAAGTTTAGTAGAGGTATTCTTGCGAGCCTGGTACCTTTTAAAGGTACTAAATAAAATTTAAAAGTCCTTTTTAAGGTGGTTCATTTTAATCTAGGTGCAGAACGTACAACTTAATATTGTTTTCTTATTATTTTTTTATAAAATAATAAAATAAATGCGTTTTAGGTTATTTCGAATACAAATAAGTACCTTATTTTGTAAATTAGGTACATATACTAAACTTTTTACGTGTCGATAATTATCATAAAAAAACAATGCAGTAATATAAAATTGTAAATATAATAATAATTACTTTTAACAATAATCGGGATTTCTTAGCAGAATTGTGTTTTTTTTTTTAATTATAGTTCGCGTGAATTTCCATACCAATTTTAAATTGTGTTTTAAGTTATTGTGGACATTAATTTACCACGTTACGCATAAAATAATATTAGTTTGCTCGAAAAGCCTACCTATAATTATTGACATAAATCTATGGTCGCGAAATGCCTTAAATAACATATACATACATATACCGTGTGTAAATAGAGTGCGTTCTTTAAATAAAACCACATTCTCTACTGATCATACTAAACAAATGTCTGAAATAAAAAACCCGCGCAAATATTAAGAAAAGAAGATATTCAAATGTAACTCAAAGACTTTATCTCGTAGGAGGAAGGTCTATTTTAGAACGCTGCACCAGAACAGCTGTTTCACGGACGACGCTCTCTCTAAACTCGCCCGTATGTCGGTGCGTTAGGGTTCACGCGTTTTTGTTTGGAACTCAATTATTTCCTAAACTAAGGGTGTCCGCGGGTATGACTCTTGGGAAAAGTGGTTAAGTAGGGTCGGTAGAATATGTGGTTTCATTTAATGGTCGCACTCTATTTACACCCGGTATAATACTTTTTATACAGGAATGAGAAAAACATAATAAGTTGTGCATTTTTCACCAAGACCTAAAAGAACTCCCTTAAAAGGACTTCGGGGCGTACGTAAGGCGTGCACATTTTTTTGTCTCTGTAATCTGTTTAAAATAATGCAATTAACAAAAATTATTTTAAAAGTTAATGTCTTCTTTCGTTGTAATGATTTTATTTTGCGGATGGAATATAATAATAAAGAATACTAATATCTTTTCATTTATGCATGTTAATTTTTTTTGATTTGGACGGCAAAGTAAATTTTAATATAATAACAAAAACAATGCGTACGGTGAAAATTCATTTGGTATTGTTTTTTTTTTTCATTCAAAGTGTACCTTAAAAGAATAGTAAATGTAAAACTGTAGTTTATTCTTCCTGGTTTAAAGAAACTAGCATAAAAAGTACAACTGCCACTTAGATAAAACATAAGTGTAGATTCGGTACCCGCTGTTAGCGCACGGCACTGCAAATATAGGTCTAATGGGCCTGTTTCGTGTAGCTTGTCTCGCTCGCGCCACTGTCAAAGCTTGTCGCTCTATCTCTGTCGTTCGAAGGGGCTTGTTCAAAAAAGAGGTCCATTTTTCAATTCGAACCAACAATAAATTGTAACAGGCCCTTTCGTATATTTTTTCTGAAAATATAGGCTAAATCATGAGATACATCCTTTTCTTTAACTTTCAGGTGGTATTTTTTTATAACGAAATTATTTTTTGAAATTCAGTTTGGAGAAATGGGAATGTGACGTAATAGTCATACCATTTAGGCTCAATAGGGAGAGTTCCTTGACGTAAAGAAAGAATGAAAAAAAAATTTGGGGATAAAACCTGAAGATGGGATTCATATGGGATTACGGAAAATGAAAAAAAACAGACGTCTGTTTTGACATTACTTTTTTTTTTCTTGTGGGCAATGGCCTATTTCCTATAATACCTAAATGACATGACTATTACGTCATCAAAGCTACACTTCTGGACACATCTATTGGCCCACCTTAGAGTTTAGGTTTCGATGGCGCCTACCTAAATATGATTGCTAGATTGAACAAAAACTATTGATCCAGTTTTAAACCTGATACATTTTACCATCTTTTTCGATCATATTGTTTTAAACTTTTTGCTCGACCTAATATAAATTTTTAGCTAGGACCAAACGAAACTGAAAATGCAAGGTGGGCCAATAGATGTGTCCAGAAGTATATTTATTCAGTTCCTGAATATTTTCATGTATATCTTTTGTATTTCAAGGAGAAAAAAATTTATACTAAAGTATGACCTTAAAAAAGTCTATTCCTTTCGAAAAAATCGACAATTAGGTGCTGTTATGGTATTCTGGACTATTCGAATTGACGATATTAGAACGTACCGTATCTACCTTTTGTTATATCAATGCACTGCCAAGATAATTGCACACTAATCGTAAAATAATCTTTTGAAGTCATTCCAATATTGAGGAAAAAATACTAAAGATGGCATTAAAAAGTTTTCATGCCGAAGTTTCACGTTATTTGAGTAAAATCC
Organism: Ypsolopha scabrella; assembly: GCA_910592155.1. Classification (NCBI taxonomy): domain Eukaryota; kingdom Metazoa; phylum Arthropoda; class Insecta; order Lepidoptera; family Ypsolophidae; genus Ypsolopha; species Ypsolopha scabrella. The sequence goes on along the minus strand of OU342989.1, from coordinate 1,994,146 downwards.
CGTATATACATATTATTTATGTCTTAAAACCACAGACGTGTAATAAGTAGCAGATCTAACATTAAGGCCTTACCCCTGGTGCACGATAATCTAACTGAGCGATTTTGAACTTAGGTATGTTGTCAGAAAGTCTACATTAGAATGCTCGCTTCGCGCGCTGGCGGCACGCAAAATCAGTGAATTTTAGAGGTTTTTCAGGATTTTACGAAAAAGTATTTGATGTAGGAGTTTTTCCACCTGACATCGGAAAACAAACCATGTTTTCTTGTTATAGCAGTAATTTCAGACATAAAACTCAAGCCGTTTAGACATAAAACGAAATAATAACTTAAAAAGGCATCATTTTCAAAAATAAAATCTATCGAGCGAAATATGTCCAATTAGGTAACCGACTTGACAACGGAAAGACAAAGGTCTGAAAAAACACGTGTCCAAGTTTTACATTGATCAGATAAGTAGTTGACTCAGCATATTAAAACAAAAACCGTTGAAAGACCCAATACAAGCCCTTAATAAATAAACACATAGAGTCGACGCGTGGCAATTTTAGATCAGTGAACTTCGGGCTCTTTTAAATATAAATATTGCTTGTTTCCAAACAAAATATATACTAGAGATTAGTTTAGGAATTAACAAATATGTTCCAAGCATAAGCCAGTCAAAACAACCCATTTTTATACGTTTCCTGGTACCATGAAGCCTAAATGTAGCTTATTTTTTGTATGGAAACTTGCCACGCTATTTAATCCTTATGTTTGGTCTGCTACTTAGTAATAATTATGTCCGTGATAAAAACCTTTAAAACCAGAGAGCTTTGTGTTTAAAACCTAATTAAACTCTGAAACAAACAGATATTTCATACAACCTCTAAAAGTAATCAACTCTAAAGTTTCTTTTTTATTATAAAATTTCTGAAGAAAATTGACATTTTGCAATTTTTTCTGGAATCTGATCCTTTTGTAACGCCTCTCTTTCAATGTGAAGTAATTATGATCTCATCAAAAACATTTCATGTAAACTAGGTCGCCAAGACTCAGAAGCTCATAACGCTTTCACGGTTAAAAAGTTATCAGATCTCATGTAGAGCCAAGCCCTTAACTCTACAAGCCCTTAACTCTACAAGCCCTAACTCTACATTTTGGTCAAAAATTATGGTTTGGCTGTTTCGCGGCCGTCAAACAGACACTCCTATGGACTTATGTTATGCAACAGTTCCATGAAACAACTAAGCCATATTTTTTATCAAAATGTAGGATTTGGTAGAGTTAGGGCTTGTAGAGTTAAGGGCTTGGCTCTACATGTGATCTGATAACTGTTTAACCGTGAAAGTGTTATGAGCTTCTGAGTGTTGGCGACCTAGTTTACATGAAATGTCTTTGATGGGATTTCCTTTTCTTTTTGTAAGATGCTCTACTTTTTTATTTTTTCAGGCTGCATTTGTTGTGCCTCAGCAATGACTTTTGAAAGTACCGTCGGGAATATATTTTTTTAATAATATAGAACCGGACCCCCCTTAAGAGGGTTTGGAGGGTGAACGTTACAAATTTCTTAATTTATCTGTTGTTTGTGTACTAATCCGAGCCTACATACTAAATTTCAGCTTTCTAGAACTTCAGGAAGTATCCTAGAGGTTTTGATGATCATCAGTGAGTGAGTGAGTGAGTGACGAAATCGACGTGTTTTAGGCATTAATAAAATTCAAAGTATAAAAGCGAGACAAATGAAACTTATCGTGTTTAATACGACTGCTTACTACATCTTATGTTGAGAATTTGGTATATCTAGTATTATCCAGACCGAAGCTATTAGGGTTCGAAAATATGACGAAACGCTTCGAGAAAAGGTACGTAGTGCCCCGCTTCGTTTGGCTCGTCTTGGCGGGGGGCACTTTCCCCAGAATGATTCAAGCCATACCTATCCTCTTAAGGTATCATCAAGCATTGGCGTAGCGAGCGGGGTATTTTTGAGGTTCAACACCCCCCCCCCCCCCCATCTTAAAGATGACAAGAACATTCAGTCCACCGTTCATAAATTAACACTTTCGTCAGGTTCCGACACTGAGAGCAGGATAGCTTATGCAATTTTCAAAGCGTGCGACAGAGATGGCATTAGAACCCGTGTCGAGACTTTATGAACGCGGCCCTGGGCGGGGAACGAGGGTCTGTAGAGCCAGGAAAAGTCATCACTGACATATTTCGTTAAAAGAATTCTCTAAATTTAAACCGCTTATGTTCAAATTACCTATACAAAAATTCATTTTTTTGTCTATGGAGGTTATCTTGAAATAGGACCAAATAAAAAGTCCCGGCTACGTCTATGTGATCAAGTAGTACTGGCCGAACAGAAAAAGCAGCTATTTTTTGAAAAAATCAAATCGTCGTTCATATTGCAAAAGGTCCTATGTCACCCGTGGTCAACTTTACAGGAGAGCAAAATAACTGATTATTGTTTAAAAAGCGGTGAGGTTTAATTTTACCGCCAATTTACCTTTAATTAAGTTTATTGTCCAGTGTTCATTGTTAGAGTTGTAAAATATGTATTACTTATGCATTTTTCATTGTTTTTAATGACATAGAACGAATTGAATCTGGAAACTTTTTTTTTGACATTAGACCTTTTGCAATATGAACGAAAAAATTATTTTATTAAAAATTTCAATTTTTTTAAATCTAACCTCTTTTCCCTTTCTTATTATTCTATATTCATCTTTTTTTATGTTTAATCTTTAAATGCCTATTGCAAAGTATGTAAGTAATTTTCTATGTAACATTGTAAATGTGAGATCATCAAATACAAAAACATTTAAAATGGTTATTGTTGTTTTATTAATTTAGATACTACTTAGCCCTTATACTAGTCCTGGCCTTTGTGCTTTGATTGATGTAGCCAAATTCATACTGGAGACTCAGTAAGTGGTCAGAACCAAGTTTCAATAACCCTGTTTTCGAAGTATAAAAAATATTTTATTGTGCCTCCCTATACCTACTAGTTCAAGAACAACCTTGACTCAATTAGTATAGGAAGTCTATATTTTGCGTATTTCACAGAAAGGGTGGTATGACCACTTTGGCTGTATAAACTAGAGTGCTACCATACATGAACTGTGTTTTAAACTCGCCTGTATGTCAGTGCGTTACGGTTCACGCATTTTTGTTTGGAACTCAATTATTTCCTAAACTAAGGGTGTCCGCGGGTATGACTCTCAGGTGAAGTGGTTCAGTAGGGTCGGTAGAATATGTGGTTTCATTTAATGGTAGCAGTTTATTTACACCCGGTATATGTCGCAGGTATCTGGTTAAATTGAATGACACAACTAAATGAAATGACTAGGCTTTTGGTATAAATGGTGGTCATAAAAAAATAAACACGATGGTTACGTATGGCGGTCACGCCTCTACGTGGTGCGACTCGCCATACCTAACCTTCTAACCTAGACTACCGTCTCTCTTCTGCCTGATTTAACCAATGCGACATATACATCGTCACGCCATCAATCCCCGAGGGGGTGAGTTGTTCCCGAGTACGGACTGTGAGAGGCCAGTCCCAGTCCACATGTACACCCTCGTTTCATCGACGATTATTACATCCCAGGGTCATTGTTGGTGATCTGAACAAACGCTAGCAATGGGATGGGACCAATTTTTGTTTTTATTTAGATAAATTTTATTCCCAACGAGTCACACCCCTAAAAGTGTGGGTAAATTTGTGACTCGTTGACAACTTTTTTCTTTGCAACGAGTAAAGTAGTAGCCGACTTACCGAGTCTTCAGTATGATTTTGGCTGCATAAATATCGTCTTGTATTTTATGGCACGGATAATCCGTAATGGATACAAAATGTATATATTACACGAAAATTTATTTTTCCGCGTACGCCAAGGGAGGGGGAGCGGGACTCCTTAAACCCCCCTTATACAAGCCCGTTTCTGCGGGATTTGAACCTGCAACCTTCGGATCTTTGAATCACTGGACATTTCCTACCAGCAATTAATTTTATTTACAATAGAAAATTCTTACATACCATTCCTCGCATGTCTTGGGACGAATTTGCTTCACAACAATCGACCTTATTCGTGGTGAATAAGAGTTATCTGTTTCCAACGTTGGTAGGTTGCGAAAGTACGTCCAAGTCCGCATAGCAGCAAATCCGCACCCTCTGCCGGTGTCAGTGCTGCCGTTACTCGTTACCCGAAAATGGTGGGAAAATAAACCATTCAATGGGAAACGGGTATTTTGAAATGTTTCGTATCTATTGTATTAAGTCAGCCTTTACATATAAATAATTTTTATGTATCGAATCGAATCCAATTTTTCTAAGAAGTAATAGTAAAGTTAATTTAATATAAAATGTTGAAATTAGTAGACAGAGAAAAATCAGCGAGACAGAACCGTCCAGAATACGAAAGATGAAAAAGCGGATGCGTCGAATTCCATGAAAGTCTTTATGTCCTACTTATAAAAATGATGCAAATCGCCATAGTGGTGAAGAGAGTCAATCCACAACGCCAAGTTTTGAGATTTAAAAAAAAAACACATTTGATTATGACATTTCTGACAAATGACTGAAAAGTTGATATCAAATAAGCGTTTTTGCATTCTCTGTGGTTCATTATCTAAAAACATGGTGCCTAATATGAATTAACTCTATTCACTACCACGGTGATGTGGTAGAAAACAAGTCTTTATTCTGAATGTATTACTTGGCAAGGTTTCCCAGAATCAGAATATTTTTATTTGTTTAGACATAGGTTCCTAGTATATTAGATATTAATAAGTTAAAATGTCCTATATATCAAGGAGAGGCCTGTGCTCCCAAGCAGAGAAAAACACAACTCGCCTTTTATCTAGAAAATGAATTTTTTTATTAGGTATTTAGACCTTATTAATTCTAAATAATTGTGTTGTTTGTGGAATAAAGGCTTTACCTACTTACTTACTTGATTCGGCATACTAAAATATAAAATTACACGAAAACAAGTTCAAGTTAAAAAAATCGTACCAATTGAAATTCAGATAAATTCATTATAATAAATAATAAGTAATGTTAAGTTAACACAAAAAATCATGTCACGGTAGAATGACAGTATTAATTACTGTAAGTATATGTTTCTACCATGACTTTGCATTCTCTAACCGAAGCTTAGTACTTACTATAGGTACTTAGTTGTCTGTCACAAATCAACGTCAGTCAAAAACTCCTCTATCTATTGTGTAATAATAATATGTTTCTAGATCTAGTTAAGACAGGTTTTGGACTTTGGTCCAAATGGTGATTTGAATATCAGACAAAATCATGTCACGGTAGAATGACAGTATTAATTACTGTAAGTATATGTTTCTACCATGACTTTGCATTCTCTAACCGAAGCTTAGTACTTACTATAGGTACTTAGTTGTCTGTCACAAATCAACGTCAGTCAAAAACTCCTCTATCTATTGTGTAATAATAATAAGTTTCTAGATCTAGTTAAGACAGGTTTTGGACTTTGGTCCAAATGGTGATTTGAATATCAGACAAAATTTTTTTTGACAAACACTCCACACCACAAAAGAAAGATGGCAGAATGGTTATCTACTACCTTTTCAATCATGTTTTTTATAATAACATTATACGTAATGAATTTCATACAAATTGAATTACCATGAAAACCCATAGGATATTTCCATTTGACTTAGAAACTTTAAATTCCGCCCTTAATTAGGTCTTTTCATACATTTTAGAAAAAAAACTGAAGGTTAATAGTACATTACGATACTAGAGCGATGAAACGTTTTCTGACGAGTGTGAGTTTGCGGCATGAGCCGAAGGTGAGTGCTGCAATCACACGAGTCGAGAAAAAGTTTCTCGCACGAGTTTTGTATAATATTTTATAGCACAAGTGCGGAAAATGCCGACTTTACGCAAGTGCAGCGTGCGTAAAGCGGTCATTTTACGCACGGTGTGCTATAAAGATATTTATTATTTAAGAAGTTTGATGAGCAATATAATTAGATCCTTTGGATACATGGAGTTTAATAGAACGTAAGTATCAAGTTAGTTTGGTCAATTAATGCACGTGTAATACGTTTATGTTGAAAACGGTTAGTACGGAACCCTCAGGGGACGCGCCTTACTCGCACTTGACCAGTTTTTTTTTCGTAAATGGTATAAATTTAATTTAATTATTGATTAAAAAAAACTCCTTTATGGTTGTCATTTAAAAAGCTTAGCGCCTTTTATACCAACGCAATATTAATAAAACAAGCCATTTTAAGTAAAGGATATATGAATATAATTTGCAATATTCCGCTAAACAATTCTTGTCGTGCTATTCAAAATGCAGACTCGTGCACCGCCCGCCCGCCCGCATAAAAACATGCAACAAGCAAGCAATACAAGCAAAGCAATCTTAAATAACAAGCAAGAAAACTTATCGACACGTGTTTCGCCTCTGAACGAGGTATCCTCGGGATGTGTTGCTATCTCTCCGCAGCAACTGATGTTGTTCGCCCGACAGCTCAGCAGCTAGTCTAATAATTATTTTTAAGCATCATCCGTTACAAACATTAACAAAATATTGTATTTTTTGTATATAAGAATCACCCCCGATTCAAGTGGCAAAACCAAATATTTGAACCTTGGAGTCTTTGGGTATTAAAAGTATTTCTCCACCAGGCCATGGTGCCACTTTGACACCCTTTTAAACACCATTTGACAGTAAATTCCATACATTTACTGTCTAATGTCGTTTAAAATGGTGTTAAAGTGGCAACCATGTTAGGCCTGCTGGTACAGGTAGGGTTAAAAGGGAAACTCTGTCCTTGGCAAGGGTTGGCTAGAGGAATCAATTAGATAGACAACAGCCCGGAAGTGCATAAAAATTGTTTCATCAGCCTGTGTATTCTTGCATCTGGAAGATACCTAGTTACTACTAAAATTCATACCTACATTTCAAAACTATTATTGTGCGCGTGTTAAATTAGAAGTACCTATACAAAAAAAATGTATTTTCTGTCAAATCTAAGCAATGTCGATTTTTAAGATCATGCAGCAAAAGAGTGCAAGAAGCTAGATAATATTATTTCTTCATTTTAGGCATATTTTTTAGTCCTTATAGTTATATTTACAAGACGGAACCCGCGTATTGTGTACGACAGACGTAACGCTTGACACTCTTTTTCGTATTTCAATTCCCAAGTGAAAATTCGACTTCAACGCATGGCAACCCAGCCAGTCCTAGCTTCTGCGCATTGAGAACTTGTCGCATATTTTCTCAATAAAATGTGCTCAAAATCGTCACATCCACGCGAAATTCTATTATAAAATAGCATCTTTACCCGAAATATGCTTCAAATAGATTTATAACAGCAGTTGGAGGCGTGCCGTGTGTTCCTCTGGAATTTAATATGAGACTGGCCGGTAAGATATACGGATACCTACGAAATTCATTCGAAAAGTAAATAGTGCAGTGAAAAGTCAGTTTCATTTTTTTCTGTGTATTTTGTTGTGTTACATAAATAGTAGGTACATACAAGAGGTGCTCTAAAATGTAACATAAAAAGTGTTTTTTTTTTCACATTTCTTTTTCTTGTATTTTTTCCGTGCTGCGTACCCAGCGTTTTTTGGAAAATCATGAATGGATTTTAATTAATTTTGTTTTTAGTTTTATTGCTTTTGTCCTAAAAGGAAACGAAATACATAGGAAAGTGGTATTATTAACAATGGTTTACCTCGAGCAGTTACTTAAGTCTCCCTGAAATCAATAATGCGCGCGCACCTAAAATTTTCTTAGCGTAGATTTTAATTTTTGCTTCACTAATAAAGGCCCAATTTTTCTTGAATTTTACACTCGGTATAAAAATATTAAAATGACCATACCTGAATTCTTTTTTATATCATTATTTTTGTCGAAAACGGTCTAAAAGTGGGTAAACCTATCATTGAGGATTTTAAAAAGAGGTTAATGACAGGTACCTATTTCTTTCACATCTTTGGTTCCGTATAAATATTAAATGGTATGTATGAACTCATTTGAAAATTATACTTACAATTTACAATCGATGACACATTGAAGTACCTACAACACTGAGCGGGCGTTTACGGGGTAACATAAAAAAAAAGATTATAGCTTCCCATTGGATAGGTACTTCACTAGATTATATATTTTCAATTTATTAATAAAAAATAAATACTGTCATTAGAAAATAAAATAAAAGACTTGGTACGCACGATGAATGATAAAATAAATAGTTTTTAAAAACTCCCGCCTTTTTACGCTCTTTTATTTTTTTTACATGTAGTTAAGACAATAATAGTGCTGGGACGATTATGCAATGTAAATTTATCGATAAATTTATTTATTTATTTGGAATATTATTTTTGTGTTTACTTTTTATAATTTAATTTTTTATTACCTTTTTAAGAACCTTTTTTTAAGAACAACGACTACTGTTAGCGATTTGAACCGTATTCTTCGTGTAATTAGGGTTAATCTTGCATTATGTTGAAGTGATGATGATCATGGCTGAGCAGTCGAGTTGAAGACGCGGACTGGTTGAAGGAGCGTCGCGACGCTCCAATCTGAACCACAATGCGCTGGATTTTCCCCGTACCAGGTAATCTTACCTTTATTTTCTAAGTTTTCTAGTCGCAAAAGAATGCAGCTTGTGTTGGGTCAGTGTTAACAAAGGGGCACAACTGAAGGATTTTTGGGTTGTAAATAAACCACGAAAGGTAGGTATGTATGTTTGGGTCTTGATACTCGTTAGCGACTGCGAAAAGTATTTTATATTAGAAATTCTGGTCTCTCTCATAAACCGCTAGGAGCGCTGTACAGTACACATTCTCATATAAATATTTTACACAGTCGCTAGCGAGTATCGAGGCCTTGTAATAGGCCTACTACCGGCTCGCTTCTTAGCTGAAGGATTGCGAACATTATCACTCTTTTTTCTTGAAAAGTATTTTCGACTAGTATCCCCTAATCTACACTCCAATCTGTGTGGTCTGTAATGGAGAAGACTGAAAATCTAGTTTTCACCTATTCACGGCCATTCTAGTGGTAGAAGCGACCGAACGTGTATATAATGTACTACAAAACGCTAAAAAGAAGACTTACAAGGATGTTGCGTTTCCGATAGTGAAATGACATAAACGTACCTTTTTACATTTCCCCCCGAATCTCCGATGATTCAGTTTAGTCCTACATTTACGTCGGTCTTTGGTGTTTTGTTTTCTGATAAACGTTCTATTTATACCTAGTCTCGCAAACGTCTCGACGTTTTTATGATGAAATTGTGAAAATAGCCTGACTCGATTGTTTAACATTTAACGTACTCTTTTATTATTATTATTAAAAGGTTAATCATGTTTATTATCTTTCTCAAACTGTCAGCAATTTTTATAGCGTTATAATTTAAACTTTCCAAAAACTTTTTAAATTTATAAAACGGAAACTATACAGTGTGTCCCTCGTAAGAGTGCACATCCGAAAAGGAGTGAAACTAGACCTTATTTTATAGAAAAAATTTGGGCAATTTTTTTTGACAATTTTATTTTTGGATCTCCATGACCCTGTTTGAAAAAATTATCGTATCTTTTGAAATACGGAGTGAATCTTGTTGAATCAAAAACAATAATGATATAGAATAATTAAAACACAATATCATAATATGATTACGAAAGCCATAAATTTACACAGTTAATTACAAAACAAGATTTTGTAAGAAAAATGATTGTCGTTGCGCTCGGAACGACTTGTTTTGTTCACTCATAGCTAGAGTTCACAATTTTTTTATTTTACTGGTTAAGATATGTTAGTTCAAAATAAGCAATAATAATTTTGCTTAACGGGGAAGTTATTTCGAAAAATTTGACAGTAACTCAAAAATACGGCACAAAAACTTGTGTTTTTCTACAAAATCCTGTTTTGTAATTAACTGTGTAAATTTATGGCTTTTTTTAAACATTTGATATTGTGTTTCAATTATTCTTAATCATTATTGTTTTTGTTTTAACAAGATACACTCCGTATTTCAAAAGATACGATTATTTTTTCAAACAGGGTCTACCATACGGAGCGCGAAAAAATAATTTCGTCAAAAAAAAATGCCAGACTTATTTTTTAATTTTTTTGTCAATAAAATAAGGTTTAGTTCCACCCCTTTTCGGATGTGCACTTTTACGAGGGACACACTGAATATTATAAATCTTCCAGTAGTGCATCAACTAATTCATTAGATACTTTTACATTCTATACTGTTTTCATGATTTCAAACATAAATATTGATTACATAATAGTACATAATAGTAATGTTAAAGTCCCAAAGTCGTCTGACTCTTTCAAGTTGAAACATAAATCATCGTTATATTTGTTGATGTCTGTTTCATCTGCTGCAATTTTAAATGTTAAATAATTTTGGTGTTTAAACTTGAAAATTGTATTGATGCTTTACTTATATTACAACTTTAATATTTTCTATTCAATGCTACAGATCCATCTTTCCTTTTTATATAAAAAAGTGTTTGTTCTCCTGTTTACAGTACAACCCAAAACAACTGGCCGATTGGACCAAACTAAAAATACAGTGCGACCAACTTATCTGTTCAGTAAAATCATTCGCCGTCTCTTTCTAATTATACTCTTTTCTACCGCACTAGAAAGAAATGGGTGGATAATCCAACTGAACAGATGAGTTGGTCGCACTGTACCTGGGTTTTACAAAAACGATCGGTGGCGTAACGTCACATTTCGATGATATTTTAAAATTCATGCAGAGTTTTATATTATGCAACCGTTAAATCAGACAACATCCCTATTCTCGGACAGATAATTGTGTACAAAGTTTTTTTTTTTTCGAAGTTTAAAGGTATATATGATTATTTGTCGCATTAATGGAAGATACTAATAAAACTACCTTACCGTGCTTGCTTTATTTTGCTGGTGGGTGGAGTAAGGCATAATATTTATATCATAATATTAAATGCGAAAGTTTGTGTGTGTGTGTATGTTTGTTACTCTTTCACGCTGAAACGGCTCGACGGATTTGGATGAAATTTAAAATAGATATAGCTTATACCCTAACTTAACACATAGGATACTTTTTATCCAGGAAAAAAGCATGTCGTTAAACCGAAAAACACGCGGGCGGAGCCGCGGGCAAAAGCTAGTTTTACATATTTGTATTTATAGTTTATTTATTTATCAGCTATGGTTGTATAAATTTTATTGAACCACATGTTTATTTCTGCATTTTTATTTTAGCAAGTATTTATTTTATTCAATTTAAATAAGACAAACTTTTTTATTTCCTTGTATTGTATTTAGTTCAATTGTTTTTCACTTTACATTCAAATTGAGAAATGTAAATAATGTTGGTACCTATATGACATAAACAAATCTATTTCATTTAATTTTCTCTGATATTTGCGTCGATTTCACCCGGTGTCCTACTTTACTGAGTTCATTTATTTATAAAATAAAACGTCTCTGGAAGTCGCCATTAACGACGCTATTCATAATTTTATAGCTTTTGCCTACTTAATGGTGGTTAAATATGTGGAAATATAACAAAAAACGTGTCGTTCTACAATATAGTTATCAAAGAGATAGCTTGTTAGGAAAATATAAACTTACTAGCTTTTGCCCGCGGCTCCGCCCGCGTGTTATTCGGTTTAACGATATGCTTTTTTCCGGAATAAAAAGTAGCCTATGTGTTAAGTTAGGGTATAAGCTATATCCATTCTAAATTTCATCCAAATCCGTTCAGCCGTTTCAGCGTGAAAGAGTAACAAACACACACACACCCTCACACAAACTTTCGCATTTATAATATTAGTGTGATGTGATGTGATAGTGTGATGTGATTATTTGGCTACTGCAATTTGAATTAATTTTGAGTTTATAAAACTGAAACCTCTTGCAAAATTATGAATGTCACATTTTATACATTTTAAGATTAGTGAGTTCAAGCCAATCGTCTGGTAGGAGCTATGGGACAGGAATATTTATAAAAATATATGTCATATTTGCTAGAAAAAATAAGAGTTTGGAAAACACAACTAAATTGGTAATTTTAACCTTTATCGTTTTAGCCTTGTACCCTTGGTAAAATCACCTCCGAGGCGTATTATTATAAAAGCTCCGCAGTTCCGATGACGCCGATCTTGCAGCTAATTTTAGGTTGATAGTATTTTATTTATGTCACGTTCTATTAGTGAAACATGTTTTTATTTTTAATTGTATACAGCTAAGTTGAAACTTATTAGATGTTCAACAATTGCATTCAATTCATTCTGGTCATCAGAATCAATACTTTCTGTTTTGAAACAGAAAGAAATAAGCAAGCACATACCTCGTAATTAAGTATCTATCTCCGTCCATGTTTTAAAACAAACATTTCGTATTTTATTGTAAGTCTGTGGGTTATCAATGTCCAAACTTTGGCACTCCCATAATAAACCTTTCCGTTTAATTGCTTTATTGTTTACGTGCTGCACGTATCCAAAAAGCATTTTAATTCTAAGACACATAATTGATTTTCTTTGTAAGTTTAGCAAAACTGTGATTTCAGTTTATCAAGTTTTTGGTAAGTGACTGAAAATTTGCATAAATTCTGTGAGTGTAAGTTTGTAGGCGAATTCCATCCTTCAATTCCTTCAGATTTTTGTTTTTAGGGTTGCGTACCCAAAGGTTGCCAAACGGGACCCTATTACCAATCCTCCGCTATCTGTCCGTCCGTCTGTGACAGGGGTCTACAGCTCCGGCCGCAATAGGCAGCCAGTTAAAATTTTTTCACTGAATATGCTTAAATAATCAAAAGTTCACGGTAAATATTAAAAAGTTTTAAAAAATTTAACGCCAGTGGTCCGCAGACGAAAAACCTTGAAAAAAATGCTATTTGGTTATTTGTTTCAGCTCTATCTTAAATGGTATTACAGACAAGTTTCAAATTTGGTCAGATTGTTGAACAAACTCTGAAGTGAAACAAGAAAATAAAACTATTAGGTTTCCTTACTCATTTATCAGGCGCTACCATTTGAGCGGTTTATTTTTTGTAGCCTTAATGTTTCTGTGGTATCTATCCATCCATCCATCAGCCTGTTTCGTCCACTGCTAGACATAGGCCTTTCAAGGATTTCGCCACTCTTGGCGGTCCTCCTGAAAGAAATGCTCATACTTTAGGGATGGATATACCGCCATCCATCGGTCCCAGGCAATGGTAAGCCGCCTGGTTTAGCCTGAGAGCTGTTCTCTTACTCTCCCCCGAATAACTTCGGGAGGATTTGCGAGTTAGATGGTGGTACCTCCACAGCCGAGCCCGGCATCGGCTCTACCACCTACAAAACTATTATATATTTCCAAATATTTCACACGAAAACATGCTGCAACGCCCGTAAATTCTTTAAATACTGGAGAGAGGACAACAACCTGGCAACATACATATATTTCATGATGATCATTGAAACAGCTTAAAATAGTATTTATTACAAAGATGTCTTCTATTTCAGTTCTTCTCATGTCCTGGTTCGGAGTGGACCAAGTGAAGGCAAACTCATGCATACGAACTGGTAATAAATATGAATATACGTAAACTACCCTATACGTGTATTTGACATATTCTCCGTGTGATAAATATAGATGTCACTACCTCTGTAATATCTTCTAGATGTGTTGTATCATGTTGTATGTGATGCTATTTACTGCAAATGCTCTTTTCTTCATATACTTGCGGGTTTGATACATAAATAACATAAATCGTGAATTACCTAGTCTGGCCAGCGAACCTAGCAAAATATGGCAATAGAAAAATGTGCATTTCCTTACAATTAAAATAAAGTCTATCAAATCAAATCAAATCAAATTTCTTTATTGAACAATTAGTTTACAAAAAATATTGCTAAGACTCTGAACCCCAAACTAATATAATTGTCCTTTGGGGAACAGTGTTTCCAATTCGAGGGTACTTAAAATATTTTACACGGACATAGGTATTCTACACACAAAGAAAATTGATTTTATCTACAGACAAAATAAACAAAATAAACAAAATATGGCTCAATGTATACACTAATAGATAATAATTTTAAAATAGTTAAATAAACTACACACAAATATTACATAAGTATATTATTATTCTAGAATAAAATAGACATAATTTCTTTACATAAGTACATTACTAAATTGATATTTCTGTGAGGATATATTATATGTATTGGGTACACGATAAGATAATAGTTTTAGGATACTTTGTTAGATTGACAATGTTCTATGTTCTGGTAAAGCTGTATGCGAGTGTGACACACTACTCAACTCACTGTGCGATAGGATAAAAGGGGAAAATATAATTTATCGATATCGATAATTTATGATTTTGGTTAAATTCAATCTTGAGATTTAATGTAGAAAAATGCGTTTGCAGATATACTTGGGTCAGTCTAAATTGGTAATTTAACAAAGAAAATAATTTGAATAATGCTTTTAGAAGATGAAATATTTCTACCTTTTAGAATGACCAATTGTATAAATCGTGTTTGAGTGTCCACAGGAATGTTTGTCCATGTTTCGTCGAATGGGTAATTTTCTGCATGAGAGTGTTTTTATCGACCTACCTACCTATTATTTATTCTTTTTACTACACGTTTTCCGAAAAGAGCTCAAGAAGTACATGTAACTTATCTTTCTCTCCTGTGAATAACTGACTTTACATTTTCAGATTACTAAAAAATACTATGACACTTTCAGAAACACTACTTAACCATGAATAGAACTAATAATTTCGGTAAGAGACGCATAAAAATATACATGTCTAAAACATCTGTTTTGTAACGTACACAAAAATATAAAACGACAAAGTATTTTCAGCAGCCGTAGAAATAGACTGTATATTTTTAACGTGTACAAATTTTGGTGTTTTTAAATTCTATCTTTCATCTTTTAGATGCTTTGAAAGTTTTAGTATCACTATTTTGGACTCAGTCTACGGTTTTTTTTCTCTCGGCAACAAAAAATATTTTTAGATTCAGTTATTTACAGGATAAAATATGTGTTTACACTTTTGTTTAGAAGTTTTAGTTTTTTTTATTTATTCTATCTTTTTGTTTTACTAATTAAAGCATGGATTTTCAGCATTATGGGCACTAAGTCTCAGCCCCCTTGTTCAGGCGGAATGCCAAAGTAAGTACGACTTTTCTTGAGAAAACAATTCAGTTTACATAATATTGCTTTAAGCTTTAACATATTTTTGTGCCGTTTTACGCAAGGCTGAATTACCAAAATATAATCTAGAACGCTTTTTTGCGCGTGGCATCGACGAATATTTGAATATTACATTTCAATAATGGTTTTACACATCATTGGCATACTTTAAAAAAAAAAAAACACTTACCTAGTCTATGACATGTTTAAGAAAAGCACAAAATATTCATATATTTTAACGTCATAATTCCTTCAAATAAAACCGTAGACTGAGTTAAGGGTCTTCGATTGTTTTTAAAATGTTTATGCATGATAAAACAAATAATATTTTCTTGGATATTTACAATTTACATGTTTTGACAGATTTTCTACAGGTACTGTATTCTGAACACAAAACTCCTACAATTTAACCAATCAAGTGTTTTTTAATAAAATTCAACAATTTGTCCTTAATTTTCATAATTAATAAAAAAATATTAAATTCTTGTGTTTTCAAATGACTTAATGTTTTATTAAAAAACACTATGCTTATGCTTCGTTTTGCATCTTTTTACGTGTTTCATAATTCTTACGTAGGTACCTACCTACACTATAATTTAAATTCAGTGGAAAGAGGTCGTCTTCAACAAGTTTACATCGATAACGCCGAAATAAATGTACACTCAGCACTAGTTAAGGTAGGTCTCAAATGCGATTAGTGCTGTACCATAGAAAGCCAATTATAAGAATCGATTTACATTCAGACTTTTACGCAATTTTTCTATTTTTATTTAGACAGAAATAGATTAGAATCCATTTTAGATGGTTCCTTAATTTTCTTTTAACTCTCTATTTTTTTGTATATAAATGTTAGTGTAGCGTTTATCGTAGGTTTGTTTTGAAATCTTTTGTAATAGTTAAATTAAACATGTTTAGTGTACGGTACGGTACATTAAAACAAGTAATTTGAACAACCTAGAGTTTCCATAAAATCAAGAGTCATAATATCGACCCAAATAAATACCAGCTAACATACCATGTGAAAAGCTTTGCGTGCAACTATAGCCTTGTTGTTATTTTGTGCTGTAAAATACTTCGCATAGGTCTTTGGACAAAGCTCGAAACCTTCGCAAACCGAACTAAAATCTATTTGTATTATTCAGCTTGGAATTGATGCATGAAGTAATGTATCTACTAATAATATGAAGTGACTTTGGTTTATATACCCAAATTCATACTGGAGACTCGGTCTGGACCAAGGTTCAATGACCCTTTCTGTGAACTATGCAAAATGAAATTTAGACTCCCTAAGCTAATTGCGTCGGGGTTATGAACAAGAAAAAGTGGTAAAAATATTTTTCTTGTATCGCAAACAGGGAAATTAGTTAGACCTTGGACCCGACCACCTACCGGGTCTCCAGTATGAATTTGGCTGCAGAAACAAAAGTCACCTTATTTAAATTAAACTTAGTCTACAATTAGACCTATCCCAGTCATTCAATATATACGAGTACGTACATTTTATTAAAAAAAAGGTAACATTACATTTACAAATAATTAAAATATAGATATTTTAATTACTGAAGTTCATTTCAATTTCAATTTCGTGATGCATCTAGACAAGTGATTTTATTGTTTTTCATTACATCGGCAACATTTTGTTGGTAATGGTAACAAAAGTATTTATTATTAACTATTAAGTAACACAAAAACCTACTTAAAAAAAATTGCGATAGGTGAATTAACTTTTTTTAAACGCACCGCTTGAGTAAACTGCATATTGACTGTGTTATGTAACTCGTGTTCCGGGACTTCCCCAGCTCGGACGATCTACTGCTATGAGTGCGACAGCTGGACAGACCCCCGATGTAAGGACCCCTTCAACTACACAGCGCTGCCGAGGGACCAGCCTCCACTGCAGACCTGCAACGGGTGCTGCGTCAAAATGGTCCGGTATTCTAAGAGCCGTAAGTATTGACTGTGCTATGTAACTCCTGTTCCGGGACTTCCCCAGCTCGGACGATCTACTGCTATGAGTGCGACAGCTGGACAGACCCCCGATGTAAGGACCCCTTCAACTACACAGCGCTGCCGAGGGACCAGCCTCCACTGCAGACCTGCAACGGGTGCTGCGTCAAAATGGTCCGGTATTCTAACGGTGAAGGAAAACATCGTGAGGGTACCTGCATACCCTTAAAAGCGTGTATTTGTGCCCTAAGAAGGCGATAGGGGTGTGCCGAGTGTGGACTGTGATTTGCATTTCACAGTTCACACTCGGAACACCTCCGACATCCCCTCGGAGATTCATGTCGTGACGACATACTACTACTACTTAAATTCATATATTTTATAACTAGTGACTCGGTAAGTGATCAAAAACAAAGGTCACTTTTACGACATTTGCATGATATTTTGGCTGTCCATACCATTAAAAAGCGCAAAAGAAAAATTTCACCTACCATATAAAATGCACAGTAGTTTCTCGAAATTTAAAATAAATATATAATTAATTTCCGAAATATGTTTTTAAATTTCCGGAGTATGTATTTAAATTTCCGGAGTATGTTTTTAAATTTTTTCTTCCGGGATGGTGTTCAGTATAAACAGTAGACTATGTTGTTTTATTTGAGGATACCGGTTCACTCCCGGTATATAAGGTAACTTTCGTTTATATACCCAAATTCATACTGGACTCTGTGGGTGGTCAGGACCAAGCTTCAATGAATCTTTCTGTGGATAACGCAAAATAAAATTACGACTTCCTGCACCCCCTAAATTGTTCATAAACAAGTATAGAGGCACAAAAATACTTTTCGTATTTCGCAAACAGGGTCATTGGTTCTTAGTCCTGACCACTTACCGAGTATGTATAACTTCGAGTTTTGTGTTTGACATGGATATGGTGGAAGTTAAAGTTAGTTGTCGTTTATATATCAATGTGATAATTTGCCAATATTTCCTTTACGTTTCTTGTCAGGCTTTCAACAATCTGCTCAGTTCAGTAACGGATAGTTTCCACAACCATTATAGTTTTAAATCAATGGTTTTAATTTCATAACATTTTCTTTTCTTATTTTCAGCATACGAAGTAGTTAGAAGAACGTGTACATCGCAGCTTCAAATAAACTTGTTTATGGTGGACCACGTATGCATGATGGAAAGCACTGGCACTGGCCACATGTGTTTTTGTGAAGAGGACATGTGTAATTCGGCTACAAGTTTGGGCGCCACTTTGGCTGTAGCGCTCGCGTTCTTAGCATGTGCATGTAGGTGAAGTAGCAAGCTAGTGCGTGGCGGAAGGTGATTCAGTCGATCGATTATGTTTAGTCGATTACACTGCGGCCGATAGCAGAATACAAATTCGATTGGAGCCTCACTGGTTTCCTAGGAAAAAGCGTAGTGAAAGTGGTGACGTCGAAACCTTAACAAATTAAGTTTGTCACATAACTTTCTCTATTAAATCAGACACGTAACAGTAACTCTTATAACGCTTTTTACGAAAAGCAAGCAATGGTTGTAGATACATAAATACGTAAGGTTATTTTTATTAATTAAAACAATAAAATTACATTATGTTTGTAAGCCCATAGAACTGAATCGAATGACTGAATCACAGATTTTTCCACTAACCCTAGATTTGGTTTGGATCGTATCAAATTCCATTTTCGTCCAAGTAGATAATAGATTCTAGTCTTCAGTGATTGATTTTCATATGAATTGAGCCTATTGCTGTCGAAACGTTTGGAGGCAAAATGTAAGTAGAAAAGCGATTTTTGTTCATACAATTATCTGAAAATCAGTCACGAAATTTTCATCTATGCAATTTCCATGTCCAGCGTTTTTGCTCTAAATAATATTTGTAAGATGTTAATAAATATAGCGTTATCTAGATAAAATAATAATGGAGTTTTCCAGTACATAAAGTCGATAATAAAATAAAATTTAAACGTTTGTTTTTAGCTTGTAAATAGTTTTCTGTGTCCAGTGTCGCCCACAGTAAATTCTTAATCGATCGATTTACAACTGTGGTCAGCTGAGATGTAACGTCTCTTTTTCAAAGCTTTTCAAACGATTGGTCCAAAATACGTAGACCAACATGGACTTGCTCATACTATGCACTTATAATAGACGTGTAGCACTTGATAGATAGAAAATTGATAGATTTTGAGACGAAAATGAAGGAACTAGCTTAAAACTGCCGTAAGGAGTAAACCAATTGTATTGTAAAGGTATATAAGAAGGTTGTGTTTCATGTTTGCGGTAGTTTTTTATTAAGTTACATATCTATCAGATTATTTTATATTTATTCATGAATATAAAAATTATTTGTTATGGTGATGTAACACGGCTATGTTTAAGAACTGATTCGGCAAAACGTTATAAAAGAATATCAATAAGCAATTGTTTTAAATATAAATATTCATGGATAAAATATTGTACGAAGCATGTGAAAAAAATAGGTATCATAGTTATCATTTACTGACATTTGAATTTCCATTACATATTTAGTTTTTTTTTTAAATCTATTTTGGGGTTTTGGAGTGCGGTAGACTAGGATTAACAAAATAATAATTTGCTAGACGAATAGAGAATATTACATAAAGAATAAGGTTCGCGTAGCATATGATGCGTAGGTTATGATATGAACACCAAATACTTTAATCGTTAATGTATAAAATACGATTACTTAAGCGATTTTTGACATAATTAGCTAAGGGCTGTATTACATAAGGCGCAGAACTATTATGATATTAGTACAAAATATTTAAAAAATACATAAATTTATTTGTCAATTAAAAAGTTTCTTTCTAGACCGTTGCTTTCAAACACAGTGATATTCGATACAAAATAGTTTCCTCTGTGTAAAGTTATCAATAGCAACGTAGTGACATAATTTTGTTTTTATATATTTGCATTATCAATACACGAATATAATTTAAAGCCGAAGTCGTAAACATCATATCATTTAGGGTTAGGGCTGTAGGTTATAAAAAATATATGAGAGTGCAAAGCATTACATTTAAGTTTTGTTAAATATTGTAAAATATCTTCGAATCGAATTAAATAATCATAAAATATATTTATAATTTTTATATAATATAAAATATAGTAATAAAAATGTTTCGTATAGATATTTCATGTTATGTTTGTTGATATTTCGTAACTTTTCTTTGAATAACGTAATGAAGTTGTACTAAAATTATCATTGCATGTGGCTCGAGCTCATTCTAATTCGATATTTCAGCCATATTGTTATACTTAGAAGGTTCTTTGTGCATGAGACACCGCACAGTAGCCAGGCTTTCCCACCCAGCCATAGTATTTGACTATTTGGCACTTTGGAATGCTAAAATAAAACCTTTTTGTAATCTATGTGGATTTCTTAAGGTTATATCCTCACACAGTAATTACGTTACTAAACCTAAGTATACTACTAATCTTCCTTTATATCATTATTAAATTCTACTTGGCTATTTTACTTAACTGGCTATATGAAATCCACATATTTTAACATATTAATCCTTAAGGTAGCTAATTTTTATGAATGAAAAATCAAAGTGTAAAAATTACTATATTATAGTGCTGTTATTAAGATTTAAGTACCTAACATTTTACCCTTAAAATCTCTATAATTTAATATTTTAAATTAGACTACGTACTATAAGAGTTACGAATGTAGTGTTAAAGTATTTTTTCAAAGCAATAAGACATAAATGAAAAAATATTTTAACACATTAATTTATATATACTTCCTCTTTCACCTTTCTAATTATCGCATATCACGCATACTTTAGAATGAACTAGCTGTTATGAAGCAAAAATATTTGATAGTCAATTAGAATTCTTTAAAACTTTTGAGTAAAACGACGTCCTTGAAAACGGAAAAAGGATCATATAACGACGTCATTGGTAACAGATCTTCTAACGATATCAATTGGTAACAGATCTTCTAACTATATCACCGGTAACAGATCTTCTAACGATATCACCGGTAACAGATCTTCTAACTATATCACCGGTAACAGATCTTCTAACGATATCAATTGGTAACAGATATTTATTTCTTTTTATATCTTCTCAAAGTAGTCGTTTTATTCAAAATATATCTAACAATCTTTTGCACTTCCCATATCCAATAATATTCAGCTGACTGCTTTGCAAAAACTAACAATATTTACCAAAAATTTAGTCGATTTGTACTAAATAACCTCGACGACATTACCGAACATTATGTGGCCCGATTGTCAGATTTTTCTCATGTCATTACGATGGTTCATATAAAAAAGGGTAATTAAGATACATTTTTATTAGTTAATTTCTTTTTATACTACATTGACAATTGAAGTTGTTTTACAAAAATAATATAGAGATGCGTGTTGATTCAAGCAAGACAGTATGTAAGCAAAAAATAAATAAAAATCATATAAAAATTACCTTTCCAATTTTTTAAGCCACAAGAAAGTGTGAGCTGGCGGTTTGAAGCCTTGAAATACCGACAATAAATCCGAGCAGTATTAGAATTCATCGAATAAAGCTCATTCTTGTTTTCTAGCTTCAAACCTAAAGTGAAAAAAAAGCTTTGCGAAAGTGTGTTTTGTCAAATAAATCAAAGTGCCATAATTGTAGGTCTTGTTATAAATTGACGTGTTTTTTTCATCCCTGTCTGTTTTAAAACAACCATACATTAACTTTTTGAATTTATCGATAAATTATGAACATTGATTGAACCCCTCACTACAAAAAGTGCAAATTAAAAAAACAATATAAACTACTGTGCTTAAGAGAGATGAACTCACCCTCAGTTTTTCATAAGTATGATCAGTAAAACATTTAAAGCTTTGAGCACTCCACAGATGTTCCCCGGTTTAGCTTGTGAACTCTAATAATATAAAGAAAATGTCTATGCCATCAAAAACAAAACTTGTAAAAAAAACCTAGTCTCGCAACTTAAGGGACCTTCTGTCTTAAGTTAGTACATAATTAGCTAACCTAACGACATCTTACGTAGTGACCATATCAATATTAAAAATCTTTTATGTTTTAAATAAATATATTTTATATATTTATATGGGATTAAAAAGTTATTTATGCAGTTGGTGTATCTAGAAAACTGACCGCAATTGCAAAATACCTATTTTAGTTTTTCCTTGATTTATACACTAAACACTAATTGTGTTCAAAATTTGAAGCTTCTATGTCTGCTAGAAGTGCCTTAGAGTTTTGATGATCGGTCAGTCAGTCAGTGAGTGTGTGATAAATTGAGAAACTTTGACTAGTTATAATTCTTAAACTACTGGTTCAAATTGAATGAAATTTGAAATATACCGTGTTTTTATAATGCCTGCTTGGTTACCGAAAATTCAGGCTTCTAGTTTTATCCACAATGAAGTTACAGGGGATCGAAAATGGCCTGAACTGCTTCGAGAAAAGGATGGTACGGCGGCGTGTCGCTATTGTTACGCTCGACTTGGCGGGGGCCCCCAGATTTTAAAACTGCTGGTTTGGTGCCTCAAAACACGGCACTATCGCGTGCTAAATTGACGTTTAACCCTAGTGGTGGACCCAGGTAGGGGTAATAACTTCGAGGGGGGGGGGTTTGCGAGTAAGATGGTGCTACCTCCACAGTCGAGCCCGGCATCAGCTCTACCACCTCACCATTTTAATCAATAATTTCCAAAGTAACTTAGGTTGGGGAAAAAGTTTCATCGCATTTTATATGATAATTCAAAACATTGTTTAATAAACTTAATTTACATTTAACTAAAGTATGTAGGTGCCATTTTGTTCGATAACTTTCTGCCATCTTGTAGGTAGGGACATGATCCCATTGCTATAGAAATTCTGGGGCTTCTGATCAAAAAACCGCGACAAGTGGTTTTGGCAGTCCTCTCGTGATGTTAACCTGACACTGCCTAAAGAATTCTGAAGAGACCGAAACAAGTGGAAATCTGAAGGTGCAAGGTCAGGACTATACGGCGGATGCATTAATACGTCCCAGCCAAACTCATAACACATAAATAAACCGAATATATTTTTAAATATTCAAATGCAATATGTATTGTTTGTACAACTCCGGCCACCTAAATATGAAAAGTATCTTAGCACACAAAGTATGGGGCCAAGAGACTAAGGCAGTTGGGCGTCCGCCTTTGCCATTAATATTTAAAAACAAAAGCTTCCGCATTTCGTACTTCAACTTTATTTTCCAAAAGGATCAGCAATAGCGTTTTGAACCTTCTCGAACGGGTAATTAGGGTGGGTTTGCCAAAACGAAGGCAGAGTGAACCGCTTGTGCTGGTCGAAACTGCTGACTTTGTCGACTTCTTCAGGAGTCAGTTTGAAGTCGAAGACGTCGATGTTTTCTAGCAGACGATGCTGTTTGATGGTCTTCGGGATCGGAATGATTTTTCTTTCGATCTGTAATAAAAAGAGTTAAGAGGATCGATGCTGTCTCACTGGTATAGTGGAAACAACCCACTACATACTATTATTACGTGTTTAAATTTAAATACAGCTTTACAAAATTAAATTATATAGACTATACCCCATCAAAAACAGAAATGTGAAAAAGGAGCAGAGTATGCAGTATAAAGTCAGTGCAGAATCGACAACATTCCATTTGTTTTTAATAACTATATTGAAAGGCTGCGTAAAAAAAGCTTATATATTTTTATTTTGTTTTATTTTACGTTTTTCTTTCATAATTTAATGTTTTCTTATTCACTCATTCTAAAAGGACGCAAGTCGCATCTGAGGATTTCAAAAGTCGATTATTAAAAAAACAGCTTGGCATGTCTATGTCTACTGTCACATGGTATGACAGTTGATTTTTTTTAAACTTATGGGCAAAGGAAATTGTTTTTAAAATCCTGTGTTTACCATATTTTTAGTTTTTTGAAAATATCTCTTCATTTAAACAAGATTTAATTCTGAAAAAAAAATATGATGCTCAGAAAGCCCGTATCTCGAAACGGGTTTTAGTTTTGCACCAATTATTAATTTGTAATGTTGTCGATTGTCGGCATCGCCAAAAACACAACTGATATCTAATTGGGTGCCGCAGCTTATGAAGGTTCCTTCCTTCAGTTCTTCACTTGTTTTAAAAGAAAGTTTGTAAGGGCCCTTCCTACTGAATATAGGACTTGGCAAGTTGTCATAGTCAATTATTTGGATGTATGGCGTAACTTTAAAACTTTACTTTACTTTTATTAGTGTAGATTGAAATACTTAGATAATTTATTACATTTCTTTTAGATAAGCTACATTGTTTATTCTCACATTAAAATCATGACTTATAATACGTGTGTTACTGCATAACCCCGAATAATGGTAAATTTTAGGATTTTTACCAAGCGATGATGGTAAAAGTCCGAATTAGCCTTCGATATTTTTTTTTATAAAAAAAGGTCAGTCATCTTGCCCCTAGATTATGTATCTTTGCGTCGGTTGCCAACCAGTTGCTAAATATAGAAAACATAGATCGAATTCCGATTATATCTAAGGCGTCGTTCGGCAACAGCGCGGACTCGAAACTTGAACCGCCGAATATTGTTAAATTACTTACCCAACTATTAAATATATGCGAATCATCCCTCTCAAAAATTAATTTTTTGAAAAACAAATACTGTTCGAGATTAACGGACGCCCACGTTGAAGACACTCTTCGCATCAGCTGTTCCCCGCGAAAACCGGTCTGGCTCAAGACCGCAGGTGTAATTTCTCGCATATAATATCTATTGTAATCACACCAATATTATAAAATGCGAAAGTTTGTGAGGGTGTGTGTGTGTGTGTATGTATGTTTGTTACTCTTTCACGCTGAAACGGCTGGACGGATTTGGAATTTAGAATGGATATAGCTTTTGCCTTAACTTACTTTTTATCTTGGAAAAAAGCATGTCGTTAAACCGTATAACACGCGGGCGGAGCCGCGGGCAAAAGCTAGTTACCTTATATTAGTCAAAATAAAAGTTTTCAACTAGTAAGTATTATGAGCTTCTATTTTTCTGGGCCTCGATGAAATTTTTCAACAGTATCCCGGATCCCATTTAGAAATACTTGCCGACCCGTGATCTAAGGATACGTACGTATTTAAATTACTTGCCGACCCGTGATCTAAGGATACGTACGTATTTAAATTACTTGCCGACCCGTGATCTAAGGATACGTACGTATTTAAATTACTTGCCGACCCGTGATCTAAGGATACGTACGTATTTAAATTAACGTCACAGTTCGTGAACTATTCGATACATTACTAAAGGCAATTCTAAAAGTTCAGTTTTTATCTATGTTTTTAGTATTTGGCAACCAGTTAGCAACGGAAACAAAAATACATAATAGGCCCGTTGGTTAATCTTAGATTTTACCACAGAGGCATGTTAATAAGGAAAAAGGACACTCTTATAGTTAATTTACAGCACACTTGCACGCTTATGAAATCTCTGTAAAATAATTATGTACTTTATTTAAATGAAATCTGTCAGATATACAGCGGGCTTGTCCCTGCAGTTCAAGATCCCTACTTGTAAACGGTTTTAATTACCAAAAGGCTTGCAAAAACTCGTTTATTTTATTACTAAAAACCTACTTTTACCAAAAATTTCACCTCCGGAAAATAAACTTCAGCAGCCTGTCGAAAAAGACGAGGAAATTGATGAGAATCAAAAAGATAATTTAGGCTGTATCCACTGTTATTTTCAAGTTGTTTCCAAGATGGCGTAATGCAAACAAACTAAGTCTTTTTCAGCATTTACCATGACCCTGACGTAAAACATAAGAATAGCCAGTGACTGCCGGTAAAAGTCCAAAATTAAGGCGACGCCACGAAATTTTGGCGACATGGACCTCCATTTTTCTCATCAATAAAAAAACATATGTAATTACCAACTTATAAATATACTAGATTAAGCATTTCATTGACATCATTCTGCCCGAAGATTTAGTTGATTGATTAATTTTCATAGCAGAGAAAAATTATGTAGAAAACCTCTTTTAAAACAGAGATTTCTATTTTACTGACAAACGGGAGCGAATGAAGCCTCTAAGATTTTTATTTAAAGTAGTCTACAAATACACTTCAATATGGCCGATTGGATTTATTAAATTACTTATAGTTGTCATTTTAAATGAAAAACACTGTTTTGCCGCATACGACCTTACGGCATAAGCTAGTTCGTGAGCGAATATTTGTATGGAGTAAGTCCCCCTCACTCCACTCCCCTAAAGCGTCGATTTGAAATTAAAAGTTTACCAATGCCTCGCCTTTCGGACTTTTACCATCATCACTTGGTCAATCTTAAGTTTTACCGGAAAATCCTAGGATTTCATAATACTTACTACTTATTTCGAGCTTACAGTAACAATGTATGTACCTATGGGTATATTGCAAATTAACTCATTTATATTTTAAAAAATCGAGCCAATATAGTCGCTTTAGTTTGTCTAAACATGTAATAAATACTCACAAGCCATCTCAGTAATATCTGTGGTGTAGTCTTCCCATACTTCTTGGCGATCTCAACCAGTATAGGGTTGTCGATCTTCGGCCCTCCGGCTTCCATCCCAAACCTGGACGCCAAGGAGCCGAAGGGACTATACCCCATCACCACGAGGCCTTGCTTCTGGGCGTAAGTAACTAGGTCCTTTTGGACAATTTGAGGGTGGGCCTGGAACATAAACAAAATATACCGGGTGTAAAAAGACTGCTATCATTAAGAGTATGGCAGACCCTAGGAAAAAAATTTGTTACCCGTCCAACACAAAATGGCCAATGTTAAATAATTTATTCACTTTTGATACAGGCGATTATTGGTTACCTAATTGCCTATTTGTCTAGGACGCGTAATACTAATAATTACGCGCGAAATAGAAGATCGGAGGGTTTTTAGCTAATACTGAAATATTTTGTAGGGAAAAAAAATACTGGATTTAAGTAGAAAACCTTAATATTTCTATTACCTATTTTATGAAAAAATCAAGTTGATCTCTTAAACGCGTTCTTGAAACGAACGTTTGAAAACCAAAAAAATGGGTGGAAAACATTTTTTTTTTACAAATTTATAAATCTTAGCACATTGTTTAAAAGTAGATCACCTAAATAAAAGATCAATAAATCAAATATATTTTTTCCAATATTTAGAAAGTCCTACTTTCGTCAAAAGAACCCTCGAAAAACTGGATTTTTTATATTCTAGGGTCAGGTACAGCCTTACATGAAACCACATATTCTACTGACCCTACTGAACCACTTTTCCCAAGAGTCATACCCGCGGACATCCTTAGTTTAGGAAATAATTGAGTTCCAAACAAAAATGCGTGAACTCTAACGCACCGACATACGGGCAAGTTTAGAGGGAGCGTCGTCCGTCAAACAGCTGTACCGGCGCAGCGTTCTAAAATAGAAAGAAAGAAAGAAAATGGAATTTATTGCCAAACAAAACACATGAAACAAAAATTAAAACAATAAAAAGGATTAGACTAACTTAAATACACATTTTGTTCGACAAAAGGTGGCACGCTCAGCATTTGCTGTCGGAGATTTTTGAAGGATCCCTACAGCGCTGATTTCCAGCGAGCCCCTTAATACTTTGTCATAATAAAATAAATTTAGAACTTAAAAATTTACAGCGGGCGCTCTAGTAAAACTATTTAATTACATCATTATTAAACTATTAAATTAACAGGACTAATCTATAACAATCTCATTATATTATATTTATATATAAATATATATAGACCTTCCTCCTACGAGATAAGGTCGTTGAGTAACAGTTGAATATCTTTTTCTCTGAAGATTTGCGCGTTTTTTTTTTCGAATAGTTGTTCAGTATGGTCAGTAGAGTATGTGGTTTTATTTAATGGTCGCATTCTGCATAATGTGGCTTTCGTTTATATAGCTAAGTTCATACTTGAGACTCGGTAAGTGGTCCGGACCAAGTTTCAGTGAACCTGTTTGCGAAATACGAAAAATATTTTTTTTGCCTTTATACTTGTTCAAGAATAACCTCGACTTAGTTGGGAAGTTTAAATTTTATTTTGCATTTTCACAGAAAGGGTCATTGAACCTTGGTCCTGACCATTTACTGAGTCTCTAGTAAAGTCGTTTGCAATAGAATCCAACAATCATGTAAACAAACCAAATTGTCACGATTACTCCGTAATCACATACATTTGACGATCAATTATGAACATAGTCTGATTTCAACGAACGCACCATTGTTTTCACATTATCTTCAACACGATTTAACTTGTATTTATAAGTTAAATTTGTTAAAACATTTGCAACGTAAAAATTTCGAGGTATTTGACAAGCTGTCATCTTAGTTTTTTACTCATCGAACTCTATAAGTCATTGAAAAGTTAGTGTTGTTCGTAATCTGAAGTTATCTTTTATTTTTAATTTAATAAATTATTTTAATTTAATATTATTTGAATACAATAAAATTTTTTTTTCAAGAGCTTAATATAATTAACCAAAACGGATTGCTTCTGCCGGGATCTGTAATTGTAATGGATAATGCTCCATACCATTCTCGCCAACTCGAACGAGTGCCCAACATGAGCTGGAGGAAGGATGCTATACAAGAATGGTTACGTAGCAAAAATATAGCTTTTGAAACAAGTGAAATAAAAGCACAGTTACTCACAAAATTTGATAAAAAAAATTATGTTACAAAATACGTTGACGAGCTCGCCGCATCGAAAGGAATAACTGTGCTTCGCCTTCCTCCCTACCACTGCGAACTCAACCCAATTGAGCTCATTTGGGCACAGGTTAAGTCGTATGTTGGGAGAAATAACAAATCTTTTAAAATGGCGGAAATAAAAACTTTATTGAACGAAGGGTTGGCGAGAATCGGAGCCGAACAATGGTCGAAATGCGTAAGTCACGTCCTAAAGGAAGAGGAAGAAATGAAAAAGCTCGACGGCATTTTAGACACGGCAAGCGATGACACAGTGGTTCCATTTATAATTACGGTCACTGGCGACACTTCTGATAGTGATGATGACGAAGACGAAGATTTAAATTTGTTTTAATAAACACTTTTTTTATATATAATCAGTTTTATTTTATAGTCTATGGCTTATATATTTAATCTATTTAGTCAGTTTTATTTTAGTACCTATCCTACTATGGGCCATAGTCTATGACTTAAAATTAAAATAATTAGAAAAATAAATTTAATTAAAATTAAATTAGAACACTATGACATCACTATGGGCATAAACAATACGCTGTCAATGTCAGTCCGCCATATTTGTTTACATGATTGTTGGATTCTATTGCAAACGACTTTATGAATTTGGATACCTATATAAACGAAAGTTACCTTAAATAACACGTCGGAAATAGATGGGCACCTCGAAAGAATGCGCTTCCCCCGCCTTCGTCGCCCTTCACCCCGGTCTCGCCCCCTTTGTTCCGAGAAAAGGAGTGAAGTAGTATTTGTTTACTCTCAAGTAATTTTAATTTGTATTAGACGCTGTGACGTGGTCTGTTACCAAGGACTTGGTCCACCAATTTCAGGTTGTTAGACGAGCTATGGAGTGGGCTGCTCTGATGGATAGAATCCGAAATGAGGACATCCGTCGGAGATCGAAGGTGACCGACATAGCCTGTCGAATCTGTTAGTTGAAGTGGCAGTGGATGGACAGGCCATATTTGTCGCCGACACGATGGCTGTTGGAGCCGAATTATGAATGGAGACAAAGTGCAGCAAAACTTAGTGTAGGTCGACCTCGTGCCGACGACCGAAGGACGTTGTGGATGGCGGCTGGATGAGGAGGACGGAGGACCGCCAAGAGTAGCGAAATATTGGAAGAAGAACATTTAAGAATCCCGGATTCAAACTCAAAGGTTAGTTTTTCGGTTCCGTACCTCAAAATGAACCTTATACGATCAGTAGCCTTAGCATGAAAACATTACGGTTATATTTAGTTTGAACGTAACGCGGTTTTGTATGAAATCTGATAACCGCCCCTAGCGGTCAGTAGCGGAACTTATCAGAATTACATACAGAACCGCGTTACGTTCAAACTAAACGTAACCGTAATGTTTTCATGCTAAGACTACAGGTTTACGTTATAGTTGCGTTCAAGTTACGTTTCGTATGGAATCCGATAACCGCCCCTAGCGGACAGTAGCGGAACTTAACAGACTCCATACAAAATAGAGTTTACGTTCAAACTATAATGTAGCCGTAATGTTTTCGCAAAATAGTTGTAATGTTATTGTAAACTCGCATTTTAAAGTTATAGAAAGTTTTAGAGATCAGTAGCCTTAGCATGAAAACATTACGGTTACGTTTAGTTTTAACGTAACGCGGTTTTGTATTTAATTCTGTTAAGTTCCGCTACTGACCGCTAGGGGCGGTTATCAAATTTCAAACTAAACGTAACCGTAATGTTTTCATGCTAAGGCTACTGTTCTCTTACTCTCCCTCGAATAACTTCGGCAGGTTGGCAAGTAAGAGGGTGGTACCTCCAAAGTCGAGCCCGACACCAATTCTACCAGAACGTTTACGTTACATCAATATATCTCTTATACTAATATCTAATAAAATAGTAGTGTTAGGCTGAGGCTGAGATTCAGAGTGCATTTTGATTCCGAACTCGAGAGGAACTCAATCTTACCAACGTCACTCTAGTATGAGATCACGTCGCTTTTTGACGTTTGTAAGATTGAGTTCGGACTCAAAATGCGCTCTGAATCTCAGCCTTATAGTCGCTAAGTAGTATAATAGTCGAGTCTGTACATAGAATATTGTTTTAAAATTTTAAATGAAATGGGTTATTATTAGTTACTTCAAGCCAAAACCACATTTTTTTAAAATTTTTGTCTATTTGTATGTCTGTCTATCCGTCTGTCTGTATGTCCCGTTTTAACTCGAGAGCCACTCAACAGATTTGGGTGCGATTTTCTTTATTATCATCATAGTGACCTTTGTCAACATATAGGCCATGGGTGTTGTTGCATAAACGCGGTCGGAGATTGAATACACGGGGCAGAGATTGAATACACGGGGCAGAGATTGAATAAACGCGGGCGGATATTGAATACACGGGGCAGAGATTAAATAAACGCAGACAGATATTGAATAAACGCGGTCGGAGATTGAATACACGGGGCAGAGATTAAATAAACGTGGTCGGAGATTGAATACACGGGGCAAAGATTGAATAAACGCGTCTATAACTCCCATTACCTCAATCTGCAGGACAGAAGGTGGCACCTCAGCTTCCTCGATCACACGTGCTACTTGGGACTGGTTGAAGTTGGAGAGCCCTATGGAGCGCGCCAGGCCGGCTCTCTGCATGTCCTCCATCCCGCGCCACGTCTCCATGTAGTCAGTGGTCGCGAAGCTGTAATCATCCTGAAACATCCAAACAAGAAATTGTCAGCTCGAATTGGTATAAAACGTGAAACTTTCGCGATTTTCACACATAGTGATAAGGGCTGGCAACTTTCTTAAATTGAAATGGGGGCAGGATCAGGTAATTAGCAAGCGATAGCTAATTAAGCCTCTCTCTCCCTCCTTGCCTATTTACGCCTGCTTTCGTCTTTGTCGCTCGCACCTCATGTCAACACAGTCGTGTAACCCGCTAGTTTAAAATAACGCCTTACAGTTGTACTGTTTGTAATCAGCGATGATTTATTACCTAAATATTCCCCTTCGCGCACAAAACGTGGATTTTACTGTGAGTGGCTGTAACTTATAGCTGTCTGTGTGGGATACTGCGGACCGTGTGGGACGATTTCAATAATGGGGAGAAAAGTCAAATGCGGGACTGTCACCCACCCCCAATGCGGGACTGTCACCCACCCCAATGCGGGACTGTCACCCACCCCCAATGCGGGACGGTTGGCACTTGGCATTATTTATGACTTATCTTACCTTAAGGCCTTACCCCTGGTGCACGATAATCTTACTGAGCGATTTTGAACTTCAGAATGTTGTCAGAAATTATACTTTAGAACGCTCGCTTCGCGCGCTACCGGCATGCAAAATCTGTGAATTTTCGAGGTTTTTCTGGATTTTACGATAAAGTATTTCATGTAGGAGTTCTTTCACCTGACATCGGAAAATAAACCATGTTTCCTTGCTATAGCAGTAATTTCAGACATAAAACTCAAACCGTTTAGACGTAAAACGAATTAATTACTTAAAAAGGCATCACTTTCAAAAATAAAATCTATCGAGTGAAATGTGACCAATTAGGTAACCGACCTGACAACGGAAAGACCAAGGTCTGAAAAAACACGTGTCCAAGTTTTACATTGATCAGATGTTATTGACTCAGCATAATTATTAAAACAAAAACCGTTAAAAGACCAAAGGCAAGTGCTTGACGTTTCGACGTCTCTGTAGACTGTCGTGGTCATAAGCTTGTGTTATAAAACGTGCAATAGAAAAAGAAAGAGCTCCTTCAGCTTTAACTATAGAATAGTATAGAAACGAACCTGAAATCACGACAAAAATCAACCCTCCTACCATTTCTGTATATTTCGCCATACTCTTCCACAGCTGGAACACTAGTACACACTTACATTCAACCCGATGGGCCAGTGCATCAGGTAAAGGTCCACATAGGACAGCTGCAACTTGGCCAGGGACTCCCGCAGCGCCTCCTCGACTTGCTTCCTGCCGTGACGAGTGTTCCACAGCTGGAACAATTACAAAAAGTATTTATTTAAATTGTTATTTACTAGAACGGATAAAAATTACCCTCATTACAAAAACTGTTAGTGTCATTAATTGTACCCATGTAAACAATGTTATTATTCTTGAAATATAATTCCTTTGAAAATGCCATGCAGGCGAAACCGTTCAGGAAGTTAATAATAAGTTTGTGAAATAGTATAAGCATTTTTCTCTTCGTTACGTTTTCCAAGTTCCACGAACTGCTAGCGATCAATGGTATAAGCATTCTATTTAATCAGTGTTTCACAGCTGGATCAATGTTAAAAATAGTCATCCATTGTTCCACATTTGGAACAATAACAGGTTAATGTGGGAACACAATCATTTGCTTCTAATCTCGATATTTTTGTTTCATACAATAATGAAAACATCGAGATGAATAGTAAATGACGTCTTGATCCACCATCTCTCATCATCATTCACTGTTGGTTGTGATGTGGACCTTAACTATAATTAATTCGAATTACGAACTATCTGTATTCTTCTTAACGCGAGGTTATCCAGAGAAATCCGTCCTGCCACAACGCTTTCATTTTACACATGTTTATTCTACTCAGTGGAAGCGGACCGCCCAGAAAACTCGCGGCTTCGAGGTGTTTTTATTTATTACTAGCTTTTGCCCGCGGCTCCGCCCGCGTGTAATTCGGTTTAACGACATGCTTTTTTCCGGGATAAAAAGTAGCATATGTGTTAAGTTAGGGTATAAGCTATATCCATTCTAAATTCCATCCGAATCCGTTCAGCCGTTTCAGCGTGAAAGAGTAACAAACATACACACACACTCACACACAAACATTTGCATTTATAATATTAGTATGAAGTATGATGTGATATTAGTGTGATTTTGGAATTAGGTGGATCGGTTGTTAATGGTTTTTAATATGACGGCCGTTTTATATCACATTTTTCTCGACGTTTATTTTAGTATAAGTTTTATTGTCCAAAACTTAATGCAGCTCAAATGAAATTATATTTAGATCGTAGTTTAGACCTATCTTTGCGATTTATTCGGATCGAGGGAAATGTAAGCAATCGTGTTTCGAACGGCCGAAATATTAAGATCAAAGAGTGAAATATGACGTATATTTTTTCAAAATTTAATCATCGCTATTTAGAATGAATATGAAAAGAGACAAAATTGGGATAGCCCCCCCTTAATTTCTGATTTTTTCCCTTACGGAAAACAGATTTACATCTACAGCTATCCTGACACACCTCTTGCTAATTTAAAACTTGAAAAATTAATTATAGATCAGATAAGATATTTTTGAATCATTCGAATTTCGCATACGAATCCGCATGATTCGCATACGAATACAATACTAATTTTTATGCGAATCATGCGGATTTATGTGCGAATTGAAATTCGAATGATTCAAAAATACACTCCTTGATCCGATTCAAAAACTTCTTTCACTAATAGCTAATAGAAAGAAAGCCTTGAGTACTATACCCTTGAGTGCTATAGGAGCCTATACTATAGGCTATAGTTTGTTCCCTAGAGGTCTAGCACGCGTCGTCGATACAGTGACTTTCTATCATACTTGCTCTCTCGCACATTGATGGGTATGCGTGAGTGCAAGTAGGATAGATAGACGCTGCATCTCTGGCGAGTGCTCAGGCGCGGTCGCAGCTCAAGATTCGGGGGGGGTCATCTTGGCTCAAATACAGAGGCAAACTTTAATAGTAAAACATGTCAACTAAAAGAAAAAAAAACAAATAAATATGAAAACTCTCAATCACAAAACAAATGGAAGCCTTCTATTTTATTCTTAATTTTATGGGACTTGCCGCCGCCACCGCTAACGTCCGCGTTGGCACAAATGCACCTTTTGGCACTGTTTAATTACCTTTTATAACGTTATTTTGAATATGGATAATAGAGAAACTAAAAAAGGAAAAAAAATATACGATATGTTTCGACTCCTTCAATGGAGTCGTCATCAGTCGAATGAAAATAAAATTAAATAAATGACATAAAGGATATAACAGAGTTAAAAAAGTGAAATCTGTAGAAATTTAAAGAGGAAAACAGAAACTTTTTGGAGATATTTTAATTGGAGAAGTAGTAGGTGATGATGACGATGATGATTTTCCTTTTTTAGTTTCTCAATAGTTTTAGTACGGATAATAATCCATACTAAAACTACAACAATTTAAGGCCATATACTGGTAAATTAAAATAAAAAAATTATTTACGTTCTTTTGAATATTTTGATTAAGATCGTAGGCACATAATAATTCGTTTGAAATGTTCGTAAACCGTTGAGTTTTAGGAGATTTTTCGAGTTGACGCTGATGATTTAGGGGGGGGGGGGGGGGTCATGGCCCCTGTGACCCCCCCTCGGACCGCCACTGCGCGTGCTAGCCACGTGGTATATTATACCTTATCTATGAACGTTAACTTGATATCAGTGAAGGAAAACAGCAGTGACCTATGAAGTAATGAATGGTGCGTGAATCAATAAGGAAAACACATCTCGATAATTGCAGATAAAGTTGATCAGACTAAGTACAATTAAGACAATATGCCTGCATTATACTTTTATGTGTACTCTCTCTCTCTCTCGCTCTCTCTCTCTCTCTCTCTCTCTGCGCACAGTGCCGTTGGCCTCCATGTTGGATATCTATCTATAGCATACTTAGTAAAAACAGAATAGTAGGTTAACTCCTGCGCTACTGTACTGTTGCAGGGTTGTCACTATCTCTTTTGGTTTTGTAGCTGATACACAATCAATACATACGGACACGTACGTATGTACAGAGCAGAAGGTGAGACTGGAGAATTGCGATTGTGTGCGTGCACACCATTGACATTGTGGAAAACAACTCTTATAGCAAACCAAGCAAGGACTGTTTTCAAAAAATTATGGTTTATTCTTCTTTTGTTACGATGTGTACTTTATGTTTCCATGATTTTTCAAAAATATACCTTGCCTGCACTGCTTTAAGAGTTGTTTTCCACAATGTCAACGGTGTGCACGCACACAATCGCAATTCTCCAGTCTCACCTTCTGTACTTTTTCATGTTTTTTAATTATTTCTCTAGTTTCCTCTCAAATAATCAATGTTCGTTGCGAATTCCCAACTCGGTGACGGTATAATTCTTTTCCATCCATCCATCCATCAGCCTTTTTCGTCCACTGCTGGACATAGGCCTTTCCAGGATTTCGCCACTCTTGGCGGTCCTCCTGGAAGAAATGCCCATACTCACATACGCTGGGCAGGCGGGTTGGTGAGCGCGGTGCCGAAACCCTTGCACCAGTGACGCCGCTGCCCATCACTAGTCTGTTTTTATAAGGCTTGGCAATTGGGGATGGATATACCGCCATCCATTGGTCCCAGGCAATGGTGGGCCGCCTGGTTTTGCCTAAGAGCTGTTCTCTTACTCTCTCCTGAATAACTTCAGGAGGATTTGCGAGTAAGATGGTGGTACCTCCACAGTCGAGCCCGAATAATTAATAATTCTTTTACAAACATATTAATATCCCAGCTTTGCATTACAACAAACTCCAAATAACTAGATAAATAAACACTGAGCACATGGACTCAGGTTTATCATTAGTTTCGTGTTGACTAAGCGCGACTGCTTATCTTTGTTTAGATAAGTTCCATTAAAGTGCCGACAATCATAACCATCAACATTATAAATATTACCGTTGTGTGCGTGCTGTGGCTCGTGCGTACTGGTACACGCACATATTAGCCGCGCTCGTTACCTTTCTGTGAAGATAGCCTACTTTTCTGTTTTGACTATGACTATAGTCGCTACTATCATCTTCGGTAGCCGGCGCAGGCTACCGAGCGTCATCCTTACCTTGGTAGTAACAAAGATGTCCTCCCGCCGCACAGTGCCGTTAGCCGCCATGTTGGCTATAGCCTCTCCTATCTCCCCCTCGGTCTGGTAGACGGCTGCGGTGTCGATGTGCCGGTACCCGAGCTGGATGGCGCGCTGCACCACGTCGCGAAGCTGCTTGTTCTCTGACGTCATTATGCCGTTCTGGAAGACGGGATTTAGTTTAGAATGGGAGAGTATATCTCGAGGGTGTTTACATTGGCGGAGACGGGGGCATGGTCTCCATCGGGACCAAGAATACCATACATTCGACTCGATTTATCTTGTTATATCCGAAAAGAGCAATACATTTTTTGCAACAAGCATGCACGCACATAGAATCACTCGCTGCCCACCCCTTTACAACATTTACTTGGAGGTTGAAATCTCGAAATAAATATAAATCCTTCGAAATGTAAACATAATGCCGTACGGGGTTGGATGTCTAAAACACTGAAATATTCAATTTTTTAGTTGTTAATGCACAATTTTCAACGTTTATTAAATACTAGCTTTTGCCCGCGACTCCGCCCGCGTGTTATTCGGTTTAACTACATGCTTTTTTCCGGGATAAAAAGTAACCTATGTGTTAAGTTGGGGTATAACCTATATCCATTCTAATTTCATCCAAATCCGTTCATCCGTTTCAGCGTGAAAGAGTAACAAACATACACACACATGAACTTTCGCATTTATAATATTAGTAGGATAAAAAGAATGGAATTTCGATGCAAACTTTCACCTATTCATCTCCCCCCCCCCTCCCCAATAAGGGATAAATAACCAAATAAAACTTTATTTTTACCGAAACATGTCAGAGTGATCCCGCGGTTATTTATTTTAAACAATGCAATAAACAAATGAATGAGTCAGGTACAGTTATAATTATAACAAACTATAACTTTCAAGCGACCCCCGAACACACCGAAGTCACATTCCCAGTCCGGACTATCGTTGCCAACCGTCCCGTATTTCACGGGACGTCCCGTATTTGTCCCGCCGCATGGACAAGCCTCGTCCCATATTTTGTACTACTTTATACAAAATAAATATTTTTAAATTACATAAATGTTGGTTTGACAGATAAGTTTATGAGAACGGTATGCCAATAAATAGTTCATCTAAAATATATTATAATAATTTTAAACTAAATTATTTTAAAATTATAATACATTTAAAAAAAAAACTTAACTAAATAACATAAACATAAAAGTTAAATTAAATAAAAGACTTAATATACCATTTAAAAAAAACTTAACTAAATAACATAAACATAAAAGTTAAATTAAATAAAAGACTTAATATACCATTAAAATATAGTTCGAGGAATAAGAAGAATGCATTTAAAATGATTTATTTCATTACATTTGTCCCGGGCAGAAATGGATAATCCCGTATTTTGTAGCTTCTTTTATCACAAGTCTCTTACAATGCGTGAAGAAAGTTGGCATACCTAGTCCGGAGTCCGGAATAACCGACTAACTTGATCAAATCCCAGGTAAGTACCCAGCGCGACAGCCGGCACCTCCAGCCCGTTGTTCATCTTCCACCTGGGCACCACCAGCGGCGCCGGATGCGTTGTCGCCATCTGCAACTACCTCACCTTCGATACAAATGAACGCACAGTAGACCTACCATGAGTTTTGTTTACTATACACGTTAACGTCTACGTAAAATATTTATATGAGAAATTGTGCAGCGCCCCTAGCGGCTTACTACAGGAACCAGCATTAGTAAACAAAACTCATGGTAGGCCTACAGACAGACACTGAATATTTAAACTTATCCTAAATACTATATGACTACATAGGGGTGAGATAACCACTGGTATATGACTACAAACATAAAATTGTTAAAGGCCTAGTCCAAATAGCAGTGGCGTGCATTGAACTTTTTGCCGGAAATGCAATGAGAAGGTCAAGTTCGACTATAAACATTTAAATGTCACTTTGAAAAATCATAATTTGAATGACGCCAGGGTAGGCACTGCCTACTAGTGCCTACACAATTACCACAGACGTTTAATACCTACATTATAGTAGCAGACCTGACATTAATAATAAACGCATAGAGTCGACGCGTGGCAATTTTAGCTCTGTGAACTTCGGGCTCTTTTAAATATAAATATTGCTTGTTTCCAAACAAAATATATACTAGAGATTAGTTTAGGAATTAACAATATATTCCAAGCATAAGCCAGCCAAAACAACCCATTTTTATACGTTTCTTCGTACCAAGAAGCCTAAATGTAGCTTATTTTTTGTATGGAAACTTGCCACGCTATTTAATCCTTATGTTTGGTCTGCTACTTAGTAATGTCTGTGTTAATTACATACAAAAAAAATCTTTTTTCAAATTAGTTTTTAATTAAAAAAATCTCATGTTATTTTTATCGTCAAACTTGACCTTCTCATTGCTTTTACAGCAAAAAGTTCTATACACACCGCTGCCAAACAGCACATGTTAATTTTATAAAAACACATAACATATCGTCACGCCATGAATCCCCGAGGGGGTGTCAGAGGTGTACCCGAGAGTGAACTGTCAGAAGGTCACAGTCCACACCCGGTACATAATGGTACTCGGTTTAATATGCCCACAAAATATAAGTCACCGGGAATCTGCATAATTCAGGTATTGTATACAATACCTAGGTAATGTATAGAATACCTGGGGCGTATGAAATATTATGAATATTATTGTTCGTTGCATACTTTACCTAGGCAATGTATACAATTCCTAGGGATTGTATATAGTACCTGCTGGTCCAACGGCAAAGTGTAAAGTTATTACTAAGTAATGGGATAATATTAAATTCGCAGTCAAAATTAGTTTTTCGGAAGTCCTGTAGCGCAGACGAGAGCGGAGGTTAGGTATGGCGAGTCAAGCCACTAATACATAACCTTCATGGTTATTTTTTTATGACCACCTAGAAATACCATTTAACCAAAAGGCTAAGCTTTGTTCCATCCATCCATCCATCAGCCTGTTTCGTCCACTGGTGGACATAGGGCTTTCCAGGATTTCGCCACTCTTGGCGGTCCTCCTGGAAGAAATGCTCATACTCACACACGCTGGTCAGACGGGTTGGTGAGCGCGGTGCCGAAACCCTTGCACCAGTGACGCCGCTGTCCGTCACCATGGATATACCGCCATCCATCGGTCCCAGGCAATGGTGGGGAACTTGGTTTTTTTTTTAACTTTGTTCATAAAGGATCATTTAAATACATGCCCTAATCAATTTCCATCTCTCGCTCACGTCTTTTATATACATTACCGGCTGCGCATTCGGTACTATGTACAATACCTAGGCAAAGTACTAAATAAATAATATTTCACACATTACCTTAACCTTTTTGGCATTGTATACATTACCTAGGTATTGTATACAATACCGGATTATACAGATTGCCGGTAACATATACACCTGAAAAGGGAAAACATGGAGGTCTAGATTTAAGCAACAACAACCGCTACATGCACCCAATCCTATGTACACAATTTCATTTAATTTAATTTCACATTCGCTACAAGATGATTAATTTTTGCGATTGTCGAACACGGTGGAACAGATATAATCACTTGTACTGTTAAATAAAACCACATACTCTACTGATCATACTGAACAACTATTCGAAAAAAGAAACCCGCGCAAATCTTCAGAGAAAAAGATATTCAACTGTAACTCAAAGACTTCATCTCGTAGGAGGAAGGTCTGTTTTAGAACGCTGCACCGGAACAGCTGTTTCACGGACGACGCTCTCTCTAACCTCGCCCGTATGTCGGTGCGATAGGGTTCACGCGTTTTTGTTTGGAACTCAATTATTTCCTAAACTAAGGGTGTCCGCGGGTATGACTCTTGGGACAAGTGGTTCAGTTGGGTCAGTAGAATATGTGGTTTCATTTAATGGTAGCAGTCTATTTACACCCGGTATACACTATTTATTCAGTGGTTGACTCAGATATACAATACCCATCCATCCATCCATCCATCAGCCTGTTTCGTCCACTGCTGGACATAGGCCTTTCCAGGATTTCGCCACTCTTGGCAATCCTCCTGGAAGAAATGCCCATACTCACACACGCTGGGCAGGCGGGTTGGTGAGCGCGGTGCCGAAACCCTTGCACCAGTGACGCCGCTGCCCGTCACTAGTCTGCTTTAAGGCCTGGCAATTAGGGATGGATATACCGCCATCCATCGGTCCCAGGCAATGGTGGGCCGCCTGGTTTTGCCTGAGAGCTGTTCTCTTACTCTCCCCCGAATAACTTCGGGAGGATTTGCGAGTAAGATGGTGGTACCTCCACAGTCGAGCTCGGCATCAGCTCTACCACCTACAAAATATGCCCCAACAGGGCGTCACCTGTACTTTTATAAATAATAAGATCCCCTAAACTTGTGACATTGCAATAAATGATTTGAGTTTGAGTTTGAGTTTGAAATACCCGAATAAGTAAAATAATAATATTTCATATTAATGATTAACTAAGTAACTACATACGAGAATGGAAGGGATACCTCACAAATACCTATAAATGACTGACCTTTAAAGAGATGGGCTTCACGTTCCGGTAGACTGCTATTGAATGTTAGCTACGATTTTATATTTTTTATCTGTCACAATGCAGAATGTCGAAAACTATAACATATACGTCAGTTATGTTGTATTTTGTATGTCTACCCGCCATTTTATTTATATTATGATGACTTATGATAACTCAAATCAAATGTAGGTAGGTACTTAGTGAACAAGTGTGTAAAGTTAGAAACCAATATTGGTAGAGGGGCCCAAATGGTTTTGCTAACTTCTATTTATCGCAAAAGCTTGTAACGATGAATTATTCAGACTTGAACGAAATAACAATAAATTTCAAAAAAAAAGCCCTCGACATCAGGTAAAAACGATGTACATAACTATATCCGTAATCAGTTTTTTTTAAATATATATTAGTTGCTTCAAAATAATTGTAATTTCTGTAAATAATCACGAATTTTGTTGCAAATAGCAAAATATAAGGTGCCATTAATGTATACAGTCAAATTCATACTGAAGAATCTGTAAATGCGCAGTATCAAGGTCCCACGACCATTTTTGTAAAATAGGTACATGGTCTTTTTGGCGTTCCCTTCAGTCCCCCCTCGAGTCAATTACTAAAGAGGTCAACATTTTTATTTTGTGAAATTAGCAAAATGTGTTGTATCGATACAATTATAAAATAACAATAATAAAATGCTATTTAAATGGCTACTCACGATTTTTATATAGTCAGATTTCGCCTGACTAGTTTCACTGTATTCGTACAGTTTATACGGAAGCAAACATGGTTACGCGACGATTCCCCGTTTGACACTGATCTTGAGTAAAATCGCGAGTAGCCGTTTCAATAGCATTATGAATCTAAACCAAGATTCTTTTATAGTAAAATAATAATAATAAAAAAGTTTAAAAAAACTTTGTAAAGTTTTTTTATTTTTATATTTTATATTATTATTTATAATGCAAGTGTTTTTTTTACATACATAAGCCCGTTTTCTCCGCCCTATAAAGGGATAAACGAATTTTAAAATTATTTCAGTGTCCTAATGGTAACATTCTACTAAACTCTTTACTTGGAAAATCTCGAAACATCGCGCGCTTTCAAAAATCCGGTTTTTCTCTCAAAAAACGTAGGTGTATAGATAGGTACGTTGAAATTCTTAAAAAAGTATCCGAAACGAAATCCGAAAAAAAATATCCGAACGAAAAAAATACTTGAAAAATCGACCAAGTTTCCGATTTTTTTTTCGATCAAGCAAAGTCTAACGTATCGCAAATCGAATCGTAAAAAAATCTACAGAAAGGATCTTGTATTTTAAAATGAATTGAACAGAATCTTTACCATATTTCGTCTTGAATTATAATTTGAATGAGAAATTTACTTTTTTATTTTTGCAAATTCCTTTATTTAATTCTAACGTCTTTTTATGCCTGACATATCATTAACAATTAGGGCTCCCTTTTGCCCTTTGCTTTTAAGGAACCTTAAAAATAACACAAACAAAGCGAAACGGCTTGGTTTCATCTTCCCCGGTGCGTCGTCCCTAGTAGTCCCGATACCGGGGAGGATGGGAAAAAAGTGCCATCGTCCCCGGTGAGAGCTGCAATGCGGACGTTGGCACAAAATAAACTGCCTCATAGTAAAAACAGAATAGTATGCTATCTTCACAGA
Source organism: Ypsolopha scabrella (assembly GCA_910592155.1). Taxonomy (NCBI): domain Eukaryota; kingdom Metazoa; phylum Arthropoda; class Insecta; order Lepidoptera; family Ypsolophidae; genus Ypsolopha; species Ypsolopha scabrella. Next base: position 1,951,245 of record OU342989.1, on the reverse strand, counting down.
GATGTCGCCCGCGCGGCTTATATGTGCGTGTAGTACCTTAATATTTACCTTAATAGTACCTTTAGTAGTACCTTAATAGTACCCAACCTTAATATTTTTTGTATGTATTTCCCGTTTTTACGTACTTATTTCTTCATTGCATTATAAATATATACTATTTTTATTCCTAGATTCCTCTATTTTATGCAGGTTTATATTTTATTTTCCGTATTATTATATATTTTTTTATATTCTAAAGATATATTGTATATCATATAACTTTGACTTGTAGAAAGTATACTTTATGTATCTATTTTGCAAAAATAAATATTTTGATTTGATTGATTTGATTTGCGAGCCTGCACGCACGAACCACAGCACGCACACAACGACAATATCATTATATACATTCCCAAAACGGAACCTTAGGTATGCATATACTATGTACTTGACCGGTTTTTTATTTTACTATAGACTTATAGAGTATGTCTACAATCTGAAAAAAATATGTTTTACCGTCTTTAAATTAGAGCCAAAATAAATAACGTTTAAACTAGTAGTTCACCCCGAACTGTGAAGCCGCGCTCACCCGGTTCGCGCTTGACGATTTGGCTCATGTTCGAACTTAACAATTCTTTTTACTCGAGTTATCGTCGGACAAACATTCATACATACATACATTCACCGAGTTTTTTTTTTACAACATTACCAGTTCATAGTTATTGTGAATAAAATCCTAGGAGTTGATGCTCGTGATTGTTGGCACTTGGTGGAACTTTTGAAACATTTTTTGTTTGATAAACACTTGTACTTGTCCACTTATTTATATTAATTTCCCTTACCGGTTTCGCTGTTAAAGCATTATCAAACCTTTAAGGTAAGGGAAATTAATACAAATAAGTGGACAAGTACAAGTGTTTATCAAACAAAAAATAAAATCCTAGTTAATAAGAACAGAATTAAGTCAAGTTTACTTGAGTTATCGTAAACAAAACAAGGCTGTTCGTTGTAACTAGATTATTCAAGTAAACTGAACAATGAATATAGATGTCACATATAATGTTTCTGTTTAAATTAGCTATAATCAGGTTAATGAAACCAGAATTTTTCTCGGTGTACATTCATAGTACATAGCTAGTACATACAAACGCCGGATTGTTCAAATAGACTCGACGAACTCGCTCGCTTCGCTCGCTCGTTCAATAATGCAATTTTTCGAGATTTCTCGTATGGGGAGAGAGGCCATAGTAACACATTTTTTGGGAAAATTTCAACTTCCTATCTATTACGGTTGAAGCTGTAGACCCCTGTGACAGACTGACAGACAGACAGACGGCGGAGCCTTAGGGTCCCGATTGGCACCATCCGGGTTCGGAACCCAGATAAATTGTTTAATGTTAATGAGGTTTTCTACCAAAGTTGTGTAATTGTATGCATTACGTCGTAAATTAATGTCCACAACAACTTTAAACACGCTTTTAGGTTGGTATGGTTATTCACGCGAACTATAATCCACAAAATGACACAATTCTGCTAAAAAATCCTGATAATTATTAAAAAATAGTCGCAGAATAAGATAAAAGTAAAAGATAATAATATATCCCATTCCATTCCACCGTCCCATCCCATCCAATCCCATCACACTAACCTCACTATTTTATAAATGGGAAAGTTTGGATGTATGTATGGATGGATGGATGTTTGTTACTCTTTCACGCCGTAGCTACTGAACCGATTGGGCTGAAATTTTGCATAAGTGTAGTTCTAGACCTTAAATAGGAGGGCATAGGTTACTTTTTATCCCATAAATCAGTTCCCATGGAAAAGCTATAAAAGGGACGTTCAAAAGGAAAACAAAGAGGCGCATAACGCACACATTTCACCAGCTCTGTTTACTGTAGGTAACAGTCCGAATAATATTGACTGATTTTATAGGAGTACACAAAAACTAATTCAACGCGGGTGAAGCCGCGGGCAAAAGCTATTTAAAAAATGAGATAAACAATAATAAGTTGTGCATTTTGCACCGAGATCGAAACGTGCCCCCTTAAGAGGGCTATAAGGGCTTGTGACCTTGAAAGCCACAACAAGGGCACCCGGGCAGGTTTAATTCACATCTTTTAGCTAATGATAAGATCGTATTTGTATTGCTTTGTATTTGTAAAAATTTACTCTTATAATTACTTGTTTTGTTTGTTTGAATTATAATCTGTCTGACATTGTGTTTTGACATTTAGTTTTGTATACAGGTTGAAAATAAACCCTCTAGCTTTATTCAAATCTATGAATCAGAATCACAAATAGAACACAGAAACGTAAAAAGTTTTTTTTCCGAATTTCGGAATAACGGTCAACCTACACGACGCGACAGGTGACTGACAATAGACCGTACATATTCCCAGCGGTAAATAATGCACATAGGCTTTATACACATGGGTTTTGTAGAGCGTCGTCTCTGTCACCGGAGTAAGTATTTAATTTTGTGCTTCTTTTGGCGGCCGATAACTTGCGAAATATGTGTTTTTTTTGTTCCGAACCTAGAACAGTTTCATTTGTTATTAGCTAGAGGGTTAATTTTCAACCGGTATAATTTGATACGTCTATCAGTGTATCATGTCTACTGGTCAAGATTGCATGCTAGATCTTTGCTTGTAAGTTTCTTTTCTCTGTCTTCATTATTATATTTTTTATTGCATGTGTCAAATACCTGTACGCCCTACAGGGCAGAGCTGAGAGGAGACATAATAACATTGTTATCTACACCTACTTTATTTATACCCTTGGCTCACAATTCATGATTCAAAGATTCAAGATTCAAAATGTTTATTTGTAAAATGAATACACAAAGTGTACGTTTTACAATCAAATCTTTATAAAAATAATATTACATGATTAAACTACAATAATACAGGAAATATATTAAAAAAAAACACTGGGGTTAAATGGGCTAATAAAGTTATACATATGCTTAAAATAAAGACTTATTGGAATAAGAAAATTATTATACATAATGCAATTAAACTGAATAGACCATAAATAAATATAATGCCTAACCAAATATATACTAACATAAGTAAAAAAATAAAATATTGTATATACCTACATAATGCAATGTATAAATAAGATAATAGATAAAATGCCTAAGTCCGCTCTAAGAAGAAGGGCAAGAAACTTAGCAAGATCATGTCTTTTTTTCATCATTTTTAGGGTTCCGTAGTACCTAAAAGGTAAAAGGAACCTTTATGGTGAGACTCCGTTGTCCGTCCGTCCGCCCGTCCATCCGCTTTAGCATCGTTAAAAATAAAGATTTGAAATTTTCTGCAAAAATAGCATTAACTTGCCTACATAATATGGTATAATAAATATTGAATAATTCTAAATTGTTCAAAATATTTCCAATACAAAAGCGAGAAAAATAAAAAAATTATTCTTAAAAATACAATATGGGTATCAAATTGTAGATATTATAGAGCTGATAATAAAAATATATACTTTTACTATATTTACTGGCACCGATTTCGAGAAATCTTAGAAAAACCACAAAAACATGCATGTCCCCCCCCGCCTTATTTCCGAAACTGGTGGACCGAAAAAAATGAAAAAAAAAACTACGATAATACGCTATTAGTAGCCAATTACAGGAAAACAATAGCGATTAAAAAAGTTGAAAAAATGTAAAATAAATGAAAAAAATTTTTTTAAAAGTACAATCTGGGTATCAAATTAAAGGTACTACAGAGCTGATTATAAAAATATATACTTTTACTATACTTACTGTCACTGATTTCGAGAAATCTTAGAAAAACCACAAAAAAATGCATGTCCCCCCCCTTATTTCCGAAACTGGTGGACCGAAAAAAACGAAAAAAATTATGGTAATTTGGGATTACCTAAAGATTACAGTAAAAATATATTGGTTGAGAAATTCACGATAATAAAATGACAAAATCAAATTTTTCATCTACGAGTTTTATTTCGAGAACGGTATAAAAAATGTATTGATTATGCTCTCTTTGGGGCAATACTAGTAATTTATGGCACTTACCTTCAGTTGTCGTCTTTGGCGATTTTAATATTGATTTTAGAAAACATCCCGCTACTGAAATTTCTAATTATTTCAGAAGATTTCACTTAACTGCCTATCTTAATGATGAGTCAACAACTCGCGAAGACACGGCCATAGACAATATATTTTCTAATATTAACTTAAAATCTGGTACAATCAATTCCCACTCTAAAAAGCTTATTTTATTCACTGAAAACAGTCCTTCATCTCAATGCTTATACAACCTCCTTGCGCAAAAAATACTCGATACAAATCCTCCTCGAGATTTGATTGGTTGATATTTGCGACAAGGAGTTTAGTATTAGAATAAAAACTATTTGTGTTCTTTGCTGCCATTACAGAAAAAATATATATACCAGTAAATTGGCGCCATTTTGAATACTGTAATTTGTACGAACACAAAGTTTCGTGTTACTTTATATTATATCGATTGAATATGCATTCAAGTGATGAAGAAGATGTGTTAACACCTGAGTTTATGAAAGAGAGGGCGGCTGATACAGTAGAAAACTTGCTATCCAACAAATCACGGCTCGTTTACATCAAAGCCTACGATGAGTTTTGCAAATGAAAAAATGAAAATCAAGCTTCAGGCACATTTTCAGGGTCTATTTTTTAGTTAATTTAACCTTTCATTTCTATTTTCGCTTAAATTATTTCTTTTTCTCGTAGTCATGGTATAAAGTATAGTATGCAACTCTTGAATAAAGTACGGATTTATATTAAGGGCCATGAATCACTCGCGTCGCTCAGGATTCTAACACTTGAATCATTCTCTACGCTCGCTACGCTCGTGATTCAGTCGTTAGATTCCTTTACTTGCTCGTGACTCATCTATGGTCCTCGCTTTAAATCCGTCCTTTATTCACTAATTGCATAATATACTATTTTTAGTCATCATAAACAGTTATGGGCAAGATTTTAAATATCTTCTTCCTCACTGTTCGCAAAACTGTCGAATAACGGAAACCTAGGTATGCGAGTCTGACTCGCACTTGACCGGTTTTTATTTTTTCATCATATGGGTTAATACTATAACAGTCTTTTAAATATAAAATGGTTATACTAAACAAGATATTTAACTATAATAACTAAAGGATAAAAATATAAAAGACAGAAAAAATTGTGTCAGAAAAAATAATACATCTTAGTCTACCTATCTAATGAGGTGGTATATACAATATTTTAATTTCTTACTTATGTTAGTATATATTTGGCTAGGCATTATATTTATTTATGGTCTATTCAGTTTATTTATCAACTTATATGTATATTAATTGCATTGTGTAGATAACAATATTCGTATTCCAATAAGTCTTTATTTTATGCATTTAACTTTTGTAGCCCTACTTTTTGGGCTAAGTTTTTTTATATATTTCCCGTATCATATTTGTCTCATCATAAAATATTATTTTTATACAGATTAGATTTGACATTTTTTTATGTATCTATTTTACAAATAAACAATTTGAATTTGAATTTATGTGTACTTTAGTCGTGCTACGAAATCCTATTTTTTACTGTCACATTCCGTTTCCAGGGGGGGGGCTGCCCCCCTCCTCCCACCCTCCTTCCAACGCCCATTGATATGCTGATTCGAAGTTGCTCATCTAGCCTTATACGGACCCTAGACGAGTTCTATTTCTAGGTTAAAGCTTTGCAGCCACTAAAATATAGGTACCTACAGCTTGTCACAATAAAAACAATCAATTAAAACTTGAATAACTAGTTCCAGCAGTGGCGTGTATAGAACTTTTTGCTGGAAAAGCAATGAGAAGGTCAAGTTTGACGATAAAAATAACAAGAATAAAAATAAAAAACCAATTTGAAAAAAATATTTTTTGTATGATATCATGTACTCTAGGGTACTTAGGCAGTGCGTGGCGTCATACAAATAATGATTTTTCCAAGTGACATTAAAATTTTTTCATATTTATTTTGTTGTTATATTTTATTGTCTCTTTGTATTCCCAGCAAATATTTATGCACGTCACAGGTTCCTATTGTAGTCCACAGATTTACCCATAGATAATATACTTATACCATAGACTTAGAATATACAGTATACACACAGACGTATAATATAGTAGCAGACCACCAGACCTAACATTACGCGTGGCAACTTTAGCTCAGTGAACTTCGGGCTCTTTTAAATATAAATATTGCTTGTTTCCAAACAAAATATATAAGTACTAGAGATTAGTTTAGGAATTAACAAATATCGCACATCAGGTGCAAGAACGTCACATGTACATCCGAGAGCATGAGGAACAACTGACCCTAAAACGTTGTCTCTCACGTTACTCGCTAAATTGCGCCAAAACCGCAAAGACAAAAAAGCCCTCAGACGAAAAACTACGCACCAGGTATGTACGTTTTTATACATTTTTCTCAGTTTTTACTTTTTTGCACTTGTGACGTTCTTGCACCGGATGTGCCATATGTTCCAAGCATAAGCCAGCCAAAACAACCCATTTTTATACGTTTCTTAGTGCCATGAAGCCTAAATGTAGCTTATTTTTTGCATGGAAACTTGCCACAATATGTTTGGTCTGCTACTTAGTAATAATGTTGATGTCTGTGAGTATACAGTATATTGTAAGTCTATGACTTATACTGAGAATTCACCTTGACTAAAACTACATTCTAATCTTTATACAAAACCTCGTATTGTCAGTGCATTTAGAGTAACAAAAATAAACAAGATGTAAGCTACATACCGCAGCGAGCCACCCGAGGGATACCACTACACGAGTAACCAGCAACATCGCGACACAAGGAATGACTCACTTTGAGTATTATTATCTACTAGACTTTCGCACGCGGCTCCGCCCACAGCTCCGCCTGTGTTCATTCAATCTTTGTCCTTTTCGGATTAGAACTTATTAATGTTGACAGGTACTACGATAATAAGAAAACCGCATCCAAATTCGTTGAGTGGTTCTTACGTAGCGACAGACAGACAGGGAAGTCTAATAATTTGGCCAAGTGCGAGTCGGACAAAGGGTACCGGGATTCCCGGGAATTTGGTTGTTCTCGGTCCCGAGGAATTCGAGACAGCGAGACATGATCTTACAATAAAGCTGTAAAAAGTACAAGATATCGGCTATTTGCCCTTTGACTCTTTGTCTTTTGCAGTAATGTATAGATTATTACAACTGAGTGCGGTGTAGACTGGTAAGTTTTGATTTATTACTCAGCTAAATGCCACAGATTGTTTTTTTAGTATCATTACCACATATCGAAAGAGGTATATTATATTTATCTAAACTTCCTGGAACATAGTCACAAAATGAAAATTGCCTGAGGAAAAATGTTTTTTTGTTGTTATTTTAGTAGGTAGACTGTACAAATATAATTAAAACTACGAAAACCCTAATAAATACTCAAGATTCGAAATGAAATGAAAAATTCCGAAGCTTGGAAATATTTTCAGAAAAATAGGGACGCTGCAAATACGCAATGTTTAAAATATCCTAAGACAAGCGGTCTGGTTAGTCATTTATACATAACTAGCTTTTGCCCGCGGCTCCATCCGCGTTGAAAAGATTATCGTGGAAATGAGGAAAAAAAAGATGATTTTTTGAACGACAATATGCAACGGTCACCATGTTTTACCAAAGTGCTAATAAATACCAATCAAATAAGCCCAAACTCGAAGGGTCTGCGGTTGTCCGTTGAGGAGAACCCATACACAGCTTCCAGTCCCATCAAAAGACCTTCGTCACCATGTTTTACCCAGGTGCTAATAAATACCAATCAAATAAGTCCAAACTCGAAGGGTCTGCGGTTGTCCGTTGAGGAGAACCCATACACAGCTTCCAGCCCCATCAAAAGACCTTCGTCACCATGTTTTACCCAGGTGCTAATAAATACCAATCAAATAAGTCCAAACTTAAAGGGTATGCTGTTGTTCGTAGAGGAGGACTCATACCCACCTTCCAGTCTTATCAACAGACCTTGGTCACCATGTTTTGCCAAAGTGTTAATAAAGACCAATAAAATAAGCCCAAACTCAAAGGGTCTGCTGTTATCCGTTGAGGAGATCCCGTACCTACCTCCCAGCCCCGTCATCAGATCCTGGTCACCATGTTCTACAAAAATACTCATCAATACCGATCAAATAAACTTAAACTTGAGAGGTCTCCTAAAAAAAAGATTTACCAGTGGATGCTTGAAACCCCGACGATGAGACTACATACGTACGACTACGCAAGGCGTACATACCACATTATTAACTAAAAATGTTATTGAGTGCTTAAAGAATTTTCATAGTCAGTTTAGTAGTTCTAGATATTACCCATTATATACAAACAAACAAACAAATTTTTCTTCTCTATATAAGGTCCTACAATTCAAAGTAATAAAATATTAGCAGATGGTAGAGTATCCTTAATAGACCACATTCCACAGAAAAAAAACATTTTTGCGCGTACTTTTTTTTACTTTTCCATAGAAACTTAGTTAGCTGATTGAACCACTTTGTACTGGCAAGTGAAAAAACTATTTGAGCAAAAAAATTTTTCTTCTTCTAGAATTTGATCAGTAAACGATACATGATCTACCCTAGAATTATTTTCACTTATTATTGTACGACCTTATTTAGTAGTGTGGATAAACTTTAACGTGAGTTGATTTGAACGAGACTGCGTCAAACCCGATATTTTGAAACATGTAGCGCCATCTAGTGTATTAAAATAAAAACAATTTCAACGCCAGCTTACTGAGGCGTTATCAAGGATAGCTTCACAGAGATGGCGTTTTCTAAAGACTTGAAAATAAAAATATTTTAGTTATTGGTCTTTGTTCAGTCAAAAAATATAATTTCAGCTTTAATAACTTTTTAACAAAAGGAAATATTTTTTTCTGAACATAAAATAAAAGAATAAAAAGTGAAAACAAATTTTACCAGTCGGGGTTTGAACCCGCGACGATCGACTATGCTACGGCCGTGAACCTTTCATGTTTCACTAAAATTCTCATTGCGCTGCTCCCTCTTGTCATAGCGTGATGATACATAGCCTAAAACCTTCCCGAAGAAATGTTTCATCTTTGAGTGAAAACTGCATCAAAATCCATTGCTTACTTCTCAAGTTATAAGCGAACGAACAGACAGACATACACTGTATTTTATATGTATAGAGATTATTAGTATTGGAATGACTGTTATGAATGAACGAGTTAGTCGACTACCTCTCTCTCTCTGGTCCATTGGTACTATTACCTCGCTCTCTCTCACTCTGATGATCTCCCTCGCTATAGCCGCGATTACACCATCCGATTTAGCGGCATCCTAACTAGGAAAGGATTGGTCTGGTTCTTCGCACGTCCTAATTAGTATCCTAGATAGGATCCCGAGTAATCGGATGGTGTAAGTAATCTAATCACGGCTTATGTTAGACCCCCCTGGGTACCTAGCATAGTAGACCATAATAGAGCTTTGACAGCTCGATATACACTGTCTGTCCCTCTCTAAGTAGATCAACAGAGTGAGACAGAGCACTGTATCAAGCGCTACGGAGCTCGTTTAAAATGTCGGGAATTTTTACTAGAAATCAGGCTTTTAATCAGCAACCTTACCCGTAACTGGTACGTAATATTCGTTGGTGAAACGTGGGTGTACTTCACAGTCCACACTTCTGTCAACCCCAACGGGATTCATGTCATTCAAATATGTTGTATTGTATGTATTGCTTGTGAAATAAATAAATGAATGAAGATGTATTTTATATACGGTAACTTTTATTTATGCAGCCAAATCAAATCAAATCAATCAAAATCAAAATATTTATTTTGTAAAATAGATACATAAAGTATACTTTCTACAAGTCAAAGTTAATCTTTACAATAAATATCTTTAGAATAAAAAAAAGAACTCATACTGACCAACTCATACTGGAGGCTTGGTAAGTGATCAGTAACACGGATCTATAACACTTTTGCTAATTTTCCAAAATAAAATCTTGACGTCCCATAGTTATTGACTCGGGGCTGGGCTTGCGTTTGTAAGGAACACGAAAAGAATAATTTACGAATTTCACAAAAAGGGTCATCGAACCTTGTTACTGAGCATTTACCGAGTCTTCAGTAAGAATTTGGCTGCTTGAATTCAATTCATTTATTTATTCAAAATAACAGTACACAACACAAAGCAAAATACAAAATAAGGATAAGTACAATAAAAATACACAGTTAAGACATTACAATGGCCCCCACACTAAGCAAGCTTGTCCAGGGAGGCCAGCGGTAGCTTGACAAATATAACAAATTTCCTCGGCATATACAGAAAATATCTAAATATATTATATATCTATGCATTACACAGTACATTTTTTTAATGGTATGTAAGTATCTTAAATAATGATAAACCTATAAAATGACATGCACAGACTATTATAAAATCAACAAAGAAGAAATAAAATACACTGGTGGACAAAAAAATCGACTCAAGCATTGTTGTCCTACATTCAAGGGAATAACCCAATCATACAAACATAAACATATGAAATATATATATCATTTTAAAGGTATAGGCCTCCACCTTTGAATAAATGCATTTTGGTTTAAAAGTATTCGCTATACAGGACGTGAAATTCATTTACCGTATTTGAACAGTTTTTACCTCGTACAGATACGTACGCGTTAAGCTCCCTTTATCCCGTTAAAAGGACGTGCAATAATTTTTTTTCCTCACTTGCTTAGACAATTTCAACCTGTTAACACCTACCCTAATTACCCAGTGATTACGTCATCCGAAAATGGACACCACGCCATTAGAGGCCACTCAAGTGCTTGCCCTATTGCGATTGGGGCGGAACCAACGAAGCGTGGCTGCAGAATTGCACCTAAGCCAATCAGCTGTCTCCAGAGTCTTCAGACGCTTCGTGGAGACCGGCGGCGTCATTCGTAGGCCAGGGTCTGGCAGAACAAGATGCACTTCTGAGCAAGATGACCGCTTCATCGTTTTAAGTTCTTTAAGAAATCGTCACATGACCGCAGTTGAGATCATACATATACTACTTGGGAATATATAGCAAATCCTCAGTATCAGAATAGTTTAGTGACATGAGCCATTTTTTTATATACAATTTGTCTGTGGTGATGCGTTTAGATTTAAAATCACAAATTTTAACGGATTTGTTATAAATAAAAGGATGAAGAAAGTCAGTAAAACGATTTGCAAAAGAAGTGGATACCCTAGGAACCGGCACCTTAAATACTCTGCGCTCAAGTAAATCCTCGTAATCAGGGGAGCCAATGACCTTTTTGTGAACTCGGAGTAATGCCTTCAGAATAAATAATTAACGAACAGTCAGGACTTCACAATCCTTGTACAAGGCTTCCGTTGGATATCTGTACGGTTTTTTGAGCAACACTTTCAAAACAGATCTTTGGGCTCTTTCGACTGTGATTATAGAGGTTTTACAAGAGCCACCCCAAACAGAAATACAGTACCAGATAATGGATTGTGAAATGGCAAAGTAGACCCTTTAACAATTTTACATCAGCTGAGTTACGCAAGGCTTTCATAATATAAATTGTTGTACGAATGCGACCAGCTAAGACTTTAATATGTTTATTGAAAGTCAATCGTACATCAAGAATAACACAAAGATATTTAATATGCGATGTGTGTGATATATAGTCGCAATTGCATAGCAAGGGAAAATTTGTGTCAGGGACACACCGGTGCACCTTGATCTGGGGAAAAGAAACCGGTTTTGTAATGCACGTAATGTGAAAACAAAGATACTTTGTTTTGGTCCCATTTGAAGTTAAAAGGTCACTATCTAACCAAACCGCAGCAGAAGACATACCAATTTCAACACTGTTGAAAACTTCTTCCCATGTTTTACCACGGAAAATTAAAGCAGTGTCGTCGGCATAACATACCACTTCTACATTCTGCAGGGAAAGACTGATGAGGTCATTTATATACAACACAAACAGCGTGGGCCCCAAAATGCTTCCCTGTGGGACACCGAAACGAACTGGGCAAACATCGCTAACGTGGCCTTGGCTAACAATTCGAAAACACTGTCTCCTTCCTGTTAAGTAGCTACGGAACCAATCATGTGCATGGCCGCGAACGCCAAATCTGTCGAGTTTACTCAGTAGAATAGGAATGGAGACAGTGTCAAAAGCCTTGGCCAGTTCCAGAAAAAACCCCGCGCACCTTGAACCTTGATCAAGATAAGATGAAACAATGCTCGTTAGCTGTAACACTGCGTCTTCGGTAGATTTACCCTCTCTGAAACCAAACTCTCTGTCAGAAATTAAATTGTGAGCATTCAAATAGTTTACCAACCGCTTGTTGACCAACTTTTCTAGGAGTTTTGAAAAGGTTCCAAGCAATGAGATGGGGCGGTAACTATTTGGCTGATTTTTTGGACCATCCTTATAAATTGGGCTAACTAGTGCGACTTTCCAGGGCTCCGGGAATTCACCGGTTGCCAAACTTAAATTAAAAATATGTACGAGAGGTTCTGTTATCAAATGCCTAATTTTCTTGATATGAATGTTTCTGAAGCCATCAAATCCAGCTGCACTGCAATCCTTGAGTTTTACAATCATAGACTCGACTTCCAAAACGTCTGTTGGTCGCAAAAAGAAAGAAAAAGGTGCGTTTGTTGGAAAGTTATTTAGAACTGCCAGGCTTTCCTCAGATCTACCCGTTCTGGAAAGGATATCCTGAGCCAAATTTTCACCAACTGTTGAGAAGAAGCTGTTACAGTGGGATATAAAGATTCAGTGTTATTTTCCTTGCAAGTAAGCAATTCTGTATTTTGAGTACCCTTATGACCGATATTACAAATATCCTTGATAGTAATCCAAAGATTCTTAGGATTATCTTTATTCTTTTCAAGCTCCTGACTCTGGAAATTGTGTTTTAGTTTGCGGAGAAGAGTGGTATAGAAATTGCGATATCTCGTAAAAGTTCGCTTGAGAATGGGGTCATCAGGTTTTTTCCTTAATTCCAAGTGGAGTTTATCGCGATGTCTGGCACACCGAATGAGACCTGGCGTCATTCAATGTTATTTCTATTATTTTCTGCCGAAGGAACAAGATCAATGTTAATATCACCTGTAAATATTAGCTGAGGGCTTAAGGTAAGAATATCTTGAAATGATTTAAGAAAATTACCCGTGTTGCTAACAGAGGGAGATCTGTAAATACCGAGTAATAGAATAGAATAGAATGACGTTTATTTCGATCGATTAAGATCATAATTATTAATGCACATATACACAAAAAAATCAATTATCAATTAGTACAATAAAATACATATAAAATTAAAACAATATTTTGGCTGCTGTCAGCACATGAATCATGCTGCAATGATTCAGGTACTGACAGTCAAACCGTTCCGCAAATGCGTTCAGGATACAGTTGCGGCTGGCATAATAATGAACCATAGTTTCTCAAATCCAGCCGTAGACAGTTAGCATCACTAAAAGTAGGTTCTGAGGCGGTAGCTTCTAAGGAATCCTTGACGAACTTTACAACACCTCCAGCTCTGTTCACAAACGTATCCGTATGAAGAAACATTTTGTAACCGTTTAAAAGTGGAATAGGTCTGTCGTCTAACCAGCACTCAGTCAGGACAATAATCTCAAAGGGTATGTTAAATCAAATCAAATCAAATCAGCGTTTATTTGTTCAATTTTTGGTGTGTACATTTAGATTTTTGGTGTGTACATTTAGATGTACATGGATAAGGGTAGAATATTTGTTCTCAAAAATCTGCCAATGAAGGCGTACAAATATTTAGGTACCTACCTAGTTTAGCATGCATTCTTAAATTGGTAAATTAAACATGTCAATTATAAAATTCCATAATATTTACAATGTCCAAAATAATAATAAAACAATGTCATGTCAATAGTATTAAAATTGAATATGAATACAAATATCGACATCATTTCAAATTCTCCCTACAAGCAAAAAACTCCTTCACAGAGTAGAAACAGTGGTCGAGTAACCATGTATTTATTTTACGCTTAAATTCGTTATGCGGTAAGTTTTTAATACCATCAGGTAGGGCGTTATAAACTTTTACAGCCATATAATACGCTTAAGAGCTACCAAAAAACTATCAAAATTGGCATGAATACTTCGTATGTTAAAATTAAGAATTTTTAGATTATGGGAATCGGTAATGACGCCAGAACATTCTTCTAGTCTCAAAAGATTGTAACAGGGGAAATTTAAAGTATCGGCAATTTTCCGGGAAATATCATCAAAATCTAGGCCTTTAAACAATATAAATATTTTCCTGAGAGTGAATCTGTATTGACAATATTGTAGAAATGAGATTTGCTGACAACAAGTATCACCGTGGAAGAAATTATTAACGATTTGAGGATTTTTTTATGACTGATGCAATTAATATAATACAGTACATACGCAAAAAATATACAATTAAAATCAGTTACATGCAACTTTCTACAGGTGGTAGAGCTAATGCCGGGCTCGACTGTGGAGGTACCACCATCTTACTCAGAAATCCTACCGAAGTTATTCGGGGGAGAGTAAGAGAACAGTTCTCAGGCAAAACCAGGCGGCCCACCATCGCCTGGGACCGATGGATGGCGGTATATCCTTCCCCAATTGCCGGCCCTTATATAAATCAGACTGGTGACGGGCAGCGGCGTCACTGGTGCAAGGGTTTCGGCACCGCGCTCACCAACCCGCCTGCCCAGCGTGTGTGAGTATGGGCATTTCTTCCAGGAGGACCGCCAAGAGTGGCGAAATCCTGGAAAGGCCTATGTCCAGCAGTGGATGGAACAGGCTGATGGATGGATGGATGGACATGCAACTTTAGAGAGAACATGCATACACGCCAGCACACTTTAACGAAAGTAATAAAATCAAATTGATTCCTAGACTTTAGTATCCGAGGAGGCCGCGGGACACAATCGGTCAAGATCATCTCGTGTCCGAAGGGGAATTGCAGCACTCCCTTCACGCTTCCTAATGTGGATGGTTGCGTTAGTGACCCAGCAGAATAGGCACCCACTCTGCTTCGAACGCGCTCGTGCATCTCGAAAAAACTGCCTATTGTCAGGTGTAAGACGATCGTTGAAGAATACCTTACCCGATGGACCAGAAATACCAAGGTCGTCACTTTTGTTGGTGTCGCGTCTGGTTTTGGATGATTTTATAACTTCATCGCGCTTGGCGAATTAAAGTCACCTTATATATGCAGTAGTTCTAGGTCAAATTTGAATGTATCATTAAGCCTGTTACTCTCGCCCTTTCTGGATGGATATTTATCAAGATACCCCTTGATCAGATTACACAGTTCAATTACAAAAAGTGCTGTAATAGTGTGAATTTGCATATCTACAAATATTTTCCTGCATGAGTCTCAAGTATCCTATTTCAGTGTGAAAAACTTACACAAACTTTCGCATTTATAATATTAGTATGATTCATGGGTAGATTGTGTTGTGTTTGTGTATTGTTAATAGGTAACAGAGAGAAAAAAATGGTCTTATAAACCATTAGGGTATAAGTCGGTAACCTAACTAATCTTAGATGAGTCATCTAGAACCAGAATGACAGTTACTGTGGGAAGCAGGACAAAAAGTACCTAACTATTAAAAAATCTTGCCGACCTTGGTGAAACTTGGCAGATTGTGTAGTGTCAAGAAAAAAAAACCGGCCAAGTGCGAGTCGGACTCGCGCACGAAGGGTTCCGTACCATTATTTATAAAAACGGTAAAAAAATCATGTCTGTTGTATCGGAGTGCGCGGGTCCGACTCGCACTTGGACGGTTTTAGTATTTATTGTTATAGCGGCAACAGAAATACATCATCTGTGAAAATTTCAACTGTCTAACTATCACGGTTCATGAGAACAGTGACAGACGGACAGCGAAGTCTTAGCAGTAGGGTCCCGTTGGTTACCCTTTGGGTAAGGAACCCTAAAAACTGAGCAAATGCGAGAGGAACTAGCACCTGAGGGTTCCGTACAATTCAAATAAGTTAAGACTTATATTAATAAAACATAACTGCAAAATTAAGTTGGTCGTCTATTACTTACTCCATAACATGTAAAGC
This sequence comes from Ypsolopha scabrella, assembly GCA_910592155.1. Lineage (NCBI taxonomy): Eukaryota > Metazoa > Arthropoda > Insecta > Lepidoptera > Ypsolophidae > Ypsolopha > Ypsolopha scabrella. The sequence goes on along the minus strand of OU342989.1, from coordinate 1,935,134 downwards.
CTACTTAACTGTGATAGTCCTTTTAACTTCGTTTTATATTCTAATGTCATGATTTTTGCAGGGCGGGGGACACTTACAAAAAATAGCACTATAAAGCTTAATATTTCGCAAAAGGATCCCTGAATCGAAAAATGGTTTTCATTTCGCACAGCTACAATATTTTAACGACCTATCCAACGACATTCCACACTACGGGATTAACGAGAAAAAAATCCCCACTTTGCGTGTAGGGATTAAATAAATCCTTTTGTGATTTTGTTTTTACCACTTTGTCGGCGTGACAAATATGTATATTATGCCAAATTACAGCTTTCTATTACCAAGAGCCTCTAAACTAAGCCGCGGAAAGACAGATAGACAGACAGACAGAGAGGCCCGGACTTACAGTCTCACTGCAACTTGCAAGATCTCCTAAAAGCAAAAAAATATTTCATAATGGAACAGGGTTGTTTGGAAATAAAAAATAAATAATTGCACTGTTATTTATATTTTAATACTATCCTTTCAGGTGGTAGAGCTGATGCCGGGCTCGACTGTGGAGGTACCACCATCTTACTCGCAAATCCTCCCGAAGAGAACAGCTCTCAGGCAAAAGCAGGCGGCCCACCATTGCCTGGGACTGATAGATGGCGGTATATCCATCCCCAATTGCCAGGTCTTATATAAAACAGACTGGTGACGGGCAGCGGCGTCACTGGTGCAAGGGTTTCGGCACCGCGCTCACCAACCCGCCTGCCCAGCGTGTGTGAGTATGGGCATTTCTTCCAGGAGGACCGCCAAGAGTGTATTCTATTTGTTTCATAATAATTCTATCGTTTTTCTAGAGATTAGATTTGCCCTGTAGAAAGTATACTTTACGTTATTTTACAAAATAAACTAAGTATTTGATTTGGTTTTGGTTTCAATACAGAAACTGATATTTTTCGTTTTTTTTCGATTTGTAATCAAGTTTTTCCTTAGTTTTAGGATAAAACGTTGGTCCAAGACGAACATAACCGTTTGTTTGTAAATATCTTATGGGCTTGAACGACTGTTATGATTTTTGTACAGTCGCGTCTGAAAGTGCTTCTCTGTGATTTATTTAATCAAATAAACATGGTATAATATTACTATACATTTGGATCTAAACTGAGGCACGCACTGCACTGCAGTAAGGTCCATAAATAAAAGTTTAAATTCAGAGACCAATAAAAAATACGTGCTCTTTTCAAAATTATTGGGGCCATAGTCATCTCTCACAATGGACTGGGGTCGTATAGCAGTTTTGGCCACTCAACGTCAACAATGAAGATTAAAGAGGATCGTATAGCAGTTTTGGCCACTCAATAATTACAATGAATATTAAAGAAGATCGTAGCAGTTTTGGCCACTTAACGACCACAATATTCAAGCTGCTCTAAAACTTGAATATCACGCACATGCAGAGATTTGTTCAAGAGGTACAATATGGACCTAAGTGTTGGTGACAAGTAAAGAAATAAATAAAAAAATACAAGAAAAAAACTAATAACTTTGCAAAAGAGCTTGAGTAGGAACATTGTAGAAGAGAAGAGATACTGAATGACAACCTACGGCTGCGAGATTACGGAAAAAAGCGCACCTGAATGCTGTGAGAATGAAAAGTCTAAAGCGTTGAAGTGATCTGCGAAGAAAAGGCTTTGTGATACAATTTAATCTTATTAATATATTTTTTTCATTTTTTATTATACTGTAGTATATAGTTAGGTACACAAAAGAAAAAAAAATACAAGATATGTTTCGGGCCCCACTGGGCCCGGCATCAGTTGATTAAATATAATGACATATTTACAATGGCAAATAAAAATGACATGGTGACAATGAGTACTAAAAAGAGATGAAAAAAAGTTACCTATCTACTTCCTTAAAGTTTAAACTTTTTAGAGACTAGGAAGAGGATAGGGGTGAGGATGAGTATGTGATTGGGGTAGGGAGAGAGGGTGTTTGAGGGTGTTTGTGAGTGTGTGTGTGTGTTTGAGAGGGGGTGTAAGGGTGTTTGTATGAATGTTAATATCAGAGAAATTTCGATGAGGTTGGTCTGTCTGTAAGTTAATGCTGTCCGTAATGGGCACCAAGCGATTTATTATATTTTTTTTTAATATAAATGGCGAACAACTCTACTTCATGCTACGAGTTCCGTGGAAGCGAGAAATGAACTTTGAAGTGAGAATAGCGCTGAAAAAATACCAGATGAAAACTGTTCCGGTCACATATTTAGTACTGCGACATCTCCAATGGCTTCCCTGTCTTTATGAGTCAGCCAATAACGGCTGACCTCGTACTTATCACATGACACAGTACGAACCAATCATGAGATTTTTGCCTTTTTGAAAATATGTTACCATTTTCAAATTACAATTTGTTAGAAACGTTCACCAAGTTCATAATGTTAATTGACACCGGAGTGAAGTTAGCTGACAAAAGTTATCTGACATTATAATCCAACCAAATTAAAATGGCATTTTTTTTTAAATAACTATGGCGTTAATGTATAAAAACTTTCTTATTCTATGAGAAATATAATAAAAATTCAACAATTCAGAACAAAGGGGTAACAAATAATATTCTTACAAGTAAGAAATATTTAAAGTATTTTTTTTTTATTGATCTTCTATTCAATAATTGTGAAGGCCAATGTATTAGTTTTGATATATTGTATAAGTCGCAAGCAGTGTTGTACCCTAATTACAGTTTACAAACAGTTCATTAATTACAAAAAATATAAAAAAAATAAGCGCTTAAAACCTTTTGTGCTGCTCTGTACCCTGCCTTTCCTTCATTTTCTAAACATTGCAATCAGAGGTTTCCTTACAGTGACACTAAAATGTTATCAGTTTCTTGAAAAAAGCGTCAGTTTTGATTTTTAAAAATGTTAAGTTTTAATATTTTTTTGTGTTTATTAATACATGCAAATGCAGTTTCAGTTAAAAATGCGAATTCTTTTAAGGATCAATGTAAGTTTTTTAAACATTTCGGAATTTTTGAGAAATCATGTGCATAGTATTTGTATACTTAGCATTTAGAAAGGTAAATCTGCGTACCCCTCTATATTGTGACGTAAAAATAGTCTGTGAAAAGTGGTTCCAGTATCTCAGATGAAGCTTCATCTGAGTCCAGCATGAGTATATATGAGTACCCTTGGGACTTCTTTCATCAAAAGAACTTAAGTCAGACTGGCAACTGTCTTCGTCAAATTCTAAATTATTTGTCAACCAAATAGGGTCGTGTGGTAGGCCTTTAAGACGTTTTGTGTAGTTTTTTTAGGGTTCCGTACCTCAAAATGACGAATCGGAACCCTTAATCATACGATCACTCTGTTGTCCGTCTGTCAAGACCCCTTTTCTCGGGCTCCGTCTGAGATATCAAGTTGAAACTAATACCTCCGGCCAAGTGCGTGTCGGGCCACGCGCAGTGTAGGGTTCTGTAGTTGCCCAGTACATTTTATAAGTTGGTCTACTAATACAGATCGCGCTAAACTTCTAGTGCGCTCGGAAGTTGCTCTCCCGAAGAACGGCCCATACATTGTCGTGCTTAGAGGGGACTAAAAGTTTGGCGCGACCTGTACTCGTAAACCTGTAAAGCCTACTTAGCTGTGATAGTTTTCCTTTTAACTTCATTATATATACTACTTTTGTGATTTTTTCCACATATTCATACACAATCGTTGAGCCGGCAGGGGGCACACTTGATCTAACAAACTTCGCACATTAAAGCTTAATATTTCGCCAACGGATTCCTAAATCGAAAAATGGTTTTCACACAACCACAATGTTTTTGAACGACCTATTCAACGATAAACCACACTATGGGATAGACGAGAAAAAAAATCATCTTCAATTTACGTGTAGATACGGTAGGTAGGCTTGAGAAATTTATTTTTCGAGATTTTATTTTACAATTTTGTCGACGTAATTAATATGTTTAGGTGGTTGAGCTGATGCCGGGCTCGACTGTGGAGGTACCACCATCTTACTCGCAAACCTCCCGAAGTTATTCGGGGGAGAGTAAGAGGACAGCTCTCAGGCAAAACCAGGTGGCCCACCATTGCCTGGGACCGATGGATGGCGGTATATCCATCCCCAATTGCCGGGCCTTATATAAATCAGACTGGTGACGGGCAGCGGCGTCACTGGTGCAAGGGTTTCAGCACCGCGCTCACCAACCCGCCTGCCCAGCGTGTGGGCATTTCTTCCAGGAGGACCGCCAAGAGTGGCGAAATCCTGGAAAGGCCTATGTCCAGCAGTGGACGAAACAGGCTGATGGATGGATGGATGGATTAATATGTACTCGTGTACTCGCGCCATATTACAGTTTCTGGTACTAATAGTCTCTGAGATAAGCCGCGGACAGACGGACATGGCGAAACTACAAGGGTTCCTTGTCGGACTATGGAACCGTAAAAATCTAAAGAAAGTTATTCCTCTTTGCGTAATAAATTTAATTCAAATTAGCTCACCACGAAAACCTATGGGGTACTTCCAGTTGACTTAGAAACTTGACATTCCGTACACAATTAGGTCTTAGAGCACACGCTGCACACATCTAGGAAAAATCGGATAATTATGTACAGATATTTAATTATTACATAAGAAGAAATTTGTATATTAGGTGACTTTAATTTATGCAGCCAAATTCTTACTCAAGACTCAGTAAGTGAGTCAGTCAGGTTCGATAACCATTTTTGTGAAATTCGTAATTTATTCTTTTCGTGTTCCTTACAAACGCAAGCCCCGAGTCCATTACTATAGGACGTAAAGATTTTATATTACGAAATCAGCAAAATGTGTTATCGATCCGTGTTACTGATCACTTACCAAGCCTACAGTATGAGTTTGGCTAGATAAATTAAAGTCACCTTATATAAGGTCCTACAATAATAACTGAAAATAATTCTAGGGTAGATCATGTATCGTTATTGATAAAATTCCAGAAGAAGAAAAATTTTTTTTGCTCATAAGTATATTTTTTCACCGGTACAGATAGCGCGCGAGTTCATGTCCATCCTGAGGAATGCGGTAGTGCTGTGACCTAATCAATTATGGTAATGTCGATAATTACTACCGATTTTGTCAACAGCTGTCAATTTGTTTTATTATCAGGTACTCAAGGTTATTTTTCAAATTATGAAATAAAATAAACGTGATAATAAGTGCTTAACTGCTTGTTTATTGTTAATAAAGAAAAATATTATTTTTTTAAATCCTAACTACCTCCGTGGTCTAGTGGTGAGAGCCTTGGACTCTCAAGCCGCAGGTCGTGGGTTCAATTCCCGCGGGGTACACACATAGTGGAAAGTCACTTTGTGAATTGTTCTCAGTTTGGTTAGGACATTGCAGGCTTGAATCACCTGATTGTCCGTTAAGTAAGATGATTTCGTGCTTCGGAAGGCACGTTAAGCCGTTGGTCCCGGCCACTTTCTAGTGGAGTGGTCGTTACATAAACCACGTCAGAGGCCGTAAGGCGGTTTGAAAACTCCGACACCAGGGCTTGTCGGGCCGATAGGTCTTGCAGCCCACACGATAAGAAGAAGAAGACTATCAGATACAAAGACAACTGACAGAGCAGAGATGGAATCATTATCCTCGCCGTCACTCTCTTCAATTACGAATTTTTTGATCGTATTTTCCATTAGTCCGTCGTTTAATTTTCGGTATCGATAAGCGCGCGTCACAATCGTCAAGGACAACACTCGACTGCAGACTAATGCGGCGAGGTGGGCGAAGGCGGGGCGCGCTGCCCCCGCGCGTCGCCTCTGGCCCCGATGGACATGAACTCGCGCGCTATCTGTACAAAGTGGTTCAATGAGCGCACAAAATTTCTATGGAAAGGTAAAAAAAAAGTACGCGGTTTTTTTTTTTCGTTTGAATTTGGTCTATTAGGGATACTCTACCATGTGTTGATTTTTATTCACTTTGAATTGTAGGACCTTATACCAATAAAATAAGACTTTTTGATAAATCGAGCTTAATAGATCGTAAGTGTCAATTTAGTTTGGTGGTCATTATAACTGCTCGTGGAATACGTTTGTGTTTAAAAAGTTATGTACGAAACCCTCAGGGTACACGTCTTACTCGCACTTGACCAGTTTTTTTTAATAATTGATGCTTTACGCTTTGTTCTGTTCCCAGTTTGTACGGACCCGCGTACAATGAGGAAGCACGCTGCGTACACGGAGTGGGCTGACGCGTACTCCTGCACAAGACACAGGTGCCAGCCTGGCGGGAGGAACCTGGCCATCTACACTGTTGGGTGCGTCTTGTCTTTAACTTCAGCGGTGCAATCAGCCGCCCTATGATTCATTTATTCGAGGACCGCTTTTCAATAACCTCGAGTTTGTATTTGCGGTGCACTATAACCTAAATTAAGGCAGCTTTTACACTATGATGATTACTCATTGATTACTCAGTTAGCTTCACTGCATTCATCGATACGCTAATTATGATGATAACGAGTCTGACAGCCTTTACACTATGTAGCTTCTCTGGATTCAACTAAGTCTAAAGAACGTAACTTACGGCTCTGTTAGATACAGTCGAATTTTTTGTGAGGTATCCCTCTGCATTCTCCTCATATGTCATTACTTAATTAATCATTAATATAAAATATTGTAATTTTTCTTATTCGGGTATGTGTACCTGAGTCAACCACATAATCCTTGATGAATAAAAGTATATAATCATTGTTGAAGGGTGGATACCTCACTTGGTCAACTGACCGTACGCTTCTATGTGAAACGATGTATGACTATTCACTGTTAAGGCGAGGTTATCCAGACAAATATGTCCAACGCTTTCATTTTACACTTTTCCATCCTGCTTAGTGAAAGAAAATTTGTATTTCGCAAACATGGTTATTGAACCTTGGTCCTGACCACTTCCGGAGCCAGTATGAATTTGGCTACATAAAAGTCACCTTATCTGTTCATTCAACGGCAATATTTACTTAATTAACTCACAAAATGGGTACGTATATAAAAACCTTGTCTAAAAAGGTACCTCAGGGATTCAATTTTATTTATTTATTTTATGTCATGTAATGAAGATGTTGTTTTGTATAATGTTGACAGGTGCAAGCGCGTGGAGGCTCCGGAGTCAGCCATCGAGTGTGAGGAAGTGGTCGAGGACACCAACATGCAGTTCCCCTACTGCTGCACTCGACTCAGGTAACCACTATGTTCAATGGATGGATGTCTACGGCAAATATGGCCTGCCCACTGCCACTAACTTACTGATTAGATCTCCGAGGGACGTCCTCGTGTCGGATCAAACCATGATGACGACGTACAGACTGTCCCCGTGTTCCGCAGATGCCTGGTGGTGGTCCGCGGCGAGGTGTGGACGCGGGTGCTGGGTCAGCCCTGGGAGGTGCTGCCGGCGGCGCCCTGGAGCCACATGTACAAGATGAAGCGCCCGCCGCCCGGGGGGGAGCCCTTCACTCCTGCCAAGTAAGTGCCTCTTTCTTATTGCGAACTGTCTGTCGTGGTCCCAGCTTAAGTCAGAGAGAATAGTCTGCAAAAAGCAATAAATAGCACGTGTATACTCGTATGAAGTCAACAAAATGCAAGAAATTTTGATCTACCTAATAATGAAATCCAATTGGGGTCCCCATACAAAAAAACACGAAAATGATTTTTTTTTAAAGTTACTTGTTTTATCTGTATCTCAAAGACCGTAAAACACACAAGTTTCAAATTTGCACAAATGCATACTCTAAATCTAAAGTAAAATAAAAAATAATAAAAATCAGGGTTCCGTACTCAGACGATGCCGAATTGTTTATCAGGCGTTACCATTTTAGCGGCTTGTTTTGTGTCGCTTTGGTGTTATTACAACATCTATATTGTTGTTATTTATCACTCTTTCGACTTGCTGTTTGACTTATTTTTAGAGCAAACACCACTCCAAGTCGATATCACCCTATCGCCCCGCCCTATCACACTAATATTATAATTGCGAAAGTTTGTGTGTGTGTGTGTGTGTGTGTGTATGTTTGTTACTCTTTCACGCTGAAACGGCTGAACGGATTTGGATGAACTTTAGAATGGATATAGCTTATAACTTAACACATAGGCTACTTTTTATCCCAGAAAAAAACACGTCGTTAAACCGAATAACACGCGGGCGTTGCCGCGGGCATAAGCTAGTAGAAATATTGTACAAAATCCTGAACTTTCCTTTTCATTCAATCTTTTCACTTTTACAATGCGAATTTTTGTCACAGCATTTATTTAGTTTCTTCATAATAACCTAATGGATATATGAATAATTTGCTATAGTCCGCTAAACACTCATATCATGCTAATCAAAATGCAGACTCGTGCAGCACCCGCCCTCCCGCGTAAAACATGCACAAGCAAGAATACAAAGCAATCTTAAATAACAAGCAAGAAAACTTATTGACACGTGTTTCGCCTCCAAACGAGGCATCCTTGACAGCGGTGTGACAGACGAACGGACAGATAGATAAATAGACAAATAGACACCTAAGGCTTAGTAATGGGGTCCCGTTTGGCACCCTTTGGGCGCAGGATTAAATTAACCGAAATTTTAAGGATCGATTTTTCATATATCACAAGATATAAGAATGAGTCAAGAAATAATGACTTAAACTATAAAAACGGTTGTTTTCCCTTTCGGAGTGTAAACTAATAGGTATTTTTAAATGTAAACACACCTTCTACTGATCATTATGAACTATCCAGTATGAATTTGGCTTTATAAGGTCCTTTAATTCAAAGTAAAACAAAAAATAAGAGGTGACCGAGTTCCTCATAGACCATTTTCCGCAAAAAATAATGTTTTTTTGCGAGAACTTTTCTTTACCTTTCCATAGAAATTGAGTCAGCCGATTGAACCACTTTGTCCTGGGAAGTGAAAAAATTATTCGACCAAAACAATTATAGGATATATATAGGATAGGAATCGATATACAAATGCCAGAAAACGTTTGCAACTATGGAGTCGACTTCTTAAAATATTATTTATTTAGATGATCAAAGTTCCGGAAATTACGGGATTGCTTAGAAATAAAATATATTTTAAGAAGCCAACTCCATAGTTGCAAATATTTTTTCAACTTTAGGTAAATCTTGATCCGAATATCCTATCTCAAATAAATCTAATAATCCATCCTAGAATTATTTTCCCTTATTATTGTAGGACCTTACTAACAACGAAAGTAAATTACCAGTAGGTTGCTTCTATTAAACGATGAACAATTCATATAACTAAAGAAAAGATAAGCAGTGAGAGGGGTTATTTCAGGAACACGGAACAAGGTCCCATTTATGAGCTATCGGAGCAGCCGGAGCCGGGGCACAAGGTCAGCATGAGAGCCAGCGCAGACGACAACCGCCGGGCACATCCCGATCTCGTGGTCTGTTCACAGCTTCAGGGCTTGTGCTCTTGTAGCAAAGCATACGGCCCGCCTTAGACGATGATGAATACCGGACACTGAATCAATCACAGCGGTCACGCTGACTAGAGTGATTGTAAATCGTCAGCAAAAGTAGATACAATGAAAACGATGGAAAAGGAAAGGATGTAAAAAAGATAACTTTTTCCTGTAATTGCCAGCGGCTATTCCGGCATTATTGCGCATTCGCAATATCAGTCATTAGATATTTGCTTAAAGTGTGATTAATGCCATGCGATGAAAACTAGAGTGACTAAACCACATCAAATAATAACTATAGGATATAAGGAATGCTTACTGTAAGTTTTTAATCAAAAAAATCTATACTTATCCGTACAATATCCCTTTTAAAGGCAGATAGCGGGTGACTGTAAAAGAGATTTCGTACGAATATGTACTGATTTTGTTGATTGAAAACTTATAGTGAGCATTTTTTATATTCTATAGTTTTTATGTAATGTGGTTTAGTCACTCTAATTGCCATCGTATGGCATTAGTCAAACTTTAAACAATATATTGCGAATGCGTGATAATGCTGGAATAGCCGTCAAGGGCGAGCCCTATTTGTTGGTGTTTTGGAGGTCCCATAGTTAGTTCGAATACGTGTAACATATACGCTCGGCGTTCGCGTCCGCAAAGAAATAGAGCGCGCTCACTAGACTATGTGTAAAAAGCGCAAACTGAATTCATCACCATCCGTGATTGATTCAGTGTCCGGTATTGATTATCGTGTAAAAGGCCTTTTATCCATAACCTATTTAATTATATTACATATTTATTACATAATTATATATATATATAACATATTCAATTAGGTAACTAACTATACTACTACAGTCTGTAGTTTGAGTACTCGATCACTAATCCAAAGGTCGCGAGTTTAAATCCAGATAAGTGTGAACTGACTAGCATTTCACAGTTGACACCCCCTCGGGGATTCATGTCGTAAAGATGTAAGCATTTACGTTTAGGATCCTAATACTCGTACAAAGGTGCGTCAGTCGAAGTCTGAGATTCAGAGTGCATTTTGAGCCCGAACTCAATCTTACAAACGTCAAAAAGCGATGTGATCTAAGGCCGAGATTCAGAGTGCATTTTGAGTCCGAACTCAATCTTACAAACGTCACTCTAGTATGGGATCACGCCGGTTTTTGACGTTTGTAAGATTGAGCTCAAACTCAAAATGCACTCTGAATCTCATGCTAAGGCTGAGAACAAATCAAACAAATTAAATCAAAATATTTATTTTTGCAAAATAGATACATAAAGTATACTTTCTACAAGTCAAAGTTAATTTTAACAATATAATATATCTTAAGAATATAAAAAATATATAATAATACGGGAAATAAAATATACACCTGCATTAATAATAAATGATAGTCGTAAGTTTTTAAATAAGTAATTAAAAAATAAATAAAATAGAGGAATCTAGGAATAAAAATATAAAAATATTATATATACATAATGCAATGAAGAAATAAGTTCATGAATAAAAACGGGAAATACATACAAAAAATATTAAGGTTGGGCTACAATTGCATTGCATTTTGAGATCACGTCGCATTTTGACGTTTGTAAGATTGAGTTCGGACTCAAATTGCACTCTGAATCTCAGCCTCATACTAGAGTGACGTTTGTAAGATTGAGTTCCTCTTGAGTTCGGGCTCAAAATGCACTCTGAATCTCAGCCTAACTGTACGTGACTCAAATGAATACATTACTCATATCTTCTTTGACGGAATTGCGTGTGGCTAGCACGCCCCTAAGATAGAGAGCCTATCTATCCTACTTGCATGCCGCGTTTGTCAACGTGTAAAAGATCAAATATGATGGAAAGACGCTGTATCGACGGCGGGTTCACTAGTTGGCTCATTGAGAAACTTTTTATAAGCAAAAGTCTCGCCATTTGGCTTAGTATCGTTCAATGCGATTTATTTTTCAGATCGCGTTGACTACTAATGACCGAAAAAACAAGTAAGTTTTTATTCATGTTTTTTAAGATTCATTAATTAATTATCATCTTCATAAAAAAATAAATTGTTTGTTTGTTTGTATGGAATGGGTACTCTCCGGAACTACTGAGCCAATTTAAAACATTCCTTCACTGTTGTGATGGTTAGACTCTTCACTTGGACATGGGCAGTTCCCCAGGGACGTAGACATAGGGTCAGACATATACAACTATTTTCATCAGAGCAAATAGTCGAAGTCAATTTAATCAAAATGTAATCAAATTACAAAAGTAAGCAAAAATTATACTTTCAAAACGCGCGCAGTCCTTTTTTTATACATTTTTTTCCTACTTTTTCTTGCAATTTTAGTAGATACTTATCTTACGTAAGATTGAGGAGGGGGGTCTATCCAAGTCTTTTCTTACGTAGGGGGGAGGGGGGGGGGGGGGGCAGAAAGTGGTTAAAATTGTCTTACGTAATAAATGAACAGCCCCTAAAGCCCGATTTTTTAACCAGCACTATGGAGTCGTGAACTTCTGTAGGTGGTATAAGTTTCAACCTGCCCCGTTTCACGGCCCGAGAAAAAGGGTTTTGACAGGCGTGATCTGCTTAAGGGTGCGTTATTTAAATTGTAAAGTGAAGAAGTACTTAAATTCGGGTAATTTCAATTCGGGGACAGGACGTGGGGACAAATGGGAAAAAAATCCTTTCTGTCCCCGAATTGAAATTCGACATTACATTTTGGGGAGTAGCCTTAGCATGAAAACATAACAGTTACGTTTAGTTAGAACGTAACGCGGTTTTGTATGGAATTCTGATAAGTTCCGCTACTGACCGCTAGGGGTGGTTATCAGATTCCATATAAAACCGCGTTACGTTCTAACTAAACGTAACCGTAATGTTTTCATGTGAATTTGAGGACAGATGAAATATTATTTCCCATAATCAAATCAATTTCAGATACCTACTTTTTCGTACAGTTAACTATTTTAATGATACGAAAAAATAAGCTAACACTGTGTATATTAAAGACAACTGGGACGTAAATGTCAGTGAGCCAAATATTTCAGACGCAGAATGTCTGGCGATTGAATTCCCTAAACATCACACCATCTTCGCAATCTATCGTTCTCCATCCTTTAAAAACACTGACAACTATTTGTCCTCCCTCGAGTCCATTATAAAACTACGTAAACAAAAAACAGACATTATTATAGCAGGAGATATTAACATAAATATTTTACCTGACGAACCAGTTCAGCAGAGATTGGATCAGGCAAGTAATTACCTTTGTTTAACTGCGGAAATGGGTCTTAAGCCAAGCATCACGAAACCTACAAGACTAAAAACTTGCCTAGACCATATTTTTGTTGGATCAAATACAAACGCGGTTGGGATCGTCTGTAAGTCCTCTTTAACTGACCATGACTTAGTGATGACGGGTTTTCCTCTAAAAGTACCAAATACGATGCGTAAAAGAACTGTATTAAAAACGGATTATAATGCAGTTGCGAGTGACCTAACTGATTACGACTGGTCCAATATCACAAATAAAACTGATTCGTCAGAAGCCGCTGATTGTTTTATGGGTATTCTAGACAAAATAATTAAAAATAACACTAGACAAGTAGTAATAAGTCATTCAAAATTCAATCTTAAGCCTTGGATGACTCCGGGGCTTATACGTTGTACACAAAATCGTGATAGATTGCACAGTCAGGCTCGTAAACAACCAAATAATATGATTTTGCAGCTATCTTACAAAAGATACCGAAATTTCTGCAACGATATGCTTAAACGACTTAAAAACCAGTATGAACAAAAAGAACTAGAAGAAAATAAAGATAACTCGAAAAAATTATGGGACGTCATCAAATCCATTTGTGACTTAAAAAGTAAGTCTAAAGCCTCCTCGAAGCTACTGACGGTTGAAAAAACACCGCAGGAATCTTTAAATATTTGCAACAAATACTTTTCCAATGTCGGTAAAAATTTAGCCCAACAAACTCTTAACTGTATAAACAAATCTGAAAAGGACCTAAGTAGTGACTCGAAACAAAACGTTAATAATAGTCCGAGCTCTTTCTTCATGTTGCCAACTGATGAATTAGAAATCCAATCACTAATATATAAACTAAAAAACAGTGCTCCAGGACTAGACGGCCTGAGAAATACACTAGTTAAAAACATCTGTAATCTAATCTTAAAACCACTCACACATATTTGTAACCTTAGCCTTGTAACCGGAACATTCCCTAGTGTTTGGAAGACAGCCATTGTTGTTCCAATACATAAAAGTGGTGCTAAAGATATTCCATCTAACTATCGTCCAATATCGTTACTAGCAGTATTCTCAAAAATATTGGAAAAAATTGTTAATAAACGCCTAGTGGATTTCTTGGAAACGCATAACCTTCTATCCCCGCGACAGTTTGGTTTCCGACGTGGCAAATCCACTGAAGATGCTGTCACCTTGCTACTATCTGAAGTGTCAGCTGCTCTCGATTCAGGTCAGGCTTGTGTAGGCGTTTTTCTTGACTTGGCGAAAGCGTTTGATACGGTCTCTATTGAAATACTTCTGAGCAAACTTGAGTCTCATGGGATCCGTGGGACTGCCCTCGACTGGTTTCGAAGTTATCTGACCGAAAGAAAACAATGTGTCAAACACGAAGACTTTACCAGTGACCTTGAAGGTGTTACCTTCGGAGTGCCACAGGGCAGCATCCTCGGACCCACGCTCTTCATACTCTACATCAACGGCATAACACAACTGGACTTTGCCGGTGAGAATGTTGAGGTGATATGTTACGCAGACGATACCGCCTTGCTGTTCAGGGGAGACTCCTGGAATAATGTATTCTCTAAAACAGAGAGTGGACTTGTGTCTGTAGCAAGTTGGCTTCAGAATAATCTACTCTCTCTTAACGTTGAAAAAACAAAGTATGTTTGTTTTCATAAGACGGCTGCTTCTCAGCCCCTTTTGTCACATAGCATCAGGGTCCACACTTGTAAAGACTTAAGCTTATCTACAAGCACCCCAGTTAGCTGCTCTTGTACAAGTATAGAACGTGTGGAATCTGTAAAATACCTTGGTGTTGTGCTTGATGAAAAGTTAAACTTTAAACAACATGTGCAATGCGTGGCTGGGCGTGTTAGACGGCTTATTGGTATCATGAAACTTCTGCGGAATAGCGCTGATAAAACTGTCCTGAGGCTCGTTTACCTGTCACTCTGCCAATCAGTTTTATCCTATTGCATTACGGCATGGGGCAGTTCTGCAAAGACCACCCTACTACCTATTGAAAGGGCGCAAAGGTCAGTTCTCAAGGTCATGCTTAAGAAACCATTCCGGCACCCGACTTACGAAACATACAAGGAAGCGGAGGTCCTTTCTGTGAGGCAATTGTATATACTTCGGGTAGCTCTCCTGCATCACAGAGCGGAGCTAAAATCGGGTGATCAAAATTTGACTAGACGAAGACGACATCATCTAAACGTTAAAACTGCTCTTGTGAAGACGGCTTTTGCGCAAAGATTTAAATCATTTGCTTTCCCTTACATCTACAAACAAGCCAGTAAGACCTGTGACCTGAAAAGCTGCACTTGTTGGGAGGCAAAAAACAAAATCACGAAATGGCTCCTCACCCTTGACTATGTCTCCACTGAAGCTGTCCTAAAGATACAACAATGAAAAGTAGAAGATTATTTATTTTGTAATCTTACCTCCATAACTCATTGTATCTACTCTGCCTGGATATACATTTAAATGATACATGCGTATATATTTATAGTACTAATGATATATATATATTTAAATTTGTAATGTATATATTTTTACTTCCATTTATTAAGTATTTTGTTTTTTCTTAATACATACGTTTATATATAAATTAAATACAAACTAATCATTTCCAAATTGTAATTGTCCTTAACGTAATTAATAATTCAATTTTGCTAATTTATATAATAATGAGCAAAAGCGTAAAAATCTGTGTACTGTGTCCCATTAATACAACCATATTGTTTGCAACCTTGGTCTAGACCCCCAGGACAAGTCCGACTTAGTGTGGGGTCTGCTACTAACCATTACTTTCAGTGTGTTAATTCCATACTCAAGTACTTCTTCTATCGTATGTGTATATTAAACTAAACTGAACATCTAGTGTACTTTAATACTGTTTTACTCTTACTGTTTTATTAGTTTACCTACACTTTTGTTGAAACTTTTATAATTTAACGGTATCACGGAACAATGTATGTAGTGCTATGAGAAATATATATTTTTTGTCTTTGTCTTTGTCTTTGACTGTATAAAAATCACATCTACTGTTTATTCATGAAGTAAGAAAGGCAAACACGGTATCTGAAATTCGCTAAGAAACATTCACATTTCATCTGTCCTCAAATTCAGATTTGAGATCTGACCAAAATAAAAAGACCTGTTGTCGAGGGACGGAAAGCAATTTTTATTCCCGTTTATCCCTATGTGGGGACAGGACGTGGGGACAAACGGGAACTACCCCTAAATTCAAGTGAATATAAATATATTTCCAGGCCGAAACAGAAGGGAAGGGCTCGAGCAGACACTGACACAGACGATGAAAATGCACAAGAAAAGGTAAATATGATGGATTCGATCAATGGTACAGATAGCGCGCGAGTTCATTTCCATCCTGAGGAATGCGGTAGTGCTGTGATCTAATCAATTATGGTAATGTCGATAATTACTACCGATTTTGTCTAATGGTTTGATGTAAACCCAAGATAATTTTGCAAATTATCGAATAAAATAAATGTGAAAAGTACTTACTTGTTTATTGCTAATAAAGCAAAAAAAATGCAATTTAATCACTATCAGATAGATGCAAAGATAACCGACAGAGCAGAGTCGGAATAAATATATTCGTCGTCGCTGACTTCAATTACGAATTTGTCGATCGTATTTTCCATTAGTCCGTCTTTTCAATAGCAACTAATTTTCGGTATCTATAATCGCGCATCACAACCATCGAGGACAACACTCGACTGCAGACTAACGCGGCGAGGTGGGTGAAGGCGGGGCGAGCTGCCCCGCGCGTTGCCTCTGGCCCCGATGGACATGAACTCGCGCGCTATCTGTACTCGGTGGAATATCATCTTCAATAATTCATACACAATTTCGTGTACTTTTATTCCACAATATTAATTTTTACACTAAGTTAGTTTATTACCGGTTTCATACTGCTCATCTCAGGCCAACAAATTATGAATTTTAGGATGAATAGATTAACATCTAAAACAAATACTGGTAAGTATCTTCAATATGTGTATAATTTGTTGAAGGTTGTTTGTGATATTTAGGGCTGGTTGATGCATGCAGCCGCAAAAATAAAAGACATTGATTAAAAGTTTCTACAGTGACGCCAATTGAGAAAAAAATCTCAACTTTAGAGGCTACTCAATAATGAAGTATTTTCAAAAACGTTTATTTTAAATAAGTATAATTTTTTATTTTAATGGATGCAAAAAGCGGCTGTTTTTAGTAAAAATGAAAATTGAAACGTTGTCTGGAAGTGATCGCATTTAGTGATAAGACAGTCAATTGTACCTGTTGTAAAATATTTTTTTTATTTCTGTTTTTTTTTTTGCTATACTTACAATAAAAAATATTGTGTTGTATTGAAAGGAAAACTAAGCGATTTAATTTTTTTTTAAATATTATATTAAATAGGTGTCCAGAATTTCCTTTTCTTCACTTATTTGTATAATATTTAAATTGCTAGGTAAGTTTAATTTTTAATTATGTAGTTTAGCTTAGATATAAATTGTTCCTTAAGTTTTAGATTATAATATTTTCAATAAGACAAAAAAAAACACCATTGCTATTCCTAGTCATTTCCGCAGGTGTGTTTCCTTGCTTGTTTTTTCAGCTACGCTTGTGATAACACTCCGTGTAGGTAATATGAATATTGTTCACAGTCCCTGGACACATCACAAGAGACTTTCATCACGGGCACAAACACACCCAAGCCACTTCAGCCTGAATCGGTGAGCTTTCTGTCAACATTACCAGTAGCCTTAGTATGAAAACATAAAGGTTACGTTTAGTTTGAACGTAACGCGGTGTTGTATGAAATCTGATAACCGCCCCTAGCGGTCAGTAGCGGAACTTATCAGAATTACATACAAATCCGCGTTACGTTCAAACTAAACGTAACCGTAATGTTTTCATGCTAAGGCTACTGCCCCATAGTGTTTTTTTTATGTTCCGTAGCTTTTAAAAAACTTCCCAATTATTCTATTAGCTCGTAGTCCTTTTATTATTATTATTAAAAATTCTTTATTGCACAAAAGAAGTATACATAGGCGAGCTAGCATTTTCTTCCAGCTTATTAGAGCAGCCAGTAATTTAAAAAATGCCTGGGGATTATATCTAATGAAATGATATAAAAAAGCTGTTACGGTTACATAAATTTTTGCAGCCGAATTCATACTGGAGGGTTCGTAAGTGATCGGTATCAAGGATCGATAACACCTTTTGCTAATTTCACAAAATAAATTCTGTCTGGAGCATGGCCGTAGCTTTCTGCTGGGGGAGGGTACAAACACAGTAAAAATTAAAAAACTATGGTCCATGGATCCAAAAACGCAAATAAAAATGTCGACCTTCCATAGTCAAGATTATAGGGAATATTAAAAAAAAACGCATTGTCACAATAAATATTGATATTGAGCACTTACAGAGTCTTCAGTATGAATTTGGCTCCATAAATTTATGTTACCTTGTTTTTATGAATGGCACACATCCTGGGCCCCCTGAATCCTCCCCTTATATACGCCATGGTCTATCTAGACCTTAGACCATATAACACGGGACTAGTCAAGCGCACTTATCCCCCTCTGCCGAAGTATATGAACAATTTGTTCCTGTAAGTTTGCTTGTGTGCGCGTTTTGTGTTTGTGTTGCAGCTTTTGATTTAGTGCGACATATCAATTTTTCGCAGGAGTGTGCGTGAATGAGTAAATGTGTGATGTGCGGTCATGTGCGTGTTTACCTCCCCTCCCGTGTAAAATGGCAGAATAATTTCAGTACTAACGCTGAGTTGTTCGAAACTAATTTTTAAATTTAAGTACAGATTAAACTAATTTAATCACGAGAATCATAATTTTCTGTTGCACGAAACCTCCAATGTAAATATTTAAGCAACCTTTCTTAATTTAAATAAAAACCTGTCAAACTCATGATTATCTTCGAAATTACGTTGTTCGAACAAAATTTCATCTCCGTTAATGCCTAATTTGACACTTGATTCAATTAAAATTTAAGTGGGAACTATCCAGTACTTATCCCGCTAAATGGGAAGATGGCTGCCATGTCACAGCTGTTTTTGATCAAAGTTTACCATTTGTACCGATAGACGGCGCGGTCTTTCGTGGTTATTCAAGAAGATTTGTTGATTTATACAAATAATTATAGCAGAAACGAGTGATTTCAGACGATTGTATTAAATCTTTGAGATGTAGGTTTGATCCCGGGCCGGGCATGCAGTATCCACCGATGAGTTTTTCGGAATTTATGTGCACTTACCACTTGCTGAACGATGAGGGAAAACACGCACCGTGAGGGAACTTGCATGCCCTAAAAAGCGTGATTTGTGCCCGAAGAACGGCGATGGGGCTCACCACTCATCACGTTGGGATGTAATAATCGTCGGTGAAACGCGGGTGTGCCGAGTGTGGACTGTGACTTTCATTTCACAGTTCACACTCGGAACACCTCTGACACCCCCTCGGGAATTCATGTCGTGACGATATATACATATATACTATAATATAAATACTATTAAAGTTTGGTATAACCGATTAACCTGTATTAGTATAAGTATTTATGAACACGCAGTCAAAATACGAAAATTTAGAAGATTTGTGAATGTACCATTATATTTGTTCTTGGCACCAACTGGAGAGCATACCAAGATCTTAATAGATCTTCGACCAGTATCCTCAGGGTCTCCGGTTAAATACCTACCTACCTACCTACTTGATGAACTATATTATGCCTACCTAACCTAAAAATGAGGACTAATATTCTGTACAAATCTTCCCTCCCATGAGCTGCATACGTATGTTTACTATGATCGAAGAACATGTTGGATACAATCATTGCCCTCGTTATCTTCAGATGAAGTGCGAAGACCAAGAGAATATCATGATAAAGAAGATATTGGTTCGATCGTTATGCAAAAATATATTATTTTCTTTAGGAAGAATACGAACAATGCTATGTTTGTTTATGTTTTTGACAGTATGGCAGTTGGAGATGTTATAGGGAGCACGTATGTTCTATATCGGTGGCAAATTTACGAACTATTTCTAAATTAGCTTCTAATACCAACGCCATAAAAGTCATTAACATACGGTGGCGCCACATCAAAATTAGAAATAATGCGGCTTATAAAAATATCGTTCATGTCAATCATTCAAGTTTAAAGCTGTTCTATTCTGTGTACAGATTAATTTTATTTTTATATCGGGGAACACTTAATTATCATTAAAAGGTAAGTAAAAACATTTCGAACAACAGCTTTAAGTTTAATCATGAGATTACTTAATCTTGAGATTAGTTCCCAGTTAGCTAACGGAAAATTAGCGGCGTTTTCGTGCAACTCAGCGTAAGAGTCGCGCTTTGCCAGGTCCCGTGTTAAATGGTCTAAGAGCTAGACTGACTGGATTTCAATATTTTCTCAGGTCCCACATATAGACTGGCAAAATGAAGACAAGAAGAAATTGATTGAGCCAAACGTGGAAAGTGATAGGGTAAGAAT
Organism: Ypsolopha scabrella; assembly: GCA_910592155.1. Classification (NCBI taxonomy): domain Eukaryota; kingdom Metazoa; phylum Arthropoda; class Insecta; order Lepidoptera; family Ypsolophidae; genus Ypsolopha; species Ypsolopha scabrella. Next base: position 1,914,943 of record OU342989.1, on the reverse strand, counting down.
CTGCATTTTTATTTTGACGACGGCAACGCCATCAATGTTCAAAATATATACTTTTACGAGTACTACTACTCAACACTAGATGGTGGTGTTTCACGCGACTTTTAGATGCCGTAGCAGAGTGATGGCATCTTTATGCAGTTACAGAAAGTTCTGCTATTCGATAATAGATGGCAATACTTACATTTCTGATCAGCAGGGCCAGATTTGAAAGATCGAGGGCCCCTAGGCACTTGTGAGAAAAAATCGGCAGAGTAAAAAAAAAATTTAAATTGGAATTTCGAACAATTTAGTTTAGAAATAAAAAAAAGTACTATTATTTATATCTAAATATTACGCAGATAAACAGACTTACAAAGAACAAAACAATATATTGCATTTTATTTTGAGTTACAGCGCCTTCCGCTACCGTAGCAATGTTTTGTTGTCTGATTCCGCGATTAGTCTTGGCGGCCCCCAGCCTCTGGCCTAGACGGAAATTCGGGCTTGCTTACCAGCTCATCCATCTTTTGTTCGTATTTAGGACGCGAAATACCACACAGACGACGAGGAGCCCAAGAAGGAGGATCACTCGCCGCAGCTGCAGACCCTGGTGGACGCCATCGGCACCAGGATGAGAGACATTGAGGGCGTCGTGCACCGCATGAACCAGGGGGATGACGACGAGGCCGACAGCGCGGAGAAGAGGTGGGTTGTAGCGGATCTACCTTAGACCATTTAAGGGTGTATAATACCACACTTCGCTTCGCATGATCCTGTTTTATACCAACAAATACTACAACAATCACTCTGAAATTAATATATGATACAGTTGAGGACTAATGCTATGTCCATGCTGTTATGAAAAATTGATTCCATTAAATATTCTCCATAGAAAAAAATTACAAAGTTACCTCCAAACCGTACAGTAAACCGATAGCATTCAATGAATACTTGAAATTAGATCTGAAACTTTGCATAATTTAACTGATATTAATATAAAGCAGCTGCAGATTGTTCCATAAAAATGAAAAAAAACATCAGTGTAGCCGCGATTTCAAAATAACTGATGTCTGATTAGAGTAGGATAGACAGTTTAAAAGCAGAAGCGTTATTATTCCCTTGTACTTCAAGCAATCAAAACGTTCACTCACGAATTGTTATTGCTGGCTATTGCCAACAATACGTGAGTGATGAAACCGATTTATTAATAAATGGCAATTCGGTTATTTCTTTAATTTCAGTGTGCTATTTTTGTCTGCTTTTTGGAATAAATCAATCAATTATGAATGTAATTTCAATACTTACTAAAAAATTTCGTACTTTCATAAGTATTTTAGTATTTACAGGAAGTGTCGTCATTCATCATAATAGGTTGAATGGTTGGGCCCTTGTCAAACTACGCGTTCAACAAAAATAAATATGTCTATAGAAATGTGTGACAATGACGTCACTGAAGTTCAAATGAAAAACATCGCTTTTATTCATTTATTAAAGGACATGAATGCTTACTTTAAAATCTATTTAAAGCCATTCCTTGAAACGATTTTCGAATCGTAAAAATTGATTATACGAGGGTGAATTCAAAAATTCTAAGCCCGACCGTGAAAATGAAAGAAAAGTGGGTTCAAAATTATATTAATATAAATTTTTCGACATAGTCTCCATCTAGATCAACACACTTGACCTGCAACTTGTTTATACCCTCGAAAAAAAATGATTCCGGAAGGTCGTCAAAATAGTCATTAACTGCGACTATCACTTCTTCTCTAGTCGAATATTTAGATCCCCCAAAGTGTTTTCTTAAATTTGGAAAGAGATGATAGTCAGAGGGGGCTAAATCCGGCGAATAAGGTGGGTGGGGCAGCAACTCGTAACCACATTCATGGATCACAGCCATCGTTTCAACCGAAGTGTGAACTCGTGCATTGTCTTGATGAAACAAAACTCTCTTACGCAACATCCCCGGCCGTTTTTCTTTTATTTCTTCGCGAAGTTTTCGTAATAGGTTACAATAATAGCGTGAATTTATAGTTTCACCTTTAGGTAAATAATCCCATAAAATAACTCCCTTCGAATCCCAGAAAACAGATGCCATGACTTTGTTGGCTGACAAAACGCACTTGGCCTTTTTCGGCGTGGGTGAGCCAGATCTTTTCCACTGTTTGAGATCACAAATTTTGTCAGTGTTTTCTTTAGTGGTAGACATTGAAGGCCTTCCGCTCCTTGGGTCATCTTCAATGGTCTCCCGACCGCGTTTAAATTCAGCTACCCACTTTTTGACAGTGGAATACGATGGAGCAGATTCCCCTAATGTTGTTTCCATATCTTCATGAATCTCTTTAGGTGAAAGACCTTTTTTATTGAGGTACTTAATCACAGCACGGTGTTCAATTTTCTCCATTGTGAAAAATCCCGTCAGACTGCGTTAAACAAAATATCACAAAAAAATAATAGCTTGCAGTATCGAACTTCAACTTCACACAATCAATCACGAAAAAACATACCAACAAATGACGGTAGATTTACAAAGATTTGATACCTCTTTGTAGGTCGGGCTTAGAACTTTTGGATACACCCTCGTATTAGAATAAAAATACATATTAAAAATGATTAAAAAGCGCGACTACCAGCATGTAGATTTAATTTGGATTTCAGTGCAGTACATTGGATACGTGTTGTTTTGTATGTGCCCCGACTGCACTGAAATCCGAATTAAATCTTTATTGCTTTTAATATATTTTTATTTATTTATTTAACACTTTTTTGTTTAAATGTATACTATATAGCCTATTCCACTCAGGATGCTATAAGGATTCTAACGATACCACGCACTTCAAAATCGGTTCAGGCATTAAGCAGTTATGGTGGAATTAAGAAAAATACCCACATGAACCCTGGAAACTATAAGTACCCTTTTTTTGGAGTTAGTCGTGTAATCCATAATAACTTAGATGATTGCTTTAAAACCAGGATACGTCGCCAGCTGAACAAACCGTTTGTTCGAGAAGACGTACAGTTCTACACACGCAAAAAGAAACCGAGCCCCGTGGCTGAATATTACACGAGGTATAGACTCACAGGCGTAACTAGGTAGGGGTCAGGGCGTACGGCCCCCCTCCGCCGTCATACGCAAGAAAGCGGCTAAGTGACATTTTTGTGAAAATGACTTTATGGCACGTTCATATTCATTAAAAAAAACTATCGACCTACCTATCTTACAATAATTCCCGTAGGACATGTAGATATGGGAGTAGTCTGCAAGTCCAAGGGGAATCATGGGCGTCGGAAGACGAAAGTTTAGGGTGGGGCAACCGCTTTCAAGTATCTTGAAAAATAAAAATAAACGTATTTTTGTGCAAACAAAAATTGCTGATCAGTCTTGTCTCTCGTATGTGCACTTTAGTACTATTTTTACTGTCCCATAATCCATTCCGTTTCACCACCCCCTCTGCCCCAGGACGCCCATGATAGTTTTTTTAAATGAATATAACCATGCCAGAATGTCATTTACACGAAAATGTCACTTTGCCGCTTTCTTACGTATGACGTCAGCCCTATTGTACCATATACCCCCCAGAAACACAGGTGACATTGATTTTAAAAGATGCTTTATCTCGTGTTAAGCGTTATTAGTCTTGTTAATTGGTTTGGGTGTGATCTCGTTGTATCTCTATTACGATCGCATAATCGAGAACAGAGATGCAATTGTCTAAGACAATCGTCATCAAATTCGATTGTCATATGGCTTTTCGGCTAATCAAATTAGCCCGTTTCACAATCGACAACATTTCGTTTTTAATATCTATAGGTATATTGAAAGACTGCGTAAAAATTTTTAGAAAAGAAAGAATTTTTATTTTGTTTTAATTTACGTTTTTCCTGCATCATTTAATGTTTTCTTATTCACTCATTCTAAAAGGACGTAAGTCGCATCTCAGGATTTCAAAAGTCGATGTTCATTGCCATAATTATGAAAAAAAAAGCTTGGCATGTTTATGTCCACTGTCACATGATATGACAGTTGATTTTTTTTTAAACAAATTGAACTTAAAGTCAAAGGAAATTGTTTTAAAGACCCTGTGTTTTACCAAATTTTTAGTTTTTTGAAAATATATCTTCATTTATTCACAATTTAATTATGAAAAGAAAAATTATGCACTGAAGGTCCATATCTCGAAATGGTTTTTAGTTTTGCACCCATCATTAATTCGTGATGTTGTCGATTGCGTACGTTTTTGGTTGTCAACAACAAAACAAGACAATCGTATTCATTTGACAGCCAAAATGTACGATTTCAATTGTCAAACGGGCTAATTTGTTTAGCCGAATAGCCAAATGACAATCAATTTGAATACGATCAGGTGATGGCTTTATAAATTGGAGCTGGGGGCGGGCCCCCTTGGGACGAATCCTAGTTACGCCAATGACTTCCAGTAGTAGATAGAACCACTGCATGGCATAAATAGATTCCTGTTAGTCGTTAAATATGTGTGTGGTCGTATTTTAGATAAGACCTTTAGTTTAGTTATCTAAGTGGTTCAACAGAGCCATGAATTCGCTCTATCTATAGGTGAAATTAAATCGACCGACCAAATTCATACTGGAGACTCGGTTAGTGATCAAGAACTAGGTTCAGTTATCCTTTTGGCCAATTTCGAAAAATGCATCCTTACTGATTTGACTAGTTTAAGTACAATTCCTAGTGCAGGCACTATGGGGCAAAAATCATTTTTTTTTTCAGTTTCACCTGGAGGGTCATTAAACCTTGTTCCTGGTGACTAACCGAGTCTCCAGTATGAATTTGGTCGGTTGATTTATTTTCACCTAGTATATGTCGTAGCCATTTCATAGAATTGGCCATATCGCGCTGTTAAAACTAAAGAGATCGCCTCACTCCACTCCGCTTTGCTTGGTTCCCGAATTCGCTCCTATTTTTGACTTTTTGTTGAAATACATTCGTGAATCTCTAGATTCAATCCAATTTTACGATATGTCTACGACGTTTTATACAGGTTGAAAATTAAGTCACTAGCTTTATTGAACTCTATGGTTCAGAATCACTAGTAGAACACAACAAAACCGCAAAAAAAAAATATTTTCAGTTTTTCTTTTTTTTTATATCCCGGATGTAAATAGAGTGCGACCATTAAATGAAACCACATATTCTACCGACCCTACTGAACCACTTTTCCCAAGAGTCATGCCCGCGGACACCCTTAGTTTAGGAAATAATTGAGTTCCAAACAAAAATGCGTGAACCCTAACGCACCGACGTGAAACGTTAATATATAATAAATATATATAATCGTCCGTGAAACCCGAAGCTGTTTGAGGTCAACGCTCTCTCTAACTTCGCCCGTATGTCGGTGCGTTAGGGTTCACGCGTTTTTGTTTGGAATTCAATTATTTCCTAAGCTAAGGGTGTCCGCGGGTATGACTCTTGGGAAAAGTGGTTCAGTAGGGTCGGTAGAATATGTGATTTCATTTAATAGTCGCACTCTATTTACACCCGGTATATAAAATTTCGAAAAAATGGCAAACCTACGCGATGCAACATGTGACTGACAATAGACCGTACATATTCCCGGCGGTAAATAATGCACATAGGCTATGTACACATAGGTTTTGTCTCTGTTACCGGAGTATTAGTGCTTCTTTGGCGGTCGATATCTATTTTTGTAATTATTATGAATCATGACAAAAGTAACAAAACATGTATTTTTTTATTTCGAGCATAGAACAGTTTCCCTTGTTATAGCTAGAGGTTTCATTTTCAACCGGTATGACGTGACTTTTGTTTATCTAGCCAAATTAATACTGGAGACTCGATAAGTGATCAGAACCAAGGTTCAGACCGTATTTGCAAAATACGAAAAATTTTTTTGTGGCTTTATACTTGTTTGTACAACCTCTAATCAATTAGTATAGGAAGTCTAAATTTTTATTTTGCGTATTTTACAGAAAGGGTCATTGAACCATGGTCCTGCCTGGCCACTTACCGACCGAGTAAATATAAAAAGTAAATAACCAATGTTTACTGCATCCTCTTTAGAGTATTTAGGACTGTAACATATGTTTAAATTATATATTATGGTGTAGTTTTAACTCTATAATCAAAACCTATATTCCTAACAAAATGTACCTATAGATGCACTGTGTAATTGTAACCTATGTTTAATCTAGGTATACCCTTTATTTTGTTTAATGGTTTGTATGTACAAATACAATAGTAGATTATTAACCAAGGGCTGTATGACATCAATTGCATACGAGGTTTTTGGCGCCTGAGCGAAGCGAAGGCGCTAATTAACCCGAGTATGCAATTGATGCTTACGCCCGAGATAAATACTCTGCTTTACATATCGATTGTGAGGTAAGTAAACAACAAGACAGCAGGTTTCAATGAACATTTATTAAGAAGAAAAAAATGTGTATTTAATTAAAATTAAAATTAATAGTAAAATTATTACAATTTGTAAGAGATATGGTCACGTTCTTTTTAGGAATATTTATAGTTTGAATATGAGTTTGTGATGATAAGACTTGAGTTTGAGTGACTTGAGGTTCTTGCATCGTAAATGGCGGCAGTTGACTGGTACTATTTTCTTCATTAAAAAATGGCTCAGATGATGTGCTTTGACGTGGTGATTTCAAGTTTATATTTTCTGTTATTTTAGAAGTAATTTTGCTTTTGTTTGCCACCGAATCTTCGATATAACCTTCGGCCACTTTGCTGGACTTCCAGCCGCCGTGCCTTTTTAACAGAGTGAGGTTGGCTCCCGAATCAGCCAATAGAGTCGCTGATGTTCTGCGAAAGCAATGCCCGGTGTATAACTCTACGTTACTCAGTTTTAAATATGTGGCTATTTGCTTTGGCATGCCTGTAAATTTGTTTTTTCCTATTACTTGTCTGTGGCATTTTCCTTTACTGTAATTAAGAAAAAAACGATTTGTATCCACGTTTTCAGGCCGAAGAGCTTGATATTTTTCAACATAATTTGCAAATTCTTCATGCACAACAAATGACCGGTCAATTTTAGTGTTCGTGTTAGGCAGTTTTATGAGTAGTAATTTGTTATGTTTTTCTACATTTTCTATTGTCAAGTTTGTCAATTCCACGGTTCTGCAGGCTCCCGATATCCCAAAAATTAGAACAACCTGTAAAAAAGACATAAGTTGTATTAAAGGCACCAAATTCGCATAGTATTTTTGTGAAATATTTTGTTAACTTATTAAAAAGGGCAAGTAAATACGTAGATACCTTTATTGCTAAATAAATTTCATCCGGAGCTTCATTTAAGAATTTCTGTACTTCTTCTGCAGTAAATACCTTCGATTTCTTGCTTTTAAAGCCGTCAGACTGCCTTTTCAAGAAAGCAGTAAGTTTAGAAAAATCTTTCAAATTCACGTCATGTTTTGTCATCATTGTAGATTTTAGCATGGAATAAAAGCACCATAAACTGGAAGGTTGTAGCCTCTTAGATAATTCATCAAAATATGATATAAAAACACTCTCAGAAAGAGATTTCACTTTTTTTTCTGACCGCCATTTCATAAATTCGTCGTATGCCTTTACATATCTTTCTTTCGAGTTCAGCGGTAATATATTTTCGACAACTGTTTTTGCCCTTTCTTTAATAAAATCGGGCGTTAGATCTATGTCTTCGCCACTAGACATGTTTAAAACTTTTGAAAAAGAACTCAAACAAGAAAATTAATTACTTTCGCGATGCTTTCGCGCCTACTAGTAGACTGCCTTTTTTTTTTTCACGCACGCAAGCGCGTCAAATCTTGCTAGCCAGTTTGATTTTTAAATCGATTCCATCTAAAATACGATGTGGAAACAAATAGTTCCATATTTAAAATAAAATCTTTATAAAATAAATTGTCTAGATTCCGATTCGAGTAATTAATCGATACCGAGAAAAAAAATATTAACTTTTTAAAAATATTCTTCGTGCAGTATGAGTATGACAGTTCTTTTTTCAAATTCCAAAACCTATGCTGTAATGATAGTCATACTCCCCGGCATTCAGGGGTGTAAGGGTGTACTTACAGAGCAAGAGATATGTAAAATTATTTATTGATACAAAAAAACTTGACCCAGAATAACAATAATTGTTTTGAGGCTAATTATACCGGATGTAAATAGACTGCTAGCATTAAATGAAACCACATGTTCTACCGACCCTACTGAAACACTTCTCCCAAGAGTCATACCCGCGGACACCCCTAGTTTAGGAAATAATTGAGTTCCAAACAAAAACGCGTGAACCTTAACGCACCGACATACGGGCGAGTTTAGTAGAGCGTCAGGCTTCGAACAGCTTTACGTTTCACGGACGACGCTCTCTATTCATGCATTTTTGTTTGGAACTCAATTATTTCCTAAACTAAGGCTGTCCGCGGGTATGACTCTTGAGACAAGTGGTTCAGTAGGGTCGGTAGAATATGTGGTTTCATTTAATGGTAGCAGTCTATTTACACCCGGTATACTTTTCGAACTTCAAAGAAAAACATTTAACTTTATTTAATGTACTTTATTTAATTTTTTTGTAGTAAGCAATTAAATTTACGACTACAGAAAATCCGATTATTTTGAAGCTACTATAATATAATTAAAAAAACCGGTCAAGTGCGAGTCTACAAAAATTCTACAAATGGTAGTTTATGCTTCAGTATAATACGAATAAGCCCATCCATCCATCCATCAGCCTGTTTCGTCCACTGCTGGACATAGGCCTTTCCAGGATTTCGCCACTCTTGGCTGTCCTCCTGGGAGAAATGCCCATACTCACACACGCTGGGCAGGCGGGTTGGTAAGCGCGGTGCCGAAACCCTTGCACCAGTGACGCTGCTGCCCGTCACCAGTCTGTTTTATAAAAGGCCCGGCAATTGGGGATGGATATACCGCCATCCATCGGTCCCAGGCAATGGTGGGCCGCCTGGTTTTGCCTGAGAGCTGTTCTCTATAAATATTTTATGTAGGTACAGAAACGACATTTAACTACTTTATTATACTACCTAATAACTTTTTAGGTGTGAGCTATTTTATATATCTGTAAAATCAATATTCTCTAGCACCTGCAGACCGAGTATTATAGTAAAACATTTAAAATACGAAAAAAAAAACATATCGACACCTGTTTCGCCTTTAAACCACAGATTCTTATAATAGCTAAACGAGGCATCATCAGAGGCTTTCGCAAAGCAACGCCTTATTAAGCATGAAAGGAGTAACCACAGATTACTGCAAATACATCCGCACCTCAAGTGAAGGACTATTTTCGACCAAACCATTAAATTTTCAGGTTCGGGACCAGAAGGCACGGCGGTGCCACCAAGTATGTCCACAATGCAGTGGAACAGACCAGCGAGCAGCCGCTCTACGTCGAGGACAACCGGCTCCCGGGCTACTACAACGACCTGGACAATCCTGTCAGGAGAAGTGATACGGAGAAGGTATGCTCATACAGGTTCGCGAACAGACGGCACGGCGGTGCCACCAAGTATTTCCACAATGCAGTGGAACAGACCAGCGAGCAGCCGCTCTACGTCGAGGACAACCGGCTCCCGGGCTACTACAACGACCTGGACAATCCTGTCAGGAGAAGTGATACGGAGAAGGTATGCTCATACAGGTTCGCGAACAGACGGCACGGCGGTGCCACCAAGTATTTCCACAATGCAGTGGAACAGACCAGCGAGCAGCCACTCTACGTCGAGGACAACCGGCTCCCGGGCTACTACAACGACCTGGACAATCCTGTCAGGAGAAGTGATACGGAGAAGGTATGCTCATACAGGTTCGCGAACAGACGGCACGGCGGAGTCAGCAAGTATGTCCACAATGCAGTGGAACTGTTTGCGAAATACGGAAAATAATATTAAGACCCCCTATACTAATTGATGCGAGGTTGTCCTGCAAGTATCGAGACACAAAAAATATTTTTCGTATTTCGCAAACAGGGTCATCGATCGTTGGTTCTGACCACTTACCGAGTCTCCAGTATGAATTTGGCTATATAAAAGAAAGTCACCTTATAGATATGGGCGTATTGTGACATCCAGAAAGATCCATGAATTTGGGATAACAAATAAAACATTATAAATTTGTAAAATAACGCCCAACCCCTCGGGCACGACTTCAAGCTTTGCGCGGCGCTAGAAGCTCTCTCGCTCTCTCTCGCGGGGAAGCGGGAAGCTCCATAAGAAGCGCCGCGCTAAGCTTGAAGTCGTGTTCGAGCCCTAAGACGGAAACGGGGCAGAGATCGAGGCGGAGCCGCGGACGAAAAGCATATCAATAAAAATAATCAACCGACATTTTATATGATTTGAAGGTCTGATCAAACCAAAGAATCTTTCAGTATTATAACTGAATTATATAATATGTTCCAGGACCCAGCGCATCCGATCTACATGGCGCCAATAGAAAGTCAGAACCGACGAAAAATGACACGAAACAACCAGGAGCAGTCCGATGAGAGAGACGGAGAGAAGAAGAGAAAGAGGAAGTCGCACAAAAGGAAACATTCCCGCGGGAAGAAACACAGGAAGGAAGAGAAGAGACGGCATTCCAAGAAGACGAAGTCTGGGGAAACTTCAGAAGACAGCGCTATAACTGTTTACTAAGACAACTGCAGGGTTATATTGTAGTTGTTTATTAAGACAATCCCAGAGTTAGGCAGGTGATCCGGTTTTGGCCACTCAGACTAGGGGGACCTACTGATAAATAAATATGTGTTTGTAAATATAAGTCATGCTTTTGTTTTATTAGGATTCACTTGCCAGAAAGGGTTCAGAGCGATGGCCACAACGATGTGAAAGGGTGGCCAAAACTGGTGATTTCACTAAGTAAATCGTTTAATTATTTTTTTATTAACTTATTGTATAATTTTACGTGCACACACGGTAAAATCCATAAAATAAATTAATAAACAACGTTCCAAACTAATAAAAAAGAGATTCCGTAAATTTTTACGATCCTGGTGATTTATTTCTTGAAAATAAAATGTAAAAGTGACCAAAGCCGGGTTTGCATTTAGGGTAGATACCCTATATTGTAGTTGTTTATTAAGACAACTACAGGGTTTCATTGTTGTTATTTATTAAGACAATCCCAGATTTACATTGTAGTTGTTTATTAAGACAATCAAACATTTACATGTTTATTAAGACAATTACATTGTAGTTGTTTAATCAGGTAACTCAGGGTTCAATTGTTTGTTTGTTAAGGTAACTACAAGGTTACATTGTAGCCAATTATTATAAAAACAACAGAATTACCAAGGATTAAATTGTAGCTGTTTATTAGGGCGGAACGTTTCGAGCTCGGTGCAAAATGCACAACTTATGATTGTTTTTCTTATTATTTAATAAAAAGTACTAAATAAATGTGATTTATGGTATTTCGCGACCATAGTTTAATGATAATTAGGCTTTTCTGCCAAAATTTTGTAATTTTATCCATTATGTTGTAAATGAATGTACACACAGACTTAAAACACGCTTTTAAGTTTGTATGGACATTCATTTACAACGTATTGCATAAAATGACGGAATTCTGCTAAAACACCTTGATAATTATTGAACAATAGTCGCAAAATAAGATGAAACTATTTTATTTCATACATTTTATAAAAAAATAAGATAAACACTTTGCACTGAGCTCGAAACGTTACCCCTTAAGACAACTACAGCGTATACCGTACCGGGTGTAAATACACTGCTACCATTAAATGAAATCACATATTCTCCGTGAAACAGTCAGGTTTCACGGACGACGCTCTCTCTAAACTCGCCCGTATGTCGGTGCGTTAGGGTTCACGCGTTTTTGTTTGGAACTTAATTAGTTCCTAAACTAAGGCTGTTCGCGGGTATGACTCTTGGGAATGTGGTTCAGTAGGGTCAGTAGAATATGTGGTTTCATTTAATGAAGAGACCCGTGACATTCGGACGGACAAACAGCAGAGCGACATTGATAGGTCTCCGTTTGTCCTTTGAGTACGGAACCCTAAAAAGAGCGTTAACCCTTTCTGCGCCAATTAGGACCAACATTTCTTGAGATAATAAAATATTAGAATCATAATTTTGATAAATGGCTTTTAAAAATGTTGTTCAAAACTGTATTTACAAGTCATTTATTGAACGACTAGTTTATTGTCCGCGACTTCGCCCGCGTGGTATTAGTTTAATTATCGGGGTAAAAAATTGCCTAATATTGACCCGGATCACAACTCATCCTGATGCCTTACGGCTCACGATGTATTTTTTTCCGTTTGTATTGGCTTTGTCCATGAGAACTATATATTTTTTCGTTTTAACTTACTTTTTTAAGAAATTCAACTATTCATTCGAAGAGTAATGTTAAAACACTTTTTTTTTAAACTCTAATTACGAGTACAACTAACTTCGTTCTTGCCCAGGGGCCTCCACACCTTAAAATACGACCCTGCCTTTAGTTTACAGATTTCATGATATGGCCGTGATTGGATCATGAAATTATCAATTCTACTATATGACCACGACTTATATTGTATAATATAATGTTAAATCATTGACCTCTCATAAACAACTAGACTCACAATCTCGCTCAAAAAGTGTCCGCGATGCATCTTGTCACCGCTATGGCGAATGACGATTTCGTACAACTGACATTGCATCTTATGTTAACGACATAACGTCTTAATTTGGTTAAGCATTTTTGCTACTATGCACGTTACAGGTTCGGACACTTTTTGATGAACTTTTCTTAGAGACTGTGTGTCTTGTTGTTTATGAGAGGCCAATGTGTTAAATTCATATTAATTTAATATAAGAGTTGAGAAAAACAATAAAGCTTTTGTTTTATTTATCTACTTGCTTCTACCGAGTCTCCGGTATGAATAAGGCTACATCAATCAAAAATGCCTTGTATTTTACATTTACTGAAGATGTAGGTCGGTCGTTATGAGCGCAGCAACTTAGTTGTGGGTGTGACCAAATGTAATGCCGTTTCATTTCGCTATTACGTGCTCGCTCGATGAAACTTGCAAAGGCGATACAATCGCACCGATTTCGTCGCGGGCACAAAATTAAAAACGAATGAAAAACACAACTTTGGCAATACTGTGAAGGTATTGTCAGTAGTTCTAATATTTTGTATTATTACAGATACGTTGATGACATCATTATTTGCTGGACTGGTACTGGTAGACAGCTCGATGTATTTGTTGACAAATTGAACAAAATTCACCCCAAAATAAAATTTAAATTAGAAGTCGAACAAGAAAACTGCCTTAATTTTCTAGATTTAACGATTACTCGGGCACAGAATAAACATGAATTTCAAATATACCGCAAGCCAACACACACCGATACTGTAATACCTTCTTCATCTTGTCACCCTTGGGAACATAAGCTTGCAGCATTTCGTTGTTATGTTCACAGATTGATGACGGTGCCTCTAAGTCCTGACAACTTTGAAAAAGAACTCAACATAATATATCAGATTGCTGTGAATAACGGGTATAGTGCAAAAATGGTTGATAGGTTAGTCCACAAAAAACAGAATATCATTATTAGAAACAGTTTGTCTGCTTTACAGCCTGAAAGTACGAGTGTTCAGATATATAAAACAAGCATAACTTATCTAGGTCCAATTTCTGAACGGATTGCGAAGATTTTTCGGCGTTGTGGGGTTCGCGTTGCATTCAGAACCAAAAATAAGATAAAGCGTATTTGCAATGGTAAGGACAAATTGGATAAAAAACAACAGTCTGGTATTTACAAATTGTCTTGCAATGATTGTAACGGTGTCTATGTAGGTCAAACAGGTCGCAGTTTTGAAACTAGGTACAAAGAACATATCTCAGCCCATAGAAATAATCATCCTGAAAAATCACACTTTGCAAAACATCTATTAGAGTCCGGTCATAGTTTGCCTGATAACCATTCATTTGAAGTAAAACATATTTGTAAAAAAGGTTCAAGAATGTGTGTGTTAGAACAATTAGAAATACTAAAAAACAAGAATAACCCTGATTTACTAAACGAACAAACTAACTTTACCACTACCCCACTGTTACGCATGTTTTCGTCTCCCCATTTTCCCCACCAAACAACTAGTCAGGCCGGTGAATAAAAGGCGAGTTTTGGTCGGCGGCTCGTCCGTCACTAGCTGCTGAGCTGTCGGGCGAACAACATCAGTTGCTGCGGAGCGGCTGGGCGAGCAACACATCAGTTGCTGCGGAGAAGCTGAGCTAGCAACACATCCCGAGGATGTCTCGTTCAGAGGCGAAACACGTGTCGATAAGTTTTCTGTCTTGTTATTTAAGATTGCTTTGCTTGTATTGCTTGCTTGTTGCATGTTTTTATGCGGGCGGGCGGGCTGTGCACGAGTCTGCATTTTGAATTGCACGACAAGAATTGTTTAGCGGAATATTGCAAATTATATTTATATATCATTAACTTAACATAATAAAAAGTGAAAACAAATTTTACCCGTGGGGGTTTGAACCCGCGACGATCGACTACCCTACGGTGGCGAACCTTCTATGTTTCACTAAAATTGTCATTGCGCTGCTCCCTTTTGTCATAGCGTAATGATACACGTACATAGGCTAAAACCTTCCCGAAAAAATGCTTTATCTTTAGGTGAAAACTGCATCAAAATCCATTGAGTGGTTCTCAAGTTATAAGCGAACGAACAGACAGACACACGTTGTATTTTAAATGTGTAGAGAAGAGATTAAAGATATTTTCCACAAACTGTATTTGTATGAAGGTTTAGGCGTGATAGCTGTCCTTAATAAATTTGTATGACGAAAATAATGCACAGTGGTTTTATATACTACTTGGTTTATTATTTATTAATTGTGACTAAAATATTTACACTTCTAGGTACTTACAGCAAGCTTAGACAAGTAACATTTAACAAATGCAAGAAACGTATACTGGTTTATCCTTAGACTGATTAAGAATAAGCCCCGCGAATGATTTTGGTCGAGAACTAGATAATATTTGTAAATGATGTTAAGGCGACGAGACGAAATTTTGGCGACATGGGTCTCCATTTTTCTCAGCAATAAAAAAACACATGTAATCACCAATTTATATACTAGATTAAGCATTTCATTGACATCATTCTGCCCGAAGATTTAGTTGATTGATTACTTTTCATAGCAGAGAAAAAATTAGAAAACCTCTTTTAAAACAGAGATTTCTATTTTACTGACAAACGGGAGCGAATGAAGCCTCTAAGTTGTTTATTTAAATTAGTCTGCAAATACACTTCAATATGGCCGATTGGATTTATTAAATTACTTATAGTTGTCATTTTAAATGAAAAATACTGTTTTTCCGCATACGACCTTACTGCATAAGCTAGTTCGTGAGCGCATATTTGTATGGAGTAAGTCCCCCTCACTCCACTCCCCTGAGGCGCCGATTTAAAATTAAAAGTTTATTAATACCTCGCCTTAATAATTTAAAAGGAAAATGGCTCGAATCACTTTTGCGAACGTTATTATGTTTTAGGACTGTATAAAATCATAAATTTTACGTTTTTTTTTATCAATTTCCATTGTTGAAAATGAAAAACACTGTTAGTTCTTCTAAATAACCAACTTCAACGCGTAGCTTTTTTTGTTAAAAACAAGAACATTAGACAAAGAGATCATTGAGTGTCTTTCTAATCAAATAATGTTTTATGATTGTTGTAATTTTCATTAAAACTAGGAAGTAACTCAGTAGACAGCGCCGTTTTTCCATAGTAACTCCGGGACAAACTAGTCTACTGAGTTACCATAATTTTTTCAAGAAATACAAAGATTTTTTAAATATATTCGCGTTATTTACAAATACCTAGCCCCGACCAAGATCTGTTAGAAAACATTAGGGTCCTCTAAAACATCCTTAACTCTATCTAATGAAACCGAAAAAACAAATTTGTGAAATTAAAACATGTTGCAAACTTATTTCTAATGGTTAGTTTATCAAAACGTCAGATAAATGTTATTATTTTAAAGCTATAAATAAACATAATGTCTGATGATTAACAAACCAAGTCTAAATTGGTAATATCATTTAACGAAATAACGAATATCTCCTCGACATCATGCTAGTTTTATATTTAAATATTTCATACATTTTTTCTTATTTATTTATCAATGCACAACTTTATCAAAAACTAACTGAGATGTTTAAAATAGCCCCTGGTTCTACAATAGCAGGTGCAATTAATTTAGACTTAAATAAAAGTTTCGTGATGATTCAAACAACAGAGTTTAAGCAACTATAGACGCGTCGGATAAGTCGTCCTCGACGCTACAGGGGCGCGGGGGCGGGCCAGGATTGCCAACTCCTACAGTTTTTTCCCCCTAACCAAAACTAAAATATCCCTAAAATGCCCAAAATTCATTATAGAAACCCCGAAAAAAGAAAAAGTATAAGCTTCAGAAAGTCTTTATTTCCACAATAATCAGTAGGTAAAAAAAAGTCGGTTTCATCTAAAGCACTTTTAAAAGCATACATTTGACTGTTAAAAAAAACACATACGTAACGTTTTTTTTTCGATGGTATAATTGTCGCAAGATCCGCCATTCCTTTGCAGAGAGAATCGGACCATCATAATGCTTTGTAGACAAATGATACTATAGTGAAAACAATAAGAACTATTAAGAGTATGACATACCCAAGGAAAAAATGTTATTACCCGTCCAACACAAAAAGGCCAATGTCAAATACTTTATTAGCTTTTGATAGAGGCGATTATTGGTTAGCTAATTGACCTATTTGTCTAGGACGCGTTATACTAATGATTACGCGCGAAATAGAAGATCGGAGGGTTTTTAGCTAATACTGAAATATTTTGTAGGGAAAAAAATACTGGATTCGAGTAGAAAACCTCCATATTTCTTTATTAAACCAAAAAAAAAGAGGGTGGAAATCATTTTATTTTTTTGACAAAAGTATAAATCTTAGTACATTGTTTATAAGTAGATCACTAAATCAAATATATTTTTTCCAATATTAAGATAGTTCTACTTTCGTCAAAAGAACCCTCGAAAGTCTGACTTGTTTCATATTCTAGGGTCAGGTACAGCCTTAAAAGCGCTGTCTAGCTGTCCCAGTCAAACTTAAAGTTACGAGATATTTCATTAGATGTAACTTCTTCAACTCATCAAATGACAGATTTAAAAAAATAATTATATTCCTCCTAAATGTATCCCTAAAAATATCAGGCCCCTAAAAAATCCCATTCCAAATGTTTTCCCCAAATTTAGGGGGAGAAATCCAAGTTGGGTGGGAATTAACATTTTCGTCAGGTTTCGACACTGAGAGCAGGATATCGTATACAATTTTCAAGGCGAGCGGCAGAGATGGCATTAGAGAGATACCATATCATATCATATATTTATTTGTCAACATAGGTTTACAAGATGTTATATTGAGCCATACTCTATCTCACAACCCTGCCGCCCGCTCCCCGCGCGATTCCCTTTGTCGTCATCCCCCGCGTCCCTGTAGCGTCGCGGGCCAAGACCTATCCGCTTTGTCTATAAGGTCCTACAATAATAAGCGAAAATAATTCTAGTGCAGAAAATGGTATCGTTAGATCACATTCCAGAAGAAGAAAAAAAAAAGATTTTGCTTGAATTATTTTCCACTTCCCAGTACAATTTTTTTATGGAATGTGGTCTATTGTGGATACTCCATCATCTGTTGAATTTTTTTCACTTTGAATTGTAGGACCTTATAATAATACAAAGCATTTTGGTGTCAGTAACCCATACTTAAATTCTGTTTAAAAATTAATTTATAATAAAAAATATATATATTTTACCGCATGTTCTCTATTACCAGCTTTTCTGTCTTAAACATGTCACCGATTGCAACCTGAAAAGAAAAAAACGAAACATGATAATTTGATTACACCAGAAGAAGAACAAAAGTTGTCGCATGCACTGTAAATATTAAACTGGCCCTGGCTCAGTTAATGTTGGAGATCATTCTCTAACGCTGGTTTTCAGCCAGTACCATGGTACTCCTCATAGTACCCGTACCAACTCGAATGAAAATAAAATAGTCGATGTTGACATGTCTAATTAAAAACTAAATTAATAAGAGAGTTTGTTTACAAATGATAAAAGTTGGTATTTAATAAAAAGTAATACTAACTGTGCTATACATAAAGAATAAATAAATAACGGCGTAGCCAATATTCTTTTTAGGGTTCCTAGAAGGTACCAAAGGAACCTTTATGGTGAGACTCCGTTGTCCGTCCGTCCGTATGTGACAGACTCATAACTTTAGCACCGTTAAGGGGGTAACTTTTTACCTCTGTACAAAATGCACATCATAATATTGTTTTCCTTACTTTTGAATAAAAAGTATTTAATATGTTTTAAAGCAACTTGCGGAAATAGTTAATTAATAATAAAGTCTTCACAAAAGAATTACACACTTTAATGTCCATCCATCCATCCGTCAGCCCGTGTTCGTCCACTGCTGGACATAGGCCTTTCTCAAATTTCGCCACTCATGTCGGTCCTCCTCATCCAGCCGCCCCCCGCAACGTCCTTCAGGTCGTCGGTCCAGCGGGCACGAGGTCGGCCTACACTACGCTTTGCTGTACGTGGTCTCCATTCTAGAGCCTTTCAGTCCCAACGCCCATCATGTCGGCGACAAATATGGCTTGCCCGCTGCCACTTCAATTACTGATTCTGCAGGCTATGTCGGTTACTTTCGATCTCCGACGGATCTCTTCGTTTCGGATTCTATCCATCAGAGATACCCCAAGCATAGCCCGCTCCATAGCTCGCTGAGCGACCTTAAATCGGTGGATCAGGCCCTTTGTAAGAGACCACGTCTCAGCGCCATACGTCATCTCATCACAGGAAGGACGCACTGGTTGAACATCTTAGCCTTTAAGCACTGCGGTATTGGCGACGTAAATATGTGACGCAACCGAGTCCGAATGCTGCCCAACCCAAGCATATTCTTCTGTCAGCCTCGGCGTCGAAGTTGTTTTTATCAAGCTGTATGACTTGACCCAGATAAACATATTTCTGAACAACTTCGATGCTGACATTGTCGACGGTTAGTGGCCCTTGGATGACGTGACAGTTGGACATGACCTTAGTCTTCTCCAAATTCATCCGCAGGCCCACTCGTCTCGAAGAATCGCTAAGGCCGCGCACCATTACCTCCAGTTCCTGCAGCGATTCCTCCATTATCACGATGTCATCGGCAAAGCGAAGATGTGAAATGTACTCTCCGTTTACGTTTATGCCTCGTCCATTCCAGTCTAGTGTATTAAAGACGTCCTCCAGCGCGGCGGTAAACAGTTTTGGGGAAATAACATCTCCCTGTCTCACGCCGCGCTGAAGATGTATCGGTCTTGTTTGTACACCCTGTACTTGGACGGACATCGTAGCGGAGTCATACAGACATTTCAACAACTCCACGTAACGCCAGTCAACTTGGCATCGCTGCAAGGACTGCAGAACAGACCAAGTTTCGATGGAGTCGAAGGCTTTCTCGTAGTCCACAAACGCTAGACATAAAGGCTGATTATACTAATGATTATACTAAGGCATTTAAAAAACAAAAGCGTGCACTGAGAATAATATCTGGGGTAGCCTGGGATCACCATGCTAAAGATTTATTTATAACTCACAAAATACTCACCCTCCCGTGTCTATACATACTGGAAATTGCGAAATATGCAAGACAAAACATACAGCAGTATCGTACTAATGGCGATGTACTCAATATGAACACTAGACGGCGCGTTCCCGCGAGGAGACTCGCAAAGTCTAACAATTCTCTCAGTGTACTGGTGCCGAAGGTGTATAACGCCCTTCCAGCTCATAATAAAACTGCTCCAAGTGAATCTGTATTTATACGGAAGTTGAAGACCTTGTTGGTCGGTATGGCTTGTTACACAACTGACGAGTTTTTTGCAAGTGTTTCGATTACCCATCTAGATAACAATAGTTAAGTCTTATGAACGAATATTGTTCATATGTAATATGAAAATTAACATTGTAAATAATTGAAATTATTATTTCGACTCTTAAATCTATTTAATGTAGATATTAGTATATTTTAATGACATTATTTACTTGAACTTGAATTTGAATTTTATGGACTATAATAATATACCTACCCTAGGTATTATTTTAATATTGTATTTTTATGACTTGTAAATTTTAATTTATAAATAATTTTTTTTTTCTTTTTTTTTTTTGATTGAAAACATCCAAACGAACCTTTGATAATGCTTTAACAGCGAAACCGGTAAGGGAAATTAATATAAATAAGTGGACAAGTACAAGTGTTTATCAAACAAAAAATGTTTCAAAAGTTCCACCAAGTGCCAACAATCACGAGCATCAACTCCATTATAAATAAATAGTTGTATTGTATTGTACTCTTGGGTTTTTTGTATAGCGTGTGAATGTGGTCCATGGTGCTGTAGTCTTTTCGAAACCCAGCCTGCTCTGGAGGTTGGAAGTCGTCGAATCGTTGAGCGAGACGATTCGTGATAACTCTTGAGAACAGCTTGTAGGTGTGGCTCAGGAGCGCAATTGGTCTATAGTTCTTTAGTAGGGTTTTGTCCCCTTTTTTGAAGAACAAAATGACCAGGCTCCTGCTCCACTCCTTTGGCGTAGTACCTGTACGAATGACGGCATTAAAGAGGTCCTGTAGCTGTCCGAGTATAGGGTAACCTCCAGCTTTCAGGAGTTCAGTTGTGATGCCGTCCTCGCCCAGCGCCTTATTGTTTTTCAGCTGTTCAAGAGCTATCCTAATCTCACCCATTTCGACATCCGGGAGTTCGTCGGTGTAGTGGTGGACTAGAGGTGCACGTTTGTCGTCTTTATCGCGAGCAGTTGGCTTGGGAGCGTGTGAAGAATATAGGAGCCCATAAAATTTCTCGATTTCGGCGAGGATCTCTGGCCTAGAGGTAACGGTTCTATTGTCAGATGTCTTCAGCTTCGTCAGATTGGTCCTTCCTAACTGCTGGGAAAAACTTTTGAGCCTTTGTTTCGCTGGATCGCGTCTTCAATGACGCGAGTGTTATGTTGGCGCAGGTCAAAACGAATTTGCCTTCTAACGCGCTTGTTAATAAGGGAGTAATCTGCAGAATTTGACCTTGTTGACCATAAAATTCTCTTAAAAAAGTTGCGCGCTTATGGAATAAGAGGAAATATACTCAACCTATTAGTCATACTGGAGTGATAGGATAGGTATCAATATACGGAGGTAACAAGAATCCCCGTCAACTCAAAACGAGAAACAAAATATAGGTCAATAGCTCGTAAAAATACTGTCTGGTGCCCCACAGGGCAGCGTATTGGGCCCTCTGTTATTTCTTATATATATTAATGACCTTTCAAAATCAACACCGTATCCGATAGTTATGTTTGCGGACGACAGTACAATACTAATTATGAAAAATGATGAGAATGAATTTGAAAATAAGATTAATAATACTTTAAAAGATGTTATCGAATGGCTTAGCAAAAATAACCTAGAAATTAGCTTGGAGAAAACTAAAATAATGCATTTTGCACAAAGGACGCAACCCTTGGACCTTAAAGTTAACTATTTGGGCAAGGAAATCCAATCTGTTAAATGTATTAAATTTCGGGGTATGTATATAGACAGCAATTTAACATGGCAAATGCAATCGGAACAAATTTCATACGCTCTGTATAAATTGTCTAAAGTCGCAAATCCTGACGCAGTATTAACAGCTTACAATGGCTTTGTCTACTCTAGTCTTCGTTATGAAATTATATTCTGGGGGAACTACACCAATAAGGATATTATTTTTAAAGCACAAAAGCGATGTATTAAAGCAATGTGTAAAATAAAAGTAACCGACAGCTGCAAGCACTTACTTTTTGTGTATACCTATCTATTCGGTGTTTGAACCATTCTTACAAATAAATAAATGATATATTGCACCTAAATTGCCTAGGGTTGTTTTGTGTAAGGCAGGGTGAAATACGGGACAGGACTTGCCCCGGCACGACATTTGAATTGACATACATATTTGCCTGCCCACAGATTTCCATTTGCTATGATCTAATACATTTATTTATCTGGTCATACAAGCTCTTTCATATTAGAATTTTTGGCAAAAATATGGGACATCACATCCCTACAAGTACGGGAAAGTTGGCAGGCCTACTTCTGATACAAGGGACTTCGATCATGAATGATGATCGAAGACACGGGACCACATTATGTAAAACCTTTTTGAAATTTTAACAATGTTTTTAAAATTACCTGACGACGAAGAATACTTAAATTCTCTTTAGCATAGTTGAATTCTTTCTTTAATAACTTTGCATCTGTGAGACCTTTATTTTGTCTGAATCCATCTCGTACCCTTCTGATGGCGTATGACCTAAAACAATATAGAAAATATAAATTATCATCATAATTTCAACAACCACAAAAAAGTCAAATGCCATGCTCACTCAGTTTTACAAAATTGCCAAAAAACACTTTTTTTATACATACATATCATTTTTAGGGTTCCGTACCTCAAAAGGAAAAAACGGAACCCTTATAGGATCACTTTGTTGTCCGTCTGTCTGTCAAGACCCTTTATCTCAACAACGGGTGAAGGTATCGAGATGAAATTAAAACCATATACTCGGATTTACAGTCCCTTAAAGCTGTGAAAAAATCAAACTTCTAAGTTAAGGGCCGATAATACCTCAATTCACAGTCTTGCTCTAACGCTTCTGCTTTTTAACTGTCTATCCTACTCTTATCAGATGCTGCGCACGCAAAAACATCAGTTATTTTGCGATCGCGGCTACACTGATGGTTTTTTCATTTTTATGGAACAGTCTGCAGCTGCTTTATGCTAATATCAGTTATATTATGCAAAGTTTCAGATGTAATTTCAAGTATTCATTGAATGCTATCGGTTTTACGGTTTGGAGGTAACTTTGTAGTTTTTTTCTATCGAGGAAACTTAATGGAATCAAGTTTTTACAACAGCATGGACATAGCATTAGTCCTCAACTTTATCATATATTAATTTCAGAGTGATTGTTGCAGTATTTGTTGGTATAGGTGAGGTTGGTGAGGTATTACACACCTTTAACGTAAAAAAAAAGATACGGCCGTTTATGCCGCAAAAAACGTACATTTCGACACTCTCAAAGGAATCAAAATTAAAAGGGTATTTTCCGTTGACCCAGAACTATGAAATTTGGCAAGTAATACCGTCTTATACTACAACTATAGGGAAAA
The DNA here is from genome assembly GCA_910592155.1 of Ypsolopha scabrella. Lineage (NCBI taxonomy): Eukaryota > Metazoa > Arthropoda > Insecta > Lepidoptera > Ypsolophidae > Ypsolopha > Ypsolopha scabrella. Next base: position 1,891,702 of record OU342989.1, on the reverse strand, counting down.
ATCTGAAAACTATACATTTGTAATTAAATCATAAGAAATTTACTTAATTAAATTTCATAAAATATTTATAATTTGTACCAACTGCTACAACAATATTCATAATTCAAGTTCATGCTACAACAATATTAAGAGGCGGCTTACATTTTTGTACGAAAATCTAAAATTTGCAGCACCTAATTTACCATCAGTAATTGTCGGTGAAACGCGGGTGTGCCGAGTGTGGAACTAAATAAATCCCGCACGCAATAGTCGCCATAATGAATTTATTAAATGATGAACCTCAAACGTTTCTTCTTTCTATTCCAGTCTACAATGCTTCTAGGGAACGTGTATTCGGCATGATGGAACAAGTGTGGAGCAAGGAAAGAAACAGTATGAATATATTGTTGGTTAAAGCAGAAGAGCTATGTACAAATATTACAAAATTTTTATGTTTCCTGTAAGTGAAAACTTTATGATTATGTGGTCCAAAAACCCAGAAATATTAAATGCTTTTTGAAAGCAATCTAAATATAAATTAAAAAAATAAAAATTAACGAATAATGTACCGACTTTCCTTCAACATCCTACCAATTTATTAAAATCCCCCGGATTGGTTCCTTTGAGAGTTGGCAACCCCCAGGCCATGGTGGGCCACCTGGTTGTGCCTGTCTGCAAGCTGTCATTTTACTCTCCCCCGAATAACTTCGGGAGGATTTGCAAGTAAACTTACTGACTCACATCTAAGCTGAAGAATTCTTGAATTGCTAAGTCTTTTAGGCCTTGGGTGACCAATCCTGTTTTTATTTAATAATATAATTAAAAGGATCTAGAATTCAAATACTGGACATCTTAAATTTTACTTTCATCCAAAAATTAAAAATCTCGACTTAAGCAACATAAAATTTGCTCCTAAAAATAAAACAAAATAAACATAAAACGAAAAAGACTTTCACTTCGACCTTTCGATGGTCCCTTTTGCCCATAGTGTCCCCTTATCTACAGCTCAGCCCGCTAGTCATCTAGCCCTAGGCCCCAGTCAGAGCCAAAAATGGAACACAGGAAATAATATTATGCCGGCGGCCTCGAAACTTGATTTTTGCATCATTGCCTATAATAATAATAAAAATAATAGAGGAGTATAAAAAAGAAACTTAGTATGATTACAAAATGAAAATCTTTGAGGTTATGTAATGTATAAGAATATCATCAAATCAATCAATTACCTGAAGTTGTAGTTACTGAAATTTTCTGATTCTCTCAGAAGCATTTTGTACATCGACAGAATCTGCGTCTTAGAAGCCATTGTTTTTCTTTAATTTTCCAACACAAGAAAAAAAATCTTTCCTTCTAAGAACAAGACAAGAGTAAATAAGAAATACGCTCCGTTATGCAGGTGTGGTTTTCTGTCAGTTTGTTAATTAAACATCCTTCCTTCTTCCTGCTTCTTACATTTTAGTCTTTTATGCTTCTAAAAGATGAGAAGGCATGTCATAGTTTTATAAATAGACACCTGGAGAACCTACAGACACATAATTAGAAGAACTAGAAAAATTTCATTAATTAGACTGTATACTAACATTTACGTACGTATAATGAAATGTAGTCAAAAGATTTCGCGTTCCACATGAAAACTATGCTATCTTAGGTTCCGTCACTCGGGAGTGATGCGAATTTCACCCTAGTGGTTCAAAAATTGACCCGAGTTAAACCGAGGGTAAACGAAGTGTTACCTGACCTGACAGTTGCTCGGAAGTGTTTTGAAACGCTTCCGAGTGATGCGAAAATCACACTGGCTAGTGCGAATTCTAACGCTGTCTGGGCTGAGTTCAGTTTGATCGCCCGCTCACGCCCGGCGATCATGACATCTCCTTTGCACGCATTGATTTTATAATGCTATCCTGCTGTCAGTGATGAGCGGGCGATCAAACTGAACGCGGCCCTGGTTACCGTTAAAGTTCGCCTGACAGTTGTCACGTCGGAGTTTTGCCGGGTTTTGGACTAAATTTAAAACTCTAAAAATGTATTCATTATGTATTCAAAATGTATTAGGCTTGCTTGAGCTCATTTATGTATTACTTTTTTTTTTACTACAAAAGGCAATTTCAGTTCCCCGCCCTTGATCTCAAATCTAGAGACTGACGTTTGTCACCCAGACCCGTTCTAAAACGTTTTTCTCACTGGAATCATTCGCAAAGCGTGTAAAAACCAGATGTTCTCTCTCTTTCTTGTATTTAGCTCTGTCTCTTTCTATTAAACGACTGAAATTTCGCACTACCATCGCACGTTCTGAAAGGGTTCCAACAGACCGTAATATTATAACACGGGACTAGGCAAGCGCACTTATCGACCTCTGTCAAAGTACAGTTTGCTTGTGTGCGTGTTTTGTGTTTTTTTTGCAGCTTTTGATTTAGTGTGACATATCGATTTTTCGCAGGAGTGTGCATGAATGAGTAAATGTGTGCTGTGCGTGTTTACCTACCCTCCCGTGGAAAACGACAGAATAATTTCAGTTCAGTATAAGTAAGAGAGAGAGAGAGAGTCGCACTTTGCCAGGCAGGTCCCGTGTTAAATGATCTAAGGCTGAGATTCAGAGTGCATTTAGAGTCTGAACTCGATCTTACAAACGTCAAAAAGCGACGTGATCCCATACTAGAGTGACGTTTGTAAGATTGAGTTCGGACTCCAAATGCACTCTGAATCTCAGCCTAAGGTTAGGGTTTGCTTAAAAAAGTTGTAATTGTACTAGAGATGGGATTTAACAGCATAATTCTGTTAACAGGTAATTTGTAACTAGGCTGTGCATTTACCTGCTACTTTTAACAGGGAAATTTCCTTGTTAAGGTTACAGATTCCCTAATAAAACAAAGCAATTTTGTAGTTTTTGCGAAGCATGAAAAACGCTTTCGAAAATCTTTGTACTATACGACCAAAGTAACTAGAGAATGACCCAACCAAGAATCACCTCTGTCAAAAGATAATAAAGTTCATACCATTCTTCTTGTTGCCTTAGTCGTTTAGTATGTAGGTATTGTTTTTATCGATAACAATAAATGGGTTTGTTTGCAATCGGAATAAAGATTTAATTTCAAAGGCCGTAAAAATGCTAATCCATTGTCCATAAGCTTTCATTTATTATCGCCAGCCAGTAGGCACCTCAGCCGCTTGCCAGATGTTAAAACTGATATCTCAAATTCCCAATCCCAGGTAACAAGTAAACCGAAAAATCCCGAATAATGTGCTTAAGTGTGAAATGGTAACAATGAACTTTGAATTCATTCCCTATGTTACCTGTTAAGCTGCAGTTTCTAGGTATTTGTTAACATGTAAGTAATTCCTAGCACATCTCTAAATTGTACTAGCCTGCTGTCAAACAGTAATACTGGTATTTTCCTGGTATTTTCCGTTACTAGAACAAGTCTCAAAATGGCTGCGGCTGGCTATTGAGCGGTGGTTATTTCTGTGTTATTTATTCAAATATTTAATAAGAAATTGTAAAGGACGTTGTTAAGTTATGAAGTAAGTTAAAAAGTTTTATCCGGATCAACATTTTTTTCAAGCCCGCACCTCTTCAACGGTAAGTACAACTGAAGCACGTTCAATGAGAATTCGAACTTGGAATTTTTTATAAATTTTTCTGTAATTGCTCTTGTAATTTGCCTTCTATTCTGTTTAAATTAGACGTTAGACGCTAAACGACTTTACGTGATAATGGTTTTTTTTGTAACTCGCTATGTTTACTCAGTTTTCCGGGGTCATATGTCGTAGCCTAGGTCTACAAACAATATTTTTTTGTGGTTTAAAAACATTGGAATCTTATGTCGCGGTGTTTGCACACTGACCGCTACTTAATAGCATAACCAGCAAGATCACTTGTTACAAACATTACTGCCCATTTCAGTGATTTGTTGTGCTAATGTAACAATAACTAATTTAAGTCTAACAAGAAAAAGCATTTGTGGAAGTCCATAACTTGTTTATTTTTAGTGTAGTGTTTGTATGATGATGAAGTAGAGGTGGGACACCTTTTCGCCTCAGGCAGATGGTGGGTTCTCTACTTGGATCTATTCCATCCAGTTCCCATCGTTTGGAGCTTTGGTATTCTATAGTCGAAGCAGCATTTCCTTCTCAAATCTTCCATGTCTTTTAATAAATCTCTGTATAGCTGAATACTTAATGTACTAGAGACTGCCTACCCTGACTAAATGTGTTTTTTATCATTTTAAATTTATAACAGACTTTCATAAAAATGCATGATGATCTTAGGCTAGAATACTCTAGATGGCCCATTGATACATGTCAATTTTTTTTTAAAGTTTCTTTACATTGTGACTGGCCATATGAAAATACTTTAGTTCCCTAAAAGTGTTTTTTTTTGTACCCAATTAAAATTCCCTCCTTAAACTGTCCACTCTAATGTGAAACATTAAATTTGGCAAGGATGTAATATAGCTATAACTCTATAACTATTTATTACTCAACTAACCAACCAACTCTTCAAACCAACAACAATGGACTGGAGCGAATTAGGCTCCCACAACATAGGTACCACACCAACACTAGTGATTGGTCCAAAGACTAACTTAAACCTTGTTTTTAGGGTTCCGTACCCAAAGGGACCTCATTACTAAGGCTCCACTGTACGTCTGTCTGTCTGTCCGTCTGTCACCAGGCTGTATCTCACGAACTGTGATAATTAGACAGTTGAAATTGACACAGATGATGTATTTCTGTTGCCGCTATAACAACAAATACTAAAATCGGTCAAGTGCGAGTAGTCCCATACAACAGACATAATTTTTTGCCGTTTCTATGGATAATGGTACGGAACCCTTTGTGCACGAGTCCGACTCGCACTTGGCCGGTTTATTTCAATATAACTTTTCTACATAGGTATCTGTAAAAAATCTGCAGTTTTCCAGTAATACACAACTCAATTTGAAAGGACTAAACTTAATTTAAGCATTCTTTTTCTTTCTGTATCTTAAAAACAAGGACAGGGTGCTTAAAATAAGGTTAGTCCTATCAATAAATAAGCTAAGCTGTGTAATATTACTAACCCTATTAAAACCGAAATCTTAGCTTTAAATCAGGGGGGTAAACAGTTTACAAATCGTGAGCTTTATCATTCAAACAATTGGAACAAAAATTTAGCAGTTTCAAATGGTATACCAAACAATATATTAAAAAAAAAGCAAATCTGAAGAAGGACAGTCGGTTTCAATTTAGTAAATGTTTGAGCGGATTTTTGTCTATGCCAACCAGACATCAGCCAAGGGGCCCAACCGACGAGGGGGATTCGGTCTGGACTTATAGCTCAATCTGGCAACACACAACACTGCAACCTACGTTTTGGGGCACTTGTGTTGTGGTACATCAACTTTCGAGCACCTATTGGCCTGGGGTCTCAAAGCCTGGGCTTACCTAAATTTACAAGTTTGATTGTTTGTTTATAATTTATGGTCGCAGTCATGACATGACATTCAGCATTGTAGCCTGAAGCTGTGCCGCCACGTTTTTCCCTTCAATTTTTGAAGTTTGGTGAACAATCGTGGGTGTTTTTTGTGGAAAATTGTAGTTTATTGTGGATTCTTAACAGGTCTGGTATTCTCAAAATGATTATTAATTTGTTCAAATACTATGGATCCAAAGTAAGGATACAAAAAAAATATTATTGCAGTCAATTAATTCATCTTTATAGACTAAACATATTATAGCTAGGGCTTGCCACTAATTGCTAATTAGTGGCTAAATGTAGCAATTGATTATACTTATTATTAAATTATAATTATAATATTAGTTATTCATAAAAAACGTCAGTACTTGGTTTTGTTATTTAATATTTCAGATAAACAACTATAAAATGGCTTCTTTGATTAGAACTCAGTTCTGCTCTTAACCATTTATCTAAATTGGATATTTATATTTGTTAATTAAATAGCTATTACAGCGCTATTGCAATTAACAATTAGTTAATTAATTATTGTTTATTAATGTAATAGCATAAATCAAGTCACGTTTAGTAAAGACTGCCATTTTGTTTAAGAATGTATGAGATCTTTGATACAGCATAAATGCAATATTTGAATTATTTCTTAAGAATTTGTTAAAATAATCGAAAATATGGTTTAGAGGGTGCTTTTTAGGGTTCCGTAGTCCGACAAGGACCCCTTATAGTCTCGCCATGTCCGTCTGTCCGTCCGCGGCTTAGCGCAGAGACTATGAGTACTAGAAAGCTGTAATTTGCCATGGTTATACATAGTAATCACGCCGACAAAATTGTAAAATAAAATGTGTTAACAAAGGTGACTACAATGATAATAAAGAAAACCGCATTCAAATCCGTTGATGGGGTCTCGAGTTATAAAAGCGATTATTCAATCTTTGTTCCGTTTCCAGCTTGGGCGTTATTTTATGAACACCCCTTATAGCCTATGTGTTGACCAGCGTCACTGCGATGATAATAAAAAAAACCGCATCCAAATCCGTTAAGCGGTTCGCGAGTTAAAATGGAACATACAGACAGACAGACAGACAAAAATTCAAAAAATTGTTGTTTCGGCCTCAGTACAGTACCAATAACCCATTTCATTTAAAATTTCATGAAAATATTCAATGTACAGACACGAGTTTCTTACTACTTTATTATTAGTAGTATATAGATAGATAGATACATTCACACGAGAGCTAAGCTTGCTAGCTATTTTAGTTTTTTTTTTATAAATAAAGAAGCTAGTGTTTTCTCTTCTGCCCTGAATCCGTCCCTCTCGCGCTGCGCGTTTGTCCGCTTGGAGTGAGAGTGACCGTTGAACAATTCACATTTTATGGGCAATGCGTCCAATTAGTGTTCTCAGGAATGTTTTGTATTTTTTTGACGTAAAAAAAATCTTGTTTTACAAAATTTAGGCTAATAAGGGATCATTCAACAATTACGTGATCACCGGAAGGGGGGGGGGGGGGTCGGATGCTTGTATATAAATACATCAGATTATTGGGGGGGGGGGGGGAAGAATCCATGATTACGTCATCTGCGCTTCGTTTCCGAAAATAAATTATATTTAAACTATTAGATAGATGAATCGGGATTTCCCCTGCTATAGACAAACTGTGGAACAGTGTGACCAGATTCAGTATTTTTATACTTTTTCGGAATATTTTACCGACTTTTCCAAGCATCAGTATTGTTATAGGTATATTGGAGGAAGTAAATATTTTGGGTATATTTTAGGTAAAAAGTTATCAAAACTGTAGCGGTCGTGCCCTTGAATATTGATGTTCAGATGTTCCCTGATTTAGCCTGTAATGGCACTTTTAAATACAAAAATATAAATACTAAATACATTCATCTAACATGTTTTAGTTAGATGAATGACGTGATGATTAATACATAAAACCTGCTTTGAAAATCAGTATTTTTACTGGTATATTTCCCTTGTGCAAATAAGTATATTTCAGCATTTTTTTGAGGTGCTTCGGTTTTTTCATAAAATTTTATCTGGTCACACTGCTGTGGAAGTCAGTCGAATTTTATAGTCTTTGTTAGTCAGTCGGTTTGTTATGTCGTGTTAAATGTGTGATTAAGTGAATCATAATGGATGCCGGTGATCTGCATCAGGCACTGTTTAAGGCCTATGTAGCGTGCCACCCGGAACTCTCTCGTCAGAAAGCTCAGAAGAATGTGAATGATGAGTGGAAGGAGTGAAACATGACATACGTGTCAGTGCTAATAAACAGCAAAAATTTTAAGCACGGACGAAGATTACGTAATCAAGGCGAGGGGGGGGGGTAAAAACTAAAGATTACGTTGTGATCACATAAGGGGGGGGGGGGGGTTAAAAAAACGGCCAAAAATGATCACGTAATTGTTGAACGATCCCTAACGGCAGCATCTTCCCGTCTGGCAACCCTAATTTGAATAGATAGCTTTGCAGGTTCGCTACAAAAACGTTAAACAAAATCAAATCAAATCAAATCAAAATATATTTATTTACCGATAACAATACAACATTTACAATTGATAAAGTGAGTTGAGTACATAATATAAATTAGCAATAATGCGACAAGTTGTAAAGGCGATCTTTTCAACGGACCCTAGACAAAGCAGAGCTTGAAGCACAGGGCCCAGAATAATTTGATTAATAATAACATTTGCAGTCTTTATTTGGATGGGGTTAAGAATTAGTTTTGAATGAAAAGGCTTGGGTTACTTAGAAATATGCGACTTCCTTTCAACATTGGATGATGTCATTTTGAATATGAACACTATTTATAATAATAAAATTTTAATAAAATAAAATTTTATAGTTCTAGGTCAACGGGAAATACCCTATTTGATTCCCTTGACTTGAGAGTGTTGAACTATATGTTTTTTAATCATCTTTTTTTACGTTAACTTAGAAGATTGATTTTTTCACAGCTTGAAGGGACTGTAGACCTGAGTATATAGTGCTTTAATTTCAACTCGATACCTCCACGCGTTCCCGAGATAAAGGTCTTGACAGACAGACGGACAACAAAGTGATCCTATAAGGCTTCGTTTTTTTCCTTTTGAGGTACGGAACCCTAAAAACGAAGCCCTTACACAATCACTTTGTTGTCTGTATGTCTGTCTGTTTCGACCCCTTTTCTCGGGCCCCGTTAGAGATATCAAGTTGAAACTAATACCTCCTACAGAAGTATACGGCCCCAATAGTATAGTGTTAGCCCCCGGCATAGTATAAATAACAAATAGTATTCTATCTCCATACAAGCGGGCCGAAACGAACCCCCCTTAAACTCGGTACAACTCAGTTTACGACAGTCGCGGTCACACCGCAGTTACGTACGCACGTTGTCTCTGTGACGCCCCCGCGCATTTTCGTAAATTATGGCACGAAATTACAGAGTATGTTGTGCTTTCTATGGTTGCTTGAATACAACTTTTAATATAAATATAAATTCCTACTGCTGCAGGGTTGTCAATTTATTTTGCGGCGATGCGACGAACGGCGCGCAGCCACAAAATACCTATCTGTTTTGTAGCGCGACTGCGGAGCACAGCCGACCCTAGTCACACCGCCAGAAACCGCCTGAGATATTGTCGTTGTGTGCGTGCTGTGGTTCGTACGTGCAGGCCTGCGCAGGCTCGCACACATATAAGCCGTGCGGGCGACATCTCTGTGAAGATAGCTTACTAGTTTAGTCTGTTTTTACTATGGTTTAGGCGCCGAGCGGCCGTAGGTAGGTATTGATTTCAAGAACGCCGCCTAGTTAAACTACTGTTGTTACCTATACTGAGCCCCCGGCTAATATAACGCGAAACAAGTTATCGCATTTACGTAATCAATTTCATACAAGTTGGCTCACTATGAAAACCTATAAGGTACTTTCAGTTAGAAACTTGAAAGGTCTCATAGCACACACCTAGGAAATAATCTGAAAATTACCAATATAAAAAAAACAATGTTTGTTTAATTAAAAAATATTTTAGTACCACCGCCCGCGTCGAAGATATTTTCGTGGAAATAAGGAAAACAAAAGAATATGATTTTTTGAACTACAATATGCAACGGTCACCATGTTTTACCAAAGTGCTAATAAATACCAATCAAATAAGCCCATACTCAAAGGGTCTGCTGTTGTCCGTTGAGGAGATCCCGTACCCACCTTCCAGTCCCATCAGCAGACCCTGGTCACCATGTTTTACCAAAGTGCTAATAAAGACCAATCAAATAAGCCCAAACTCGAAGGGTCTGTTGTTTTCCATTGAGGAGATCCCATAACCACCTTCCAGTCCCATCAGCAGACCTTGTTCACCATGTTATACAAAAATACTCATCAATACCGATCAAATAAACTTAAACTTGAGAGGTCTCCTAAAAAAAACATTTACCAGTGAATGATTGAAACCCCGACGATGGGACTACATACGACTACGCAAGGCGTACATACCACATGATTAACTAAAAATCTTACTGAGTGCTTAAAGAATTTTTATAGTCAGTTCAGTAGTTCTAGATATTACCCATTATATGCAAACATAGAAACAAATCTTTCTTCTTTATATAATAGTGTAGACAAACTTTAACGTGAGTTGATTTGAATCAGATATTTTGAAACATGCAGCGCCATCTAGTGTATTAAAATAAAAACCATTTCAACGCCAGCTTACTGAGCCGTTATCCAGTAGCCTTAGCATGAAAACATTACGGTTACATTTAGTTTGAACGTAACGCGGTTTTGTATGAAATCTGATAACCGCCCCTAGCGGTCAGTAGCGGAACTTATCAGAATTCCATACAAAACCGCGTTACGTTCAAACTAAACATAACTGTAATGTTTTCATGCTTAGGCTACTGGATAGCTTCACAGAGATGGCGTTTTCTAGGGACTCGAAAATAAAGATATTTTAGTTATTGGTCTTTGCTCAGTCAAGAAATATAATTTCATCTTTAATATTTTTTTGCAAAAGGAAATATTTTTTCTGAAAATAAAATAATAAAAAATAAAAAGTGAAAACAAATTTTACCAGTCGGGGTTAGAACCTGCGACGATCGACTTCGCTACGACGGCGAACCTTCCATATGTCTCACTAAAATTCTCACTGCGCTGCTCCCTTTTGTCATAGCGTGATGATACATAGCCTTAAACCTTCCCGAAGAAATGCTTTATCTTTCAGTGAAAACTGCATCAAAATCCATTGAGTGGTTCTCAAGTTACAAGCGAACGAACAGACAGACAGACAGACGTTCTATTTTATATTATTTTAGTATAAATTATTAGAATAATAATTCTTTCTTAAGTTTTCAAAACAAATGCTTTATTAAACCATACACAGTATAAAATTTACAATGAGACCCTGGTATTAAGTTAAAAGTAACCTGAGATTCAGGGATCCCGCGCTTCCTCCCGGAAGTTGTTTACAATTTATTTAACAAATATAACAAAAAACAAACCAAGATCCAACAGAGACGCTATTGGATCAAAAATAATAAAAACATAGTGATAGCTCCTGCTAGTACTGGTAAAGAAAGTAATAATAATAATAAAGCAGTAATTCCAACAGCTCACACAAATAATGGTATTCGATCAAAAGATATTCCATTTCTTCGTAAATAAATTTACAATTTATCGCTTAAACTCAGCCATTTTATTTTTAAGCGAAAATGATATATTTATATAAATTAAATTAAAAAACAAAACAGCTGAGTGTGTGATATGATAAGTGAATGTATGATAAGGGAGAAGGTGTGTGATAAATGCATGTGTGTTAATGATAAGTGTGAGTGTGTAGTGTGTGTATGATATTCGTTGCGTAATATTATTTATTCCAGAAGAAAAGTACCGATTTAATTAGTGATTCGTATAAAAATTACAAACTTATCATTGCCTAAAAATTGTATGAAACATATCTGCATAATTAAGAGGCTATTCGATAAAAACGACACTTTTTGAAGTTGTTTATCTGCTTTTTAGAAGAAGCCACTAATTTTATAAATCAGTATATAAATTTCGGAACCTTTTTCTAGTTTTGTTCAGTAGCCTTAGCATGAAAGCATTACGGTTACGTTTAGTTTGAACGTAACGCGGTGTTGTATGAAATCTGATAACCGCCCTAGCGGTCAGTAGCGGAACTTATCAGAATTCCATACAAAACCGCGTTACGTTCAAACTAAACGTAACCGTAATGTTTTCATGCTAAGGCTACAGTACAGCAATACGATTGCAGAACTTTCGCTCGATAGAATTAATTATTGAAATGAGGTCTTCTTCGACACTTTTTTCATAGTGTATCAAATAGGAATGACATAGAGACCTCAACGATAGTTTATTAGACAGATTTTAACAATATCTAAATTTTCTCAGTTGGAAATTTTGATAGCTATTTTAGTTAATTTTATATTAATTTAAAACCGACATTTTGCATATCCTCTTAAGTTGGTCGAGTATTCGGATGTTTACATACGCCCTTGAGACTTGATAAAAATATGATTATTGGGTATTGTATCTGACCACGGTTACCACGTCTCCAGTATAATCTGGCTATGGCAGTCATTTTTCAGTTTCAGTAAGCTGGTGCTTTAATCCTTTTTAAATGTTTAATTGCGACGCAACATAAAAGAGCTGAGCAGTGCTCTATTTAGAAACAACAGCACAAAACATTACATATATTATTATTACACTAGCCAAACCTAAATATTTTTGTATGTATTTCCCTTATTAGTATTTTTTTTTATATTGTAAAGATTAACTTTGACTTGTAGAAAGTATACTTTATGTATCTGTTTTACAAAATAAATATTTTGATTTGATTTGATATCGTCGCGACATGAATCCCCGAGGTGTCGTCAGAGGTGTTCCCGAGTGTGAGCTGTGAAATGCAAGTCAGTACACCCGCGTTTCACCGACGATTATTACGTCCCAACGTGATGGGTGGTGAGCTCTATCGTCGTTCTTCGGGCACAAATACACGCTGTTTAGGGCATGCAGGTTTCCTCACGATGTTGTTCTTCACCGTTCAGCAAGTGGTAAGTATTAGATAAGAACACAAATACTATGTACATATATTCCGAAATACCCATTGGTGCCCGACCGGGGATCGAACCTGGGTCTCAAGATTGAGAGGCCAGCTTTCTACCGCCGCTTACCTAGAAACAAGTATAATAACATATGTTTTCAGTGTAGGTATAGACGGGAGGAAGTAATAATGCAAAAACAATGTTATCTATTATAATTATAGCACGTAATGTTTACAGCTTCCGCAGAGATCTTTAAATATTGCAATATTTATTTGTATTATGTTGAGGCGCAATAGCTCCATTCCATTGCATTACAAAATGTAATAAACAAATCTGGAGAATCTATAATAATACTTAATATTAACTCTATGTAGTTTCCTCTAGTTTATTTTACATTTGTTCCCTCTATGTATATTTTTCTTTCACATCTTCTCTTCCACCCAAAAGTTGCCTGGAAGATATTGCTATTAGCAATAAGTGCCGCCTTTGTACAATATGATTGTTTCTTAATATCTTGTTTTATGTTTTTCGTTTGAAATCGAGTGAATTTCACTCGGACGAATTTCGCCCTAGAGCGTTCAACAATTGACCCGAGTTAAACCGAGGGTAACCGAACTGTTACCTGACAGTTGCTCGGAAGTGTTTTGAAACGCTTCGGAGTAATGCGAAAATCACACTGGGCCACCTGAATGGTGCAACCAGATTTTTGTTTCTCCTGCTCCTATAGATCTGTCTCTTTCTAATAAACGAGTGAAATTTCGCATTATGATCCCACGTTCTGAAACGCTTCCTAAGTGTAATAAATAAATAATAATTTGGGTAAGTACGACTCGAATTCGCGCACAAAGGGTTCCGTACCAATACACCATATGGGTACGGAACCTAAGGACATACATATCAACAATATCGATGCTATACATTACATGAAGAAGTCAAAAAACAAGGCGCCAAAATGGTACCACCTGACAAACAATTTAGTAAGTACAGAACCCTAATTTTATTATTACCTAGTTGTTTTAGTTTAGTTTAGAGTATGTACAAGAATGTGTGCACATTTGACACTTGTATGTATTAACGTCTTAAGAGCCCGGTCCGCGATGACGACAACTTTGATGAAAAACAATATATTATGTTAATTATTTTTCTGGCCTTTATCGCGATGTTTTTGGAAAAACTAGGGACATACACCACTTCATATTGGTCGTCTAAACGAAGGCCTAGAATTTATTTGATTGAATTGTCTCTCTTTTACGAGTTATTTTATTACTTACGAGCCCGCTCCGAATCGTTATTCATAATATCTAAGTATCAAAATAACGCGCAAAGGAGAAACAATTTAATCAAATAAATTTTGGGTCTTCATTTAGATGGCCAATATGGACTGGTGTATGTCCCTGATTTTTACAAAAATATCGCGGCAATGACAAGAAAAATAATTACAATAATGCTTCGCATCAAATAGACGAAAAATACGGACCGGCCTCTTAAGGTATAGATGAAAAAATAATGCAATTTTTCGAGGTTTCTTGTACATTATGGATGGCCTTGATTTTTTTAATTTTTATATTTTAGTATCTGTCTTGGTAGAGTCCATAATAACACGTATTTTGTGAAAACTTCAACATTTTATTTATAACGGTTGAAGCTATGACAGACGGACAGACAGACAGCGGAGGCTTAGTAATAGGGTCCCGTTTGGCACCCATCGGCTACGGAACCCTAAAAAACGAGAACACGAAAAATAAATTCACGCAGGTGATGCCGCGGGTAAACACGCAGCAATTCATAAAACAACATAAACATACGTAAGACTGTCAAGCAATGTCTAGGTTATTGAAGGAACGCAAAATTAACACGAGACAGATAATACCTAGTCGGTGCTTAAATTCTGTCACAAACAAAATTGGCTATAAAATGAAAACTAGTCATGATATACAAAAAAAGTTTTTTTTTTAAAAAAAGGTAATTTATTAGCTTACATTAAACACAAAATTTATTCAAAATGATTGCCACCATTTTTCACACAAGCCTTCATTCTTCGTGGCCAATCATCAATAGCAGCACGGACCATATTGATGTCGATATCGGCCACTGCTTTAATCAATGATGACTTTAGGCTGCTCAAATTTTTGTGAGGTTTAGAACAGACCTTCTCCTCCAACTCCTGCCAAATTTTGTAATCCAGTGGATTGAGGTCAGGGCTAGATGAGGGCCAATCTTGATGCCTTATTAGCTCGATATTCTGGCGCTCGAACCACTCCTGAGTTGTTTTGGCCTTATGAGCAGGAGCGGAGTCCTGTTGAAACACAAATGGCCGTCCTCCATAGAGTGTCTGGGGCAGATCTTTTACTACGCTATCTAAAACCGTGTCTTGGTACACTTTTGCACTGGTTTTGACACCTTTTTCACAAAAATGCACTTCAGTAGGGCCACAGTAGGACACTCCCAACCAAATCATGACTGATGATGGATGATGGCCGTGCTGCACTCTAGGAATGGCATTTCCAGCGGCCGCAGAGTTGGTAGCGTACACCCTGCCATTTTGTTTGTTGTACTTCTCTTCGATATTATAGATTTTCTCGTCTGTAAACAGGATATCGCGGTGTCTGTTTCTTGCGTACCGCTTTAGCAAAACTTTGCATTTTTTGGCTCTCATAGCTATCTGACGCGCGTTCAGAAGATGTCCACTCTTTTTTCGGTAAGCTCGTAGTCCCAGGTCTTCATTGAGTACTTTTTTACGGTACTTCTGGTTAATCCCATCTCCAAAGCCATCAGTTTCTGCTTCCGGACGGGATTTCTTTCAATACGCGCCTTGATTGCTTTGATGACCCCTGGAGTCCTAACGGAACGAGGTCTGCCAGTTCTTTTCTCGTCATCGACACTAGAGGTTTCATTTTACCTCTTGATGGTACGGTACACGAACCTCTTCGTGATTTTTAATTTTTGAAGCAAGTTGAATATCGTCTTCGGTGGATGGCCGCAACGATGCAATGCAATTACTGCTACTCGGTCCTCTTTGCGAGTCCACTCCATCGTAAAAAATGAATGAATGTAATTGTGATTTGGCAGATTATTAATCAAAAAATATCTGAAAATCGAACACCATTTAATTTTTTTTCTAGGTGTTCTATTTTTAAAATAAATAGCCAGTGACAGTATTTAAGAACCGACTAGGTATACTTATTCACAGATTTCTGATTACGTTAAGTTGTTTATTGTTTGTACACGATCAAATCAAATCAAAATTTATTTATTGAATAATTAAATACAAAGCCAAATACAAATTTACATTTTGGGTTATCTATCACACTAAGGGATCGTTCAACAATTACGTGATCATTTTTGGCCGTTTTTTTAACCCCCCCCCCCCCCTATGTGATCACAACGTAATCTTTAGTTTTTACCCCCCCCCCCCCCCTCGCCTTGATTACATAATCTTCGTCCGTGCTTAAAATTTTTGCTGTTTATTAGCACTGACACGTATGTCATGTTTCTATAGGTCTTAAATGACCTAAATTTGGGAAGAGGGTGTGTCATTTTGTCAAAATGCATAAGGTTAGAACTATAGTTATATCAATAAAATAGATACTTTCGTTAGTATTTATTGAAACGACGAAATAAAATCAACTCTTTCTCACTATTAGTGACTAACGTAACTTAAAGTTACGTTTAACAAGTTATTAATTAAGTGATTATTACATATTCCAGTGTTATTCTAAATCTACGTTTAACAGGAACAAATTAAACAGGAACGTAAATTGACGTTTGACAGGAACATGTACCTACACATTTTAATATTTAATTACGTCAGTCATTTTTAAATAAAATTATTAAGAATAAGAATACAGACTATTCCTGGCTAAATGGAGACGCAGACCATTCAGGTACATCTTTGATGAGGTGAATAAGAGGTAGGTCATCCTCGGGATCCTCTTCTGATCCGGAGTCGTCGGGAGGCGCCGGAACCCACTCAACATCCAGACAGCTCGGTTAGTACTTCACCTCCACGACGGGCTATAATGCGAGTACTTCGCCGCACGGGAAGCTCGGGAGTGTCTGCAGCTTCAATGTTCATAAGACATGCAAGATTGTGAGCGTTCCGCTTGTGCTCTGTTGTAGCTTTCTGCGTAGCGAAGTACAGCCCACAGGTACTGCAAATCCTAGACTTAAGCTTGTCTTGAACAGATGGGCAGTAAAAGTCGTAGGGTGTTGTCTCAAATTCTTGGTTTGAAAATTCGATTTTGGCTGCCAACTGCACTAATAGAGGCGAGAAGTGGCAATCTTCATTACGTTGCTTCGCTGCTTCCAAGCCGCTAGTCAAGAGAAGCGGAGGCGGCAAAAATCCATTCGGCAACATGTTAGATGAATGTATTTAGTATTTATATTTTTGTATTTAAAAGTGCCATTACAGGCTAAATCAGGGAACATCTGAACATCAATATTCAAGGGCACGACCGCTACAGTTTTGATAACTTTTTACCTAAAATATACCCAAAATACTTACTTCCTCCAATATACCTATAACAATACTGATGCTTGGAAAAGTCGGTAAAATATTCCGAAAAAGTATAAAAATACTGAATCTGGTCACACTGTTCCACAGTTTGTCTATAGCAGGGGAAATCCCGTTTCATCTATCTAATAGTAAGTGTTAGGTAAGGTAAACTTCAAAATTGGACGTAAATATTTAAATATAATTTATTTTCGGAAACGAAGCGCAGATGACGTAATCATGGATTCTTCCCCCCCCCCCCCCCCCCCACAATAATCTGATGTATATACAAGCATCCGACCCCCCCCCCCTTCCGGTGATCACGTAATTGTTGAATGATCCCTAATATTATAAATGCGAAAGTTTGCGCGTGTGTGTGTGTGTGTTTGCTACTCTTTCACGCTGAAACGGCTGGACGAATTTGGATGAAATTTAGAATGAATATAGCTTAAACTCTAATCTTTTTATCCCGGAAAAGAACCGAATAAAACGCAGGCGGAGCCGCGGGCAAAAGCTAGTTATCAAATAGAATTGAATTAAATACATGAATTAGGAAATAACTACGTAATAAATCAACATAATCAGATAACAGTTTGGCTTAAGACGACGACGTAGGTAGTAAAAACGGAGTTTTTGAACAAGTAGTACTCCCAAACGGTTATGGTTCTGAAATAAACATATGTTATAAACAAAGCCTTTTCTAAGGCGATGTAACAGCCCAAAACGCGATGGAGAAAAATTGGCTCGATCGAAAAAAAATGCAAAGTGAAGGCTATTTTTCCATTTCAAACAAGCAGTCTATCGAAAGTAATAAAGTAAAAATAACAATGATTACTGTTATAAACATGTAAACCTATTATCTAAACGATAGCACAGCGGTTTTTTTTAAAACGCACTTGTGTGAATTTATATTGAATTTTATTCATTTAAAACAGCTTTATCCACTCTCTTGTTGATTTACCGCACTGCTCAGATGCGTGCTTTTTCAGATATGCTTATCTTTTTCGTTGTGCGATCGTAAATCTAATTAGTTGAGCTCTAGAGTCTGAGTTATTGAAGACTGTAGTGCAGACTCCAGTATCCCCCAGCCAGTTGCATGTCATAAAAGGTACTATAATGCCCACTTGTTGTTCAATACAACGTGAAATTTAGGTCATTTTGTTAACGAAAATAAGGGTGATAATAGGTGGTAGAGCTGATGCCGGGCTCGACTGTGGAGGTACCACCATCTTACTCGCAAATCCTCCCGAAGTTATTCGGGGGAGAGTAAGAGAACAGCTCTCAGGCAAAACCAGGCGACCCACCATTGCCTGGGACCGATGGATGGCGGTATATCCATCCCCAATTGTCGGGCCTTATATAAATCAGACTGGTGACGGGCAGCGGCGTCACTGGTGCAAGGGTTTTGGCACCGCGCTCACCAACTCGCCTGCCCAGCGTGTGTGAGTATGGGCATGTGAGTGGACGAAACAGGCTGATGGATGGATGGATGTTAACGAAAACTTAAATTTCACGTGGTATATTTTATTTTGGATCGTTCGTTTACAACGTAACGCTTACGCAGAAAATTTGCTAGAAAAGCTTCAATGACACTTACGATATGATCACTTTAGTTATTTTTTAAATTCAAAAATTATTGTCTGTTGGTGCGGAAGTAAGCAAGTCCGACTCGCGCTTGTCCAAATTATTTGTAATCCCAAGGGAACTGGCTGATTTCCCAGGACAAAAAGTAGCCTTTGTGTTAGCGCAGATCATAATTTATCCCGTTGTGGAAGTTTCATCACGATCGACTGACTAGTTTCGGAGTTATAAGCTGACAAACTAACATTCCGGTTTTAAAACAAGCGGATGGAGAAGGAATCAGGAGGAAATACTTTTGCTTTTTTTTTTGTTACACAACCGACCAAATTCATACTGAAGACTCGGTTAGTGATCAGAAACAAGCTTCAATTACCCTTTTGGTGAAATTCGAGAAATATATTTTTTTGCTTCCTTACTGCCTACTTAGGTATGTAAAGTGATAAAGTAAACGGTGCTTATTCCGAAACTATTTCGAGATATTAAGTTTTTAGACCATATTTTTCTATTTAAAGCTTTAAAAACTATGAGATCGTGTATATTTTAACAAAAATAACTACTACTTTCACTTTCATTTGACCACTAAATGACGTCATCATATGCTAGGCTGATTAGGAATAGGTCCATTGAAAAAAAAAACATATTGTCTTTGCCTTGTCAATGACAACATGATGACAACAAATTAGACAGTTGACAATCTATTCAGGGTTGCTGGTATGGGTACATTTACCGAATTTCACGTACTTTTGGGTATTTTTGTGAAAATCGTGTACGAAAAATGCATTTCATTTTTTCCGATGTTTTCCGAAAGTAAATGGAAAATTGTAATACAAACAACAAATAGATTGCGAATGCTCATCAAATTAATATTTATTTCTAAAAATATTTCAAAAAATATTATTATTAGCAAAAACCTCTCAATATATTGTACATAAGTAGAATGACAAATTTTTTGTGCCTAAATTCATGGTCTTGTATTTTTCGACAACATATTTGTATTTTTTCTTAAAATTTAACTTGCGTGAGCGTTGAATAAAAACGGGAATAAATAAATAAAATTGAAATACATTTAAATTATTTTCTTTTTCAATCTAGAATATCCGATTTAAAAAGCACCATTATAATGGGTATACATACATTGTCATGACATGAATCCTCGAGGTGGTGTGTCTGAGTATGGACTGTGAAATGCAATTCACAATCTAAACTCATTCAGCCGCGTTTCACCGATGAGTATCCATCCCTGCCTGCATGATGGGTAACAAAGACGCAGACCAGATACAACATTCCCGTACGGAATCTGCCCGCGCCCTCTGGATTAGTGGTCTAGTACCTTATTGTAGGTTGAAATCATTATAAACTAATGAATTAGGAATTACTGTTAGTACATTTATTTAAAGATATGTGATTAAAACGCTAAAAGAAATTGTTTGTAACATTATAATAGTTTCTCTTTAAAAAGAAATATACAAATCGCATTATTTCTGATTCGGTTTCGGGCCTTTTCGTGTTTGACTGCTGGTAACATTAAATCTGTTATTACAATGAAGATAATGATTTTCAAATGGTCTTCACATCAAAACAAACGCTGCTCAGGCTTGCACTCCAGCCCGACTCCACGTTACTTCCTTGCACCACTTCCATTTTAAGAGTTCTCATCATTGGTTCTCATGAATAGAAACAATTTTTGTCGGCAAATTTTTTACTAAATGGTAAAAAGGAACTATACGATATTTACTGGGTCGATTCATAAATAGTGTTAATCTTAATCTTCTTAAAATACTTATCGTATTCTTCTTGTTTAGATTTAGTTAATACATAAATATCGAATCAAAATAATGTAAATTTTGGCTGTTGTTGTTGATGCAGTCAAACTTCAAACGTCAAACCAGAACCAGTAGACAAAGACTTTGTTCTTTTTTTAATAGTCAGATATAAGGCAAAGGTTCATTCTCTATGAATAAAAAGGTCGATTTAGCTTACTTCATGACGTCACCACAACAAAACTTGGGAAAATTATAAAAAAATAACTACTGTTTAAAATAGAGATATATAGGTATATGTACATTTTTTACTTATTTTAGCCAGATATCCATAAAAAAATATAAAACCAGTGTACTTTACATACCCAATTGAACTTAAACTAGTCCAACCAGTAAGGGAGCAAAAAATATATTTTTCGAATATGGCCAAAAGGATTATTGAACCTAGTTCCTGATCATCAGCATCACTAACAGAGTCCCCAGTATGAATTTGGTCGGTTGATTTAATTTCACTACTATTTCTCAAGACATCAAAACTCTTTGCTAAGATTTAAAAAAAAAACTGTAATGTAAAAAACACTAGTGCGATAATGTAAAGTTAAAAGCACGCGTGTTTAATATGCTGCATTATGACTCTAAGAACGCTTCAATAAGGGCCACTTTATAAGCAAGGGTGTTGAAAATTAATTTTAACTGTAATTTATTCAACTGATGAAGTCCTCATAGAAGAGGCCGCAATATATTGAAAATTCTGTTTTTATTTTATTTATATTTTACTACCAATTTCTAAAGAAAATAAAAGGTTAAATATAGCAATTATATATTTATTTATAGTAAAAATTATTGGACATACGTATGATTGTTCACACAATATGAACCGTGATTCGAGAAGAGTGTGCACTATATTCTTGACAGAAGTCAATTTTTTTTCAAATACTGCTAGATTCTTTAACAAGGAAGAATAAATTATGTTTTTTCAGAACCTATCCTCTTAAAATGGTTTACACATCGGGAGCTTGAACTGATAATGAATATGGCTTTGTCTGGCTTCAAGATCATCTGATGCGCCGGTACAGGAGTAATTAGCGACCATGCTGTAGAATTTGTGTCAGATTATTCAGAAAAGCCGACAGTAAAACAGACTTATTAAATATTGACTGGGACGTGTTGAGGCATGGGTCTGTCAATGAAGCTGTAGAAGTTTTTTATGAAATCATCAACGGCCTAATTGAAAGTGAAAGTGAAATTAATTTATTTGCCACAAAACATATACAAAAAAATGTAAATATGAACAAACATGCAAAATAAAAAAACAATAAGAAAAAAATCTATCAATAAATTAATTAATAATGGCAAAAAGGAGCAAGCTCGGCAGATGCCACAGGTTGGATTCAACTTGCAGCGCCGATTTTCAGTTTGCCCTATTTTAATACATATCAAACAAAATACAATTGCAGGTAGTAAACAGATTCATAGGAATATAAGGAATATAATTAAACAGAACAAATAATTAAAAATTCCATGAGTTAATCAAAACTGTCACATAACTTGTCACACAAAAATAAAAAACCTAAAAAGTTATAGAAAAGGAATTTGCACATATACAATCTAATTGAAAAAAAAAAAAACAAAATGGAATAAAACAATTCAAACAGCAGCCTAATAATAATTATTAAGAAGTACCTAGCACTAGTTAACATATTACTGCTTGTTGAGAATGCTAAGTCTTAGGTGTTTTTTTTTAAGTATCAGAACGCATGAATTCACGCAAAGGCGGTGGAAGGTCGTTCCAAATCTTGGCGGCTGCGTATTTGAAACATCCTTTGTAGCCTGCAGTTTTGTGAATCGGTATGACCATTTTATCCGTAGTGCTATTGCGTGTAAATCGACCGTGTTTATCTCGGGTCTATGTGAACTTATCATATAAGTAGATAGGTCTTTGCATGTGAACTATTTTGTGAATCAAAGTAGCAAGATGTAATTGCCTACGGCCTTTCATTTTAATATTTTTTTTATCATTCAGAAATGGCGTGATATGTGCCCGTTTAGGTACCACGTAACAAAAACATGCATTCTGTACGCGCTGTATAGCGCTTTCCGTTTTAGCGTAGATTCGCGGCCCGTATACAACATCGCCAAAATTGAACAAGGACAAGACTAAACTCTCCACAAGTAGTTCCCGAACCTCTTCTGTTAAAAACTGTCGAATACCGTACAGTACCTTTAGCCTATAGAATGAGTTTTTTAGCTTAGTATCGACATGTGCCTCGAACCGAAGTTCACTGTCCACATAACATAACATAATTGATAAATATGTACCAAACATTTTCGTATCTTCATCTCACCAGTATCCGATCTGTTATAGTCGTGCTTTAATCAATCTCACGAAAGAAAAGAGCAAGTTTCATAAAAGATGGAAGAGGTATGGCAATCCGGTAGATTATTATCAGACTTTCTCACTATTACGTAGCAGGCAGACTTCCCTTCAGGAAGAATGTTACAGAGATTACGTTTCACGCTCACAAGCTAATATTAAAACCACACCTAAACTATTTTGGTCATCCGTGAAATCAAAGCGGAAAAATAAATCTGGCTATCCGAGTCAAATGCAATACAACAATCAGCAATTGAATAATGAAGAGGAAATTTGCGTGGCTTTTAGCGATCTTTTTGAACAAATGTTCTGGCCGTCTGATCTACCTGAAGTATGGAACACGGATATACTAGATAGACTGGTGGTGTCACAGGACTGTCTTGTGAAACTTCTAAGCAAACTTGACACGTCTAAGGGAGCAGGTAGCGATGGTGTACCTCCCATTTTCTTTGTTAAATGTGCGAAGGCACTATCAAACACAATTGCTATTTTTTTCAATAGGTCGTTTAATGAAGGTGTATTTGCTACAATATGGAAAATGGCACATATAGTACCAATTCATAAAAAGGGAATAAAATCAGCTATAGAACATTACAGGCCCATTACAATTTTAAACGTTTTCAGTAAGGTAATGGAGCAAGTTATCCATAATTTTATTTACTGTTCAATTGCAAAGTCAGTTCCCTCGCAACAACATAGGTTTCTCAAGGGCAGATCTACTGCGACCAATCTTGCTGTTTTTCTTAATGACGTGTCAAGGGGCATGGACAAACGTGGACAGGTTGATGTGGTCTATACGGACTTCGAAAAAGCTATCGACTGCGTGGATCATGTCATTCTCATGCGGAAGCTGGAGCACCTTGGAATTTGTGGTGACCTGCTCAGATGGATGAAATCATATATTAGAAATCGCACTCAAGCAGTGGTAGTGAGTGGTCACAAGTCTAGCTTCATCAGAATTACTTCAGCGGTACCACAGGGTTCCATTCTCGGTCCTCTATTGTATCTTGCTTATCTATATGACATATCTGAATGCTTTCATGCAACATTTCTCCTTTATGATGACGACACTAAAGTGTATAAAAAAATAGAAAGTGTCTCGGATTGTCTGCAATTTCAGGAGGACCTGGAACTTCTAGTTGAGTACTATTTTAAGAATAGAATAAGCATAAACATTTTAAAGTGCATGCCAATCACCTTTACACGTAAACGAAAACCGTTTACATTTGTTTACTCTATTAGAAATATTGAAATTAATGAGGTACAGCTAGTGCGAGACCTCGGTGTTCTCATTGATTCTAATTTTACTTTTGCTCATCATTTTTCCAATATAACTGACAAAGCTTTCAAGAGCCTAGGGTTTATCATGCGAATCTCTCGAGATTTATTGATTTAGGCTGTATCAAAGTTGATGATGTATGTTGTCACTTCTTGATGGAACATTTTTACAATAATAGAAAAATATTAAAATTACTTGTTCGTTGTTCCACTTAACTTTTCTGTTTTTAGTCATCGAACATGTAATTTTATAATTAACGTATATAATTGTATTTAATGTTTTTCCTTATTGTTTTCGCCTGAAGATGTCGATAAATCGATGAAACCGGTAGCGTGATCATCCTTAATTAAATACTAGTGGAACAACGTACAAGTAATTTTAATATGTTTCTATTATTGTATCAAAGTTCTCTACTACTCATACGTCCGTAGTATTCTTGAGTACTGCAGTTGTATTTGGAACCCCTTACATGAATGTTACAAGAGCGGCATCGAACGCATTCAAAAAAGATTTTTAAATATTTGAATTTCCATTCTAACTACTTGGCCATTGACTACAATGACTCTTGTATGCACCATCAATTTATGACTTTGGAAGATAGGCGCACGCTATTTGACATGATGCTTGTACACAATGTATGTAATAATAACCTTGACTGTTCTGAATTAACAACCTTAAGAGGATATGTCGCACTTGCAAAGGTCACTGTTACTCCATGCGGAACGCCCCGCAGTGCGAGACGGAATCCGGAAAAAATAGCAAAATGTCGGTTTTAAATTAATATAAAATGAACTAAAATAGCTATAAAAATTACCAACTGAGAAAATTTAGATATCGTTAAAATCTATCCAAAAAATATCTTTTAAGTCTGTATGTCATTCCTGTTTGTCATACTATGAAAAAAAGTGTAGAAAAAGACCTCATTTCAATAATTATTTCTATCGAGCGAAAGTTACGCAATCGCGTTTCTGTACTGAACAAAACTGGAAAAAGGTTCCGGAATTTATATAACTTCAAAAAGTGCCATTTTTATCGAAATAGCCCCTTAATGATGCAAGTCCGAGTACCATCTAAACGGACTAGACATACTTCATTATTTCATGTGCCTGTCGCCCACACAATATTGCAAAAAAACTCCATTATTTTTAGGGCTCAGAGGCTTTACAATGCCTCCTTCCCATCTATTGATCTATTTCATGGATCGGAGGCTGGTTTTAAAAAGGAAGTTATTAGCAAACTATCGTACTTAATAAGTATACTTAATAAGTATCTTATTCTTTATTGTACACAAAAAAAGTAGATTACAAACATTGAATACATCTCGCCGCTATACTCAAATTAATGTATTCAATGTTTGTAATCTACTTTTTTTGTGTACAATAAGGAATAAGAATATGTATGTACTTATTAAGTACGATAGTTTGCTTATAACTTCCTTTTTAAAACCAGCCTCCGATCCATGAAATACCTAGTCGGTGCTTAAATTCTGTCACAAACAAAATTGGCTATAAAATGAAAACTAGTCATGGTATTCAAAAAAATTTTTTTTTTAAAAAAAGGTAATTTAATTAGCTTACATTAAACACAAAATTTATTCAAAATGATTGCCACCATTTTTCACACTAGCGTTCAATCATCGCGGCCAATCATCAATAGCAGCACGGACCATATTCATGTCGATATCGGCCACTGCTTTAATCAATGATGACTTTAGGCTGCTCAAATTTTTGTGAGGTTTAGAACAGACCTTCTCCTCCAATTCCTGCTAAATTTTGTAATCCAGTGGATTGAGGTCAGGGCTAGATGAGGGCCAATCTTGATGCCTTATTAGCTCAATATTCTGGCGCTCGAACCACTCCTGAGTTGTTTTGGCCTTATGAGCAGGTGCGGAGTCCTGTTGAAATACAAATGGCCGTCCTCCAAAGAGTGTCTGGGGCAGATCTTTTACTATGCGATCTAAAACCGTGTCTTGGTACACTTTTGCACTGGTTTTGACACCTTTTTCACAAAAATGCACTTCAGTAGAGCCATAGTAGGACACTCCCAACCAAATCATGACTGATGATGGATGCTGGCCGCGCTGCACTCTAGGAATGGCATTTCCAGCGGCCGCAGAGCTGGTAGCGTACACCCTGACATTTTGTTTGTTGTACTTCTCTTCGATATTAAAAATTTTCTCGTCTGTAAACAGGATATCGCAGTGTCTGTTTCTTGCGTACCGCTTTAGCAAAACTTTGCATTTTTTGGCTCTCATAGCTATCAGACGCGCGTCCAGAAGATGTCCACTCTTTTTTCGGTAAGCTCGTAGTCCCAGGTCTTCATTGAGTACTTTTTTTACGGTACATCTGGTTAATCCCATCTCCAAAGCCATCAGTTTCTGCTTGCGGACGGGATTTCTTGCAATACGCGCCTTGATTGCTTTGATGACCCCTGGAGTCCTAACGGAACGAGGTCTGCCAGTTCTTTTCTCGTCATCGACACTAGAGGTTTCATTGTACCTTTTGATGGTACGGTACACGAACCTCTTCGTGATTTTTAATTTTTTAAGCAAGTTGAATATCGTCTTCGGTGGATGGCCGCAACGATGCAATGCAATTACTACTACTCGGTCCTCTTTGCGAGTCCACTCCATCGTAAAAAATGAATGAATGTAATTGTGATTTGGCAGATTATTAATCAAAAATATTTGAAAATCTAACACCATTTCATTGTTTTCCAGGTGTTCTATTTAAAAAAAAAAATGGCCAGTGACAGTATTTAAGAACCGACTAGGTATATGCCACTAAAATATATCTAAGTAACCCTAAAATTCTACATACATACTAATATAACTAACTTTAATATAAACTGACTATATATAAACATGACTATATACATATAAAATGGAAATATAAGTATAATGAACATAACAATACATAATAATTGATAATACAGCAATAAATAATTAAACATATTTAGGATAGCTTAATGTTTTGCTGAATAGTATTCCTTTAGTTTCTTTTTAAAAGAGGAGATAGTGCGACATTCTCGGATTGTGTGCGGAAGAGAATTCCACAGCCTGATGGCTCTAACATACATATGTAAGTGCCAGTTAGTTTTTTGTGACATATTCATACATAACATGTTAAATATTTTATAATTATCAATATCCTCTCTCCTAGTTTCCTATCCCTATACCATTATATCCTACAACATACCTTAACTCAAACACACACACACACACACCCTCACACACACACACACACACCCTCACACACACACACACACACACACCCTTACACATACACTTACATTCACACTGACACCCTACTCTACTAAAGTCTTTATTGTGCTTTATTGAACATGGTTTTGTTTTAAATTAATTAATTAATTTTACTAAAGTATGTACTTTTCTTGGTTTTGAAGTATTCAAGTGTATTATTATATAAATTGTAAAACCGTAATTGGCATAAGTTACTAATGTTATAAGTTACAATAATGTATAATTAAGGCTGTGGTTTTTGTAATAAACATAAATAAAATTAATAAATAAATAGATTGTGTTCTGTATGTGTTTGTAATGTATGTTTTTTATAATTTTTACGTGATTGTCTGGTTTTACATATATGGTCAAGTGCGAGTGGGACTCGTGCTCTGCGGGTTCCATCCATCAGCTTGGTTCGTTCATCGCCGGACATAGGCCTTCTTGGAAGAAATGCTCATACCTACAAACGATGGACAGGCGGGTTGCTGAGCGCCGTTCCGAAATCCTCGCACCAGTGACGCCGCTGCTCGTCACGAGTCTGTATTATATAAGGCCGGGCAATTGGGGATGGATATACCGCCATCAATTGTTCCTAGGCAATGGTGGGCCACTTGGTTGTGCCTGTTTCAGAGTTGTCCTCTTACTCTCCCCGAATTACTTCGGGGAGTTTGCGAGTAAGATGGTGGTACCTCCACAGTCGATCCCGGTACCAGCTCTACCACCATAAGATTCCACACCATTCTAATAGGTTAAAGTAGATTTTGATAAAAAATTACATACTTATGAATGAAACAAAACTGCAGAATTAAGTTGGTCACAAAGAATTTGAAATTAGCTGTTCAGCGTAATTTTCAGTATTTTTCTCACTAACCCTTATTGAAGGTGTTCTGTGGGAGCACTCTAGGCTGCACGGCAGATATTCTTTGCCTAGCCCAAAGCAAAAGAAGAAATATTAGTCGTTGATTGGTCTTGACGTCGTCGTTACTTGTTTAAATAAATAATAAAAAAATATTAAAAAACACGACTGCCGGAATAGAGATTTAATTCGGACTTCAGTGCAGTCGGAGGACTGATATTAAAGTTAGTTATATTAGTATGTATGTAGAATTTTAGGGTTACTTAGATATATTTTAGTGGCATATACCTAGTCGGTTCTTAAATACTGTCACTGGCCATTTTTTTAAAAATAGAACACTTAGAAAAATAATGAAATGGTGTTAGATTTTCAAATATTTTTGATTAATAATCTGCCAAATCACAATTACATTCATTCATTTTTTACGATGGAGTGGACTCGCAAAGCGGACCGAGTAGCAGTAATTGCATTGCATCGTTGCGGCCATCCACCGAAGACGATATTCAACTTGCTTCAAAAATTAAAAATCACGAAGAGGTTCGTGTACCGTACTATCAAAAGGTACAATGAAACCTCTAGTGTCGATGACGAGAAAAGAACTGGCAGACCTCGTTCCGTTAGGACTCCAGGGGTCATCAAAGCAATCAAGGCGCGTATTGCAAGAAATCCCGTCCGCAAGCAGAAACTGATGGCTTTGGAGACGGGATTAACCAGATGTACCGTAAAAAAAGTACTCGATGAAGACCTGGGACAACGAGCTTACCGAAAAAAGAGTGGACATCTTCTGGACGCGCGTCTGATAGCTATGAGAGCCAAAAAATGCAAAGTTTTGCTAAAGCGGTACGCAAGAAACAGACACTGCGATATCCTGTTTACAGACGAGAAAATTTTTAATATCGAAGAGAAGTACAACAAACAAAATGACAGGTTGTACGCTACCAGCTCTGTGGCCGCTGGAAATGCCATTCCTAGAGTGCACATCATCCATCATCCATCATCAGTCATGATTTGGTTGGGAGTGTCCTACTATGGCCCTACTGAAGTGCATTTTTGTGAAAAAGGTGTCAAAACCAGTGCAAAAGTGTACCAAGACACGGTTTTAGATCGCATAGTAAAAGATCTGCCCCAGACACTCTTTGGAGGACGGCCATTTGTGTTTCAACAGGACTCCGCACCTGCTTATAAGGCCAAAACAACACAGGAGTGGTTCGAGCGCAAGAATATCGAGCTAATAAGGCATCAAGATTGGCCCTCACCTAGCCCTGACCTCAATCCACTGGATTACAAAATTTGGCAGGAATTGGAAGAGAAGGTCTGTTCTAAACCTCACAAAATTTTGAGCAGCCTAAAGTCATCATTGATTAAAGCAGTGGCCGATATCGACATGAATATGGTCCGTGCTGCTATTGATGATTGGCCGCAAAGATTGAAGGCTTTTGTGAAAAATGGTGGCAATCATTTTGAATAAATTTTGTGTTTATTGTAAGCTAATTAAATTACCTTTTTAAAAAAAAACTTTTTTGTATACTATGACTAGTTCTCATTTTATAGCCAATTTTGTTTGTGACAGAATTTAAGCACCGACTAGGTATTTTATTTTTATAATATGGAGAACATACAGCTTTTATATTTAATACAATATGGAGATATGAACACAAATAAGCTTAAATAGTCTCACAGGTAGCACTAAAGTAGATTACATTGATCTTAGGAGAACAGATATTTAGATAATATAGGTTACATTTATTGCTCTAAATTATTACAGTCTTTTTTATGGATTTTATCTGTAACTTAAAAGTTAACTTGGTTGACTGACGTGTTGACAAAAATCATCAACAAAATGTTTTACATTTACCTTAAATTGGATACGTGTTCTTTTGTATGTCCCCCGACAGCACTGAAATCCGAATTAAATCTCTATTCCGGCAGTCTTGCTTTTAATATTTTTTATTATTTATTTAATACTTTTTTGTATATATTTATAGCCCATTCTACCCAGGATGCTATAAGGATTCTAACGATACCACACACTTCGAAATCGGTTCAGGCATTAAGAAGTTATGGTGGAATTAAGAAAAATACCCACATAAGCCCTGAAAAAAATACACTCCTATTTTGGAGTCAGTCGTGTAAAAACAAAACGTTTTTAAATATCGCAAGTTTTTTAAAATGATTTACGCGCGTACTCCTCAAACCTAAGCTTCATCCAATATCGTACCTATATTTTCGTGGAACATTTGGACCGAAATAACCGCAAATTTCTGCGCCCACGCAGGTGGAACTTGATAACGTCACGGCGTCCTTTGTTTACACCGCAAGTTACATATAGACTATACCAAAAGTATACCACATGTTTTGCTCTTAAATAATTCAGAGTGTAAGGATTTGCTGAAAGAAATTTCTTAGAGAAAATCTGTACTGCCTACCCCTCTGGAGGGCAAGCGTGAGTATATGTATATTAGGGTGTCCCATAATTTTCGAAGTATTTAGGTTTCAAACGCATACTCTTTATTTTTATTTCATTGGTCCTAAAACACTTGTAGGCATCGCTCTTATGGATCGTGTACCGAAAGTCGAAATTCGACAACGAACTCAAGTCGAAGATGTTGGTAAATTTTGCCTCTTTTCAAATTAATTTTAAGACAATAAATAGCAAAGATAAAATATTGTAAAAAATATATGTTATATTTCACTCTTTTATATTGATATTTCGGTCGTTCGATACACGATTACTTACATTTTCCTCGATCCATTTAAATCGCAAAGATAGGTCTGAACTATGATCTAAATATCATTTCATTTGAGCTATGTTAAGTTTTAAACAGTAAAACTTATATTTAAATAAACGTCTTAAAAAATTTAATATAAAACCCATCCCTCTAATTCCAAAATAATAAATAAAAACACTTCGAAACTGCGAATTTTCTAAGCGGCGCGCTTCCGCTGAGCAGGATGACCATGTGTAAAACGAAAGCGTTGGAGCAGGGCAGATTTCGCTGGATACCCTGGCCTTAAGTGGAGATGGGCAGGACATCTGGCTAGACAGGAAGGTGGACGGTGGACTGGAGCAGTAACAGAGTGGCGGCCGAGGCCAGAAAAGCGTTCAGTGGGTAGACCGATGGCCCGATGGCGAGACGATGGTAATGGATGAGACTGGCGAGAGACCGACGGAAATGGCGTGGAGAAGAAGAGGCCTATGCCCAACAGTGGGTGGATGCCGGCTGGTTGATGATTTGGCTTTCAATGACCCGTGCCAACTTGCGCGGAAACTTGTGGGGAATTTAGCATTCTAATTTATATTATGAAATTCGCGGTTTTTTAAATAATAAATACTTCGAAAAATTTGGGACAACCTAATATTATAAAGAGGTGTTTGTGAGTTTGGATTTTAATGGAAAATAAGAAACCTTACATTATCCTTAATTCCTACATGCTATAGTTTGTTTTTAGGGACGGACAGTTCCCTAGGGATATAGTAATAAATGCGGGACCGATTTAAAAAAATGTCACTGTTATGATGTCACACTTGGACAAAGGCTATAGTTTGTTACCTGGCTGGGTGCCGGCAGTTCCCTAGGAAGATAGCTATTAATTAAATTCGTACTGGTAATCTCTGGAACTGCTGAACCGATTTTGACACAAGGTAAACAAAATATTATTCTATTTAGTCCGTCATTTGGATTATCAAAAAATATTGGACACGTGTTTTTTCTTTTGTCAATCAAACAAAAAATAACAGAGATAAAGCGCGTCAAAGTTAAATGACGTCACTTAAAAATATATGTTATTATTTAAAGTATAAGAAACAATCTCATTGCAGGAAATTATTCTCGCCTATAAGAAACACCTTGAAAATATTTCCCAAAGTCAAGCTGTTTTTGGAATAAAATTGGCTATTTCTTGGAAACCGCTGATGTTATTTGTATGGAAAAAAAGTATAGCTTATAAAACTCATTGCAGGAAATTAAAAAATGTTGATTTACAGCAGAGTTAATAAATAAAAACTAGATATTTTGAGAGCGCGTGTCGTCAACGTTGCCGTAAACGGCAAGTTTCGGAGCAGTCGATTACAAAATCAAATGCAAGGTTTTAACGTTCATTTTGACTTTATTTAAAATATCTCAAGGTCATTGGAGGTTACCGGGGCCTTAAATCTGTACTAATAATAAAGTAGTAACATAGATTTTTCAATACACCTGCTCAAAATATGATAGATTACGTGCCTGTCTAGCGTGCGTAAAATGTCATATTTCGCACTCGTTCTTTTTGTTTTTACTACTGACGCCATCTAGGGGAAACCGGCCATATCATTTAGTAAGCATGTAAACCTTTGTTTTACCAGATAGAAAAGATCTAAAAACTGTTTAAGATGAGTATTTTTAAACTTTTATATTTTATTATTAAATATACTCTGTATATTAAATTGTAAAAGATGTTTTAAAAGTTGAAAACGATTTTAGACGTCATAATTTTATATTCTATTTTATTAACATAAATTGTTAAAGTAAATAAAATAAAACATTTATAAATGATTTAGAATTCGAAATATATTTCAGCCCACTTTATAATTGTCATTCATTCGACTGATGCCGGCCCCAAAGTGGGCCGAAATATATTTCGAATTCTAAATCTTTCATGAATGTTTTATTTTATTTACTTTAATATTTTATATTAATGAAAAGCTCACTGCAGCGATATATGTATATTTCATATTTTATTTTAACTATCTTAGAAATTATTATCAAAAAGATTTTAGAAAGAGACATTGGTCTTTGTAGTACAGATTGGCGCCAACCAGACTGCATTTTCTTCTGTCGACTTGTATGTATCTGTTTTGATTTGCAACAAAATTGCTTTTATTTTATTATTTCATGTAATTTTTCGCAGGTGTATTAAAAACGTCGTTTGATACACGTGTGAAAGTGTTGATATTTCTCGTTCCGACTGTTTTTCGTCTTGTCTGATCGTGACTCTAAATATCAACCTTTTCGCACTTGCATCAAAATGTTCTAATTTTTTTCGGAAAAACCTTCATTGCAACGTTATACTAAAAACAGGTACCTACAGAAAAAACTAAACTATATTTATAAATAAAACTACCATGCTACTAAATGGAGAAAAAGAATACCTACCTTAAACTAAGTAAAAAAAAAAACCGGTCAAGTCAAGAATCAGACTCGCATAGCTAGGGTTCCGTAATTCGACAGTATTGGGAACATCGACCAGTCAAGAAGA
The DNA here is from genome assembly GCA_910592155.1 of Ypsolopha scabrella. Lineage (NCBI taxonomy): Eukaryota > Metazoa > Arthropoda > Insecta > Lepidoptera > Ypsolophidae > Ypsolopha > Ypsolopha scabrella. The sequence continues at coordinate 1,858,405 of OU342989.1, read as the reverse complement.
AGGTATTTAAAATCTTGCCCATAACTGTTTATGATAACTAAAAAAAGAATCGATTATACCACAAAACAGAGATTCAAATATTTTCATACCGTACTGGAAATAAAACTCGTGGATGTAAAATTCAATTTTGTTTGTGAATTTCTCACCCGCTATATTTTTCCTGTAATCTTTACGTAATCCCAAATTACTATGATTTTTTTCATATTTTTCGGTTCATTAGTTTCTGAAATAAGGGGGGGGGACATGAACTTTTTTGTGCTTTTTCAAAGATTTCTCGAAATCGGTGCCAGTAAATATAGTAAAAGTATATATATTTTATAATCAACTCTTTAATATCTAGAATTTGATACCCATATTGTATTTTTATATAATATTTTTTTATTTATTTTCTATTTTATTATATTTCTCATTTGTCATAAACTTTTTTTAATCGCCATAGTTTTCCTGTAATTAGCCAGTTATAGTCTATTTATAATCGTCATTTTCTTCATTTTTTTTCGGTCCAGTTGTTCGGAGGGGTTGGCATGAATTTTTTGTGGTTTTTAAAGATTTCTGGAAATCGGTGCCAGTAAATATATTAAAAGTATACCTAGTCGGTGCTTAAATTCTGTCACAAACAAAATTGGCTATAAAATGAAAACTAGTCATGATATTCAAAAAAAGTTTTTTTTTAAGAAAAGGTAATTTAATTATCTTACATTAAACACAACATTTAGTCAAAATGATTGCCACCATTTTTCACACAAGCCTTCAATCTTCGCGGCCAATCATCAATAGCAGCACGGACCATTTTCATGTCGATATCGGCCACTGCTTTAATCAATGATGACTTTAGGCTGCTCAAATTTTTGTGAGGTTTAGAACAGACCTTCTCCTCCAATTCCTGCCAAATTTTGTAATCCAGTGGATTGAGGTCAGGGCTAGATGAGGGCCAATCTTGATGCCTTATTAGCTCGATATTCCGGCGCTCGAACGTTGTTTTGGCCTTATGAGCAGGTGCGGAGTCCTGTTGAAACACAAATGGCCGTCCTCCAAAGAGTGTCTGGGGCAGATCTTTTACTATGCGATCTAAAACCGTGTCTTGGTACACTTTTGCACTGGTTTTGACACCTTTTTCACAAAAATGCACGTTACCGCTGTGCACCGCCTTTGAGGCGGGGGGGGGGGGGGGGGGAAGAAAGAGTAGCATGAGTTCACATCATTCAAGTTACTAAGTACGATAAATTTAAATTATACCTTTTTATATTTGATTTCGATGCTGATTTGATCGTATCATATTTCCTAATAAATGTATAAAGTTTATATCCTTAAAAATATTGTAATCCAATCTCGTAAAATCCGACAATATCGATCTCAGGTGAACTCATGCTAGTTCCTTTCCTCCCCCCGCCTCGCCGCGCATACCTCAGAGAGTGCACAGCAGTTATGGCCAAGCTATAGCGTACACCCTGTCATTTTGTTTGTTGTACTTCTCTTCGATATTATAGATTTTCTCGTCTGTAAACAGGATATCGCGGTGTCTGTTTCTTGCATACCGCTTTAGCAAAACTTTGCATTTTTTGGCTCTCATAGCTATCAGACGCGCGTTCAGAAGATGTCCACTCTTTTTTCGGTAAGCTCGTAGTCCCAGGTCTTCATTGAGTACTTTTTTTACGGTACTTCTGGTTAATCCCATCTCCAAAGCCATCAGTTTCTGCTTGCGGACGGGATTTCTTGCAATACGCGCCTTGATTGCTTTGATGACCCCTGGAGTCCTAACGGAACGAGGTCTGCCAGTTCTTTTCTCGTCATCGATACTAGAGGTTTCATTGTACCTCTTGATGGTACGGTACACGAACCTCTTCGTGATTTTTAATTTTTGAAGCAAGTTGAATATCGTCTTCGGTGGATGGCCGCAACGATGCAATGCAATTACTGCTACTCGATCCTCTTTGCGAGTCCACTCCATCGTAAAAAATGAATGAATGTAATTGTGATTTGGCAGATTATTAATCAAAAAATATTCGAAAGTCGAACACCATTCCATTTTTTTTCTAGGTGTTATATTTTTAAAATAAATGGCCAGTGACAGTATTTAAGAACCGACTAGGTATATATTTTTAATGAGCTCTTTAATATCAACAATTTGATATCCATATTGTATTTTTAAGATATATTTTTTTCAATGCAAAGATAACAGACACATCTTCTTACTGCTTTATTATTATTAGTATAGAAATATATAGATTTCCGGGAGATGATATTTGCCAATAATTCAAATTTTTATTTTCAACCTCTAAAAAGCCTATTTCCATGCTTGAATTCCATAAATCTTTCCATTTCCATAAGCAAACTAAAACGTTTCCTTGCCGGCCGATACTCAAAGGAAAATCACTTCTATTTCCAGCGTCATATGGACCAGGGCTACTCGTATGGCTGGGAGGCAGGCTACGCTCGCAATCGCTCCGCCACCGCTGACGACGACGATGACGAACACAGCGACGATGGCCCGCTGCTGGCTTACAAGTGAGTCTGAGCTTTGTCTCTATAGACATAAGGTCTGTACTCGTATATGTAAAGCAAGCAACAAAACAAAACCAGTCAAAATCATAATTTTAGCCCATCCATCCATCCATCAGCCTGTTTCGTCCACTGCTTCACATAAGCCTTTCAAAGATTTCGCCACTCTTGGCGGTCCTGGAAGAAATGCCCATACTTACACAGCCTAGGCAGGCGGGTTGGTGAGCGCGGTGCGGAAACCCTCGCTCCAGTGCCGCCGCTGTCCGTCACCAGTCTGTTTTATATAAGGCCCGGCAATTTTTTTTTTTTTTTCTTACATCTATCATTACAGGTTCTTAACCTAATGCGACAGTGTATTTCCATAACAAAGGATACCAAGTGTAACCTTTGTGAATTCGCTTAGCGTACAAGAAAACAAATCGATTTCCTCCGCGACCATGTTGAGAGTGTGCAGTGCACGCGTTAAGGGCGTCTTGCTCAGTAGGTTGGTGCGAGCTTTCGGCACCACCAGCAACCGCGGCCGCCGCCGCCGACCCACGAACCCGTCAGGCACGCACAGATCTACTCTTCTAAGCAACTCCGGATTATGTGTCTTCCCGTTAATCAATTTAAACAAATAGCTTACTAATGCTAATATCTTACGAACTCGTAGCTCAACTTATCCCACCATACCTAGTATAAATAGAGTCGGGTACATGAGTGGGTAAAATGGATATACCCCATAATGTCTAAAGTATAAATATCTAATAAATTTGTTTTGTATTTTCTCCATCATGAGACTATATTTAATCTCATGGGGAGCCCAGATGACTGCGTTGCTTTCTAGCTGACTCCTAACCAATGCATTGTATAAAGCAATTATGGCCCTAATATTCGTAAAACCATGCACTCTGCGTAATATAAACCCTAAATTTCTAAAAGCTTTTTTACAGATTTTAATAATATGCTCCCTAAAGGATAAATTTGTAGTAAATCTCACCCCAAGATCTCGCACTTCAGTTACTCTTTTGACAGGTTCTGTGTCAACTTTGTACTCGTGATGGTAAGGAGCATGCGACTTTGAGAATGAGATAGTCAAGCATTTAGACGTGTTAAACTGCAGTTTGTTAGCTTTACTCCACGCCACCACTGCATCGATATCCTCCTGTAATCCTACACCTTCTGAGGAGTTCTTAACATTTAATGATAATTTGAGGTCATCAGCAAACAATAAACATCTCGCGTTTTTTACCACATTGGGCAGATCGTTTATCATAATCAAAAATTCTAGCGGCCCCAAATTACTGCCTTGACTGACCCCAGATCGCGTGTAATAAAGATCAGATCTATGACATTCGTATTCTACATACTGCTGTCTGTCCGCCATGTAGCTGGAGAAAAATTTCAGCAGCTGGTGGGCACAACCGACCCCCGCCAACTTATGTAGCAAGATATCATTATCGACTAAATCGAATGCTTTTTTAAAGTCAAAGTATACGGTGTCGATTTGCCCACCAGAATCCACTGTTGGCACCACTTGCGCCATTAGGTTCAGGAGATTAGTTGCTGTGTTGTGTTCTGGTCTAAAACCGTGCTGTGCATCTGATAATTGAGCACTGACCTGGGTTAGTACGGATTTTTGAATCGCCGATTCGAACACTTTTGCTGGCGTAGAGAGAACCGCAACTGGTCTGTGATCCCTCACGTCTGAACTGGAGGCTCCTTTAGAAACAGGTATTACGCGAGTCACCTTCCATCGACTTGGAAAGAGCATTTTCTGCAAACAGTTGTTGTACAAGTGAAGTAAAGGTTCCGCAAGAACAGCACGACAATCCCTAAAGAAGTAAGCTGGCACCCCATCTGGGCCTGCTGACCGCTTTGGCTTCAACCGTTTAAGCGACTGCCTCACCTCTAACAACTGTAGTTTTTCAAGATGAATGTGGGCTGCAGCATTCTGTCCACCTACGTCTTTCACTGCTTTCTCCACATCAAGTCTAGGACATTCCGGGTTGTAGACTGAGTAAAAGTATTCAGCAAACTTTTCAGCACTTTCTTCAGCTGTAAGAACAGTATCATTGAGAATAATGTTTTTCCCATTGCGATCTCCTTTTTTAGATTGCACATACTTCCAAAACGACTTCGGGTCCTCGACTAAATGACTCTGAACGCGGTCACAGTAACACTCTTGTGCCAATTTTATCAAGATCTTAACATGAGCCCTGCATCGCGAAAATGCTTCATAATCACATTTACTCCTACTTGCCTTAAATTTCTTATGAAGCTGAGCCTTAAGCTTAATGTCGCGAATAATTTCAGATGTGTACCACTCGGGATAATTGTATCTAGAGTCTACACCCTTTCGCATTTTTCTCGGAACACAGTCATCGATAATTTTATTTAAAATATTATAGAAACTGTCTAATGACTTATCTACCTCTTCTACTTCATACAATGGACTCCAGTCTGCAGAAGCTATAGATGCGTATAGCCGGGGAAAATCGGCTTTATTAAAATTCCAACTCGATTCCAGTAAATTTTTCGAATTTACGGAACTCTGATAATCTGTGCCTGGGTGACGTTGTTGCGCGGCAGCGGCGGCGGGGGCAGCGCAGGCGCGGGCGGCAACGCGCACCGGCATTCGGATTTCTAGTGGCGGGTGATGAGAATCCACCGGGACGAGTGACTCACCCGCTGCGCACACTACCACCTCCTTATCCTTCGATGCAAGCACCAAATCTAACTGCCTGTTATTACAGTTCGAAACGTTATTGTTCTGAGCTAATACACAAAAACTTTTAAAATATTCAAAATAATTGCTAACATTGTTGGAACAAGAATACAAATTGAAATCACCTACTATTAATACGTCACTATACTTCAAAGATATCTGTTCTAATATTTTGAACAAAATTAAGTAATCGCATTCGTTACTATTTGGAGGTATATATAAAACACAAACTATAAATAGAAATCGATGTTTTAAATGAACAGTAGCGCAAACCAATTCAAAAACACAATCGTCAATGTTTACGTTATCTGGAATCGCAACTCGCCGCAGCTCAAGCCGCGGTGTGGCCACGAGAAACGCTCCGCCTTGCTTGCGTCCATCAGCGCGATCACACCTGATGATTTTGTATCCCGGGGGAATTATTTCTGCATCATTTACAGAATTGTTGCACCCCGTCTCCGTAATGGCAAATAAATCCGCACATGAAGATGCAATCCCTGAACAAAATAAATCTAATTTTGTCCGTAGTCCTCTTACATTTTGGTAATACAATTCCAGGGTCCTATTCTTAGGTTTGTTTTTGATTTGTTTGGCGAAACCATATCCATTCGCAGAATTCTATGTTAATTGACCAGTTTTCTGGCTTACATAAAGTCTCATATTGACTTTCTGGAACGCCAATAATAAAGGAAGCATAATCCCGCTCCGTCTTGTGTTTAATTTTGTCTACTTTAATCGGTATTTCTGTTCCCAATATTTTTTTTACGTAGTTTTCCATACTTTCAAGAGTAGTGTCTTTTTGTAGACGCCAAAGGTGTAAAAATTTGTTCCTTTCTGCTCCCCGAATTTCTGTCTGAGTAGTACTTCCACCTTTCTTAACATCCTTATTTTGAAATCTACTTCTTTTTCTGTTAATCGTAGTCCAGTTCTCAGATTTTCCCGAATCATTGCCAATAATAATTTCCTTATTATTTTCAGAAAACTCGACTTCACTTTGTATTTTCGTTGTGTGTTCAACAGTTGGCAAAATCGCTGGTTTTATGGCCCCAGCTTGAGAGTTCGTTTTTTGTCTCGCCGTTTTTTGAACTACCTTCGAAAATGTCATTTTTGGTTCTTCGCTTTCTTGGCATAACTCAATAATTGTCTTCTCGGATTTCTTGTCTACCCTCAAAGTATTTTCTAAATGCTCGTTCTTTTCACTTAGAATTTTCATTTGTTTCTCCAACTCTTCTACTTTACTGGCCTTTTCTTTATATATGGATAGAATACTTTTGATTTCTTTTAATTCACACTGTGTTTGAACAAATTTTTCTAGAAGCTGTGCATATCCCTTGCTTTGCTCCAGTGATTGGCGTTTCATTTCCAGTCGAAATTCGCGAATCTCATCCACTAGCATCTTGTTTTCACAGTCAATTATTGATACCTCATTCTGATTACCACCACCTCTCATTGTATTGACATAGGTTCCAGGTGTAAACGTTTTGTTCATTAAAGGGCATCCACGAATCGGTGTATTAGAATTATCTTGTTTACGAATACAGCTTACACATTCTGGACATATCCAATTATTCTTATACTCCTGCGTAAATGCTTCAAACTTTTCCACCGTTAAACCTAGGCACTTCAAATGAAACACCTTTTGACAATTGTCTTTCGAGCACTCCATGAATAAAATGTCATAAATCTCGGCATTGCAAGCGCCGCACTTAGTTCCCATTTGTAATAAACTTTTTAATCTTACTTTTTAATATTATCACACACCCGAATATATAACCGAAAACACGTCCGCTCGTTAGCTCGCGCGCTAATTTGGGATGGATATACCGTCATCCATCGGTCCCAGGCAATGGTGGGCCACCTGGTTGTGCCTGTTTGAGAGCTGTCCTCTTACTCTCCCCTGAATAACTTCGGGGTAATTGCGAGTAAGATGGTGGTACCTCCACAGTCGAGCCCGGCACCAGCTCCACCACCTGTACTTAAGCCAATCACGGTATATTTTAAGGCGGAAACGATATATGTTGAGCTATAAAATAAGGCCCATTATTTATACTGTAAGGTGTGACTCCTTGATAGAACTTCATTCTGACACTGATAAAAGTCTTGCGTAAGTTCCATTATATTTATTAATTAAATTGCGATTAGTTTCGTCTATATGACACCGTCGGGCTTATCTAATGACAAAGGTAAACAAACAGCCAAAATTGACGTCTCGGTAGACGTAAGGTCAATTTTGGCCGTTCGTGTTACTAAGGCCCATGATCTGAATAATTAGAAGTTTTCACCAAAACTGTTTGTTGTACTCGATGTTTGGATTCCGTTACTGTAAATTACTGATTTGTCAAAAGTTATTTTTTTTTATCAAACGGAATTTATTTTTAATATGCGTTCAACGTATCTTTTTAGGGTTTCAAATGGGACCCTATTACTAAGCCTTCGCTGTCTGTCTGCCTGTCACAGGGGTCTGCATTTTCAGCCGTAATAGGTAGACAATTGAAATTTTCACACAATACGTGTGACTATGGCTTTTATTACGACAAATAATAAAATGAAATGAAAAAATTGAATCATGAAAATACAATATATCTCACAAGTTATATTATTAAATTAGATTATTTAGTGCGATTGCCAAGTCAATATATTTATTTAAATTTCAATTCAGTTTATTGCAATAAATCACATGTCATAGTAGGTCTTTACAATAAATGTCATGTATAAACAATGTGACTTTACCCATAATAAGGTGTAGCAATTTTATTTGAGTAACATACAACAAAAATAAAGTAGAAAAAAAATCACATGTTCATATTTACAAAGAAATTATACAATCTAAAAATGTCAAGTAGGTGTATTTATTTAAATGTCAGTTTAAGTTTTCGTCGAGAGATAACAATAAGGCATGAGAAATGTCAACAAAAATAAGTAACTAAAAACATTCATATAATTCTGACGGTAATTTATCTTTGCAGTCATTAATAAATTTATACAATTCTTTCAAATTATATTTTTTTTTATTAGGTTAGCTAATTATGTAGTAACTTAAGACAGACTTGGATTTACAGGGATCTCACAACTTTTTACGGTAGAAGAACTAAGTTGCGAGACTTGTTTTTTTTTACAACTTTTGTTTTTGATGGCATCTCATTTTTGTAGATAGTCCTACTTTTTTCCTTTCCGGTAGGTACCAGAAGGTTCTACTTACAACTAAAAATGTAACTTTGTAATCCTATATATTTATATGGGATTACAAAGTTATTTATGCAGTTGGTGTATCTAGAGCACTGGACCGAAATCGCAAAATATTTTAGCTTTTCATTGATTCATACACTAAACACTAATTGCACTCCAAATTTGAAGCTTCTATGTCTGCTAGAAGTGCCTTAGAGTTTTGATGATCGGTCAGCGAGTGAGTGAGTGACAAAATTGAGAAACTGCGCCTAGTTATAATTCTTAAACAACTGGTTCAAATTGAATGAAATTTGAAATATACCGTGTTTATACAATGCCTGCTTGGTTACTGAAAATTCAGGCTTCTAGTTTTATCCACAACGAAGTAATAGGGGCTCGAAAATGGCCTGAACTGCTTCTAGAAAAGGATGGTACGGCCGTGCCGCTTTTTAGCTTGACTTGGCGGGGGCACTGCCGTGCCCCAGATATTGTTGATTTGCATGTTCTTATGGGTCCGAATCGCATTTGGCCTGAATGTTTTAAGTGTCCAGTATAGGAGGAGTAGACCTTCAAAGACTGGTGTTATATTACAGTTTTAGTATACGTCAGTGGCATATAACACGATTCCCATCGGCTTGTTTAGGAAATGGCATCCATACTACATTTCTTTATTCCGTGCTGTTCGCTTTGTCTAACATTTGCATAAATCTCAATTCGACAAATACACTTACTTGGCCGACAGGGAGTTGCAAAGTACAAAAAAAGAAATGTTTTCCTTGGTTGCTTTTCTGAGTAAAGCGATATTTTGTCCGGCTTCCCTTCTTAAAATGTTTACCCTTCGCCAGTGGTGTATATATATTCACATTAAGTAACGTGAGCTTTATATCTTCCAGATACGACAAGTACCGACAGTACGCCCCGTACGCGGCGGACGGCAAGCCGACGGAGCGGCGCCGCTCGCCGCTGGGCGTCGTCGTGCGCTTCACACTGTTCTGTACGGCGATGATACTGTTCTGTGTCCTCATGTACATACCCATGTATAATAGAGTTATTCATCATGTACCTAAAGGTCAGTGAAATTAAATGAGTTACGTGTTACCTAAATTAGGACTCGCCTAAATGTGGTGTTACCAAAAACACTAAAATCGAAAAAGAAAAATGTTCTTAATCCCGCAATCATATATTACATTCCCTAGGTAAAATGCCCTATTTTCAGCTTGGCGGTTGTTTTATATACACCTTTATAGCCTGTATGTTGACCAGGGTCGCTACGATGATAATTAATCATCCAAATCCGTTGAGTGGTTCTTGACTTAAAATGGAACATATAGACAGACAGTTTTTTTTGTTGTTTTGGCTTCGTTACCCCTTTCCAAATAAAATATTGCAAAAGTATTCAATGTGCAGACACGATCTTTTTGGGGTTCCGTAGTCCGACAAGGAACCCTTATAGTTTCGCCATATCCGTCTGTCCGCGGCTTAGCGCAGAGACTATTAGTACTGGAAAGCTGTAATTTGGCATGGATATAAATATTATATTTCATTCATTCATTCATTAATCACGCCGACAAAACGGTAAAATAAAATCTTGAAATAATTTTTTTTTAAGGGTATCTCTCGTACACGTAAACTGGGGATGATTTTTTTTTCTCGTCTATCCCATAGTGTGGGGTATCGTATTTAGGGATCCGTTGGCGAAATATTAAGCTTTAAAGCGATAATTTTAGTTAGAGTGGAGCGTCCCCCCCCCTGCCGGCCAAACTGTTGTTTATAGAAATGTGAAAAAATTCACAGAAGTAGTATATATATTGAATTTAAAAGGAAAACTATCACAGTTAAGTAGGCTTTACAGGTTTACGAGTAAAGGTCGCGCCAAACTTTTGGTCCCCCATAATGTATGGGACCAGAAGTTTGGCGCGGTCTGTATTAGTAGACCAACTTATATGTACCGGGCAACTACGGAACCCTACATTGCGCGTGGCCCGACACGCACTTGGCCGGTTTTTTACTATTATATTATAGTATAGATTTCAGCGTAACGGCTTAATCTAATATTTATTTTCGTCTATTCACAGATATAGTAGCAGGTTGGCCCGTCCATACAAATCGTGATACAAAAATCTACGTACAACCAAATAATATAACCACGCTCCACGAGCCCAAACACATTTGTTCCAAGTCCGAAAAGAAGAGGAACAAGCTTTTTTTACTTATAGTTGTCTGTTCGTCCACGACGAACTTCGAGAGACGAGTTGCCATCAGGGAAACGTGGGGCAGCTACAAGAACTACCTAGAACTAACGAAACTGTACGCAACGACAAAAGAGAGATACAAAAACTACAATTACACGTATGATTTGTACCCCGAACCTACAATTATATCAGTAAATAGCACAGAAGAGTTGAATAGAACGAAACGGGAAGCGGGCTTTAGCGCCCTCCTACCAAAGCTGGCAGAAGCGTTAAAAAACATGCAAAAATACGATAAGACTGAAACTGCAACGGATGAGAAGAGATTCGATGATGAGAACGAGAATAATCTACAAGAATTCGATATGAATAAGGAATTCGAGAATCAAGATAATCAAGATAATCAAGACTATGATTACGATTATCCTAGTAATGTAATGAAAATCCCGCTGAATGGTTACGCCGATACGCCTGATATTGATAAAGTTCTGAATATGTTGAAAAAGCAGAAGCTGAATTTTCAGCAAGAATTACCGAAGAAAGAAGATATTAAGTTGCCAGATGATATTGAATTAGATTTTAAACTAGTTTTTTTATTAGGATTGCCTCCACAGGATAATAGTACAGATATACAGAGTAAAATTGAGGACGAGGTGGATAGGTATGGTGATGTGATTCAGGAGAACTTCATAGATTCTTACAATAATCTCACGTTGAAGTCTATAATGATGCTGAAATGGGTGACGAATCACTGCAGTGATAACCGTGAGTATCGTTTAATGATATTTTTCTCTTTTTAGGTTTCCGTACCCGAAGGGTGCCAAACGGGAATCTATTACTAAGCCTCCGCTGTCTGTCTGTCCGTCTGTCACAGGGTCTACAGCTTCAACCGTAATAGGTAGACAGTTTAAATTTTCACAGAATACGTAGTACTATAGCCATGACAAATAATGAAATATAAAAAATATCCAAGTTTATATCCCATACAACAAAACCTCGAAAAAGTTCAATTTTTTAATGTTATTTGTTTCGGCTCTTGAAGACGGTAATACAAATTTAGTCACATATTCTAAAGTAAAACAACAAATAATAAAAGTTTGGGTTCCGTACGCAGAGGGAGCCAAATTTTTTGTCACGCGCTAACGTTTTAGCGGCTATAGAAGGGCCATTATTTATTATCAATTGAGCGTCGGGGCAATAAATCATTTCTATCGGACCCCTCGCTCGCACTCGCGGAGCTTATAGCGCACACTGGTTCCATATCAGGAAATCGTGGACTTAGGGTTAAGTCAATTCGAAGCTGAAGCTATTACAAACACCTTTTACTGATGTAGTTTTTCTGAAATACGCATTACTTTCAGAGAAAAAAAATTGAATTATTTTTTGTATGGAGAAAATTATGTTATTGTCAATTACTTGTGTGCTTCATGTTTATTTAAAATGAAACTTACTGCAGCTTCCAAAGCGCAGATTTTCGCAGATAAGTGTAAGGAAATAAAATGTTGGCCGTGATTTCCTCAATGACCTGTAGTAAGTTTCATTTTAAATAAACATAAAGCACGCAAGTAATTGACAATAGCATAATTTTCCCCATACAAAAAATAATTCAATATTTTTTTTCTCTGAAAGTAATGCATATTTCAGAAAAACTACACAAGTAAAAGGTTAAAGTTAAGGTAAAACGCACCGACTTAAGGGCGAGTTTAGAGAGAGCGTCGACCTCAATCAGCTTTACATTTGTTTATAATTTATCTTTTCTGGTTTGTAATGCACTCTAATAATAATATTTAGGGTAATTGAAGCTTGTTTCTGATGACTACCCGAGTCTTCAGTATGAATTTGGTCGGTTAATTTAATTTCACCTCGTGTATGTTCCAGTGCGCTACATCCTGAAGACGGACGACGATATGTACATAAACGTTCCGAGCCTGATGTCCACACTGCGGAACAAGTCGCTAGAGCACGAGCGCGGGGTGAGGGAGGGGCGTGCGGGGGACGAGTACGTGCTGATGGGGGACCTCATACACGGGGCCAAGCCCGTGCTCGACGCTACCAATAAGTGGTGAGTGTTTGCGGTTCATGCGCAAATCGGAACACGACCATTCTCACGTTAAAGTGGTTGCTCCACAGACATACAGACTAAACCTAAGGATTAAATAGTGTTGGCTTGACATTTAAGCTACATGGTACGAAGTAACGTATAAAAATGGGTTGTTTTGGCTGGCTTATGCTTGAAACATATTTGTTTGTTTAGAAACAAGCAATATTTATGTCTAAAAGAGCCCGTAACTCACTGAACTAAAATTGCTTCAAGTCGGCTCTATGCGTTTATTATTAATGTTTGGTCTGTAAGTTTGTGGGTTGCTCCAAGTTTCCTTTCCAATCGCACAACTTATTGTTTTTAGGGTTCCGTACCCGAAGGGAACTATTACTTAGCCTCTTTATGCATATAACAAGTTATGTTATCAACTTTTTCACTTATTGATAAAATATCAAATTGAAGTGTAGTGTCTAACCATTACAATAGTGAAAGGATATTCAAATTCAATAAATAAAAATAGTTATTGACTTTATAGGCACGTGAGTACGTAAGGCTCATCCATCCATTCATCAGCCTGTATCGTCCACTGCTGGACATAGGCCTTTCCAGGATTTCACCACTCTTGGCAGTCCTCCTGGAAGAAATACCCATACTCACACACGCTCGGCAGGTGGGTTGGTGAGCGTGGTGCCGAAACCCTTGCACCTGTGATGCCGCTGCCCGTCACCAGTCTGTTTTATATAAGGCCCGGCAATTGGGAATGGATATACCGCCATCCATTGGTCCCAGGCAATGGTGGGCCGCCTGGTTTTGCCTGAGAGCTGTTCTCTTACTCTCTCCTGAATAACTTCGGGAGGATTTGCGAGTAAGATGGTGGTACCTCCACAGTCGAGCCCGGCATCAGCTTTACCGCCTATAAATTAGCGCGTAAGGCTATTGTTTAAAAATCCAAAACGATTTTTTAAATTTAAGTCGTAGGCTATTTGCATTTTCCAGTCTTCATATTAGTAATTTAAAGGTTTGCGGATTAAAATTTGGAAATGATATGCATTGTCATAAGTAGAGATTGTTACCCTTAACAACTTTGTCAAAAACTTATCCATGGATAAGATAAGTATCTATTCTCTTCTATTCCTTGTGCTTTTTCCCTGACCCTTGTATAGATCGATAATGTAATGTCCCAGGTTCAGTCCCCGCTACATGTATGGGGGCCGCGTCTACCCGCGGTACCTGTCCGGCACGGGCTACGCGCTGTCGCTGCCGGCTGCGCGGGCGCTGTACCGGGCTGCGCTCGACACGCCCTACTTCCATCTGGAGGACGTCTATATCACCGGTGAGTGTTCTATTTAGATCAATTTCAGCTCTTTCTATTACGGAATAAGGCTGGTGTTATCTGGGTATAATTTGATGTCTCTATTTAGGCCAATGTGCGCGACATTATGTAAATAAGAAATAGAAGCGGTCCCAAAATGTACCTTTGTGGAACACCAAATGTTACTAATTTAGAGTGTTTGTTGTTTTTGGTAATTTTTAACTACCAGATATCGGCTCTAAAGATAAGATTCGAATATTTTGGGAACATTTTAAGTGATCCCCAAATATTTAAGTATCAACAAAAGTATTTCATGAGTTACTGTAGCGAACGCTTTTTTTAAATCAATAAATATACCGAATGCAATGTTCGTTCGATCTATATTAAGTTTAATCGTCGTTGTCAAGTCAGCTGCAGCTGTAAATGACATTTTACCATTCTCTATAAATGCTGGTTTAATGTTCAGGTATTTGCGCGCTCCGGTCGCAGCCGCGCGTGCGGCCGCAGTGGTCGTTCAGCCAGCACCAGTCGCGCTCGCCGCAGCCCTGCGACGCGTACTCGCACGTGAAGGTGCACCGCGTGCCGCCCGCCGCCATGAGGTCGCTGCACGCCGGGCTGCAGCACCCGCGCACTGTTGACAAGTACGTTGTACCGAGACTGGACGTAAAACGATAACACTTTTAGGCAAACCTACAATTCAAAAGTCGGCCACTGCTGGGCGCAAGGGCACGACACATTTTTCTTGCATGGTATTTTTTTGCATATTTGTGCCCCAAGTAGGGTTACTAGATGACAGAAATTTTCCTGACATGTCAGGAATGTTAGCCCCCTGTAAGGAAAGCAGGAAAAACCAGGATTTGTCAATGCTTACAAATATTATATTTACCGAGTTACAATGTGCTCGTAACAAATGCCTCCGCATTAACATTAAAACCTTTACGAAAATGTCAAAAAAAAATTAAACTATCAAGGATTTTGTCAGGAACTGAGGTTCTTGGATCTGGTAACTCTAGCTCCAAGCACAGTAAAGATGCAATAGACTAAGGTTAATTTTTCATTAGAAACACTTATCTATGAATACTGTAGTACTAACGTACTTCACTATATGGAGGCTCATAAGTTTACATATATAAAACCCCTCGGGCGAGTATAGGGTTAACAGACCATAGGAATTGTCCTGACATTTCAGGAATATAGGCCCTCTGTCAGGAAAACCGAAAAAAATTGTTAATATAGGTTTTTTTTCAAGAAAATGAGAAATATATAAATAATTTACTGCTTTTATTAATTAATATTTATTGATAAACATTGGTAACACTTTTAAAACCCCTGCTTCCGCATTCTCGTAAACATTTCCAAAAAAAAAATTAAGAAAATGCTTAATTATCAGGGATTTTTATTTGATTTGGTAACATATTATGTTTGTGATGAAAAACACTGGCACTTTTCCACAAATAATAATTAATATTACGCTCCCCAATCGGTTTCGCAATGTAAGCATCATCTGGGGCTTTTATTTTAAAGTAATTTTTAAACCAATGCTTATATTGCTAGATGTCCGTTCAATAAACGATATAAATAACTTGCGGTTATATCGATATCTTTATGTCCTATCAATAAAATAATATGAATAATCGAATGACAATTTCAGGTGCGAACGAATCCGGCTAACGCAGGTAAGGAGAGACCGACTGCGACCCAAACCTCAGCCAAAGCCACTCACTAAACTAGTCCGAACGATGACGTAATATCCACTCTCGCTACTAACTCGCTCTGGTGGGGAATTCGCCTTTATCAGTACCTCGTTCTTAGATATATCGGAGCTGTAGACGCGTCGGACAAGTCAGTATCGTCCACAACGCTACAGGGGCGCGGGGGCGGGCTTATGTTGCATTCACAGAACAATAACTAAAGCATAGAAGTAGCGGTAAAATCGGTACCAACTTTGTATGTTTTATCTCGCTCCTTCCAATAAAAAATATGTATGTGCTAGAAAAGGACATCCATAGAAACTCTTTTTGTGTACGAACCGTAATGTGAAATTGGTTCCATTTGGTTTTGATAACCGACCAAGTTGAATAGGTCTCTTTCGTCACATTTTGTTTATACTACATTTAGAGATATTTAAATCATTCGGATATTCTACGCTATTTTGTTGTGAAGTCGGGTCCGCGTATTAGAACAAATTTTTTATTGAAAGAAAAGGAGTTTCGAGGAAAAAAATTTGTACTTATAACAACAGAAAAACATAACCATTTTAATGTTACTAAGTTTTCATAGAAAATTATAATGTTGGTAGCATTTTATCAAAGAATTTTATTTCCTGATACATACATATAAGTAAGGTTATGTTATAGTATGCGTAGCTCCAACCGGGTACAACCTTGTAATTTGCGAAACATGTTGACAAGCAGCTGTCTCTTTTTGGCCCTTTAAGTAGTGATATCTGAAAAAAAGATAAGAAAATCAAAAAGAGTTGCTATTTTATGACTACTTCTACGCTTTATTTATTGTTCTGAGGTTGCATTGGAGTTCTCTGCCGCCCGTTCCCCGCGCGGTCCCTTTTGTCGTCGCCCCCGCGTCCCTGTTACGTCGCGGACGAGTGACTTATCTGGTTTGTCTATAGGTTTAGTCTAGCCCATGTAGGTTTTTTGTAGAGTTTATGGCCGCTTTACCTGTTTACCTCTCCGTAAAGAGGACAGAGCTATATGAGGAAAGTAGAGACTATTGCGTTTCGCTTTACTCATATAGCTCTGTCCCTTTCATGTTTAGTCTTACGAGAGTACTGCTGCCGTAATTGGGAGTTTCTTTTGTATGGTTAATACTTGCGATTGTCGGCACTTGGAGAGTGAAATGATAAACACTTGGACTGGTTTCACAATATATGTAAGTACTTTGCCCGACCGGTTTCGCTTTTACATCATTAATAAGGGTATAAAGATAAATATATTCCTAACTTTCTTGCATTTTTGCTAAAAAAATACAAATTAATTGTAATTATCGTCCGTTTCCTTGAGGCATATGGAAGGTTTAAACCCTTGATAATGATTTAAAAGCGAAACCGGTCAGATAAATTACTTACATATATTGTAAAACCAGTCCAGTGTTATCATTCATAATAGGTTATTTTACTCCTAGCACGCGACATAAATACAGTGTATATTTCTTGCGTTTGTCGATGTGTGCTAAACCAAGATAGGGGGATTTTGTATCTATAGCGTGTGTTAGGAGTGCTGGTGTCGTGAGATATAATCTCACGATGGCGGGTTGGGATTGGTCGTGGTAATCCGTGCACGGGTACATTGCTGAAGTGTGCGTCCGTATGAGTGACGCACTACTACAACCAAGCCTGACCCACGGTCGTGATATAAAAGTTCTGTACAGTATTACCATTTATAGGGCTACAAACTTATCTGACCCGGTGACGAGGACTGTCGTTTCTTTAATATAGAGGTCATTTTAGTTTGGCTTACAGGGTCAGAAAAGCTCGTTGAACTTTAAATAATGCTCGTAGGAAACTTCGCCACTCTTCGGTTAAAGTCGTATTTCCGAACGCTTCTTATACAATCCAAGACAAACGTGCACGTCCGGTCGGCTATAGACAACCAAAATGACACCTTCAAGGGTCTGCGCTCGTTGGAAAAAGTCCTGTTCACACGCTTTTGTTTCTTAACGGGGAACGTTTCGAGCTCAGTCCAAAATGCATAACTTATGATTGTTTATCTCTTTTTTAAATATAATGTATGAAATAAAATAGTTTCATCTTATTTTGCGACTATTGTTTAATAATAGGCATGATGACTAAAAAAATTTCATTAGTCCGTCAGTTAGATTATCAGAAAATATTTGGCACACATATTTTTTCTTTTTTCAATTAAACAAACAATGATGAAGATATAGCCCGCTGAAGTTCCGCGTGACGTCACATTTAGGTACAATATTACTTAGAAGTGACGTCATTTTCCCCCACTCCCAAACTTTGATGCGCTTTATCTCTGTAATTTTTTGTTTGGTTGACAAAAGAAAAAATACGTGTCTAATATTTTTTGATAATCTAAATGATGGACTAAATAGAATAATATTTTGTTTACCCTGTGTACAAACCTATTATCAGGCGTTTTTAGCAGAATTGCGTCATTTTATGGATTATAGTTAGCGTGAATGTCTATACAAACTTAAAAGCGTGTTTTAAGTTGGTGTGGATATTCATTTACAATGCAATGCATAAAATTACAAAATACTGGTAGAAAAGCCTAGTTGACATTAAACTATGGTTGTGAAATGCCATAAACCGCGTTTATTTAGGACGAGAGGGGGGAGGGAAGCTTAGTACTCGACTGACCGCCGTGCGCGAAAGTACTCCCGAAGAGTTCTGATGATGATGAGTCATAATCTCATCGAAAGTTCGACCTGTGCTTCCTCGCACAGTTAAAAAAGTGAGTCCTATCCGTTTTTAAATATTCATTATTTCAACCCACTCTAATTTTAATGAATGTATACGCATTTATTTGGTATGCGTATACATTTATTCAATAATAAGAAATACAATGATAAGTTGTGCATTTTGCACCGAGCTCGAAACGTTCCGCACTTCCGCCTTAACTGTCTATCTCGCTCTAATCTAATCTAATCGTATCGGAAAACTGTTTCCTTAATAATGTTTTTCGATGTGTTTTCGAGGTTCTGGAGTATGTTTTGTCATTGTCATGTCTTTAATTAAATCATAATATTGAGACTGCGGAAATGCTATGCGAGAGTTTTGCTTGAAATTCTTGTTTTTTTTTTCTGAAGTCACTATAAAACTTCACAGCAATATTTTTTAATGATCTTGTTCTTAATTTGTAGAGTTGGTTTGTATTTGGTTGAGAAATATTAATATTGACTTTCATTTGAAGTGAGATTGCTGAATCATGCTTTTCTCCGATTTAAGGAATTTATGATTTGGCTATTTTTGAGAACACTGGCGAAGGTTCCTATGCGCGTTATCAGCAGATGTGTACGCAACTTAAAATGATGGAACAGTCATATTCTCTGTGCCTAAAATATTCCATTCTGAAACGAAATTTAGTATAAACGGAAAAATTTTAGAAAAAATTTGAAAGCCTTAAATGCACATCATAATATTGTTTTCCTTACTCTTGAATAAAAAGTATGAAAAATTTTTGTTTTAAAGAAATTGGCGGAAATTTATTAGTAATAATTAAGTTTTCACATTTAAATTCTATCATTTTATGATTTACATTTTGATTGCATTCGATTAACAAACTTAAACGTGTATTTATCGTTGTAATCGAGTGTAATCTAAATGTAAGGCATAAAATAACATAATTTTAATGCGAGAACCCTATTATTAGTAATAAATTTCCGCCAATTGCTTTAAAACGCAATTTTCGCATACCTTTTATTCAAAATTAAGAAAAACAATGTTGAGATGTGCATTTTGCACGGAGGTTTGGTTCATTAAGGGCTATTCGGTTGACTGATTCGGTCAAGTTGGTTTAATTAAAGTAACGAACAAAATATCTGTTAAATGAAGGGCTATTCGGTTGACTGATTCGGTCAAGTTGGTTTAATTAAAGTAACGAACAAAATATCTGTTAAATGTGCCCCAATTTGTGCTAAAATAAGCTTATTATTGGTAGTAAAACTTATCTTATGAACACTAGATTATGAAGTTGAAATATTCAAAGGTTTTTCTTTTAATGAATCTATTGTCTACTTGTTAAGCTGATAGTCACGACAATCCAAGTACATACAAGGAAATGTAAATTAATACTGTTTAAGAGTACATTTTTCTTTTACTAACAACACTTCTGCTTATGGTGACGTCGTTTTTTAGTCTAATTCATACTGGAGATATAGGATGCTATTTCTACGTGATAAGAAACGAAACTGTGTAGCTAGCACGCGCTAGAGATACAGCGTCTATCTACCCCACTTGCGCTGTCACGCATACGCAAAGCGAATATGATGGAAAGACACTGTATCGACGGCGTGTGTCTTATCTATCTATATATTTCATTGGAAAATCCAAAAACCTTTTTGATGCAGCCATACCTGTTACGGGGAGCCCAGATTGAGAATTTAACAAGTTACTCCTAGTTCTCATGACTTACCGTGTCTCCAGTATGCGTTTGACTGTACATAAGTCAACCTTAAATACATATAGGTATAAACTTTAGCCTTGTCTAGAGATATCCCATGATTTGATAAGCATGTCAAAAGTTTATTTCTTTCTAAGAATTATTACAAAGATATTGTCGAGTCAAAAGTTCATATACTTACTTAATTAAATGTAAATATATAATGTATTTTTATTATAATACGAAAGTGAAATACAATGCCTTGCATAGCTAGTAGTTTAGTGGGGATTCTAATGTGCTTTGTATGTGATTTACTTTTATTTAATCTTTTAAAGCGAATTCCATCGCTCGACGAGTACATAATAATATATAAAAACCAATTAGAAACAAACTATCCGACGAAAATATCAATTTCTATCTTTTAATGCACTCTAAGAACATAAGGTTACTTTGTTTGATTTAGCCAAATTCATACTGAAGACTCGGTAAGTAATCAGGACCAAGGTTCAATGACCTTTTCTGGGAAATACTTAAAATTAAGTTTAAAGTTCCTATTCCTATGCTGAGTCGAGGTTGTTCTTAAACAAGTATAGGGCCACAAATAATATCTCTTGTATTTCGAAACAAAGTCATTGGACCTTGGTCCTGACCACTTACCGAGACTCCAGTATGAATTTGGCTATGTCAACCAAAGTCACCTTAGTCAATAAAAACTGTACTGCTGACACTAACTGATCGAAGCTACGCACACAGCGCCATCTCTACTCCTTATAACAAGGCGTGGAGTGCACACGACGCCCTCGTGGGCTTTCATGATGTGCGTTACTAGCTGGTGTATCAAGTAGTTACAAAATACTGATCACTCTAGTAGATTTCACAAGTTGCGAGCCTGCGATAAACACATGCTAGTCCAAACCTCGTCTGATACTTAATTTTCTCAGAGAAATTGTTTCTAACTGGTTTTTCTATTCTCACCTAGTTTATTGTATGAAATTGTATGATTTTAGTAGTTGAATTGCTTTTGCTTGGAACTGTTTTATATCAGTTGTCTTATCTGTATACAGCTAATAATCATGGTGCGTTTTGTCTTAGAAAACATTGAAATTACACTTAAAAATTCATTGTTTTTTACCTTGTTCTGAGCCTATTTTATTAGGGTATTCATTTAACTGCCTACTTCAGTACCCACACGGTAAAAAAATTGGCCAAGTGCGAATCGGACTCGCGCAGAAGAATTGGTTGGTCCAAGATACGGATGCGGAACGCTAAAAATATTATGGTGAATAACAATATACGTGCCAAAGCAACATCAGCGCTACAAAAAACAAGGCGCTAAAATGGTAGCACGTGACAAAAATTCGGCATTTGAGTACAGAACCCTAATCTTTATTCTTTGTTGTTTTACTTTAGAGTATGAACTACAATCCGACTAAATTTGAAATTTGTATCTATTACCGTCTTTAATTAAAAGCCGAAACAAATAACGTTAAAAAAACTCAACTTTTTCGGGGTTTCTTGTATGGTACACCTTAGATTAAAATTTCTTGAATATTTTATTATTTGTCGTGTTGGAAGCCGTAGTAACACGTATTCTGTGAAATTTTCAACTGCCTACCTATTACGGCTGAAGCTGTAGACCCCTGTGACGGACGGTCGGACAGACAGACCGCGGATTTTTGGTAATATGGTTCAGTTTGACACCCTTCGGGTACGGAATCCTAAAAAGACCTAAAATAGGCTCCGAACAACGATGATTTATTTAAAACTCAATGTTTTTGCGTAGTATTTTCACTATGACCAGTTGCGCACCGCTTTAACGCGTTTATTACGTCCGTTATACAATAGATGGCGCTGGTTAATCTTTACCAAAGCG
Organism: Ypsolopha scabrella; assembly: GCA_910592155.1. NCBI lineage: Eukaryota > Metazoa > Arthropoda > Insecta > Lepidoptera > Ypsolophidae > Ypsolopha > Ypsolopha scabrella. The sequence continues at coordinate 1,836,536 of OU342989.1, read as the reverse complement.
CATATAGCATAATATTGGTAGCTTTTCGTTTCTTTTTTACTATGAATCTCAAATGCATGACAATTTGTATGCTAAATTCTTTAGTAAGGTCACAGCCTAAGATATTTCTTTTGCCACGCCATGACAGTCTGTCGAATCTCCTTTGCAGCTTGGGCTTTTTGAAAAATATATTTTTTTGAATCTTTTTTGTGTCGTCCTTTTTTTGTTTGATTTTTTTGTTTTGCCTGTTTATTGCAGATGTTTGAGCGGGATCACAGACTATACGCTATGTACAAAAAGCTTTGCGGGATATTTACTAGTAACTGCTGATGTTTGGCGAACGAAAATTACATAGAAAACTGTGCCGGGCACACATGTTTAGTAGGGCGTTGGCTTCTATGGTGTTAACTGTCTCTATGAGCCGGCCAATCACGGCTGACTTAGTGTTGCATCACACATACGGTACTAACAAATCATGAGAGTTGCTCCTTTAAGGGGGCAACTTTTTACCTCGGTACAAAATGCACATCATAATATTGTTTTCCTTACTTTTGAATTAAAAGTATGTGATAAATGTGCTTTAAAGTAACTTGCGGAAATAGTTTATTAATAATAAAGTGTTAACAAAAAAAATACGTATTTTAATGTATTATATTTTGTTTGCATTACATTAACAAACTTAAAAGCGTGTTTACAGTTGGAATGTAATGCAGCTAAAATGTAACGCATAAAATTGAATAATTTTCATGTGATCACCTAACTATTAACAAGCAGTTTGCGCGAATGACTATAAAACGCATTTATTGCAAACTTTTTATCAAAAAGTAAGGAAAACAATATTATGATGTGCATTTCGCACCGAGATCCTCCGTTACCACCTTAAGTGTGTTCTATTTCACGAAGTTCGTTTGGCTATGTTTGTAATAGTGTACAGACAAGCGCGTTTTGTAGCGCTTTCTAAGTTAGCACACTAAAAATAATTTGACCAAGTGCGTGTCGCACTCGCGCACAAAGAGTTATCCGTACCACCACACAAAATGGGTAAGGATTCAAAAAAACATAAATAGCGACAATATACCGGGTGTAAAAGCAAAGGCAACAATCCGGGTGTGTTGGTATGATCGGCAAAGATATTATTTTACATAATGGGATGTCTAAATAAAGTACCAGTACCTCACAATAAGACGATTTTCTTTACTCAAAATACACTAATCGCGTGGACACCCTCACTGGTCGCTGGCCACTCGGATGAGGGGTGCGGGTTGCGGGGTGCAATTAGGTGTGTGGGGAGGCCGGTGAGCTGCGTAGCCATAGCTTAGAAAAATGATGGAATTTTTGGTGAAAATTCAAGGTATATATTCTATTCTCGTAATGACATCAGAATCGTGTATACTTTCAAACCCTAAAGGGATTCTTGACTTCGCATTTACAACCTGTAGATGCCATAGCAACATCGAGGCGTCAATAAAACCCGCTAAAATAATAGTGCCTGTGAATTAATTCGGCATCCATTGAGTACGGAACCCTAATTCTTGTTATTTATTTGTTTCTTGTTTTACTTTAGATTATATTTAATAATCTGACCGAATTTGTAACTTGTCTGTGTTATCGTCTTTAGAACTAGGGGACCCCCTTTGTTTTTCATATTTTTAAATGTAAACATATTATATGTTTATTTTTTGCCGTGATAGAAGCCATAGTAATACGTATTCTGTGAAAACCCTTTCGGTAGACGGACAGACAGATAGCAGAGGCTTGGTAATAGCGCAGTATAGGTTACAACAGTAGTTTAACTAGGCGGTGTCCTTGAAATCAATACCTACGGCCGCTCGGCGCCTAAACCACAGTAAAAACAGACTAAACTAGTAAGCTATCTTCACAGAGATGTCGCCCGCACGGCTTGTATGTGTGCGAGCCTGCACGTACGAACCACAGCACGCACACAACGACAATATCTCAGGCGGTTTCTGGCGGTGTGACTAGGGTCGGCTGTGCTCCGCAGTCGCGTTTACGTACGCCACGCTACATAACAGATAGGTATTTTGTGGCCGCGCGCCGTTCGTCGCATCGCTGCAAAATAAATTGACGACCCTGCAGCAGTAGGCATTTATGCCTCGCACGGCGCGGGAGTTGTTCCACTATTCTGTTTTTACTATGCCTAAACACGCGCTAGGATTGCCAACTGACTGTTTACGTATTTGATAATGCTATATTATTATTATAAAAGTTGGATTTAAGCAACCATACAATGCACAACATACTCTGTGATTTCGTGCCATAATTTACGAAAATGCGCGGGAGCGTCACAGAGACAACGTACGTACGTAACTGCGGTGCGACCGCGACTGTCGTAAACCGAGTTGCACCGAGTTTTGGGGGGGGGGGGGGTTTATACTATGGTAATAGGGTCCCGTTTGGTACAAACATAGCCAAATAAACTTCGTGACATAGAATATCTGTACGTACTGTTTTCGAATGACAGTTTATTAGGTACAAATTTTCTATGTTTATTTTCGTTCGCTATTGATAATAAATTCGTCCATTTTAGGCAAGATTTGAACCTAAATGCGTAGTCGTTCATTTTAAACAATGACTAGTTCTCAGCCTCTATGGTTCCCGAAATAAAGAACAAAATATTTGCTTAATGAGAAGAGAATGTTGTGTATTATGTTTTGTGATTTTTTCGATACTAATCTGCTCAAATAATTAGGTAATGTTGAGATTTTTTGATTTGTTTTTTATTCTCTTTATACTTTAATAAATTTTTATTAAATTATCTAAGCCATCTCAGTACATTTAAATTATAAGTAACTTTATAAGTATTATACAAGCTGGTTGTAAAGATGTACCTAAAGATTGAAAAGTTTAATTTTTTATTCAGTTTAATGCTTATTTGCAAAATCAGAGCTAGTTCATTGGTGTGTTTGTGAATAGTCCTGTATAGTTAAAGTCCCCGTCACGAGAAGCTATACATTTTGTAAATAAAGAACAGCTACTAAGTTACGTAGCGACAATTCAATCAAAGTAACACACGTGTGATACGAAACTAACGAGCAATTGCACTTGGTCGGGTTATATTCTAGCGATATAAAACGCTGTCGTCTAATGTTTTGTGGTACTGGAACGCGTCTCGTAAACATTTGGGCCGCCATTTTGAAGTAAGTTCACACTGACGCTGTCAATGCTGTTATTCGAGTTTCGAATGCATCTCCAAATCCAAAGGTTGCGAACCCTCGAATGTGTGTTAACATAATTTATAGCTTCTCGTGACGGGGACTTTAACACGCGCCTATCTATCTTACTTGCGCTCTTGTCAATGTGCGAGAGAGCAAGTATGATGGAAAGACACTGTATCGACGGCGCATGCTAGACCTCTGGACCGTAATTGAGGGAATATAAGATGTAAAAAAATAATAATAATGTATGTCATAATATTTCAGTCGCCGAAAATTTATCCATGGGTCATAGGGTCAAAGTGTATGGGTTATAGTCCGGTCAGATTAGTTAGTCCACGCCCACGACGCTACAGGGTGCGGGGGCGGGTCTATTTCACATTGAATCTTTCAACAATCTTGTCGCGTTGTTGTATGATCCACGGTTTATATTTTCTTACATCTTGTTATTAATCCAATAAATAGGCCGGAAAATGTGGAAAAGTGGTGGAACAACACAGATTTCTTAAAAATATTTCTTTCTTGTGTTCTGTAGACCCCCCAGGAATATTTATTCACATGAGACTTTGCATTACCTCCGAAAATGAAAAAGTAAGGGGCGTCTGACTCCCCAAAAAGTAGCCGTTATAAAAAAAATGTACTTTTTGAAAAAAAGGTTAATTTAGATGAATATTCCTGAGGGTCTATATAGGTAGAATACGTGAAAGATTTTTTTAAATCTTTGTTTTTCCACCACTTTTCCACATTTGACATTTTTTTCCGGCTTGTTGACTGGACTATTTCCGATTTCTCTGGTCGTATATGTGCTATATTTTTAAATATTTAGCTACAGTACATATATCGATAGATTTTTCTAAGCTCACATTTGGTTTTTAATGTTGCGTGTAGTTTTTACGCTTTTATTCTATTGAAAATGACGTTATTTTAATATTATTATTTTGTGTCACTTATGCTGGTATTAGGAGGTGAAGATTGTTTTCCTTTTAATAATTGGGTCCAAGTTTTGGTACTTACGTATAGTTTGTGTGCGTGAAGTCAGCGGTACCACTGATTAGAAATGTTTTAAGTGATCAGTAATTTTAAGGAAAATGGTAGAGCTAAAAGAAACGTTAGGATATGTGGAAATGGTGAGTGAATTAAATGATTTATATAAATGTCTTATTAGTAAAAGGATGAAATCCTTGTAAATATGTTTGAATGTTAACTTATTAGAAATCACCAACTGTTGCTCGACGCCCCGAATGTCTGGTTTTTTCTTATCATTATTTTATGGTGATTTTTAATAAAATATTGTTGGGACTAACAGATGATATTACGAAGGAATGTTTAACAAGTTAGAAAAGTTTAGGAGCTTTATTAGATAGGTTTTGGAATGAATAATAAAAATAGTTATTAGTAATAAAATAAATCTCGAAATCTAGAATCTGTCCATTAATAAAAATAAGTACCTATCTAATGTATCATTCGAATAACGTTTATGTTTTATCGCAAATCATCGATCCTTTTTAAATAAGACATACTGTTTTTTTATGCTGCTTACCATTCTTTTTAAAGTTAAAATTTTTTCGGTTTGCTTTTTTATTTTTACTGTCGATTTTTTTATTTTACGTATTTTTCTCAACTGTCATTAGTTTTTGTAATGACAATGTTTGATTAAAAATGACATGATCGATAATATTGCGAATAAATCCATTCATAAAAGTATTTTACTCCTATATAATGAAATTATGAAACAAATTTAAACATTATAAATTAAGAACAAAACAATAAAATTGTAATGGCTCGGGCTGTGGCTTGCCTTTTTACTCGATCAAAGAATACAGAATTAACTATAATTTTAATGCCATATTGTAAAATAGTGTTAATAGATTTATAGTCAGTGCTATCTTCTAAAATATTTTACATATTTTATATTTATTATATTGTAAATGTGCTAATACATACTTACGTGCAATAATGTTCACTTATTTCGTATTGCTTTTGGTCATTTTTTTATTTAAATAAATATTGTAGAAGATAGTGTTTTAAAGGCCATGTTATGAAAATAGTCATATTTTTTCAGATTGTTCACTATAAAGTGTTGCTATATAAAATATTGTTAGCTTTGCCTTCACGAAGTCACACTGTCCTTAATGCAGTGTTCCGAAGTTGTGATGATCCAATAAAAATGTTGATAATTGAAAAGTCGTTTTAAATGTCACCTTCACTTGCAGTGTTACAGAAATGGCATGATTATAATATATACAGGATGACTTAACCTAACCCCGATTATTTAGTATTTTATAGAAGAACACAATCTGGTTTTATTAAAACCATTCGAAATCATATTCATTATTATTTTTGAAAGTTGGAGCCCTTTGAAGATTTTCGTAAAATCCAAGGAAATCATTGTCACCCGAAGAGATAAGATAATTAGATCGCGCAAAGCTATTTTTATTAGAGATGCAACGAATATTCGCTAATTCGCAACCATTCGGCCATTTTTTAAATATTCGGTATTCGGCCAAATAGTAGACGGTATTCGGCCGAATACCTCATAATGAAAATAAAAACATTTTAATCAGAAAGTATGTATTTGGTAAGATGGCAGAAAAACTCGTTTTTATTCGCTCCAATCTACTATGTAAATAAGTGAAAATAAAAACGCATTTTAATCAGAAAGTAGGTATATATATATATTTGGTAAGTTGGTGGAAAAACTTGTTTTATTTACTACAATATAGGCTATTAGCGAACCATTGACTAAGGATGACTACACCATACAATTTGAAAAATCTACCAAATATGTTGGATTCACACTAGATTCAAAATTAGGGTGGCACAGCCACATTGACAGTGTGTGCAAAAAACTTGATCAGGCTTATTAAGAATAAGAAATATTTATTTGCTTAAATAAGGGTGAAGAACAGTACAAAGTAGGTACATACACATAAGATCTCCTTATTAGCTATTACATACACATTTTATTATTTTGCATTAATAATTCTAAAAAATGATTGACATAAATAAAAGAAACATACTCGTACACAAAATAAGAACATAATAATTAAACAATAGAAATTAGATTTGAATTTAATTAATATGTCAGCTACCTACGTATTATATGCATCTGCCGTTAAAATTTTGAATCAAAAAATTCTTTCACAGTGTAAAATGTCCGATCTAATAACCATTTTTTTAATTTCGGCTTGAACAAGGTAGATCTTTTATACTCTGTGGAAGTTGCACATCGGGTAGCACGTTTTATTATAAGTTTTTGTTTTAGGCTGGTGATCTTGAACTAGTCTGTTAGGATTTCTTTTATTATTTGGATACACATCTTTAGCTGTTTTAAACAAATGTAGGTGTTGTCTCACAAATAAAGCCAGTTCAAAAATATACAAGGACGGAAAAGTTAAAATTCTAAGTTTACTAAATAATGGTTTGCATGATTTGTCTTGAGAGATGCCACAAATACATTTCTTTTGTGCTATAAAAACTTTAAGATTATACGGACAGTTTCCCCATACTAACAAGCCATATCGCAATACCGATTCAACATAACCATAGTATGCTGCTAATGTAGTCTGCTGTGAAGCTACACTGCTGAGTCTCTTTAATACATAGCAGAATCGTTGAAGTTTATTACATACTTTATTTATTTGCCCTCTCCAGTTTAATTTATTATCAATTACTATGCCCACAAATGTCGTTTCATTTATTTGTTGAAGCTGTTGTCCATTATGCATTATATTAAATTGGTAATTATGATAATTGAAATTTATGTAATTAGTTTTAGTCAAATTTGCCTGAAGGTTATAGTTATTTAAATATTGGATAATCGATGTCAAGGTATTATTAATTTCAGATTCGTGATATTGTAATGGTTGATTTTTACGTGTTACTATTATAGATCCGCAAAGAGGATGCACTTATGAATGGTCATGTTAGGTAAGTTATTAATATAGATCAAAAATAATAGTGGCCCTAAAACGCTCCCATGGGGAACACCGTAGTTGTTGATCTTATGATCAGAGTAGTAGTGTTTAACCGCATTATTTGAGTCCAATTTAGCTACTTCTACGTACTGAAGCCTATCTCCCAGATAAGATTTTATCCAGTGAAGTGCTGTACCCCTGATACCATTCTGTTCGAGTTTGTTTAGTAACAAGTCATGTTTTACAGTCAAATGCCTTGGACATATCCAGGAAGAGGGTAGTAGTTAGATTTTTACTATCAGCGCTACGAGATATATAATCGACAAGGTGAAAAGCTGCTAAAGTTGTTGACTTGTTTTTCTGGAAGCCAAATTGATCATATTTTATAATATCATGTTTAAGAAAAAAGTCAACGAGTCTTCTATGCATAGCCTTTTCGAAAACTTTTGATAGTATTGACACTAAAGTTATGGGTCTATGTTTGTCGATTTCAGTTTTATCTCCTTTTTTATGTAAAGGTTAAACTACGGATAGTACAGCCGATCTGGAAAACAGCCATTTTGAAGTGAGAGATTAATTAGATAGGTAACCACTACACTTATTTCGTTAGCAACCAATTTCAGAATTTTTGTCGATATACCATCATACCCTTCAAAATTTGAAATATTTAGCGTTATTATTATTCTCTTTACATCCGTAACATCTACTGGTTTTAAGAAAATTGTTTTATCACAAATACATGCGTTATCATTATCATTCATACCTGAAGCATTATTTTGATTATTAGCAGAATTCGTAAACAAGTCATTGAAAATATTAGCTATTCTTGAGGGATTTGTGACAGATACACCATTATCATTAATAACATCAATGCTGTTAACATTTAGTTGGGTAATGCCCATTTCACTTTGAATCACTTGCCATGCAGCTTTACATTTATTTTGGCTAGAAGTTATACGATTTTTATTTGTAAGTCTCTGTGCACTGAGAATACACTTTTTCAACAGTTTATCATAGTTAATATACATTTTTTTATTTTCTATACTCTTATGTTTGTAAAAATTAAATCTTAACTGCTTCTTTATTTTACAGCTATTTCTTAGGCCTTTTGTAATCCATTTTTGTTTATGAGTCACCGAACGTTTGATTTGAATTTTTGGAAAACATAGATTGTAGAAGAGACAGAAAAGGTCATGAAACGTGTTGAAGGCTTTGTTTACATCACTTTCTTCCATGACTTCAGAAAAAGAAAGACTTTTGAGGCAGTCGTAAAATTTTTCAACATTTTCTTTACAGTAATCTTTTCTGTATAGAATGAAAGATTTTGGGATGAATTTTTAATTTTAACAACTGTGCAGTTTCGTGGTCAGAAAGACCCAATGGGATGACACTACCTTCAGCATCCTTAATGTTACTTATGATATGATCCATACAGGAGGTCCTTCTGGTTGGAACAGTGATATGCAGATTAAGATTATAATTCTTTGTTATGTCGAGTAATCTGTCTGTGTAATTATCATTTACCATAGTATTTATATTTAAGTCACCAGCAATTATAATTTTTCTTTTTGGGTACTATGAGGTACTCAAGAGCTTGTTCAAATTTGCTAAAGAAAGTCAATAGATTGGATTGGAGTTTTGTGGATTTTCTATAAATGCATAGTATCACAATATTATTGTTTGGTATGTCGGTACTACAGCACTCGAAGGTTTGGTTTTCCGATAAATGATCAATAAGTTTAAAATCTTTAAATGGGATTCCTTTTTTATCAAGATACAGGATCCACCTCTTTTTTTATTTCTACAGTAAGAAGATGCTAACTCATAGCCACCGATAACAATGTTCTTTTCATCACCCGATTTTACATGGGATTCAGTGAAACAAAGTACATCCGGTTCACTGCCTGATTTGGCTAGCTCCGAGATGGCTAGCGAGATGTTGTCTGTTTTCGTAATAACTAAATATTTTTTTATCATTGTTTACAAAAAAATGTTTTATCATTGTCATTTATTCCATTTTTTCTAGTTGTGCCTTTTGATTGGGCACTAAAATATTGGGTTTTAGTATCTTTTTTAAAATAATAGGGTATTGTTCCTTTTTTATTTTTTTTACTAAGCTTTTCGTAATCAGTTTTGATAATGCTCTTGTTGTTTACTTTTGTTATTGTGCAAGTGTTATCCCCTATTTTTGCGTTGTTGTAACTTGGAAACGTTTTATTTTAATACCTTTGGTTAATTATATTGTTAATCAATTTACTTGTTTCGTCTAACTTCAGAAGTGTAGGTACATTGTTCAATCCTAAATCAAGAAACGTGCAGTTAACGTGAATTATGCAATATCCAGGTTGGTACCAACCCTGACCATACACAATTTGCTGTTTGCCTACTATGGTTATTTTAACGCTGTCCTATCAGCATAGACTTGTGGGGTATGTCGGCTGATAGGGATCGACCGTTCATGGTCCAAAAGAAGATGGTACGCAGGCAATCCAGAGCCATGCCAGGTACTCACTCGAAGCCGCTATTTATCAAGCTCGGTATTTTGACTGTCCCGTGTTTGTATATCCTGGAGGTTGCAAAATGTGTGAGGCGGAACCCTACGGAGATTTCTGACGGCAGTTCTGTCGATCACGGTTATAGTCTCAGGCGTCTACAAGACCTTCGAACACCGAAACATCGTCTCACCAAAACTGGACATTCGCTTTTTGTAATGGGACTGCGTATTTGTAATAAGATACCTGACTCCATAAAATAATGTAGGAGCTTCTCATCGTTTAAAAATAAACTCAAAACATTATTAAAAAGTAAAGCTTACTACACTGTTAGCGAGTTTCTTGCTGAGTAAATTATCGTTACCTGTATTTGACATATGTATGTACACAACAATTTAATTTTATACATTGACATATTTATATGCTTATTTTTTGTATTAATTTGACATTTTAATTCACCAATATTATAATTACCTAGGTAAGCATTTTATTTGTTAAAATATTGAATGTGTTTTATTTTTTATAACTTAATAATTAATACTATAATTATATGAACTTAAAATATCCTGTATATTAACTTGGCGATGTAATTTACTGAATAAATGAATATGAATATGAATCTGCTATATAAAATTAAATTGGAACGCCTCGAGGTAGCTGGGAGAAGTTCGATTTTAATAATACCAAAATACTTCAACTTCCCGCGAAAAAGGAAGATAAAGAATATTTTGTTGAAAATATATACAATATACATGGAGTTATATAGCAAAATCAAAACATTGATATCGGAGTGCTCCAAAAAAATGGTACCTCCACCGATTCCTGAACAGCAATAAAATAAAGGCAACATAAGGTTAACGGACTTGTTAACAAACAAAGATCTAATGTGAGAGCTTTTGAAAGGGTCATACAAACCCTTGATTTAGATCAACTATCCGAAAAATGGCAATTAGTCGACAAACTCGGAAAAATAACCCAACGCTGGGAAAATGTAGACCTCGTGTTTTGGGAGTTGGATAACATGATGGATGGAACGGAGATACAGGCATATGCGGATGACTATAGCAGATTAGAAGACATGTTCGAACAAGCCAAGAGCGAAATTAACAAGAAAATTTGGGGTCAGAGCTACCAAGAAGAATGTGTCCCAAAAATAAATCTGCCATATTTCTACGGAGATTACGAACACTGTATTTATTTAGTAGCTATTAATTAACTGTTGTGGCTGCACATTAGTTATTAAAGTTGTATGGGTTTTTGCTTCGAGTGCCGGTGATTCATTGTAAGTGTTATAATCGCATTGTTTGGGCATATCTCCTGATTTGAGCCATTCCGGCCCATCCCACCAAAGAGAGAATTTTGCCAGCTGTGAAGGCAATAATCCTCTTGATGCACAATCAATGCATTTAAAGACTTCTTTCTTGAAGCACTGTGCAAAAAATGCAACATTTAAAATCGAAATTAAGAGGCGAGGCAGAGCGTCTAGTGAGTAGTTTGCACACAAGTGCTGATAATTATGGAATAAATTACAATGAAGATACGACAATCCAAGGCTTCTTTTGACGTACCATATTAACATTTTGTTAAATCAACCAAGTATACAAATTCCTACAGCAGCAAAGATTAAAAGTATGCATGACATCACAATGGAATGCTTGGAAGCCATCGCTAATTTAACCAACATTGGAAATTGGGATCCGTTAATTGTGCATATACTCCTGCAAAAACTTTCGCCTGAAATCATCAACGCGTACATGGAATCAGTAGAAAATCCGAAAGAAATTCCCATGCTGAATGGGCTTCTGTCATATCTAGAAACTAAATTTGTATCATTGGAGTCTAGTAACATGCAAGGAAAATCGGAGCAAACCAAAAATAGTAAATCTTACAACAATCCTAGCAATGCGAACACCCTTAACAAGAAATATTTTAAATCATCTCAAAATAAGCTCGACTACTACCAAAAAGAAAGAACACCATTCGCATATTTAAATTCCGTTAATAGCAGCGGTCCTATGACAAGTGGGCCTGGACCTTCCATAACATGCCCTAACTGCAAAACTTCAGGTCATGGTCTTTATGGCTGTTATCAATTTTTATACGCAACACCAGAAAATCGGCTGAAAATCGCAAATAGGCTGAAAGTATGTAAAAATTGTTTATTTAGATACATGGCATAGATAATAAATGCACTTCAACAAAAAAATTCAAGATGTGCAATAAACATCATAACACTTTATTGCATGACGCACTCAATAATCGGTGCGAAAATCAAGGAAACAATTACCAAGGGCATGGAAAAGGAGGTCAGAACTGGCGCACAAATGTAGGAAGTAATAGCCAAAGTGAAGTTTTACTTGCGACGGTACAACTGAGAGCCCAATCAAGAGATATAAATGTCCGCGGAATTTGTGACCAAGATTCGCAGGTTAACCTGTTGTGCGAGGATGCAGCACGTCTTCAACTGCAACGCAATAAAATGAACGCAGTAGTAACTGGAATCGGATCTCAACATATTAACAAGTGCAAAGGAATGGTACAGCTATCGTGCAAGGCTCTGCACAACAACTTCACATTTAACATGGAAGCTTTAGTAATGAATACGTTAACAAGTAAATTACCAGTAAACAGTATAAGTACAGAATCGTTCGAACATTTCAAGCAAATACAGCTTGCAGACCCGGAATTTAATATATCAGGGAATATTTACATTTTATTGGGAGCTGATGTTTATTCGAAGATATTGATGAAAGGATTAATAAGAAGCCCAAATACCTCCATAATTGCGCAACAAACGCAGCTTGGCTGGATAGTGTGTGGAAAGTTTCAACCCCTCAACTGCCTAGTAACAATAAACAATATAGAGGATATTTCAAGGTTTTGGGAACAAGAAGAAATACATGAAGACAGTGAACAAATCGAAACAAACATAATAGAGCAATGGTATACAAAAACAACAACAAGGCTAGAGACGGAAGATATCAAGTACGCTTACCGCTAAAACCTGAGATCGAGAACAAACTTGGAACATCGAAACCACAAGCGGTGGCGCAGTTTAAACAATTAGAACGAAAAATGAAAGCTCAGCCCGATTATTCCCGTAATTATAAGGAATTTTTGTCTGAATATAAAAAAATAGGACATATGGTGGAAACTAAGCAGAAGACTAAGTTGGAGTATTTTTTACCACACCATGGCGTCCATAGGGTTGAAGCAGTGACTACAAAATTAAGGGTAGTTTTTAACGCGTCATCCCACCACCCCCAAAAGGATAAATATAATTTGAACGAATTGATGGAATGCGGACCAAATTTACAAAAGGACTTACATATTTATTTCTGTGTATTCTGCTGCAATGGAGGATGCATAAATACGTGTTGACGAGTGACATTGAGAAGATGTATAGGTACATAGCCATGCATCCAGAAGATCAGCCACTTCAAAAGATAGTTTGGAGAGATTCCCCCAAGCAAGAGCTAAAAGAGTTCCAACTATGTACAGTCACCTACGGGACAAAGGCCGCACCGTATTTAGCACTTAGAACGCTCAAAAAATTGGCTTTGGATGAGGGAGATAAACATCCGAAGGCAAGGATAATCCTCGAAAATAACTTCTTTGTATGATGCTTTATTTGGAGAAGATACGGTAAAAGAAGCTAAGTCAGCAAGGGACCAACTCATTCATTTATTACGAGCAGGTGGATTTAACCTAAGAAAATGGTCAAGCAACGATCCAAGATAAGTCGAAGACCTTCCGGAGTACATGAGGAGTCCAGACAACTTTGAATTTACAGAAGCTGAGACATCAAAAACTTAAGGCCTTGGGTGGAATCCCAAAAATGACGAATTTGTCTTTTCATCCAAGCTAAAAGATAACAAAAATCTTACAAAACGAAACATATTGAGTAACATTTCAACACTATTTGACCCGTTAGGCTGGTTATCTCCAATGACAATTAAAATGGAAATTTTGTTTCAAGAAATATGGACAACCAAAATTCAGTGGGATGAGGAAATCCCTGAAAACATAAAAAGGGAGTGGCTTAACATTAAAAACGACATGAAAAACATTGATCAATTAAAAATAAAAAGGTGGCTCGGGTTTCCACAAGAAAACGAAACCGTTAGCCTACACGCATTTTGCGATAGTTCTCAAAAAGCATTTGCCTGTTCAGTATATGCCATAATTAAAAATAAATACGGCAAAACAACAATCAACTTGATAGCCGCAAAGACAAAAGAAGCGCCCTTAAGTACAAAAGAATCGCTGCCACGCTTGGAATTATGCTTTTAGCGAAATTAGTCAGCAAAATAAAGAGCAGCATAAATAAACAAGATATTCCGGTAACAGCTTGGACAGACTCTATGGTTGTATTGGGCTGGCTTAAGGGAGACAAAAACAGATGGAAGATTTACGTCGCAAACAAAGTAAAACAAATATTAGAGGTCATAACTGGAAACATGTTAGATCAGAAGAAAACCCAGCTGACAATAACATAAAATATACATTGCATCACATTGCATATACATTGCTGTCGATTCGGTGTAACACGACTAAACTTTGACAGGACTAAACTCAATGCATTTACTGAATCTGGTGGCGGACAAAATTGACCTATACCACTGTTCTCTGAGCGAATTCGTAAAGATGACAATGTATATTTTATGTTATGGTGAAAATGTTTGATATGTGTTGATGTGTCTAATGTTAAGAATTAAATGAGTTAATTGACTACACTATTGCATTAGGAATACCCTGTAATGATAGCTGTAATTTGATAAATACATAAATAAATAAATAAATAAATAATTTAAGCAACTTGTCTTTTTCCTTCTATATCGAAAAGACAAGGACAGGACGCTTATAATAAGGTTGGTCCTGTCAAATAATTTAAGTCATACTACACCGAATCGACACCATTGTCACCTTTACGAATTCGCTCAGAGAACAGTGGTATTTTGGTTTGTGTTTGATCTCGTCTAGAAGGTTAACTCTATTTATCTTATTACGATCACAGATACTTGTTGATGGCTTCCTGACTTGGAGCCAGCCCCCCCCCGGCTACCAATCCTAGTCACGCCAATGGCGACAAGCGCGACGAAACAGAAATAACAACACTCCTAAAGAAGAAAAAACTTTTATTGACTCGATTACAAATTAAATTTTATGTCAAAAAAGTTATAGAATATCACAAAAGAAAGAACCCATCATTCACCTTAGACTTCCTTTACTCATACAAATCGAATGGATAATCAGTACGGTAGAGGGGCGGTGTGTGAAGAGACGCGAAGTCCCCCTCCCGCACCGCTCTCTACCGCAGGAACATACTCAATTAAACGCTAGACCTGTAGTAAGATATGTAAGTAAAGCCACAGTATAATCAAGCTAAGCAGTATTTTGTCTCGGCAATGTCCTTGAAATTATTACTTCCGGCCGCTCGGTACGTAAACACGCACTAGGATTGCCCACTGGCTGTCTTAGGTATTTTCAGATGCCCATATATATGAATTTAAGCATCCATACCCTGAACAATATAATTGACGACTTCACATTGCCCGTGTCCGCACGTAACTGCGGCACACTCGCGAGACTCGTGACAGTCGTGTACAATCATACAGCAATACAAATTTTGAAAAAATCCGATCGTTCATGCTTGCAAATAATCGTAGAAGTACGATTAAAATCGTACATGTGGCAGCCCTGATTTGGAAGCGCGTCGTTTCCGTCGTTTCTTTGAAGACGTAATACTGCTTACTCTAATTATACTGTGGTAAAGTGGACGGTTAAAAAGCCTTGCATCCGAAGTCGCAGATGAGGTTGTTGATGTATTCCCCGATGAGCTCCTGGCCTCTGTACGCGAAGGTCTCCACCTCGTAGATGAGCAGCTCCGAGAGCTCACGCGTCAGGTAGTTCTTGGTCGGCTGGTCTGGAGGTAAATGAACATAATTACTTGACGGTTCTCGGCTACTAAAACGTAGGTTAAAGTCCCGTTTATGTACGGTCTACGTGCTTCGGAAGATCTATTTGTGCCCCAAGTACGGCGAAAAGGCTCACCACTCATCGCCTTGGAACGTAATCCGTCGGTGAAACGCGGCTGTACCGGATGTGACACCTACTCAGGGATTCATGTCGTGACATGTATTTGGGTGTTTCTTAGAAAGTTTGTCCGTAGCGTAATGGAATTCCACCCAAAAATACAATAATCAGTACTACGAATCGTGGCGTATAGGATTTGACGTATTTTATATAATATATTTTTAAACTAAAATTACTGCTCAATAAATGAAAACATTCGTAGCATGATTATGGATTCTGCTCTTAGATAACTTAAATTATTCATCTTTATAAATTGAAACATGGTTTAATAATAAATTACTTCACAAAACTCCGTTCGTAGTAGAAGTAAAATAGTTCAGTCGTGACGCGACCATTTTAATCTATTTTTTCTTTCAAATTAACCCAAAAAACGACTGTTACGCGGTTTCACAGATAAATACAACGTTGCCGCAATTGAACAACATGATTGTTTTGGTATGTTTTCTATATAAGTGTCGTCGAAAATATCGTAGCGTAGGGGGAATTTCCACTACGTGCTATTTTGTAGGACAACACAAAATTGGTATTTAAATTATCTTTTAAATCATAAACAGCTTGTATAACAGGCAAAAATTGAAATTAAAGTATTATTCTCTTCATAAAATACGCAAACATTGCCGAGAAAGAAATACATTAATATCGTTTTGCCTTTTAAAGTTGAATAAGTAGGTGTGGGGCATACCAAAGTTAGCATGTCTCCCTAGTTTCTTTCGCCAATATTTAAGATTTAAAGCTAATTGCAGCGTTTTTATACTCAATAATCCAATAAAAATATGGTAATTAAGTATATTAATTACGTAAAACTCAAAATACTTATGATAATTTATGCCAACTTATACATTTTTCAAGTCACCGGACATGGTAGTTTTCGCGAAACATGCCCGTTTATAAGTTTCGCCTGCGCAGTGACCGTCACTTTGACGCACTCCCTTAAAATGCTATTAGAATAGGACCTTTTAGAATGGAGAGGTTTATGATGCGTGTGTGCGTTAGCAACGCTGTCACTCATGCACTTCCATCAGTGTTGCTAAAGCACACAAACATCGTAACCACTTCATTCCAAAAGGTCTTATCCTAATAGCATTTGAAATTGATTGTACTTATTAGTGTTAGATACCTAGAGGGTCGATCTTGAAAACTGGCAGCACGGGCACCTCCGTATACGCGTACTCCTGGCAGAGGTCCATGCGGTCAGCGTGGTTCAAGGTCACGGTCACGCGGACGACGGCTGTGAGAACAAGATACAAACACTTGTTAATATTCTCTATTTTGTGGTACAATTACCAATCTGAGTCTTGAGTTTTGATGCGGCGCGCACTGGTTTACACTAGCGGCGCACAAACACGCAAGCTCCGCACAACCGCTCCGTCTGAACCCTTCGTTGGACAACTGTATGGATTTTTAAACTGTTTGGTACCCTTCGAGTATGGAGCTATAAAATAAAAACTTTAAGTCATCACATTTTAGTTGTAGACCCGTATCAGTTACTCACGGTAAGTGCCGTTGATGTGGTAGCGGAACTCCGTGTCCTCGACGCCGGTGCCGTGCTGGATCAGCGTCCTGTCCGACTCGAAGTTCAGCTCGCGGCACTCCAGGGAGAGCACGCCCTTGTCCGTGCCCCTGTTTAAGCTGGATACATCGTTCATTAACACACTCAGCGCAAACTGTTGAGGAGGGTTGATGAGCTGCTCTTCTATCAACCACGCCTTTGTTCAGATTGGACAGGGTGAGGGGATACAATAATTTTGTTTCTTAGTCTTAATATTTCAGCCGTTCGATATATACACGATCTAAACACCATTTCATTTGAGTTATATTAGGTTTTGGATAATATAAACTTACACCAAAATAACCATCGTAAAAAATGTAATATAAAGGGCCGTCTTATACTTATTAAAAGAAATCAATTTAATTTAAAAATATTAAATAAAAACACATCGAAATCACGAATTTTCTGAGCGGCCCGCTTCCACTGATTAGGGGCCTTATCACAATAATTATAACATCATAAATCACACATAATTTTTAGCCAATCACGACACTTTTGATGGCTGTTGTGATAGATATCGAAGTTAGACAATAAGAGGGCTAGTTAGACAAGTGTAAAATGAAAGCGTTTAAGCAGGAGCTGCAGTACAGATGTCTCTGAAGCCTCGCCTTAGTTCTCATTATCGCTAAGCAAAGATCGCAGAATCATAAAATAAACACATACGGAAGGCAACTCCATACCATAAGTGATTCCGGACGCACGCAAACAGAGATTATGCGTACGACGATCTCGGTACTCGTGCACTGGCATTCGACCGACTTCGACCGAGATCGTCATACGTACGCGTCTATGTGTGCGTGCGCCCGGAATCGCTGGTTGTATAGAGCTCGCCTTCTGTAGGTATTTATTTTGAGCTAGAATCGTGTCTTGGATCCATCGAAGGTGACCTTGAAAGTAGAAATTAGTGGCAAAAGTAAAAAAAAAGTATATGTAACGATAAACTACAGAGGCACGAAAACAATTTTAAATTTTCATTAAAATCTTTAACTAAATAAATACCAAACCTAGGTCTAATTTAAAACGAATATTTATTAAGTATGCAATGAAACAAATTGAAACTTAGGTACATACTTTAGGTAGTCAAATTGAACAAATGATTTCCCTTGATTATTTTTGAATAATTTTGGTTATGGTAGTTGTAATTAATTACTTAGGTATATTTTAGCGCGTTCGCAACTTGATTCCCCGTCGAGCGACAGAGAGATCAATACGGGACGAGCCGTAGGAGTGAGTGAGACGCACGCACCCGGGATCACCATAAATTGTAACAGGCCCTTTTGTATATTTTTTCTGAAAATATAGGCTAAATCATGAAGATACACTTAGATTAACTTTCAGGTGGTTTTTCTTATAACGAAATATAAAAAAAAACAGTTTGGAGAAATGGGAATGTGACGTCATATCGTTTAAGGCGAGTTCCTAGGGAGAGTTTAGGGAGAGTTCCTTGACGTAAAGAAAGAATTAAAAAAAAATTGGGAAGAAAACCTGAAGGCATTACTGAAAATTTAAAAAAAACAGACGTCGGTTTTGACATTACTTTTTTTTTCTTGTGGACAATGACCTATTGTTGTGTTGTGTTGTGTTGTGTTTGAATGACATGACTATTACGTCATCAAAGCTATTTATTCAGTTCCTGAATAATTTTATGTATATATTTTGTATTTCAAGGAGAAAAAAATATATACTTTTATATGACCTTAAAAAAGTCTATTCCTTTCAAAAAAATCGACAATTAGGTGCTGTTATGGTATTCTGGACCATTCGAATCTACCGCAAAAAAGAATTGACACATTTGGAATCCTGTAACTACTTTCGAAAACTACTTGAGGGTATCCCAATATTTTTGAAACCTTTTTCTAGACTCGTCCCTTAGAGAAACGCGACCGAAAAACTTTCACTCGATATAAATAATTATTGAAATAGAGTCTTTAAACACACTTTTTTTCCTCGTTTGACGAATAGGAATCATATAGGTACAGAAATCAAACATATTTTATTAGATTGGTTTTAACCACATGTAGATATTGGCTGAAGGAAATTTTGCTATTAGTTGTTTTAGTTTTTTAAGTATAAATAAATGAGCTGTTTTTTTTCTCTTTTGCCCTGAATCCGTCCCTCTCGCGCTGCGTGTTTGTCCGCTTGGAGAGACAGTGACCGTTGAACAATTCACTAATCACCTAGTGCTTGCCTTTGGTCTTTCAACGGTTTTTGTTTTAATATGCTGAGTCAACTACTTATCAGATCAATGTAAAACTTGGACACGTGTTTTTTCAGACCTTTGTCTTTCCGTTGTCATGTCGGTTACTTAATTGTAATTGGACACAATTCACTCGATAGATTTCATTTTTGAAAATGATGCCTTTTTAAGTTATAATTCGTTTTATGCCTGAAATTACTGCTATAACAAAGAAACATGGTTTATTTTCCGATGTCAGGTGAAAAAACTCCTCATATTTTTTCGTAAAATCCAGAAAGTGCGCGGGAACGAGCGTTCTAATGTAGACTTTCTGACGATATACTGAAGTTCAAAATCGCTCAGTAAGTACACCAGGGGCCAAGTCTTAAAGGAAGTAAACTTACTAAAACTCAGAAACGACGCATCGATCGTGGTTCCTGATGACCAAGTTGTTGTCGATGTAGGAGGACTTGAAGTAGGGCGTCTCGTATCTGTAGCTGGGGATGGAGTACTGCGACGGTATGCGCCCGCGCACGTTGCGGCTGCAGCGCGAGTTGGCCGACAGGTTGTCGCCGATACAACGCAGATCGCGGAGGTGGCACGGTCTCTGGATGTCTGACGGCACTATAGTTGACAAAAAATATGTGATCAGTTAAGGATATTATTGTTCCACGATTAGATTCGGATTCAAGAGTACCGTTTGCATAGTACAAATGAATTAGGTACTTAAGACCATCAAGTAAAATAATTATTAAGTTTTTGCGTTTCATGTAGGTACTTATTAATGTTTATAAAAGTTTATTGATCAATAATATTGCTTCTCCAAAAAATGAAATGCTCGCCGATTTAGTTGTTTGCTGAATCAATTTTCAACTGTTTGAAGTTGATGAACCCATGAGTGATTGATCATCAAAACAAATGGCGAGCTGACAATTTGATTTAAGAATATAATTTTATTTTAATTCCACGAAATATTATTTTGGTAAAATGTTACATTTTCTTCACATTATAATTTCGCAGTACTGAAAACGTTTTACGTATTTTTGCACATCCTACCTTTCGTAACTGTCATTTCATACATTCGCGTAAAGTTGACGATCGCACCTCATTCCCAATCCAAACGTGGAACAATAATACCCACACAATCCACCCTAGAGTTTTAGATTTAAGTGCCCTTTCCGTGGAATAGGAAAAATAAAATTTAGACTTCCTATACTAATTGAGCCGAGGTTGTTCGTTAAAAGTATAGAGGCACAAAATATTTTTCGTATTTCGCAAACAGGATCATTGAACGTTGGTATTGACCACTTACCGAGTGTCCAGTATGAATTTGGCTATATAATAGGGTGCCTCGAAATTTCACTTTTTTCCAATTTCATGTTGTAATAGTCCATCCATCCATCCATCAGCCCGTCCATGCTGGACATAGGCCTTTGTTGTACCTAATAGTATTGGCTTGTAACCGATCACGTTTGTGACTAATATTCATTGGCGAAAAGCGGGTATGTACTGTGAATTGCAAGTCACACTTTTCACGGGCGAATAGTACGGCCCAAACTTGATGGGCGCAGGCCCGGATTTCCGCCTAGGGCAACAAGGCACCGACCTAGGGGCCCAGCTGCGGAGGGGGCCCCAGCCAGGGCGCGAAGACAGTAATTATAGAAAAAACAATAACAATTACGCCCATTTGGCGTGCTGTCGCCCAACCTGGCAACACTGCACCAGTGGCGATACCGACTGAATTACAGCAATTTTTTATTGTGCTTGAGGCTTGAGCCTCTCTTTTAAGTGGTTAGGGGCCCTGTGTCTTTAAGTCCGGGCCTGGATGGGTGGTGTGAGTCCTTATACTTCAGGCACTAACTAACCCCTCCATCCATCCATCAGCCTGTTTCGTCCACTGCTGGACATAGGCCTTTCCAGGATTTCGCCACTCTTGGCGTTCCCCCTGGAAGAAATGCCCATACTCACACACGCTGGGCAGGCGGGTTGGTGAGCGCGGTGCCGAAACCCTTGCACCAGTGACGCCGCTGCCCGTCACCAGTCTGTTTTATATAAGCCCGGCAATTGGGGATGGATATACCGCCATCCATCGGTCCCAGGCAATGGTGGGCCACCTGGTTATGCCTGAGAGCTGTCCTCTTACTCTCCCCCGAATAACTTCTGTGACAGTCTTCTGTGTTAACAGTCGAGCCCGGAACCAGCTCCACCAGCTATTCAACCATATATAAATAAATAATAATACTCACCGGCTAAACACAGCGTCACAGTCAACGCTAAAAATAGTAACTTGATCATTTTTGCTGTTTGCGAGTAGCAATACTACTTCTCACGCACACTTTGCAAAAACAACTGCTTTATTCCAAAAACGATTGGCCCCTTTTAACAGCAAATAGACACTATTTCTCTGGAACAAAATCGAATTCAAGAATTTATTAATTTAAACAGATGCTGTTACAAAAGATATTAATGACGTTAGGCATTAAAATTTATGTATTTGTATAGTTAAAAAACAAATAATATGTTTTGTTTAATTTTTGACGGCCATTTTATTATTTTGTGCAATTAATATTGTAGTTGTGACGCACTGATTAAAAACAAATACTTACAGATAATAAATAACAGAGATCTATAGTCGCTGCATACCCCTATGGGTAACAAGCGTAATCCACCTTTATATAAGGTGACTTTTGTTTACATAGCCAAATTTATACTGAAGACCTGGTAAGTGGTATAATGGCTATAATAATTTGAGTCGCGTTTGTTCTTGAATCTTGAACAAGTAGAGGCACAAAAAATATTTTTCGTATTTCGCAAACAGGGTTCGCTTAAGATTTTTATTATACTTTTGTTCTGTTCTTTTTGTAGATTACAATATCTAGTAAATATTTTGCGTCATCCTGCGAGGTCAGTCATTTTGTTGCACTTTTGACTTCCTGTTTTAACAGGAGTCGAAGTGTCAAATAAAATAAATATCTCGAACCTAAACAGGGTCATTGAACCTTAGTCCTGACCATTTACCGAGTCTCCAGTATGAATTTGGCGATGTAAACGAAAGTCACATTATAATAGGTACAGACGGAACACTAAAATCGGGAAATGAAACAACTGCTCCATAGAAAAAGTACCTAGTCCCTTTTTTGCGATTTCAAGGTTGGTTCTATGGGACTTTGTTCAGTAAAAGTTGTTCGTATAATTTATGAAATTAGTTAATATAAATTATTCAGTAAATAATAACCCAGAACTACCAATATATAATATTTTCTCAAGTATTTAATAAAATATAGTATATTGCGCCAATTAAAATAAAAAAGTGGGCGGTCGTGTCCCAATTATAAAAAATAAAAATGGCATAGATAAAGTAAATTATGTAACTAAAAAATTAAGAGCCAATAAAGCCGATCATGAAGGCTTTAACTTTAGTTTTCGTGCTGTCCAAACTAAATTTTCTTCATTCCAAAATAGTTCTTTAGTGTTAACAACATAAGGTATATAACTTTGAAAAATTCCAAGTTTTGACAGCACTAAAACTAAAATTCAAGCTTTCAGAATCGACTTTACTGCACGCAAATTTTTAGAGAAAAACGACAAATGATATCTGAAAAGTAAATTGTTTTCAACAACTCAATATCACCTGTTAAATATCTTCCTGAGAGCAGAGACACAACTACTTTCAAGCGATTCAGTTTTGTATTAATTTCGGAAACGTCAAAATTATTAATTAATTATTTTATAACTTGACGTATGTTCTAGAATTTGTTCAGACGCGGTTTCTGTAGCCTTTGACTGTGTAAATATTTAAACAAATGGTATAAAACATGTCAGTATACCACCATTGCCGTCTTATTAGTCATTGAATAATTAATTATGTAAGAAAACATTAATCATTTCATTTAAAAACTGAGTCATTGTGGAATTCTATTATACTAGATAAAAATACAAGTAAATGGGTCTTAAAACAAAAATAAAAAAGAATAAAGGCTTAAAAATCATTTTTTATTTATAACTATCGTACATTAATTAATTTAATAATATTAATTATTAATTAAATACAATAATAATAATAATTACGGGTACATTTTGACACAGTAGCACTCGCAATCACTTCAAGCTATACGTTTTTTCATAAATGCAGTTTTTTTTTCTTGAATATGCCTGAGACAATAGAATTTCATCAATAAATTGACATTAAATTCATAAGCAGTCAGTAAACAGGGCCGCACTAAGGACGAATGTGGGCCCCCTTTTCAACGATTTTTTCAGCCACCTTAGTTCTGCACGACTGCCAAAATGACCAAGAGCGATCTCCCCCCTTCCTCCCCTCCACTACCTCAGGCGTATTCACATTAACTCCGACAAGCTGTGCCCATTTTACGTATTGAGTAGTTACTTTTAAAATCCTTTTACCAGAAGAAAGTTGCATTTTTCCGCCTAAAAACATTTCTTAAACCTACAGCAATCAAATCACTTCTCAACAAATTTCAGGAATGTTCACGAATAACGTTTTTGGACGTACAAACAACAACTCAATACATAAAATAATTCAATGTGGGTATTTAGAAAAGGTTCGAATGACGGTTACAGATTTCTCAGTGTCTAACTAGTAGCATTATTGATTCTCGATAACGTGGTTATTATTTAGAAACTTAATATTAACTATGATTTTTTTAAATCAGACACAGTATATTGTTTCTTTATATTGAAAAGGGGTTTGAAGATTCTGGCCTCTATTAACACTCCGCCAATATTTTTTTCAAGATTGTGGCCTCTTGTTTATTCTTATAAAAATCGACTGCTGACGTGAGTATATGCTAACACAAAACATTCTTCGACATACCCTCATGAAGTGTCACGTTTCGAAGATATGTATAAGCGACCAAAGCTATACTGCTAGCACCAGAAATAACACGTCATAGAAACGTGGCGCGCCTCTGCTAGCACCACGCACGGTGCGCAATTTTTTTCCCACTAAAAGGTACCCGGTAGAACTTTTGTTGCTATATTTCCGAAATGTGACATATTTTGCCAAAGAGTATTTTGTGTTTGTATTTATGTCCACCATACTCGACACCGCCAAATTGAAAAAAAAACTACACTTTAAACTTCATACTAAAATATTCAAACCCATTTAAATAAATTAAGAAAAACAACCAACACTTCCAACACTCCAAAACCGTTTTGAAGTAAAATATTAATTAAATGATTTGTACAAAAATGAGATTCTCGAAGTTGTCTTGAAAACTTAATCCAAAACCGTCTTTTAAACCTTTTATGAAAACCACTAACATTTATACACCGAAAAAATATAAGTCGTTTAATTTATGAAAAAAAAAAGGAAGAAAAAGTAAAAAGATGAGGTTACATTTAAATGTGTACAATATTACATTTTTAGTGAAAAATTATAACTATCGTTAGAGACACCTTATGTGCAAAGTTACATTTATATAAATTATGACTCGAAAGTGAAAAAGAATATTACACCACCCTTCTAAGTTTAAAAAAGCAGAGTTAAATCCATGAAATTTCTCAATGTAAGAAAAAACATTCTCAGCGTAAGAAAAGAAAAGTCTACTTTTACCTCCTTATTCTGCATATAAAAGGTAAAATATAAACATAATCTAAAAGAGAAATAAAAAATATATTGTAACACAAAAAAGGAAGATACAATGAAACAACATCAATATTATATTTTTTATAAGCGAAGTCCTTCTTTTTCGAGTATTTCCTGAAGGTATAATAATCGCTTGTTAAACTCAACGAATATACTAAAAAAGTATTCAATAACCTTTTTGACAGTTACTGTCAACTGACAAAAAAGTTGTCGAAAATATAAGTAGTAATAACAGAGTTTTTGGCAAAAAGGCACAATACAATCCAACGCCATCTATTTATACATATACGAAAACTATCTAGTGTTTAGTAGTTTCTGTTAAAAACACAATAGGTACCCTTCTTCTCAATAGTCTGTCAAACTGTCACGCCCAACTTCTAAAATAGACTGACTTACAACTTCAAATAAGAAATTGAATTTTACCCGAGAAATGAACTGTATTTTCAATCAATTTGGAGCTTTCAGGCTGAGAACATGATACAAATATCTACGTTAAAACACATGGAAAATGACAGCTGTCAACTACCATCCGATCCGCCAATCACACTAGCAACAACAAACACTACTAACTTGCAAACATAAAGCCAAAACGGGAAATGAGGCACTGACTTTTACTCTTAATTTTTGGATACTTAGGGCGGATTCACAAAGTTCGTCTGATTGAAAACGGCAACTGTATACATTGCGGAGTGAATAAGAGAAGTTTAGTACAAACCCTGATTTGGGAAAAGCCACTTCAAATGACTTCCACGCTCCAAAGTACCGGGGACGTTATTGAATTTTATCTGTTTTTGGTGAATAGCAACCATAGTTGGGAACCGATTCAAAGATACGTAATAAAATAGGTCCGCAAAGTGCCCATTATTTTATGTTTATCATTTATCCTTTAGGATGCTTTAGGATGTTAAAATGTAAGTCAATGTTTCGGTCATTCTCTTCTATAGTAATCAAATCTAGTGACAATTTGGTTTCTTTCTTCCAAATTCGGTTTTTCACAGAACGACTTGGCTTGAATCCGCTATCATGTGACATTCTTTCTCGTAGAACTTCATCATACAAATAAAATTTACTATCATAATTGTTAAAGTGTTAACTTAGATTTCAAGCATTTTCTTTCATTACTCGTGAAATGTTATTATAATATTAAAAAGCGAATTCAGTTATTATTATTAAAATGATTTTCAGAATTACTCGAGACGATTTTGAGATTTGTTACTTTCCCCAGTTAAACACTTACACGTGAAACAATATAATAAATATTTCAAACTTTTATTTGAATGTCGGCGAAGATACACGCTCTTAAATTTTGATTTTTTTTACGAAAACATCAAGCATCGGAATTTTCACGGTCACACTGATTTATCAATAAAAAGTACAAAAAAATGAGTTTTTACGCATAATTTATTTATCAAATATATATCTCAATCAATGGAGCAGCATCTTCCTCTGTCAACTTCTATTATGTATGTCCCCCGAAAGGGGCCCCTTTCTAAACAAAAACCCTGAGTTAGGCCCTGGACGGCGGAAAATTCCGATACAATACGTCGCAACAAACTAGGCATGGCGTGAATCTCAAAAAAGACTAGCTAAATATATAATGGTCAAGTAGAGACATATAAAAATCTACAATACACAAGTGCTCACCGATGTCGCAGTCAAGTCACAAATATCAGTTGCTTCACAAAACGGCTATCGAGAATTATATTTTGAAAAGACGAAACGTAACCAAGGAAGCTTCTCTCCTACTTAACGTACTGTACAGCCAAAGGAATAAGCTACGTTGACATACAATTTTACGAGACTTAATATCATACATTACAAACCTTTTTGGTCAAAATTCTCATGTCTTTGACAATTTTCATTATTTTATTATGTCATAATTTTTGTGGTTTTGAGTGACTTTTACCACTTTTTTTTATTTTAAAACATCGGAATTTCACACAAAATCCGAACCATTACTTTAACACATAGTTTTGCGTTCAAATTTCTTAGAGACGCGCGCTTTTCCATTTTCGCCGATATTGTCAAATTAATGAAAAAAAAAAAATTATTGACGTCTTTTTCAAAGTAATATTTACATAGAGTAATAACTTCTTTACAAACAATAAAATCGCATTATCTTTGGAAGTTTGATAAACAGACATTACTAGTAAAACCTGATTTGAATGTCTTACTACAACATGAGTACATTAGTAAAATAAAGGTTATACTGTAGAGAGAAATACAGTGAAAGAAGAAACAAAGCATTATTAAGTATATATTCTGTATAAAGGATAAAATATTCGGAACATATCAAAATTTCAACTGATTTCCAGTCGAGTTTACTGTCAGACAAAAATAAATCTTAATCAAAAGAAATAAAGTCCGAAATACAACGAAAGTGGCGTCGGCTGTGCAGTGGGCTACAAAAGACTTGATATTTTCAGTGAAACCAAATATTTGATACTCAGTAAAGGCTGCGTTCCATTTTGTGCAACAATGTGTTGATGCGAATCGAGCGTTCCGTTTTGACGATGCAAATCAGACGTCTTGTA
Source organism: Ypsolopha scabrella (assembly GCA_910592155.1). Lineage (NCBI taxonomy): Eukaryota > Metazoa > Arthropoda > Insecta > Lepidoptera > Ypsolophidae > Ypsolopha > Ypsolopha scabrella. Next base: position 1,809,012 of record OU342989.1, on the reverse strand, counting down.
TAACAGTAAAAATTTGTGTGTAACATGTATTTGCGCATTATGCAGTTTATGAAGTTCTTTATTTTGGTAAAAAACTGATCGCAAAATGTATTACTTTTTATCACTAATATGTCGTAGACAAATCTACAGAGTCGTGTTCCATTTTGCGTCAGTGTTTTCAATAAAAAAAAAACGGTTCTTTTGGTGAAAGATGGTTCTTTAACTTGCTATAACTGGAGATGTTTAAAATGCAAATTTTAGCAAACGTCAAGTAAGATTCTGGCATGGTCTAATTGCGTTTAATTTTAGGATCTTCTAATTTTGTTATTCAGAAACAGTGTTATTTATTGTTTGAAAAAGAAAGATATACCTGTCACTTAAATTTTTATGATTTAGTTTTTTGGTAACAGCGATTTGATGCGGCCAACACGGAACGAACCTATTGCATACAAGCCCATTACAGGTTCCAAGGTTACAATCAGCGCCATCTAGTGAGCTCACCTTTAAACGTTTAATTGTCAAATAAACAATAGCATTATAGTCAAGTCTCTCGCACCCCGACGGACCAGCGGCCGTGTTGTGACGTCACAGCCCGTCACTCGGTCTGAGTGGCGCGGGTGTGCGTGCGCGCGCGTCGGTGTCGCCGCTACGTTCCTCCTCCGCTGCCGCCGGGCGACTTGGACGACTCGCCGGAGTTGTGTTTGTTTATGTACACCTGGTGATCAAGAGGTTATGTTAGACTGCGCGTTGTGCTTACACTCATGTGATAATTTATGCAGCCAAATTCTTACTGAGGACTAAGTAAGTGTTCAGTAACAAGGTTCGTTGACACTTTTTGTGAAATTCGTAAATTATTCTTTTCGTGTTCCTTACAAACGCAAGCCCAGCCCCGAGTCAATTACTATGGGACGTCAAGATTTTATTATGCAAAATCAGGAAAAAGTGTCATCGATCCGTGTTACTGATCACTTACCAAGCCCTCAGTATGAATTAGCCTACATAAACGAAAGTCACCTTATACAGCAAGTGTCGTGACGGTCGAAGTCTTACACTATTTTCAAGTTACGAGTATCTCTCATTCACCGAGTGTCTGGACTTCAATAACCTTAGCATGAGAACATGACGGTTACGTTATAGTTGCGTTCGCGTTACATTTCGTATGGAATCTGTAAAGTTCCGCCACTGTCCGCTAGGGGCGGCTAGCTAAGGCTACTGGAGTGTATAACTTCGTTACAAAGACGTGAGGTACCTGCACGAGCCGCAGCTTGCTGACGGAGAGATGTCTGAGATGCGGCTTCATGCGCTCCTCGCCGAGCGCGTTAGTGAACGCCACCATGCAGAATACTGCCGCCTTGCGCACCGCTGAGTTCTGGTGGTCCGCCAACTGGAACACGACATCACTACTATGTTAATTCAGTACATATGTAAAGTACACTGGTTTTATATACTACTCAAAACAAAATAAGGGCCAGTTGTTATTTTTACATTTCAGTATAATTTAATGAACATAACTAATTGATAAGTAGCAAAACTTTGACGTTACGAACTCTTTGGTATCTAACCTCTCTGATGTTGTGCCTTACACTAAATGCTGGCCATTAGCAAAAAAATAAATTGAATTTGAAATTATCTTCTAATTTTGTTTCGATTTTTCTTTGAGATTTGTTTCGATTAGCGTCTTGATATTCTGAAAATTATCGTAATTTTGTTTAGTTATCTTGTCTAAACAACATTTGACGATAAAATGCCACAAGTACGAAGACATATGGACACAATTACTGCAACCAGAGCCGTTACAATGATCCGAGAAGGAAATTCTCAGCGGTGTGTGGGTTTGCAGCTGGGTTTTTCTCGAAGATCTATCCAAAATGCATGGAATCGCTTCCAAGAGACCGACAGTGTTGCAAGAAGACCACGCTCGGGTAGAATTCTTATTACAACTGCTCAGGAGGATCGGTCCATCCATCCATCAGCCCGTTTCGTCCACTGCTGGACATAGGCCTTTCCAAGATTTCGCCAGTTGGCGGTCCTCCTAGAAGAAATGCCCATACTCACACACGCTGGGCAGGCGGGTTGGTGAGCGCGGTGCCGGAACCCTCGCACCAGTGACGCCGCTGCCCGTCACCGGTCTGTTTTAAAGCCCGGCAATTGGGGATGGTTATACCGCCATCCATCGGTCCCAGGCAATGGTGGGCCGCCTGGTTTTGCCTGAGAGCTGTCCTCTTACTCTCCCCCGAATAACTTCGGGAGAATTTGCGAGTAAGATGGTGGTACCTCCACAGTCGAGTCCGACATTAGCTCTACCACCTTTCAAAAAGATCGGTACATCCGGTTAAGTGCCCGCCGAGAACGCACAGTAACGGCTCGTAAGTTACAAAATCGCCTACAGTTGACAACGGGTACTCGTGTCAGTGATCAAACGATCTGTAATCGATTGCACGAAGACCACCAAACTTCAAAACGACGAGTTGTTCGAATCTCTTTGTCCAGGGCTCAACGTGCAAATCGTTTAAGGTTCTCCCGTCAATATTTGGACTGGGGCATAAATTAGTGGGGCACGGTGCTTTTCACCGACGAGTGCAAAGTAAAAATTTTCAATGACGATCGGTGCATTAGGGTATGGAGACGCCACGGCAAGCGATTTCCGGAAGCCTGCATACACGAAGTTGACCGTTTCGGTGGTCCCAAAGTAATGATTTGGAGTGGGATTAGCTTACATGGCAAAACTGAGCTCGCTATTTTAAATGAGGGTTCCGTAGCTGTTCAGCGTTACATTGAGGAAGTCACCAGGCCTCATGTGGTCCCATTTGCCCAGCGAATGGGTCCTGGATTCATCCTGATGCAAGACAATGCCCGTGCACACACAGCTCAAGCAACCCATCCTGTACTGGAAGACTCTCACATTCAAGTGTTACCGTGGCCAGCAAGCGGTCCAGACTTAAATCCGATCAAGCACATGTGGGACCAATTGAAACGAAGAGTTAAAATGAGTGAGCAAGAGGTCTACAACCATCTGCAACTGATTGACGCTTTGAAACGTGCCTGGGAAGAGATTCCAGCTGAAAACGTCAGGAATTTGATTGAAGGCATTCATTGCAGGCTACAGGAGTGCATAGCTAAAAGAGGAGGGCATACCCGTTATTAACAAGCAGAAAAAAAAATCGAAAGTAAAGAATTTTCAAATTTTCAATGACTTTCGTTGTTTGTGTTTTCCAAATTGTATTTTTCTATGAAAAGTTCAATAAGCATATTTAATGATAATTAATTTAAACAGTTACTAGCCCTAAACGGTACTAAATAACATTGTTTTATGTTTACGTTAATTAAACAATGTGTTAATTTTATAATTTTCTTGGTACACCTTAAAAACCTAGTGGCCCTTATTTTGTTTTGACTAGTATATATTTGTTTTGTGTAGTAGTATTTTTTTTTATAATTTTTAATTAAAGTTTTGTTGTGATGACGTCTTGGAGTTGGCTAAATCACTTCTTTTATTTTAACAGGTTGGCAACTTCGTGTTACAGTCTAACAACTTATGTGTATAATTAAAATGGCGGAACTAGCATATCTGATCGGATAATATTGAATATTTGCCAATGACAGACCCGGAATAAGCTGGTTCTTTCTTCAGATAAGTTGGTGGCACTATAAGTTGACACTAAAAAGGAAAAGACAGAGAGGTCTTTATTTTTTTGCGTAGCTCCAATCAGCCCATTCTGTGACGTCATTTAGAGGTCAAATGAAAGTGATGTTGGTTGTTGTATTTTTATAAAATACACGATCTCATAGTTTTTAAAGCTATAAATAGAAAAATACGGTCTAGAAACCTAATATCTCGAAATGGTTGTTCGTTATCTCTATATTTAAGCTCTTTTCTGATCTAGTTAAATATACACCTTCTTGTACAGCAATTGTTGTTTCTGTCTACCCCTTTTCCGACTAAGCTTGTGTCACCTTAGCTTGCTCAACAGGTAGGAAAAGAACCACGACCCTTGAGGAAGTCTCCATGCTCTACCGACTGAAGCCGCGGCACTGGGCAATTCACAGGTTCGAATCCTGTGGTCCTTGGAGTAGGCAGTCTATGCAGTTAGCTAGGTGGAGGACGTCAGGTTCGACTCCTGACGGGTCCCCTGTGTCCTCTATTTTAACTGTGACAGTGTGTATGGTGGGATTGGAAGGGAATCGTTAATTGTGAGCTTTTAACGCCGGGCATTCGGATCTCTACTGCCAGCAGCTGATGAGACTCAAGCATTAAATTGAGAAAAAACGGCCGGAATAGATCAACAGAAAGGGTGGGGTCTTTTAACATGATAACGCCAGACCACAAACATCTTTGGCCACTCAGGAAAATCGAGAGAACTGGGTCGGGAAATGTTAATGCATCCACCCTAAAGGCCTGACCTTGAACCCTCCGATTTACACCTATTTCGGTCTCTTCAGAGTTCTTTAGGTAGTGTAAGGTTAACATCAAGAGAGGACTGTCAAAACTACTTGTCGCATTTTTTTGATCAGAAGTCCCAAAATATGTATAGCAACCGGATTATGTCACTACCTACAAGATGGCAACAAGTTATTGAACAAAATGGTACATATACATATATATTTAATAAATAAATATAAATAAAATTTGAAAAAATGTGCCTTGAAATTTTATATAAAATACGAAGAAACTTTTACCCCGACCTAATTGTAAGGTGACTTTAATTTATGCAACCAAATTCTTACTGAAGACTCAGTAAGTGCTCAGTAACAAGGTTCAATGACCCTTTTTGTGAAATTTGTAAATTATTCTTTTGGTGTTCCTTACAAACGCAAGCCCAGCCCCGAGTCCATTACTATGGGACGTCAAGATTTTATTTTGCGAAATTAGCATAAAGTTTTATCGATCCGTGTTACTAACCAAGTTTCCAATATGAGTTTGGCTGCATAAATTAAAGGCACCTTATATATAATATTTTCATTTCGATATTTCTTTATTTTATACAGGTGTATAATTTTATTACATTTTAGTAGCCCAACCTAAACATTTTTTTATGTATTACCTGTTATATTATTTTATAAATCATATTTTATTTCTTTATATATATGTATATGTATGAATTTTACAAATAAACTTTTTGGATTTGTGAGTCTAATAAATTCGAGTAGGTGGTAGAGCTGATGCCGGGCTCGACTGTGGAGGTACCATCATCTTACTCGCAAATCCTCCCGAAGTTATTTAGGAGAGAGTAAGAGAACAGCTCTCAGGTAAAACCAGGCGGCCCACCATTGCCTGGGACCGATGGATGGCGGTATATCCATCCCCAATTGCCGGGCCTTATATAAAACAGACTGGTGACGGGCAGCGGCGTCACTGGTGGGAAAGTTTCGGCACCGAGCTCACCAACCCGCCTGCCCAGCGTGTGTGAGTATGGGCATTTCTTCCAGGAGGACCGCCAAGAGTGGCGAAATCCTGGAAAAGCCTATGTCCAGCAGTGGACGAAACAGGCTGATGGATGGATGGATGGAATAAATTCGAGTACACGTGTACAGTACCATACTAGCGCGGATAACATACTGTAACAGGCACTGGTCACCGCACCGCACTCTGCCTACTGACAGGGGTGAAGACAGGTTCGCTATTTACTCGCCTCGCGCCTTTCGACAACTCCTACTCCAATATCCAGATGGAATGCCGGAGATGAAGTCCTTCGAAGTACATGCATAGAGTTGGTACATACCAGCGCGACTCCCTCCATCAGCTGTCCGGCGCTGTCGTCGGTGATCTCGTGCGGTCTCGCCTTAGCGACGTCCGCCGCCAGCTTGAGGGCGCAGAGCGAGGTCGGGTAGCCGCGCGTCCTGATCACCGGCTTCAGCAGCGCTAGCACCTGGAGTTATAGCATATGTCGGGTATTTCATTTATTTGTATATAAAAAACAACTACTTTTGTTACAGGTTAAACCGAATCCCGGTGAAAAACGCACATCATACTATTGTTTTCCTTAATTTTGAATAAAAAGTATGCAAAAATTGCGTTTTAAAGCGATTAGCGGAAATGTATTACTAACGGTAGGGTTCTCGCATTAAAATTATGTTATTTTATGTCTTACATTTTGATTACATTCGATTACAACGTTAAATACGCTTTTAAAATTGTCAATTGAATGCAATCAAAATGTTAATCATAAAATGATAGAATTTGATTGTAAAACCCTAATTATTACCAATCAATTTCCGCCAATTGCTTTAAAACGCAATTTTTGGATACTTTTTATTCAAAAGTAAGGAAAACAATATTATGATGTGCATTTTGCACCGGGGTTCGGTTTAACCACCTTAAAAAATCTAATGAAACGCAGGTGTAGTAATATTAAAAAAATACAAACACACTAAAAATTTACAACACAAATTATTACCGGGAAATAAAAGGAACGAACCATATATACTCTAAGTACAATAAAAAATATAATGTTTTAAGATGCACTGCCAAAAGACAGACTGGCAGGGTCGCCATGCCATGTAAGAATTAAAAGATCTATTTAATGCCTGGAGGGTTATTCTCAGTCTGTCGAATTAGCCCTCTCGACCGTAAAAACCCATTTTATTTGTCAAACTCCATACATTTTAGCTCGAGTTTTAGAAATCTCGCTTTGACTGTTTCTCCGGAACTGCCCCCCTGGTCTCCGAGCTTGGGCGAGGCTATACCTGTTGCTGCGGCAGCGCCCTCGCGATGTGCGGCAGGCCGGCGTCGACGGAGCGCATCACCTCCTTGTTCCCGGTGCCGTACGCGTTGATCAGCTTCAGCAGGATGAGGTCGAAGTAGTCCAGCCAGAGCGGCCTGGTCTCCGGGCGGCGACACAGCCAGATCAGCACCTTGACGGCCTCGGCCGCCGCGCGCTCGCCCGCAGAGCCCCAACCTGCAGGTGACACTTCAGATTTATTTACAACACACAGTAACATTTAAATACCATTGAATTAAAATTTAAGGCGGTAGAGCCGATGCCGGGCTCGACTGTGGAGGTACCACCATCTTACTCGCAAACCGCACCGAAGTTATTCGGGGGAGAGTAAGAGAACAGCTCTCAGGCAAAACCAGGCGGCCCACCATTGCCTGGGACCGATGGATGGCGGTATATCCATCCCTAATTGCCAGACTGGTGACGGGCAGCGGCGTCACTGGTGCAAGGGTTTCGGCACCGCGCTCACCAACCCGCCTGCCCAGCGTGTGTGAGTATGGGCATTTCTTCCAGGAGGACCGCCAAGAGTGGCGAAATCCTGGAAAGGCCTATGTCCAGCAGTGGACGAAACAGGCTGATGGATGGAATTAAAAATAAAACCGGTCAAGTGCGACGACGACTCGCGCCTGAGGTTTCCGTACCCTTCAAATAAGTAAATAGAGTTAAACTTATAAAATATATGACAAAAAACTGCAAACTTGAGTTGGCCGGCTATTACTCGTTAACTTGTAAGGCCTAGTTAGCTGTGATACATTTCCTTTTAACTTCGTTATATAACGGTATACTGCTGCCGTAAATTTGTAGCTGCAACCGTTTAGCCGGCAGAGGGAGGGACACTTGACTCTAACAAAAAAATTGCACTTTAAAGCTTAATATTTTAATAAGCCATGTATATGAAAACACGTACCCACAATATTTGTGGAAAAACTCATCTAACGACACCCCACGAATAATAAATTCATCAAAATCAAAATATTTATTTTGTAAAATAAATACATAAAGTATACTTTCTACAAGTCAAAGTTAATCTTTACAATATATATTTATTTTTAGAATATAAAAAAATATTTAGGTTGGGCTACTAAAATGTAATTATACATCTGCATAAAATAGAGAAATATAGGAATAAAAATATTATATATAAATGATGCAATGAACAAATAAGAGGCCGTTCAAGTATTACGTAAGCACTATGGGGGGGAGGTCTTTGTTTTGCTTATTTTCGATGACATGGGGGGTAGGGGAGTCTAGATGATGATTACGTCATCGGTATATTTTTGCCCCTTACTCTATGTTGAATACTGTATCAGTAAAATCTAATCTGTATCCTAAATCTATTTTCTTATTTTTAAAATTATAATTATAACATTATAATATAAAAAATATATATTTATAATTGAAAAATGTTTACGTAAGCATGGGGGGAGGGGGTAAGAGCTTTGCTTACTTTTGCTGACAAGGGGGATGGGGGGGTAAATAATTGTAATACATCTGCTTACGTAATACTTGAACGGCCCCTAAGTTGATAAATAAATACGGGAAATACATACAAAAAATCCCTTGACGTGCAGGGGAGTTATCCTAAAAAATCACTTTGTCCGCGTGATTCATATGTATACCCATGTCAAATTTCAGCTAAACAAGTAAAATAGGACCTTTTGATTCTAGTCCGAAATGGTTGATTTTGAACCACTTCATAAGAAAAACGAAAAAAAATGACACTAATTCTAAATTTACTAATCCAAGTCAATCAAATATTAAAAATATATATATAATCCATAAAAAATTAAATTAACGATACAAAATTCAATCATTTTGATTTATAAGTCAAAGCAGGTAAAAAGAGCTCCGAGCGACGTACCTGCGCAGTGAGCGAATTACCGACCAAATTGGTGGTATGAGGTGTGGCGCGGGCGGCCGCGACGGGGAAAATACCTAGCGCGTGGATTTGATGTCTCGTGATTGGTGACTTTCACCGGTCGATCTCAAAATACAGTCACGCGCAAAAATGTATTTGTGTTACAATGGGTTTGCAGAGAAAAGAAAGAAAAATTACCATTTACAATGTTTACTGTTGCATGAGGAACGAAGCTGGTAGAAGTATTTTGTTTTTGTATGCATATTTTTTTGGAATAAGCATCATGTAGGTATATTAACATTCATATGACGCAAGTTGTGGACCAAATCAACACCCACAGTATATTTTTATTACTAACCTGTTAAAAATAGCTGTTATACCGATGTTATTCTACAATAAACATTCTACTTACACAATCAAACAATATTATACTCAAGCCTTTTTGTGCGCGACTATACCCCCATGCGCAAACATCCCTTCCACTGACGCCCCAGAGCTCTTTTTACCTGCGTTGACTTATACATGTATATGTGATGTCACGGAGCTTGTAACTTGTCCCACTTGTCGACAAATTTATGAGAGGACGGTCCCCTGCGGCTATCATCAAATCAAATAATTTATTGTCAGGCATCTGTGGCCCATAGATAAAATACCTTAAAAACTAAAATTCAAATTGTTTATTTGTAAAATAGATACATAAAGTATACGTTTTACATGTCAAATCTAATCTGTATAAAAATAATATTTTATGATTAACAAATATGATACGGGAAATACATAAAAAAACTATATTTAAGTTGGGCTACAAAAGTTAAATGCATAAAATAAAGACTTATTGGAATAAGAATGTTATTATAACTACACAATGCAGTTAATATATAAGTTGATAAATAAACTGAATAGACCCTAAATAAATATAATGCCTAGCCAAATATATACTAACATAAGTAAGAAATTAAAATATTGTACGAGGGGTGGCTGATATAAAATCTCCTTTGTTAAAGAAAGTTTAAAAAATGTTACTGGCCACTATATTCTCGTATTCTTTGTTTATTCCTTTTTTAAAAATTATGACACTTATTTGTTTCTACGAGTTCAATTTTTTTTTGGCGCGTCTTCGTTTTTATCAAGTTGCAATAAAATTAAAAATGGATAAAATTGAGTATCGCGCTGTGATTAAATTCCTCGGTAAAGAAGGGAATACGCCGACGCAGATCCGAGAGCGCATGTTTAAGGTGTTCGGAGATTCATGTCCTTCCGAATTTGTAATAAAGTTTTGGTCAAAGCAGTTTAAACAAGGCCGTGTGAGCTTAGAAGACGATCCCCGTAGTGGAAGGCCCATTTCTGCAGTTACCGCAGATAATGTGGAAAAAGTGAAGAAACTGATCCTTGCCGATCGGCGAATTAAGCAGTGGGAAATAGCTAGAGATGTTGGCATTAGCAAGGAACGAGTTCATGAAATAATTCATGAACATTTGGGAATGTCCAAGGTGAGCGCACGTTGGGTGCCTAAAATGTTGATCCCGTTTGATAAGCAAAGGCGTGTGGAATGTTGTCAGTCATTTTTAGACTTGGTAAAGGATAAAGAGGAAGAAACTATCTTGCGAATAGTGACCTGTGATGAAACTTGGATTCGTCAGTGGGATCCCGAAAGCAAACAAGAATCGATGCAATGGAAATTTAAAGGGGAAAAACCACCAAGGAAGTTTAAGGTCCGGCTGTCAGCGGGCAAACTAATGGCAACCATTTTTTGGGATGTTGAGGGGATTCTTATGATAGATTACCTGCCAAAAAACACCACGATGAATGCTGAATACTATGCGAACTTACTTGACCAGCTACGCAAAAAAATAAAAGAAGACAGGAGGGGCAAACTTAGCAAAGGCGTTTTGATTTTGCATGATAATGCACCCGCGCACACGGCCTTTAAGGCGCGGTCATCTCTGACAAAAAACGGCTTTACAGAGATCAACCACCCACCCTATAGTCCAGACCTGGCTCCCTCTGACTACTTCTTATTTAAAAATTTAAAGAAAAATTTGAGAGGGCGCAGATTTTCAACAGACGAAGAGATGAAGGACGCTGTGAATGACTATTTTGACGAACAAAATAATAATTATTATTTTAATGGTATGCTGTCACTTATTGACAAATGTCGTAAGTGCATTTCAGTTGCAGGGGACTATATTGAAAAATAAAAAATAAATTATTAATCCATGTATTTTCTTTCATAGTCAGGTAGATTACTTTTCAGCCACCCCTCGTATATACCTACCTACATAATTCAATGAATAAATAAGTTAATAGATAAATAAACTATAAATAGATATAATGCATAAATCCGCCCATTCGATTAATCTTGCTAAGAAGAAGGGCAAGAAACTTAGCAAGATCATGTCTTTTTTAATCAGTATTTTCTTTTCTGAATATGGCTTAATACTATTACAGTTTTTTTTAACTTATATAAAATAATACTAAACAATGTATTAAAAAAGGATAAAAATATAAAAGACAGAAGGAAATTGTGTCATGAGGAAAAAAATATATATCTTAGTCTACCTGTCTAATGAGGTAGTAAGTTAAAATACTCAGCAAAACATCATCCACCTGTCTCATATAATTTATCACTTTTTTGATAGTCAGATTATCAACTAAGTAATAAATGCTAAGTTTAAGTTATACAATGTTCATGTCAATATGTAAAAAGAAATGTCAAAATAATAATAATAAAACAATATAAAAATATTAGTCCACATAAAAACAGATGATTTGAAACACAAAAATCAGTTGGAAAATAAACGAACAGTAGTATGAATCAATATTCTCATGACACCAAGCGTCACTATTATCCAAATAGTCATTAATTTTATAATATGCTTTTCTCAAGAGTCCCTGCTTAATATATAATTTAAACTTATTTTCTGAAAAACCAAGGACCTCCCTTGGAAGTTTATTGTAAAATCTTATACCATGTCCTACAAAAGAGGTGCCTACTTTTGCAAGTCCAATTTTTGGAAAAGCTAGTTTATGTTTCTTCCTAGTGTCTATAGAGTGATTCTCACCGAGCCTAGGGAAATTATCGATATTTTTTCTGATATATTTAATAACTTGGTAAATAAATTCACAAGGAACTGTTAAAATATTAATTTCTTTGAATTTTTCTCTTAATGAATCCCGATGCTTCATATTGTAAATAGCACGAATTGCTCTCTTTTGCAAAACAAAGACTGCGTTTATATCCGCAGCTCTACCCCGCAGCAACATACCATATGGCATAATGCTGTAAAAATAACTCAAGTACACCAATCTAACCTTTTCATTTTTAAGAGTTCTTCCATCCAAAGGTTGTCTGGAAGAGATCGCTTTTAGTGATAAGACCGCCAATTGTACCCTCTTAACTTATATTTTAAAATTTATTGTTTTTTATTTCTCTTTTGGTGTGCAATAAAGAATATTGTATTGTATTGTATTGTACTAGCCGTATCCTCATCAGTAATTTGCCTCATCCGTCTAACAGCGTATGCGGCTGAACTTAGTCTACCACAAAGGCCTTCTATGTGGGGACCCCACTGAAGATGAGAGCCTATAGTAATGCCTAAAAACTTCGTTTAGTTCACTAACTCTAGCTTGGACCCCTGCAAAAGTAGATCAGCATCTACTTGAATTACATTTGGTAATGTGAATTTCATACATTTTGTCTTTTTCCCATTTAAAACTAAATTATTCGCAGTAAACCAATCAAGAATCATACATAGAGTTACATTCTCAGCATCAAGGATATCTTTATGTCTATTAACTTTAAAAATAAGTGACGTGTCGTCAGCGAATAGCACTATCAAATGCAAATAAGGAAGGTCATGGAAGGAATGGTAATTTTATTCTTCTATCATACAAATAAGGAAGGCCATTTATGTATATTAAGAACAATAAAGGCCCCAATATGGAACCCTGCGGGACACCCATTTTAACTAATGCTCCAGCTGACTTTACTCTGTTAATATCTACCTTTTGAATTCGATCACTAAGGTATGACTTTAATAACGCCAAAGATTTGCCCCTAACCCCATAGTGAGCCAATTTGCATAAAAGGGTTTCATGATTAACGCAGTCAAAAGCTTTAGAGAGGTCACAAAAAACACCGAATGCGTCCTGTTTTTCTTCCCAAGCATCAAATATGTGCTTGACTAAAGCAACTCCTGCATCTGTAGTTGACCTCCCTCTAGTAAATCCATATTGTTCACAATGAAGCAACTTATTTAAGTTAAAATGAGATAATAATTGATTTAAAAATATTTTTTCGAATACTTTACTCAGAACTGGTAAAACTTACACTGGTCTATAATTAGACGGGTCTTCATGGTCACCTGATTTAAAAATGGGGATCAATTTACTCAACTTCATTAAATCAGGGAAGACACCATCATCTATACATTTATTAAAAGTTAAAGCCAAATAAGGAGCTAGGTATTAAATCAATGACGGAACTTATAACTTTTACAGATAGGCCCCAAAAGTCCTCGGTTTTTTTTAAATTAAGAGATTTGAATGCCTTTATAACAGTGAATGAGCTAATATACTTAAAAGCAAATACAGAATCGCACTGTGGCACATGTTAACTCAACAGATCCTGGGCAAGTAATCGACTTGAATTCAAATCTTTAGTTGTCAAGGAGGGGATGTCAGTAAAGAATTGCTCAAAGGCATTTGCAACTTCATTGTCTCCTGTAACAGTTTCATACTAACATATTATTACAAACAGAGCTATGAGAGAGAGAGATGACGTCAGCAAAGATGTCATATGACAAGATGCCGATTTCAAAAATTTTATATTGTGTTATATGTTTAACTGTAGGATTCCGACCATTACCCATTCAAATATTTCAATAAGACAAACGATATCGCGATGTAGGCTGTTGGTGCCATCTGTTGAGAGGCCGATAAAAGCGTTTGACATAAGTCTTTCAATCGACACGACACGTTTTCTGGCTCCCTTAAAAATGTTCACGATTTTGACATTTGTTTCCCTACGTGACGTCATAAACGCAACTACGAGCAAAATAGTACATTTTGATTCTAGTGCGAAATGGTTGAAACAACTGTCGTGACTCGAAATATGAACACCTTCGCACTTGTATCAAACGACGTTTCTTAATGCACCTGCGAAAAATTACATGAAACAATAATGTAAAAGCAATCGTACATTAAAAGATACATTTGAAAATTGAAATCCAAGGGGAGTCCCTTATACAATAAACCTCGAAAAAATAGCATTTTCTTAACGTTAGTTGTGTTGTATTTTGTTAATTAACATTTCAATTTGCTGTATAATGTTTAATAACTGTAATACTAGAAATGAGTTAAATAAGTGGTATAACGGGTGTAAATAGACTGCTACCATTAAATGAAACCACATATTTTACCGACCCTCATCCATCCATCAGCCTGTTTCGTCCACTGCTGGACATAGGCCTTTCCAGGATTTCGCCACTCTTGGCGGTCCTCCTGGAAGAAATGCCCATACTCACACACGATTACAAGATCTAGATACTAAGCGCCTACTTAAAAAGAACCGTCCCAAGCCTTCCTACACCTCTAGTGGCGCTCAATTCTGGGACGTGCGCAAAAACTGCGAAGGTAGATTGCGGGTGATTTTAAAGGGGATTTTGTATAGATATGTGTTGATTTTTTGATTGAAAACTTATAGTGAGCATTCCTTATATCCTATAGCTTCTATTTCATGTCGTTTCCATCCATCCATCCATCAGCCTGTTTCGTATATTGATGGATGAGGCGAAAGAGGTGTGTCAGGATCGTGGTAAATTTAAATCTGTTTTATCTATCCACCGCTCTGTGAGACAGGCGTGAGTATCCATCCATCCACCAGCCTGTTTCATCCACTGCTGGACATGGCCTTTCCAGGATTTCGCCACTCTTGGCGGTCCTCCTGGAAGAAATGCCCATACTCACACACGCTGGGCAGGCGGGTTGGTGAGCGCGGTGCCGGAACCCTTGCACCAGTGACGCCGCTGCCCGTCACCTGTTTGTTCTATATAAGGCCCGGCAATTGGGGATGTATATACCGCCATCCATCGGTCCCAGGCAATGGTGGGCCGCCTGGTTTTGCCTGAGAGCTGTTCTCTTACTCTCCCCCGAATAACTTCGGGAGGATTTCCGAGTAAGATGGTGGTACCTCCACAGTCGTGCCCGGCATCAGCTCTACCACCTCCACTCTCATGTCGTTTAGTCACTTTAATTTCCATCGCATGGCGGTTATCAAACTTTACACAAATATCTAATGACTGATATTGTGAATGCGCAATAACGTCGGAATAGCCGCCCCGGACAGCGATTCTCGCATATGCGACAATTTGCAAAGGCCGAAAGCGGGTGATTTTTACAAGCTCTTTATGAAGAAACGTATCAAACTTTTAAAATTTAAACCTAATTAATATATTTTAATTTAAAATTTAAACCGGTTGTACGTATTCATAACTTGCTTTACGTGTCTTTTAAGGAGTTATAGTCACTAGAATTATCATCACACAGCATTTATAACGCGATAAACAGAGGCGTATGAAAAGCAAAGCGTGTGAAATTTTTTGCGAGAATCGCCGCCCCGGGCGGCTATTCCGGCATTATTGCGCATTCGCAATATCAGTCATTAGATATTTATTTAAAATGTGATTAATGCCATGCGATGAAAATTAGAGTGACTAAACCGCATCAAATAATAACTATAGGATATAAGGAATGCCAACTATAAGTATTCAATTTAAAAAAAATATAAATGTCCGTACAAAATCCCTTTTAAAATCAACCGCAATCCGCCTTAGATATTTTTGCGCACGTGCCAGAATCGAGGGCCTGGTCAGTTGCACGGTGCGCCTTTCAATAGGAACTTTAAGACAAAATTTGTGTTTGCAAGCCAGATGCGCTCTCACCTCCGGAGTTAACACGTCAAGGAGGACATCATCACATTTAAGCTGACACTGACCTGACGCCTGGTTGGCATTGGAAGACGACTCCGTGTTCTCTTTGTCAGCCGAGTTCTCCTCTATCGTGAGCGCGGCGAGAGCGACCCGCACTATGTTCCTGTCAAACGTACACACGTTAATGATGTATCTTCTTTTTTACACGACTGACCCCAATAAAGGAGTGTATTGTATTTTTATTAATTCCACCATAACTTGTTAATGCCTGAACCGATTTCGAAGTGTGTGGTATCGTTAGAATCCTTATAGGATCCTGAGTGGTATAGGCTATAAATGAATACAAAAAAGTATTATATAAAAATAAATGATAAAAATATTAAAAAGCACGTCTGCCTGAATAGAGATTTAATTCGGATTTCTATGCAGTCGGAGGACATACAGAAGAACACGTATCCAATGTAATAGTTCCCCGACTTCACTGAAATCAGAATTAAATCTCTATTCCGGCAGACTTATTATTTAACAATATCATTATTGTACCGTAAAATTTACGTTATTTAGGTTTTTATTGTTAAAATATGATTAAAATTTCCCGATTTTTAGTTCTAACTGGACACAGATCTAGATAATGTCAAAGGACTCAGCCTAAAATATTACAGAAACATTCCATAGAGTCACACAATTTTGTGTTTATAGTAGGAATTTTTTTAAATGTCGGTAACCACTTAAGATCTTATCTTCCAATGAATGGCATTGTCATCTATTGTTAAGTTCGACCGCTAAATGAGCAGTGCATAACGAAACGCATAAACAACAAATATTTTATGTTATAAGCAACTTTACTACATAAACAAAAAGGCTCAAATTTGAACGCCAAGTCGCCAACGCATTTCAGATTTAATTTTTAATATTGGAAGCGGCAGCCATTTTGTGTGTCAGTTGCAGGATGATTAAGTAATGGCTTTCGGATCATAATATCGTTTACTTCTCTGTGTTTTATTCTGGATATTTCATAAATTTGACCCTGGCCTACGTTTATATGATTTTGATTGCTTACCTACTATTTGGATTTTTGTAAAAAGTGTCTTCGATAACGACCACGGCTGTATATGGACTTTTATTTAGCGGGAATAAGAGGCACAAAAATGTGATGTATGTAATTTTAAATGTAACTTCAATAATTACTATAATAAATATATTTTTTGTATTTGTAGGTACTTACTGGTTTTATTGAAATGATATAAGTAAACATAGTTATTTAATAAACAACAAATGTGTGTTAAATTAAAGTTTCAAAGAGACAAATGAACTTTTTTAATTAAATACTGTTTATATTAATAACATGCATATAAAATTATGTAAAAATCTTAAATCGTTTCACTCTGTATCACACCTGTACCTTGCTGCCGCTTTCAGTTTCAAAAAGGAATGCGTTTCCGTTCAAATTTGAGCCTTTTTGTTCAGGCGTTAATGTAGCTATTAACAAAAAATATTTTGTTGTTTATGCGTATTGTTGTGCACTGCTAATTAGTGGTGAAACTTAACAATAGAGCAATGCCATTCATTGGAAGATAAGCTCTTAAGCCGATCCAGACATTTTAAAAAATCCTACTCCACGTTTGTATGGGGGTTTGCGCGTGATGTCTGCTCTTAACAGCGGATGACAGGCCCTGGGTACCACTGTCTGTCCCTCTTTAGGTAGATCAACAGAGTGACACAGATCACTGTATCAAGCGCTATCGAGCTCGATATAGTCCGTCATGTAGGAGGGTCTGCCTGATACTCACTTGAAGTATTCGATAGGTTTCCTACAGTCCCCGTACTTGAGTATCTCGTGCGTGGCCAGCAACAGCCGCTCCCATTGCTCGGCCGGCTCGTTGTTCACGTCCAGTTTACAGAGCGCTTCCAGCACTTCGCCCTCTCGGAGACCGGCTAGAAAATTATAATAAGAAATCATTTATTTCAAGCAATTACACTCATATTACATCATTAATTTACATTTTTAGTCACAACAATTGAGTATGTAAAGTACGATGGTTTTATATTTTTGTTTTGTGTAACTGGCTATCATAAGCAAAAAAAATATATTTTTTCTTCATTTTAAGTAGCAGTAATGTTTTTTTTAAATTTTGTTGCGATGAGACGTCATGGAGTTGGCTAAATTAACCTCTTTATTCATATCATAAAGCATAAAGATACTGTAACTAGTGACACGGTACACACTTCCTTTATTTTAACAGGTGGCAACTCTGTGTTACAGTGCTAACAACTTATCTGTAGAATGAAAATGGCGGAACTAGCATATTTGTAGTGCGTTCCGAGTCACGACATAATCGATTATATCGCGTCTATCGTCATTCCGAGTCACTGATAGCCGTGCGGCGTAAGTAGTTTGATGATACTTTTAGTGCTGTCAGCGCCATTCGGAACCCGGCCTTGATTGGATAATATTGAATATTAGCCAATGACAGGCCCGGAACGAGATCCCGGTTCAGAGCTCCTCACGTCCAGATTTACTTTTCTGATTTTATATACAGCAATGATATTAATTTAATTTTTAAGCTAGTTCATTCTTCAGATAAGTTGGTAGCACTGTAAGTTGACATTGACAAGGAAAAGACAATGAACACTCTTTATTTTTTTGCATTGGGCCTACCCCTAATCGGCCTATTCTGTGACGTCATTTAGAGGTCAAATGAAAGTGATGTTGATTGTTGTATTTTTATTAAAATATAAAATATCTCATAGTTTTTAAAGCTATAAATAGAAAAATACGGTTTCGAAATCAGGACCGTGTACTTATTTTTTTATTTTTATGAATTTGGCTATATTATTGAAAGCCACCTCATATACTCACGCCAGTGAGATTACAAATTTCCATCTGCTACGATCCTGACCCACCTCTTATGCTTCCACTTCCATCATTCTAGTCATACAAGCTCTTCTATTCCGGATACTTTTTACTTTGACCTTCTCCAGTATGTCGGCTATTTGGCCTCTAGATTATGTATCGCTGAGTCGGTTGCCCACCGTCAAAAACGTAGATTACTATCGAATTCCGATTATCTAAGGATACGTTCGTGCTCAAAGTGACGTCACAGTTCGTGAACAGTTCAATATACACTGAAGACAATTTTAAAACATCAGTTTTTATCTATACAGGGTGTAAATGCAAAGTCAAGAATCCCTTTACGGTATGAAAGTATACACGATTCTGATGTCATTACGAGAACAAAAAATACCTTGAATTTTCACCAAAAATTCCATCATTTTTCTAAGCTATGGCTACGCAGCTCACCGGCCTCCCCACACACCTAATTGCACCCCGCAACCCGCACCCCTCATCCGAGTGGCCAGCGACCAGTGAGGGTGTCCACGCGATTAGTGTATTTTGAGTAAAGAAAATCGTCTTATTATGAGGTACTGGTACCCAGTATTCGATCATACTAACACACCCTTAAAGGATTCTTGCCTTTGCTTTTTTGCTTTTACA
Source organism: Ypsolopha scabrella (assembly GCA_910592155.1). Lineage (NCBI taxonomy): Eukaryota > Metazoa > Arthropoda > Insecta > Lepidoptera > Ypsolophidae > Ypsolopha > Ypsolopha scabrella. Next base: position 1,790,034 of record OU342989.1, on the reverse strand, counting down.
CCCGGTATATGTTTTTAGTGTTAAGGAACTAGATCACAACCGACACTATGTTATATAATAAGGCCGCCTGTCGAGCTTTACCTTCCTCTTGCATACATTGACCTCTCATAAACAACAAGACACACAGTCTCTGAGAAAAGTTCGTCAGAAAGTGTCGAACGTGCGACGTGCATAGTAGCAAAAATGCTTCAACCAAATTATGACGTTATGTCTTTAACATAAGATGCAATGTCAGTTGTACGCTATCGTCATTCGATCTTGTCACGTAATAGCGGTGACAAGATGCATCGCGGATACTTTTTAAACGAGATTACAAAATCAATTCTGTCGAACATTTCTAAATCACTTCATTAAAATAAAAATAAATAAAATAAAATCTTTATTTTAGCATCATATCTTCTTTTGCTTTGTTATTATAATTTTTTTGAGCTAGAATTTTCTTTTTATAATTTTATATAAGTAACCTATTAATATCTTTGTTTTTTATATATATTTTATGTGATAATTTTTGGAATATATCATGTGCAAATATTCTAATAATCATGATAATTTTGTTATTCAATCATTCATTTTATTTGTTCTGTTTCCATTTTGCATGCTGTGTCCAATTTAACTAATTTATTAAACAATCCCCCGATTTCACAATTGAGAATTTCTAGTTAAGTAGTGCTTAACTTTCAAATGCAGCACCGTGATTGGCCAATACGTCACTTATGTATCCACTTAGCGAGACTTTCCTAATTCAGAAACTGGCCTAATGTCTCTATTTATGTACTAGATGTTGGTGGTCCAAATAAATAAATAATAAATGAGAGGTGAATGCTTGCACCTTGAATACTTACATTTAGTGATGATGAAGCCATCTTCGTCCGTCTCGTAAGGTCTGATCTTGTCGCGTCCCAGGCTGTTGTAGTCCCTGCCAACGGAAACAGTTCAATTAAATAACATATCGTTAAGACATGAATGTGAAGTAAAAGTCACAGTCTACACCCGGCACACCCGCGTTTCACCGACGACCCCAGCGTGATGGATGGTGAGCCCTATCGCCGTACTACGCTCTTTAGGGCATGCATGTTTCCTCACGGTGTTTTCTTCACGGTTCAGGAAGTGGTATGTACGTGGGACGCACTATAAGTTTCCGGAATGAATATGAAAAAATACTATTAAAGGTACAAAATTAATTTATTGTTTTTCAAAATAATCTCCCTTGGCGTCTATGCACTTTTTCATTCGATCAAACCAGTTTTGAAAACTTTTGTGCCACTCCCCTGTGGTGACCTCTGAAACGTGTTTTTCATACTCCTCGACAGCCTCTTCTGGTGATGAAAATCGTTGACCGCGTAATTGGTTCTTAATTTTTGGGAACAGAAAAAAGTCACAAGGTGCCAGGTCGGGACTGTATGCAGGATGACTCATGAATTCTACATTTTTCGTCTTCAAAAAGTCGTTTGTCTGTCTGGCCGTGTGAGAACTAGCATTGTCGTGGTGCAGGATGATACGGCGTTTACGGTTATTTTTACGGAGTTCGTCAATAACTTCCGGCAAACAAATGGTCGTGCACCAGTCACTATTCACGGTACGACGATTCTCTAAAGCAACAGTAGCCACGTGTCCAGTTTTATTAAAAAAAGAAGCAATCATCCGCTTAGATGCACTTTTCACGCGCGCCACTTTGGTTGGTTTCGGCTCATCTTGAAAGACCCATACGCTCGATTGCTGCTTTGTTTTGGGATCGTAGCAATAAATCCATGTTTCGTCACCTGTTACTATGTCCCACACCAAATTTGACGCACCTTCGTTGAATCTGGTAAGCATGGCACTGCACCAAGTGACGCGGTCCGTTTTTTGAGCCTCGGTCAAGTTGTGTGGGATCCACCGCGAGCACAGCTTTCTCACACCCAAATGTTTGTGTAGGATTGATTGTATTTGACTCATGCCTATTTCTAAGGATGCGCGAATTTCATGGTAGGTCACATGCCTGTCTGTTTCAATCATACGGCGCACAGCATCGATGTTTTTGTTGGTCACAGCGGTGGACGGCCGACCATCGCGAGATTCGTCACTGAGATTGATATGACAACGCTTGAATTATGCAAACCAGCTATAAACAGTCGTCTTGCATGGTGCTTCATTGCCAAAAGCTGTTTCAAGCCGAGCGATGCTCTGTTGAGCTGTCAAATTACACTTAAAATCGTAGAAAATCATACTACGAAAATTTTCCCGAGTTAAATCCATGTTGATGCAGACACACAATTTTTTAAATGGCGCCACAAGGTAAAAACAAAAGACAGTCAGATGAAACAAACTGCATTCTACAGTCAAAGAGTTCTATTTTCAAATGTTGCAATAAATTTTTAAATATTGTTTATGTAAGTGGCCAGTTCCGGAAACTTTTAGTGTTACCTATGTATTAGGTAAAAACAAAAATACTATACACACAAATAAAAAAAAATATAAACCATAACAAATCAAACTAACGGTACAAAATTTAATCATTTTGATTTATCTTCTTCTCTATACATATAAAATACAACGGCTGTCTGTCTGTCTGTCTGTTCGTTCGCTTATAACTTGAGAACCACTCAATAGATTTTGATGCAGTTTTCACTGAAAAATAAAGCATTTTTTCGGGAAGGTTTAAAGCTATGTATCATCACGCTATGAGAAAAGGGAGCAGCGCAATGAGAATTTTAGTGAGACATATGGAAGATTCGCCGCCGTCGATCGTCGCAGGTTCATACCCCGACTGGTGAAATTTGTTTTCACCATTTATTGACTGAGCAAAGACCATCCATCCATCCATCCATCAGCCTGTTTCGTCCACTGCTGGACATAGGCCTTTCCCGGATTTCGCCACTCTCGGCGGTCCTCCTGGAAGAAATGCCCATACTCACACACGCTGGGCAGGCGGGTTGGTGAGCACACTAGATGGCGCTGCATGTTTCAAAATATCTAATTTAACGGAGTCTGGTTCAAATCAACTCACGTTAAAGGTGATACACTATTATACAAAGAAGAAAGATTTGTTTGTTTGTTTGCATATAGATAATGGGTAATATCTAGAACTACTGAACTGACTATAAAATTCTGTAAGCACTAATAAGATTTTTAGTTAATCATGGGGTATGTACGACTTGCGTAGTCGTATGTAGTCCCATCGTCGGGGTTTCAATCATCCACTGGTAAATGTTCTTTTTAGGAGACCTCTCAAGTTTAAGTTTATTTGATCGGTATTGATGAGTATTTTTGTAGAACATGGAGGATCTATGGCGGGACTGGGAGGTGGATACGGGATCTCCTCAACGGACAACAGCAGACCCTTCGAGTTTGGGCTTATTTTATTGGTCTTTATTAGCACTTTGGTAAAACATAGTGACCGTTGCATATTGTCGTTCAAAAAATCATATTCTTTTGTTTTCCGTATTTCCACGAAAATCTCGTCGACGCGGGCGTAGCCGCGGTATACAAGGTGACTTTAATTTATGCAGCCAAATTCACACCAAAGAGTCGGTAAGTGCTCAGTATCAAGGTTCAATGACCCTTTTTTGTGAAATTCGTAAAATTATTCTTTTCGTGTTCCTTACAAACGCAAGCCCCAGCCCCGAGTCCTTTACTATCGGACGACGTCAAGATTTTACTTTGCTATATTAGCAAAGTGTTATCGGTCGGTGATACTGATCACTTACCAAGCCTCCAGTATGAATGAATTTGACAATATAAAATAAATTAGAGTCACCTTAATATGTGCAACGACGTCCCGCAGTTTATAACTCGTGCCACCTGTCGACAACTTTATGAACAAAGGGTTCCCTATTAAAACTAAGCCGAGAGATTCCGTCGGCATTAATGTCATTAAGACACAATACCGAAATCAAAAATTAAAACACTTTAGAACAAGCTTTATTGACTAAGACAATTTCTTGTCCATAAATGTTTCGATGGGAGAAACGATATCGCGATGTAGGCCTTGTTTGGTGCTGCCATCTGTTGACACCGTTTAGTAACTTTAACACCTGGTTTGACACAATATGTCAGTCAATGGACAGGACAGAGGCGTTTTTTTGACTCCCTTAAAATGCTTCACGATTTTGACATATGTTTCACTACGTGACGTCATAAACGCAACTACGAGCGAACATATGTTTTTCGGACTGTATTATGTTCAGTACTAATACTATAGTATGTTCGATTTATCATGATATGGGTGACAGATCGTAATTTTCCGTTTCACCTATACTACTCACACCATACTACATACACCCAGGTGCAAAAGAAAATATTAGGTTTTAGAAATAATGTATATCATCATCGCAAAAATACAATAAATTATTTATCTATAAATCGAAACAATAACCACAATGTATTCGTTAAATTTAACAAAAAAAGATTCAGAAAAGAATAATATCTTTTTGATACATGATGCGTGGATCGGAACGCTAACCCATAGGTACGGACACTACATAATCTAAAATACATCGATGAATCGGTGCGGCCATCATATAGGATCGCGTCGGTATGAGTGCATCTTGTATGCGGTTTGTGTTTTCGTTGCGGTTGGTTTACGTGCTATTTGTTTTGACGTTTGTTACAGTTTTTGTTGATTTTTGTTTTGTTTTTGTTGTGCGTTTTTGGTAAAAAGCCAAGAAAAACAAAAAATAATCTTTGATCTCTCAAGCTCGGGAGTTATTGGTTCGTTTAATTTAATTAATTTAGAAATTAACAAAAAGTAGTTTGGATAATAAAAGATCAATCAAATAAAAAATCGATTTGACAGCCCTTGTAAACGTTTTCGATGCTTAAAAAAATCGATTCTATTTCGTTAGGGCACATAACTATAACTGCCAACTTTGAACTGCCACCCATATCATGATAAATCGAACATACTATAATAATATCGAAGTAAAATAGTCGTGTCTGTTGAATAGTGAAAATTGAATATTTTCGCGAAATTTTAAATAAAATGGTAACCATATTTATTATTATTCGTACCAAGGTCAAAACCACAATTTTTAGAATTTTTATCTGTCTGTCTGTCTGTATATGTATGTTTCGTTTTAACTCGAGAACCACTCAACGGATTTGGATGCAGTTTCTTTTATTATCATCGTAGTGACTCTGGTGAACACATAGGCTATAAGGAAGGGTGTTCATAAAATAATATATTTTATCTAACCTCATATCGTAAAATCCTCATTAAGAACTCAAAACTACTTGCATAATGAAAAAAATTGTTCATGAACGTTAACACAGAAAAAAAAATTAAATTCTCGTTACATATTTATAAAGTAATGCTATAAAAAAACTTTTTCTGAAATTACAGTACATGTGACACCTACTTTAGATGGTAGAGCTGATGCCGGGCTCGACTGTGGAAGTACCACCATCTTACTTGCAATCCTCTCGAAGTTATTCGGGGGAGAGTAAGAGAACAGCTCTCAGGCAAAACCAGGCGGCCCACCATTGCCTGGGACCGATGGATAGCGGTTTATCCATCCCCAATTGCCGGGCCTTATATAAAACAGACTGGTGACGGGCAGCGGCGTCACTGGTGCAAGGGTTTCGGCACCACGCTTACCAACCCGCCTGCCCAGCGTGTGTGAGTATGGGCATTTCTTCCAGGAGGACCGCCAAGAGTGGCGAAATCCTGGAAAGGCCTATGTCCAGCAGGCCAGCAGTGGACGAAACAGGCTGATGAATGGATGGATGGTGACACTAACTAGGAAGGCAAAGGGAATTTAGCCCAAACAGCCATGTCTGAGGTTTAATATCAAATACCAATGAGGTTTTTATATAATGTTCTCCAATACGTACAAAACTATATTGCGACCAAACTAAACAGGTTACATTTCAACTTTATTTTCGGCCAGGATTGTTTATGGTTGACGCGCGCGCTAGGGCACATGCGCGTTGGACTCAGTCTGTCAATGGATGGATGTTGGGAAATTTATTTATTCTTTACTGTGGTTTTATGGTTCAGAAGAATTATTTGGCTCTAAAATTACTGACAGCAGTGATGGTGATGATAATTTAACACCACCTGATATTCTGAAAATAACGACGGAAATTACGAACACTTTTAGAACAAGCTATTACAAGAAAAATCAATAAAATGGCTAACGAGAAATTTACCAAGATTATAAAAACAGCTTAGTTGGCATGAGTTTAGATAAAGTAGTGTATGAAACTATACATAACTAGGTATTTAAAGGCTCGTGTGATACTATTAAAAATTAAAGTTTGAAAATACTCATCCTAAGCTGTTTTTAGTGTTACTTCCAGAAATACCAACAAAACGACAAGTAAAACAAGGTCTACACACTGCTTACTAAATGATGTCGCCGGTTTCCCGTAGATGGCGTTAGTAGTAAAAACATAAAGCTCGTCCGAAATATGTAATTTTACGCACGCTGAAGTAATCTATCATATTTTGAGCAGGTGTATTAAATAAATATAGCGGTGTGTCTTTTGCAAGGAGGACACTTTGTGTTTGAGTGGACTCACCCATGATGATGCAAGTCCAGCCTGTTGTGTGCGGGGATTGGCGAGGACTCCTTGGTGCTGTTCGCTTCTTCAGAGCTGTCCGCGGAGGCTGCGCGGGCGCTCTCTCTGTCAACACAATACATTATTCAGTCTATATACAGTAGCCTTAGCATGACAACATGACGATTATGTTATAGTTGCGTTCACGTTAGATATTGGTATGTAATCTGCTAAGTTCCACTACTTTCCGCTAGGGGCGGTTATCAGATTCCATACGAAACGTAACGTGAACGCAACTATAACGTAACCGTGATGTTTTCATGCTAAGACTAGAGGGCGTACCGAGAGCAGCCTTGTTATAGTATCCATCTTCCTTCAAAAGCGTCGTGATTAGCCAAAACTGATGTGTGATGTAATTTTTAGCCAATCACGGATGCGTTTGAATTGTGATGGATGTCGAAGTTAGACAATACGGGGGCAGGTTAGGTTGAGTTGTACAATACTCACGCGTTGTAATGTCCATTCGGCACGCCGTTGAAGCCTCTGTTGGAGAGTGTGACGTCAGAGATGCCAGAGTCCTTGCTCGACATGTGGTTACCGCATTCTGCTGTAAAATATATACATTATATTTATATTCGAGGAGAAAAAGGTACTTATCTGTAACGTGGATCAAAGCCACAATCTGAATTAAGATCTCGTGTTTTAGCGATAACACGCTTGCCATTTATCATACTGAAAACAGAAGTCTAGCGACTGAAACGAGTCTACGAGTGAAAAATGATGCTAGAATAACCGTCCTACGGGCCTATTATGTAAATTTGTATCGGTCGCCGACTGGTTGCTAACCACAAAAACATAGACAAAACGTAGGCTTTCAAAATTGCCTTCAGTGTATATTGAACTGTTCACGAACTGTGACGTCACTTTGAGCACGAACGTGTCTTTAGATAATCGTAATTCGATAGTATATCAATGTTTTAGATGTTTGGCAACCAGTTGGCAACTGACTCAAAGATACATAATCTAGGAGCTGGTAGGTATTTAACTGCGATCTTTTGACTTGCTGCGAATGAAGAGGAATTATGATAGAAATAAATTTATCCCTTGATTTCGCATTCAAGCATTACGAATAAAGTGATGCTTCGTTTTGAAATGCAAAGGCAGATTTTGTTAACTCAGAAACCGGCTTTTTATGATTTAAAACTTTGGGGTTACATCCATAGCAAAATCAAAATATTTATTTTGTTAAATACATACATAAAGTATACTTTCTACACGTCAAAGTTAATCTTTACAATATATATCTTTAGAATATAAAAGTAATATATAATAATACGGGAAATACATAGAGAAATGTAGGAAAAAAATAATTATATATATATATATAATGCAATGAACAAGTAAGATGATAAATAAATACGGGAAATACATACAAAAAATATGAAGGTTGGGCTACTAAAATGTAATAAAGTTATACACCTGCATAAATATAGAAATATAGGAAGAAAAATATTATATATACATAATGCAATGAAAAAATGTGTTGAAAAATGAACTACATAAACCATAAATAAAAACAATGCCTGACCATTGCGATACATTATTATATTACGTTATTTAAAAAAAAAATAGGTTAGTTTAAATTCCACATATCGCAAAGAGCGAGCGGGTGTACTGCAAATTATTTGATTGAACGCTATGGTTAGTGTACAAGTGAAGCTATACGAACTTCGGCTTCGTTGGACAGCTGTGTGGAGTTTCAAAGTGTGATATAAGTATAGAGAACCGGACAGACCGTTACCGTTGGCATGCTGCGCGGTGTACGTGTGTATCTCGGACGTGGTCTTGCGTATGCGCGAGTATACGTCCTCGGAGCACGCCGCGCTCCCGCCCGACCGCAGCGGGGACTCGCTGCCGGCTGCACAGACACACGTCACCACATCAATACTCGAGGGGGTCGATTATCACGCGATTACACTTCGGGCACAAAATAAACCAACACGTTACGAAGCACGCAGACCAGATTTAGATAGTTACCAAGATTATAATAAATCTAGATAAATCATCGTGAAAGGATGATTTTGATCTGTTTTTACTTTACTTTTAACTGTAATGCCACAAAATATACAATTACATGAAATTTTTTTCACTAAGGAAATTATAATAAGCTATTTAATTTACTAATTAAGGAAGCGTTTCAGAAAGTGCGAAATTTCACTCGTTTATTAGAAAGAGCAATCAACATTAGCAAATGCCAATGTATATCCTTTAATCGTAAAAACAATCCTATTACTTTTCAATATAATTTCAATGGTGTTGTAATTGAGAGAGTCAACATTGTCAAAGACCTAGGTGTATTACTTGATTCAAAATTGATTATGAATCATCATATTGATGCTGCTGTTCTGAAAGCTTACCGAAATCTGGGATTTGTAATACGTACTTGCAAAGCTTTCGAATGTCGTTTCAGTCTAATGATAGTATACTTTGCTTATGTAAGGAGTATTCTAGAATACGCCAGCTCTGTTTGGTCACCTTGTTATAAGACTTATGTCGATAGAATAGAGCGTATACAGAGATGCTTTCTTAAACACGTTAATTTTCGTGAAAAGAAAACTTTTAAGTCATACACCGAAAATTGCCGATATTATAATCTATTATCACTAGAAGAGAGACGGACAGTTATAGACATGGGACTGTTGTTCGATGTGTTACGCGACCGCATCAACTGTCCTGAGCTCTTGACAAGATTAGGACTGTGGGTACCTGGACACCGCTCACGTCATACAAAGATGTTATATGTGCCTAGGCACTCAACTAATTATGGTAAAAATTCAGTCCTTACCAGACTTTCGAACACATATAACCAGTTATTTAATGACGTGGAGATTTTCTCCGCTTCAAAAGTTAGATTCAAATCTGAAATTAGAGTGGCTCTAAAAAGTATTTCTGATGATAATTCTTGATACACATCGTGATGTGTATAGTTGCTAAAACTACCTGCTTTAAAATTTATATTTTTACACTTTACACTATATATACATATATTTACTTATATAGATAATATATAATTTACCATAATATTATGTATACCTACCTATATATTAAATCCATTATAACTATTTATTTAAAAACACGAATTACCAATAAAATTGCATACCTGCCTGTTAGACATTCCTTGATCTATTTTTTGAAATACGTTGTAATTGATTTACGATATTCACAAAATTAATTTTACTACTTTTTGAACTCATTCTCTAAGTTTTGATTTTTAGTGAAAACCTGTTATTGGCCTTGTTTATGTATCTAACTATAGTAATATCTCATTGTGTGATCGCTGTTGGTTTTCCAAATAAACGATAAAATAAAATAAAATAAAAATAAAGAGACATATCTATATAGGAGCAAGAGAAACAAAATCTGGTTGCACCAATCAGGTGGCACAGTGTGATTTTCGCATTACTCCGAAGCGTTTCAAAACACTTCCGAGCAACTGTCAGGTAACAGTTCGGTTACCCTCGGTTTAACTCGGGTCCATTTTTGAACGCTCTAGGGTGAAATTCGCACCACTCAGAGTGAAATTCACTCGATTCGAAACGGCACCTAAATCAATAAAAGAAATGTCATCATTTGATGCATCAGATTTATTTGTTTTTATAGAAACAAATCGCGACCAAACTGTATCTTTGTTGCGGTGGCCCTCGAGCACTTTCCGGTCATTAACATTTATCCAAATTGCGGAGAAATAAAACTGGCAGGGCTAGGTGAGTCGCTTCTTTAAGTATCTTATTTTCTTTGCCCTAACCCAACAGCGAAAGCCGCATTAAAATCAGTTCAGCACTGCTCAGATCTAAACCGATCACACAGACAGAAGCAATAGTGTCGCCTGCCCACTTTTCTTACTCCAAAACGTCCACAGACCAGCTCCCTTAAGTCACATCGCAATGAAACATACTCTAAAACCTTTCTTATTTAACCCCAGCCAAACACTGAAAGCCGCATCAAAGTCAGATGAGTAGTTCCCGAGTTACAAGCGGCCAGACACACAAACACACAAACAAGAGATACTGACTGCTGGATGTCCTCCGCACGTGTTGCTGCACGATGCCGTTGACGAGCCCCTGCGTGTCCGGCGGCAGCTCGCTCATTAGTGCCGTGAACTGGAAGGGAAGGAGGAAGGAGGCGTTAACCTTACAGGTCAAGCTGATGTGAAGTGCAAACAGCTACAGCCCGCGGCACGAAACTCTAGCGGTGAACGAAAATAGCTGCGCATCGCTATAATTGGCCAGTCGCCTTAGCATGAAAACATTACGGTTACGTTTAGTTTGAACGTAATGCGGTTTTGTATGGAATTCTGATAAGTTCCGCTACTGACCGCTAGGGGCGGTTATCAGATTTCATACAAAACCGCGTTACGTTCAAACTAAACGTAACGTTTTCATGCTAAGGCTAATGTTCTATTTTTCATCAATATTTACGATTCGAAAACCGTTTCGAGGAATAACTTTACTTAACTCCATTTACGAGTAGTCTACAGATTTAAAAATAAGCGATGTCTTTCATTTGACTTTCAGTGACGTCATCACAACACATTTCCATACGAAAAAAATTATTTCTTGAACGCATCCTAAAATTTGGCAAGGATTTGACATTAAACCTAATATGATGACGTAACATCCTGTAATAACTAAAATGCTTATAAAATCGGTTTAAAATCACGAAAAAACTTTATATTGAAATTAAATTCCTAAATTGATCTATTTATTCCAAAAAGCAGACAAAGCACATCGATGTTTAAAAAACAAACCGAATTGGGGAGCCAATCAGTTCTTACGCATTAGTACGTGCGCCCGCCCCGCGCCTCGCTTCCTCCGCCACGACACCTTATTTCTGACTCTTGCGCATTTATGGACACCGCTAGACTTTCATGCCGCAGGCTATACCGGCAAACATATATTGCAACCACTATGAATGATGACAGCACTTTCACAATCTTTTTAAATATTTTAATAGCACACAAATATTCAGATACAAAAAGAATTTACCAAAACACACAGTTATAAGCGTAAGACAATGAAAAATTGAAAAAGCTTGTTTTTTTATACAGGTTGTTAGGAAAAGTACTGCAAGATCTACGTACAATATACGTGTAAAATATTTAAAAAAAAAAGTTACAAAAATCTTACCCAAATCCGATTCATAAAAAAGAAGGTTGAGTACCCTCTATCCTAGAATTCTTAATTTTATTTATTTATAAACCCAATTTCTCGAGCCTATATTTTTTTTTTATCGTACTTAACATAAACCATTCGGCAGCTCTTATTTACGCAATTAATACACAATCAACAGTTTTTTAAACAAATTCAAAGACCTACCTATTCGGTCACATTTCTATAATACGTGGGACGCACTATAAGTTTCCGGAATGAATATGAAAAAATACTATTAAAGGTACAAAATTAATTTATTGTTTTTCAAAATAATCTCCCTTGGCGTCTATGCACTTTTTCATTCGATCAAACCAGTTTTTAAACTTTTGTGCCACTCCCCTGTGGTGACCTCTGAAACGTGTTTTTCATACTCCTCGACAGCCTCTTCTGGTGATGAAAATCGTTGACCGCGTAATTGGTTCTTAATTTTTGGGAACAGAAAAAAGTCACAAGGTGCCAGGTCGGGACTGTATGCAGGATGACTCATGAGTTCTACATTTTTCGTCTTCAAAAAGTCGTTTGTCTGTCTGGCCGTGTGAGAACTAGCATTGTCGTGGTGCAGGATGATACGGCGTTTACGGTTATTTTTACGGAGTTCGTCAATAACTTCCGGCAAACAAATGGTCGTGTACCAGTCACTATTCACGGTACGACGATTCTCTAAAGCAACAGTAGCCACGTGTCCAGTTTTATTAAAAAAAGAAGCAATCATCCGCTTAGATGCACTTTTCACGCGCGCCACTTTGGTTGGTTTCGGCTCATCTTGAAAGACCCATACGCTCGATTGCTGCTTTGTTTTGGGATCGTAGCAATAAATCCATGTTTCGTCACCTGTTACTATGTCCCACACCAAATTTGACGCACCTTCGTTGAATCTGGTAAGCATGGCACTGCACCAAGTGACGCGGTCCGTTTTTTGAGCCTCGGTCAAGTTGTGTGGGATCCACCGCGAGCACAGCTTTCTCACACCCAAATGTTTGTGTAGGATTGATTGTATTTGACTCATGCCTATTTCTAAGGATGCGCGAATTTCATGGTAGGTCACATGCCTGTCTGTTTCAATCATACGGCGCACAGCATCGATGTTTTTGTTGGTCACAGCGGTGGACGGCCGACCATCGCGAGATTCGTCACTGAGATTGATACGACCACGCTTGAATTCTGCAAACCAGCTATAAACAGTCGTCTTGCATGGTGCTTCATTGCCAAAAGCTGTTTCAAGCCGAGCGATGCTCTGTTGAGCTGTCAAATTACACTTAAAATCGTAGAAAATCATACTACGAAAATTTTCCCGAGTTAAATCCATGTTGATGCAGACACACAATTTTTAAATGGCGCCACAAGGTAAAAACAAAAGACAGTCAGATGAAACAAACTGCATTCTACAGCCAAAGAGTTCTATTTTCAAATGTTGCAATAAATTTTTAAATATTGTTTATGTAAGTGGCCAGTTCCGGAAACTTTTAGTGTTACCTATGTATTGTAACAAGAGAATTAAAAAAGCTTTTATTAGACGTGGTTTAAGACGCGTAGGCATGCCACCGTTTCAATACAAAATTTGATAACCTGTTTCTTTCTGTAACCTTGTTTTTCTTAACATACTAAAGTTTGAGACCTCTATAGTTTAATACAGGCATTTACAAAGTCACTATCTAGCCGAAATGTAAAATTTTGGTATAGGTACAATTTAAGGCAAGAAAACCAATTTGTATGTAAATCTGTCCAGCTTGATATCTTTAAAACAAATACAATATTAAAAATTTAGGCAAAATGATGCCTTTTAAAGTATGAGTTCCATATGATAGAGGTCTTATACTTTGGTCTATAACGAGAAACAACAGAGAAACGAGTTACCAAATTTTGTACTAAAACGGTGGCGTGCCTATGCGGCAGTACTTTTCCTAACATCCTGTATGTGCACCCCAATGAAGTTTCAGAGCAAATCAACATCTGTGTACGAGTAGAGACACACGAACTGACCGGCACAGGGTTACAGTCGTAGAGCGCTGCGAGCGCGCGTCGCGCCGCCGCTCTGACGTCACCGCCGCGCGGGTCCGTCGCGAGGTTGGCCACGCGGACTAGAGCGCGCCCCGCCACGCCCGACACGCCGCCTGCACACAACCAAGTTCATTACATTTTATTATTTGCTATGTTCCTAAGAAACTGCCCGTCCTCAGCGAACAAAATATAGCCTATGTCCAGGAGAACAGTTTAACCATTAAACAGGGAAAGAATTTTTTAAATCGGTTCAGTAGTTCCAGAGGTTACCCTGTTCATACAAACATTATTAGTGTAGACTCTGTTGTCTAGCGTTACGAACGTTAAAATCCCGTAGGAATACATTCGAGTTTAGTCTGCGTGCTTCGGTAGACTGTATTTGTGTCCGAAGTAGTGCGATAGGGCTCGCCACCCGTCATGTTGGGACGTAATCATAGCATAGTCGGTGAAACGTGGTTGTATGAGTGTGGACTGTGACTTGGGTTTCAGAGTCCATATTTGGAAACACCAATGATAACCTCTTGGGCAGTCATGTCGAGACGATGTATTATGAATGAATATAAAGCAGGAACAACAATGGCCCTAAGACACTGCCTTGTAGGATACCGTACAGGTTGTAACTAGACTTATATAAAACCACATCACAACTGATGATACTGCAAAACTTTTTAAAAGAATGATACAAGGGACTATGAAACAAAAACGTCTTTCTCATATAAAAATTACATGGAATAGTGAGAAATTAATTCGTTTCCGCGGGAATGTTGGGAAAGTCGTTCAGTATGATCAGTATACTCCGTATTAGCGTGTTATTTCACGATCACATTCAAAGTTAATAGAAAATTTACACCCCGATATAACCATAAACAATAACGCACCCAAAATACACCCTTGCGGGACGTCACACCATTAGCTACATAAAATATTAAAGCGGGGAAAAAACCTTACCGTGCAGCGCTGTAGCAAGACTGTTAGGTGCGCAGTAATCGTGCGCTAGATCAGCTAGAAAGCGCAGTGCAGCCGCTTTCGTCTTAGCCGTGGGGGCAGTCGCACCGTCCGCTAGGAACCTGAAAGAAAGTCATATTTACCTATACTACAAGGTGGTTATGCGTTCGAATACACTATTAGGAATGAAAGCATCCGTCATTCGGTTACATATAGGATCAGTACCTAATTATTTTCTCAATACATTGCATATTTCTCTATATATTCTATGTATTCACCATAATACATTTTGTTTTCCTTGATATCAAAAAAAAACAGAAAAATTAAAATTTCTGCAAAATTTTAACGTATCGCTGAAAATCTATAAATTACATCGGAAAACTGTTTACTTTATAATGTTATTTGACGTGTAACTATGGTTCTGAAATATGTTTTGTCATTGTCATGTCTCTCATTAAATCAATATACTGAGAATGCGGCAATGCTATTCGAGAGATTTTTTTGAAAAATCACTATAAAATGATACAGCATTATTTTTTATCCGTCAGTTTATACAGTAGCAAGTGGTATTTATTTTGTTTAATAACTTTTAATATTTACTTTTTAAAGTGAGAATGCCGAACTCTGTTTTTGCTTGACAATAGACATTGTGTATTTCCCTAAATGAATGGTGTATTTACCTAAATATATTGTGCAGTTGCAGCTCCGCCGGGAAGCACTCGTGGATGACGTCTAACGTCTTCAATATCTTGCTCTGCACGGAGCCGAGGATGTCAGTGCCCAGCTTCATTAGTAACCTGCGGCGATATTAAACAGTCAAGTGAGAACTAGCTTTTGCCCGCGGCTTCACCTGCGTTGAATTAGTTTTTGTGTATTCCTATAAAATCTGTCAATATTTTGCGGACTGTTACCTACAGTAAACATAGCTGGTGAAGTGTGTGTTATGCGCCTCTGTGTTTCCCATTTGTGTGTCTCCTAAATAGCTTTTCCATGGGAACTGATTTATGGGATATAAAGTAGCTTTTGTCCTGTTCTAGATCTAGAACATTATTTGTGCAAAGTTTCAGCCCAATCGGTTCAATGGGTACGGCGTCACTTTTTTTATAGAAACTTAAAAACTCATTTTCATCGCAAGGGAACTGATTTATGGGATAAAAAAGGTCTAGAACTACATTCATGCAAAATTTCAGCCCAATCGGTTCAGTTGTTACGGCGTGAAAGAGTAACAAACATCCATCCATCCATACATCCAAATTTTGATTTGCCCATCACGACACTCTAATTCTAAGGTTTCATGTTTATTTTTAATAATCATTTGGCTTACAGTCGGCTCTTACCATTACATTAGAAGGCGTTCCGTAACTTCTGTCTACTTATAAAGGGCTGTCTAAAATTACATAATCGATTTTTGTAGATTTTCGATACCCCCCTAAAATCATCCTATCGAATTAACCCCCCCCCCCCCCCCCCCAAACTGATATAATTTTCGTTACCTGTATTACAAAATAATGATGTTGTTTAAACAATAGTTTTTTTTTCTTCCTTTGGTTAGGTTAGCGTTCATATTGCTGACACAATATACAATGTCTATTATATTATTTTCTTCTTGTGGCAAGGCCCCACTATTGCCATCTATGTTCATAAGATAACCGTCATCCGCAGACCGGACCCCCCTATCTTCAAATGACAATTTACGGAAGCTTTTTTTTTCAACAGTTAATGTTATAAATAATAAAAATTCTAAGCCGCCTCGTAACGGAAACATCAGGTATGACAATGGCCAAGAGACGTAAACAAAACTGAGCTGCGCACCTGAACATGAGCTGGTAGAGCCAGTCCTTCAGCTGCTGCCAATGCACCAGCAACAGTTCGCAGACCGCGTCCAGCAGCAACGAGAATACCTGCAAGCAAGCCGGTTGGATACACGTAGCCTCAACGAAAATTGGTTCAGCAAGGAAGGCGGGTCTAGCTGACTGTCAGCAAGCTACAATGACATCATCAGGACTCATTATTACTTTGCTTCAGCGAGATCGTTTTAGTAGGTTTATTAGCCCAAGCACACTAACAAAGTTTCCTCTTTTTATATTAGTGCAGATTGAAAGTTGGTTAGAACAAGCATAACCTGTATCAATCAGACCTTGGGATTCAAAATGGCTGCCGCTCTGGCTGTACCACAGTATAGGTAACAACAGTAGTTTAACTAGGCGGTGTCCTTGAAATCAATACTTACGGCCGCTCGGCGCCTAAACACGCCCTGGGGTTGCCAACTGACTATTTACATATTTGATAATGCTATATTAATAATGTTAATAAAAGTTGTATTTAAGCAACCATACGAATACAATGCACAACATACTCTGTAATTTCGTGCCATAATTTACGAAAATGCGCGGGAGCGTTACAGAGACAACGTGCGTACGTAATTGCGGTGCGACCGCGACTGTCGTAAACCGAGTTGTACCGAGTTTGGGGGGGGGGGGGGGGGTATGGAGATGGAATACTACTACTTATTTATACAATAATATTCAATTTCTAATACAATAAACATTCCATATGGGTTTGTTTATATTATCTCGAGACGAAACTGGATAGTTCGATGGTGTCCCAGAGGTGTCAGGTTTCAAGGTCTAGTGCGTGATTTTGTTCGAATGATTATGTTTCAATGTCCATATCCCCACCCCGTCCATCCACCGCCTCATTTCACGTTACCTATTTTATTGCGTTACTTATTATTCCACTGATGCCGACGAATTTTGTCAAAATATATTTGGATAATTAATATCGAGTAAATATAAATATTAAAGACAAATAAAGTAAGGCCAACAATACGAGATAAAGAATGTAAACACACTTTCAGGGGTTCAAAACATTTTTACTTGAATAAATTATATACAAACTTTGAACTTCCTTTCTAATCGTTGTCGTCTGTATTAGACGAAGATGATTTGATGGAAGAGCCCGAATCAGCCGTATTTATGACAAAACTATCTATTGTATTAATATGAATCAAACAAAAATCAACAAGAAGAACCTAAAGTAAAAATCAACAAGAAAAACGAACAGTAACGGAAATATAAAAACAAATTACGTAAATGAAAGAATACGAATCACTTCGAACGCAATCCAAACAGGAATGAACCTATTCACAAAATGGCGGACCAAATGTTGGTAACTGCGGTATTGACTGCTTACCTGTACCACACGACTCACGCAACGACAGCTGTCGTCGACCAACTGACGCCATTGCTGCGTACGAGCGGTACGAGAGATAAGGATAGAGATAACTCAGTAACGGTCCGATTGTTTACGTATTTTATCTCGTCTCGTTGGCCTTGACTTTGGTTAGGGCCAAGGATTATAGACTGGAGTGATGATTTAAACAAGATGTTAAGTTGACATGTTTATTAGTCAACTGCCAAAATAGAGTGAACCTTTAAAACTATACATCAATCAGTTTTATAATAACTCATCGCTAAATAAACAGCATGCGTCACAATGTTGCAGGCAATAGCTGCATGCCGCAGTAATATCATAAAACAACGTTTATTCGTTGTTACTAAACTCTAACAAAAAATATATAGGGTGAAATTAAATCAAACGACCAAATTCATACTGGAGATTCGGTTAGTTATCAGGAACTAGGTCCAGTTATCTTTTTGGCCAAATTAAATAAATACATTTTTTTGCTCCCTTACTGGTTGTACTAGTTAGAAGTATAATTTCCTAGTTTAGTCAGTAAAGAAGCAAAAAAATTCATTTTTTTGAATATCACCAAAAGGGTAATTGAAGCTTGTTTCTGATCACTAACCGTGTCTCCAGTATGAATTTGGTCGGCTAATTTAATTTTACCTTGTATTTTATTCAATTTTTCAGATGGCAATAGTAAACGACTGCATTAAATGCTGAGTGCAATGCCTTTTATTTCATGATAATCGGCTACGCGATAATCGCCTCGTTAAATGCTGAGTGCAATGCCTTTTATTTCATGATAATCGGCTACGCGATAATCGCCTCGTTAAATACTGAGTGCAATGCCTTTTATTTCATGATAATCGGCTACGCGATAATTGCCTATCACGCTCTGAGTAATAAATAAAATTACAGCATCTTTACTGCTCCGTCATGCAGTGGCGGTCCGAGGATCACATGGGTAAAATAAATAAATAAATGCCCCCACCCCAAAATCATTCATGTCAACTCGAAAATTTCAAACAAACTATTTGACCTACTAACGTCTCAGTCAAAAACATTCAAAATAACGTTATAAAATGTATTTCAAACTGTGCAAACCAAATTTGCACAGCCCCATAAAATTAATAGAAGGCTTCCATTTGTTTTGTGATTGAGATTTTTCATTTAATTAAAATTTTCATTTATTTGCTTGACCTGTTTTATTGGTCAAGTTGGTCTCTTTAACTGTACTGGAGATGATCCCCCGAAATCTTGATCTGCGACCGCGCCTGCCGCCATGACACAGCGGCTAAAGCATCTTATTACAGCGAAGAGGTAAAAAGAGCAGTGGCCAAGGATCCATAAAACACGATTCCTATCGGCTTGTTTAGGAAATGGCATCCATAGTACATTTTTTTATTCCGTGCTTCTAACATTTCCATAAATCTCAATACGACAAATACACTTGGCTGACAGGGAGTTGCAAAGTACTTTTTTTATGTTTTCCTTGGTTGCTTTTCTGAGTAAGGCAATATTTTTGTCCGGCTTCCTTTTTTTAAATGACCACCCTTCGCCATTGAACAAGAGTAACCTACGCGGGTTCCAAACGACGTCGTGAGCTGATCCCAAGGTCCAGTGAGACTGGTCACAGATTCAACCAGCAGCCGTGCCCACAATAGATGATGAGGACGTTACCTTTACCTTAGTGTGCGCGTCGACGAACATCTTGTTCAGCAGTTCCGTCAGTCGCCGCAGCTGCTCTTCCGTCAACAGCCGTCCACTGTTTAAATAGTTCGCCTACCGGACAGGAACACCGCATTAACATTAAATAACATTCATTAGAATAAACACTAAGATTATGTCTTTATTGCGAAATCCATCGCTTTGGAATACTCTAAATATTATTAGAGTGCTTTACAACTAGAAAAGATAAATTAGAAACAAATGTAAGGACAAGAATTTGAATAAATTGCTCGGGCCAGGATTCGAACCTGCGACCTCTTGTTTCCCAGACAAGCGGAGGTACTTACCTAGACCGTTGATATTTTTGTAACTATTTGATCTAACCAGCTTGTAATGCACATACTGAACGCTCACGAGGGCGTTATGTGATTTCACGCCTTGTTCTTAAGAAACAGATGGCGCTGTCGTCGCTACAATATGTGTCGTTGCAGACAGTTAAGAAATTCACAGTTCTCATTAACTAAGATTATGTTTTTATTGCGAAATCCATCGCTTTGGAATACTCTAAATATTATTACGTGGGACGCACTATAAGTTTCCGGAATGTTTCCGGTCTGTTTTATATAAGGCCCGGCAATTGGGGATGGATATACCGCCATCCATCGGTCCCAGGCAATGTGGGCCGCCTGGTTTTGCCTGAGAGCTGTCCTCTTACTCTCCCCCGAATAACTTCGGGAGGATTTCCAAGTAAGATGGTGGTACCTCCACAGTCGAGCCCGGCATCAGCTCTACCACCTAATATATTATATATGATATAATATATAATATAGTATATGTAACAGTAATAATATAACATACCAAATGCGTGAGGCCATCCTTGCGCTCGGTCCAGTGCGTGCAGGCGCAGAGGGCGATGATGTCATCCGGGGGGGGCGGCGCGCTCTCCCACCCGAGGCGGGTCATCGAGCCCGACCACGAGACGCTCTGCGGATGTCACCATCACATACATTCATGAGAACATCCGAATATAGCTCAAATTAGTGACAATGTTGAATTTTCATCCAAACGAGTGACATTAGTTTTTAGTCAAATGAGTGACAATATTGAATTTTAATCCTAGCGAGTGAGACTGGTTTTCTAATCAAATGAGTGACAATATTGAATTTTAATCCAAACGAATGACATTTGTTTTTACTCAAATGAGTGACAATATTGAATTTTAATCCAAGCGAGTGAGACTGGTTTTCCAGTTAAATGAGTGACAATATTGAATTTTAATCCAAACGAATGACATTGGTTTTCTAGTGAACTGAATGACAATATTGAATTTTAATCCAAACGAATGACATTCGTTTTCTAGCCGAATGAGTGACATCATTGGATTTCAAGTTACAGAATGAATATATCGGTATTTAATTAAAATACGTAAAAACATTGGATTCTAAGTTAAATTACTGAATACATAATTATAAATAAATTGACTTTATATATTATCTTTTAATAATAATTTTGTATAAATATTTAATATAATAATGCCAGTAATGTTAATGAAGTATAACTCACGTCATGTCGCCTGTAAGAGTCTATACTCCGCTCCGAGCAGACGCTCGACGCCTCCGAGTCGTCGTCGCGGATGCGCGAGTTGTCCAACAGAGAGTGCTCGTCCGGGCTCTGAAATGTACAACTATATTGTAGAGTCTAATAGACTCTAGTCTATACTCCGCTCCGAGCTCGACGCCTCCGAGTCTCCGAATCTAAACTGAATTTTATTTCATCGCCCAGACCATATAACACGATTCTCATCGGCTTGTTTAGGAAATGGCATCCATACAACATTTCTTTATTCCGTGCTCTTCGCTTCGTCAAATATTTACATAAATCTCAATACGACAACTACACTTGACTGAGGAGGAGTTGCAAAGTACAACAATATTTCATGTTTTCCTTGGTTGCTTTTCTGGGTAAGGCGACTTTTTTGTCCGGCTTTCCTTTTTAAGGGGGGTTATCCCAATTTGTCTTTTTTCAAATGTATTTTAAATCAATAAATAGCGATGATTAAATTTTGTAAAAACTATGTCATATTTCACTCTTTGATCTTAAAATTTCGGTTGTTCGTTACACGATTACTTACATTTTGCTCGATCCAATTAAATCGCAAAGATAGGTCTGAACTACGATCTAAATATCATTTCATTTGAGCTATTTTAAGTTTTGGACATTAAAAGTTATACTAAAATAAACGATATAAAACGGCCGTCATATTAAAAACCCATCGCTCTAATGACAAAATAATAAATAAAAACAACTCAAAACCGTGAGTTTTCTGAGCGGCCCGCGTCCGCTGAGCAGGATAAACATATGAAAAATGAAAGCGTTGGAGGACAGATTTCTCGGAATAACCTCGCCTTAAAGCATCTCCCTTCGCCACTGCTATACATAAAAATACGCTTGTAAACAAACACACATACCATAGCAAAAGTGTCGTGACGATCGAAGTCTTACACAATTTTCGAGCTAAGGGCGTGGAGTTTCTCTTACCCTTAGAGATCCCTCGGCATCCCGACTCTGCTGCAGCAGCCTCATCGAAGCGGCAGGGGTTCTGGTGGGCGCGGTGCGCTCGACAGACTCCCGTCGGCGGAGCGCGGAGCCCACCACGCTGTTCGAGCGACCAGTCCTGTTGAGTAACGTTGCATTTTTTTTATTTGAGCGGGAAATTGACTGTTTTGGGGGGTTTTGACAAATAATGGACCAAGTTGGACTTTGAAGTTGTCTCGAGCCTTAGAATGAGGCACAAAAATAGCGTCTTTTAAGAGTTTTCAACTGTCAAACTTGATTTCGTGGATACTTAAAACCGGCCAAGTGCGAGTCGGACCCGCGCTCGAAGGGTTTCGTACCATTATCTATAAAAACGGCAAAAAACCATGTCTGTTGTATGGGAGCCCCACTTATATCAGGTCCTACAATAATAAGTGAAAATGATTCTAGGGTAGATTATGTATCGTTAACTGACCACATACCGGTAGAAAAAAAATTGTTTTGGTCAAATAATTTTTTTCACTTCCCAGTACAAAGTGGTTCAATCAGCTGAATAAAATTCTATGGAAAGGCGGAAAAAAAATTGCGAAAAAAATCTTTTTTTTCTTTTCAATGTTGTCTATTGGGGATACTCTGTCATCTCTTAATTTTTTCACTTTGCATGTACATGTGACGTACAATATTGGTTGATATGATTTAAGTGATAACTAATGATTGATCTGATAACTGATAATATGATAAATAACTGATAGAGGAAATGAGTACGCGACAACGTCTGATCGTGAACTGAACTTTTATTGTAAAATAAGTAAACCGCAGCGATCGTGCAAGATCGCTGACACTTG
Source organism: Ypsolopha scabrella (assembly GCA_910592155.1). Lineage (NCBI taxonomy): Eukaryota > Metazoa > Arthropoda > Insecta > Lepidoptera > Ypsolophidae > Ypsolopha > Ypsolopha scabrella. Next base: position 1,767,167 of record OU342989.1, on the reverse strand, counting down.
ATAAAGCTATATGTACTGCTGGCTCGTACATGCACCACAAAATAATGTACGGTGACGTACAATATTGTTTGATATGATTTAAGTGATAACTAATGATTGATCTGATAACTGATAATATGATAAATAACTGATAGAGGAAATGAGTACGCGACAACGTCTGATCGTGAACTGAACTTTTATTGTAAAATAAGTAAACCGCAGCGATCGTGCAAGATCGCTGACACTTGATAAAGCTATATGTACTGCTGGCTCGTACAATACGTATATATTCAAAATCACGCTTGTTGTATGGGAGCCCCCTTTAATATTAATTTTATTCTGTTTTTTAGTATTTGTTAATATAGCGGCAACAGAAATACTTACATAGGGGTCGATATGTATGTAAATAAACTGTACCTAGTGGGGCTGCTCTCTCTAGAGCTGGCCAGAGATCTCGGTATCCCTGACGGTCTCCGTCTAGCCGAAGCAAGAGACATGGGCCCGCTGCTGCGGGACGACGGGGACGACGAGCGGGACGTCGCTGGAATATACTTAATTATTAGCTTTCAAATAAACTAGCTCGTTTGTAATAAACACTCTTTAAACCAAGCATCTGAGCCCATAACCTGTTAAGCAATTACTTTTGATGCTATGCCTTTATTACATCAATCCATAGAGATAAGGACAGTACTAGACTAGATTCTACTCCTCTTCTTCGGATATTCGGCGTACATAAGGTTTTCATCAGATCGTACGCGTCAGGGCCGATAATCATGATTAACTTTCACCGCTATCATTCACTATAAAATATTGTTCTAAGCGTTCTACGGACGTACTTTAATTGTCCTTCTCAATCCTCCTTTCATAACCTTGAGTTGATATTTGCGGTCCACTATAACCTTAACTAAGTAGACACGTAGCGATCGGGATGTCCTTCTCAATGTCAAACTCGTCTATCTTCCCAACTATGGCAGGACTTTCCTAAACAAAGTTCACTACTTCACGATATAACTATTTACGTAAATTCGATGGTCCAACTCGTCGCCAATGTAGTTTAGAAGGTTTTGGGTACTATGTGAACGGATTATGTAATAAAACACGGCAAGTACTCTCGTTAACAGTCTATTGCTTGTAGACGCAAGACAGAATGAATTACTTACATAGTATAAAAAATATTAGATGGTATAACAAATCTACCCTCATACAATATGGAATAGAAATAAGGACAGCATAAAAAGTGACATAGTTTAACTGGGATAAGTTGCTTGGTACAAGTGGGCATATAGTGTGACCGCAAGCGCTGTACCGCGCCTTAGGTAGTTGTAGCTGAGCGGGGAGGGGCGAGCAGCTACCGTTTCGTTCGGGAACGCTTCCCCCGCACGTCTGGCGTGGTACAGCGCTTACGGTCACACTATAACATCCGTTTTCACTAATGATGAACAAAACGTCTGCTAAGGTAATTATGATTAGCAAACAGTTCCGTTAGTCCTGAACTATGAGTTGATGGAACGTGTTACTGCTGTGAGCAACTCTTATATGTATACTTAGGTATTTGATTTTTGAGTTTCCCAAGGTCAGTGAAAACGGCCATCACCCTTTTGAATATAACGGGCGAATTTAATAAAAAATCATGGCATTTTGAATACAATTTCAACTGGTCATGAACCGTTTTGCACATCAAATGCTTGCAATCAAAACAGAGCAGTTTCGATGCGAAACAGTCGCCATATTTATTTGTTGTTTGAAAAGAAAAAGAAAACAGTGAATTTAATCGCATCTAGATGTGGTGTCTAGACTTTTAATGCTAGTAAAGGCGATGCTTTGATGCCGCCAAAACGGAACACACCCTGAAAACAGCGCTGTAAATTGCTAGCAGCGTTTTTCATTAATAATACGCGATTACACCATCCGATTTATCGGCATCCTAACTAGGAAAGGATTGGACTTGGGACAGTGTAATCGCGGTTAGGACGGTCTGTTTCTCCGCGCGTCTTAATTAGTATCCTAGTTAGGAGACCGATAAATCGGATGGGCAATTCCATAGAAATGCGCATGAAGAGTTAAAAATAAAATGATATACATGGGCACGATTCGGTCTGCAAACATAGTTTTTTAAATATAAGTATGGCAACATACACAAAGAGAATCGTTTTTTTTTCGACCTGTCAGGGCGGGAGATTTGTAAAGTCATGAAAGTAAAATGAGTTCCAAGATCTATGTAACGGGAATGACCAGAAATTAATTATACAAAAAAATAAAAACTGCATGGAGGGCAAAAAATTGATAATGAATAAACATGTTAGGCATTAATAAAACCGTATTTAATTAAGGTGTTTTTTTTTACTTCAAACCGAACAGAGTTTTGCTTCAATCCATTCTAGTCTCAAAAGCTATGTCGCCGAATGTAACGAGAGTTACCAAAAGTTTTATCAATATAGAACCCAAGAAAAGTGTCTCAAGTTTAAAGAAAATTGCTCCAACACAGTTTTTGTTTATTCAAGAGTTAATATTTACATTAGGAGGATAAGTTATATAATCAAATTATTCACATTATTAAAAGTATATCGAAAACTGGAGTAAAAAGTAACATGGTTACCGTGGAATTGCCCGGATGGCGTAATCACGGCTACAGTTATAGCTTTTGGGTGTGTTTTTTGTAAGCATACTTTCGTCCTAGCTATAAGGTATACTCACGTTGCGAATGCGAGACGCGCGGCCGCGAGCGGCTTCGACCCGGACTGGGGGGGACCCCGCTCGCGCTCGGGCCAACTGGCGACCTCTTCGGGCGAGCTGGAATCGTATACTCATTAGTGTGGTACGAGTAGTATAGCGGACAGCTATCTTTCAATTAAATCACATTATCTACTGATCAACTTTCCCAATATATATAACCGCTCAAGTGAATATTAATAGTAATAGATTTATGAACTATTAACGTGGTAGACTAAATAAAAAGAGTGCACAAGATAATAATAGTGCATAAAAATATACATTTCATAGATTAGTACCTTCTTGAGAGCTTTCTCCCTCTGTATGGAAGCATAAAAAATAATGTCATTTAGTGTTTAAAGTAGTTGTAACATAGAATAAAATAGTAGTTTATTAAACTGATACATAAAAAGGTTATTAAAAACACGAGTGTTTTAATACCTAGTTATGTATAGTTTCATACACTACTTTATCTAAACTCATGCCTACTAACCCGTTTTCATAATTTTTGTAAATTTGTCGTTAGCCATTTTTGATTATTCTTGTAAAAGCTTGTTCTAAAAGTGTTCGTAATTTCCGTCTTTATTTCCAGAATGTCAGGTGGAATCAAATATCATCACCATCTATCAGTAATTTTAGGGCAAAATATTTCTTTTGACCCATAAAACCACAGTAAGTAATAAATAAATTTCCTCGAAAACTATGGCGCCACAAACGGTTCATCCGTTGACAGGCCGAGTCCAAAGCGCCGTAAGCCATAGCCGAAAATGAAATTGATCTGTAACCTCGTTACTGTTTTGCACGTATTGGAGAACATTAAATAAAAACCTCATTGGTATTTGATATTAAACGCCAGACATGGCTGTATGGGCTTAGTTCCTTTTAACTTCCTAGTTAGTATCACATTTATTTATTTATGTATTATATATCTGCACAGCATAACAGGTTACATCCAAATCAAATGTACTGTAATCTCAGAAAAAGTTATTTTATAACATTATGTTATTTGGAGACCTATACTATTTTTTTTTGTTTTTTAGAGACGTTCATAAAAAATATTTTTCATTATGCCAGGAGTTTTGAGTTCGTAATGAGGATTTTACGATATGAGGTTAGATAAATAGTTTTATGCTATATTTCGACTCCTTCGGTTAGGTTATATAAATAATAATGATAATACTTAATAATAATAATATACTTAAGAGACTTCATAGTGCTAAATTGAAGTGTTGCTTTTATTTTTTAATTGTCTATCCTGTTAATCCTGTCCTAACCCTACTTTAGGACATTAACTATAAAAAAATGTGATAAAGATAAAGTTAGATTTTGTATTAGTTATCAGTTTTGAAATATGGGAGCTGCATCGCTTTTTTGTGAAATTTATACTATTTTAAGGTAATATTAAGTCAAAAAACACCATATATTTTTATTTATCATCTACAGGGCCTATGTCATAAAAGTAACTGAATCCGATGCAAAACTTAAGTTGAACATTATGAAGCTCCTTAATATAAAAAACGAAGCGCTGAAATCTATTGACAAAATATTACATTTAAACCAGTCAATGAATGAATCAGTTCAGGTCGTGTCCGTCAGTGTTGTTTGTTGAGCCCAGGTCAATAATGAGTGAGCTACAAGTGACCGTATAAACGATATCTCCGATGTTCTAAATTCAATATTAGTTGGAAGTAGTGTGAACTATTTAGTTATACGTGGGGTGAAACAGTCGTTAAATGTCAGATTATGAAGTCGCGTGTGTATAAGCATGGAAAGAATGTCGTTTTGTACCTGGTCTACTGTGTGCCGGTGTTGATTCATCCATTTATGTATTGGATTCTTAGTTCCATGTACACAGAACGCCAATGACGGCATTCAAGTAGGTAAATGCATTTGCTGGTTTTGCATTATGTATTAGGGTGTTCGTTGTATGGTGAATGTTGACAAGCTTTGGACCGAGGCTGTCATCGAGCAGCCATACCCGACCAGAGCTGATACTCACGCAAGCTGTTAGTGTTGGCGGTGACCTTGCTGCGGGTGTAGTGCGAGTAGAGAGCCCGCGCGCGCGCACGCTGCGCTGCCGCCGCGTCCAGTGCCGACACCGAGCGCGCCTGCACCTGGGCAGACGGCGACCGGTCTGGGGAGGCGCAGATTGTACAGCTTTATACATCGTCAGAACATAACTTCCCGTAGTGGTGTCAGAGGTGTTTACGAGTAAGGATTGTGAAGTGTAAGTCACCGACGATATTACGTCCCAGCGTGATGGGTACTAAACCCCTATCGCTCACGCTATGAATATGAACCCATAGGTAAACGTTTCGACTAGAAACATATTAGCTATAATTTAAAAATAAAATATATAAGGTGACTTTCGTTTATATATCCAAATTCATACTAGAAACTCGCTAAGTGGTCCGGACTAAGGTTCAATGACTCGGTTTTCGAAACGATGCCTTGTTCGAGAATAACCACGACCAAATTAGTTTAGGAAGTTTTAATTATATTTTTAATATTTCACAATAAGGGTCACTGAGCCTTGGTCCTGACCACTTACCGAGTCTCCAGTATGAATTTGGCTCCATAAACGAAAGTCACCTTATATAACCGTAGCTAACGTGCCTGCCGAGGAACGCAAACGAAATGTTCTTCCACGGGAATTGAACCCGCGATCTCTAGTTTACAGGTACAGTACACGAAACACTGGACCAGAGGCGGTGCTTTAGTAAAAAAACACGTGAATAATATGATACGATGATACTACTGTTTATAGAAAATTTGAAATAGATATAGCTAAAACTCACTTGGATAAAAAAAAACTCTACGTGTCCACTAAAATAAATTTTAGTGATACTCTTTAGTAGGATCTTTTATTTTCAACGTGTGTATATCTTTTATCTATAAATATTTAGGTTAAGACTGGTACTCATTAAAACATCACCTTATCATATTCTTTCGGCACTACCCAAAACTCACATCACCAAAGGTTAACAGCGGCTCTAGAAGTAAAGCCATTCGGTGCTCATTCGTCTCGTCTTCGTCAAATGACGAAAGAGACAAATGTATACAAGTAAGAGAGACAAATAACAGGTATCTTGCTCACTCGCGTAAGTTTGTTCCTTTTGTCGTTTGTCGAAGACGAGTCGAATGAGCCCCGGACGGCTTTACTTCTAGAGCCGCTGGAAGATAATGCTAATTACCATTAAGTTCGCCTTGTGTACAATGTTTATGTGAAATAAAGAAATCTATTATTATTATAATAAATAAACTACGCTTTTGAATCTGTGACCTCTTATTTAGTGATCCAGAGGTATAAATAAACCACTTAACCTCAGAGGCCGTCAAAGTGGGACATCAGACGAACTGAATTTTATACAGATTATTTTTATGATGTTCAAACACTTACAAAACATACTTTTTTCTTTACATATCGATTCTACATTAAGGGGGTAACAGAGGATCTCGGTGCAAAATGCACATCTTAATATTGTTTTCTTTACTTTGGAATAAAAAGTATGCAATAAAAGCGTTTTACGGCAATTAGCGTAAATTGCGAAGTAAAACTTAGGTTTTTAAAAGAAATGTATGTAATTTTATGAATTAAACATCTGTGAACACGCTTTTAACTTTGTAATCAAAATGTTTATGCATAAAATGATATAATTTTTGTGAGTAAAACCAAATTTTTACATGCATCTTTTTTATTAAAATGTAAGGAACAATATTATGTTGTAGATTTTGCCCCGAGATCCACTGTTGACCACCCCTTAATAACTAGTTATTTCGATGCAGCAACTAGAAACCTTAGTGCGAAGTCACTATAAGCTATAATCGCGTGTACCTCTCATAGCGACAGGTATTTGTGATATCGGCGGTCTCTCTTGGGAAGCTCTTCGTCTCCGCAACGAATGAGTTCGACTGACGCCTGACACCAGGTTCTCAGTTGAAGCTTTAGTTTTATTGTTTTTATATTATTCAAACAGAATTCATTAGTTTCATAATTTTTATACAAACCGAATCCATTAGGTTTATAGTTGTTATAAAAACCGATTCCATTACGTTTATAGTTTGTATACAAACCGATTCCATTAGGTTTATAGTTTTTATTAAAACCAAGTCCATTACGTTTATAGTTTTTATACAAATTGAGTCCATTAATTTCATAGTTTTTATACAAACCGATGCCATTAGGTTTATAGTTTTTATTCAAACCAAGTTCATTGGGTTTATAGTTTTTATACAAACCGATTCCATTTTTATACAAACCGAGTCCAAAGCAGCGGGGGAAAAAGAAATGTAGGATTGAATGATTTTGTACGCAACTTCGCTGACCTACTGATTTGAGAAAATCTCGCTAAGCTTTACTTAATCGACTAATTAACCAATCACAGCGCTATTAATGGGACATCCCCATATGTGAAATTGGGTGTATGAGGCTGTTTTAATAATTGCTTATATGCGGCAACAGGTACATAAGGTAAAAATGAAACGTATTTTGTATGAGTTAAGGTGGCTCGTTTCGGTCTCGATGCAAAATGCACAACTTATAATGGTTTTTCTTATTACTAAATAGAATGTATGAAATGAAATTATTTTACGTTATTTCGCGACTGTTGTTTTATAATAATCTAGTTTTTTTAGCAGAATTGCGTCATTTTTTTGACTATAGTTCGCGTTATACCAACTTAAAAGCATTTACAATTGTTCTGGATATTAGCTTTCAACGTAAAGCATAAAATAACAAAACATTGGCGTAAAAGCCTAATTTACATCAAACTATGATCGCTAAATGCCATAAATCACATTTATTTAACACTTATTCGAGAATAAGAAAAACGATCATGAGTTGTGCGTTTAGGAAGGAGATCCGAAACAATCACCTTAATAACTCGCGTCAACAAAGAAGGCTGGCGTCACTCGCACATTCTCAGACCGGGGGATCTCACACCCGTCTTCCAAGTTGCCGCGAATTGTATGCTGTATTATTTGATTCGCTGGACGGACCATGTTGCGAATTCGTGCCTAAATAGCTAAGCTTTTGTTGTTCTACTTGTATTGACGACCAAAAGGGTTAAGATGATTGAATGGATGACGGTGATATCGCAACACGGTGAGACCGCGAGACAAATAATAACACTGTTTTTAATTACTATTACATTTATTTATTTCATAAATTATGTCTAAAAATAAAATATACATTTATATTGGAAACGTAAACATCTTATAATCAATAGAAATATAGATAAAAATCAGATCTAAAATAAATTATTGACTAAATAGCAGTCAAAGATTCAAAATGTAATACAAGGAATGTTTGTGCCTAAGGCCCTAACACCTGCTAAAGTTCGGCCACTTGAGAAAAAATAAAATATCCAACCAGAATGATTATTATAGAAAATGTATACGAATTTAAGCTTTAAATGTTTATGAAAACTTTGACAAATATTATAAGAGTGCATTACAAACTAGATAGGATCAATCAGAAACAAATTTTATGACAAAAAAAAATCCTTGGTCCGATTCGACCCTGCGACCTTTTTTTATTAAAACCTGTCATAATATTGTTTATAGCACACCGTGCGTAAAATGACCACTTTACGCACGCTGCGCTTGCGTAAAGTCGGCATTTTCCGCACTTTTGCTATAAAATATTATACGATACTCGTGCGAGAAACTTTTTCTCGACTCGTGTGATTGCAGCACTCACCTTCGGAGAACCAAAACCCAAAACCACCAAACGTTTCATCGCTCTCGTATCGTAATGTACTATTAATTTTATTAGTAAATAAATAAATAAATTTCATTGAGCAGACTTTCAATAATTATACGGTTTTTTTTTCTAAAGTGGCAACACTTAACCACGTTCGTCGTAAGCGCAGCAACTCAGTTGTGGGCATGACCAAACGTAATGCCGTTTCATTTCGCTATTACGTGTTCGCTCGATGAAACTTGCGAACGCGATACAATCGCGCCGATTTCGTCGCGGGTACTAATGTCTTTCAGAAACAACGAAATTTTGGCAATATTGTGAGTTTTTTCAAACATTATTGGTGAAAATTAATCTAGATAACATTTTCGGTTCGAACTTAGGATACTTTTTTATTTCAGGTAAAGCAAGAAAAAAAACCAGGCGGCCCACCATTGCCTGGGACCGATGGATGGCGGTATATCCATCCCCAATTGCCGGGCCTTATATATCAGACTGGTGACGGGCAGCGGCGTCACTGGTGCAAGGGTTTCGGCACTGCGCTCACCAATCCGCCTGCCCAGCGTGTGTGAGTATGGACATTTCTTCCAGGAGAACCACCAAGAGTGGCGAAATCCTGGAAAGGCCTATGTCCAGCAGTGGACGAAACAGGCTGATGGATGGATGGATTAAAGACACATTCCGCTACACTATTGGTAAAAAAATTACGCTTTTAGGGGTTTGTTCGCAAGATAATATTTAAATTTCCCAATTTTAGTCCAAATTTGGCATAGATCTAGATAATGTCAATGGATTTAGCTTAAAATGTAATTAAAACATTAAAACATAGAAGTTTAGTTTTTCCTGTCAGACACATTCTCAATTTTGTGTCCGCGACGAAATCGGTGCGATTGTATCACCTTCGCAAGTAATAGCGAATTGAAAATTTTGAATTTGGTCACGCCCACAACCGAGTTGCTGCGCTCATGACGACCGTTCTTAAAATAAGTCATACAATGGACGGCAAAACACCATTAACAAACAATTTATCTTATTCTACTATTCGATTCAAGGATTCATAGAACTATAACCGTCAACATTATTAAAGAGAATATGTCAATAATAGTTTAAGTATAATGATTTCTAAGGAAGCCCTATCTATTTAACACTACACAACGAATCAATCAGGTAGCTCAAGAAATAGTTACATATCTAATAGATAGTATCTATACACAGGCGTAGATCTGGGGGTGAGGGGAGGGGGGTACTGCATGCGAAGACACAATATTTATCTAGTAAATAGTTTTGTAGTACACTAAGACAGATGGAATGATTATACGATGTATTTACACCTACCTGAGACGCTCACTGACGGACTTCGAGGGCTCGTTATCGTTCTCCGTTCTGTAATACAAATGTTTATTGTTAATACATAGTTGGGGCATATGGTGGAGTGACGAAACAATTCTATGGTACGCGAATGGAAGGTGAAGCTCGATCGGACGTACGAGGGGTGGCTGAAAAGTAATCTACCTGACTATGAAAGAAAATACATGGATTAATAATTTATTTTTTATTTTTCAATATAGTCCCCTGCAACTGAAATGCACTTACGACATTTGTCAATAAGTGACAGCATACCATTAAAATAATAATTATTATTTTGTTCGTCAAAATAGTCATTCACAGCGTCCTTCATCTCTTCGTCTGTTGAAAATCTGCGCCCTCTCAAATTTTTCTTTAAATTTTTAAATAAGAAGTAGTCAGAGGGAGCCAGGTCTGGACTATAGGGTGGGTGGTTGATCTCTGTAAAGCCGTTTTTTGTCAGAGATGACCGCGCCTTAAAGGCCGTGTGCGCTGGTGCATTATCATGCAAAATCAAAACGCCTTTGCTAAGTTTGCCCCTCCTGTCTTCTTTTATTTTTTTGCGTAGCTGGTCAAGTAAGTTCGCATAGTATTCAGCATTCATCGTGGTGTTTTTTGGCAGGTAATCTATCATAAGAATCCCCTCAACATCCCAAAAAATGGTTGCCATTAGTTTGCCCGCTGACAGCCGGACCTTAAACTTCCTTGGTGGTTTTTCCCCTTTAAATTTCCATTGCATAGATTCTTGTTTGCTTTCGGGATCCCACTGACGAATCCAAGTTTCATCACAGGTCACTATTCGCAAGATAGTTTCTTCCTCTTTATCCTTTACCAAGTCTAAAAATGACTGACAACATTCCACACGCCTTTGCTTATCAAAAGGGGTCAACATTTTAGGCACCCAACGTGCGCTCACCTTGGACATTCCCAAATGTTCATGAATTATTTCATGAACTCGTTCCTTGCTAATGCCAACATCTCTAGCTATTTCCCACTGCTTAATTCGCCGACCGGCAAGGATCAGTTTCTTCACTTTTTCCACATTATCTGCGGTAACTGCAGAAATGGGCCTTCCACTACGGGGATCGTCTTCTAAGCTCACACGGCCTTGTTTAAACTGCTTTGACCAAAACTTTATTACAAATTCGGAAGGACATGAATCTCCGAACACCTTAAACATGCGCTCTCGGATCTGCGTCGGCGTATTCCCTTCTTTACCGAGGAATTTAATCACAGCGGGATACTCAATTTTATCCATTTTTAATTTTATTGCAACTTGATAAAAACGAAGACGCGCCAAAAAAAATTGAACTCGTAGAAACAAATAAGTGTCATAATTTTTAAAAAAGGAATAAACAAAGAATACGAGAATATAGTGGCCAGTAACATTTTTTAAACTTTCTTTAACAAAGGAGATTTTATATCAGCCACCCCTCGTATGTCGACCGAATTGGCCACGTGTCAAAAGTACCCGGAATAGAAGAGGGATGCAACGAATACGAAGACTATTATTCGTATTCGTCGAATATTATTTTCTTACGAATATTCGTATTCGCCGAATATCCCACTAATATTATAAATGCGAAAGTTTGGATGTATGGATGGATGTTTGTTGCTCTTTCGCACCGTAACTACTGAACCGATTGGGCTGAAATTTTACATGAATGTATGACCTGGAATAGGACATGGGCAACTTTTTACTCCATAAATCAGTTCCCATGAAAAAGCTATAAGAGACATACAAAGTGGGAAAAACAGAGGCGCATAACACACACATTTCACCAGCTATGTTTTACTGTACGTAACAGTCTGAAAAATATTGACAGATTTTATAGAAGTACACAAAAACTAATACAACGCGGGTGAAACCGCGGGCAAAAGCCAGTTATTACTATTCGTGAAGGTATAGTATTTTAATTTCATTAATTCGTTGAGTGAAACAGAACACTACGCGTTGACACGCCGTCGTTTCTCTTTAGTGACAGGGGATTCCCCATGTTGTATCTTTGCTATATTAGTATTGTCTACTGCGTTAAGGTTCACTTTCGATTGACTTGTCGTATCGGACATGTATAACCCAGCCAATGAAGAAGTTCATAGAAATGTTATGCGGTAGTTAGTTGAAAGGGACAACTTTACTCGGCACAATCATGATTTATGATTTCGAACGTCTATTTTCAACGGCGGGCTACGGAGGACAGGGACATATAGACCCGAAAAAACTTACAAATGCTTGCTTTTCTCAAGAATAACTTGCCCGTCGTTGATTTAAAATATTAGGGTAAATTAAGACATTCTTAATACAAAATTGCTTAATATTCGTATTCGACGAATATTGGTTTGATGTTCGTATTCGTTAAAATACTATTCGTAGCATCCATAAGAACTTTTGTGACTATATTTATAAATATGGAAGAGGCGAAAGAGTTGTATCAGGTCAGGATCGTAGCAACTGGACATCTGTAGTCTCTGGCTACCGCTCTAATAGACAGACAACCGACTTGTACCGACGTGCTGTATACTGTAGACACTGCCGATGTTGCGCTCTCGCTCTATCTGCTTCTGCGCGGCCGAGTCGAGCCGAGCGAACAGCTGCTCCGCGTCGCCCGGGAACTGACGCTTGTACGTGCAGTAACCCACCTGTACCGACGTGCTGTATACTGTCGACACTGCCGATGTTGCGCTCTCGCTCTATCTGCTTCTGCGCGGCCGAGTCGAGCCGAGCGAACAGCTGCTCCGCGTCGCCCGGGAACTGACGCTTGTACGTGCAGTAACCCACCTGTACCGACGTGCTGTATACTATCGACACTGCCGATGTTGCGCTCTCGCTCTATCTGCTTCTGCGCGGCCGAGTCGAGCCGAGCGAACAGCTGCTCCGCGTCGCCCGGGAACTGACGCTTGTACGTGCAGTAACCCACCTGTACCGACGTGCTGTATACTGTCGACACTGCCGATGTTGCGCTCTCGCTCTATCTGCTTCTGCGCGGCCGAGTCGAGCCGAGCGAACAGCTGCTCCGCGTCGCCCGGGAACTGACGCTTGTACGTGCAGTAACCCACCTGTACCGACGTGCTGTATACTGTCGACACTGCCGATGTTGCGCTCTCGCTCTATCTGCTTCTGCGCGGCCGAGTCGAGCCGAGCGAACAGCTGCTCCGCGTCGCCCGGGAACTGACGCTTGTACGCCCAGTACGCTCTGGAACGGACACAAACTTCAGTGAATGTAGTCCGAAAGCCCGGACGAAGGACCAGATGTATGATAAAGATACTTGGCTGAGCCGTCCTAAAGGTAGTAACAGTAAAATGCTCATTAATATCATTGTATCGACCCTACGAACCTTAATCCAACCCAACCGTCAAATGACACTACAAAACAAGCCGGTAACCAACTGTCGCCCTTATGCCCGGTAAATATAAGGCTCACCTTCGCCCGTATGTTCTCGCGGTGCTGTCAGCGTCGACGCAGGCGCGCCGTATCGCGTCGCGAATGCACTGCTGCTGCTTCTCAACCGTCTGAGGCGGCCATTTCTCCAGGATTAGCACGAGCACCTCGCTGGAAACGGAAAGGAATATATAATAGTAGTTTATGATGGTTACGATGGTATACCTCCTAGGGTCGTTAAATTTATAATTAACCCTATCGCTGAACCCCTATTATGCATTATCAATCTTTCCTTCAGGGAAGGTGTCTTCCCGTGTAGATTAAAACGAGCTCAAATAAAACCTATACATAAGAAAGACTCAAGACTGGCCGTCGATAATTATAGACCCGTCTTGCAGTTGACTGTTTTTTCTAAGATATTTGAAAAGTTAATGTTAAGCCAGCTTCGTAGATTCCTCACTTTTCATAGGTTCAAGGGAACAGTTTGGATTCCAGAAAGATCTTTCGACAGTGGATGCTATCTTTGACATGGCGGAGTTTGTGTCAGAAGGAAGCCTTGGATGGCAAACAAAATATAGTGACTGTCCTATTAGATTTATCCAAAGCTTTCGATAGTATCGACCACGGTATAATGTTTGAGATGCTGAACAGATACGGTCTGCGTGGCAAGGTTAATGAGTGGTTCTTTTCATACCTTACAAACCGTGAGCAAAGTGTCCTACTTCCTATCATAGACAGTAATGATATGTTGGTAAATGTGGAGTCTGAATCACTAGTATTACAGAAAGGCGTCCCTCAGGGTAGTATATTGGGCCCAATCCTCTTCCTACTATATATTAACCACTTGCCGCAGGTGTCAAACAACAAAGTGGTAATGTTTGCCGATGACGTGTCGGTTTTCTTCAGTTTTGAAAGAGGTAGTGATAAGGACTTAGCAAGTGAAATCCAACATTCCATTTTTGCTATTATAAATTGGTTCAGAGATATTAAATTAAGCACTAACGTAAATAAGACTAAAATGATTCACTTTAGAAACTACAATACGCAAATTATGGATGTTAGTGTCACTCTGGAACTCAAAACTTTGGAATTTGTATCCGAGGCCAAGTTTCTTGGAGTACACGCTGATGAATTTATGAATTGGAAGTGCCACATCCAAGCCTTACAATGCAAACTTAGTAGCTTCTGTTACGCCCTTAGAATGCTAACTCATGTAGCAACAAAACGTGCTGCACTTCAGGCATATTTTGCCTTTTTCCAGTCGAGGGTACTCTATGGTTTGTCAATATGAGGTGCTAGTGTGGACATAAAAAAACTGTTCATATTACAGAAGCGTTGCATAAGAATAATTGTAGGGTTGACCTCAAGCACGGTGTCTTGTAGAAATTATTTTAGGCAATTAAAAATTCACACGATTACGGCATTATACATAATTGAACTATGTAAACTAATCAAGCGGTATCCAGACAAATTCCCTATTAGATCACTTAGCCACAGTGACAGGTTAAGAGAGCGCTATAGATATGACATTGAGCAATCCCCTTGTCGTACAGCTGCTTGTGCAAGATCCACTAAAATGGTTGCTGTGAAGGTGTATAATGCGCTTCCAAGTGTAATTAAGTGCCTCACTGGATCTAAATTCCTTGATGCATTAAAAGGCTACTTGTTAAAAATCTCACCATATGACCTCAATGAATATTATAATTACAGCGATCTTTAACTTCTATCATACTTGCTCAGTGTTTGGCACTTTCGCATTAGAAATAATAGTGTAATGATTCGTATCCGGGGTCCATTGTTGTTTGATTATAATTGTAAATAATTTGTCCATCCAAATTTGTTTGGAGTTTGTGGATAAGTACAAATACCTAGGTATAACAATTGATAAGAGCATGAACTGGAAATACCACATAAAAGATGTTTGTAAAAAATTAAGATGTATTTTAGGTAAATTTTATTATCTGCATAAGATTGCCAATAGACCGTTATTGTTTGCTATTTACCATAGTCTGGTGGAATCACTGATATCGTACGGCTTATCTAGCTATGGTCGTACCTTTAAGACATACCTAGATGAAATTAAATATTTACAAATTAGATTTCTCAAGTTGTTGGTAGATAAGAACACTAAAATTAAATGTAAACATAATTATAGTAAACTATTTCATATATGTAAAATACTTCCAGTACATGAAAAAGTAACATTTTTATTGGCAAATAAAACTTATGGTTCACAAAATAAGTACAAAAACCCTATAAAGTACAAATATCCCACCAGAAAATTAGCCAGAAAAACCTTACAAACTAGCAAATTCAATAACTATTATGGTCAAAGAACTGACAAATACTTAATACCTAAAATATTTAACGCCTTACCTGTTGACCTCTCAGAATGCAATCTAACTCGATCAATTTTTAAAACAAAGTTGAAGTCACTTTTATTACAAAGATGTATCTAAATCTAAGCAGAACTGTTACAGTGTAAGATTATGTATATGTTTAAAATCATATTAAATGTGTAAAATTATAGTACATAGATTTCATAAGTTTAACAGAGGGTTTTTTCTGCCCACAAACTGTAATGCAGTTTAGCAGAATTATTTTTATAATTCGTGTAATTTCTTATGGAATTAAACGTCTATTACTATTTAAAAAAAATAAAAGAAAAAAACTGTACATACTCCAAATAAACTTTGTGGGCATTATTTTTCTTAGCAAGCAAGATGCCAATTTGACAGAAATAAATTGCTCACAGTCTGAAGCGTTCGTAGGCTGCTTTCAGCCTGCTGTCAGCGGTAAGCTGGTGTCATCTGACGATCAAACTGAGAGCAATTCATGTCCTTCAAGTCTATCTAGAATACACAAGAAAAGACTGCCAACTCTCTCTCTATAAATAAACACAAAGCACTAGTGTGGAAAAAATACTTTGCCAACAGTTTTGATGCATATAAAATGGGTTTTTACGAGCACTTGCATTGAAAAAAATATTTACTTGTAAAAGCGATGGATTTAGTAATAAATCATATGAAATGTTTCATCGTTTAAGGGCGTAATAATCGTCGGCGAAAAGACGGTGTACCAACTATAAACGGTGACTTTCACACTTGGGAACATCTCAGAAGTACGTTCATTTAAGGACCCTAGGCTGGGTAGGAACACCGGGTTTGCAACGCTGAGTTGTTGAACGGGTTTGGCCGAGTTGCTACACTCCAAACGTCATTTCACATATCTCCAATAGAGTTTGTATTGATTTTTATCCGTCATTTTGACGTCTCTATACGAACCTCACGAACCCTGCTCAGAGTTGGTGTTGAACAATTCGACACCGGCGTAGCGACACTGATATTTTTGAACGGTCGGGATCGCGACACGTTTTGATTTTTAAACGGTTTAGTGTTTGAACCCGGGGTACGAACCCAAGCCGGTGTGAGTTTTTTAACGACTATCTGGGATTCATGACGTGACGATAGGAACATGAAATTTGGACTGAAGTTTCCTTGTATGACGTGACGTCATGACAACTCGGTTGGCGTCACGACAAGTTTCTTGGCGTCACGACGAGTCGCTTGGCGTTACGTGTACCTAGTCAGTAGCATACAAGAGGAACATCAGACCTGAGCGTGGAGCGGATCTCCTTGGACTTGTGGCTCGTGAGGTTGGTGACCACGACGGGCAGCA
Source organism: Ypsolopha scabrella (assembly GCA_910592155.1). Lineage (NCBI taxonomy): Eukaryota > Metazoa > Arthropoda > Insecta > Lepidoptera > Ypsolophidae > Ypsolopha > Ypsolopha scabrella. The sequence goes on along the minus strand of OU342989.1, from coordinate 1,750,376 downwards.
GCCGTGGCGAGTGCACGTACGTCACAATGTACCGCACGCACACCGTGCCGGCCGACGACACCACCTGACAATTGTACACTTTATATAACGTGACTTTCGTTTATACAGGCTGTAAATAGACTGCGACCTTCAAATAAAACCATGAACTCTACTGATCATACTAAACAACTCTTTGAAGAAAATAACGGCACAAATATTCAGATAAGAAGATATTCAACTGTAACTTGAAGACTTTATCTCGTACGATGAAGGTCTATTTTAGAACGCTGCGCCTGCACAGCTTTTTTACAGAAGACGCAGTTTCAAAAAACGGCCTGTATGTCGGTGCGTTAACGTTCACGCATTTTTGTTTAGAACTCAATTATTTCTCAAACTAATGGTTAGCGCGGGTATGTCTCCTGAGAGAAGTGGTTCAGTATGATCCGTAGAATATGTGGTTTCATTTATTGGTAGCGGTCTATTTACACCCGGTATAGCCATACTGAAGACTCGGATATGATACCACCTGGCAATTATACATTTTAGATAAAGTGACTTTCGTTTATACAGCCAAATTCATACTGGAAGCTCAGTAAGTGGTCAGGACAAGGTTCAATGACCCTTTCTGTGAAATACGAAAAATTATTTAGACTTCCTATACTAATTGAGTCGAGGTTGTTCTTAAACAGCAAACAAACAAACTGTCACTTGACCAAATTATTTGATTATCTTTTTCTTTATCACGAAATAACGTTTATTGCATCCGAACAAAAATATATGAAAAATGGTATTCCTCAAGGTAGTGTCCTTGGATGTGTACTTTTTTTAATTTACATCAATTATCTCCCCAAAATAATAAACAATACGTGTGTTCTATTTGCTGACGATGTCTACATACTTTTCGAAGTTTACAATATCCACAGTTTTAATGAACAGATTAATGAAATTTTCTCCTAGTTAACTACCTGCTTTAGTGAAAATAATTCAGAGATAAATGTAAAAAAAACTAAACTAATGATCACCCATACCATAAACAAAATTTAGTCATAAACTTGTCATATAAAACACGAAAATCAAATCGGTTGAAATTTTTTGTCTATTAGGGATAAACATAGATACCAACATTAATTGGAAAAGCCATATAGAAATAATAACGAAATAATTGTCAAAGTGTATTTATGGTTTACGGGAACTAAAAAAGGCAACAGACGTTAAAACTGCAATTACTGCTTACTATGAAGTTCGGTATTATTTTATGGGGCGATAGTGTAAATGCTGACGATTTATTTAAGATACAAAAGAAATGTATTAGAATTATAGGATCCAACCAGTTGCACAACATATTTCAAAAAATTAAAATTCTCTCGTTTACATCCCTATACATCTATGAAATGTGTATTTTTGTTAGAAAGTACAAAGACTACTTCCACACGGTAGGAAGCATACATACGTATAATACGCGACACAAAAACCGGTTAAATCTTGCGACCTCCCACTTAACTATGTATATGAATGGCACATACTACACTTGTATAAAAATATATAACCACCTACCTGAGACAATGAGGAACTTAGATGATAAACAATTTATATCGAGGTTAAAAAGCCTGCTGTTTAAAAAATGTTTCTTCACTCTGAAAATGAGCACAAAGGACAATGCCACAAAAAAAACCCAGGCCTGGCGCAAAAGTTATGGATGTCATATTTTTTCTATAAATGTGGTAAGTAAATCTGTATATGTGGCATTATCAAATTCGATGGCTAAATGCACGAAATTGCTATTTGTTTGTAGCAGCACCTTGCCTCCCTCCCCTCCGCCCCGCAGCCCTTGGGCGCGTCGACTCAGAGCTAGCGACTCACCTTGGCGGCGTTCTGTATGAGGTTGATGAGCTCCTGCAGGATGTACAGGCTGAACTGCTCCAGCTTGCTCTTCAGCACCTTGCCTCCCTCCCCTTCGCCCCGCAGCCCTTGGGCGCGTCGACTCACAGAGCTAGCGACTCACCTTGGCGGCGTTCTGTATGAGGTCGATGAGCTCCTGCAGGATGTACAGGCTGAACTGCTCCAGCTTGTTCTTCAGCACCTTGCCTCCCTCCCCTCCGCCCCGCAGCCCTTGGGCGCGTCGACTCACAGAGCTAGCGACTCACCTTGGCGGCGTTCTGTATGAGGTCGATGAGCTCCTGCAGGATGTACAGGCTGAACTGCTCCAGCTTGTTCTTCAGCACCTTGCCTCCCTCTCCTCCGCCCCGCAGCCCTTGGGCGCGTCAACTCACAGAGCTAGCGACTCACCTTGGCGGCGTTCTGTATGAGGTTGATGAGCTCCTGCAGGATGTACAGGCTGAACTGCTCCAGCTTGTTCTTCAGCACCTTGCCTCCCTCCCCTCCGCCCCGCAGCCCTTGGGCGCGTCGACTCACAGAGCTAGCGACTCACCTTGGCGGCGTTCTGTATGAGGTCGATGAGCTCCTGCAGGATGTACAGGCTGAACTGCTCCAGCTTGTTCTTCAGCACCTTGCCTCCCTCTCCTCCGCCCCGCAGCCCTTGGGCGCGTCGACTCACAGAGCTAGCGACTCACCTTGGCGGCGTTCTGTATGAGGTTGATGAGCTCCTGCAGGATGTACAGGCTGAACTGCTCCAGCTTGTTCTTCAGCACCTTGCCTCCCTCTCCTCCGCCCCGCAGCCCTTGGGCGCGTCGACTCACAGAGCTAGCGACTCACCTTGGCGGCGTTCTGTATGAGGTTGATGAGCTCCTGCAGGATGTACAGGCTGAACTGCTCCAGCTTGTTCTTCAGCACCTTGCCTCCCTCTCCTCCGCCCCGCAGCCCTTGGGCGCGTCGACTCACAGAGCTAGCGACTCACCTTGGCGGCGTTCTGTATGAGGTTGATGAGCTCCTGTAGGATGTACAGGCTGAACTGCTCCAGCTTGTTCTTCAGCACCTTGCCTCCCTCTCCTCCGCCCCGCAGCCCTTGGGCGCGTCGACTCACAGAGCTAGCGACTCACCTTGGCGGCGTTCTGTATGAGGTTGATGAGCTCCTGCAGGATGTACAGGCTGAACTGCTCCAGCTTGTTCTTCAGCACCTTGCCTCCCTCCCCTCCGCCCCGCAGCCCTTGGGCGCGTCGACTCACAGAGCTAGCGACTCACCTTGGCGGCGTTCTGTATGAGGTTGATGAGCTCCTGCAGGATGTACAGGCTGAACTGCTCCAGCTTGTTTTTCAGCACCTTGCCTCCCTCCCCTCCGCCCCGCAGCCCTTGGGCGCGTCGACTCACAGAGCTAGCGACTCACCTTGGCGGCGTTCTGTATGAGGTTGATGAGCTCCTGCAGGATGTACAGGCTGAACTGCTCCAGCTTGTTCTTCAGCACCTTGCCTCCCTCCCCTCCGCCCCGCAGCCCTTGGGCGCGTCGACTCACAGAGCTAGCGACTCACCTTGGCGGCGTTCTGTATGAGGTTGATGAGCTCCTGCAGGATGTACAGGCTGAACTGCTCCAGCTTGTTCTTCAGCACCTTGCCTCCCTCTCCTCCGCCCCGCAGCCCTTGGGCGCGTCGACTCACAGAGCTAGCGACTCACCTTGGCGGCGTTCTGTATGAGGTTGATGAGCTCCTGCAGGATGTACAGGCTGAACTGCTCTAGCTTGTTCTTCAGCACCTTGCCTCCCTCTCCTCCGCCCCGCAGCCCTTGGGCGCGTCGACTCACAGAGCTAGCGACTCACCTTGGCGGCGTTCTGTATGAGGTTGATGAGCTCCTGCAGGATGTACAGGCTGAACTGCTCCAGCTTGTTCTTCAGCACCTTGCCTCCCTCTCCTCCGCCCCGCAGCCCATGGGCGCGTCGACTCACAGAGCTAGCGACTCACCTTGGCGGCGTTCTGTATGAGGTTGATGAGCTCCTGCAGGATGTACAGGCTGAACTGCTCCAGCTTGTTCTTCAGCACCTTGCCTCTCTCTCCTCCGCCCCGCAGCCCTTGGGCGCGTCGACTCACAGAGCTAGCGACTCACCTTGGCGGCGTTCTGTATGAGGTTGATGAGCTCCTGCAGGATGTACAGGCTGAACTGCTCCAGCTTGTTCTTCAGCACCTTGGCCATGTGCGCGATCGTGATACACGCCTCGCGGACCACCTGATGGACAGTTCAATTTTATTATTATTACTATCTATACTAATAATAAAGTAGTACAACATTCGATTAAATTAAATGAAATGGGTTATTAGTAGAAATTGTACTGAGGACAAAACTGTATGTACGTTCCGTTTTAACTCGAGAACCCCTCAACGGATTTGGATGCGGTTTCTTTTATTATCATCGCAATAACCCTGATCAACACATAGGCTATAGAGAATGTTCATAAAATAACGCCCAAGCCGAAAACGGGGCGAAGATTCACTGAACGCGGAGGAAACTGCAGGCAAAAGCTAGTGTAAACAATAAATAAACAAATGTAATCGAGACCTGACTGCGTAGATCCTTGATGACGACTAGGAACGGCACGGACAGCTCCTTGAGGTGCGCGTAGAACTCGGTCGGGAACTGCGTGTGCGCATTCGCCGTCAGCAGCGAACGGATCTTCTTTAGCTGCACCGATACACTCGCTCGTTAGTATAGTCCATTCAGAATTACCTGGCGTGTTTCCACTTGAGACCGTCATTAGCAATAACAATAGAATTAAGTCGTGGCGCGTGAATTCGCCTGAACGGAACAACAAACACTTGTAAAACACGTGCGGCAGGCGGTGTTTCAAACGTTTTTGATACTTTCCTTTAATAATATAAGGAAAAAGAAATACCGCTCAGTTGTTTTTTAAACTTCGAAGAGATTAGTTCAGTGGAAAGTATCAACACTGGTTGGTTTGCAACAACACAGATAAGGATGAAACGGCTCCTTTAAAAATGGATGGGTTCTATGAGTGTTTGGTTTATTACCCCTATTGTTTATGTTCAAGTGTAAAGACGCCAGCTAATTCTGAATGGACTGCTAAGGTCCCCGTCACGAGCAGCTATAAATTTTGTAATTAAAGAACTCCTACTAAATTACGTAGCGACAGTTCAATCAACAACAAATAGTCCCAAATTCAATCAACTCCAAGTAACATAAAATATGTACGAAATTGACGAACAATTTCACTTGGTCGGGTTATATTTTAGCGATATAAAGCGCTGTCGTCTAATATTCTCATAGAACTTGAACATTTGGGCCGCCATTTTGAAGTAAGTTTACATTGACGCTGTCAAGGATGTCATTCGCGTTTCGAATGCGTCTCTAGATCCAAAGGTTGCGGACCCCTGAATGTGTGTTTACAAAGTTTATAGTTTCTCGTGATAGGGAGTATAGTGAGAAATATTTCGACTTCGTGTTTTGTCGGCTAACTTCGTTATATCATCTTTAGCTGCACTCGCTTCATTAGTACGTAGGTTGATTACAGGGCGAGATACGCGTAGGGCGAAGCTGGAGGGCGCTGTACCGCGTCTTGGGTGGCGACAGACGTGGCGGGGGGGACGTTGCCGAACGTAATGACAGCCGCTCGGCCCCCTCCCCCTCCCCGCTTAGCTACAGCCACTATCTAAGGCGAAGTATAGCGCCTACGGTCAAGGTATAACATAGACGATGATGCATACAGACACATGGCCCTGCTTTAGAAAGCGCACTAGTTTTTATTATTTTTACAAATTGACCTCTCATAATTATTTAATTTTATTTCCCGTATTATTATACATTTTTTATATTCTAAAGATATATTATATTGTTAAAATTAACTTTGACTTGTAGAAAGCATACTTTATGTATCTATTTTGCAAAAATAAATATTTTGATTTTGATTTTGATAAGCAACAAGACACACAGTTTCTAAGAAAATTTCGTCAGAAAGTGTCCGAACCTGTAACGTGCATAGTAGCAAAAATCTGCAACCAAATTAAGACGTTATGTCGTTAACATAAGATGCAATGTTAATGCTGGAATTGAATTTAAACTTAAATATACCTTAATGTATTTCTTGTGTCTAAGATGCATCGCGGACACTTTTCGAGCGAGATTGTGAGTCTAGTTGTTTATGAGAGGTCAATGTTTTAACAATAGACTTTTAGACTGGGCGGAGTTCAGGCCATGGACGGAGATAAGGCCATGGACGAAGTTTAGGACATGGACGAAGTTTAGACCATGGACGGAGTTGAGGACATGGACGGAGTTCAGGGCGGAATTAAATCCTGCTTCTGTACAGGTCGACTCACCGCATCGACCCGCTTCTCCCAGTCGGCGGCCCTGTCGCCGAGCAGCACGGCCGCGTGCCGCACCAGGTCGTCGAGCCCCCGCGCGCCGTACACCGCGGCGGGCGCGGTACACGCGAAGGCCGCCTCGAACGCCTCGCTGGACACAGCGCCCGCCTCGCCCGCCGACAGACCGACGCTCGTGCTCGATACTGGGGAGACGTACTCAGTTGTATAAGGTCCTACAATTCAACATTTAAGAGGTGATTGAGTATCGCTGAGAGACCACTTTCCACCGAAAATAATTTTTATTTGCGCACTTTTTTTCACTTTGCTGAGAAATTTAGTCAGCTGATTGAACCACCACTTAGTACTGGGAACAAAAAAATATACTTTTAAATGTTTTTTCAGTTAAAGACCCCGGTCTGCGATGACGACAACTTTGATGAAAAATAATATGTTAAATATTTTTCTGGCCTTTATCGCGATGTTGTTGGAAAAACTAAGGACATACACCACTTCATATTGGCCGTCTAAACGAAGGCCTAGAATTTATTTGATTGAACTGTTTCTCTTTTGCGAGTTATTTTATTACATAAGAGCCCGCTCCGAATCGTTGTTCATAATATCTAAGTATCAAAATAACGCGCAAAGGAGAAACAATTGAATCAAATCAATTTTAGATCTTCATTTAGATGGCCAATATGGACTGGTGTATCTCACTGATTTTTACAAAAACATCGCGGCAATGACAAGAAAAATAATTAAAATAACACTTCGCATCAAACAGTCGAAAAACACGGAGCGGGTTCTTAAGATACGCAATCTACCCTCGATTTATTTTCACTCTTTAATCTTGGACCTCAAATTGGCTGACTTTCGTTTATATTGCCAAATTCAAACTAGAGACTTGGTAAGTGATCGGGACCAAGGTTCAATGGTGTTTGTGCCTCTATACTTGTTTAAGAACAACCATTAGTATAAGAAGTCTAAATTTCATTTTGCATATTTCCCAGAAACGGTAATTGTACTTTGGTAATCTCCACTTATTTGTCTCCACTATGAATTTGGGTATCCAAATATATATCTTGTAAGAAAGCTGGTTTAAACTTGAAGTATGAGAAAAAACAAGGAATTGTTATTTTTTATATTTCATCTTTAAATCTGTATTTTTTTAATATGAATCGCCATGTATCCCCAATGGCGAGACCTTTGACACCCCTATAATCAAAGGTAAAAAGTGGGTGTACAAGTGTAGATAGCGATATGCATCTCACAGTCCATACCCGGAAACACTGCACACCCCCTCGGGGATTCAGGTCGTGATGATATATATTATTGTAGTTACCTGTACCGGCGCTGGACAGCTTGACCGGCGGCGGTGGCTTCCTATTAGCTGAGGGCAAGCTGTATAATCCTGCTACCGTCCTCTTTGGGGGATCGCAAGCTGTTCGGGGTACGATCCAAACGTTGGGACATTCAGAGAATTCAGGGGAAAATTTGTGGTGTTGGTATGAGAGGTATGAGAAAATATTTAAGAATTAAAAAGGTTTAGGATAGTGAATTACGAATGGGTAGAGATTTAAGTGGAGAAAAATTGTAAGGAAAATTATTGGCATTTGTTTAAAATGAGTAAAGAAAGTTTGTAATAAGCAATAAGTGATTGGAGAATAAGTTTTAGAAGGGGAGGAAACGCATACAGAAATCGGTAAGAAATTGTTAGGGAAGGAGATTTGCAATTTGATGAGATTTTAATAGGATTTTTAGTAGCAGGCGCCAGTTGTTGCGATGATGAAGGGTTAGTCCAGTCAGCGACGATCCAGCGATGATGGTACATGTTAGGAAAGAAATTAGTTCAATGTTAGCGATATTACAGTTCGCTTCAGTTAAAACTGCGCAATATCCCCCGCGAACCCCCGTTTCTTCACGGGTGCTAAGTTCACGCCCATTTCAGCTGAACCGTTTTGTTGCCATCATAAATTGGTCTCCGTTCAGTTTTTTTATTTTTATTAGAAGAAAAAAAAACATGAAATTAATTAAAATAAATAAAAGATTCATGAAAATATAAGATTGGCTGTATTTAACCCATATAGCCAATCCTAAATTCACCAAAATTAATCGACTTTCGATAACAATTGAGTTTTGTTCCAATTCAACAAAGACACGAACAAAAAATTTAGTATTTCCAAATAAGTTTTATGGACTTACTAAGGTTCCGTTTCGAAACGAGCGAAAATCACTCGGGGTGATGCGAATTTCACCCTACAGCGTCCAAAAATGGACACGAGTTAAACCGAGGGTAACCGAACTGTTACCTGACAGTTGCTCGGAAGTGTTTTGAAACGCTTCTGAGTAATTCGGAAATCACACTGGCTACCTGATTTGTGCAACCCACAGACATATAATTATTACTAAGTAGCAGACCAAACATAAGGATTAAAATAGCGTGGCAAGTTTCCATACTCAAAATAAGCTACATTTAGGCTTCACGGTACGAAGAAACGTATAAAAATGGGTTGTTTTGGCTGGCTTATGCTTGGAACATATTTGTTAATTCCTAAACTAATCTCTAGTATAAACTTTGTTTGCAAACAAGCAATATTTATATTTATAAGAGGCCGAAGTTCACTGAGCTAAAATTGCCACGCGTCAACTCTATGCGTGTATTTATTTTTCTTTCCCTTTCTCCTATATAGATCTGTCTCTCTCTAATAAACGAGTGAAATTTGCACTATGGTCGCACGTTTTGAAACGCTTCCTTAGTCTGCAGCATGAATTTGGTTGTACCAATCAAAACTGCCCACCTATGTTTTTAATTTGTATTAATTCAGTCTGTAAAGTATAGTAAGCAGTGACAATGAAACTAGCACCTAGCGAAATATATGGAATGTCGGAAAAGACTGCAATAAAAGCCAATAAAGCCGATTTTGAAGGTTTTAGTTTATCGAATGGTGCGGATGGTTAGGCATTATGTATATATAATATTTTTATTCTTATATTTCTCTATTTCATGCAGGTGTATAACTTTATTACATTTTAGTAGCCCAACCTTCATATTTTTTGTATGTATTTCCCGTATTTATTAATGAACTTATTTCTTCATTGCATTATGTATATATAATATTTTTATTCCTAGATTCCTCTATTTTATGCAGGTGTATATTTTATTCCCCGTATTATTATTATTTTTTTTTCTAAAGATATATATGTATTGTTAAAATTAACTTTGACTTGTAGAAAGTATACTTTATGTGTATCTATTTTGCAAAATAAATATTTTATTTGATTTGATTTGATTTAGTTTTAGTTTGACATACATAAAATTAAACTTAGGTATGGTTAAAACGAAGAGCCATTTTCAAGTCACCATTTTATAAACGTTTATAAGAATTTTAGTTCGACAGCCATAATTTACTTAACTTAGTGATTTTAACTTGTTTTGGTAATTTCAAGGCACATTTTAGAGCTGTCATTTGATTGAATTTAAAAAATTTTGTTTGATTTAGGAGCATTTAAAAGACTTGCTAATTTTAGTTGGTGTGCCCTTCAGAATAGCAAAATATAGTGCTGTCACTTAGAATTACGTTTTTTAGTTTAAAATTAAAACCTTCAAAATCGGCCACAAAAGCTTTTTAAATATTTTGAGTATTTGTTAAATTTTTTACTTTCAGCGGGTTCGCTTCTTTGAAAATGTAATTATGCAGTTTTGGTTTTCATTGAAATCGGCCCCGAGACTCGTTTGAGCGTTTTTCGTTATTCCTTACAGTTTCGGATTTATATGACCAGAAAAAAGTTTCTGAGGCTGGGCGAAACCGTTCAAAGTGCTCCCTTGTTTTGTCCAGTAAACTTCTGAAGGTCACATGGATCAAAACAAAGGTTTAAGGTAAACAATCACTAACCATTTAAAAAATAGGCTTTTGAGAGATAACTTAATCTAAAGCTAGAAATGTGTATGTCACCGGAAAATAAAAATAATCGTAAGTTCATCAAATTTCGAGGTAGTTTTTAAACTATTGGAAAATCATAAACGAAAGTTGAAATGTATTATTTAACGTAGTAAGTGGTCTCTTACAAAGGGCCTGATCCACCGATTTAAGGTCGCTCAGCGAGCTATGGAGCGGACTATGCTTGGGCTATTTCTGATGGATAGAATCCGAAATGAGGAGATCCGTTGGAGATCGAAAGTAACCGACATAACCTGCCGAATCAGTAAGTTGAAGTGGCAGTGGGCAGGCCATATTTGTCGCCGACATGATGGCCGTTGGGGCCCAAAGAGTGGAGACCACGTAGTGTAGGCCAACCTCGTGCCCGCTGGACCGACGACCTGAAGGACGTTGTGGGTGGCGGCTGGATGAGGAGGACGGAGGACCGATATGAGTGGCGAAGTTTGGGAAAGGCGTGGCCGAACACGGGCTGATGGATGGATGGAGCGAAGTGAGGCGAACCCCTAGTTTTAACACAAATACGATATGCCCAGGCCGCCGACCATCATACATCAATATTAAAATGTCAGGTATTTGTAATTGTTGACTTGCCACCCATGTCATCGAATCAGAGAACAGTGCGTCAGATTAACCTAAAACTGTACACTGATCGGTCACTTGGTCCATTTGTGTATGATTTCACGTGTGGCAAAATCGTTAGTTTATAAATTACCGCCAGGCAGCGCAAGTTGATCAATTAGTTAAAATTTAATGCGTTAAATAATGCATTTCTAACAATACAATACAAACATGCGATTTGTTTATTTATGTACCTACATTGCAAAAATAAATATTCACTTCATTTCAACTGCCGTTTATGATTTTCCGATAGTTGATAAACTATCTCGAAAATTGATGAACTCACGATTCTTGTTATTTTCCGGTGACGGAATGATATAACGTATGTAGAGAAGAGACAGACCTGGCGTGGATGCGCCGGAGTTGTCCCCCTCCCTGCCCCGCGCGGACGTCGGGATCGCCATCGTGCGCTTGGCGGTCCGCGACACGAAGTCCGCTTCGTCCGCGCCCTCACGCTGTGTCGCTGGAACAGAACGATAGACAGGTTGTAAATGCAAAATCAAGAATCCCTTTAGGGTATGAAAGCATACACGATTCTGATATCATTACGAGAAAAAAATATGTACCTTGAATTTTCACCAAAAATTCCATCATTTTTCTAAGCTATGGCTACGCAGCTCACCAGCCTCTCCACACACCTAATTGCACCCCGCAACCCGCACCCCTCATCCGAGTGGCCACCAGTGAGGGTGTCCACGCGATTAGTGTATTTTGAGTAAAGAAAATCGTCTTATTTTGAGGTACTGGTACTTCATTTAGAGGTTCCAGTATTAAAAAAATATCTTTACCGATCATACTAACACTCTTGAAGGATTCTTGACTTTGCTTTTACACCCGGTAATTGGTTGGCTTCTTCTTTCCTCTTAAGGGCTTACCTTCGGTCTTTCAACGGTTTTTGTTTTAATATGCTGAGTCAACTTATCTGATCAATGTAAAACTTGGGCACGTGTTGTCACGTCGGTTACCTAATTGGACACATTTCACTCGATAGATTTTTTTTTAATTAATTCGTTTTATGTCTAAGCGGCTTGAGTTTTATAACTGAAATTACTGCTATTACAAGAAAACATGGTTATTTTCCGATGTCAGATGAAAAAACTCCTAAAAGTATTTGATCTTTTTCGTAAAATCCAGAAAAACCTCGAAATTTCACTGATTTTGCGTGCCGGCAGCGCGCGAAGCGAGCGTTCTAATGTAGACTTTCTGACAACATACTTAAGTTCGAAATCACGCAGTAGGATTATCGTGCACCACGGGTAAGGCCTTAAGGCGCCTAGGCACGCCACCGTTTTAGTACAAAATTTGATAATCCTTTTCTCAGTTGTTCTTGGTTTTTTTTAAGTTAGTTACCAAGTTTCTTCAAATGTGTTGTTTAATTTATGAAATAAATTAATTAAACACAAGTCACACGCAGTTACTTGACGATCTTCAGTAAGTTATAAAGTGAATGAACCAACCTGAAGACAGCAGCAGGCCGGCCTCGCGCGCCTCGTCGAACCTCTGCTCCAGCAGCGCCATCTTCTGTGCCGGCATCAGCTCCTTCTTCTTCAAGTCCGTCCGGAGACGTTCACCTGGAAATTTACAGTTTTATTAGGGCGAGATCTTCCGGATTTTCCCGGCTGTAATGTATATCCCATCAAAAATATAAATGTGAAATGAGAGCCAAGTTCATGCCTTGTTTGTTGACTTTAACGACAAAAGAGTTGAGATCTAAATGGGTGCCTAGTTCAATGGTCAATTGGTCAGTCATGAAATTGAGTTATATGAACATAAAATACTTCAAAACAACATAAAATATCATTTATTCTTATAACTTAGGATATTGAAGCCTAATGCCTGACCTGGCTAGTTCGCATATACGAATAACGAATAAGTTTCTCTAGTAAAGTTAGTTTATTATTTTATTTTTCATATACGAATTATATCCTTTGCAAGTTCTAAAGCTGTAAGTTCTTATTTTATTCTTCCGAAAATTTGGCTTGCTGTTGGAAACTAGCCACCGAAAATAGGGCTCTTCCATGACTGTTTTAGTAGGTACTTAATAATAATTCGTATATTCGAACTTGGGCTTCCATATATTATCCTAAGTTATAAGAAGAAATAATATTTTAAGTTGTTATAAAGTATTTTATGTTGTTATAAATAAATTTCAGGACTGACCATTGAACTTGGCACCCATTTAGATCTCAACTCATTTGTCGTTGAAGTCAACAAACAAGGCATGAACTTGGCTCTCATTTCACATTTATATTTTTGATGGGATATCATTGCTTTTTGTACAGAAATTACGATATACATACTCTACCATAGGCACAATAAGTAAGTGTTCGTAATAAAATCAATTAATTGAAAATTATATAAAATTATAAAAAAACTACTAGTTTCTTATTTATTCTTTTGTATTTATCCAACTACCTATCTGGATGCCTTTTTTTATTTTTTTTTAAGTTTTCTAAGGCAAATCTTATTTTTGGGCAGGACATGTTATGAGGATACAAGACAATAGATGGACGCGTCTTACAACAGAGTGGATACCTAGAGACGGTTGGCGGAGAGTTGGGAGGCCACTGACGCGATGGATTGATGAACTTAAATCCTTTAACCCATTATGGTGGAGGTATGCCCCAGACAGAGCTGAGTGGAGCGACATGTCAAATGATTTCATTGCTCATGGTAATGCTAAAAAGAGCTCTATAAAAAGCACAATATCAGTCACCCAGTCAAGCCTGGTCAGCTAGGGTGACCTAGACCAAACCTCACTGAAGAAGTGAGAGGCCTACCATGTTCTGAAAGGACTTAAAATGAATTTGACATTTTTGCAAATTTCATTTTGTCATTAACTTGAAAATGACATTTAATCTAATTTGTTTTGAATTTTATAATGATTTTTTATTTTATGAATTTATAATTTTGTTAATTTGACATAATGAATTATTAGCATTTCCGCATGAATTTTCGAATGTAATTTATTTTGTTTTTATTTAATTTTCAATGTCAGTTCATGTCAAAAATTGTATTATGTTATGTAAAATAAAGGCTTTTATTATTATTATTATTATTATTATCTGGATGCCAAATTTGAACTTTCTAGGTCATCTGAAACTGGGTTAGATTGATTTTATCTATAGGTGAGTCAGTGATAAATATGTCGATTTTTGGACGTTAATATCTAAATGCCTGTGTGAGGTGTGTTTATGAAATTAGGAGCACATATGGATCTCGCAAATCTCAATACATGAGCCAAATTTGACAAGTTTATGTGAAATAGTATTTGAGTTATGAGGAGGTCAAAAGTGGCTCCAAATGGTTCGTGTAATATTACACATGGGTACCGCTCACCATTCTGTTAGCTAGAACTTGGCTTGACACGCCGCGTGTCTAGATTGCTGTTTCACTTCGTTACTACGTGCACGCTCCACGAAACTTGTAGTATTATAGGCTATAACGGATTTATTAAACTATCGCCTGACCGACTGATTTATTATCAATAACGTGTAGATAACTTATGTGAATGCGATGGAGCTGGTCTTGGTAACTGAAGTTGGTGCCTTTCGTAGGTACAGCCGTTGAAACACGTGTTATTATTTAGTAAATTAAACAATAGTTTGGACGACTGATTCAGCTATAGTATAATTCCATGCACAGTATAAAAACTGACGTGATTCGTTGGTGCGTTCAGTAGACGTAGCTGGCGAAAGGTGATAAAATGTACGGGAAGCAAAGCGCCTGCAACACGCACTATGTTGTTCGTCTATACGTACCGACGTGTCTATACACGTCGACCAGTAGCTGTATGGCGGCGTCGCGGACCGCCCCGTTGGGGTCGCTGATGAGCGCCGCGAGGTTGGGGACCGCTGACCGCAGCTGCAACTCTTGCGCACCGTGACTGTAACAAATATAGGAGTAAGGAATATCATTCTAAGGTCTTAGTTTGTGCTTCTTAGTGTATAAAAGATCTCACGTGTATAGAAGGAGAGATATCGCCTTGATGGCCTCCTCCCTGGCGGGCGCCGCCTTGTGCTGCAGCACCGGCGTGAGCTTGGCGAGCAGTACCCGGGGCGGCGCCGCGCGGCTGTCTCCGAGACTCGAGATGCAGAGCCGGGCCATGTGCCGCACGGCCTCCTTAGTGTCCGCTAGCCTGAAACAGGACATTCGGAGTTGAGATGACGGAAATGGAAGCAAAATTACTGACTTTGGATGATTTTGTTGAGCATAGCTAGGCATATATAAAAATTATAGAGAAGTTTTGTCTGATCTCGAAGCAACGTCTGACCAATAGAAACACAATGCGTGACCATCGCCCAGACAAACGACTCGTCCCGCGTTTCCATTGGTCAAACGCTTCGTCCAGAGAATCTTGCTCTATTAGTTTCACCTATGCTATAGGCTGTCCGAGATATCATGATATGGGTGACAGTTCGTAATTTTCCGTTTCACCTATACTACTCACACCATACTACATATACCCAGGCACAAAAGAAAAATAGGTTTTAGAAGTAATGTAAATAATTATTGCAAAAACACAATAAATAATGCCTCTATAAATCGGAACAAAAATCTCAGTGTATTCGTAAAATTTAGCGAAAAAAAGATTCAGTAAATAATAATGTTTTTTTGCTACGTGATGCGTGGATCGGAACGTTAACCCATAGGTACTGATACTACATAATCGAAAATATATCGATGAATCGGTGCGGCCATCATATAGCATCGCGTCAGTATGAGTGCATCTTGTATGCGGTTTGTGTTTTCGTTGCGGTTGCTTCACGTGCTATTTGTTTTGACGTTTGTTACAGTTTTTGTTGATTTTTTGTTTTGTTATTGGCGAAATTCCGAGAAAGACAAAACAAAAATCTTTGAACTCTCAAACTCTGGAGTTATTGCTTCGTTTAATTTAATTAGTTTAGTAATTAACAAAAAGTAGTTTGGATAATCAAAGATCAATCAAATAAAAAATCGATTTGATAGCTCTTGTTAACTTTCTCGATACTAAAAAAAACGATTATATTTCATTAGGTTACATCACTGTAACTGTCAATTTTGAACTGCCACCCATATCATGAACTCGGACAGCCTTTTGTTATGCAAGATACGAATAGTTATCGAAGAATATACCTATGTTCTTCGAACGTTTGTGAAGTGGTTTTGGACAAATTTCCTTACTGATTGTCTCTCGAATAACGATTTCGGTAGTTAGTTGCTTTATATTAAAAAAAAAAACTTGTTACTTACGTATTTCAACGAGAAATACCGGGTGTAAATAGACCGCTACCATTAAATGAAACCACATATTCTACCAACCCTACTGAACCACTTTTCGCAAGAAACATACCCGAGCTAACTAATAGTTTGGGAAATAATTGAATTCCAAACGAAAATGCGTGAACCCTAACGCACCGACATACGGGCGCGTTTAGAGAGTGCGTCGTCAGTGAAACAGCTGTTCCGGTGCAGCGTTCTAAAATAGACCTTCCTCCTACGAGATAAGGACGAGGTTTTTTTTATAGAATTGTTCAGTATGGTCAGTAGAGTATATGGTTTTATTTAAAGGTCCCAATCTAAATAGATCATACACTGGTACGTTTAAGATCGCCAGTCCAGCGAGCTGGCGGGTGGCCTACACTGCGTCTGTCGGTTCGTCGTCCCCACTCGACAACTATTCCCCCATCAATCGTCGGGTCTTCGGCAGATATAGCTAGATAACTGCCACTTCAGCTCGCTACTCTTAGAAGCTACTTCGGTAAGCTCACCTGTCCAGTATATGCGGCAGGACGGAAGGCACGTAGGGCGAGAACTCTGGCCCCAACCGCTCCGCTAGGGCTGATATCGTCTCTAAGCCATTCTGGGCGACCTGGGGACAAACAATACTATAAATACATCGTGAACACTTGAATTGCAGCCACGCGATAGTTACCACAACACTTGGCACGCACCGGTGACCATGAGCGATGTTTACATCTGAGTCCCTCAGTTCCTTTGAAAGCACGTCAATGAATGATAAGAGAAAATATTTACAAACATAGAAAACAGGCAAGGGCGGACTTAGTCCTACGAGAAATTTCTTCCTGTTAACGTTGGCTGAAGCTATACATAAGAGTTCTTATATTCATAAAATTGCTATGGAATACTCCTTACGGTTGATATTGCCAAATTCTTACTGGAGTTTCGGTAAGTGGTCAGGACCAAGGTTCAATTACCCTTTCTACGAAACGACTTCCTATTAGGGTGCTTCGAAAATATATGATTTTTTTTTCTAAATATTGATGGGGCACCCCTTTTGTTTGCTTCCACATGTTAAAAAACATATTATGTAAGTATTTTTTCAGAATTTTAGAAGTGGTTTAATGCTTGTTTTATTTATCGAATGATAGTGTTATAATATAAGAGAAGTTTTAATTTCTTAACTTTATGTATTTATTTTAATAATAATTAAAAAAAAAAAAACATTAACATGATTCTACGAATAAGAATTCTCTAGAAGAGTAACTCTCCTACAATTACCGTTTCGATTTTGGTTCCATTTACGCTGAACTTACTCCCAATGACAACGAAACACTCACACACTCACATAGACAAAGCTTGCACGCGATTGGTTGCGTCGTCACCGGCGCGGCACCGCGTTCTGTCAACATGGCGACTACAGCAGCTAGCTAGCAGCGAGCAACAGACGATGAGTTTTCAAAACGTTTATTTACTTACGTATGAAATATAATTTCAGTATTTTTCATATCCGTATGGCTTCTACACCACTTCCCGACACACGAAGGCATATTTGTAAAATCAATTGGCGCGAAAACACAATAATATGCACAATCGAAACTTTCCGCGGCACAAACACACGACTCGAGGTATTATGACGAACTGGCGCGCCGCGCGGTACTTATTTTGCGCCCCGCCCTCCGCGGTGTCTATTTAGTTGAAC
The DNA here is from genome assembly GCA_910592155.1 of Ypsolopha scabrella. Lineage (NCBI taxonomy): Eukaryota > Metazoa > Arthropoda > Insecta > Lepidoptera > Ypsolophidae > Ypsolopha > Ypsolopha scabrella. The sequence continues at coordinate 1,732,722 of OU342989.1, read as the reverse complement.
AATTTTTGGGCTTCTTGAGAATTCTTGTTTGTAGACATGATTGAACTTATCTTATCGTGGCATTCATTTTAGAAGCACCCTACTTTCTATACTAATTGAGTCGATGTTGGTCTTGATCAAGTATGGAGGCACAAAAAATATTTCTCGTATTTCGCAAACAGGGCCACTGAACCTTGATCCCGACCACTTACCGAGTCTCCAGTATGAATTTGGCAGCAACGAAAGACACCTTATATAGTTTAGGAAATAACCTGCGCATGAGTAAGCATTTATTGCCTGAGGCACGGATGAATAAGTGATCGTAATTGAAATAAGACAGTTTTCCTCCCAACAATGTGTCATTCCGTTTATTTATTTTTTTGGGAATTCTTCATTTTGCGTTTAATAACACATGTCGTCACGACATGAATCCCCGAGGGGGTGCCAGAGGTGTTTCCGAGTGTTATCTGTGGAATGCAAGTCGCAGTCCACACCCGTTACACCCGCGTTTCACAGACGATTATTACGTCCCAACGTGATGGGTGGTGAGCCTTATCGCCGTTCTTCGGGCACAAATACACGCTATTTAGGGCATGCAGGTTTCCTCACGATGTTGTCCTTCACCGTTCAGCAAGTGGTAAGTATTAGGTAAGAACACAAATACTATGCACATATATTCCGAAAAAACCGGAGATCGAACCTGGGTCTCCAGATTGAGAGGCCAGTGTTCTACCGGCTGAGCTATCGCCGCTCTTGTGTTTAATAACTTATATGTGTCACTTCGCGTGGAATTGTCATACAACATGATTTTATTGTAATATTATTTAAATAATTGTAAATACATTAAAATAAATTATTGTGAGATATAATTCGGACTATTCGGGTCCGCAATTAGTCAGTCTTCTGTAAGAGGTACAATTTCAACTTCATATCCCTGACGTACGGACAGACGGACAACAAAGTATAACAAAGTTAATAAAATAAAATAGAGTAGAACGCGGATTTATATCATACTAACAAAATAGTAAGGCATTTAATAAAGTGCAAGGCCGTGGCGCCATTCTTCAGGCACAAACAAGACTGGACTCTTTTTGTGTCCGTACCGTAAGTCTTAGTTATCAATCCACTAACCACTGAGACTGCGGGAAAACTAAATTCCTCCCAAAAACAACACTCACAAGTAGGAACAAACTGAAATAACTTCACTCGCCTATCGGAATTCTCTTGAAACTTCAACGAATACACCGCACAATTATAAACATCGTCTAATATTCAGTGCGCTATATTACGTTGCTGGTATGTGCGTATGAGACCACATCTCAGCGCGATTGTCGGATATACGGACGAATTAAAATGTATGCCGGCGTTCCACTCAATATTGCAGTAGCCAAGATATAGATATAGGCACAGTTTAAATATCCATACAGTTGTTCAACGAAAGCGCTCAGACAGAGCAATTGGATAAATTACAAATTAATAATTGTTACAAAACTAAAAACCTGTTCGAGATATTGGCCTTCTGAACATCATTTTTTTTTCAGAATAAAATCATTATCATTTAAAGAGATTTAAAACAAAATTCAAAAGTTGGTAAACACAGGATTTTAAAAACAATTACCTTTGCTTTCAAGTTCATTCCGTATTTTTTTTAAACTGTCATGTCATTAGACTGTTGACATTGACAGCAAACATAGACATGCCAAGATTTTTTTTAAATAATTCCTTGGCAATGATCATCGAGTTTGAAATCCTCAGTTGCGACTTACGTTCTTTTAGAATGAGTGAATAAGAAAAAAATAAAACAAGCATTAAAAACACATAATAAAACAAAATTAAAAATACGTAGGTAAGCTTAATTTTTACGCAGACTTTCAATGTAAATATTGAAAACAAATGGTTGCCTGAAATTAAATGATGTCGATTGTGCGGGGCCTGCGGGGCGAGACGCGGGAGGTAAGTCACCGAGCTTTATACAATTTTCGAACAAGCAGTTCGGAGTTTGCCCCGCACAACCGCTCCGTCCGAACGCTTCGTTGGACAACTGTATGGTATTTAAATTGTGATATAGCTGCGTTACTTTCCCAATGCGAGACCCTCAGGCGCGAGTCCTAATCGCACTTGACCGGTATCTGTCATTGAAATTGCTTGTTTAGATCTTCGTCTGTCGCTTTTTACATCTGTCAATGAAATTGGTTATTTAATTCTTCGTCTGTCACTTTTTATATCTGTCACTGAAATTGGTTATTTAATCCTTACAGATCGTTCATCATAACTTGTCCCTTGCCGTCATGTTGGCATCACTGCTTGTCCAGCTATTGCTATCATGTTGTTGTCAGTTCGATTTTTCAAAATTATTTGATAAATTATGTATTATTATTGCCAAAGCCGTTGGACAATTGTGCAAAATAATAATAATAATAATAAAAGCTTTTTATTTGTCTCAAAAAACACAATAAATTTTATACACAATAATTTTATACATGAAAAGAGACAAATCGGTCTAAGACTCGGCTTATGACAGTCTGTTATTTAAACAAAAAGCCGCCGATTTTCAGCCTTAGCCTTTAATTAACAAGAAACACACAAAAAAGAAAGATAATAAATAAACAAATTAAAACACACAGAATTTAGAAAGCAAAAGTACCAAAATTATATAAAGTTAAACAAAGTTAAGACAGTTGACATTAAACAATTTATATTATTAGACACATTACTGAACCATAGGCCTACCACCAGCCAAGGACTGCAAAGAAAGCAGCCATCTGCGACATTTTTTTCTGAAGGTAACTAGTGTGTTAGCCGCGCAAACAGGTGGCGGTAACACGTTCCAGCATTTAGATGCTGCTATCTTAAAGCAGCCTCTGGTAGTGACAAGCGTGTGGTTGGGAATAATTAGTTGTGGCCGCCGAGCTCTAGAGGACCATACCAACTTTTCATGCAGGTACCCAGGGGTTTTACTATTTAATAAGTTGAACATCAGACACGCTAGTTTTAATACCCTGAAATTTGCCATGTTTAAAACCCCCCTTGCAATCAAATGAGGCGTAATGTGGTCCCTCCTAGGTATGGCATAGCAAAATCGCATGCACGCATTCTGGACGCGCTGAATAGCCTTAACAGTTTTTTTAAACAAACATGGACCAAATACTATGTCACAGTGACTTAATTGAGAGAGAACAAGGCTGTTACAGAGCTGAAGGCGAACCTTTTGTGCGAGGAATGGCCTCATTTTATAAAGGGACTTGAGTGCACCAAAGCACTTGCCAATTTTCTGTTGAACATGATCTTCAAATAGCAACTGTTCATCCATAGTGAGCCCCAAATTTCGCACTAGATTGCTTATTGGTATCACTGTATCATTTAACTTTATAACAGGATTAAGTGCCTTAATTGTGGTAACTTGATTCTTGGTCCCAAATATAATTGCAACACTTTTCTTGGGATTCAATACCAGATTATGCTAAAAATCAAATTAATACGTTATTTATTGATTTGTATTTCGCAAACAATACGTATGATCCAATGTTATGATATGTATATCTCTGTACTAAGACGGTTTGTTGACTAAGACGAAGTTTATTCTAAATCTTCGAACTCCCCTTTTTACGTTTTTGACGATTTTTTCCAGGCGATTAAATTGGAACGCTTTTTTCTGATTGGTGAATAGGTAATTATTATTTTCCCATAAAATTGGCTTTATGTTTAAAGTGGTATCCCTATTTTACCAACCCATCATGGCAAAGAGATTGTGTTGAAGGTACGCCTTCTGTGAAAGAGAAAAGACAAACAATGCACCTTGATTCCTCTCGATCAGGTTCGATCTCGTGTCAGTGCCATGATGGGTTGGTAAAATAGGGATACCACTTTAAACATAAAGCCAATTTTATGGGAAAATAATAATTACCTATTCACCAATCAGAAAAAAGCGTTCCAATTTAATCGCCTGGAAAAAATCGTCAAAAACGTAAAAAGGGGAGTTCGAAGATTTAGAATAAACTTCGTCTTAGTCAACAAACCGTCTTAGTACAGAGATATACATATCATAACATTGGATCATACGTATTGTTTGCGAAATACAAATCAATAAATAACGTATTAATTTGATTTTTTCATTCTGTACTCTGTACATTTTATTATATATAAATATGCAGTTATAACCCGGTCCCAATATCTGTGCACCTCGCTGGAATGTGGCGCCTCTCCCGCTTCCCCTGTCACCTCTCCGCGCACTCCCCGGTGCGACAGTACGGTTAGCATCTTCGTTGCCGCTACACGTCCCTATAATTTTGATATTTTCGCTTTATTGTTGTTTTGTTTTTTAATGTTTATTGTTAAGTTTAGACTGTTTACTGTTAAGTTTGGACTGGTTTGGTTGTAATTAAAATTGTTGTAGCTGTTAAACTGAAGTCATGGGAAAAACAATACACAGCGAATCAAGAAATTTAATCTTGAAAGTGCTCAAGTTTTTTTAATCGGAGAAAGCAAACAAACAGTACACCATACCTGTAGACCAAGTGGTGAAACGAACCTATGCTGCAACTGGGATATCAAAGAGGACTCTAATGAAAATCAAAAATGAAGCCAAAGTACAACCACCTACTTCGCCGGGCGCTAGTCCGACTCCAAGTACTAGTAATAATTTAAAAATGTTTTTGTCATCAAAATTATTGTTTTTTAATAACAAACCCTTCATCAATAATAAATTGATTTGAAAAGGTTAGTAAATTTTTTTTACCTCCACATTTCTCGAAAAAACTTTTTTTCACACCGTACCCAGACCGCCGATATGACGTCACGAGGTCAGGTGCACAGATATTGTGACCGGGTTGTAAGTAAATATTGAATAAGTAGCTCGTGAACCATTGGCAACCATATATGCAGTGCTATCATTTCCTTAGCCAGGCGACTTGATATGGTGAACGAGTAGTCTGTCACTTTTTATATCTGTCATTGAAATTGGTATTTCCCTCTTCGTCTTCACAAAAACAGAATCAACGCTGGCGAAACCGCGGGCGTCACCTAGTAATCCATAAAACATCTTTCAGTGGAGCATAGTGCTAGCTGTAGCGAGGCAATGACGCGTGACAACCCGACAGACCGTGCGCTCTTTAATAATGAGGGTAAGAAATATACTGCATTATATTATGATACATCCATACTGTTCCACCAGCATCACTGTAGACCTCAGACGAATAAACCAACTGGACGGGCCACCAACAGGCGAACCCCTCTGCCAAAGGTATGAGCCCGGTGGTCATACCGGTTATATAAAAACGATAGATGTCCCTGTGTGCGTATAGTTTAAGCCAGTGTTTGAGTATTTTGTTAGTGCGCGGCCCACTCCAGTTGGTTTTCTCCTCCAAGCTGCAGACAGATTTTTTTCTGTGACGATTAGGTAAAGTATACAAGGTGAAATTAATTGCTATAGCCAAATTCACACTGAAGACTCGATAAGTGCTCAGTATCAAGGTTCGATATCAATTTTTGTGAAATTCCTCGATTAATTTTTTTCGTCTTCCCTGTAAACGCAAGCCCGGCCCCAAGTCAATTACTGTGGGAGGTAAATATTTAATTTTTCGAAAATAGCAAATATGTGTTATCGACCCATGATTCTGAAAACTTACCTCCTCCAGTATAAATTTGGCTGTATAAATTAATGTCACCTATATAAGGTGTCTTTCGCTTATATAGCGAACATCATACTGATAAGTGGTTAGGACCAAGGTACAATGACCCCGTTTGTGAAAAATTAAAATAATTATTTTGCCTCTATACTTGTTAAAGAACAACCTCTACAGAGGAGCCCGGCACCAGCTCTAATTACAGCATTTAACAAATGGATCGCATTTGAGTCAAGGACGGTGTATGCAATGCAGGTTACGGTGATTCAAATTTTCACTTTTTTCCGTTTTATTACGGGTCACCCCCTTAATGTGTTCTATGTTTCATATTTTTTAAAGAAATTTAGGGATCGCTACCACAGTTTAAAAAATTTAAATCTCCATACATCGAGCGTTTTTTAACAGATACTGAAAATAATAAAATACAGAAAGTAAGCTTTAGAAACGTAGATAATTTATTTATTTATAATGAAATGTAACACTATAGCATTTTTAAACTTTCTACACTTCATCCTGTTTTTTTATCAAAAAGAGCCAAACTTTTGCAAAATGGGAGTTTATTCGTGTTATGTGCTGTTTTTTAAACTATCAAGGGTGATGCACCGATAATTTTTGAAATGTAAAAGTTTTTCATTATCTTCGTTTATAAAGCTTCATTTCTACATGATTTTTTTTTTATTTAAATAAAGAAAATCGCTTAATGTATGGGGATTTAAATTTTAAAAACTGTGGTAAATAAAATTAAATTTAAAAATAAATTTCCTTAAAAAAATATGATAAAAATACTTTATTTGTTTTTAGCTACATAGTACACATTGGGGGGTGCCCCGTAGTAAAACGGAAAAAAGTGAAAATTTGAATCACCCTACTGCAGGTGTACGGCCTTAACCGTACATTTGTGTTTGTACGTACATAATAATTCTACTGCGCTTGCGACGCCCTAATTTAGGTTATATGTAACGAAACAACAACATTACTGTGAACAACTAACCATTTAAAATAAAACAAATAACTTCGTTGCTCACTGTTTTTTCTGGACTCCTCATCTTCCCCAACTACTTAACTCTCGTGCGTGGTGTGCAACAGAAACACCATATAGCAGTATTACTGTATCGAAGTGGCCAACACCACAGATATTTCGAGAGTAAAACTGATACTGAGGCAGGAAGAAAGATCTAGATTATTTTAGATTTGGTCTGTTTATTGAACTACAACTTGAGGAGTGTTAACTTCTTGCAAATAACTCTCACTATATATCATGCTAAGTGACTTTCGTTTATATGGCCAGATTTATACTGGAGACCCGATAAGTGGTCAGGAACAAGGTTCGGTGACCCTTTCTTAAACAGGCAGGAATTTTAGAGTTCCGTACCCGAAGTATGCCAAACGGGACCCTATTACTTAGCCACCGCTGTCTGTCTGTCCGTCTGTCACAGACAACCGTAATAAGTATAAAGTTGACATTTTCACAGAATACGTGCTGATATGGCCTCTACCACGGCAAATAATCAAATATTCAAAAAAAAAAACAATTTAAATACAAGAAACCTCGAATTTTTTTTATTATTTAAACGTTTTGGCTTACTTGAAAACGGTAAAACATACAAATTTTAAATTGAGTCAATTATACTCTAAAGTAAAACAATAAATAATAAAAGAAGGGTTCCTTACCCAGACGGGGCCCAAGATTTTTATGAGGCGTTACCATTTTAGCGCCTTGTTTTTTGTAGCCTTGATGTTGCTTTAGCATGTATACTGTTGTTATTTACCACAACGTTTCTAGGGTTCGGTGGTGGTACGGAACCCTCTGTGCGCGAATCCGACTCGCACTTGGTCCATTTTTTTAATGAAACAGCAGAATTTTCGAGATTCATGTTTGAAATAGTAAAAGTTGTTCGTATAAACGAGTTACATCTCTAGTTATCGATATTTACATTGTTGGTAAATCGCTCAGTAAGCCTACCGTGAGATTTGCTTACTATACACGTTACCGTCTGCGTAAAATATTTTGTACTAGCTTTTGCCCGCGGCTCTGCCCACGTGTTATTCGGTTTAGCGACATGCTTTTTTCTGGGATAAAAAGTAACCTATGTGTTAAGTATAAGCTATATCCATTCTAAATTTCATCCAAATCAGTTCAGCCGTTTCAGCGTGAAAGAGTAACAAACAAACACACACACACACGCACAAACTTTCGCATTTATAATATTAGTGTGATTAGTGTGAAGTGTGATATATAGTACGGAACCCTTCGTGCGCAAATCCGACTCGCACTTGGCCGCTTTTTTCATCTATGTAGGATTTATATTTTGGTTTACTATTAATATGTATGAAATAACATAGCCTTCTCTTATTTCACCACAAACGATAAAGGACCGCGCTAATTAGACACCTGATTTTTCAAAGATATTGATCTATCCTTCAAGAGCCATGCATTTTTCCGGGATAAAAAGTAGCCTATGTGTTAAGTTAGGGTATAAGCTATATCCATTCTAAATTTCATCTAAATCCGTTGAGCCGTTTCAGCGTGAAAGAGTAACAAACATACACAATTACACACACACACACACGCACAAACTTTCGCATTTATAATATTAGTGTGATGTGATGAGAAATGCTGGTTCCTGTAGTAAGCCGCTAGGGGCGCTGCACAATTTCTCATATAAATATTTTACGTAGACGTTAACGTGTATAGTAAACAAAACTCATGGTAGGTCTACTACTGGAGTATGACGAACGACCGAGACAGGAGGCCAAGCTTTGGGTGGGGCTGATAATTTAAGGGCAAGGCTACTAAGATTGCGTCACTCAGCACAGAAAGAATAGCAAGCTACTTAACTGTTAGGAGCTGCCAAAAACCAACCTGAATCAGCTCAGATGTAGTCTTTTTTTTGTACTTTCACGTATATACCGGATGTAAATAGACTGCTACCATTAAATGAAACCACATATTCTACCGACCCCACTGAACCACTTTTCCCAAGAGTCATACCCGCGGACACCCTTAGTTTAGGACATAATTGAGTTCCAAACAAAACAGCTTCAGGTTTCACGGACGACGCTCTCTCTGAACTCGCCTGTATGTGGGTGCGTTAGGGTTCACGCGTTTTTGTTTGGAACTCAATTATTTCCCAAACTAAGGGTGTCCGCGGGTATGACTCTTGGGAAAAGTGGTTCAGTAGGATCGGTAGAATATGTGGTTTCATTTAATGGTAGCAGTCTATTTACACCCGGTATTTAACAGCACATTTTAAAATATAGAACACATATTGTATACAAAGGCGGCCCTTATTGCTTATAGCAATATCTCCCAGGCAACGTTTGGGTGGAAATATGGGCGCGTCAGTTACCTTGAAGTTCCCGCCAGCGAGCCACTGGTTGAGCGCGTCGAGGAGCTGCGCCGCTATGTCCGGCGTGATCTCCTCCTCTCTCCGCACCAGCTCCACCAGCTGCTCGCCCAGCTGCTGCCGGAGCCGCAGGTCTGGGCGCGTCAGCAGCGGCAGCGCCGCCTCCAGCGATGCCGGGGTCGGGTAGTGCGCCATCTGGGGACATCGATGGATTAAAGCGTTTGGCGTGTGATTCCCATAACTGCTAAATTAATAGATCACATTTTAGAGGACTTCGAACATAGCTTATGTAAATATTATCTACTAGCTTTTGCCGGCGGCTCCTCCCGCGTGTTATTCGGTTTAATGACATGCTTTTTTCCGGAATAAAAAGTAACATATGTGTTAAGTTAGGGTATAAGCTATATCCATTCTAAATTTCATCCAAATCCGTTCAGCCATTTCAGCGTGAAAGAGTAACAAACATACACACACACACACACAAACTTTCGCATTTATAATAGAAAGTGACTAAATAGCCGTTAGTGGCTACCTTAGTTTTAATTTTATTTGACCACTAGGGATAGGTTGCGACGACGAGCGATGCGAGGAGGAGCGGTTAGGTTGACATGTAAGTACATATTAGGGAGTCGAGCGAAGCGAGGCGACCCCCGTAGTTTTAACAGAATTCACGATATGCAGAAAAAATCATATTCCGAGCATTCGATGACTTACGGTTCAATAATTTATAAAAATTAAAGGACCGCTTCCCTTTCCGAACTGTACATAGCAAATTGAACTTTATTAGTTCGTGCTAAGGAAGATATTCCAACAGCTAACGGTTCAATAATTTTTAAAAATTCTAATAGAAAGTTCCTTTATAATATTAGGAGGAAGTAGGATAGTAGGATTTTATTTTGATAATTTGTCATGGCGGACGCCCCGCTCGTTGCCCGCGTGAATCCCGTTCTTCATGATACCCATGTAAACTATGTAACTAGGTAGGGGTCAGGGGGGCACGCCCCCGCAGAGTACGTCTGCCCCCCCCCCCCCCCCCAGAAGGTGATATTGATATAAAATGATGCTCGGTACTGGACAAATTAAGGCGTTATTTGTCTTGTTTATTGGTTTGTCTGTGATCTCGTTGCATGGAGGACTATTTCTATTTATGTTATTACGATTACTAATCTTACTTACATCACATACACCCACAGAAACTACCCCATCACCTACATTACACTATATCACTCACACACAAACATTCACCCTCTCATATCCAAAGGCAAAGCTTACATGTCCAAAATGTATTATAAAGATATTACTTAAATGCATCTATTATTATATTCTGTGTTTACTTTTGATAAGTATAAGTTTTAATTTTTTTTTTCATTGTTCCTCAGACTTCAGACTCAGTTGTAACCTGATGTACTCATTCGGGTCGAGCCTAGTTCCTACAAAACAAGAATTAAGATGGGAGCTAGTGCACTACTGTACCTAAGACTAATTAACTTTACTATAATCGAGAACAGATGGATTCATAAGTTGTGGCAAGGGGCCGGCCACCCAAGTGCGAATCCTAGTTACGCTAATGCCGATCTCGTGACAATTACCTAAAAACCGGCCAAGTGCGAGTCGGACTCGCGCACGAAGGATTCCGTGCCATTATTTATAAAAACGGCAAAAAAATCATGTCTGTTGTATGGGAGTGCGCAGGTCCGACTCACACTTGGCCGGTTTTAGTATTTGTTGTTATAGCGGCAACAGAAATATATCATCTGTGAACATTTCAACTGTCTAACTACCACGGTTCATGAGATAAAGCTTGGTGACAGACAGAGAGACGGACAACGGAGTCTTAGTAATAGGGTCCCGTTGGTTACCCTTTGGGTACGGAACACTAAAAATTACTTCTTGGCATATGTCTACGTCATACAAGAAGGTACAGTCCAAATGTACCCAGGTCCAGCCATTTGGTCTTGGCATTGATAGATCAGTCTTTGGTTTGGTTTCCATAACACAGCGAAACTATTTAAGCTTCCGTTTCAAATCATCCATCAGCCCTATTTTGTCCACCGCTAAACATAGGCCCTTCCAGGATTTCGCCACTCTTGGCGGTCCTTCTGGAAGAAATGCACATACTCACACACGCTGGGCAGGCGGGTTGGTGAGCGCGGTGCCAGAACCTCTCGCACTAGTGACGCCGCTCCGTCACTAGTCTGTTTATTTAAGGTCCGGCAATTCGGGATGGATATACCTGGATTTGTGCTTGTCTGCGAGCTGTCCTCTTACTCTCCCCCGAATAACTTCGGCAGGTTTGCGAGTAAGATGGTGGTACCTCCACAGTCGAGCCCGGCATCAGCTCTACCATCAAAGTTTCAAGTTAGGTTCATGAAATTTCAAATTAGCTCACCTTTCACCAAAGGCACTGGTTATCCAAGGATAAATCCAAATAGTCAATGGTCATACAAAAAACTGTCACAACTGAAGTCCCTAACATTGCATTAACACTCCTGTCTACAGAGCACTGAGGTCCACTTTAGAATGCACTATCAACAGTTCCTATATCACAAAACCACCACTCGCAAGGAGTATCACATTTCTAGCAAAACTCCACAGTCCCCGCGTAAATTACCTGAAAAAAAAAAGTTCATTTATTTATTTCAACTTGATGGTTACAGAATAGGTGAGGAGCTATTCAATTAACACATTAAAATATATACCAGTCATATAAGGTCCTACAATAATATGTGAAAATAATTATAGGGTAGAACATTTATCGTTAACTGATCAGATCACATTCCAAAAGGAAACAATTTTTTTTGTACAAGTAATTTTTTCACTTCCCGGTACAAAGTGGTTCAATCAGCTGACTAAATTCATATAGAAGGGTAAAATAAAAAGTTGGGGCAAAAAAAATTGTTTTCTCTCTAAAGTGGTCTATTAGGCCTACCCTACCACCTGTCAGATATTTTTTCACTTTGAATTGTAGGACCCACCTACAGTTCTGTTCAATCCATCTCTCTCATAGACGTAAACTTTTAGCCAGTAAAGTATGGGCCAGACCAATTTTATAATTTAATTAATGTTGTTCAGAATGATCAGTACAATATGTGATTTCATTAAGCGATACGTATCTATTAGCACCCGGTATACATACTGACACTACTAGAAATTAAAAGAAAGATTCTAGATACTAGAAATGATAAGAAAGATTCTAGATACTAGAAATGATAAGAAAGATTCTAGATACTAGAAATGATAAGAAAGATTCTACCTAGTCGGTTCTTAAATACTGTCACTGGCCATTTATATTAAAAATAGAACACCTAGAAAAAAAAATTAAATGGTTTTCGATTTTCACATATTTTTTGATTAATAATCTGCCAAATCACAATTACATTCGTTCATTTTTTACGATGGAGTGGACTCGCAAAGAGGACCGAGTAGCAGTAATTGCATTGCATCGTTGCGGCCATCCACCGAAGACGATATTCAACTTGCTTCAAAAATTAAAAATCACGAAGAGGTTCGTGTACCGTACCATCAAGAGGTACAATGAAACCTCTAGTGTCGATGACGAGAAAAGAACTGGTAGACCTCGTTCCGTTAGGACTCCAGGGGTCATCAAAGCAATCGAGGCGCGTATTGCAAGAAATCCCGTCCGCAAGCAGAAACTGATAGCTTTGGAGATGGGATTAACCAGAAGTACCGTAAAAAAAGTACTCAATGAAGACCTGGGACTACGAGCTTACCAAAAAAAGAGAGGACATCTTCTGAACGCGCGTCTGATAGCTATGAGAGCCAAAAAATGCAAAGTTTTGCTAAAGCGGTACGCAAGAAACAGACACCGCGATATCCTGTTTACAGACGAGAAAATTTTTAATATCGAAGAGAAGCACAACCAACAAAATGACAGGGTGTACGCTACCAGCTCTGCGGCCGCTGGAAATGCCATTCCTAGAGTGCAGCACGGCCATCATCCATCATCAGTCATGATTTGGTTGGGAGTGTCCTACTATGGCCCTACTGAAGTGCATTTTTGTGAAAAAGGTGTCAAAACCAGTGCAAAAGTGTACCAAGACACGGTTTTAGATCGCATAGTAAAAGATCTGCCCCAGACACTCTTTGGAGGACGGCCATTTGTGTTTCAACAGGGCTCCGCACCTGCTCATAAGGCCAAAACAACTCAGGAGTGGTTCGAGCGCCAGAATATCGAGCTAATAAGGCATCAAGATTGGCCCTCTACTAGCCCTGACCTCAATCCACTGGATTACAAAATTTGGCAGGAATTGGAGGAAAAGGTCTGTTCTCAAACCTCACAAAAATTTGAGCAGCCTAAAGTCATCATTGATTAAAGCAGTGGCCGATATCAACATGAATATGGTCCGTGCTGCTATTGATGATTGGCCTCGAAGATTGAAGGCTTGTGTGAAAAATGGTGGCAATCATTTTGAATAAATTTTGTGTTTAATGTAAGCTAATTAAATTACCTTTTTTAAAAAGAAAACCTTTTTTGAATATCATGATTAGTTTTCATTTTATAGCCAATTTTGTTTGTGACAGAATTTAAGCACCGACTAGGTAGATACTAGAAATGATAAGAAAGATTCTAGATACTAGAAATGAACAGATAGATTAAGGATCATGCGTGTGACTGATGAGGGTCACCGGACTCATTAACTTGAGTTCCTGACAAAATCCCTGACAATTCAATAAATTTCCTGACATTTTTGTAAAGGTTTTATATTATTGCAGAAGCAGCGCGATTTTCAACAGTTTTTGTTATAAACACTCTGTAATGCAATAAATGTATAATAATTTTAGGCATTTATTCATTATCTTTTGAAGTTCGTGACAAATACTATGTTTTTCCTGATTTCCTGACCGCCAACCAAAATTCCAATCGTCTGGTAACCGTAATTGGCCATATCTATACTTAATTAATATTAAATAAATTAGTAAGTTTCTGAGACGAGGAGGGGAAGTTACTAACAAAATGCCCTATCATATAAAAATCAAAAGAACCACATCACATCATAGAATAAATCTTCTAAGTACAAACAGATAACATATTCTAATATATAACAGTTATGATTCTGTTTATGAAGTACAGAAGCCATTTAGGTATGGATGATCTGATTTATTTGAGCACATGCCTAGATCGACAGCAAAGTGTGTTAAGGCTGTTATTACACTCTTGTTATAAAACAGACAAGTGGTTGGTATTATAAACCCACTATTATTAATGTTACAATTACATACATAAGTAGTACTAAACTGACAAATTATATGTTACGTATTTGATGCTTTGTAATTTTCTAAATTTTTGTTACCAAAAAATTACAATTATAAACATATTCTATGAATGAAGTAAAACTAGTTCAAGACTTATTAAAAAAAACACCATTACAAATTTAAACAAACAACATTTTTTATTATTTGCTTCTAGACTACTTTTATATAGTACTATTAAGGCTTTACTCATAACTTTTAAGTCACTGCATTGCATATATTGCATTAGAATAAATTCAATTCAAATTCAATTGTCAAAGGTACTTCACATAATCATGATTCTGGTGGGTATAAGGAGGTACAGGTTTCTTGTGTTTAACAAAAAAAAATCTGACCATAAGATGTAAAAAGTGCAATTCAGTTTTTTTTTTATTTAAACTTTTACAATAAAATGCTGTTATTATGTTTTCTATTTTTAGGGTTCCGTACCTCAAAAGGAAAAAAACGAAAAGGGTATTTTCCGTTGACCTAGAAAGAACCATGAAATTTGGCAAGTAATACCGTCTAATACTACAAGTATAGGGAAAAATCTTAAAGCTATACATTTGTAATTAAATCATAAAAAATCATCGCGGTAGATTTTTTTAAACTTTACTAATTTGTACGGAACCCTCGGTGGGCGAGTCCGATTTGCACTTGTCCGGTTTTTTAATGCCTATATTCACATGAAGTATTCGCACATCCGGTGCAAGAACGTCACATGTACATCCGAGAGCGCGAGGAACAACTGACCCTAAGACGTTGTCTCTCACGTTACTCGCTAAATTGCGCCAAAACCGCAAAGACAAAAGAGCCCTCAGACGAAAAACTGCGCACCAGGTATATGGTCAAATTATGTACGTTTTTATACATTTTTCTCAGTTTTTACTTTTTTGCACTTGTGACGTTCTTGCACCGGATGTGCGTATTGTAGAAAGATCTTTGCCTATTCTAAATATAGAAATCCCAGTGTTTAATAACTGAAAATTCAGGAATGGCTTTACTGTTCTCAAATATTGTACATAGTAATAATCATCTCACATACCTTTGAAATAAAGCTGATTTTAGCTTGACATTGTTGTTTATTATTGTCCCATGTTTAGAACAATCAGTAGTCATAGTTAAAACCTAGCCTTATAGTTCATAATGACAACACAAATGAGTCAATGCAAAACTATCTCTAATCCCAAGTACAAAGATACCTTATCCATTGACCCCGGCAAGTGGTTCAAATATGGATGACATCATAATCACAAGAGTATCACAATTTACTAATTTAGATAAAGCATTGAGACTGCAATGAAAGCGAGGCATCTAGCTTGGTATCACAGATACTATTTAGTCTCATAGGCTACGATTACAGAAAATTTACTTGGTAAATAAATAGGTGGAAATAGACATAAGCCTTTATTGCTATCTCACATACATAATCCAGGGGGTGTCAGAGGTGTTGTCTGGGGTCTTTTTATTTAAGTTCAACATATAGCTTTCACTTTCAAAGGTATCATGAATTTCTAGCCAATCACAATACCTTTTAAAATTATGGTAATAGATGTTGAAGTATGTCTACTTATTTAATATAACTTCTCTTCATCAATCCAGGTTTGCTAGAAGAAATTTCTTCTTACAGATAAGTTCACCTATGAACATGATAGATATCTAAGTGCAATGTATAATTAGTGTTTTGTATGTATGGTAAGGAATATTTAAAAGTTTGAGAATAAGCCAGCCTGATTCTGTATCGTTAACTCAGTTGCCAAACCAAGTGCCTGTTGTCTTAAACATACATATCCGCTTATCTAAGGATACGTTCGCACTTGAAATGACGTCACAATTCGTAAATTGTTCAATACCCATTAGTTATTTTGGAAGTTCACTTTTTATCTTTTTTTGGTGAATAACGACATCTATCACCTGGGGCCTTATTGCCTAAAAATGATATGTGTGATGTCATTTCTATCCAATCACATCCAATTAAATCAAAATCAAAATATTTATTTTGTAAAATAGATACATAAAGTATACTTTCTAGAATTAATCTTTACAATATATATCTTTAGAATAAAAAATAATAATATATATACATATACTAATAAGGTAATAAAATGTATGTTACCCTTCGGCTTTTCTTTATAAATATATATATAGATATATATTTTTTTAATTCTAGTTAAAATATGCACATATATAAATTTATTGAGGGGTCGAAATATAGCGCATTTTTCTTAATATTATTTATGTGTGTTAATTAATAAAAATATACTAATAAGGGAAATAACATACAAAAAATATTTAGGTTGGGCAATTTGGTTAGCAATAGCAATAGATTGAAGTTAGACAATAAAGGGGCAAGTCTTACTTAAGATGGTGGTTAGTCTATGTTAGAGATTCTCAATGTTGATTGTGAAAGTATAATTGAATACAACTGATCTATTTACACCATGTATAGTAGGCATTTTGATGAAGGACTCTTGCATTGCCATTGTGAGCTACTTTAGAAATACATAAAGATTGACAACACTACACAACACATTGTTAACTAAGTTATACAGAGATTTCAAGTTATAATTGTGGCTTGCAATAAATTAGTGATAGTAAGTAACCCACTAACCAACTTTTGCCATGAGCTATGCAAGATTGGACTATTTATTTTCGTAATTCTCATACAAAACAGAGCTGCATCTGTATGGAATAGTTAAAAATAACCTAGAACATGTACTATGTTTCTGTATGTACTAGTTGTTTGTACCTGTGTCAAATAGTTGAAAATTAACCTAGAATATGATAAGAAATAACAATTTTAAAGCAGATGTGCAATTGTAAAAGAGCATTCTATTTATTTGATGTCTAAAATATACAATTTCGATAGTCAAACAGTTATCCCACTAAGCAAATTAGCCCATTAGATTAATTGAAACCATACAGTTTGTTTTCTGTCAAATGATAAGATTTTCTTACACAATTCCACAACAGATTTACCTTTAAAGTGCGCTCAGGGCATATTTCCAAATTAAAGTTTTGGAGAAGATACAAATATTTGGGTATCCCTCATGTCATGCATGACTCAACAAGGTGAGAATGGCATTGTTCGGAGAAGTAGGTATAAACAAATTGTATAAGAACTTCGTTCACACATAAATTACAATTGTCAAGACCAGTTGATTGACTGAAACACATTTCTTTCAGCAAACACTGCTTTTCCATCAGACCATTAAGCCACTGTGGAATCTTGTGGTTTTTAAAATTAACCATTTAACCAGCAAGTAAAGTGGATTCTGAAGGCTTTAATTTTAGTTCTACTGCTGTCAACACTTATTTCTTTCCAAAGTAATATAGCTTCTGATGTTAGCACTAAAGAACTATTATGGAATATAGAATATTTAGTTTTGACAGCACTAAAACTAAAATTAAAGCCGAAAGCGAAAGCAGAATCAGCTTTACTAACAGAAAAAAAAAGAAGTCCTATTGCTATTGCGGATCAATTCATCCATTTGTAAGGTTAAGTCAACTGCAATTAACAGATTTTATAAAATTGACAAAAAGGAAAGAGAAGATTAAAAGATATTATATTTTTATAAATGCACTGTTCTTATAAATTATACTGGTTTTTGTTGAATATTAAAAGAATACTTATTTATAGCAATTTCATGGAATCTAGGTAGAGAGATGCACGTACTCATAATGTTAAGGTCATCGGAGTTGATGCTCGTGATTGTTGGCACTTGGTGGAACTTTTGAAACATTTTTTGTTTAAGGTCATCATTACCCTCTACCTACGTACACTAAAATTTAGTTAAGCAACACAGCTTCCGTTCAACAGCTCATAAGAGTCATGAGGATGGTGGACTTAATGATTCATGGCGTTACTAAGTATTTCATTGCTGGCTTTAATTAACAGTTATTTTTAAGAAACATAAGTACACAAATTTAACATGTACCCAGTACCTAGGGAGGTAGGCAAAATATTACAGAATATCATTTAAATTCTGTGTATCTTAGTTTTGATCATTCTCTACACCATCAAAATTCTGAAAAAAAAAAAAAATAATAACAGAAAACTATTTTGACTTATGCAGTGTGGATTATTGGTTCACAATTATCTGCTTTAATTAACAACATTGCATAAGTAAAAAAATTAGCACTTTCAATTTTACTAAGAATTTTCAAGTTATGGGGAAGAAACTGATCGAAACTGAGATACGCAGTGTTAAAACTTAAGCAATAAGATGCCTATTTTCTATGACCTGTCACACCTCTTTCACTTCTTCCATATAAGTCGACTGAAAAACTGTTTCTTCTATTCTTAGAGCTTTTGTCTGATGAAAAATAATGGAAAACAACCTACACAATATTTCTAAAGCTATGTGTCTCCTGCAAAGAGTATTCTGGTAAAATTCTCAGTCCAGTGTTTATGATTTGAACATGTGTATTACACTAGGTAACTGTGTGTACCTACTTTGTATAGGTGTAAATCTGCAGAACAAAATGATGTCATCTCAATGTCTGAAGCAATTAAGAGTTATTGGCGAAAATATACCTTGAAAACACACGTACTGAGTTAAAACACGTTTACCATGGCTCTTAACCTTGGATAACGGTGGTAAGGAAAGAAATTTCACCAAATTTCTCATGTAATGCAAAAAGTAAACCTTCAAAAGTATTACATCAACACTTTGCTTTCAATCGAGTAAATACGAGTTATTGAACAGTAAAACTGAAGAGGTAGCTAAATAAAAACGTTTGTTGTGCAAATGTAAGGGATTTCGTGACGAATTATATGCAAAATGAGCAAAAATTTCCCTGACAAAGCGCCCGTGATCTGTCAAATAAATTGACTCGACAAAAGTGAGATTGATAGCGTTTGTGAAGCGAGAAATAGCTAATTTAAAGTCTTGGCAACCATACCGAGAAGTTTCCTAGCAGCTTCAGACGTAAAACAATGCACCAGCAAAGATATTAAAGAAATAAAAACCATTTGCAGACGACATTCCCATTTTAAGATGTGACCTTTGCAACATGAAAACACTTCCAGTTTCTCCTCGATTTTCTAATCACACTGCCACATATTTACCTCAACGCTTTACTCATGGTTCAGATAAGCAACCAAACGCAAAATTAAACCATTATTTTTAACAAAATAAGCTCACCATTTCAAAAATCACTCGGAAATTCTGCGACTGTCGCGCATGCCCGACAAAAATTTACATCACGTGACCTGTCATGGCGTCATGACAAGTTTATTTTCTTTTTTTTTAATGCAAAGGATCTTACGAATACTCCAAGGTTCCATTTCGAAACGAGTAAATTTTACTCGGACGAATGCGATTTCACCCTGGAGATTTCAAAACTTGACCCGAGTTAAACCAAGGATAAACCACAGACATACAGACCAAACATTAATAATAAACGCATAGAGTCGACTTGAATCAATTTTAACTCAGTGAGTTACGAGCTCTTTCAGATATAAACATTGCTTGTTTCCAAACAAAATATATACGAGAGATTAGTTTAGGTATTATTAAATATGTTTCAAGCATAAGATAGCCAAAACAACCCATTTTTATAAGCTTTTTCGTACCATGTAGCTTAAATGTCACTTGGTTTTTGTATGGAAACTTGCTAACACCATTTAATCCTTAGTTTTAGTCTATATGTCTGTGGGATAAACGAACCGTTACCTGACTGTTGCTCGGAAGTGTTTTGAAACGCTTCCGAGTAATGCGAAAATCACACTGGCTATACTTTGTAAAATAAAGCTTGACTAGCTTTTGCCCGCGGCTCCACCCGCGTGTTATTCGGTTTAACGACATGCTTTTTTCCGAGGTAGAAAGTATAGGCTACGTGTGTTAAGTAAGGGTATAAGCTATATCCATTTTAAATTTCATCCAAATCCGTGCAGCCGTTTCAGCGTGAAAGAGTAACAAACACACACACACACACACGCACACACACGTACACACACACACACACAAACACGTACGAAATTTCACTCGTTTATTAGAAAGAGATAGATCTATATATGTGAAAGAGAAAGAAAAATCTGGTTGCACCAATCGGGTAGCCCAGTGTGATTTTCGCAGGAAGTGACTAAAGGGCCACAAGAGGCCCTTTGATTTTAAAAATTATTGAACCGTAAGTCATTGCTCAGCTGTTAGAATATCTTCCTTAGCACGAAGTGATAAAGTTCAATTTACAATTTACAGCTCGGAAAGGGAAGCGGTCCTTTAATTTTGTAAATTATTAAACCGTAAATCATTATTTTGCTGTTAGAATATTTTCCTTAGTGTAAACTATTAACGTTCAATTTGCAATGTATTGTACTAGCAGTGTCAGTCAGTAAGCAACTTGATGATACGATACCACAACAAAAACATAACCTCTGTTTGTTTGGTGTTTAGTGTTTATTTGTGAGTTAAAATGAGTGAGAATTATCCAGAATTCTCTTCATTGGATCTTTTGAACCAATTTATAAGAGACTATGATATCAAACATTGTGTTCAGTTGTGGAAACGCGATAGCCGATTGATTGAAAAAATGAAACATGTGTGTCCCGTAAAATTAAAAACTTATAATCCATACATATGAGAGGTCAATGAATCCATAGTTAAAATACTATACTATTTCTTATGCTTGTAAACAAGGTGGGAGGCAGTTACAACCCCGAAGTAATGTAAATAATATTACGTTCCAACGTGACTGGTGGTGAGCTATGGGCACAAATACACACTTTTCCGGGCATGCAGGTTTCCTCACGATGTTTCCCTTCACCTTTCAGCAAGTGATAAAGTATTATAAAAAATATTAAAGCCGATTCTAAAGGCTTTAATTTAAGTGTTGTCAAAATATTGCAAAAAAGTTCTTAAGTGTTAAGAACAGAAGCTAAATTACTTTGGAAAAAATTGAGTTTTGATACCACTAAAACTAAAATGAAAGCCTGCAGAATTGGCTTTACTATGCACATAAATTCCGAAAATCTCATTGGTGTATTGCCCTACAGGAGATCGAGCCTAGACCTCATGTGTCAAAGTCTTTATTATCTTTGGAATGTGAACCAAAATGATAAGTTTAATCCATCGGACTGCAGTTGTAGTTTTGACTCTATATCAGCGAAGCAAGTCACGTGACTTACGGTCGAATAAAATTAAAAATAAGGAGGCCGCTAATGGTTCTGTAATCTCCTTTACTAGTGGGCCACTAGTGGTCGAACAAAATAAAAACTAAGGTAACCACTTTCGGCTCTTTAGTCACTTCCCGCACAAAATCTCGATTGACTCAGTAGTGTCCCCCATGAATAACTTAAGCGAGGAACTTCGAGAGCTCTCGTTTTAAATCACACTGAAGTATCGTTTCGAATCGAGTGAATTTCACTCGGAGTGATGCGAATTTTACCCTACACCGTTCAAAAATTGACCTGAGTTAAACCGAGAGTAACCAAACCGTTGTCTGACAGTTACTCGTAAGTGTTTTGAAACGCTTCCGAGTAATGCGAAAATGGAAGTGTCTAAATAGCCGTTAGTGGATTCCTTATTTTAAATTTTATTTGACCGCTAGAGATAGGTTGCGACGACGAGCGAAGCGAGGAGGAGCGGTTAGGTTGACATGTAAGTACATATTAAGGAGCCGAGCGAAGCGGAGCGGAGCAAAGCGACCCCCGTAGTTTAAACATAATTCCCGATATGCAGAAAAAATCAATTTACAAGCTTTTTCCGATGACTTACGGTTCAATCATTTATAAAATTAAAGGACCGCTTCCCTTTTTGAACTGTACATTGCAAATTGAACTTTATTAGTTCGGGTTAAGGAAGATATTCCAACAGCTAATAAATGACTTACGGTTCAATAATTATAAAAATCAAAGGGCCGCTAGTGGTCCTTTAGTCACTTTCTATATTGTAGAGGATCAAGTAAAAGCACTACAGAAAACGAAAATTGAGGATGACCAAGTAGAAATAAAACATGTTCTTCTGCTTACAATGATTGACAGAAAAGTGTACAACGTGGCCACTGGCACTTCGTCAACTATGCGGTGCTATATTTGTGGCAAAACATCAAAGCAATTTAACGATATAACTCAAGACAAGCCAGAAAACCCGGAAACGTTTAAGTATGGATTATATCCATCCTACATGCAAGGATAAGGTTATTTGAGTTTATTCTGCACTTATCTCATAAAATAAAGGCAGAAGTTACAAAAAGCCGGGTGACGTTGGAAGCTGATAAAATAAAGATATCAAAAGCAAAACGTAACATCCAAGATGCTTTCAGAGAGCAGCTTGGATTACTTGTAGACATGCTTCGAGATTCGAGAACACGAATGACTGAAACACTTCTCGCAGATTTTTTGATGATCCCAAGAAGACTGCCGTGCTTACAAGAGTCAACGGAGTTTTAATTACCAAATTAAAAGTAATTCTTGAAGTTCTATCTTCGGGCTTCGAAATTGATGCAGAGAAACTTGCTCAATATGCAACAGATACTGCAAAACATTATATTAACGAATATGAATGGCAGCCAATGTCACCAACACTGCATAAAAAACTAATACATGCACCAAGTGTAGTTTCATTTGCCTTACTGCCAATTGCGCAATTATCTGAAGAAGCAGCAGAAGCAAGAAATAAACACTTCAGGAAATACAGACAAGATTATTCTCGTAAATTTTCGAGGACAGACTGTAATCGAGACGTGCCGAATAGACTTATATTGACTTCAGATCCATTTTTGACAAGCATGAAGCCCAAATCAACTAAGAAAAAGATGTCGTTCTCCAAAGATGCCATAGAAATGTTTAAGGAAGGTAAATTCACTCCATCCGCGGATATAAATGAAGAGGAGGAGGAACTTGAAGAATAATAGGTAACTCTCAGTTTTGAATGTGTAATTTTACAGATGTGTAAATATTTCCGAAACAAACATATTTTTTTAATCTTACTTCTCTGTTTTCTTTCTGTTGTACTTCTTAAACAGCTAACTATAAGTAATTTTAATTTGAATCATATAAATACACACATATTAACTTAAAAAAAGCTACAGCTAAATATAACACATTTAAATGAAATAGTACATTACGATACGAGAGCGATGAAACGTTTTCTGACGAGTGTGAGTTTGCGGCACGAGCCGAAGGTGAGTGCTGCAATCACACGAGTCGAGAAAAAGTTTCTCGCACGAGTATCGTATAAAATTTTATAGCACAAGTGCGGAAAATGCCGACTTTACGCAAGCGCAGCGTGCGTAAAGTGATCATTTTACGCACGGTGTGCTATAAATAATATTTTTGGCCATTTTTTGAGATCAAATACACAGACAGTTATTCGCTGTCTGGATACCGTTCAAGTTTGTCTGACCTGACAGTTGTCACTTCGAAGTTTTGCCAGGCTTAGGACTGAACTTAAAAAAAATATTCATTATTTTATATGGAAAAAGTAGAAATAGTTATTGCAAAAGTGGAAAGGTGCTCGTAAGAGCTCATTTTTCTATATTTTCATTTTTTTTTTGTCTACAATAGGCGATGTCAGTTTCCCGCCCTTAAATTAGATTTGAGCCTGACGTTTGTTTTGTTACCCAGACCCGTTCTAGACGCCTAACATGGTGCCACTTTAACACCATTTTAAATCATTAGACAGAAAATTCCAGATATTTAGTGTAAAATACTGTTTAAAATGGAGTTACAGTGGCAACCATGTTAGGCCTGCTACAACACTTTTCTCACGGGAATCACTCGGAAGCGTTACAAAACCAGATCTTTCTTTCTCTTTTTCGTATATAGCTCTGACTTTTTCTAATAAATGAGTGATATTTTAAACTATGATCGCACGTTTTGAAACGCTTCCCAAATTTTTGATTTGTTCTGAATACACCAAGGAGTGATGTTATTTATGACGTTATAATGTTTATCAACTACGATTTTAAATTATAGGCTTTAATTATAGTACTATCAAAACAAAAAAAAACACGTATAATAAGCTTTAGGAACTGTTTTGTCATGAAGAAAATTCCGTTTTGACAACACTATGTAAAACTAAAATTAAGCCTGCGCGTTCCGAGTCACAACATAATTATATCGCGTCTAACGATAGATGGGTACAGAGGACAGCTATGACGGAGCTTGATTTTAAATACCTAAAGTCTGTCAAAAGTGTTGAAATGAATATAGAAGGAACGATTTTTCTTTCGCCTGGGTACACCAAACAAACAAGTACAAAATCTATTAAATCAAGTTCAACGCGTTGTTATTTCATAAATATATTACCTAAATTCTTAGACCATTTAACACGGGACCTGGCAAAGCACGACTATTAGTAGATAGATAGATAAAAACTTTATTCATACCTCTTAACAAAATATTACAAAAAAACAAGATCAACATATATCATACATTACTACATTTTACACATTTAAATAACATCGAATGATTAAAATAACAATAACATTAAAAATCTTTAAAACAAAAAATATATTTGTGACACAGAGGCAGAAAGGGCGCTGGCTCAGCATTCATCACAGAATAATCTGTGACACTGATATTCTTCGAGTACCATGCATTAGGTAGATCTATGTCGGTAAATTAGATTAAATTTTAAACATAGAACACGGTATTTTACATTACCAACCAATTAATTTTGTACGGACTTTGTCCACACATTTTATTATCTTGACACAATTGATATTTCCTTATAACATAGTTAACTTAAGTCAAGGTTGCTTATACGGCATTCGCTGGTATTGAGGCCAATTTCTAGTGCTATACGGAAGACGAAGTCCAAAGAATACTGCCAGCGACACATAATTAAGCAAGGTCTAAATTCATGTACAAAAGTCAGTTGGTTTCGTGCCGCTCACGAACATTAACATAACAATTTATTAATAACATAACATTTATATTATATTAAACAATATTATTAACAAAACAATAATTCCTTCCACTATTAGCCTGTCAAGACATCTGGACTCGTGGTAGCGTTCGGCCGTCGCGTGCGGATCACGAGTACTTTCTGTAAGGGTGAGCTAGTCCAATATTAGCCCCTACCCTTCCAAATTTTGTAATTAGCAAGCCATTTTTTAGCCATTTGGAATCGGTTGGGTAAATATACATAAAAGTTACTTAAACATTAACAGAAATAAAGTACATACAAAAATGAAGTAGGTACACAGATAACACAGATAGTACTGAAATTATTCTGCCGTTTTCCACGGGAGGGGAGGTAAACACGCATAGAACACATTAACTTATTCACGCACACTCCTGCGAAAAATTTGTATGTCACACAAAATCAGAAGCTGCAACAGAAACTCAAAACGCGCACACAAGTAAACTTACATGAACAAATTGTTCATGTACTTCGGCAGGAGGGGATAAGTGCGCTTGCCTAGTCCCGTGTTATATGGTCTAAGCCTAAATTATACTAGTTGAACGTTTAAAGTTCAATAAAGTTTAATAAAGTTAAATGTTCATTTTAACGCTTTTTTGACAGACTCTACTCATCACATGTATCGCAAAGGGCATGCACTCGTGCATTGGCGTATCTAGAGTTATTTTCTGGGGGGGGGGGGGGGGGGGGCTGAAATAAAAAACGATGGCTGTATGAAGCGAAATCTTAAATGTACTCTCTTTAAACATAGTTTCATCTTAAACATGTGCTGAGCCATTTAGAGCTGTTCGGGATATTTATTTAGTTAAATAAAACATTTAAAACAACTTATTATTATTGCTCAGGGAATGTGCAGTGCTGCCAACCCATTCCAAAATGTTTAAATACAAAGCAGGAATATAATTTTAAAACCTCTGATCACAAAGAAAACCGACCACAGCGGTAAGGAACTAACTCATTTTTCAAGTTTTTCTTACAAATCCGAAATATAAACTATTGATTCAAAGTCTACAAAAACACCTTAATAAAATTCGGCCCCTAAATAACCCTTTTTAAGTTTTTACTCCCTAAATTTAGGGGTATAATCCCCGCCCCGCGTACGTAACCCGGAGGGCCCGAGTTCGACCGTGTCACATCACATCACATCGTGGTCATCTCACAAACCTCCCATGGGCCGTTGGGACTCAGTACCGGGCGGGTACCCCCCGACTGAGGTTTCTTTCAATGCTTATGACTTTGAGCATGTTTTTGGATGTGGGCTGAGGTGCACTGTGGTTAAATCGTATACATAGTATAATCGCTAACATCGGACAGCAGGATAGCTTATACAATTTTCAAAGCGTGGGACAGAGATGGCATTAGAAGCCGTGTCGAGACCCCGAATCTTTGAATGCGGCCCTGTACCTATCTATTTTGTAACGATAGACATAAAATTATTGTTATGACGTCATGAATGACATCATTAAGGCCACCATAGTGCTATCATCGCCCATGCTTCTGGGCGGCGTTCATAAACAAGGGGTCGGTTCTAATGCCATCTTTGTCGCACGCTTTGCAAATTGTATACGCTACTATCCTGCTGTCAGTGTCGGAACCTGACGAAATTGTTAATTTATGAACGGCTATCTGAGCGTTATGAATCAGAGATTAGTTTTACTTCGTGAACCCAAGATAAGTACTAAATAAGTAATTAGGTGGTAGAGCTGATGCCGGGCTCAACAGTGGAGGTATAACCCGGAGCAATAAGGAAAAGATTCTAAAATGGCGGCATGTACCTGTGATTTTATTGCTCAGTGATACAGACAGCATAAAAAGTTGTTTCTTAAGTATATTTTTTTTGTAATATTTTTGGTCTATATAGGATGAAATTTAATTAACTGACCAAATTCATACTGGAGACTCGGTTAGTGATTAAGAACTAGGTTCAGTAATCCTTTTGGGCATTTCGAAAAAAATTTTTTTTTGCTTTCTTACTGGTTGGACTAGTTTAAGTGCAATTCCTAGTGCAGGCACAATAAGTAAAAAAAATTTTTTTCAAATTTCACCTGGATTGTCATTAAACCTTGTTCCTGATGACTAACCAAGTCTGCAGTATGAATTTGGTCGGTTGATTTAAGTTCATCTAGTATTAATATATACGAAGTTAAGTGTGGGTTAACTATCCAATAAGTTGTACAATATTGTAGGTATTTTATTAATATTATTGCACGTATTTTGTGAAAATTTTTAACTGTCTACCTATTACGGCTGAGCATAATTTGGAATAGTAATAACAGGCAAACATAACGACAACAACAATACCTAACAAAAAACAACAAGAACGAGTGAAATTTAACAAGAAACAAGTAACAATGTGTTTGGAAACTAGACGCGTGGAGTAAGCTTGAGCGGCAAATCCAGAGTATTCTTTTTGCATGCAGTACGCAGGTGTGCGACTGAAGACAGATATACTGTGCGAGTGAGAGGGGATGATGATGGGCACCATTTTAGAATCTTTTCTTTATTGCTCCGGGTTATACACAGTTATTTAACAAGAAACAAGTAACAATGTGTTGGGAAACTAGACGCGTGGAATAAGCTTGAGCGGCAAATCCAGACTATTCTTTTTGCATGCAGTACGCAGGTGTGCGACTGAAGACAGATATACTGTGCGAGTGAGAGGGGATGATGATGGGCACCATTTTAGAATCTTTTCTTTATTGCTCCGGGTTATACACAGTTATTTAACAAGAAACAAGTAACAATGTGTTGGGAAACTAGACGCGTGGAATAAGCTTGAGCGGCAAATCCAGACTATTCTTTTTGCATGCAGTACGCAGGTGTGCGACTGAAGACAGATATACTGTGCGAGTGAGAGTGGATGATGATGGGCGCCATTTTAGAATCTTTTCTTTATTGCTCCGGGTTATACCACCATCTTACTCGCAAATCCTCCCGAAGTTATTCGGGGGAGAGTAAGAGAACAGCTCTCAGGCAAAACCAGGCGGCCCACCATTGTCAGGGACCGATAGATGGCAGTATATCCATCCCCAGTTACCGGGACTTACATAAACCAGACTGGTGACGGGTAGCCGCGCGGCGACCGACTCCAAACCCAAGGAGCTGCCCATCTCCCATCCGAAACCCCGAGAGACGACGGCGCCGGCTTCGCTCGTGGCCGAGGCGAACCCGCCTACGGCCAGGAACAATGCGCTGAAGTCTCGCAGGAAGAGGACCAGGAGAAAACCGAAGAAGGCTACGGCGGCAGACCAACCCGCCTCCATGATGGACACCGCAACACCGGCGGAGCCCCCACAGACGTACCAGGAGGAGGAGGAGGAACGGGATGAGATGACGAGGCTTCTCGACTTCATCCTGACCAACCCCACCTTCCTACGTCAACTGGAAGAGAGAAGAGCAGCCGGGCACCTCGTAACTCCTCACTTCTGAGTCGAGTAACAGGCAACCGGACACTCCACCAGACGCCCTCGGGCGTCACCATCACAGACCTGCCCATAGCCATGGGCAGCGGTAGCTACCTCAGTCAGGGGGCTCAGCCCCGATACTGACTCCCCACGCCCTAGAAAGGGTTTGTGAGATGACCACAATGGGTAGCCGCGTCACTGGTGCGAGGGTTTCGGTACCGCGCTCACCAACCCGCCTGCCCAGCGTGTGCGAGTATGGGCATTTCTTCCAGGAGGACCGACATGAGTGGCGAAATCTTGGAAAGGCCTATGTCCAGCAGTGGACGAAACAGGCTGATGGATGGAAGTAATTACGAGGCCAGAAATCAGGATTTTTGACGAAAGAACAAACCAACATCTCATGAGCGGTGCAAATTATAACTCTTGCACAAAACGTAGGTAAAGTTTACCCTTTGTTGGTATTCACTTAAGGTTGACAAATTTCAACAAATTGTGGTTAAAGGTTCATTTCTCTGTCACTGACAAGTGTCATCATCCACGTTGCGTCCAAAACAGATTCCTTCATTCCTTCGGAAGACAAGAGTGGTGTCCAACTTCACGGTAGTCTTCCGAATGGATTTTAAGTGTAAGCAATGATGGACGCGTACTCAACGGGTGAGGAACATCGCATCGTTTCGTCCGCAGCGCTAGGCGAGCGTCCATTGTGAGTTCTTTGAGGTTTATTCATCATTTAACTTGATACAATGGTTAAATATGCCATAAAATCACGTATAAACGATAATCTAAAACAAACTTACATTTCTACGAATTTGTAAATACCTACTATCTTGCTTGCTGTCACTGTCAGTGTTAGGCGGACGTCGGCGGGTGATTAAATTGAACACACACATTTCTTTTCGTCACGCACACGAGCAGATTGCCATCTGTTGTCGAGTAGCAAAACTTTATGTAATAGAACAGTGCTATCTGTAGTGCACTGAGAAAACTAATATTGCAAAGTTGAATCTGTCTGATAGATGGCGTTATACCTACCAAGAAATTAAAAAAACAATGTTTATCGTTCTTATTCTATGGTTTTACCAGTTTTTTTATTTTTAAGTAACCATGAACAGAACAGAACAGAAGAATAAAATAATGTCATTTATTTATTTGTCATCTAACTGATCAAATGTTTTAGTTTCACAGAAAAATTCTAAATTAATTAATCTACTGAATTAATTCCTGCGAAAAATTCGAATGTGTATAACTTAGGTATATCCTTTCTTTATTAAAATAATTACAACAAGTTTTAGCAATTACTTTTTCAAGGAGATGTGAGTAATATTTTTTTCATTTCTTTTGCTCAAGGGAACACCAATTTATTATCAATAGTGATTTTAGTCACATCGTAGTCTCTACCAAGAGAGTTAGTAGATATGTGGCAAAAAACTGCATCAAAATAGGCGCAGTAATTCCAGAGTCATCATTTACGTATGGTACTTTTCTTCCGTGTATTTATTAAGTTAAGATACAATGAACTTACATTTTAAAACAATTAATAACTAGTAGTTCGCTCATGTTTGAACTTAACAATTATCTTTTCCTTGTTTACTCGCTTGCCAAATTTCATGACATTCCGATCAACGATACTCGAGTTATCGTCGAACAAACATACATACATACAAACGCCGGATTGTTCAAGTAGACTCAGAGAACTCGCTCGCTCGTTCAATCAAAAAACATAATACATCTACACTCACGCTTTTCTCCCAGAAGGGTAGGCAGAGACTACAGATCTACCATCTGCTACGATCCTGACACACCACTTTTGCGCCTTCCAAATCCATCGATCTAATCATACATACAAGCTTTTCTATTCTGGGTATTCTTGACATTGCCCTTCCTCAGTATGTAGCCAATCTAGTCAGAATGCGTCCTTCTAGGCAGTGGTTCTTAAACTTTTAGAATTTCAGATATCCACGAAACCCTGTCGAAGAAATATTATGGAAGAGAAAATAAAGCATAAAATTAAATAATATTTAAAAAAATCCCTTTTATTGGTTAGCATACATGAAAATTCATTAAAACATAGTATTAAAACTAAGTTCATGAAAAGGACACCCTTGTTTCGACTCAGTCATGGGCGTCGTAAGGGGAGGGTGGGGGCAGGGAAGGGCAGCTGGCCCCCTGGAAACGGAATGGGACAGTAAAAAATAGTATTTCGTAGCACGACTAAAGTACACATACAGCGGACTTATGAGAGCAAAACCAATCGGCAGTTTTTTTTTGCACAAAAGTATACGTTTTTTTTATTTTTCAACTACGAGTATAAATCCCGTCGATATTTGAAATAGGGTTGGGTGGGGCCTCGGCTTTCTTTCGTCTTCCGACGCCCATGGACTCAGTGTAATAAACATGTTAGGGTCAACTGACCGGGTGTGATGGACCCCTGGCAATCATGTAACGGACCCCAGGGGCCAATGGACCCCAGTTTAAGAAACCCTGCTCTAGGGTAATCCGGTTGAGCGTCATCTTCCACAAGCTTTATCAAACACCAAAAGTATTCGAAAATCATACCCATTAAATTATCTACCTAACAAGCTACAAGTGAAAATATAATAGAAAATAGAGATCTATCTCCCTCCAAGCAATCATATGAATACCTAAAAATGAAAAAAAAAACGGAATCCTTATACGATCACTTTGCTGTCCGTCTGGACCCTTTTTCTCGGGCCCGTTAGAGAAATCAAGTTGAAACTAATACCTTTTACAGAAGTCTACGGCACCAAAGTGCTGTTAAAAAATCAGGTTATTGGGTCTTTCAACGGTTTTTGTTTTAAGAGGATATGTCGCGCTTGCAATGGTCGCTGTTACTCCATGCGAAACGCCCCGCCGTGCGAGAGGGACGGATTCCGGAAAAAATAGCAAAATGTCGGTTTTAAATTAATATAAAATGAACTAAAACAAACTGAGAAAATTTACATATTGTTAAAATCTATCTAATAAAATATCGTTCAGGTCTGTACGTCATTCCTGTTTGTCATACTATGAAAAAAAGTATAGAAGACCTCATTTCAATAATTAATTGTATCGAGCGAAAGTTACGCGATCGCATTTCTGTACTGAACAAAACTACGAAAAGGTTCCGAAATTTATATACCTACTGATTTATCAAATTAGTGGCTTCATCTGAAAAGCAGGTATGTAACTTCAAAAACTGCCATTTTTATCGAAATAGCCCCGCTAGTCAACTACTTATCTGATCAATGTAAAACATGGACACGTGTTTTTTCAGACCTTTGTCTTTCCGTTGTCAGGTAGGTTACCTAATTGGGCACATTTCGTCCGAGATTTAATTTTTGAAAATGATGCCTTTTAAGTTATTTTGTCGTTTTATGTCTAAACGGCTTGAGTTTTATGTCTGAAATTACTGCTATAACAAGAAAACATGGTTTATTTTCCGATGTCAGGTGGAAAAACTCCTACATCAAATAGTTTTTCGTAAAATCCGGAAAAACCTCGAAAATTCACTGATTATGCGTGCCACCAGCGCGCGAAGCGAGCGTTCTAATGTAGACTTTCTGACAACATACTGAAGTTCATAATCGCTCAGTAAGATTATCTTGCACCAGGGGTAAGGCCTTAACACGGAAAAAAGTTATTGCTCTTTAAGTAATACATTTCATACAACCCTTAGAAACTTGAAATTCCGTCTAGTCTAAGAAAAAATCTGAAAATCATCCAAGAAGAAACTAAGGATAGAGATATACATATAGGGGACTTTAATTTATGCGGCCAAACTCATACAGGAGGCTTGGTGAGTGATCAGTAACACGGATCGATAACACTTTTTGCTAATTTCGCGAAATAAAACCTTGAGGTCCCATAGTAATTGACTCAGGGTTGGGCTTGCGTTTGTAAGGAACACGAAATGAATAATTTACGAATTTCACAAAAAGTGTCATCGAACCTTGATACTGAGCACTTACCGAGTCTTCGTACTATTAATCTCTGAAAACGGCACAAAAATCATGTCTTTTGTATGGGAGTTCGCGGGTCCGACTCGCACTTGGCCGGTTTTAGTATTTTTTGTTGTAGCGGCAACAGAAATACATTATCTGTGAAAATTTCAACTGTCTAACTAACACAGTTCATGAGATACAGCCTGGTGACAGACGGACAGCGGAGTCTTAGTAATAGGGTCCCGTTGGTTACCCTTTGGGTACCGAACCATGACATGTGACATGACTAATCATAGAACTGCCGACAAATATAAAAACTGCCTAGCTTTTAGATGTCATTAAGTTGTTAATAAGTTGTAAGCTAACATGCATGTGCCCTATTTTAAGTTGTGCCATTACTTCTCTTTGAATAACACCTTAAACTAGCAATTGAGAATTTTTATTTCTACGAAAATCCGCAGACTTCCTGCTGCGAGGCAGGTACCATTACAAAGGCTCCAGCCTATCTATCTAGACTATGTCGTGGGAAGGTCATGTTAAGGAGGTTAGCCGTAGGATGTACGGTTCATTTCACTCACTGAAGCGCCTTCAATACTTCTTGCCTTTGCAAACTAGAATCACTCTAGCCCAATCTCTTCTTCTGCCTCTTCTTGACTATGCTGATGTTGTGTTCTTGGATGCCACCGAAGAGTTGCTCGACAAGCTGGAACGTCTTCAGAATTTGGCTATCAGATTTATTTTTGATTTGCGAAAGTTTGACCATGTGTCCGAGCTTCGATGTAAACTGAAGTGGCTTCCGATACGTTATCGGAGGTATAGTCATATCCTATCTCTACTATATAATGTCTTGAACAACCCTTCTTCCCCCAAATACCTAAAAGATAGGTTCAATTTTCGCACCGATATGAGCAAAAGGAATCTTCGGTCATGTCATGATCTTATGTTATCTTTCCCAACTCATTACACTGAACGTTACTCTAGGTCTTTCACAGTTGACGCTGTACGACTTTGGAACGATCTTCCACTCTCTCTTAAAAGTCTTCCCTCAATTGCTTCCTTCAAATTTAACCTGAAGAAGCACTTTTTGTCCTCTCAGCAGTCTTAGCTACTAAATATGTATATACGTGGGACGCACTATAAGTTTCCGGAATGAATATGAAAAAATACTATTAAAGGTACAAAATTAATTTATTGTTTTTCAAAATAATCTCCCTTGGCGTCTATGCACTTTTTCATTCGATCAAACCAGTTTTGAAAACTTTTGTGCCACTCCCCTGTGGTGACCTCTGAAACGTGTTTTTCATACTCCTCGACAGCCTCTTCTGGTGATGAAAATCGTTGACCGCGTAATTGGTTCTTAATTTTTGGGAACAGAAAAAAGTCACAAGGTGCCAGGACGGGACTGTATGCAGGATGACTCATGAGTTCTACATTTTTCGTCTTCAAAAAGTCGTTTGTCTGTCTGGCCGTGTGAGAACTAGCATTGTCGTGGTGCAGGATGATACGGCGTTTACGGTTATTTTTACGGAGTTCGTCAATAACTTCCGGCAAACAAATGGTCGTGTACCAGTCACTATTCATGGTACGACGATTCTCTAAAGCAACAGTAGCCACGTGTCCAGTTTTATTAAAAAAAGAAGCAATCATCCGCTTAGATGCACTTTTCACGCGCGCCACTTTGGTTGGTTTCGGCTCATCTTGAAAGACCCATACGCTCGATTGCTGCTTTGTTTTGGGATCGTAGCAATAAATCCATGTTTCGTCACCTGTTACTATGTCCCACACCAAATTTGGCGCACCTTCGTTGAATCTGGTAAGCATGGCACTGCACCAAATGACGCGGTCCGTTTTTTGAGCCTCGGTCAAGTTGTGTGGGATCCACCGCGAGCACAGCTTTCTCACACCCAAATGTTTGTGTAGGATTGATTGTATTTGACTCATGCCTATTTCTAAGGATGCGCGAATTTCATGGTAGGTCACATGCCTGTCTGTTTCAATCATACGGCGCACAGCATCGATGTTTTTGTTGGTCACAGCGGTGGACGGCCGACCATCGCGAGATTCGTCACTGAGATTGATACGACCACGCTTGAATTCTGCAAACCAGCTATAAACAGTCGTCTTGCATGGTGCTTCATTGCCAAAAGCGGTTTCAAGCCGAGCAATGCTCTGTTGAGCTGTCAAATTACACTTGAAATCGTAGAAAATCATACTACGAAAATTTTCCCGAGTTAAATCCATGTTGATGCAGACACACAATTTTTTAAATGGCGCCACAAGGTAAAAACAAAAGACAGTCAGATGAAACAAACTGCATTCTACAGCCAAAGAGTTCTATTTTCAAATGTTGCAATAAATTTTTAAATATTGTTTATGTAAGTGGCCAGTTCCGGAAACTTTTAGTGTTACCTATGTATTGTAAGTATTTATGTAGTTTATCATATTCAAATTTATATATATAAATATATTATGTACTAATTTAGTACGGTATGTTAGTGTTTAGGGTGTTAGGTTAGGCATACTTTTAGGTTGGTAAGTGTATGTACGTTATCTTATTTATAAACATATTTAATCTTTTGTACTGGAAATAATTTTCAGAGCCAAATTGTAAATATTTTCTCCATCAGCGTTTTTTTTTGGTTGACTGGAAGAAATTTCTTTTAGAAATAAGTCCGCCTTTGCCATGTTTTTCTATAATGTGAATTGTATTTATCTGTGTTTTCCGTGCAATAAAGTGTTTATTATTATTATTATTATTATTATCTAATAGTTTCAAAACCTTATTGCTTGCATGTGACGGTCTCAGCTAGCCCCGCCTTTTGTTTTATTTACCAATTACAGTTTATGAGAGACACCTTTTATGGCGTTTTTGTGTCCATCAGAGTCCATCGGTCACTTTAGTCAGACTATTGGTAGACAAACACTATACTAGCAGGGGGGGACCCAGCGGAAGTTGCCGCGAGCCACTGCACACTAATAAGGCCAGATGCCCAACTTCAAATGAGCATATCACATTGTGTAACTTGGTTAATCGGTATAGTAAAAATAATATAGACAGTAGACTATATGGCTGATGAATGATCTTAGAAAAAACGCAAAATCTTTAAGTTCGCTTGATAGAAAAAAATTACGAAGTTACCTCTAAATTTAATGTTTTTCGAGTGTTAAAGGGCTTTCCTTAAATCATAAAGCCTTGAAGTTTAGAATAGAAATAAGTTAACAAATGACATCGTTAGCTCGTCTTAGAATATTTTAAAAATTTCATCTAGAAGCAGAGTTATTAAATAAAAACGCAGATTTTTGTGGGCGCGAGTTTCTTGGTGGTCGTAACAGCCACGGCTGAGAGCGCGCTATTTTAAACTAAAAGGAAACGTCGTAGAGTTCAGTTCTGATTGATGGAAAATGTGGTGCACAATCTGACCTTATATGCAGCCTTAAGGCTGACTGTACCGACAGATAGCGCGCGAATTGAATGCAGTCGGGGCTGAGGCAAAGGACGGGAGCACCTCCCCCCGCCGTCCGCACACCTCCCTCGCACGCCTGCTGTGTGTGTACCTATATATAGCACATTCTTCAGGTCTGCATTTAACTCACGCGCTATCTTGTACTATGTGGCATAGTGCGTCCAGCTGTCATGAATAACAACGTGACGGTTGTGAGTTGCAGGCCCGTATCGGACGAGAACAGCTGGCAGAGTTGCTACCGGCCCGACGTGTTCTACTACTCCCTGCCGAGACTCCTGAAGATGACGGTATCGGGCCAGTTTACAGTAAAAGAGAATAGAAAAACGTTTATTAATTATAATAATAGAGAATTTATGTAGCATCTCGACGACGACGTGTTTCGGCAGCACATTCGTAAATACCCGACGCTTCAACCATTCGCGATGCCCGAAGGTGCTTCGTAAATACACGACGCTTCACCCATTCGCGATGCCCGAAGGTGCTTCGTAAATACCCGACGCTTCACCCATTCGCGATGCCCGAAGGTGCTTCGTAAATACACGACGCTTCACCCATTCGCGATGCCCGAAGGTGCTTCGTAAATACACGACGCTTTATCCATTCGGGACGCCCGAAGCAGCTTTGTAAATACGTCGGGTATTTACGACACTGTTAAACAAAATTTTACATTTTCCATGCCGTGATCTTCATACAATGAATACCTGTATTGTTTAATTATTACATTGACAAAAAAATAATACAGGAAAGAAGATTAGGCACTAGTGTTCATTTTATTAATTTGTGAAAGTAATGTGTTCTTCTGTGTTGGAACGTAACAAAAATATTAAAAACGTTTTATTCATAAAAGTATTTAAAGCTTAATAATAAGTTACGAATAACTTAATTTAAATGCACGACCTTTGAGCTTAAAAACAATATAATTATCCATCCATCCATCAGCCTGTTTCGTCCACTGCTGGACATAGGCCTTCCCAGGATTTCACCACTCTTGGCGGTCCTCCTGGAAGAAATGCCCATACTCACACATGCTGGGCAGGCGGGTTGGTGAGCGCGGTGCCAAAACCCTTGCACCAGTGACGCCGCTGCCCGACACCAGTATGTTTTATATAAGCCCCGGCAATTGGGGATGAATATCGTCGGTGCGCCGACCAAAACTGATATGTGAATTTCTTCAACTTTGCAGGAGGCACAAAAAACTTAATTTCTAAAATTCCGTGTTACTTATGAAATATCCATGAATGAGAAAACGTTAATAAAAAAATCACGTTTTATTGGATTTAAAAAAAACTAATGTTCCTAGGTAGTTTAGGCCAAAACAATTTTATTTTCAATTTTCATGTACATAACTGTTTTGGTTTGGGCCCTCCAAAATATGTTTGTGCAGGCTATGCACATATCAGTTTTTATTATTCCTCATTTTAAGGAAAAGTGGGTCTTTGTTATGTGCATAATTAGAAGAACTAACGAACATTTTACAATATCCTGTGTGCAATCAAGACTATAATTATGAATGACCTAAATAGTATTGGGGTACCTATCTAATTATGAATGAATACGACAAAAGTTATATTACTTATTGCCTTTATTTAAATAAACAAAGTATTGTTTTAAAGTACTACAACATTTTAAAAAATCTCTTATTTCTAAATATTCATTTAAGTTTGAGTATAATTAATGAGATCACAAATGAAATCTGTTTTGGTACCATAATACTTCTATGAAATTCTATAATCTAACAATAGTTCTATCTTCATTAGGTAACTACAATTTAGTTAAATTTTAGATTGTCGTAAAAAAAATGGTTGTCTCTATGCATGTACTTTTTCAAAGACTGCAAACTATCATATTTGGACTTATCAATGGCTCTTGGTTCATCATACATAGCGACGAGATCTTTGTCGTTGTTGCGTAGTCGTTGCGGCAGTAGCTGCCAGCCATCTGGATGACGAAGTTTGTAGAAAAACTCTCCACCTTTGCATAAAGTTCCTCTGATATCGGTGACAACAGGATCTCCACTTTTCTTACCTGGCCTTATGGAATCAAACTGACAAACTTCTTCGTAATTTTTGAAAAATGTGTAATCGACATTATGAATAGTGTAAGGCTTACTGGGGCGAGCTTGCGCCATCAAAGACACATAGTGGCTAGGACTGTAAATTGGAGGTTTAAACATATCCTCTAGCGTGGAATGTACACTATCAACCTGCATCATAGTATGCCCTTTTTCCAAGAACACTTGTTCAATGTCTATTTCTTTTTCTCTGGAGAAGTTCAGGAGAGCTGAAGACAATATTTTATTGCGATTTTGATAGCAGCAACCGTCAGATATTATTATCATTTTTGTATACCCTTTAGTAGCTTTTTGTCCCAAAAAGTCAAGAAGACATGAAGTGAATTCATTTGCCGTTACGCCTCCGTCACCCTCATGCCAAACATACAAATGTACGTCCCCGTCATTGTTGCAGTAGATGGTGTAATTATGCATTTGAAGTTTCTGCTTGTAGTACTGGACAGATACTGTTAGTTTGGGACAAAGAAGTATGCTTTGAACATCGACTGTTATAACTAGCACTTTAGGGGAACATAAAGCTGTGGCCCTATCTTTCGCGATGTAAGCTTCTTGTTTCATGCTTATATGCTTGTCATATTCTTCTTGAGCCAGGTTACCTTCTTTAAATGCAGTACATGAGTCACACTGGTCCTTTCTAGGTTTGTATATGGATATTTTCTGTTCTTTTAAGATCTTACAGAAGAGTTTACGTTGTGCAGATGGTATTTTTTCAGATTTGCACCATTTTTATATTTTTTCCACATGCGAGTCTTGTTTCGGAAAGCGGTTTCGACGTAGGTTCTTTTGGAACTAGATCTGCAATAATGACTTGGAACCTTTGGTAGTAAATTTAGCCACTCCTTAATTCCAGATGACTTTTGATGTTCATGTCGCTCCTTTGATGTCGTGTCCTTTTTCTGCTTACCACCTCTCTTATGGGAAGCAGAAGCAACAGCTTCATTGGCTTCATAAGTATTTTCGTTTTCATACATAGCATTTGTCCAGTCCGTTAGGGTTTCATTGTTCATGTCGATAGTGCTCACCATAAAGTTTTTACAAACTTTCACTTTCTCATTGTTTTCATTTGGCAAAAACCAGTCATATCCTTGTTGTTTTTTAGATGAAACAGCTAGAGATTCTTTACGTCTTCTTATAATAGGACGCACACGCACTAGATTTCTTAGATAAGCTTTTTTAGCTTCCCACGATTGAAGACTCCAAAAATATGTAAAAATTAACTTCCTCTGTTCTTCACTTAGGGCGCCGCAATGAAAGCTCCTTTCAGTCTTTATGGTATTCAAATCATGGTTGCAAGTTTTGCTCTTTATATATCTTTTTTTTTTATTACAAAGTTATCTTTTTGTTTGTTGTTCTCTTCTCCTCTTTTATTCTCTTTTCCTCTGTTGTTCTCTTCTCCTCTGTTAATCTCTTTTTCTCTGTTGTTCTCTTCTCCTCTGTTAATCTCTTCTTCTCTGTTGTTCTCTTCTTCCCTGTTGTTATCTTCTTCTCTGTTCTTCTCTTTTCTGTTGTTTTCTTCTCCTCTGTTGTTCTCTTCTCCTATGTTGTTTTTTTCCCCTTTCCTCTTGTCTTCTCCTTTGTTGTTCTCTTTTATTTTCCTTTTGTTTTTTTTTCTGCCTACATATTTCTCACCTTTAAGTCTCTTAGTCATGTTATACTTCCTATCTCTTCTTCTATCATACATTTCTGCTATGTCTTCCGATTCTGTCTCCAATACTTCCTGGTTACATGTATCAAACTCACCTGTTTGATCATTTAATATTTTAATAATGTCTTCCGATTCTGTCTCCAATGCTACCTGGTAACATGTATCAAACTCACCTGTTTGATCATTTAATATCCATGTTTGTATGTCTGGAACGTTTTTGGGCTCCAATCGTCCCGTGATATCGTTCAGGATGAAATCAGTTTCATTTAATTTGTCTGGCCTACAAGTTACGGACTGTGTAGCTGTCTGTGCTGTATCAAAATTATCTGAAGGTACGGCTTGTGGTGTTGAGCATTTGATACAAATACATCTGTATTGTGTTCAAGGGAAATATTAATTCCTGTACTAAGATCAACAAGTAATTTACCCCTCCAATTAGTTCTGCGAGCCATTTTCAAAGCATTTCTATTGTAAAAATTTGCATATCTGAAGCAAAACAAAAGAAAAGGTCAAATAAGGATATAAGCACAAGTCAATTAGGTCCATTCCAGGTGAAGGTTATTGTCAAGAAAGGTTAAAATGCAAAGTGCAACAAAGAAATCAACATTATTACTAGGATCCGATTTTTCCACCCTTAGATAACGTTTAACTGCCTCTTTATCTGATGGATTTGGCAGAATATGTACATGTGAAATGTCAAATAAACTTATATGACTGTTATGATCTGGGGATGGAATAATCTCCCCTAAGCAAACCAAACAATCTCAAAAAATTCAAAGACTCGTCATGCGGTTATTTTGTTTTGGGCAGATATCGGCATTAATATACATAAACTTCTTATTTATTTAAAAACTCAGAGTTATACAATAACAATATATTTTTAATTGAATTCTGGACTTACCACAACATTTTCGCACTTTGTTTTCACTAACAACAATGGTAACATAACCTCAAAATCTTACTCCACCTGTTCAAGAAAAAACTGATATGTGTCATTACTCGATTATAAGCCAAGTACCGTATGTGCATTTGCGCACATAACAACTATTTTTAGCTTCCTAAATGCACATATTTGGTTTGGTTTTTCACAACCAAGCCACTTTTACACATAGAGGTCTTTGTGATGGATAGAATGTTGAAAAATAGCGACATCTAGCGAATAAAAAAAAAAACGAAAAGTGCACATATCAGATTTGGTCGGCGCACCGACGATATACCGCCATCCATTGGTCCCAGGCCAATGGTGGACCGCCTGGTTTTTTGCCTGAGAGCTGTTCTCTTACTCTCCCCCGAATAACTTAGGGAGGATTTGCGAGTAAGATGGTGGTACCTCCACAGTCAGCCCGGCATCAGCTCTACCACCTCTGCTATATAATTACGAAGGAGGTAAATATCTGACGCGTCGTCCCAAGACATCAGGTAGATATTTAACGAATGCGCGATTGCAGTCAAAATATCCCGAATGGACAACGCGTCGGGTATTTACAAATATGTGTTCAGCGCCTCCGGCATTAGGTCAAGAGAATCCATACAGGAAGATTGGTTATAGGCAGTTGCGTCAGTTATTCATCTGTCACTGACTTCGATAGATTTGGGGGAAATCCCTAGACTGGAACAACTTTCACAATGGAGCCAAACCTAAAATTGCGAAAAAAATTAGCAGTTACACAGTACGTCCCTCCTTGACCAGAAATCAGTTTGCATTTACAAATATTTCAATGTTCCTAGCACATCCCCCTTGACGGCAACTGAAGTGTGAACACAAGGGGAGGATGGAGGGGGAAGGGATGGTGGCCGTCGTGCGAGCCCTGAGGGACGCGGAGCTGGCGGTGACGGTGCTGGACTCCGGCAGACAGTACACGCTGCTGCCCAGCCACATCGCGCAGGCTGGTGAGTGTACACACTGGGGAGTGTGCTGGTGCGAGCCCTGAGGGACGCGGGGCTGGCGATGACGGTGCTGGACTGTGGGAGACAGTACACGCTGCTGCCCAGCCACATCGCGCAGGCTGGTGAGTGTACACACTGGGGAGTGTGCTGGTGCGAGCCCTGAGGGACGCGGAGCTGGCGGTGACGGTGCTGGACTCCGGCAGACAGTACACGCTGCTGCCCAGCCACATCGCGCAGGCTGGTGAGTGTACACACTGGGGAGTGTGCTGGTGCGAGCCCTGAGGGACGCGGAGCTGGCGGTGACGGTGCTGGACTCCGGCAGACAGTACACGCTGCTGCCCAGCCACATCGCGCAGGCTGGTGAGTGTACACACTGGGGAGTGTGCTGGTGCGAGCCCTGAGGGACACGGAGCTGGCGGTGACGGTGCTGGACTCCGGCAGACAGTACACGCTGCTGCCCAGCCACATCGCGCAGGCTGGTGAGTGTACACACTGGGGAGTGTGCTGGTGCGAGCCCTGAGGGACGCGGAGCTGGCGGTGACGGTGCTGGACTCCGGCAGACAGTACACGCTGCTGCCCAGCCACATCGCGCAGGCTGGTGAGTGTACACACTGGGGAGTGTGCTGGTGCGAGCCCTGAGGGACACGGAGCTGGCGGTGACGGTGCTGGACTCCGGCAGACAGTACACGCTGCTGCCCAGCCACATCGCGCAGGCTGGTGAGTGTACACACTGGGGAGTGTGCTGGTGCGAGCCCTGAGGGACGCGGAGCTGGCGGTGACGGTGCTGGACTGTGGGAGACAGTACACGCTGCTGCCCAGCCACATCGCGCAGGCTGGTGAGTGTACACACTGGGGAGTGTGCTGGTGCGAGCCCTGAGGGACACGGAGCTGGCGGTGACGGTGCTGGACTCCGGCAGACAGTACACGCTGCTGCCCAGCCACATCGCGCAGGCTGGTGAGTGTACACACTGGGGAGTGTGCTGGTGCGAGCCCTGAGGGACGCGGAGCTGGCGGTGACGGTGCTGGACTGTGGGAGACAGTACACGCTGCTGCCCAGCCACATCGCGCAGGCTGGTGAGTGTACACACTGGGGAGTGTGCTGGTGCGAGCCCTGAGGGACACGGAGCTGGCGGTGACGGTGCTGGACTGTGGGAGACAGTACACGCTGCTGCCTAGCCACATCGCGCAGTGAGTGCTGCATACTGGAGAGGGGTGCTGGTGGAAGCCCTGAAGGATTTAGTAACTCTTTAGGAACATGATGGCTTCTCTATACCATAACTAGCCATTTACCTTGTCACTATAATTATAACTAGTTTTTCAGGCGCCAACTACTTTGCGCAGGCAAGCCAACATAAGAGTATTTGGCGTCATAGAGGTATCCTGTGAATCTAGATTAAGCTACTCAGGTTAGGATATTGATAACAGTTTTATTGTAACCTTCTAATCCATATCGTAACTTACATCCCAAAAAGATTTTAGCACTATACTTCACCAACTACTGATTGATTTCAGTGACAAACCAAAACAAACTAGCAACAGCCCAGCAGCACTGCCCAGAGAGATGTTCGCATGACCACGCATACCATCAGCACAGTTGCTGCCGTGGCCCGGACACCCAGCCATGTCAAAAAAGAAGTTTTGCTCCAAACTACGAAGAATCAATGCACCAGCAATATCGAGGAAGCTGCCAGTTTCCAAGGCACGAGGAACAGAATAATGTCTCTCATGGAGTGCAAGTCCGGGTGGACAAACTTGATTCTTGCACTCAAGCGACTGATGGGAGATATGCCAGCAGTTACCAGGTAAGAGTTACCTTGCTTTTTCTGAATACGTTGTCAACAAGTGTTGCTGCTACTACTACTGGCTACTGCCTTGCTCTTGCTGTATTGTGTCATGGTTGTCATTGGATCTCAAGGCGAAGAAGCTGAATAAATACTTAGCTTGCCTCCTGACTAGCGAGCAAGGCTCTGACTGTTGGTAACCAACAATGTCATTGACCTTCAACCACAATTGCAAAGCAATCTGACATAACAAACTCGCCTTGCATAAACCTGTTCTCTTAGGTTTTGATAGTAATCACTGAAACGTAATAAACATAGGTATACTCCGAAAGTCAAGCAGCAATCGAGGTGCTGAAAAATATATACAGTAATTAAATCGGCTCTGTTAAGGGAGTCCAAAAATGTACTGAGCAGATTGGAGAATATACTTGAATAATATAGATTGGGTCCTAGGGCATTTAGAAGATACAGACGAATATATTTAAAATCACTGACGAATTACCTAAACTTCCGCTTCTACACCCCTCCACACTTATAGTCACAGTGTACTAAACTGATAGCCACGCTATGTGGAGTTTTCCTATCGGCAATTATCTGAGATAATTAATGAGATTTGTTATTTTTTTTTGTCTTTGTTCTCAGATGTCACATGGAAACTTGAGGCCAACTTCACCTCCCGTCGAGCTGACAGAGTTTCCACCGCAAAGACCTTTGGGATCATACAGAGGTGAGCATGAGGCTGCAGAAGAATTTCCTTAGCCTTAGAAGTTTTTGCCTTAGCTTTCTTCTGTTTTGTTTGGTCATGCTTTGTAGCACTCAAGAAACCCGATGTTTCCCGAAGAGTTAGAGCCAACACTCACTTTGGTGATTCGTCTATTTTATAGGAACCCTGCAAAGCTAGCATAGATGAAAATAAGAGAAAAGTTTTGTCTCTCGGAAGCGTTTGACCAATGGAAACACAGGTAATCTGTATCACGTGAGTATCACGTGACCATCACTTCGACAAACGACTCATCCTGCGTTTTTACTGGTCAAACACTCCATCAACACACAAGACTTCTCTATTAGTTGCATCTATGCTGGCTGTACTGGTCAATAAAAGTGTTT
Organism: Ypsolopha scabrella; assembly: GCA_910592155.1. Classification (NCBI taxonomy): domain Eukaryota; kingdom Metazoa; phylum Arthropoda; class Insecta; order Lepidoptera; family Ypsolophidae; genus Ypsolopha; species Ypsolopha scabrella. The sequence goes on along the minus strand of OU342989.1, from coordinate 1,688,354 downwards.
CTTTCTTCAAACATCTGAAACCCTGACCTGCTAGTTGTTAATTCATCCATTGCTCTAGAACTGCTGAAACTTGGCACGAGGTAAACTTGACCTACTTCTCATGCTACAGGTCGCGGTAACTTCGTGATCGGGGCGCTGCCCAGCGGCGATGACTACAGGCCGACAAGCCCCTTCTCCGCCAGGGGTGGCAAGCGCAGACCTGAGAAAGGCTAGTTGATTACTAAACTAATAGCAACCCGTGGCATTAGAGCTTCTTCATCAACCTATCCAGCTTTAGGTCATTTTCGGTCAGGATCAATTCCTTTCAATCAACCCATTCAGCAGCAAGGTATTACATACATGTACTGAGGCTTGTCCTCCAAAGCGGTAGAGAGAAACGACAGATTCCTATCTGCCATGATCCTGATACCTACCTCTTTCGCCTATTTCACATCCATCAATATGTTTGAGTCACCAATTTTGTCTACTTCTTCTAGGGGGCGGTCGAGCTTTAACTTTCACTTACACATATATATTTCCTTCGGTTTTTAATCCATCCACCAGCCAGCGCTGGAGATGTGGAGTTAGGCTGGGCCCGTATTAATAGAATCAAACACAGCTTGCTGGTAGAAGGATTTCAAACAAGGACTTATAAACTAGAATAAAAACTAAAAGGAAAAACTCACAGTTCTCGAATGTTAGATTACCTGCACGTTCTCACGCATCGTAGTGTTGCCAACGTGCGATTACAAAATATCTTATATTCCAAAAGCTGCGTTCTAAACGCGAACATATAATTTTCTTTCATTCATTATCTCTCTAAGTCCAAACCATTCCAGTTAACTTTCTTGTTTATAAAAAACCTTTTCAGATTGTTCGGTACGCTCGCCACTGAAGCCAAGTACGTTCGTCGAGTCTCTCCGGAAATACCCGAATGCTCCTTCAAACCGGTCGGTTGAGCTCATCGAGCGCCTCATCAACTACAGTCAGGCTAAACAAAACGGTCAGTTTTCTTCTGGGTTCCCAGATATTTTATTGTTATAATCAGTTACACGTTCGTCGAGTCTCTCCGGAAATACCCGAATGTTCCTTCAAACCGGTCGGTTGAGCTCTTCGAGCGCCTCATCAACTACAGTCAGGCTAAACAAAACGGTCAGTTTCCTTCTGGGTTCCTAGATATTTTATTGTTATAATCATTTACACATATCCCACAGAAGTTTGAGGACCTTGTATACGACACCAGCATAGCTAGCATAGATGACACGAATAGATAAATTTTATCTCTAGAAGAAACGTTTGACCAATGGAAATGCAGAACGAGTCGTTTTGTCTAGGCGATGATCACACGATAAAGCTTACCTGCGTTTCCATTGGTCAAACGTTTCTTCGAGAGACAAAACTTTTCTATTATTTTCGTCCATGTTAGCTATACAGCTGTTACACGCCCTATAATAGTGATGGGCTAGGTGCAAAGAATGAAAAGGACCAGTACCGAAACCAACGGAAATAGACTTACAATACAAATCTATGCAAAGAGTTGACTGCCAACTTCCATTGATGGAAGAAACCCAGCTGGGTGGGTTTGTCTCGATATGTTATTATTTGCTATTTTATGTGCACTGTGCTTGCTACCACACGACTGTATTGGTGGATGTAGAGCTTCATCGATCAGCAAGCAGGATGCACTACCAACGAGCAACTGAAGCTGTAAATATATAATTGAGAAGGCTTCATTAAACCCCATTATTTTTTCAAATAAACTGTGGATGATTTATTCAAAGAAAGATATGGAAAAGCTAACAAACATAATAAGTATTTACCTGAATATTCCTAATGGGTTTTCTGGCGTCAATTTCAATTTGACGCTTTTTATGTCCCAACGCAAATTTCTTCAGACACACATACCTTTACTAAATTACGTACAGCTAGCGCACGAGTTGAATACAGAACTGGACGGCGATTCTCGCAAAAATTTTCACACGCTTTGCTCTTCTGTCTATCGCGTTGTAAAAACCATGTGATGATAATTTGATTGACTATAAATCCTTAAAAGATACGTAAAACATGGTATGAATACGGACAAAAGGTTTATATTTTAAAAGTTGGGTACGTTTCTGAATAGAGAGAATGTAAAAATCACCCGCTTTCGGCCTTCGCAAATTGTTGCATGTGCCAGAATCGCCGCCCTGAAGAATGCGCTATATACATACACAGCCGTTCTCTCTACGCACAGCACTATACTGCAGACGTGTGAGGGAGGTGTGCGGACGGCGAGGGAAGGTGCTCTCTCCCATCACTTTAGCCCCCGACTACATTCAATTCATTCCTTTTTGTAAGGTATTCTACCTAGCTTATCTTCGTCTTATATAAATAAGAACTTCCCCACAGGTTCCAAAAACATGAGCTCATCATCTCAAAACATGAATGTCTTATCCTCAAACTGCAACCCAAACAAAACATCATCTGCAACCAGACCTTCGCAAAGGAACCAACAAACATTGCCCAATGTTAAACGAAATTGGGCCTTCACCACCTCAGAAGCCATGCGTATAAACGATGGACAAAAAATAATCCCTGTAGCCGAAACTGTAGGAGAAAATTTGGAAATAGCTGAGGTTAATTCGACGCATGAAAATAGAAGAGATGTTTACCCAAGATGTTATAGTGCAAATGTTACTTCAAGAGGTAAAAGTGAAGAAGACAGAAGAGGTGTTACTCAGTCGATTCAAACGGCGTGTAAAGATAGCTCGATGCTGGCGCAGAAAAGTTGCCAAGCGAATGTAAGTTTAATATTTTAGTGTATCTATGATTTTATACGATCATCATTAGCTACATTAAACTACACTCAGCGGCACAAAATATAGCCCAAAGCAACATTTACCTGGTATCAGATCTCATCCCAATCGTTATTGGCGAAGAACGAGGCTTAAAAATGACCTCAGTTCTATGGAAATGTTACTCTGGGCTAGACATTGTGCCGCTGGCTGAGTGTATTAATTAGCATGATATATTTTTGAAAGGTTAGCTTTTGTCGAGATTAGAAGCAATCTTTAAAGAAATTTACGCGCCTTGTGTTTTTTTACGTGTAATAATTTCAGACCTTAGAAAACGTTTTTTTTTTGTTTTTTTTTTCTAGAATGCTCATACAAACGCAGAATTACAAGGTATATTTTTGTTTAACATGTAGACTTTCCTTGATATCGTTTTATTATGATAATTTAAGAAAGAATATATCTCATAATAAGTTCTTGTTTTTTTAGCTTCACCGTTCAAGATTTCGAGAAAACTAGCCGGCCCTGACCTAGAACTTATAAGAACTGTAAGCTATTTTTGCACCTAATTATGTTTTCGTATGAGAAAACAAATCTACAGATTGTGCTTCATTGTAGGTTACTGTCCCTGTCAATCAACTAACGTCTTTGATTCAACGAGTGAACGACACAGCGCTGCCGGACCTCTCTCACTCGTACAACCTTTTGGAACGAAACACTTCAGAAAGAAAGGATATGACAACATTGAAAGACACCAACACACAAACCCTGATTGTTCAGAACACAATCACCCAAACGCTCAAACTGAAAAACGTGTCAACAGCAACAGAAGAGCCAAATGAGATGAGGACGAATCTAAGTCGGAACAGAAAGAAAGAAGCAAGCGGCTCGAAGTCTTTGAAGTGCAATGGGAATAGAGTATATTTTCAAATACTGGAGTTAGTAGAAAATATACCTACAGGTAAAGATAAAGAAGGGAATAGGGGATCTGGAACGAAACAGTTTTTATTAGACAATTGACATAACGATTGTGAAAAATATAACGTCTTCTAAACCTATATCTTTACTTATAATAAAACTGTTTTGGCAGCAAAGGGAAAAAAATACAGAAGTAGATTCATTGGGTAGACACGCAAAAAATGTTGTACTTTTTGTCTGCCCATATGCTCAAGATTCACGTAAAAATTACTAAACATATTTAGATGGGGTTTCCAACGCTGCGCTGTATAGCAAAACGTCCTGAATGTAGCTAAGGATATGATGTAGAAAACTTAAAAAGTTTTTTAGTCAGCGCGGAAAAAGCCGTGGACAAAAGGTAGCATCTATAGAATTTTCGAGATACTTTAGTTTTTTAAGTGGGCGTAGATGGCCAAACCAAAACTACAAGGAATAAGCAATAAATTGGCCAAATGCGAGTCTGACTCACGCACAAAAGGTTCCGTACCACTACACTAATCTGCTGTTATTGCTTGACCGGATCTGAGAGAGCTGTAGTGAATTACACCACGAAGTGACCACCAAACAGTTACCATCACTTTTCTATGTGTTACCTTCGCTTTCCTAGAAGTTTCCACTACGAAAGCGATTAAACCAAAAACACACGGTGCGATCATTAGCCGTATCCTCTTCAAACCCAGCATTGATATTGCGAGGTGTTTCTGCGGAGTTAGTTCCACGTCAGAAATCGTATTTATTACTCAAATGTTCAATGTATCCATCTTTCAATACTTTAAAAGCTGATGAAAAAAGTCAAACAATCAAATGTTGTACATTTTTCAAATTTAGAATGTTATTGTTTGAAAAAAATTCGCTTCGGAATCTTACACCATGCAGGTGTAATTTTAATTCAAAGTGACCATTACGTTTAAAAGGCAATTTCATTATGTAAACCCCTATTATATTTATTTGATTTCAGGTAAAACTTCAAAAGAACGAAAACTACGCAAAGAAACTTTGAAAAAATTAAAAGAAAAGCTGCGCCTTTTATCAGAGAACTTTGACAAGACGCAGTCCGAGTACGATTTCTTGAAACATATCAAAAACTGTTTGAAAGATGTATTGGTTGATGAATGGTATCGAAGACTCGCCAGAAATTGTGCTGATATTATTCAAAAGAGTGCTACCAACCTCCAAAATTCTTCTAAATTAACTATAAGACATGTAAAGTCTAACCGTCAGGACAAGAAACAAGAGATTCAAAATGAAGTTCACAATTGGTACAGAACTATTAATACCAAAGGAAAATCTATAGTCCATGAAACTAAAAGTGATGACGTTGAAAAATTTGTTGATCGAATTTTAGCATTATTTGCTAAGGAATCAAATTGTTATGAAGACTATACACGTGCATTAAAATTTGAAATATTAGATTTTCTTGACAAAATTGCGTTGATTGATGACGATAATAAAACCGACAAGAATTATGTCAAACAAAAACTAAGTGACAAATTATTAAAAAAACTTGTACAAGTTTTAATAGTTCGAAAACAAATTAACGACTATAAACCCATGACAATAATTCAACCCAGTGCGAAGAGTTTTAGAATTATGGGTGTGGCGTCTGAAACTTTCAAGTACAACTGCTTTATACAGCCAACGGAAAAAGAAATAAATAGCAAAATAAGTACAGAGCTTAATAATTTCCTTAAAAAGAAAAATATTTACCTTAATCAAGAAGATATACATTTTATAGAACAAGAAATAACTGATATTGTATTAGATTCAATGCAAGCAATTCGTTTCGGTAATGTCGAAACAGTAATCAGTGAAATATTAGAACTATTGCAACATCCAGATGTTGTTGACTTATTTTCTAACGAGCAAGCTGTAACGTTTGCTGAATGTATTTTAAAAAACCTAAAGAAAATGACCAATTTCACAATCTGTAAAAAAGTTACGTCTTCTAAATTTCCTAGTTTAAAGAATTCGCAGTCAGATACTTTCCTTATATACCAAATGACTTCAACCAACAATATAATTTTGTCACCGAAAAACGGATCTGTTAATCATGTAAACTCAAGCATAGAGGCAGTATCAGATATAGACAACGATAACGTGAAATATTATGTAAGACTCATATCTGAACAAGTAGGTGAATGGTTAAATAGTATTCTTACACATGTACCGCAGGCACGAGAAGAAGAGTTCAGACAAAGAGCTGTAAAAGATTTAGCTAGAGACATTATAGAGGAACAAAGGTATAATCAGCTGAATAATATTAATAATTCAACAGAAGAACAGCTATTTAGATGGGTCAAGACATTAGCGAGAGAGACTAACAAAGACATTTTGCCACATGCGCCAGAACTCATACGCAGAATTCAAGGTATACCTGTTCCAATAATGACGAGAATGAAACCGTGTTGTAAGAAGAAAAGATGTAAAAACTCACCAAAACAACGTCATAAATCAAATAACTCATTTACAGATACAAGCAATTTATCTGGCTGTAAGGATTCACCAATAGGTCAAAACGAATTTACAAATTCTGGAGAAGTTTCACAACAAAATATGACTAGTGGCCCAAATAAACAACCATTTTGTGGTCGCCGTAAATGTAAGGATAACCTTAAATCAATTAATAAATCTGAAAAGAACATTAATAAAACACAAGATTGCAGTATAAAAGTAGTATCTGCGTCTACCGCAACATCTACAATTAAACAAAACAATACAAATAAGTATAGCAAAGCTGATTTACCAGAGTCTACAAGATCACCTATAAATAAACCTGGAAAAAAATGCGACGATACTACTAGTTACAGTCTTGAAGATGTACGTGAGTCGAAAGAATTAATAAAAATAAATGAAAATGACAGTGGTGTTGAATCACGGAACAATAAAGTTCGTGGAACTAGTTCAAACAGCTGTATTTTAGAAGATGTTTCTGAAAATACCACTGATTACAGTATCGGAGAAGTATCGCAGGCTATAGCTTGTCACAAGGATTCACATAATGGCAAGTCTTCAAGATATAGCATCGGAGAAGTTTCGCAAGGAAATATGACAAGTGATACACAAAATCTGCCATCTTGCAGTAACCCAAAATGTAAACACAAAACCAAATTGATGAAAAAAACTATAAAGAAAGAAACTAAATCTAACGATTTGTGTACAAAAGACGTTTGTCGAACTACTTCCCGATCGCCAGATACTTCAAATAAAAATGAGAATTATAATCGTACTTATCATAGTGCAGAAGGATCAACAAAGTATGAAACGGCAAGGGAACACTGCACCACGCAATCTATGGAACCTTCACAAAATCGATGTTGCAATGCAGACTTAGATATAAGAGAAATTATAGAGCAAGAAACCGAGCAAAGTGTGAAACAATATACAGAATTGATATCCACGCAAATCGAAAATTGGTTAAACAATCTTCACGCACAGATACCAATGGCTTGTGAGGAGGGATTCAGGCAAATAGTGGCAAAAGATTTAGCTGAGGATATCGTAGATAGACATAAATATGAACAGATAACATGTACGCAAAACACAACTGATAAAGATCATCAACTCGACATTCTTCGATCTCAAATTTTTACATGGATTAACAAGGTGGTCGGCGAAAACAATCACGAACCTCTTGCTCATGCACCAGAACTCATGACCAGAATTCAAAGTGTACCTATTCCTATATTGACAACAGAGAAAGCGAGTTGTAAGAACCCAAAATGCAAAAGCTCGCAAAAATCTAGGAATACAAAGACGGGCTCAACGAAACACTCGATTCATGATAGTTCAATTACTTGCTCTTTGCCACAGTGTACATCAACACTGAAGAGACCTAAAAGCAAGAGTCCGGATTGGAGTATAACAGAAGTTGACCAGCCAATGTCATCTATGTGGTCACCACAAATTAATAGTGATAGCCCTTGTTGCCATAGTAAAAGTAAAGAAAGAACAAGACACAGTGAGGAGTACAGCATATCAGGAGTATATGATCCTATGAAGTCATTGCAAAAAAGAACTGAAAAAGATTTCAGTATCTCGGCTATCTTGGATCAGATGGATTCTAATGTCAATTCTTTTAACTTCTCTCCGCCACGATTTGAGTCGACACATAAAAGGCCGAGAAAAGAGTTTAGTATCTCAGGGGTCTCGGATCCTCTGCGGTCTTTACACTATCATAATGATACAGAGTACAGTATATCAGAAATATCCGACCAACTTCGATCAAGGGGTACAGAGTTTAGCATATCTGGAATATCTGATCGCATAGGATCTCAAAGAAAATGTCCTTACGTTTCACAAAAAAAATGCAGAAACGATACTGATAATGATATATCAGGCGTGTGTGACACTGTGAAATTAATGGGAGCGTCACAAACTAGACCAACTTATAGCATTTCAGAAGTGTCTGGCACTTGCTCTAAAACACCTGCTTCACCGGTAAAAGCCAGCGAAATAGACGAAGTAGACGAACAAATAAAAAGTCACATGAAATTTTTATACGCACAAATCGACCAGTGGCTTTCAAATTTAAACGTAGAATCATCTTGTCAATTAAAAGGATTTAGACAAATTGCTATCAATGATTTAGCTACAGCTATTATAGATAGACAAAACTATTTAAAGAAAAACCCGGCACATAAAAGTGATGAAAACCATGAACTGGACTATTTACGATACCAAATTTTTCATTGGATCAACAAATTTGCTGGTGAAAATAATCTGGAGATAATTGATCATGCACCGGAACTCATGAAAGGTATTAATTCTTCACCATGCCCTTGCTTCACTAAGCTAAAGCAGACTCAAGAATCTCAGCCTGTGAAACCACAACCTCAATCGACGAATAAATCGTACAAGGAAACATTAAACGAAGAAATAACAGAATGGTGGGATAGTTTTCCTTGCATAACAAATCAGTCTTCAATTGAAATTAATGAAGCAATTAACAGACTTGCAATGGATTTAAATGAAAGTTTAAGATCCAAACCTAAAAAGGCCGATAAAACAATAGAGAAAGAAGTAGAACTATGGTCAAAGAAATATTTAAATCTCAACAAAAATGCTGCACCCGTTAGTAGTTTGAAAGAAAGAATTAAAAGAGTGCCTTTTTGTAAATCCGATACAGATACACAAAGAATTGGAGTAATATGTCAAAATTTAGAAAAGACAGTTGAGGGTTGGTTAGATTCATTGCCTATATGTCTAGCACATAACAAAAAGAACGTAGTCTCTGAATTGGTAAAGCTAATTGAAGAAATCAAATGCAAATATTCTGACCAACCATTAAAGACTCTCGACAAAAAAATACAAAAAGAAATTTCTGATTGGCTCTCAACTAAAAAACCTTATCTAAATAATAAATGGATGGATCGGCAAGAAGACGCCGCTATTCTCGCAAAGAATGTAATAGAATGCCGAAGTAAAGTTACAGATTCTGAAACACAAAATATGGATGAAACTGACAATATCACCGAGAACGTTCAAGTTTGGTTAAGTCATTTACCCCTATGTAGCATGCCAACTCCAGAAGAAACTTGTAAATTTACTTCAAAGTTGAAGCGTTGGCTAGATAATATCCCCAACAACAATGATCATGCAGAGTTAAACGCAGAAATAAGAAATTTTATGAAAGCAATACCAATCGATACAAAACTCGTTAATGATACAAATTTTATTAATAATGAAACCAAACATCTTTTATATAGTTTTCAAATAGACCCAGAAGAAGACAAAAGCCTGGAATTGCAAAAAAAACATATTTATGAGAGTGTAATCAACTGGAGTACAACATTGCCTCTTAAAAACAATCGATGTCCTACCTCCACGCAGAATGTTCTAGAGCACCTTATACTAGCACTTACAAATCTAGCGCTACACCCAGAGCGAGGTGTAGTTGAAGAAAATAAACAACTCATGAAGAATGAAATTATTCGACACTTAAAACAATTACCTGTAGAGCCTGCTATACAAATAGAACCCTATATATTAGCGCTTTGGAAAGATATTGGAAACATCTTGCGCTGGGCTGACGATTCATTAGCACAATCTTGCTGCTATGAAAGTTCAAAACAGTCACCTTATTCTGGAAAACCAATTTGTTCAGGAACTACTATAATTACTAGAAGTCCGACATCTTTTGCGTGCAACAAAATAAAAAATAGAAGACATAGCACACCAACATATACTAAGAGAACAATAAGACCAAAAAGACTCAGTGGTTCAGATGCTATTTTTAGGGGTAATTTGAGTATAAAGAATAGACCTATCCATCAACGACGACTTGGTGAAACAAAGTTGTCAAAATCTATGTTTAGTCAAGAAAAAAGATTGAGCCTTCGGCCAAATAGTTATTTAGCAAGCGAAATTCCCAAGCCTCAATACAGCTTTGTGAAAAAGACTTTATGGCAAATCCGTAAAGAACTCGGTGCATTTATAAGACAATGGTGTGTGGAAATTCCGATTGATGAAGATTCTCTTGAGGGAGTTACATTGGATGAGGTCATACATGTTCTATATGAAACTATTCAGAAATTTATTTTTAAACTTGAATCACATGACGTAGCATCAAGCGATTTACTCTTATGCCGCAAAATGCTAGAAGACGCCATAGACGATGTTTTTGATTTATTACCAGACAATATTGAATTAGAAATAAAAAGATATAGCATGAAAACTCGACTGATAGATTATGCTATTCAATATTTAAGACAGGTGCTACCCCGTTCGCAGTGTCCTAGGACACGTCACTTCGCAGACTCTGAAGTTGGTTTTGATCCACATCCCGAGGATCGCGAGGATCACAGAGGGCAGTCTTTACCACACCTTGGACAACCAATAGACCATCAAAATCTATCTGTCCCAACTATATTACCATCACCAAGACCATATATGCCAAGCAACAATGGTGTTAAAGAAGACTTTTGGACCTCAATTGGTTACAATTTCGAACAAAATGAAAACGATTCAGAAACAGACGATGATGATGACGATGGTGATGACGATACGCTTGAATATTGTGAATGTTTACGAAAAATTCAGAAATTAAGGAGAAAACATATGTCTGGGCTTCCGTTCTCATGTATGCCATTTCCTTTTATGTGTTTTATCTAAGATTTTCGTTATAGATTTTATACCTACGTTTTTTTACGTGTTTAGAAAATGGCCACACTTAAAGCATTGTTTATTTGTTTGGTTATTTATTATAATAAAACAGCCATTACCAAATGATTTTTGTCTCCCTTTCTGTAGCTCGCTAGCAACTGCTAGGCCCTTCGTAGAGTACTAGAAAATAATGTCGATTCTGAAAGGTTTAATTTTAGTTTTACTGCTGTCAAAACTTTAAATTTTCCATAGTAATATAGCTTCTGTTGTTAACACTTAAGAACTATTTTGGAATGAAGAAAATTTAGTTTTGACATCAATAAAACTAAAATTAAAGCCTGTAGAATCGGTTTTAATAGCAGATTATAATTTAATATTACTGCTGTCAGCCATTTTAGAGCAATATAAACACTTTTGACACATAGAAACACAGCAAATAATAAATCCTGTAAATGACGACTTAGTGCCCATAAGGGTCCGTCCATATATACGTCATTTGAAATTAGGGGGGTGGTTCTGCGAGTAAAGGCTGTGGATGGCGGTAATATCACGAGCATATATAGATGGCAATAAAGGGGGTCTTGCCAAAAGAAATAAACTGTACACTTATCTACATCTACACTTCTACATCTACATCTACATCTACACTTCTATCTACATCTACACTATCTACATCTACACTATTATATAAAGAGGAAAGATTTGTTTGTTTGTTTGTATGTTTGAGGTAAACTTTGGAACTACTGAACCGATTCTAAAAATTCTTTCTTTTATAAAAAGCTACACAATTGCTGAGTAACATAAGCTATATTTTATTCAACTAAAAGTAATTTTTCAGTTTGAAAATTCATTATTTGTGAACCATGTCAGGAGAAAAAACGCTGCTTAGCTGCTTAATCGGCGTGCCCTGACCAAATGGTTAGTTATACGTGATAAAACCGGTTGTTTTTCCATACGAGGAAACTGTATCAGTTTAATTTGACTAAATATTTCCATCTACAACCATCCTGACACACCTCTTGCTAATATTAATCTTGAAAAATTGACTACAGCCAGGTTTAAGCATAGATACATCAAATACTGTGGTTTAAGTAATGATTTCTTCCCATATGGCAAAATTAATCAGTTTAATCTGACTACAGATTTTCATCTACAACGATCCTGACACACCTCTCGCTAATATTAAGCTTGAGTAAGTGAATACAGCCAGGTTTAAGCACAGATACATTAAATACTATGATTTAAGTAATGATTTTTTCCCATGCGGGAAAATGATATCAGTTTAATCTGACTACAAATTTCCATCTACAACGACCCGGACACACCTCTTGCTAATATTGAGCTTAAAAAGTGATTAAAGCCAGGTTTATATATTGATTTTTTTCCCACAGGAGAAAACTGTATCAGTTTAATGTGACTACAGATTTCCATCTACAACGATCCTGACACACTTCTTGGCACTTTGCTAAAACATAGTAACCAGGGTCTGATGATTGGACTGGAAGATGGGTACGGGATATCCTCAACGGACAACAGCAGACCCTTCGAATTTAGGCTTATTGATTGGTATTTAGTAGCACTTTGGTAAAACATGGTGACCAGGGTCTGATGATTGGACTGGAAGATGGGTACGGGATATCCCCAACGGACAACAGCAGACCCTTCGAATTTAGGCTTATTGATTGGTATTTAGTAGCACTTTGGTAAAACATAGTAACCAGGGTCTGATGATTGGACTGGAAGATGGGTACGGGATATCCCCAACGGACAACAGCAGACCCTTCGAATTTAGGCTTATTGATTGGTATTTAGTAGCACTTTGGTAAAACATAGTAACCAGGGTCTGATGATTGGACTGGAAGATGGGTACGGGATATCCCCAACGGACAACAGCAGACCCTTCGAATTTAGGCTTATTGATTGGTATTTAGTAGCACTTTGGTAAAACATAGTAACCAGGGTCTGATGATTGGACTGGAAGATGGGTACGGGATATCCCCAACGGACAACAGCAGACCCTTCGAATTTAGGCTTATTGATTGGTATTTAGTAGCACTTTGGTAAAACATGGTGACCAGGGTCTGATGATTGGACTGGAAGATGGGTACGGGATATCCCCAACGGACAACAGCAGACCCTTCGAATTTAGGCTTATTGATTGGTATTTAGTAGCACTTTGGTAAAACATGGTGACCAGGGTCTGATGATTGGACTGGAAGATGGGTACGGGATATCCCCAACGGACAACAGCAGACCCTTCGAATTTAGGCTTATTGATTGGTATTTAGTAGCACTTTGGTAAAACATGGTGACCAGGGTCTGATGATTGGACTGGAAGATGGGTACGGGATATCCCCAACGGACAACAGCAGACCCTTCGAATTTAGGCTTATTGATTGGTATTTAGTAGCACTTTGGTAAAACATAGTAACCAGGGTCTGATGATTGGACTGGAAGATGGGTACGGGATATCCCCAACGGACAACAGCAGACCCTTCGAATTTAGGCTTATTGATTGGTATTTAGTAGCACTTTGGTAAAACATGGTGACCAGGGTCTGATGATTGGACTGGAAGATGGGTACGGGATATCCCCAACGGACAACAGCAGACCCTTCGAATTTAGGCTTATTGATTGGTATTTAGTAGCACTTTGGTAAAACATAGTAACCAGGGTCTGATGATTGGACTGGAAGATGGGTACGGGATATCCCCAACGGACAACAGCAGACCCTTCGAATTTAGGCTTATTGATTGGTATTTAGTAGCACTTTGGTAAAACATGGTGACCAGGGTCTGATGATTGGACTGGAAGATGGGTACGGGATATCCCCAACGGACAACAGCAGACCCTTCGAATTTAGGCTTATTGATTGGTATTTAGTAGCACTTTGGTAAAACATGGTGATCAGGGTCTGATGATTGGACTGGAAGATGGGTACGGGATATCCCCAACGGACAACAGCAGACCCTTCGAATTTAGGCTTATTGATTGGTATTTAGTAGCACTTTGGTAAAACATGGTGACCAGGGTCTGATGATTGGACTGGAAGATGGGTACGGGATATCCCCAACGGACAACAGCAGACCCTTCGAATTTAGGCTTATTGATTGGTATTTAGTAGCACTTTGGTAAAACATGGTGACCAGGGTCTGATGATTGGACTGGAAGATGGGTACGGGATATCCCCAACGGACAACAGCAGACCCTTCGAATTTAGGCTTATTGATTGGTATTTAGTAGCACTTTGGTAAAACATGGTGACCAGGGTCTGATGATTGGACTGGAAGATGGGTACGGGATATCCCCAACGGACAACAGCAGACCCTTCGAATTTAGGCTTATTGATTGGTATTTAGTAGCACTTTGGTAAAACATGGTGACCAGGGTCTGATGATTGGACTGGAAGATGGGTACGGGATATCCCCAACGGACAACAGCAGACCCTTCGAATTTAGGCTTATTGATTGGTATTTAGTAGCACTTTGGTAAAACATGGTGACCAGGGTCTGATGATTGGACTGGAAGATGGGTACGGGATATCCCCAACGGACAACAGCAGACCCTTCGAATTTAGGCTTATTGATTGGTATTTAGTAGCACTTTGGTAAAACATAGTAACCAGGGTCTGATGATTGGACTGGAAGATGGGTACGGGATATCCCCAACGGACAACAGCAGACCCTTCGAATTTAGGCTTATTGATTGGTATTTAGTAGCACTTTGGTAAAACATGGTGACCAGGGTCTGATGATTGGACTGGAAGATGGGTACGGGATATCCCCAACGGACAACAGCAGACCCTTCGAATTTAGGCTTATTGATTGGTATTTAGTAGCACTTTGGTAAAACATGGTGACCAGGGTCTGATGATTGGACTGGAAGATGGGTACGGGATATCCCCAACGGACAACAGCAGACCCTTCGAATTTAGGCTTATTGATTGGTATTTAGTAGCACTTTGGTAAAACATGGTGACCAGGGTCTGATGATTGGACTGGAAGATGGGTACGGGATATCCCCAACGGACAACAGCAGACCCTTCGAATTTAGGCTTATTGATTGGTATTTAGTAGCACTTTGGTAAAACATAGTAACCAGGGTCTGATGATTGGACTGGAAGATGGGTACGGGATATCCCCAACGGACAACAGCAGACCCTTCGAATTTAGGCTTATTGATTGGTATTTAGTAGCACTTTGGTAAAACATAGTAACCAGGGTCTGATGATTGGACTGGAAGATGGGTACGGGATATCCCCAACGGACAACAGCAGACCCTTCGAATTTAGGCTTATTGATTGGTATTTAGTAGCACTTTGGTAAAACATGGTGACCAGGGTCTGATGATTGGACTGGAAGATGGGTACGGGATATCCCCAACGGACAACAGCAGACCCTTCGAATTTAGGCTTATTGATTGGTATTTAGTAGCACTTTGGTAAAACATAGTAACCAGGGTCTGATGATTGGACTGGAAGATGGGTACGGGATATCCCCAACGGACAACAGCAGACCCTTCGAATTTAGGCTTATTGATTGGTATTTAGTAGCACTTTGGTAAAACATGGTGACCAGGGTCTGATGATTGGACTGGAAGATGGGTACGGGATATCCCCAACGGACAACAGCAGACCCTTCGAATTTAGGCTTATTGATTGGTATTTAGTAGCACTTTGGTAAAACATAGTAACCAGGGTCTGATGATTGGACTGGAAGATGGGTACGGGATATCCCCAACGGACAACAGCAGACCCTTCGAATTTAGGCTTATTGATTGGTATTTAGTAGCACTTTGGTAAAACATGGTGACCAGGGTCTGATGATTGGACTGGAAGATGGGTACGGAATATCCCCAACGGACAACAGCAGACCCTTCGAATTTAGGCTTATTGATTGGTATTTAGTAGCACTTTGGTAAAACATGGTGATCAGGGTCTGATGATTGGACTGGAAGATGGGTACGGGATATCCCCAACGGACAACAGCAGACCCTTCGAATTTAGGCTTATTGATTGGTATTTAGTAGCACTTTGGTAAAACATGGTGACCAGGGTCTGATGATTGGACTGGAAGATGGGTACGGGATATCCCCAACGGACAACAGCAGACCCTTCGAATTTAGGCTTATTGATTGGTATTTAGTAGCACTTTGGTAAAACATGGTGACCAGGGTCTGATGATTGGACTGGAAGATGGGTACGGGATATCCCCAACGGACAACAGCAGACCCTTCGAATTTAGGCTTATTGATTGGTATTTAGTAGCACTTTGGTAAAACATGGTGACCAGGGTCTGATGATTGGACTGGAAGATGGGTACGGGATATCCCCAACGGACAACAGCAGACCCTTCGAATTTAGGCTTATTGATTGGTATTTAGTAGCACTTTGGTAAAACATGGTGACCAGGGTCTGATGATTGGACTGGAAGATGGGTACGGGATATCCCCAACGGACAACAGCAGACCCTTCGAATTTAGGCTTATTGATTGGTATTTAGTAGCACTTTGGTAAAACATGGTGACCAGGGTCTGATGATTGGACTGGAAGATGGGTACGGGATATCCCCAACGGACAACAGCAGACCCTTCGAATTTAGGCTTATTGATTGGTATTTAGTAGCACTTTGGTAAAACATGGTGACCAGGGTCTGATGATTGGACTGGAAGATGGGTACGGGATATCCCCAACGGACAACAGCAGACCCTTCGAATTTAGGCTTATTGATTGGTATTTAGTAGCACTTTGGTAAAACATGGTGACCAGGGTCTGATGATTGGACTGGAAGATGGGTACGGGATATCCCCAACGGACAACAGCAGACCCTTCGAATTTAGGCTTATTGATTGGTATTTAGTAGCACTTTGGTAAAACATGGTGACCAGGGTCTGATGATTGGACTGGAAGATGGGTACGGGATATCCCCAACGGACAACAGCAGACCCTTCGAATTTAGGCTTATTGATTGGTATTTAGTAGCACTTTGGTAAAACATGGTGACCAGGGTCTGATGATTGGACTGGAAGATGGGTACGGGATATCCCCAACGGACAACAGCAGACCCTTCGAATTTAGGCTTATTGATTGGTATTTAGTAGCACTTTGGTAAAACATGGTGACCAGGGTCTGATGATTGGACTGGAAGATGGGTACGGGATATCCCCAACGGACAACAGCAGACCCTTCGAATTTAGGCTTATTGATTGGTATTTAGTAGCACTTTGGTAAAACATGGTGACCAGGGTCTGATGATTGGACTGGAAGATGGGTACGGGATATCCCCAACGGACAACAGCAGACCCTTCGAATTTAGGCTTATTGATTGGTATTTAGTAGCACTTTGGTAAAACATGGTGACCAGGGTCTGATGATTGGACTGGAAGATGGGTACGGGATATCCCCAACGGACAACAGCAGACCCTTCGAATTTAGGCTTATTGATTGGTATTTAGTAGCACTTTGGTAAAACATGGTGACCAGGGTCTGATGATTGGACTGGAAGATGGGTACGGGATATCCCCAACGGACAACAGCAGACCCTTCGAATTTAGGCTTATTGATTGGTATTTAGTAGCACTTTGGTAAAACATGGTGACCAGGGTCTGATGATTGGACTGGAAGATGGGTACGGGATATCCCCAACGGACAACAGCAGACCCTTCGAATTTAGGCTTATTGATTGGTATTTAGTAGCACTTTGGTAAAACATGGTGACCAGGGTCTGATGATTGGACTGGAAGATGGGTACGGGATATCCCCAACGGACAACAGCAGACCCTTCGAATTTAGGCTTATTGATTGGTATTTAGTAGCACTTTGGTAAAACATGGTGACCAGGGTCTGCTGATGGGACTGGAAGGTGGGTACGGGATCTCTTCACGGACAACAGCAGACCCTTCGAGTTTGGGCTTACTGATTGGTCTTAAGCTCGGTGGCAATGAATTCTGTATAGCAAAGCCTCGAACACTTTGAAAAATTGCTTTTTTAAGCTATATTTTGGAGAGTGAAGGAATTCAATTTCTAATTCCTCCTTCTGCCATCGGAATAGTCGATGCGCAGCGGTTTTGCCAATATGGTGTCAGTATTCAAACAGCTCGAAGGCACCGTTTCAAATCTTCGTTCATCATCCGTACAGCTGAGATGTGTCCCACATTGTCTGTCGGCGTCCTTTTATCCGATAAGTTATAAGCACTGAAGGAAATAGGTAAGTTCGTCCAGAAAATAAAAAAGTGAGAGCAGGCAAGGCGTTTATCACTTTCCAGAGATTTAAAAATTTCCAAAATTCAAGGGTATTGAGACGAAACTGCATTTAACCTCTCCCCCGGTTCGGCTACTGATGACGAATCACTTGGTACGAGTCGCTTGGCGTCACAGTTACGTTATGAGGGTAGTGACAAGCTACGGCCGAAGTCTACCGGCCAGTTGCAGTCAGAGGATTTGTCAGTTAGTTTGGAACACGGGGTGCGCCGGGCGTTTGTACAATAATTAGTGGTTGTCTCTCAGTTTACGCTACTAGTTTATGCTCCCCAAAGATCCTGTAGTAAATAATGCACATACGAAGTAGGGCGCACTTTTATGGTCGGTTGATATTGCTCCTCTAAGGTAAGTGTACTAATAACATTGTTATATCATGTCATGATATCTATGGGAAAGGCACTGACCTACTAACCTCAGATGAATAAAATCTTTTGAGCCTATATGATATCTATGGGTAAAGGTCGGAGGGAACAATAACAAAGCTATTCTATGGAGGCATGAGAGCACTATGTAGGTAAGTCAGTGTTTGAGGGTCGGTTTTAGTCCATAGATAATAATAATCCATAGGGAGGACCAAGTCCATAGATAATATTTCTGTTGCTTCAAAACTTCAAAAGCTCAGATAAATAACCTTTATCTGAGTTCAAAATGGTTCAAAAGCGAGAAGCTTATAAACTTCAAAAGTTTTTGAGTCGGTCAGTCACCGGAGATAACCTCTGACACAAAATCATAAAAAAAATACCAAAATGTCGAGAAAATTATCCCAAATCAATTGAAGACCACTTACTAAGAGTGGCGTCAGAACAGTTTATGGAGTTTATTGCCGGATTTGAAGAAAGTAGCACATAAAGTCGAAGGGACTTGGTTTGTAATAATCCTGTTTTGATTTCAAGATTGCGGAATAATCTGAGCAACCGAGGTATATTGGTAAAACGGCACTCGTGAATGAAATTTCTACGTTTCCTTACCAATTTTGGAAGCCTACTATGAATTTAGTATGGGAAGGTCCGATTTTATTTTTGCTATCGCAGGTATGTTTCTTTGAGAAAAATTTTCAGTGTGATCAGTAGAATATGTGGTTTTTAGGGTTCCCTACCGCAAGAGGAAAAAACGGAAACCTTATAGAATCACTTTGTTGTCCGTCTGTCTGTCAAGACCCTTTATCTCGGGACCGCGTGGAGGTATCGAGTTGAAATTAAAACCATATACCCAAGTCTACAGTCTCTTGAAGCTGTGAAAAAATCAAACTTCTAAGTTAACGTAAAAAAGATATGATCGTTTATGCCGCAAAAAACATATATTGTGATGCGACACTCTCAAGGGAATCAAAATTTATTGGGAAAGTTTCCGAACTAGAACTATGAAATTTGGCAAGTAATACCGTCTTATACTACAAGTATAGGGAAAAATCTGAAAACTATACATCTGTAATCCCACTAATATTATAAATGCGAAAGTTTGGATGTATGATTGATGGATTTTGTTTTGTTACTCTTTCACGCCGTAACTACTGAACCGATTGGGCTGAAATTTTTACATGAATATAGTTCTAGACCTGGAATAGGACACAGGCTACTTTTTATCCTATAAATCAGTTCCCATAGGATGAAAATGAGCTTTCAGATTTCTATAGAAAAGTGATGTGTCACTCTTTCACGCCATGCTTACGAAACCGATTAGGCTGAAATTTTGCAATAATGTAGTTCTAGACTTTGAATGGGACGAAAACCACTTCACATAACACACACATTTCACCAGCTGTGTTTACTGTAGGTAACAGACTGATTTTATAAGAGTACACAAAAACTAATTCAACGCGGGTGAAACCGCGGGCAAAAGCTAGTTAAATCATAAAAAATATAGTCTTTAACGGAGCCCTCGGTGGGCGAGTCCGACTCGCACATATGCAGTTTTTAAAAAGATAACTGGCCATTTGCAGTTGGTATTTATCTAATGCAGTCCTGGATTTGCCATTAAGCCGTATAGGCCGCTGCTTAGGGGCGGCAGGTTTTGGGGGCGGCAGATTTTAGAGAGCACTCACTCGCTTTGGTAAGCCGTCAAGTTCGTGCACAATTTAAATAATAGCCCCAAGAGAGTATTTTAAAATTAACGCCTTTTTGGTCATAATTGATAGGCTGAGAGCAGAATTAAAAAAAAACCGGTGAAGTGCAAATCAGACTCGCATACCTAGGGTTCCGTAATTCGACAGTTTTGGGAACAGTTCGGAAGAAGGTATTTAAAATCTTGCCCATAACTGTTTATGATGACTAAAAAGGAATTGATTGTAGCACATTTTAAATTAACATCAGAATATACCTATATATCGTCTATGAAAGTGTCTTCACTTCACGAGTTGTTCTTATAAAATACCTAATTAGAAATTTCATTGGTAGCGGGAAGTTTTCTAGTTCTGCTAATCAATATTAATTATAATCGCCAAAGCAATCAAAGATGATAGCTGAGGAGGACAAGTTTCATAAGTGAGCGTAGCAGTATTATTATGATAATGTACTCAACAAAGTGTCATTTGCAAAAGTCTTGTACTGCTTCACCTTCTTTAGTAATTTAACTCCAGCGATCAAATTATATCGCGATGTAGAGTACTCCCGGCGCCATCTAGTTTCCAGATGTGTTGTATATTCGGTACCAACCTAGTTAGTTAATTGTAGGTACTCTTGCATTTTGGGATGGATGATAAAATAGGTTATCGTATATAAATTTCTTTTCACGAATAGCAACAAAAGAGACAGAAATAATTTTATACCGTACTCGAAATAAAAGTCGTGAAAGAAAAATTTCATTTTGTCATTTTATCATCGTGAATTTCTCAACCGCTATATTTTTCCTGTAATCTTTACGTAATCCCCAATTACTATGATTTTATTCATTTTTTTCCGTCCACCAGTTTCCGAAATAAGTTTTTGTTGTTTTTCAAAGATTTCTCGAAATTATTATTATTATTTATTATTATTATTATGTAACTTAAACTACACAGGTAGGTAGATCACAGTAAGTTGAGTCACTTTGTATTGACGTTGTTCAATTCTACCACGTAATTTATGTGTCTGCACATTTCTTAAGGCAGGCCCGCGCAGAAATGAGCAGGTTCCGTACCGTTATTTTTTAATAATTAGTTATTTAATAACTTAGCAACAAAAACTGCAAAATCGTCAAAGTTTTGGAATTTGGAATAAGGGGAGTTATAAAAGTATAATATAATAATTAGTTGGTAATAATAAATTGGTGCCACTATATACAGTAAAAGTATATATTTTTATAATCAGCTGTTTAATATCTACAATTTGATACACATATTGTATTTTTAGGAATTTATTTTTTATTTTTCTCTCTTTTGTATTAGAAATATTTTGAACGATTTCAAATTTTTCAATAACTTTTACACCGTATTATGTAGGCAAGTGAATGCTATTTTTGTTGCAAATTTTAAGTCTTTATCTTTAACGGTGCTAAAGACTGGCTGCTAAAGAAGGCTGTGACAGACGGAGAGACGGACGGACGTACGGACAATGGAGTCTCACCATAAAGGTTCCTTTTGTGCCTTTTAGGTACTACGGAACCCTAAAAAGGAGGCGGGGGCGGCACAAAGTGAGGCGGCCTATACTTGAGAAAATTATAAATCCGGCACTGATCTAATGTACAGCAGTAATAAACTACTATGATATAAATTTCCAAGGAGATACGAATCATTGCGGTGTAGAAACGCAGAAGAAGGGTGAATCTGAACCTGAGGAGTCCTCAACCGGGACTCGAACCCAGGACCTTCGCTACAATAATAGTCATGACATTTTAAAGTGACCTTTCTGATACTGTGGATAGTTTAATACAGTGGACGTTATGCGACCAAAGGATACCAGTGTGTTCCTTTATAAAATTGTAAATAATTTGAATCCAATAATTAGCCTCTTGCCACTTCCACTGCTGGACATAGGCCTTTCCAGGATTTCACCAATCTTGGCGGTCCTCCTGGAAGAAATGCCCATACTCACACACGCTGGGCAGGCGGGTTGGTGAGCGCGGTGCCGATACCCTTGCACCAGTGACACCACTGCCCGCCACCAGTCTGTTTTATATAAGCCCCGGCAATCGACAACATTACAAATTAATGATTGGAGCAAAACTAAAAACCATTTCGAGATATAGGCCTTCTGTGCATCATTTTTTTTTTTCAGAATTAAATCGTGATTAAATGTAGAGATAATTTGAAAAAACTAAAAATATAGTAAACGCAGGATTCTAAAAACAATTTCCATTGCTTTTAAGTTCAATTTGTTTAAAAAAAAATCAACTGTCATATCATGTGACAGTGGACATGCCAAGCTTTTTTTTAATAATCGATTGGCAATGAACATCGACTTTTGAAATCCTCAGATGCGACTTACGTCCTTTTAGAATAAGTGAATAAGAAAACATTAAATGATGCAGGAAAAACGTATAACAAAACAAAATGAAAAATACATAAGCTTCTTTTTAACGCAGCCTTTCAATATAGATATTAAAAACAAATGGTTAACTAAAATGAAATGTCGTCGATTGGGGATGGATATACCGCCATCCATCGGTCCCAGGCAATGGTGGGCCGCCTGGTTTTTCCCTGAGAGCTGTTCTCTTACTCTCCCCCGAATAACTTCGGAAGGATTTGCGAGTAAGATGGTGGTACCTCCACAGTCGAGCCCGGCATCAGCTCAACCACCTAATTTGAATAATTTGAATTAATCTTGTCCTAATTGATTTATCTTGCGTCTCCTGTATTTTAATGTATGTAATTTCATGTAAGTTTTAAATGAACTCTGTATCTTTGTTATTTTAACAAAGAACTTGTTATATTAAGTCATATTTCAGACAAACAAATTGGACGAATTCACAATGATACTGATGTTTATAAAAATACAAGATGTGTAGAGAAAAACAAAAAACAAATAAATAAATAATATCAATGGACCTCTTATTATAACTTTCACCATGGATTCTACCTTCTTGAGTAATTTACGGAATAATTTAAAGGTAAAAACCACTTCGGTTGTCATTGTTTTATTTTCATATACCCGAAGAGTACCGAAAGAGACCTTTTACTAAGCCTCTGCTGTCCCTCCGTCTGTCATAAGTCATAACGGTCTTCAACAGATTATAGATAGTTTCGTACCCGTACCGTGTTGCTACGGAACCATTTGTGCGCGAGGGCGGATCGCACATGACCAAATTAATAGTTATGGAATACCAAAACGTTGAAGTTATAATATATAAGGTGACTTTAATTTATGCAGCCAAATTCTTACTGAAGACTCAGTAAGTGCTCAACTGCTCAGTAACAAGGTTCGATGACACTTTTTGTGAAATTCGTAAATTATTCTTTTCGTGTTCCTTACAAACGCTAGCCCAGCCCCGAGTCAATTACTATGGGACGTCAAGATTTCATTTTGCGAAATTAGCAAAAAGTGTTATCGATCCGTGTTACTGATCACTTACCAAGCCTACGAAACGCCTACACAAGCCTACACGAAAAGAATAATTTACAAATTTCACAAAAAGGGTCATTGAACCTTCTTACTGAGCACTTACCAAGCCTCCAGTGTGAGTTTGGCTGCATAAATAAAAGTCACCTTATATACAAGTCGGAAATATTTCGGCTCCCAGAAAGAATGAAGCTCCTCCACCAAGGTAAAGCTCGACGCGGGGGGAGCTAAGCGTAATCTGTTTTATCAAAGTTACTTGACATTGTTTTTAGGGTTGCCAACAAGAAAAATAGAATTCAGTCTCATTCGATATCCAGATTTCACAGTCTTCCTTTGCCCTTCAAATCTTATTCGTTCACATCGATGTTCCAGCCATCCAGCACAACTTGTCCAAAATTAGAAGGACGTTTGACGGATCACCGAAAGCTGCATCATCCAAAACTACTACCATTTGATAGACGGGGCCGATACCACGTCCGTGAGAGCTGGAGGGCTGGGTCAACTCGCAGCGTCTGTGATGATGATACTGACAACCCGGTATGATATAATATTACGAGGAGGTTCAACAACTTCAATCATTATCCCTCTATTAAGTTTTCACACAGGTTTGTGGGGACCTTCATCATCATCGTCATCGTCACCGTCATCGCCATACTCTTCCGTTTTCTGGGCAAGCTGGTTTGATCATACTTCTATTGGCAAGTTTTTAATTTTGTTTATTTATACAGGGTTGTTCAGTTGCCCCGTCTTCAAGACCTTCAAAATTAGACTCCAAATCATCCCATGGTCGTACGAAAATTTGGGAGAAGCTGAAAGCTTTGGAAAGTTCGGTAATGTTAAAATATAATACGAATATTTTGTTAAGTATTCTTATGTGACATTTTATTTAGAACATATAATTTCAAGGTGGAAGTAAAAACTCGTTTGGTCAGAAGGGGTGAACTCTGTCAAGAAGATGACAAATGTTCAAAAAAGGAGCATCAATGTCCCAGAAACGTCGATGTTGATAGTAAGCATGTTCTTCACGGGACAGCTACATTTATCAAAATTGGTAGACAAGATGCCGTTAGCCAATCTAAAGAGCAACAACCATATGGTACAAGTTTAGAATATAAAAGAAATTCTAAAATCACAAATACTAAAACCGACAACAATCTTAAAGATGCAAATAAAAGCCTTGAAAACAGTAACCGTTCCAGAATTTTAGATGATTTTATTGGCAACATTTCACTTAATTCAATGACGCACAATGCCAAACCAAAAAGCACTCTTAATGATGAATATGATATACATGACGTACAAGAAAAAGAAGTTACTAATAATATGCAGGAATTAGCAGAGAATACTATACACTGCAATAAAAATACAACGAAATATTCAGCAGAAGATATTTTGTCTTCAAATTTGAGCAAAGATAACTGCGCTTCTACTCATAAAGATGGATATATAGATGAATTAAAAAACAAATCAGATATTTGGAAGTCGTATACAAAAAAACTGGAAAACGAAATCTTGAAGTGGTTTTATTTAGTACCTATTAACCCATGCGAGAAAAGATCAAGGAAATACCAGAGAAACAAACTAGTTAGGAACTTAATTGAAAATGTAATTGAACTTTCGAATAACGTCGATGATAAAGATTTTAAAGAGAACGTGAAGTTCGTTATTTATATATGTTTGGATTCTTTACCAATATGGCATTCGGGTTATGAAAAAGAGAAAAGTGAACTAAAACAGCAACTTGCAAATGTCTTACTAAATAAAATTTTAGATCTTAGTAAGATGCTGAGACACAACAATTCTAAATATATGAGTGCACCGTCTTTAAAAGAAAACTTCCATGAATATGCAATAAATCATCATTATCATACGCATAAAGTGTTCACGGAAGAAGTAAAAAAACAAATAATTGCTGAAATGATCGCGACATTGGAAGAAACGCAGAGAAAAGTTCATGATGACGTCAATAAGTATTTAACTAATTCACTTATCGCAAATCTGGGGGCCTGCATTTATGAAAAAGTAAGCGCTAGTAATATAAATAAAATCCGACTTTTTCTTGTAGAAAGATTGTATACTATATTTTACGATTTACCGGTGGTCTTTTGTTTCCCAAAAAATGAGACAATCGACTTGTATCAACTAGCTGAAGAAGTAGCGGATAGCTTTCTTGGCATTGAGAACACTCAAAACAAACGAGACTCTGCAAACATTTTTACTGACGTAAAATCTATTCAAACCGTTCCAATTTTCAAAAAGACTGTTGAATCATTGGCTTATTTACCGAGTCCAAAACCCTCTGGAAATATATTAATATATCAAACTAAAAGTGGTAATTTATCAATAAAAAGCATTAAATCTAATCAAGCAAGAACTACAAGTTTACCGTCATTAATTATTACGCATAAAAACGCAAAACAGAGCGCAGAAGAGGCAACAACCCATTCAACTGCCCTAAAAATAAATGGAGAGAATCCATTACAAAGTACTGTTACGCCATTAAAAGATTCTGTTATTGGAAACAGACACATACAAAATCTCAAGGAACTAGGAAAAAACGATACAGCAACAATGAAATTAGGTGTAGAAAAATTGGAACGACCCGCAAGTTCAACGTCATCAAATATTTCCATTGGAGATTCAGGAAATAATGAAAATGCAGTAAGAAGTCAACACATAACGTCATTCCATTCTTTGACCATTACTCAATCACCAGCTGTTGATTGCAAGAGGTCACATGCATCGTGCCAACATGTAAAATGGAGTGAAGGAGAGAATAGTAATGAAACCAAATCTTGCCCAGAAGAAAAGGCAGCTGAACGCTATTTGGTATCTGTAGTCAATGAATACCTAAAACAATACGAAATCGCAGAACCATTAGCTAAAGAAGCAATGGTTACACGACTACTATTAGAATTTCAGAAAATCAATCTACAGACACGAAAAGACGTATACGACAGGCTAAAAAAAGGAGAAGCTTTGCCAACACCAATATCTGTTGAACAATTTCATAACGAGCTCGTAACTTTAAAAGCGGTTTTCAAATGGTTTGGAAGTCTGCAATTATCGAAAAATATTTTAGAGCATCCACAAAAACAAATATTTTACCATAATTTTGCAAATCAAATACATCTACTTCGGACCCAAAACGACGTAAACACAAGTTGTTTTGAAAATAAGCTTCTGCTAAATGTTGAATCTTTCTTTGAAACAGTGGGAGCCAAAGTTTGTAAAACGAATATACAGTATATGAAAAATGCGTTAATGAATAGACTTATTGAAGAAATACACAGTGAAGAAGCCAGGAAAAATAGACCACTCTGCTGCAAAGGAAATGATGCTAATAATGGCATTGCAAGTACTTGTTCACTTTTAGGAACAGAAGAAGATCGCGCAAAAAAATTCACAGATCTTGTTATCGATACAAATTACAACATTGATGTCTGTGATGAGGCGACTAGAGAAGCGTCGATTGTAAAACTAGTGATAGAGATTAGAAAAATAACTGGCAGCAAGCTTACGAAAAACGATGTTTATAACACACTTAAAAAGATTCACCAACCAATGGTTTTTGATCTGGATTGGTTTAAGAGGGACTTGATATACACAAGCAATATTGTTCAATGGCTATGCACGCTACCAACAGCACCACTCACAAACATAGCAGAAAAGAAAAAGCGATCCGAACTGATCTATGACTTAGCAAACTTTTTCAACAATTTACAACAGAAGATGAACAAAGGAGATGTATGTAACTTCCTTGCGGATGTAACCAATTATGTTGCCAAATGGCTGGATCAAGTGTTAATGCAAGGATATACGCCGAGCTACGAAGTGTTTATATATCAACTCCTGAAGATAATGAACATTAGAAAACAAAATAGTCTAGATGAACATTCCACAGTAGGTCAGGGCTCCTCTCGCAGACACCACTCATTTGAAAGTACCAGATATGACAAATTCAGTGACCAAGTGCCATTGAGCTCATCTATAATGGCCCCACCAACACCTCGCAGAAGAAATCTCTTTGTTATTCCGGGACAATCATCTGCCGCAAAATATAAATATTCCTTTCATAAAATACCAACACAAACAGTCAGCATTTTTGAGCCATCAGACATACCAGAACAATCCATACACAACTCTAGACCTTCGTCATTCAGACCCAGTCGATCTTTCGCAGATTATTTGGAAAACAGAAGGGAAAGGCAAACCTCACATACCCTACCCGATTTGCCAAGTTTTCGGAAGAAGGATAAGAGTACCTCAAAGAGGACGATAGAAGATCTGGTAAGAGACAGAAAGGGCAAGACCAAGAAATGCGGTTGTCCCCAAATGAGCAGACGGCAGATAGGAGGGTTGTTAAGAGATATGCCGTGTGTATTAGTGTCACCCATGCTGTGGTATTTCCCCATTTTATAAAAATCTAATAATGAATTATACAAAGTAAATCGTGTTTGAAATTTATTTGGAAATAATTACCCAGAGCAAAACTACTAGGGATGCGCCCTAAATCGAAAAATTACAATGTTTTACAACACCCACAATGTTTTTGAACGGCCTATCCAACGATACCCCACAATATGGAATAGACGAGAAAAAAAAAATTCATCCCCAGTTTACGTAATACGAGAGGTACCCACAAACATTTTTTTTTCAAGATATATTTTACCATTTTGTCGGCGTGATTAATATTTATATCCATGCCAAATTACAGCTTTCTAGTACTAATAGTCTCTGCGCTAAGCCGCGGACAGACGGACATGGCGAAACTATAAGGGTTCCTTGTCGGACTACGGAACCCTAAAAACGGACCATTTATAGGCAGAAAGGGATATAGGTATATTTCGGTCTCTTTGTCTTTGAGCGCTTGAATAGCCCGTATTGAACATTAATGTATCACATTTTTCATTACTACTTTATAATTTCTTGTAGTGATTAACACAATATTCAATTTTATATAGCTAAATCTTTCAATTTAGTTCAATAACTTTGCTTACAAAAACTGCCAAAACATCAGACATATAAATTTGTAGGAACACAATGTATCAGAATCCGTACTATTTACCACAAAAAATATAATATATTTCCGTTGATTTTAGTTTACTACGATCTTTTGTAATGAATAAAGCACAATCACAATTAAAATTTCATGTCACAATAATCTATGATCTTGAACCAATTAAATTCTGAAATTATATTGACAATGTAAAACATTATTAACATCACTCTACAATCCGCAAAGACACTCCATAATTTAAAAAGCGTAATTTGGTGAATGGCCAAACTAACTTGACACGTACGATCTATTCAACTTTATGTGTCCAGGGACTCTTATTAATTTGGACTTTTATTTCTTCTTGAATATTTAAATATCTGTAATTTTTATATTTTTTCCTAGACCTCTGCTATAAATAAGACCTAAATTTGAACGGAATGTCATGTTTCTAAGTTAACTGGAAGTACCCTATAGGTTTTCATAGTGAGCCAACTTGTATGAAATTGATTACGTAAATGCGATAACTTGTTTCGTGTTATATTAGCCGGGGGCACAGTATAGGTAACAACAGTAGTTTAACTAGGCGGCGTTCTTGAAATCAATACCTACCTACGGCCGCTCGGCGCCTAAACCACAGTAAAAACAGACTAAACTAGTAAGCTATCTTCACAGAGATGTCGCCCGCACGGCTTATATGTGTGCGAGCCACTGCGAGCCTGCACGCACGAACCACAGCACGCACACAACGACAATATCTCGGGCCGTTTCTGGCGGTGTGACTAGGGTCGGCTGTGCTCCGCAGTCGCGCTACAAAACAGATAGGTATTTTGTGGCTGCGCGCCGTTCGTCGCATCGCCGCAAAATAAATTGACAACCCTGCAGCAGTAGGCATTTATATTAAAAGTTGTATTCAAACAACCCCAGAATGCACAACACACACTGTAATTTCGTGCCATAATTTACGAAAATGTGCGGGGGCGTCACAGTGACAACGTTCGTACGTAACTGCGGTGCGACCGCGACTGTCGTAAACCGATTTGTACCGAGTTTTAGGGGGGTTCGTTTCGGCCCGTTTGCATGGAGATAGAATACTATTTGTTATTTATACTATGCCGGGGGCTAACACTATACTATTGGGGCCGTATACTTCTGTAGGAGGTATTAGTTTCAACTTGATATCTCTAACGGGGCCCGAGAAAAGGGGTCGAAACAGACGGACATACAGACAACAAAGTGATTGTGTAAGGGCTTCGTTTTTTCATTTTGAGGTACGGAACCCTATAAATATTTTAAAGCGAGGAGGAGCGTGTTAGGTTGACATGTTAATAAACATTGAGCGCCGATCAAAGCGGAGCGGAGCGAGGCGACCCCCGAAGTTTTGTATTACACTAGCTTTTGCCCGCGGCTCCGCCCGCGTGTTATTCGGTTTAACGACATGCTTTTTTTCGGGATAAAAAGTAGCCTATGTGTTAAGTTAGGGTATAAGCTACATCCATTTCAAATTTCATCCAAATCCGTTCAGCCGTTTCAGTGTTTACACACACGCACACAAACTTTCGGTAATAGTTTTTTGTAAAATAATGTTAAATTAATATAAATAATCTAATTCATTGGTGAATAATGTAATTAATTATTATATAAATTTTGTTTTAGATATAATATACATTTTGGAAGGACCTAGTCTCCATGTTACCAGGGACTCCTAGTATGGAGGCTAGTGCCGCAAATTATTTTGTACAGTGGAATCTTTTGATGGAATATATTTCATTTCATTTAATTTATAATATTAGTGTGATTACCCGGGTAAACCTAGGTCTACCCTATCTTCTAGCATTACCCGTAACATATACGCCAATTGTAAATATGTCTGTAACGATGCGAAATTCAAACTTCAACGGTCAAAAACCAAACCGTTACGGAGGTCTTAATAGGTTATTTATCTGTTGTGCTGAAGTGTGCCAGTTTATTTAAACATGTAATCGGTAACGGCCACTCTGATACGACCGTGTACAGGGGCGGACTGCGAGTTTGTGGGGCCCTGGGCTAATACTATTTGGGGGCCCACCTAATTAATCAACTTATTGCCATGTTGTCATAGATTTAATTGACGCGAGAAAACACAACCATAACAAACGACAGAGAATCCCCCGGTCCGTAAAATGTTTGATTTATATAATTTATACTTGCGATTGTCGGCACTTGGTGAAACTTGGAAAACGTCCTAATGTTTGGTTAATTTCCTGAATTCCTGAATCCCTTGAGAATGGTGTATTAACGTGTAAACCAAGAAACAAGTACAAGTGAATTTAATTGTGATGTTGTGACGTAAAATGTTTGATGGGAATTTTAAAAACTCACGTTTTTTTAAAATTTAGAATATTGTCTATTGTCTTCATTGGAGGCTGACGGCCCTTTATATCCAAGGGGCCCTGGGCTGCAGACCAATTAGACCATAAATAGATCCGCCCCTGACTGTGTTTATGATCTACTGTGACCATTGACCTCTCATAAACAACTAGACTCACAATCTCGCTAAAAAAATCGAATGACTATTTCGTACAACTGACATTGCATCTTATGCTAACGAGATAACGTCTTAATTTCTTAGAAGATTTTTGAATTTTTTTGTTACAGGTTCGGACACTTTTTGACGAACTTTTCTCAGAGACTGTGTGTCTTGTTGCTTATGAGAGGTCAACGGTTGTGACCCAGTGAGATGTGAACCCGTGATCTCCGAATTAATGAGCTGGTCACTGACACTGGTCTGTTTACAGAATGACTAAATCATTGTTATCGAGCCGTTCAATGTAATCAGGACGACGATTCTCGCACATGTGACAATTTGCGAAGGCCGAAAGCGGGTGATTTTCACAAGCTCTTTATGAAGAACCGTATCAAACTTTTAAAATATAAACCTGTTGTACTTATTCATTACATGTCTTTTAAGGAGTTATAGTTAATAGAATGTATCATCACACGGCATTTATGACGCGATAAACTGAGATGTATGAAAATGTGCATGTGCAACATTTTTAAGGAGTTATAGTTAATAGAATGTATCATCACACGGCATTTATCACGCGATAAACTGAGACGTATGAAAATGTGCATGTGCAACATTTTTAAGGAGTTATAGTTAATAGAATGTATCATCACACGGAATTTATGACGCGATAAACTGAGATGTATGAAAATGTGCATGTGCAACATTTTTAAGGAGTTATAGTTAATAGAATGTATCATCACACGGCATTTATCACGCGATAAACTGAGACGTATGAAAATGTGCATGTGCAACATTTTTAAGGAGTTAAAGTTAATAGAATGTATCATCACACGGCATTTATGACGCGATAAACTGAGATGTATGAAAATGTGCATGTGCAACATTTTTAAGGAGTTATAGTTAATACCTAGTCGGTGCTTAAATTCTGTCACAAACAAAATTGGCTATAAAATGAAAACTAGTCATGATATTAAAAAAAAAGATTTTTTTAAAAAAAGGTAATTTAATTAGCTTACATTAAACACAAAATTTATTCAAAATGATTGCCACCATTTTTCACACAAGTTATAATCTTCGCGGTCAATCATCAATAGCAGCACGGACCATATTCATGTCGATATCGGCCACTGCTTTAATCAATGATGACTTTAGGCTGCTCAAATTTTTGTGAGGTTTAGAACAGACCTTCTCCTCCAATTCCTGCCAAATTTTGTAATCCAGTGGATTGAGGTCAGGGCTAGATGAGGGCCAATCTTGATGCCTTATTAGCTCGATATTCTGGCGCTCGAACCACTCTTGAGTTGTTTTGGCCTTATGAGCAGGTGCGGAGTCCTGTTGAAACACAAATGGCCGTCCTCCAAAGAGTGTCTGGGGCAGATCTTTTACTATGCGATCTAAAACCGTGTCTTGGTACACTTTTGCACTGGTTTTGACACCTTTTTCACAAAAATGCACTTCAGTAGGGCCATACTAGGAGACTCCCAACCAAATCATGAGTGATGATAGATGATGGCCATGCTGCACTCTAGAAATGGCATTTCCAGCGGCCGCAGAGCTGGTAGCGTACACCCTGTCATTTTGTTTGTTGTACTTCTCTTCGATATTAAAAATTTTCTCGTCTGTAAACAGGATATCGCGGTGTCTGTTTCTTGCGTACCGCTTTAGCAAAACTTTGCATTTTTTGGCTCTCATAGCTATCAGACGCGCGTTCAGAAGATGTCCACTCTTTTTTCGGTAAGCTCGTAGTCCCAGGTCTTCATTGAGTACGTTTTTACGGTACTTCTGGTTAATCCCATCTCCAAAGCCATCAGTTTCTGCTTGCGGACGGGATTTCTTGCAATACGCGCCTTGTTTGCTTTGATGACCCCTGGAGTCCTAACGGAACAAGGTCTGCCAGTTCTTTTCTCGTCATCGACACTAGAGGTTTCATTGTACCTCTTGATGGTACGGTACACGAACCTCTTCGTGATTTTTAATTTTTGAAGCAAGTTGAATATCGTCTTCGGTGGATGGCCGCAACGATGCAATGCAATTACTGCTACTCGGTCCTCTTTGCGAGTCCACTCCATCGTAAAAAATGAATGAATGTAATTGTGATTTGGCAGATTATTAATCAAAAAATATTTGAAAATCTAACACCATTTCATTTTTTTTTCTAGGTGTTCTATTTTTAAAATAAATGGCCAGTGACAGTATTTAAGAACCGACTAGGTAGAATGTATCATCACACGGCATTTATCACGAGATAAACTGAGACGTATGAAAATGTGCATGTGCAACATTTTTAAGGAGTTATAGTTAATAGAATGTATCATCACACGGCATTTATGACGCGATAAACTGAGATGTATGAAAATGTGCATGTGCAACATTTTTAAGGAGTTATAGTTAATAGAATGTATCATCACACGGCATTTATCACGCGATAAACTGAGACGTATGAAAATGTGCATGTGCAACATTTTTAAGGAGTTATAGTTAATAGAATGTATCATCACACGGCATTTATGACGCGATAAACTGAGATCTATGAAAATGTGCATGTGCAACATTTTTAAGGAGTTATAGTTAATAGAATGTATCATCACATGGCATTTATCACGCGATAAACTGAGACGTATGAAAATGTGCATGTGCAACATTTTTAAGGAGTTATAGTTAATAGAATGTATCATCACACGGCATTTATCACGCGATAAACTGAGACGTATGAAAATGTGCATGTGCAACATTTTTAAGGAGTTATAGTTAATAGAATGTATCATCACACGGCATTTATGACGCGATAAACTGAGACGTATGAAAATGTGCATGTGCAACATTTTTAAGGAGTTATAGTTAATAGAATGTATCATCACACGGCATTTATGACGCGATAAACTGAGACGTATGAAAATGTGCATGTGCAACATTTTTAAGGAGTTATAGTTAATAGAATGTATCATCACACGGCATTTATGACGCGATAAACTGAGACGTATGAAAATGTGCATGTGCAACATTTTTAAGGAGTTATAGTTAATAGAATGTATCATCACACGGCATTTATGACGCGATAAACTGAGACGTATGAAAATGTGCATGTGCAACATTTTTAAGGAGTTAAAGTTAATAGAATGTATCATCACACGGCATTTATGACGCGATAAACTGAGATGTATGAAAATGTGCATGTGCAACATTTTTAAGGAGTTATAGTTAATACCTAGTCGGTGCTTAAATTCTGTCACAAACAAAATTGGCTATAAAATGAAAACTAGTCATGATATTAAAAAAAAAGATTTTTTTAAAAAAAGGTAATTTAATTAGCTTACATTAAACACAAAATTTATTCAAAATGATTGCCACCATTTTTCACACAAGTTATAATCTTCGCGGTCAATCATCAATAGCAGCACGGACCATATTCATGTCGATATCGGCCACTGCTTTAATCAATGATGACTTTAGGCTGCTCAAATTTTTGTGAGGTTTAGAACAGACCTTCTCCTCCAATTCCTGCCAAATTTTGTAATCCAGTGGATTGAGGTCAGGGCTAGATGAGGGCCAATCTTGATGCCTTATTAGCTCGATATTCTGGCGCTCGAACCACTCTTGAGTTGTTTTGGCCTTATGAGCAGGTGCGGAGTCCTGTTGAAACACAAATGGCCGTCCTCCAAAGAGTGTCTGGGGCAGATCTTTTACTATGCGATCTAAAACCGTGTCTTGGTACACTTTTGCACTGGTTTTGACACCTTTTTCACAAAAATGCACTTCAGTAGGGCCATACTAGGAGACTCCCAACCAAATCATGAGTGATGATAGATGATGGCCATGCTGCACTCTAGAAATGGCATTTCCAGCGGCCGCAGAGCTGGTAGCGTACACCCTGTCATTTTGTTTGTTGTACTTCTCTTCGATATTAAAAATTTTCTCGTCTGTAAACAGGATATCGCGGTGTCTGTTTCTTGCGTACCGCTTTAGCAAAACTTTGCATTTTTTGGCTCTCATAGCTATCAGACGCGCGTTCAGAAGATGTCCACTCTTTTTTCGGTAAGCTCGTAGTCCCAGGTCTTCATTGAGTACGTTTTTACGGTACTTCTGGTTAATCCCATCTCCAAAGCCATCAGTTTCTGCTTGCGGACGGGATTTCTTGCAATACGCGCCTTGTTTGCTTTGATGACCCCTGGAGTCCTAACGGAACAAGGTCTGCCAGTTCTTTTCTCGTCATCGACACTAGAGGTTTCATTGTACCTCTTGATGGTACGGTACACGAACCTCTTCGTGATTTTTAATTTTTGAAGCAAGTTGAATATCGTCTTCGGTGGATGGCCGCAACGATGCAATGCAATTACTGCTACTCGGTCCTCTTTGCGAGTCCACTCCATCGTAAAAAATGAATGAATGTAATTGTGATTTGGCAGATTATTAATCAAAAAATATTTGAAAATCTAACACCATTTCATTTTTTTTTCTAGGTGTTCTATTTTTAAAATAAATGGCCAGTGACAGTATTTAAGAACCGACTAGGTAGAATGTATCATCACACGGCATTTATCACGAGATAAACTGAGACGTATGAAAATGTGCATGTGCAACATTTTTAAGGAGTTATAGTTAATAGAATGTATCATCACACGGCATTTATGACGCGATAAACTGAGATGTATGAAAATGTGCATGTGCAACATTTTTAAGGAGTTATAGTTAATAGAATGTATCATCACACGGCATTTATCACGCGATAAACTGAGACGTATGAAAATGTGCATGTGCAACATTTTTAAGGAGTTATAGTTAATAGAATGTATCATCACACGGCATTTATGACGCGATAAACTGAGATCTATGAAAATGTGCATGTGCAACATTTTTAAGGAGTTATAGTTAATAGAATGTATCATCACATGGCATTTATCACGCGATAAACTGAGACGTATGAAAATGTGCATGTGCAACATTTTTAAGGAGTTATAGTTAATAGAATGTATCATCACACGGCATTTATCACGCGATAAACTGAGACGTATGAAAATGTGCATGTGCAACATTTTTAAGGAGTTATAGTTAATAGAATGTATCATCACACGGCATTTATGACGCGATAAACTGAGACGTATGAAAATGTGCATGTGCAACATTTTTAAGGAGTTATAGTTAATAGAATGTATCATCACACGGCATTTATGACGCGATAAACTGAGACGTATGAAAATGTGCATGTGCAACATTTTTAAGGAGTTATAGTTAATAGAATGTATCATCACACGGCATTTATGACGCGATAAACTGAGACGTATGAAAATGTGCATGTGCAACATTTTTAAGGAGTTATAGTTAATAGAATGTATCATCACACGGCATTTATGACGCGATAAACTGAGACGTATGAAAATGTGCATGTGCAACATTTTTAAGGAGTTAAAGTTAATAGAATGTATCATCACACGGCATTTATGACGCGATAAACTGAGATGTATGAAAATGTGCATGTGCAACATTTTTAAGGAGTTATAGTTAATACCTAGTCGGTGCTTAAATTCTGTCACAAACAAAATTGGCTATAAAATGAAAACTAGTCATGATATTAAAAAAAAAGATTTTTTTAAAAAAAGGTAATTTAATTAGCTTACATTAAACACAAAATTTATTCAAAATGATTGCCACCATTTTTCACACAAGTTATAATCTTCGCGGTCAATCATCAATAGCAGCACGGACCATATTCATGTCGATATCGGCCACTGCTTTAATCAATGATGACTTTAGGCTGCTCAAATTTTTGTGAGGTTTAGAACAGACCTTCTCCTCAAATTCCTGCCAAATTTTGTAATCCAGTGGATTGAGGTCAGGGCTAGATGAGGGCCAATCAAAGCAGACAAAAGAATTATATATATTAGCTCTTGGGGAGAAAATGCTGTTTAAGCTTTCTCTTAAAAGACGATACAGATGGGCTGTCTCTAATACTATTAGGCAGATTGTTCCACAATCGAGCTGCTTGAACTGTGAAGGATTTGGAGTAGAAATCCGTATTACAGGAAGGTACATGTAGGGTCCTGGTGTCGCAAGTTCTCTGAGGTCTAGTGCGGGAAGGTAAAAGCTTAAAACGATCACGGAGGTATTGAGGGGCACAGGGATTGTTCAGAACGTTAAACAATAAGGCTAGCATGTGATAATTTCTTCGCAAACGAATCGGAAGCCATCCTAATTGACATCTTAAATCTGACTCATGGTCATACTTGCGCAAGCTGAAGATAAACCTAATACCTAGGTTTTGGAGGCGTTCAAGCTTATTCACTAGCTCTTCAGTGGCATCCATAAAACAGACATCGGCATAGTCAAGAAGAGGTAACAGCAGAGTCTGCGCAAGCATAACCTTTGTTTTAAATGGTAAGAAGTATTGAAGTCGTTTTAGGGAATGGAACGAAAAGTGAATACGCCTGCTAATTTCGTTGACTTGAGCTTGCCAAGACAAGTTACAGTCCATGATAAGGCCAAGATTCTTGACCTTGTCAGAAAATGGAATAGGGACGTTATTGTAGGAGACATTAGGCAGCAACTCAAAATCAAGGCCATCTCTCAACCGCTTACTACCAATAATAATGGTTTGTGATTTAACAGGGTTAACCAATAAGCCAAACTCTTGAGCCCACAGGTGAATAGCAGTTAAGTCAGTATTCATGGCAGTAATTGCTCGTTCTGCATTTACAAGCTTGACATTCTTATTAAGTGGATCAGTAATAGCATCAAAATGTGTGTAAATCTGAAGATCGTCCGCATAGAGGTGAAAATGTGAGGAAAGATTGTGAGTGATCTCATTAATGAAGACGCAAAAAAGCATGGGGGAGAGAACTCCCCCTTGAGGCACACCAGCTCGTAAATCTAACCAGTCCGAGGAGGCTACGTCAGTATAGACAGACTGAAAACGACCACGCAAGTAAGAGTCAAACCATGCGAGCGCAGGGGAAGATATATTATAGGAGCGAAGAATGCCAAGTAAAATGTCAAAGTCAACGGAGTTGAACGCACTACTAAAGTCAAGCAAAGTCATTAGAGTCAGTTGTTTGTGGTCCATAGCAAATCTGATATCATCCGTAACTTTTAGTAGTGCACTGACTGTACTATGGAAAGGACGGAAACCAGACTGATAATTACTTAAAATATTGTTTTCATTGAGAAATGAATATAGCTGTTTATGAACTTCATGTTCAATGATTTTGGACAATATTGGAAGAATGGAGATTGGTCGAAATTCAGAAAGAGAGACGGGGTTGGTTGTTTTAGGCAGAGGGATGACCTGAGCTTTTTTCCAAGCAGAAGGGAAGACATTGGTAGCCAGAGAGACGTTACAAATATGAGTGATTATTGGTACAATGTCATCCACGATTGGAAACAACATGTCTCGGCTCAGACCATCGCTACCCACTGCCTTGGTAGTAAAAGAGAGAATGCTTTTCTTAACATTGCATTCAGTAATTTCGTGGAAAACGAAGGGGTCACCTTTAGGTGTGTCTTTTTGAGAAAGTCTAAACAGAGAAGAAATTTTAGTGAAGTGATCAAGTATAACTGGAGGATTAGAAAAGTGGTTATTTAAGGAGTTGAGATCGAACGTGTTATGAAATGGAGCAGAGGATTTTCCAATACCAAGAGATTTTAAAAATTTCCACACTTGTGGAGGAGAGAGGTCTTGAATTGATGAGTGTATATATAGTCTTTTGGCATCCCTGCACAACCTGTTACAGCGATTCCGAAGAGTTTTATAGCAGAGAAAATTTTCATCTGTACGGGACTTTTTACATTTATGTTTGGCACGATCACGTTTAGACATATGATTTTGAATGTGTGGGGTCAACCAAGGAGCAGGAAAGTGTTTTACTCTAACCTCTCTGATAGGAGCATGAACGTCGTAAATTTGTGTGAGATTAGTAATAACTAGCTCGACTTTTTCATCCACCGTCTCTGCATTATAAACAATCGACCAGTCCAGTCTCCCGAGATCATCCCTGAGGCGTTCAACGTCCATTCCTTTGAAATTACGCTGCAAAATTACCTTGCTGCGTCGTTTAGGGGGACGACATTTATATGTCAAATGAACTAAGTCATGATAAGAGAAGGGGGCCGTCATTTGTCCATGAGAACACACAAATTTTGGATTGGAAAACATGTTATAAATCCGTATAATAGTCGGTATTGGGTTAACATTCTACACGAACAATCCTTTCTGGCACGTAGCAGATAGCGGAATTTAAAAGAGATGTTCTACGCATGTGGATTGTTTTTTTATTTTTATTGTAAACCTGTAGTGAACATTCTATATTCCAAAGATTTTATTTGATTAGATTTTGTCACTCGACTTCATCACATAGCATTTATCATACTATAAACAAAAGTCGAACGACTGATATTGCTAATGAGAAGTAATGCCGGAATAGCCATCCTATAGGCTTAGCACAATAACATCACGCGTCACGGTTACGTTATAGTTGCGTTAACGTTAGATTTCGTATGTAATCTGATAAGTTCCGCTACTGTCCGCTAGGGGCGGTTATCAGATTCCATACGAAACGTAACGTGAACGGAACTATAACGTAACCGTGACGCGTGATGTTTTCATGCTAAGGCCACTCCGTTTACGAGTCACGGACGGACAGACAGCAGAGGGACATTAATAGGGCTCCGTTTTGTCTGTTTGTTTGTATTCTAATACGGAGCCCTAAGTAAGAAAAACTCGGAAAAATCTTCAGAGAAACAAAACATGTCAAATTATTTATGCGAAAATAAGGTTTGGTTTGACAAGAATTTAAAAGCAAGACGGAACAAAATTGAAATTCTATAGGTATAATGTACGACAAAAAGGTTCGTTTTTGAATTATGTTGCTTTCGAAAGCAGTAATTTCTTTATACAACGTGAAATTTAATAAGTCATTTTGTTTACGACAACTTGTGATAGTACTCGTCCATATGAACAACTTTTACTATGAAGCCAACCCTGAAATCGTGAAAAAAATATCAGCTGTTTCATCGAAAAGTTAAATACCTACTCGACCCAAATTTATGAAACGGCTGATTTTTTTTTCACGATTCCAGGGTTGGCTTCATAGTAAAAGTATGGTCATATGGACGAGTATTACTATAACCAGTTTTCATTACCAAAATGACTTAAATTTCACGTTGCATGCTAGGTGACTTTTATTTATGCAGCCGAATTCTTACTGAGGACTAAGTGTTCAGTAACAAGGTTCGATGACCCTTTTTGTGAAATTCGTAAATTATTCTTTTCGTGTTTTCTACAAACGCAAGCCCAGCTCCGAGTCAATTACTACGTGGAGTCAACATTTTATTTTGCGAAATTATCAAAAACTATGGGACGTCAAGATTTTATTTTGCGAAATTACCAAAAGGTGTTATTGATCCGTGATACTGATCACTTACCAAGCCTCCAATATGAGTTTAGCTGGATAAATTAAAGTCACCTTAAATTAGTTATTTTTGGATTTATGCTACACTGCATTGATGTCTTTAATATGACCGGCCATTTTTGATTTACGGTGATACGTTTTATGTTTGAAAATAAAGAGTTTATTGTTACCAAAAAACTGGTCAAATCTTAGTATAGGACTCGCTCCTTGAGGGTGTCGTACCTTACCGTTTAAAACACAAACGTATTCCACGAGCAGTTCTATTGACAAACTAACTGGGCACTTACGATCTATGACACTCCATACATCCAAAGGGCCTAATTAAGTTGGACATATTTCTTTTAATTTTCAGATTTTTTCTTAGATTTGTGCGATAAGGCCTAAATATCGCATGTAAAAGCAAAGGCAAGAATCCTTTAAGGGTGTGTTAGTATAGTAAATACTGGGATCTCTAAATAAAGTACCAGTACCTCATAATAATTGTAGGTGGTAGAGCTGATGCCGGGCTCGACTGTGGAGGTACCACCATCTTACTCGCAAATCCTCCCGAAGTTATTCGGGGGAGAGTAAGAGAACAGCTCTCAGGCAAAACCAGGTGGCCCACCATTGCCTGGGACCGATGGATGGCGGTATATCCATCCCCAATTGCCAGGCCTTAAAACAGACTAGTGACGGGCAGCGGCGTCACTGGTGCAAGGGTTTCGGCACCGCGCTCACCAACCCGCCTGCCCAGCGTGTGTGAGTATGGGCATTTCTTCCAGGGGGACCGCCAAGAGTGGTGAAATCCTGGAAAGGCCTATGTCCAGCAGTGGACGAAAAAGGCTGATGGATGGATGGATGGACCTCATAATAAGACGATTTTCTTTACTCAAAATACACTAATCGCGTGGACACCCTCACTGGTCGCTGGCCACTCGGATGAGGGGTGCGGGTTGCGGGGTGCAATAAGATGTGTGGGGAGGCCGGTGAGCTGCGTAGCCATAGTTTAGAAAAATGATGGAATTTTTGGTGAAAATTCAAGGTATATTTTCTATTCTCGTAATGACATCAGAATCGTGTATACTTTCAAACCCTATTTCTTGACTTTGCATTTACACCCTGTATACAGAGAATTTCAAGTTTCTAACTGGAAGTACCCTATAGGTTTTCATGGTGCGTCAACTTGTATGAAATTGATTACGTAAAGGGGAATAACTTTATTTCCCCTCTTTTTATCAGAACTACGGGGCCGCAGACTTCTGTAGAAAATATTACTTTCAACTTGAGATTATATCCAACGAAGCCCTGGAAAGAGAAAGAGGGGCAGACGGACAGAGTGACAACTTTGTGACCGTATAACTTATACGGTATAAGGGTTTCGTTTTGTCATTTAGAGGAGCGGAACCCTAAAAAGACCTTCAGTGTGCTATTTTTATCTCCTTTATGAAATAAACAGAACAATTTAATTAAAAACTAAGCCCGTTAATTATGAACGTTGAAACAATAACAGTTTGCTGCACGAATCTAATGGTTAAGAACACTTTTGTCTCGCAGGCAACTGAAGTGGCGCGTCGGAGAGATTTGAGTCCGTCAGACGTGTATGCACACTTTTTACAATCAGTTTAAAAAGGACATTTTAACTGACATCCACTAAAAAGCTCGGTATCGAACATTCTCTATATTTTTTCGAGATTTTCGATAGCGGCTCAATTGCAACCGTCCTTTTTGAGGGCTCGCCTTTGGTCTTTCAACGGTTTTTGCTTTAATATGCTGAGTCAACTACTTATCTGATCAATGTAAAACTTGGACATGTGTTTTTTCAGACCTTTGTCTTTCCGTTGTCAGGTAGGTTACCTAATTGGATACATTTCACTCGATATATTTTATTTTTGAAAATGATGTCTCTTTAAGTTATTAATTCGTTTTATGTCTAAACGGCTTGAGTTTTATGTCTGAAATTACTGCTATAACCAGAAAACATGATTTATTTTGCGATGTCCGGTTAAAAATCTCCAACATTAAATACTTTTTCGTAAAATACAGAAAAACCTCGAAAATTCACTGATTTTGCGTGCCGGCAGCGCGCGAAGCGATCGTTCTAATGTAGACTTTCTGACAACATACTGAAGTCTACTCAGTAAGATTATCGTGCACCATGAGTTCGTCAAAAAATAAATTGAGATATCTACAAAGCCAATTTAACTGAAACTTCTTCACGTCACTATTATGGCCGATTATATTACGTTAAAATTTAAAAGTAATAATTTGGCGTCACATTTATTGTAATCTGTGTGAAAACACGGTTCACGACACCCAAAACAAATTATAAAATATTTTGAAAAGGTAACGCCATCGAAGATTTTTCATATAGTCCTTCGTAAACACCGATTTCTGATTAATTTTTGTAAGAGTTATTGTATTATCCTATCAGCAGACAAACTACACACCAAAGCCTCACTATTAAGGTTTTTGTTTTGTGCCGGATTCATTGTTCGATAAATGCCATTTTCTTTCTTTCTTTCGTTCGCACTTGTGCGATGCTGGTTTTTATGTAACAGTTTCGTCAGTTTTGTTTAATTTCCCAACGCACTAGCTGAGTTATTTCCGTGTACGTATGTCTCAATCACATGCAATTACTCACAAAACGTGAGAATATAGCGGCCATGTTGGTCTCGCCTTGATCTAGCTTTTACATCTAGATACTATATTGTTTTAAACGCTAAGTAGCGCCATTATAAGAATTGATACGAGTATAGTACATTTCAAATACCATGGCCCTATTGCACTTGAAACTTAACAATGGGGCTCGTGTTTTAGTCTGATAGATAGATCGGAGCCACAATCTGACACATTATTCGCTTGGCTAAGTTGGCTATCATCAACATCTATGGCTATCTATTGACAGCACACATCGTCACGGCTGCCAGCTAAACGGTTCTTCTTGGATTTGTGAAACATTCACGGCAGTAGCCACGAAATTTTGGCGACGTGGATCTCCATTTTTCTCAGCAATAAAAAAACATATGTAATTACCAATTTATATACTAGATTAAGCAGTTCATTGACATCATTCTGCCCGAAGATTTAGTTGATTGATTAATTTTCGTAGCAGGGAAAAAAATATTTAGAAAACCTCTTTTAAAACAGAGATATCTATTTTACGGGAGCGAATAAAGCCTCGAAGTTTTTTATTTAAATTAGTCTACAAATACACTTCAATATGGCCGATTGGATTCATAAAATTACTTATAGTTGTCATTTTAAAAGAAAAATACTGTTTTGCCGCATACGACCTTACGGCATAAGCTAGTTCGTGAGCGCATATTTGTACGGATTAAGTCCCCCTCACTCCACTCCCCTAAGGCGCCGATTTGTAATTAAAAGTTTATCAAGTCCGTATTTTTCGTCTGTTTGATGCGAAGTGTTATTGTAATTATTTTTCTTGTCATTGCCGCGATGTTTTTGTAAAAATCAGAGACATACACCCAGTGGCGTAGCGTGCCATTTTGGCGCCTGGGGCGGGAGACCCACTTTGCCGCCCCCATTCTATAGGTGC
The DNA here is from genome assembly GCA_910592155.1 of Ypsolopha scabrella. NCBI lineage: Eukaryota > Metazoa > Arthropoda > Insecta > Lepidoptera > Ypsolophidae > Ypsolopha > Ypsolopha scabrella. The sequence continues at coordinate 1,644,379 of OU342989.1, read as the reverse complement.
TTAATTAAAATTAAATTGCACAGGCAATGAGATACTTTTTATTGAAGAAAAAATTGGATGAGCGGTTTTACAAGCGGATTCTACGAGCCTTATGAGCAGCGAAGTCAGAAATAACTTTGTCAAAATCAATATTAGCAGCCAATTCTTGTTCAATCGACAATATAGCCAAGTTTGATAATCTAGCGGAGCTCATAGTAGATCTGAGGTAATTTTTTATTAGCTTCAACTTCGAAAAACTTCTCTCACAGCTTGCCACACTAATCGCCAAAGTCAAATATATACGAATCAAGATGACTATATTTGGAACCGAAATTCCGAGATTCAGTTTTTGAATGAACTGGAGGAGCTCCAGTGGTCCTTTACCACTTATATCTTCCTCTGATTCAGAACAGGCAATAAATTGCTGGAGACGCTTCCGCTCCATCTGAAACTCGTCCTTGTCGATGTCTTCTAATACATGGGAAAGATCACACTCGAACTTGCTGTCCAAAAGTTTTGCTGGCATCAAAAATCCGAACTTGTCCGATATTTCTTGAATTTGCTGGAATCGAGTCGTCATTTCTTGAATGATCTTGTCCAATGATGCGAACACCTCTCGACGGATTTCCTGCTCGTGAGACAAAGCTGCATCTGCAGAAGATTCATCGCCATGCATGCGTTTTTTCCTGCAAATTCTTCTCGTTTTGAGTTCGATTCCGAGTTTTTCGCAAAGAGTCTTAGCAAAGTCAATTGCTTCTTGCACTAAACGGTCTCTACTTTCCACTAAGAGGGTTTTCAAAGCGCAGAGTTTCTGAGCACACTTATCCACACTTAGTCCTCGTTGCTGCAGGTAAATCTGTGCGTCATCTACTTCAGGTAGCACTGCAGCCCAAAAGCCAAGAAAAGTTAGGAAGTTAAATGACTGCATGGCTGTCAGGAGAAGACTGGCTCCCGATCTTGTTTCGGAAGTTTGAGATGAATCTGTTAATTGTTCCAGTACCTCAAGAACTCCCTCAAACTTATTTTTAAGCATCTTGACAGCTACATGTCTAGCGCTCCAACGCGTTTCAGTGACTCGTTTCACTGCTTGACCTGTGACGGCAACCAAAGCGTTCCATCTAACAGTTGATGCAGAAAAGAAGGCAAATAGCTTCTCTAGAATTCCAAAAAACGTCACCGAATTCACTGATTCAGAAGCAGCGTGTACCCCAGCCAAGTTTAGTGAGTGGTTTGTGCATGCAACGAATAGAGCTTTCGGATTTAGTGCTTTAATCCGGGCTTGAACTCCATTGTGGATCCCTGACATTGTGGCAGCATTGTCATAAGCCTGTCCTCTCAGATTCTGTATGTCCAGTCCGTCTGATGTTATCTTCGCGATTATATCGTTGCTGAGATCTTCTGCATTTTTTCCTTTTGGTTGGAAGAAGTCAATGAAAGATTCTACCACAGCGACTTTTTCTCCTTCGATATGTACGTATCGCAGAACTTGGCTCATTTGGTCATTGTGGGAGATGTCTGGTGTACTGTCGAAGATTACGCAATAATATTTAGCTTTTTGAATACGACGGATGATGGTGGATCGAACTTGCTGTCCCAGTAAATTTATAAATTCATTCTGGGTTTCTGGAGACAGATATGAAACTGACACTCTTGCTCCCAGCTTTATCTTTGTCAGGTGTTCCATTAGAAGAGGATCGTATTTAGCTAGGAGGTGCACTAACTCTAGAAAGTTCCCGCGATTGCCACTATCATCTCCTCGAATGTCTTCTCGATGTCCTCTGAAGGCCAGATTCTGTTTGGCTAAGAACTGGATAATATTCAGCAACCTGTACAATACATCCCTCCATTTCTTCTCCTCACTTTCGAAAACTTCTTGTTGTTTCTGATCGATGGTTGCTTTACAGTTCAGGCGAACTTCCAACTCCTTCCATTTCAAGAAGCTCTGTTCATGGCCCAGGTTATTTTCATGGTCTCCGATTCTTGGATTTAGCTTCCACCATTTGTTGAATCCTTCTTCAGATGCGAAGTTCGAGCCGGAATTGCCAAACAGCTTGCAAGAAAAACAATACAAAGACTGCTTCAGAGGCGAGTACACCAGCCATGTTCGGAGAACCTTTTCGCCATTAGATAATGGTTTGTAGAACCACTCTTTGGTTAGTTTTCGGGTACCGCCTTTCGTTGAAGTCCCTGAGCGAACAACATCGGCAAATTTGGAATCGATGTGCTGTACTGAGTCAGATCAGACCCGCGACGTACTAGAAGCGTTCTGACTTCGTCGGTCATAGGAGAAGGCCAGCAACCTACATCGTCGAGATTCACATCTTTGACTTCGGCAGGAGCAGAAGGCACGATTTCAATTATGTCTTCTTTGGCAACATTCACTTTTTCTGCAGGCTTATGACTAGATGCTTGAGGCACATCTGGTGAGTCGACTTCGTCTTGACCCTGCTCTGTGGTGGGACCAGAACTACTTCCAACTGCGACGCCAGGCACGTCTTCTTCTTGTGCCTGTAAAATAAGTTATGTATTCCCATGAATATTGGCTAGAAGACACGTTCGAATTTCAAATAAGTATTTTAACTATCACAAAACAAAAGTGGTTTTGGTGACGGCGCGGCTAAATGAAAAATTATGTTACCTACCATAAATAATCAAGTGATCAAAAAACAAAGAAAATATTCCTAGACATTTACAAAACATTCCCAATACAAAATTTCATCTTATTTTGTTTAGCGGCTTAGGCTATAGAGCTGACAACTAAAAACAAACGCACATACATACACATTTTGATTTTTTACTTTAGATAAAGAACCTTGCAATTTATTGCGAGCGACCCAGCCAATAAAATGTCTAAAATAACTGGAGTAATTCTAGGCCACACACGATTCTAGATGGAGGAATCATATATCTACTTACACTGGAATCACTTCCGCTGCTGCAGGATGCCACCGAAGACGTTAACGTGGCTTTCGAACCAGAACTAGAACTGAAATATTTCTGTAATGCACCTTGAGACTTTTTCGCATCTGCTGCTTTCTTAGCCCTTTTTTTGCGGAATTCCGCACCGCTTTCTTTGACTCTTTTCATTTTCAAAAACTAATTCAAAGATTGGGTAAAGATCTAAATGTTTAGTTTTAGAAGATTCAATAGTATTTAAAAGATCGAAACACAATCAAAACGACTTTCGTTCCGTATCCAAAACTCTCGCAAAACAAACATACGAGTAATGCGTGATTGCGTAATGGCACTTCACGATGCACTAAAACAAACAAAGTACCTACAAATGAATGCGTAGTACTAATTCAATGAGTGCGAAAGAGAGGCATCGACACGGGCCGACTCGTAAAACAAAAGATTTCAGATTCAGATCAACTCGGTTCGCGCGCGTTGCCTCGCCGGCGCGGCGGGCGGGCGGCGCGGCGTGATGCGATGTTGCCGTTCGTATGTAAACAAACAAACCTTATAAAGAGCTCTGTCAGTAATTTAGCAATTTTTCTTTTAAATAAATTTTAAAAAATCCTTTGTGCGCAAAATTTTATATAAAAATGGAAAATTATACTGTGTAATGAAATGAATGAATCATAGATCAGATCTCAACCCGCTTCAACGGCGACATTTTGCCGCCCCCCGCGGGCTGCCGCCCGGGGCGGGCCGCCCCCTCCGCCCCACCCACGCTACGCCACTGCATACACCAGTCCATTTTGGACATCTAAATGAAGACCTAAAATTTATTTGATTTAATTGTTTCTCCTTTGCACGGTATTTTGATTCTTAGATATTATGAATAACGATTTGGAGCGGGCTCGTAAGTAATAAAATAAGTCGCCAAAGAGAAACAATTCAATCAAATAAATTCTAGGACTTCATTTAGACGGCCAATATGAAGTGGTGTATGTCCCTAGTTTTACCAAAAACATCGCGATAAAGGCCTGAAAAATATTAGGTTGGGGAAAAAGTTTCTTCGCATTTTATATGAAAATTCAAAATATTTTTTAATAAAGTTTATTTACATTTAACTAAAGTATGTAGGTGCCATTTTGTTCGATAACTTTCTGCCATCTTGTAGGTAGGGACATGATCCCATTGCTATAGAAATTCTTGGGCTTCTGATCATAAAACAGCGACAAGTGGTTTTGGCAGTCCTCTCGTGATGTTAACCTGACACTGCCTAAAGAATTCTGAAGAGACCGAAACAAGTGGAAATCTGAAGGTGCAAGGTCAGGACTATAAGGTAACGCAGTTTAAATACCTGGGTCACTGGGTCACCGAAGATCTCAACGACGACGTTGATATAGAACGAGAGCGCAGGGCATTGGCGGTCCGCTGCAATATGCTGGCCCGCAGGTTTGCAAGATGCACGAAACCAGTCAAAATAACGCTGTTTAAAGCATACTGTCAGTCACTTTACACGGGTGGCCTGTGGGTCAGCTATACGCAGAGGGCCCTCAATGCTCTCCGTGTGCTATATAATAATTCTTAAATATTAATAATATTCATTCAGGGTGATATTGAGACTGCCCAGATTTTGTAGCGCGTCAGGCATGTTTGCGGAGGCTAGAACTGATGACTTTCATGCTTTCGTTCGTAAACGCATAGCCTCACTAAGAGATAGGGTCAATTGCAGTCTCAACAGCATCCTGAGCACTCTCAGGAATAGAGAAGACTGTCCATTGATGGGACATTGGGTATACCGCCATATGTCCGGAGCTGCAGGTTTGGGCGCTCCAAATTAAAATTATTTTAAATTTAAATTAAAATTTAAAGTAAGTATTTTGTTATATTTTACATTTAATTCTAATTTATTAATTTTCATTTTTATCTTTATTATTGTCTGGTTTTTCTTTTTTATGTTTTGTTTTATTGTGTTTAAATATGGACTAATTTGGTCTGAAATAAATATATTTGATTTGATTATACGGCGGATGCATTAATACGTCCCAGCCAAACTCTCTTAATTTTTGCTAAGTGGCTAAAGATGTGTGAGGTCTAGCGTTATCATGATGAAAAACCACACCCCTTCTGTTGACTAATTCCGGCCGCTTTCTCTTAACTTCTTGCTTTAATCTCATCAGTTGTTCGCAGTAGAGTTCAGAATCGATGGTCCTGTCTAGCAGTAACAGCTCATAATGAATAATGCCCTTCCAATCTCACCATAGATACAGCATTACCTTGTGCGAGATAACCCGGATTTCGCCAGCCTGACCAGCCTTTGAACAAGACCTTTTTCGCACGTTCTTGCTTGTCGTACGTGATCCACTTTTCATCACCAGTTATCAGGTTTTTCAAAAATGGTTCGGTTTCATTACGTCGTAATAAAGAATCACAAATGAGTACACGGTTCATTAAGTTTCTTTCAGTGAGATCATGAGGCACCCAAATATCGAGCTTTTTTGTGTACCCGGCTTTTTCAAATGCGCCGAAACTGTTTTGTGGTCAATCCCCAGTTTTTCAGCTACATCGTAACTACTGAAATGGGCGACCAGAGCGAGGTGCATCTTTGACATTAAAATCCGGATTGAAAACGCTTAAACCAAATTTGTGCTACTCTCACAGACACTGCACTAGGTCCATAAACATCACAAATTTTTTTCGCGGCTTGCATTGCATATTTACCTTTTTTGTAGTAATATTTTAAAATGTATCGAATTTCTTCATTAGATTCACTCATCTTAGCAGTAAGAAAAACAAATGAAAATCCCACATTTTACCTAATTTGAATTTGGAATTATCTTTTTTTAAATTTAATCTTTATAATAATACCAAAATCAGCCAGATACAGATGGTATAGCAAAAGAGATTTTATTATAATTTCATACATACTATTTGCGAAAAGAGTTTTTCCCCAACCTATTATTTCACATTATTGTTTTTGATCAAAGTTGTCGTCGTCGCGGACCGGGCTCTTAAAAGGAAACCTATCACACAGCTAAGTAAACTTTACAAGTTAACGAGCAATAGTCGACCAACTTAATTTTACAGTTTTGTGTCATACATTTGATAAGTTTATAATTTTTATTTCAATTATTTAGGTCTATTAACTTATTTGCATGGTACTGAACCCTCAGGACCGAATGCTACTCACACTTGATCGGTTTTTTCAAATATCCTGCTACGTACAGGTTGAAAATTAAGTCACTAAACTTTAATTTTTAATTACATGGAATTGTGACAGTGCAAGGAAAGGGATGGAGTTGTCCAAGAAATCGAGATGAACTGTATCGTTTCTCCTTTACTTGTAGAGCTCCATCCCTTTCATTGAACAATTCCATGTAATTAAAAATTAAAGTTTAGCTTTATTGAATTCTATGGTTCAGAATCACTAGTAGAACAGAAAACCGTAAAAAACAGTTTTATTTTTCAATTTTTTTTTACCAAGTTTCGAAAAAATTGCAAACTGCGCAATGCAAAATGTGACTGACAATAGACCGTACATATTCCCGGCGGTAAATAATGCACATAGGCTATGTACACATCTTGCTAAGTTTCTTGCCCGTCTTCTTAGCAAGATTAATCGAATGGGCGGATTTAGGCATTATATCTATTTATAGTTTATTTATCTATTAACTTATCTATTCATTGCATTATGTAGGTATGTATATACAATATTTAATTTTTTGACTTAGGTGAGTATATATTTGGCTAGGCATTATATTTATTTATGGTCTATTCAGTTTATTTATCAACTTATTTATTAATTGCATTATGTAGGTATAATAATACTCTTATTCCAGTAAGTCTTTTTATTTTATGCATGTGTACATATAAGTTTAGTAGCCCAACTTAAATACAGTTTTTTTATATATTTCCCGTATCATATTTGTTTCATCATAAAATATTATTTTTATGCAGATTAGATTTAACATGTAAAACGTATACTTTATGTATCTATTTTAGAAATAAACAATTTGAATTTGAATTTAGGTTTTGTCTCTTTCACCGGAGTATTAGTGCTTCTTTGACAGTTGATATATTTAAAAAAGACATGAATTTTTAAAAGTAACAAAACATGTATTTTTTATTTCGAACATAGAATAGTTCCCTTGTTATAGCTAGAGGTTTAATTTTCAACCGGTATATACGTATATTCTACATTTTTGTTATCTGTAGGTACATTGTTTTAAGCTGGGAGCTAGTTTTTTAAAAATCGATCTCTAATTTGACTACCTATTACCATAGACTGAATAATACAAGTATACAAGTCTATGCTATTACACCAGACAGGTCAAAAGACTCAAAAGATAAGCCACAATCCTTTATTTAGATAAACAGGGAAACCTACTAATCAATTGACCTTTCAAACTTAGAATTCGGTTACAGACGAAGGTCAATACAACAGTTTAAAAAAAGAACGGTTGAAAATCAAATATTTAACCGTTAATAAAACAACTCCGTACACCCACGAATTATTTATAAAACAATCTCGTCTTTCCTGCTGAGTTTTCATTCATCAATTCTATGACTTTGCACTTAGAAAATAACGCAATTTATTATTAGTACATTTACAAAATATTACTTAGATTTCTATAAGTTCCGTAGATACTCAAGTTTTATTATACCTAGGTATATGACATGTCAAGCACCCCACCTATATTATGTATTCGCTAATAAAAGAACATAGTCATTATAAAATTACACATCTTTAACATAAAAATTTTAGAGTGCGAAATCTATGCAACATTGTATGTATAATTCTTACATAATTTTCGATTAGGTGACCAAATTCCAATTACCTAATATCTTTAATTAATTTCTGAATTCCAATCTGAAGCGTTACTTAAATCAAAACCAAACCGAAAAAAGTCCAACATACCGTAAGGATTCTTTAATGGACGGAACCCAAAAAAACGTTAAGCTGCGCCAGCGCAAGCAAAAAAGAGCCGAGCTTGCTCTGCTTGCTTGTTGCTAACTTCAGTCTCATGTCAGCGTTCAAACGGGGCAGTTGTGCGCCCGAGTTCCGCGCCCCTTCAACGTCCATTGTTTCAAAACCCTATCAAAACAACCGCCCAAAACATGTAACAAAAACCCAGTGACACAATTCAGATAAACCCCAGTGACATTCTCCGCAAAATCTGTGTTTTAAAGTGAAACTGGAGACCTCGTAGCTTTGGCCGCTAAGTGTATTCTATCGTAACAGCAAATCCAATCGTGGTATACTGTTCTAAATAATGATTACGACATGACATTGTTTTGATTTGTGCCGTGTCAACAGTGATCTAGCCATGGAGGACGTGTATTCAATAAAAGTCAAAACTAAACCAGACACGAGGAACCTTTACCCTTCTGAGCGGAGGTATTCCGCATCGACTGTGTCCGGATTAGCCTGGGTGCATATAGCGCTAGCTGCTACGTCATTCCTACTCGCTTGCCTTGCTCTGGTCAACCCGAACAATCAGCAAATAAAACGACTGACTTCGCATGAGGAGGACCAGAAAGCAGTTGATAAAAACGAGTTCTTATACAATCTAACCTTAGAAACTACCACGGATTTTTCAGAAGAAAATGTTACGGATTGGTCTAAAGACTCAGAGGACAGTAATTACAGTCACATACTAGTTATAGCTCCAAGTTTGCTCACAGTTTTTGCGTTGGCTGCCGGTTTAACAGCTATTATGGCTTCGGTTAGATGGTATATCGACAGAAACATTACTTGGCTGTTTATAATGTCGGTTCTGTCAACCCTTTTCTCTCTAGTTTCGTTCACTATGATCGCCGTCTGGTTCGTGAACACATCGGAAGGGAAGGACGACATTTCCGAGTTTTACAAAGATAAAATACCATTTCAGGATATTTTAATAGTGAGGCATGCTGATGTGATAGACAGGAACGAATCTCATTTAGTGATCGCAAGGAGCGCATCAGATAACACAGAAGGCACGTCCCATTTGTTCACGAAACGGGTTTTGTCGATCAATATACTTATAGCAGCATTCTTGGAGCTCCTATGGTCTCTTTTGAGCGTGAAAATATCTTACAAGGGCATGAGAAATAACTATAAAGATGAAGACACAGAAAGGAGAGGTAATACTATATCTGTTGTCACGAAAATCAAAGGAAATAACACCAAGAAATACATGAGAAACGGCAAGCTTTTACCCCCGAAACCTGATTTAATAGACCACTATCCAAGCAATAATAAAATAAAAAGAATTCTGAAATTCGGCGAAAACGGATTTTATGTAAAAAATCAACACAGCAATGATAAGGGCAACAAACAAAACACAGAAACCAGTTCTGAATTCTATAAGGAACGAATGATGAACTTTCTAAACCGCTGCGCGTCTTTGGAAGGCATATCCGACCCTGAAATAGCAGCCAGTGTTCATTCTGAACCTGTACTTAACGCGATCCCAGAAGTAACTAGTGTAGAAATAAATAACCAAGAAATATCTCAAGTAAACGAAGTATCGAACAGAATGACACCTGTAAGTTGGGGTGATACGCCAGACCACACGGTTTACAATCAGAATACTATCAATTTTGATACGATTTTCCAATTCGGCGGGAAGAAAATCCAAGATGGCGGCAGCGAGGCAAAGGAAAGCGAAATACAGCCAAGTGAAGAAACAAGAGAAATTACACAGAATAATTAGTTGCGCGTGAACTGAGCTATCTTTAGTCGTGATTGCTTAATACTGCGCGTGCTTATTATATTTCAAGACGTTTAGAAAGCGATTTTATTACGAAAAACTGTATTTTTATCTGGAAATTTCTAGTACGCACATAAGATTTTGCTGTCATTGTAAAATTTTAACCAAACACAGTATAGTAATCTTGTTAAGGCTGTAACTGTTATTAATCTGTAAAAAGTCTGAAATAATTTCTAAAAAAATGTGATATAAATATTTTTAAGTCTTAAGAAAAAAGCAACTGAACATTTTTTTTACTTCTGTCCACATAAGTGTTAAAATCTCATGATGAGTTAACATTAATTGTCATTATTTCAACATTTTCATTCGTCTGTTCTTCGCTTGTGTACGTGATATTATTTTTAGCCATCTTTCAACGAAATATAAATTTCTGCAATACTCAAAAGCAAATAAGTTAACTAACATTAACATAGTATAATTTCTTGTCGATTTAATAACAGCCATGACAAAATAATTAAAACTTAATTATAATATCTCACTAAAAAAGGTTGTTTAATACTTGCATTTTAAACTTAGACTGTATACTTAGTCGTGACTTAAGCCCGAGTATATTATGACAATTACATAGTGTCAGTAAATATAAGATTTTCTATTAAATGGTAAAGTATTATTTTGTTGTAAAATAAAATATCACTTATGGTCTAGTATTTTTTTTACTCCCTTAAAAATCGTAGCAATTTTTTTTGAATCTTATTTGTAATTGAATATTGTAGTAACTTTGAGAAAAACGCTTATATTACTGGAAAAATAATTTTATTTGGCAAAAAACTCATCAAAAATATCGAGGAACACTTTGTACAAAATAGCCTTAGTAAAGACAAAAATCAATACCAAAAATAAAATCATTATCATTAAATTGTAATTAATTAAAATAATCATAATCATTATTATTTGAAATAACAATTAAATTAGAATATAAAACAATGTCAGCACCTACGGCTAAATTTAAATTAACTATTCCATACAAAACGAAACTTTGAAAATTATTTCAAATTTATTTCAAAGTTTTTAAAAGCGGATGGTACCTAAAATATACACAATTAATTAACCTAGCTAGCAATGTACACAATTACTGTACTTTTTCCTTGAAAATTATGTACTCTATCAAATTTCTTAAATCGAGTAAAAGCATTAATTGATATGCATTGAATACATGTTTAGTTTAAGGGGATCTGATTCATTCTCGGTGCAAAATTATCAAGTTTTTATTGTTTTTCATATTCTTAACCATATACATCAGCAAGATTCTCGCCTATCCAGTTTTAAAACTTTGTTGCTTGCATTGGCGATCTCAGCAAGCCCCTCTCTTTATTATTTTATTCACCAATGAGTGTCATATACTCATAAATGTGTACTATATGATGCTTTAGGCATATTTATATAAGTATGCCTAAAACAATAGCTTCAAAATAATTGGATTTATTGTATCATCCTAAGGACCAGATATGGTTTAAAAAAAAAGGGCTTGCGGCCTAAAGTCCTTTTAAAAGGACTTCGACTTAAGGGCTGGTTCACATTTTTATGCGTGTAATCAAACATTTCCAGCGCCGAATTTACCATCCTAGGAAAAACTTTTATACCGTTAAACATAGACCAATCTTTCGAATTGACAGTTAATGTAGGTATCACATTTACAAATACTACATTTTGTGTTGATAAATCTCCTACACCACGTTTAGAGAAAAATAATCACATTCTCACCTAAGAGCTAATTCTTTCACTCAATCAATTCGATTCATAAATTTGCTGAAAAAAAAAATCATACCATATAAATTTGTTAACACATAACTCTTGGCTATAGCGGAATTTATAATTAACCTTGTGTTTATAAAAAAAGTCTCATCAACTGGTTTTGAAATTAAAAAGGAACTTAATTATGGGAAATTCAGTTTCCTCGACAGACCCTTAAGTCTACATCATGTGGCGCCATCTGTACTTCAACATGGACTAAAAGTTAATATTATAAATTAGGGTTTTCTTCTGTGAAGTACGGATGCTGGAGGCAATCCAGTGCTGTAAGCCGCTTCGCTGGATCAAAAACTAGCATGCCCTGGAAGAAACAAGAGTCTTAGCTAAATAAACCCTCTTATGTTGGTAAAACAGAATCTCTGAGCAAAATGCCATCATAATATTGTTTTCCTTACTTTTGAATAAAAAGAATGCGTTTAATTGTCATTTTATACATTGCATTTTGATTGTGTTACATTGACCTGTCATTTTATGCCTAACATTTTTTTTATTGAATTAAGTATATTAACAAACTTGCGTGTTAATCGAATATGATCAAATGTAATGCATAAAATTACATAATTTTCTTGCGAAAAGCTGTTTTCCTTACTTTTAAATAAGAAATGCAGCGTTCCAAAGCAATTTGCGGAAAAGAATAGTAGATTGTTATACAAGGGAGGTAAGCGATCAATTGCACCTGAGATATTTAGGCGCATGAGCGAGCGAGGGTGCATATAGTTCGAGGGTGCAATTGATCACTTACACCCGTGTGTAACACTCTACTTTTCATCACTAATGCGAGGAAATAATAAAAAACTCCTTTAAATGATCTGTTTGGTTTATTAAAAAAAGTATGTATCTACAATTTAATTTAAGTTAATATTAAAGTGAGAACAATTTGAAAGGGTCAAATTGGCCGGTTTTCTCGGTATGTGAACATTTTGTTGCACTTTTTGTGATAATGCGATTTGACTGTCTTGCATGGTTTGATCACTTTGTTTAGTAACATCAGGTATATCTGCGGGCTGCTCGTCGGAATCCTTGGATGGACATGGGCGTGGCTCACTTGAACTACAACTAGTACGCAAATGAATAGTTTCTGTTAATTTGCTGATTATTCTGCTCTTATTCTCGACTATTCTTATTGTAGTGAAGTTCGCTCCCGAATCAGCCAACAACGTTGCCGACGTTCTACGGAAACTGTGCCCAGTGTACAGTTCCGGTTTCGACAGATTTAGGTAATTAGCTATTAATTTTTGGCATACTTGCAAACTTATTTTTTTCCGGTTACCTGTTTTGTGCACCTTCCTTTATTATAATTCAGAAAAAATCTATTATTTCGCACTTTTTCTGGTCGCAAATCATGATATTCGTTTCTAACCACGAATGTTCAGGTAATCTTTGTTTTGGTGTTAGATAATTTTATTATAATCATGGTTTTCCACATCAGTTATAGTCATATTGGTCAGGTCGATTGTTCTACACGCACCGGTTATTCCGAAAATCAAACAAACCTGAAAATTTAGATATTATAGAATAGAATAGAATAAAGATTTAATTCCACATAAAAAAGGAACACAAAATTGTTTACAATAACTCAGACAACACTGAGTGGAAAAAAGAGTCATGCTCAGCATATGCTCATCTGAAAAACAGATTAGCGCTGGTTTTCAGAAAACTCCTTAACTTAATTTTAACAACATAAATTAAATTTAACACGAGGACACTGATCAACATACATAAATAATTGATCTACATAAAATAAAATTATCAGTCATATTAAATACGGCGTTGCGTTTACCACATTATTATACAAGATTATTGTTTATGAACGTACCTTTGCTGCCAAGTATATTTCGTCCGGGGCATCATTCAAGAAAGTTTCTACTTGTTCTGCAGTAAAAACTTTAGATATTTTGCATTTATACCCGGCGGACTGTCTCTTCAGAAAAGATACCCAATTTAGCGTAATTTTTCAAAACGATGTCATGTTTCGTTGTGGACACATAATAAATACTCCACAAAGAAGATGGCTTTAGTTTTTGAGATAATTCGTAATCAACACACTTTCTGAGAAAGATTTAACTTTTTTTCCAGCCCGCCACTTAATAAAATCGTGGTATGTTCACAAATACCTTTGGTTTTCGACGACTGTCTTTGCCACTAGTTTTATCGACTCAGCGTCAAATCCCAGTCATTGTCATCACTTAAACTCATTTTCTTGTTAAAATGTATTTTCCAACACGTTTTCTCAAAATAAATAAAATTAGCTTGGATGGCGCCAATTTTATTTTTTTTCCATGTCTGTATTGACACAGGCAAACGGTTCCAGAGCCAATTGTTACTGGCCAGTACTACGTAGTGAATTAAAAATGAACAAATTTATTTTGCAAGTTTTATATCTTATGTTAAGTTAGTGGAATTAAGACGCAAAAGAAAAACATTTTAATTATTATATTCGCCTTTTTCCATATTTATAATAGAAATATAATACAAAATAACAAAATAAAAAGAGATTAGGCAGAACTGAAATTTTCCATTACCATTTAGCTAGACGAGTGGACTAACTAGTAAGTGACAGTAATAAACCTCGTTCGATTGTAAAATTTACTTACCTCCCTAGGGCTGTAAATCGAATTTACCTCCCGCATTTCGAGTTAAATACAACCTATTTTCAGAGCATGAGTGATGAAATAGTAGATTGTTATTCAAGGGAGATAAGCGTGTAACACTCTACTTTTCTACTAGCTACTCTACTTTTCATTAAATGCGAGGAAATAAAAACCTTGCAAAAATAACAATAATGATGATGACCTTCACCCGTTTCACTGTAATTAGGGTTAAGGCAAATTTATAATTTATTTGTGAAATATTTCACTAAGCGAACAAAGTAATATGCTGTTGCTTTGTTCCACTGGCCGCTAATAAAATGAGCAGATACAACAAATTTGCCGCCAATTTATGAGGTCATGAGAGTCAAATGGCCGTCTGGTAAATGAGTTTCAAATATAAGACAATTTTGATTAATACAGCCAAATTTATACTGGAGATTCAATGAGTAAGTATGGGAAGTAATTATTTTTTTCTAGTTTTGCTCGCGTTCAGTGAGTCTTTGTCCCGTTTTCGGCTTGGGCGTTATTTTATGAACACTCTTTATAGTCTATGTGTTGACCAGGGTAACTATAATGATAATCAAGAAAACCGCATCCAAATCCGTTCAATGGTTCTCGAGTTATAAAAGCGTTAATTCAATGGCATCAAAAACAAAACTCGTAAAAAAAAACAAGTCTCGCAACTTAGTTCTTCTACCTAAAAAGTTGTGAGATCCATGTAAATCCAAGTCGGTTAATTTATTCAGTCCCTACTTAAGGGACCTTCTGTCTTAAGTTATTACATAATTAGCTAAGCTAACAACATCTTAGAGTGACCATATCAATATTAAAAATCTTGTATGTTTTAAATAAATAGATTAAATTAGATTAAATAGATAGAAGAGACATGGCCAACTCAAACAATCATTCAATTGATGTAGTTTTAAAAATCTTAACCAACGGCCCTTCAAATGAAAAAGTGAGGCAATAGTTTACGAGGACGATTTGAAACACGAGCGAAGCGAGTGTTTTAAACATTACGAGTAAGTTATTGCCCTTACTCACGTGTATCATACTGCGTTTATCAATGCATAGTGTGAGTAAACAAATGAAACGTAATTAAACAAACAAACAGACAATAAATACTCTAACTTCAGGCGGGCATTCTTTTTCTTTGCGCAAAAGTTGACAAATTGACGGAAATAAGCTGCTTTCAGTTTGATCCGTTCGGAGACTGCTTCCAGCTTTTTAGCATGAAAACATTACGGTTACGTTTAGTTTGAACGTAACGCGGTTTTGTATGAAATCTGATAACCGCCCCTAGCGGTCAGTAGCGGAACTTATCAGAATTTCATACAAAACCGCGTTACGTTCAAACTAAACGTAACCGTAATGTTTTCATGCTAAGGCTACTGTCATACGTAACATACCATACCTGACAGTGGTAGGCAGTTGTCGTCTATCGATCAAACTGAACGCAGCCTACGAATGCATCAAACTGAAACCAGCTCATTTCTGTCAAGTCTATGTACACAAGATAAGATTGGCAACTTTTTTCAATAAACAAAAATATAAATAAAACTTGTGAGGTACAGGGTAAAGTTGACTTTGACAACAGTTGAAAACTGCATACAAAATAGGCCTTTACGAGCAGTTGCATTGAATAAATATATATAATGTATGTCACTCTTGCACGCTAGGTAGATTGCAACTATTATGACAACAACGACAAATACACAGGCATTTGCCGCATTTGACAGGCAATTTTAGGGTTCCGTACCCGAAGGGTGCCAAACGGGACTCCTATTACCAAGCCTCCGCTGTCAGTCTGTCTGTCACAGGGGTCTACAGCTACAACCGTAAAAGGTAGCCAGTTTAAATTTTCACAAAATACGTATTTTTATAGCCTCTATCATGACAAATAATAAAAATAAAATTAAACCCATGGGTGGTCCCCAAGCAATAAATAAAGTGTTTACTATAGCGCCACGCCATCTGGGATTACTTTTTTTGACAACTTCTCAATAGATGGCGCTAATAGTAGCATTTTTTTATGATTTGATTACAAATGTATAGTTTTAAGATTTTTCCTATACTTATAGTATAAGACGGTATTACTTGTCAAATTTCATAGTTTTAGATCAACGGGAAATACCCTATAAATTTTGATTCCCTTGAGTGTCGAAATGTACGTTTTTTGCGGCATAAACGGCCGTATCTTTTTTTCACGTTAACTTGGAATTTTTTTTACAGCTTCAAGGGACTGTAGACCTAAGTATATGGTATAATTTGGCTTTTTAGATATCTTAGACAGGCATCCCTCCAGTTTGAAATGGTTACCCCAATTGCAACAGAATACAGCGTTGTGTCGAGATTACCTACATAGTTATACCATGTCAACACAGCATCACACTGAGTTGCGTGCGCCCGCGCCATTTGGCCAATACTCGTCTTAATCTAAACCTTTCACCATTTCTGTTTGGTTAATCACTCATAGAAATGCGTTGTATTTTTTTGACGACAGACTCAAGTTCAGCAACCATTAACTTGGCGTCAAAAAATTCAAATTAAAGCTAATCGTGGTTGCTTCCCGTCCATGGGCATCGGAAGACGAAAGTCTAGGGTGGGGCAACCATTCAAATATCTACGGGATTTATAGTTGAAAAAAAATACTTTTGTGCAAACAAAACTTGCCGATCGGTCTTGTCTCAGCTGTACTTTAGTCGTGCTACGAAATACTATTTTTTACTGTCCCATTCCGTTTCCAGGGGGGGGGGGGGGGGGCTGCCCCTCTTTCGGAGCGCATGTTCCCGCCTCAAAGTTACCTCTGTAGTTGCCGCGGGTCGTAGTTGTAAGAAAAGCCGTTACCTTGATAAGGTCAAGCGCATGCGGGTGTATCCTCGGTATGACGTCGGCGAGGTCGACGGGGGGAGACTCGGGGAAGCTGTCCGCCATTATCGACACGTTGTCCGGCCACTCGTGCTTCGGGGGACGCCCTATTAGTCTGGAACATTTACAAAATATCCCACGGGTTAAGGATATGGCATAGGCAAGATTAAACACATTATTTTACATCAGTAGCCTCAGCATGAAAACATTACGGTTACATTTAGTTTGAACGTAACGCGGTTTTGTATGAAATCTGATAACCGCCCCTAGCGGTCAGTAGCGGAACTTATCAGAATTCCATACAAAACCGCCTTACGTTCAAACTAAACATAACTGTAATGTTTTCATGCTAAGGCTACAGTACTCCATACACGACCGAACTTGAGCTTTGTAAAAAGGCAGAAGTTGCTCAGGAGCGAAGTACTGCCTTTAAATAGGATACCAAGCTTTTAGCAGTTTCGCCGTTCACGTTTCAAAAATCAAATTCAAAATTCAAATAAGTAGTTTAATTTCTTAAATTTATATAGATACATAAAATATACGTTTTACAGGTCAAATCTAATCTTTATATAAACAATAGAATATGATGAAACACATATAATACGGGAAATATATATAGAAACAAAAAACAATATTTAAGTGGGCTGATAAAATTATACATCTGCATAAAATAAAGAAATATAGCAATAAGAATATTATGTACAGGGTCTTAACTTTAAAAATAAAATAAAGGTTCCTTTAAGCAAAATTTGCTACCTTTAATATGAAAGGTACTTTCCCTCCAGGGGGCATTCGTTTGGTTCAGCCTGTATAAATAATGCAATGAATAAAAAGTATCCATGCATCAATCAGCCCGTTTCGTCCACATCGGTTCCAGGCAATGGTGGGCCGCCTGGTTTTGCCTGAGAGCTGTCCTCTTACTCTCCCCCGAATAACTTCGGGAGGATTTGCAAGATGGTGGTACCTCCACAGTCGAGCCCGGCACCAGCTCTACCACCTTCAATAGTAATAAATAGTATATGCCTAACCAAATATAATACATACTATAATAAGTAAAAAATTAAAATATTGTATATACCTACCTACATAATGCAATGAATAAATAGGTTAATAGATAAATAAACTATAAATAGATATAATGCCTAAATCCGCCTATTCGATTAGTCTCGCTAAGAAGAAGGGCAAGAAACTTAGCAAGATCATGTATTTTTGTAAAACTTTTCCTTTTTTTATCATATGGCTTAAGGCACGCCACCGTCTTAGTACAAAATTTGATAACCCGTTTCTCTGTTGCTTTTCGTTATAGACTAAAGGTATAGACCTCAATAGTTTAATACAGGCGTTTACAAAGTCGCTATGTGGCTGAAATGTTAAATTTGATATAGGTACAATCTGAGGCAAGTAAACAACTTTGTGTGTAAATCTGTCCAGCTTAATATCTTTAAAACAAAATTAATATTCAAAATTTTGGCAAAATGGTGCCTTTTAAAATACCAGCACCAGATGATAGGGGTCATATAGTTTGGTCTATAACGAAAAACAACAAAGACACGGGTTACCAAATTTTGTACTAAAACGGTGGCGTGCCTAGGCGCCTTAAGGTATTTAAATATTTTAAAATTATTAAACTAAACAAATTTAACTTTAGGTTAAGGGATAAAAAAATACAAAACAGCAGGAAATCGTGTCACAAGGAAAATAAAATATCTTTTAGTCTACTTGTCTAATGAGGTAGAAAGTTAAAATACTAAGCAAAAAAAAAAACGTTAAAAGGGGCGCGGGGGCGGGCTTATATTGCATTGAAAGAGTGAGAGATACTCCACCGCCCGCGCCCCGCACGATTCCTTTTGTCGTCTCCCCTCGCGTCCCTGTAGCGTCGCGGGCGAGTGACTTAGCGGTTTACCTATAACCGACTCACCTAAATATCATACTGAGCTGGTGCGTGTCGCTGCCGCCGGGCAGCAAGGGCGCGCGCGTGTGCAGCTGGGCGAGCACGCAGCCCGCGCTCCACACGTCCACCGCGGAGTTGTACGACACGCCCAGCAGGACCTCCGGGGGGCGGTACCACAGCGTCACCACCTGCGGGGGAGGGGATAGATAAATACTTTATTTATCACTATAACATAACATATAATACAAGAGCGATGACAGGTGGCGGCCCACAGTTTTATGTTTTAGTTAGATAATAAAGCCGATTTTGAAGGCTTTAGTTTGAGTTTGATATGCATAAAATTATACTTATGTATGATTAAAACGAAGAGCAATTTTTAAGTCACCATTTTATAAACGTCAAACTAAAATTTTCGTTTGACAGCCATAATTTACTCAACTTAGTGATTTTAACTTGTTTTGATAATTTCAAGGGACATTTTAGAGCTGTCAATTGATTGAATTAAAAAAAAATAGTTTGATTTAAGAGCATTTAAAAGACTTGCTAATTTTAGTGTGCCCTTCAGAATAGCAAAATATAGTGATGTCATTTAAAATTACGTTTTTTAGTAAGTTTCTCAGATTAAAATTAAAACCTCCAAATTTGGCTTTACTAGGTTTATAAGTTTACAACAGTCATCATTGTAATTTTAACTTTATTAGTTTGAACGGACTTTTGCTTTGAACTGAAAAGACAGCCTTCGTCCAAGAAATCAATGTACCTGCATTCATTATACTACTCGTATAACGCGCGAAAAGTTGTAAACACTCCGTTCATAAAATAACGTCAAAGTCGAAAACCGGGCAATGATTGAATAAACGCGGACGGAGCCGCAGGCAACGGCTAGTAATATATAAGGTAACTTTAATTTATACAACCAAACTCATACTGGAGGCTTGGTAAGTGATCAGTAACACGGATCGATTACACGTTTTTGCTAATTTCGCCTCATAGTAATTGACTCGGGGCTGTGCTTGCGTTTGTAAGGAACACGAAAAGGATAATTTACGAATTTCACAAAAAAGGTCATTTAACCTTGTTACTGAGCATTTACCGAGTCTTCAGTAAGAATTTGGCTGCATAAATTAAAGTCACCTTATATATCTACACTACATACTATACAAAGTTGCTAAAGACAGAGAAAGATAATGCTCCTTTAGTCTTTTTTTACAGTGGGCACGCCACCGTTTTAGTACAAAATTTGATAACCTGTTTCTCTGTTGCTTGTCGTTCGTGTTTATCTATAATTTAATACAGGCTTTTACAATGTGGCTGAAATGAAAAATTTTGGTACAGGTATTATTGTTCTACGATTGGATTGGGATTCAAAAGTACCGTTCGCATAATAGTACAAATTAATTGATTACTTAGGTACTTAAGACCATCAAGTAAAATAATTATCAAATTTTTGCGTTTTATGTACTTATTGATGTTTATAAAAGTTTATTGATCAATAATATTGCTTCTCCAAGAAATGAAATGATCGCTGATTTAGTTATCTGAACTGTTTATTTTCAACTGTTTTATAAATGAAATATTTAAATTTTATTTGACAAATCTGTCACTATTTGGCATTGATGATGAAGTTGATGAACCCCTGAGTGATTGATCATCAAAACAAATGGCGAGCTGACAATTTTTTTTAAGAATATCATTTTGTTTTAATTCCACGAAATATTATTTTGGTAAAATGTTACATTTTCTTCACATTATAATTTCGCAGTACTGAAAACGTTTTTGCGTATTTTTGCACATCCTACCTTTGGTAACTGTCATTTCATACATTCGCGTAAAGTTGACGATCGCACCTCATTCCCAATCCAAACGTGGAACAATAATACAATTTAAGAAAAGAAAACAACTTTGTATGTGAATCTGTCCAACTTGATATATTTAAAACAAAATCAATATTACAAATTTTGGCAAAATGGTGTGTTTTAAAATATCAGTACCAGATGATAGAGTACTTTGGACTATAACGAAAAACAACTGAGAAAAGGGTTGTCAAATTTTGTACTAAAACGGTGGCGTGCTTATGCGGCTATGCGCCTTAACTGCCTTTAGAGTTTTAGAGTACTTCATCATCAACCTGATTGATAGAGTACATTACCTATCACTCACCACGCTAGTCAACTTCATGTCAGTATCATAGGTCTTGGCCAGGCCGAAGTCGGCCAGCTTGACATTGCCGTGTGACGTCACTAGGAGGTTGTGAGGCTTCAGGTCGCGGTGGATGATGCGGTGAGAGTGGAGGAAGTCTACTCCGGAGAGGATGTCGAAGGACATGCTCTGGAAAGAAAGAAAATCTGGTCAAACGTGTTATCACAGTATAGGTAACAGCAGTAGTTTAACTAGGCGGTGTCCTTGAAATCAATACCTACGGCCGCTCGGCGCCTAAACACGCCCTAGGGCTGCCAACTGACTGTTTACGTATTTGATAATGCTATATTATTACTATAAAAGTTGTATTTAAGCAACTATACAATGCACAACATACTCTGTAATTTCATGCAATAATTTACGAAAATGCGCGGGAGCGTCACAGAGACAACGTGCGTACGTAACTGCGGTGCGACCGCGACTGTCGTAAACCGAGTTGTACCGAGTTTGGGGGGGGGGGGGGTTCGTTTCAACCCGTTTTTATGGAGATAGAGTACTATTACTTATTTATACTATGGTGTTATTATTCAAAAACTGATGGCCTTCTGTGAAGTATTTACGCCGTACTACGGGTTTATATTGTTTTTTAGAGATAACTTTTTGTTTAGCAAGGGATCAAACGAACGCACTTCATTCGTTAAAAGCTCATCCCCCCCTTAAGTGAATCGCGATTCAAGTTTGGGAACCATTGCTCTATGCTAACAATTTTGAAGGGGGGGCAAGTCTCCTTAGCCACCCCCCCTGTATCCACCCTTGCACTGAGCCCAAATTACAAACATACATAATTTGGCTATGGATTACCTGCAGTTTTACGAAAACCAGCACGTTTCAAGTTATTTACCAAAACATTATGGTGAATGCTCGCTCCCGGTCTAGCGGCAGTGTGTACTCACTCGTATCCTTTGTTCGGAGAGTGGTCCGGGAGCCCTCTTCAGGTACGACTCCAGGTCCTGCTCCACATGCTCAAACACGAGGAACAAGACCAACTGCTCCCGGTCTAGCGGCTGACCGCCGTGGCACACGTCCAGGAGCCTGGGGAATAGAGAAATAACCGTTAATAGGAAGCGAATAATAGGGACAAGAAAAGTGTGTCAGGATCGTGGCAGATGCCTCAAGCGTCAGCGTTCAACATCCTATTCACTGAGCTATACTGATTTTATAAATCAACTAGCTTTTGCCCGCGGCTCAGCCCGCGTCGAAGAGATTTTCGTGGAAATAAGGAAAACGAAATAATTTGATTTTTTGAACGACTATATGCAACGGACACCATCTTTAAGCATAGCGCTAATAAAGACCAATCAAATGAGCCCAAACTCGAAGGGTCTGCTGTTGTCCGTTGAGGAGATCCTGTACCCATCTTCCAGTCCCATCAGCAGACCCTGGTCACCATGTTTTACCAAAGTGCCAAGAAGTGTGTCAGGATCGTTGTAGATGGAAATCTGTAGTCAGATTAAGCTCATACAGTTTTCTCGTATGGGAAAAAAATCAATACATAAACCTGTCTGTAATCACTTTTTCAAGCTAAACATTAGCAAGAGGTGTGTCCGGATCGTTGTAGATGTAAATCTGTAGCCAAATGAAACTGATATAGTTTTCCCGTATGAAAACAAATCATTACTTAAACCATAGTATTTAATGTATCTATGCTTAAACCTGGCTGTAGTTACTTTTTCAAGCTTAATATTAGCAAGAGGTGTGTTAGGATCGTTGTAGATGGAAATCTGTAGTCAGATTAAGCTCATACAGTTTTCTCGTATGGGAAAAAATCAATACATAAACCTGTCTGTAATCACTTTTTCAAGCTAAACATTAGCAAGAGGTGTGTCCGGATCGTTGTAGATGTAAATCTGTAGCCAAATGAAACTGATATAGTTTTCCCGTATGAAAACAAATCATTACTTAAACCATAGTATTTAATGTATCTATGCTTAAACCTGGCTGTAGTTACTTTTTCAAGCTTAATATTAGCAAGAGGTGTGTCAGGATCATTGTAGATGGAAATCTTTAGTCAGATTAAACTGATACAGTTTCCTTGTCTGGAAAAACAACCGGTTTCCTCATGTATAACTAACCATTTGGTCAAGGAACGCCGATAAAGCAGCTAAGCAGCGTTTTTTCTCCCGACATGGTTAACAAATATTGAATTTTTTAACTGAAAGCTTACTTTTATTTGCATAAAATATAGCCTATGTTACTCAGCAATAGTATAGCTTTTTATAAAAGAAAGAATTTTTAGAATCGGTTCAGTAGTTACAAAGTTTACCTCAAACATACAAACAAGCAAACAAACAAACAAACAAATCTTTCCTCTTTATATAATAGTGTAGATGTAGATGTTGAAGTGTAGATGTAGATTATACCTATTGTTTGGCTATTTTTACACCATCCATCCATCCATCAGCCTGTTTCGTCCACTGCTGGACATAGGCCTTTCCAGGATTTCGCCACTCTTGGCGGTCCTCCTGGAAGAAATGTCCATACTCACACACGCTGGGCAGGTGGGTTGGTGAGCCCGGTGCCGAAACCCTTGCACCAGTGACGCCGCTACCCGTCACCAGTCTGTTTTATATAAGTCCCGGCAATTGGGGATGGATATATCGATATCCATCGGTCCCAGGCAATGGTGGGCCGACTGGTTTTGCCAAAGAGCTGTTCTTTTACTCTCCTCCGAATAACTTCGGGAGGATTTGCGAGTAAGATACTTCAACAGTCGAGCCCGGCATCAGCTCTACCACCATTTTGCATGACTGACCCCAATAAAGGAGTGTATAGTTTTCAGGGTCCATGTGGGTATTTTTCTTAATTCCACCATAACTTTTTAATGCCGGAACCGATTTCAAAGTGTGTGGTATCGTTAGAATCCTTATAGCATCCTGAGTGGAAAAAATATTACTGCCAGAATAGAGATTTAATTCTGATTTCAGTGCAGTTGGGGGACTATTATATTGGATATGTGTTGTTTTGTATTATTTTTTTGTAAAATATACCTCAAATGATAGGTAATATCCTCATATCAAACTTCAAGAAAGCAATGTTGAAAATATTTACATTTAGTATTTTTTTAAGAGGAGGAGGGACTGCAAAAAACACAGGTAACAAGGATTTTGAACATCTTTTTGTTCAAAATTTTGCATAAATTTTTAAAATTAAATATATATATTTTTTTAATAAAAACAGCATGTTGAGTACAGTTCCATCCATAAGTTTCGTAACATTCTGAAGTTTAACTTTTTAATAATGAAAAATAAATAAAAAAAACTAAATGTAAATATTTTCAAAAATGCTTTCTTAAAGTTCGATATGAGGATATTACCTATCATTTGAGGTATATTTAACAACAAAAAATATTCAACCGTATATTGTATCTAGAGGAGCCCAAACTTGGTATGTTTAGAAAATGATTTTCATTTTAATTTAAAACAAGTGAATGAAATGTAATGATGTGATATACTTTTAGAAAGGACTCAGAAAGCCCCTTCGTTTATTACCACACACGATAGGTTTTGGAACAAAAAAAAATTTTCCCATACAAAAAAAGATGAAGTCCTTTTTTTTTCGTGCAACGGGTCAAATTGTTTCATAAGGCCTAAAGACCTATCGTTCCGATTTTCATTTCATTTCATTTCCAACACCATTTGTAGCCATTTTGGGCGTACCGCTAGCAATAATTGTAACCATGGTGCCATCTGAGATGACTTGTTTAACAGCTTTTAACGAGGTAATAGATGGCGCTAAGGAGTGGCTTATTAATCTTTTTGAACTGAGGTTCATTAGTAAGATGATAGATGGCGCTAAGATCTTATGTACAATAATGTTTTTAGGGTTCCGTATCTTTAATGTGTGGTGGTACAGAACCTTTTGTGTGTGGGTCCTATTCGCACTTGGCAAAATTATTTGTTTCTTTAATAAAAAATAGAAAAAAAACCATCACCTAACAATGTTTGGATGTGAGTACGCCTCCAACTGTCTCAGCAGCGCAATCTCTCTGATTGTAGACAGTGGAATACCATCTTCCGTTAGAGGTACTTTGACTTTCTTCATGGCCACTATCTGACCCCCGTTGTGCAGGTCTCTGGCCTTATAGACTGTTCCGTACGCTCCTATGGATAAAAGGAATATTCAGTTATATACAGTGAACGAAAAAACATAGAAGTCTGATTAGCTCTGAAAAATTATGCCACAGTAAACCATTTTGAATACAGTTTATTATGGCGACGGCTCAAATAACATCCACTGCCTCTATGTGTCGGTCAAGCCAGTGTCACGGCACACACAGAATGACCCAATTATAAGCCTGCATAGCTAACATGGATGCGAACAGCTAACAATGTTTGACCAATGGAAATGCAGGTAAAGCGTGATCATCTCCTCGATTAAACGACTCGTCCTGTACATCCAATGGTCAACCATTTCTTTGAGACAAAATTTCTCTATACATTACATCTGTGCTAGCTATACAGGTGCCATATTCAAATGACACTTTGTTAGAAACATGTCTTTTATGTTTTTTTCTTTCACTAGTTATTTACAATTGATTGATATTTCTTGATGGAACATTTCCACAATATTCATTCTGAAAGAAAAATGTTTTGTACAATGTCTGCTTCATCCCTATAGGGACATCTTCAGTCAGGCAATTAATTGGATTTACTTTTTACTAATAAATTGCCCTAAGATGTACAGAAGGATAAAAGTAGTTACAAAATTCCAACTATGCAAAGTGGTAGGTACAGTGCATAAGTATTTTTTTATCATCAGAACTAATACAACTTTAAGCAGTTTACTGGGTTATTTTTAGTTTGGGCAATTTTTTAGGGTTCCATACCCAAAGGATAACCAACAGGACCCTATTTCTAAGACTCCGTTGTCCGTTTGTCTGTCTCTCCACCTGTTACCAGGCTGTATCTCATGAACCGTGATAGTTAGACAGTTGAAATTTTCACAGATGATGTATTGCTGTAGCCGCTATACTCAACAGATACTAAAACCGGCCAAGTGCGAGTCGGACCTGCGCACTCCCGTACAACAGACATGATTTTTTTGCAGTTTTTATAGATAATGGTACGGAAACCTTCGTGCGCGAGTCCAACTCGCACTTGGCCGGTTTTTGAGTTTATTTCTTGTGATTTTTTAGAATCAGTCATTGTGGTGTATGTTGAACTTAGGAAATTTTAGTATCGCATTTGCTCTGCAAAATAATGATTTTACAGGATAAACAACAGGGGCTGGGTCGATTAACGAGACCGGTTTTCTATTGATTATTTCTGGGACGAAGTGAGGATATTCCCCGTGTTTCTGCAATACGTCCTATCTTAGCTTGAAGAATGCAGCACATGCCAAAAGAGAGAAAAGATCATGAGATTAAGGTACTAAATATGGCTTTTTAGGTATAAAAAAATGCGCGAATCTAATGCTAAGCCGGCACATGTTCGATAGGTTATTTTGACGATATCTAATGGATTTTTAGACGAAAGTTACCTGTTCCAATAACGTTAAGTTCTTCATACTTCTTCGCTGTTTGAAATAAAGCACTAACATTGTTTATAGCAGATATATTCGACGGGTTTTGTGTTGAGCTACTTGTGCTAGCACCAGACATGTTTTTTTTCGTTCCTCTCGCTTTTTTGTACTTTTCAACGCTTTTTTGTATAAATTATGACACCAATTAACTCATATAAAGGTCTAACTTCTAGAATCGTATGAGAGACAACTACTTCAAAGCTTAAAACACAAACAAAAGTTTTGTGTTTTGTAAAAGTTTGTTTTCGTAAAGTAAACTTGACGGCGCTAGAGGGGTGAATTCCGGTTTAGAGACGTACGGGGGAAGAGGGCCGAGGCGAACACCTGTCGTATTATCTTAACAATTTGTAAATTCATGGAACATAGGAAGTAAAAGAAAATGATACGGCGTTTGAAATCAGTTGGGTTATGCCAGAACTAGCGCCATCTTTGTAAAGTGATTGTGAATTTTTATATAAAAGCGCTATCTAGTGTCGAGTAGCTAAACTAGTAACAAACTGAAAAAGCTGCTGTGCTGTGTCGTTGTCCGGCCATCAGTGACTGCTAATCAAAAGCGAAGAAAAAACCATTGAAATTAAAATTTGTTTGTACTATCAGGCAAGGCTGTGCAGTTTCAACATTTACCCTCTATGCCATAGCAATAAAAGCGAAAATTTTGGAAGTGAAACTTTCCTAATACCTATAGCTCGAGATTTGAAAGGTATACCCCCTTTAAATACCGGGTGTAAAAGCAAAGACAAGAATCCTTTAAGGGTGTGTTAGTATGATCGGTAAAGATATCTCTAAATAAAGTACCAGTACCTCATAATAAGACGATTTTCTTTACTCTAAATGCACTAATCGCGTGGACACCCTCATGGTCGCTCGTCATTCGGATGAGGGGTGCGGGTTGCGGGGTGCAATTAGGTGTGTGGGGAGGCCGGTGAGCTGCGTAGCCATAGCTTAGAAAAATGATGGAATTCATGGTATATATTTTTTTCTCATAATGACATCAGAATCGTGTATACTTTCATACCCTAAAGGGATTCTTGTCTTTGCATTTACAAGTCAACTGTACAAGGTGACTTTTTTATGCAGCTAAATTCATACTGGAGACTATATAAGTGGTCAGGATCATGACTCAAGACCCTGTTTGTGAAATAAGATTTTTAATGCCTCTGTATTTTAAAGAAAAGCCTCGACTCAATTAGTATAGAAAGTCTAAATTATATATCTACTTACTTGGCGTATCTCACAGAAAGTCGCACTCTATTTACACCCGTTATAATACACACGTACATAGACATCAAACAGACGAAAATTCTAAAAATTGTAGTTTTGGCCTTAGTACAGTAATAATAACCCATTTTATTTAGAATTTCATATAAATATTCAACGTACAGACACGACATTTTTACTTCTTTATTAGTATAGAATAGACTAGCGTGCGCACTTCATCCTGAAATATTATAGACGCTTTCCATCGGCATTGGTAGCAGAAATTAAAAAATCTGGCCAAGTGCGAGTAGTACTCGTCTCCTGAGGGTTCCGTATATACGAGTACCGTTTGAAACCCACACTTATTCCACAAGCAGCTACATACAATTGACAACTTAACTTGACACTTGCGATGTATTAAACTCTACGCATCCAAAGCGTAAAATTGGTAAGTACATTTTATAAGTTAGTCTACAAATACACGGTCGCGTCAAACTTTTAGTCCGCTCAGAAGTTGCTCTCCCGAAGAACGGCCCATACATTGTCGTGTTTGGAGGAGACTAAAATAGTTTAAATTATCTGCTAAGAGTGTGGCGCGACAGCTGTGATAGTTTTCCTTTCAACTTCATTATATATGTATTGTATACTACTTCTGTGCATTTTTCTACATATCCATAGACATTCGTTTAGCCGGCAGGGGGGGACACTGACTCTAACAAAAATTTGCTCTTTAAAACTTAATTTTTAGGGAGTGCCTCCGCTGCCGGCGCCGGCACCCAAAAATAGCGCCGTTGGGAACCGCCAGTACATTACTGCCGGCAGCTAAGATCAAAAACATCGGCTGCCGGTGCCGCCGGCTCCCATTATGGACAACGGCGGCGCTGACGGTAGAAATTTTTCACGCGCAAAGGCCGTTAAATTTCAAAGTGTGAGATTTTGTATGTATTATGTTTGAATATTAGAAATCGTAGAAATCAGCGACTTGAAAATACAAATTTGTGTTACTGTTAAAACTAGGGACGTTGTCGCTTCGCTCCGCCCCGCTTCACTCGGCTCCTTATTTTATCTTACATGTACAGTGGAGCCCACATCAAGCTAAACACTTTCAGTATAAGCTGACCTCTCATTGTATAGGCTTCCCGTACAATGAGAGGTCAGCTTATACTCAATGTGTATAGCTTGATGCGGGCTCCACTGTACACCTAACACGCTCCTTCCCGCTTCGCTCGTCGTCGCACCTATTTTTTTTCTTTTGGTGAAAGTTTTTTTACTATGACTATATAGACCCAAAATTACTTCCTATCCTATCCTTCCTAGCCCTATACTTAATATGCGGCAAGCATTTCCCGCTTCTTTTTCTAAAGTCAGTGCCGGCAGCCAATTCAACCGGCGCCGGCAACCGAGCTACTTCCTAATATTGAATATTTCGCCAACGGATTCCTAAATTGAAAAATGGTTTTCACACACCCACAATGTTTTTGTTTTTGTTTTTGTTTTTGACCGACCTATCCAACGTTACCCACACAATGGGATAGAAGAGAAAAAAAAATCATCCCCAATTTACGTGTATGGAAGGTACCCTTGATTTTTTTTTCTTTCCAGTAGGTACTAATAGTCTTTGAGCTAAGCCGCGGACAGACGACGGACGAACTTGACGAAACTGTAAGGGTCCTTGCCTGACTACGGAACCCTAAAAAACATTCATAAGTTGTTTGTTTGGTATCGACCCTAAGTAACCACCTTAACAGCCGAGTGATTAAAATAGATACTTAACTTTTAAATAAAATTACTTTATTGTATTCGCATGTGGGGGACGGCTGAAGTCACTAGTCTTTAGTTGGGAATGAAAGTTGAGTTTATTTTTTGTCACATTACTGAGTTCCTTATAAGGGTAACATACTCGCTGTGCGACAAAACCTTTTTCTAATAAAGATAAAAAAAAATGCAAAAAGAACTCAGATCGACTCTGACGGGCTCGTCCGGGATTTGAACCCGGGACCTCTCGCACCCGAAGCGAGAATCATACCCCTAGACCAACGAGCCACATCTACCCGATGCGAAATTGTCGTACACTATACGTTGTTTAGAAAATGACAATATCGATTTTATTTTCAAATAACTTTTTTTACAGATTTAATTTTTACATTTTTCTAATAAATATTTTTCATTTTTTCCTTTATATTCCACGAAGAACTACTATAATCAACTGCTTAGTGCATCTCCATGCATTCTTATTATTTATTATTCTAAACCAATTCAATAAAGAAAGCCGTAATGACTAGCAATTTCGGCCCAAAACGATAAGACAGAAACCTCGCGGCGTTTTAGAAAGTAGACGCGCGAAAGGGGGAAAAAAATTACCGCTACATTACGCCCCAGCATCTCTTTCGCTCTTGCGCAATATGTATATTCTGTCACGCTTCCTCGCGTTGATCGAATGGTCTCATTCGATGTCGCCCCAGTCCAAGACGGACGCCTGTACGCGCGCATGTTTTTGAACAAAATTCAACGCGTTCTCGAACAAATTTGAAAACTTTTTTTAAAGAACCTTCCAACCTTTTCTTTAGAACTTTTTAGTGTTGAAATTCGAGTGAATTATTGTGGATTTTCTTTATACTTGTTAATTTCTTAGGACCAGTGTCTGATGGACGAGTAGTGTGTGTTGGCTATGTGAAAGTTACTTGTGTAAAAGCAGAGTTTTTTGCGGTTTCACCTTACTTTTTGTTTTTCAACAGCTGATTGTGAATTTGGAATTCTAAGGTGAGTTATAACTTGGATTAGAAAGCTTTTTTGTGGGTAGACGCATAAAATGCATATGCTAATGAATTATTTATTGTCATTTTGTATCAATTGACTTTTAATTAATTTAATTAGCCAATTAAAACCGCAATTCACTTGTTAATGTAAGTAATTAGAAATAAAAAAGTTTATTCACAAATATAAGTCCATGTTGGTAAAATACAACTCTTCTATTTATAATACAATACAATTCTTGAATTTATATTAGGTGCTTTATAAGGTGCATTTAATTTATGCAGCCAATCTCTTACTGAAGACTCGGTAAGTGCTCAGTAACAAGGTTCAATGACCCTTTTTGTGAAATTCGTAAATTACTCTTTTCGTGTTCCTTACAGCCCCGAGTCAATTACTATGGGACGTCAAGATTTTATTTTATTTATTTATTTATAAAGGAGCTCCAACTGTGTACTCCGATTTCAAACATATTCTTTTGCGAAATTAGCAAAACGTGTTATCAATCCGTGTTACTGATCACTTACCAAGCCTCAAGTATGAGTCTGGCTGCATAAATGAAAGTTACCTATAGGTATTATAACTAAGTATATTAATAGTATAATATAATAGTACTTAACATATCCAATATATCCACTTGTATTTTTCCCGGTGTTCCCATCAAACTCTGCTTTTATATCTTTTAGTGCCTGATTTATCACTGACAGAGATGAGAGTCTAAATCATAATTTATGATAGTTTTTTATTAATATATACACTTTATATCATATCATAATATCATAATATTCGACTGACGACGACCCCTAGTGGATCGAAATATATTTCGAAATTATTATTTCTTTTTTGCATATATATAAAAGTGTATATATTAATAAAAAACAATGAAAAAGCTTTTATAAAGATAAAATATTTATTATTATAATTTATGATAAGTATTCACAGTCTATTGCAGAAGATTTTCTAATTATAGTTACATGGTAAACTATTCCTCAATACGTATCCCATTTGACAGTGAAAACTGCATCAAAAACTATAAGTGAATATACACATTCATAATTGAAAAAAATAAGCAGCGAGAACTTAGTAATAGGGTCCCTGTTTGGCACTCTTTGGGTACGGACGAAACCCGAAAAAGTCAAAAAAAATCTCCTTTGCCACTTCATATTTTATATTTATTTATGTATTATATAAATGCACAGCGTAACAGATTAAATCAATATCACCGTAAAGACACAAAGAAAACTACTAGGATACAGAAATAAAATAGAAAAGTAAATACGTGGCGAAGGGGCCATATAACACGATTCCCATCGGCTTGTTCAGGAAATGGCATCCATACTACATTTCTTTATTCCGTGCTCTTCGCTTTGTCTAACATTTACATAAATCTCAATACGACAAATACACATGGCTGATAGAGAGTTGCAAAGTACAAAAAAAATATGTTTTCCTTGGTTGCTTTTCTGAGTAAGGCGATTTTTGTCCGGCTTCCCTTTTTAAAATGATCACTCTTCGCCATTGGTAACTATAGTAAAATATGTTTGGCAAGCTGAGTTTATAAAACTTTAGACCTGCCTTGTCTCCAAGAGGGTTAGGTAGAAATTACAGATCAGATGCTACGATCCTGATACACCTTTCTGCTTTTGCCGTGTTTGCATTTCAGGGAAATGGTAAAAATACTGTTTAATATATATTTTTAATAAATTACTAGATATACATTCATTTATGTTTGAGAATTTCCGACCATAATTTTATTTATAGGGTTCCGTACCTGAAAATGGAATAAAAAACGGAACCCTTATACATACAATCACTTTGTTGACCGTCTTTCAAGACCCTGGTTTTGGGCCCCGTTAAAGATATCAATTTGGAACCTCCTACAGCAGTTTACGGCCCCATGGTGCTGTTAAAAAAATCAGGCTAAAAGTTATTCCCATTTACGTAATCAATTTCATACAAGTTGGCTCACCGTGAAAACCTATAGGGTACTTCCAGTTGACTTAGAAACTTGACATTCCGTACACAATTGGTAACTTCAGAAAAAATCTAACATACAGAAGGTTATTGAATTTACAATAGTTGCACTGCACTGCATCACGATAAATATAATATTCATCATTGAAATCATTGAGTTTGGCAAGGGAGTCTGCTTGTTCGTTGCCTTCGTCATTGCTATGTGCTCTGGTCCATGTTAACTTTACCTTGCACATTGCTGATAGGTTCTGCAGTTCTGCATGGCAGTCTGCTACGATTTTAGATCTACTTACAGGTTTGCTTAGCGATGAGAGCGAAGCTGCACTGTCTGTTATTATCATAATCTCTAGTATGTCGCAAGGTCTACTTATGCAAATAGCATTAGCTGCCTTGGCCGCTAGGAGTATACCTACCATTTCGGTTTGAAAAACCGTTGTTATGTTGTTAAGAGGCATTGATTTACTGAGTCCTTACTCTGGAGAAATGTAACTGCAGCCGCTGCCATCTTTGTTTTTTGATCCGTCTGTATAAAAAGTTACTGACTTTTGGTTAAAGGTCGTATTTTTTTCTAAAGATAAGTCATACCTCCTATCTAATAAATAGGTTTTCGGTGTTCTATCTGTCCCATTGGCCGCCTCCGGTACGACTTCGAGAGCTCGATCAAGGATGCGGCAGTGGTTGGTTTTTAGAGCATTACCTTTCCATTGGCCTGTAGATTTTACCCGAAGGGCCGCGACCATCGCCTCTTGTTGTATGTGCAAGTGTGGCGATGTAAGCCCGAGCATTATGTCCAGCGCCGCAGAGGGTGTTGATCTCATACATCCACTGATCAGAGTGCACGCTAGTCTTTGGATTTGTTGGAGTTTAATTTCTACCGTGGCCAGCTCCGTCCTTGGCCACCATACCAAGGCACCATACGTTAGCACCGGTCTTACCACCACAGTGTAGAGCCATCTGCAGAGCTTTGGTGTGAGTCCCCAGTCCTTACCAACAGCTCGTCTGCATTGCCACAGAGTATTAGTTGCCTTCTTTGTTACGTGTTCCACCTGCCTCCCCCACAGTAGTTTTTCGTCGAGCCAGACACCAAGGTATTTGACCTCCTTACTAAGAGACAGTTGGGTTCCAAATAATTTCGGAAGTTTTAGTTTTGCGATTTTCGTTTTCTTTGTGAATAAGATTAACTCTGTTTTTTGTGGGTTCACAGATAACCGATGCTTACCACAGCACGCCTCGACTTTACGTAAAGCTTGCTGCATTTTACTGCACAGCGTTCCTTCAAATAGACCCGATATCATAATAACCAGATCATCTGCATAGCCCACAGTAACAAAGCCATCCTTATTTAACTCTACCAGGAGATCGTTGATGACCGCTACCCATAAGAGTGGTGATAGCACACCTCCCTGAGGGCATCCCCTAGTCACCCGGCAGCAGGTTTTTTCAGATGTCTCAATGTAAGCTGCACGCTGGCTCAGCATGTTTGTTACCCATTTGATTACCAGATCGTGTACGCCATGTGCATTGAGCCCGTGCACTATGCTGGGAAAAGTGGTTTTGTCGAAGGCTCCTTCTATGTCAATGAAGGTCGCCAGGCACGACTGTTTTGCCTCAGTCGCTGATTCAGCCTTATGCACTACCTGGTGTAAAGCAGTCTCTGTGGATTTGCCTGGTAGATACGCGTGTTGGTTTTGGTGAGGTGGTCGATCTCTGAGCGGTCCCTCTCTAATGTGTCTATCGCAGAGTCTCTCTAAAGTTTTAAGTGGAAATGGTGAGAGGCTGATAGGTCTGTATGCTTTGGGCTGTGTGTAGTCTTCCTTCCCAGGTTTGGGAAGAAAGACCACTCTTACCTCTCTCCACGAGATGGGTACATATTTATATGCTAGGCAGCTTCTAAATATTGCCATAAGATGGTTCATTATCTGCTCGAGGCACCATTGTAGCAGAGCAGGAAAGATGCCATCTCCTCCGGGTGACTTGTACGGAAGGAACGTACTCACCGCCCATTTCAGTCTTTCCTCTGTCACTATGGATCCCGCTAGCTCCCAGTCCTCTTCCGTGGGACACGGAGATGGTGAGGCCGTCCATTCAGAGTTTTCATTTACCTGGCAGCCCGGAAAGTGGGTTTGCAGTAGCAAGGTATGCTGTTCTTGCTCATTTGCAGTATAGTTACCATCTGACTTCCTTAAAGTTCCAAGTTTCATGTGATTGTCTCCCGCTAAGATTTTTCTCAGCCGGGAAGTTTCGCTCTGTGTCTGTACGCTGTTGCAGAAATTGCTCCAGGATTCACTTTGTTTATAACGTACCTCTTTGTTGAACGCGAGGCGTGCTTTTTTGTAGTCATCCCAGTCTTCATTGAGCTTGGTGTTCATTGCCCTATTAAAGTGGTGCCGCATTTTTTTCCTTAGTTTGGAAAGTTCCTTGCTCCACCATCCATGTTTTTTCTCGTCAAACCTACTTTTTTCCGTGAGAAGTTGGCATGAAGACTCGTAACTGTCAATTACACATTTCGTGATAGCGATGACTCGGTTTTCTACGTCCTCTACGGTGAGTCTCGTTGTGCTTGTGAGTTCGGGCAGTGCCGAAACCTTGTTCTGAACCAATGCGGTAAATTTGGCCTTATTTGTTTTCCTTGGATTCCTATATTTCCTAGGTTCTTGCTTGCCTACCTTTAGTACATACCTTATGCGTCTGTGGTCAGATCCAGATATTTCATTTCCAGCAACATGCCATTCGCTGATAAACTCAGTTACTAAGCTTGTCGCCATTGTTAGGTCTACAATCGTCTGACTCCTTCTCGTGACGAAAGTTGGTTCTGAACCCCTGTTTAAGATGTTCAGATCATGTTGTAGTGCAAAGTCAAGAGTATCCTTACCTCTCCGGTTCGTATCTGGACTGCCCCAAACTGTGCAGTGGGCGTTTGCGTCGCAGCCTATGATGAGCTGTGTTTTGTGTTCTCTGCAGTGCTCTACCAACACTTCTAGTTCTGGCCTTGGAGTTTCTAGTTCCCCGTCAAGATACGCTGAAGCCACGTAAACTTCTTCGAGGTCCCCTCCCAGGCCTGTGCGGAGTTTAATCACTGTGAGGTCGTCAGAGCATAAGTGAGTCACCAAGGACGCTTTGTAAAGAGCTGGAACATACACAAAGGTTCTAGTTTTTTGTTGCAGGGGTGAAGTAAATACAGTGCCTTTCAAGTTTCCATAGCCACTCACCTTTCCCCTTGTTAAATATGGTTCTTGGATGAGTGCTATGGTGTCGGGTTGCTCTTCCATTGTCCTTCTCAGGGCGGCAAACCCCGTAACACTGTGTTGCAGGTTGACTTGGAGGATGTTAATAGAGCCAACGTTATGTATTTCCCCAATACTACCCCGTGCGTGTAAACAGGTGGAGATAGGTTGTGTGTCATTCCGTCTCGATATTTTGATCTTTGGAAGTTTTGGTTCGTATGTAACAGAGTTATTGTACTTGTGTGACGCCATTTTCATAATAATATATAAATAATATTGATTAGCTATTGGATGTGTCTCAGAGCTACATTTCGGCATCTGAAGCCAGCAAGTCCTCCTCTCGCCGGGACAGGGGGGAGGCTACCAGTAGATCTGATAACAGATCAACCACTTCCTGCTCTTCCCCTGTTTCCCGCCCGACATTGCTGTTTTCAGGCTTCCCTGAGCCCTGAGTGTCCTCGGCTGGGCCCCGTGTGTCGGTTTCCGGAGGGTGTCGGTTGCCTATTGATGCAGCCGGCTGATTTACCACGGCTTTATCTAAGACACGTCGATCTCCCTCCGGTACCGCCGCACCGGCCCGGTCAGTATTGTCACCTCTGAGACTGACGTAAACTGTCGCCAATTTATAATATAGGCGGCAACCGTTAACTTTTAGCTTCCGAAGGTCAGCCGGAGGAATACCTACCATTAAGGTGATGTTTTGCGTCCTGCCGACCTTCTGTATATCTGCATTAAGAAGGGGCCATGTGTCGAGATCATAGTCCCTGCCGTTCATTGCTTTGAGGTAATCTTTTAGGAACCTGGCATCTCCGTCGAAGTCAGGCACCCAAATTATACCCCTCGTGTATCTTGGGATTAGGCTCTCCTGCATGAGGTAATACCCTGGGCAGCCTTCCCACAGTCCCTTGAGCTCTTCCACCTGAGATTTTAGCCAGTCGAGGGCCCGTTCATCTTCGCAGTGAATTCTCAGTCCTCCACTGGCCAGACGAGGGAACACTTTAAACAGTGGCATCCATAGCGATCTTTCGTCCCTTAGTTTTACAAACCGTGCAAGACTAAGGGCCTCAATCGCTTTTCTTAGGATGAGCGCTCGCATCTCGTCCATCTCTTGGTGGTCACTCTGCAGTACAACCACCCTCAAGTGAGCAGTGGCTGCACTTGCGTAGGTATCCTGCTCATCCTCTACCCCACCAGAAGCGACAGCCGCGACTCCGACGCCATCTGCCAGCCTGACTTTCTTACCCGCGGCAGCCACTGCTGGGGAAACGGTGTCGGAGCTGCGTTGTCTCTTCTGATTACGTGTGTTTTCACCATGTTTGTTTGTGTGTGTTGATGTTGGTGTCTTTGGTATTTGTGCTGGTGTTCTTGCTGCCACTGTCATCAAGCCCTGGTCAGCGTGCCGCGGCTGTTCGAGTACGGGGTTGCCTTTTTTGCCTGCTAAGGACAGTTTTCCTTTGCCCTTGCCCTTGCTTTTACCACCATTGCTGGTGGAAGTTGCAGCGGCACTGGGCTTAGCAGGCAGGACGGTTCCATCGATAGCCGCAGCTTCGTCGATCATGGCCCTGACCGTGGCAGCAGTGTCTGTATATTGTGTCCTAATGCTTGGTGCACTAAGTGTAACGCCTATACTCTTTGCCATGAGGGAGAGCTGGTCGGGGCCCGCTTTCCCAGCGGATCCCGGCCCTCTCCCCCCCATAGCTCCAGCCGAAGGGCTTGCCGCCTTGGATGTCGTCATAGATGTCGACACACCAGGCATTACCACAGCCCCAGAGTCGCTTAAGGCGTACAGAGCCTGCAGTCTCTCCTCCTGCAGCTCTTTCTTTATTCTTTCTTTATTCTTTATTGCACAAAAAAAACTTAAGTAACAAAATATATACAGGAACAACAGTTTGTACAAGGGCGAGCTTATTTCTAAAGAAATTTCTTCCAGCCAACCTTTAATGTGGTGAAAAAGTAGTGAGAATGGTGAGCAAATAAATGTGCACAACTTTAAATACAGAAAACTAAATAGAAAAAAGAAATTTAAGTTATAGATACATACTTATGTGTAGCAATAATACATACAAATATACATATATTTTTACACATATAGTTATATACAATAAATAAACAGTACGTATAATACTCAAAATGAACATACTTAGAATAAACTATCATATTTTAAACAAAAGACACTAAATAAACATACAAATATTCCAACAAACAAAATGAATAAGTTTAAATGGGTAGTCAGACAAAAGAATTATATATATTAGCTCTTGGGGAGAAAATGCTGTTTAAGCTTTCTCTTAAAAGACGATACAGATGGGCTGTCTCTAATACTATTAGGCAGATTGTTCCACAATCGAGCTGCTTGAACTGTGAAGGATTTGGAGTAGAAATCCGTATTACAGCTCTCTTTCCATTCTGCGGTAGGCCCTAGCTCGTTTCATTCGTTGACCCCCAGACAGTCTACCCTTTCGTTTGGCATTTCGAGGCGCTACTGCCCCCGGAGTGGGAGTTGCCGCAGTGACCGCTCCCACTTCGTTAACAGTCATCCTCTCCTCCTGGCCAACCCGCCTCGCAGCGGTACCACCCCCCTTACCGCCCTGAGTTGCATTCTCCGCCCACTCAGATTGTTGCTCGGGCTGGTGTTCCTTTTCTTTTTGTTGTTGTTGTCCAGATGCATCAAGCACCGTTGGCGCCTGGGACTCCACGCCATCGGCTCCTTCGGTGGTCCATTTCACATCCTGAAGCCCGGGAACTCCAGGACGCCGGTCGCTAGCCGGATCGCAGGGCACAACAGTACCATTTTCATTCTTACTTTCCATTATTATTTATTAAGAGACAGAAGAGATTCCTAATCTGGAACCAGAAAGATATTAGTTGGGCATTATTAAATGGCTATAAGCGGTGCCCATGTCGCTTATGCTCTGTCTTTTAAGGTCCAGCCACGTCTCTCCAGAGGTTGAGGCGCAGATGGGCCTCAGGTTCCAGATGCCCTGGTGGGTATGTAGCCTGATAGGGTCGTGAATTCTATTAAACTACATATCCGTGCACTCGCTGTTGCAATCAGGGACCGAAGGAACACCCCTAGCTACTTGGCTCACCCCTCCTCGGTTCCTGCTTGTGCCCGGACTTGTGACCGGCACCATAATTGTGATTACCATATATCAGGGACTAGTGCTAGTCCCCATTGACATTATTTGGACAACAACAATTATCGAGGTCAGGTTGGGTGTAGAAGCAAAGTCAGGAATCCTTTAAGGGTGTGTTAGTATGATCGGTAAAGATATTATTTTAAATACTGGGATCTCTAAATAAAGCACCAGTACCTCATAATAAGACGATTTTCTTTACTCAAAATACACTAATCGCGTGGACACCCTCACTGGTCGCTCGTCACTCGGATGAGGGGTGCGGGTTGCGGGGTGCAATTAGGTGTGTGGGGAGGCCGGTGAGCTGCGTAGCCATAGCTTAGAAAAATGATGGAATTTTTGGTGAAAATTCAAGGTATATTTTCTATTCTCGTAATGACATCAGAATCGTGTATACTTTCATACCCTAAAGGAATTCTAGACTTTGCATTTACACTCTGTATATAGGTATATAGATACCATAGCAAAAAGCGTCAACAAAAGCCGCTAAAATGATAATGCCTCTCGAATAATTTAGCATCGTTTGAGCAAGGAAACCTAATTTTTACAGTCATTATTTTACTACAAAGTATGTTTGTATGTTTATAACAATGTGACCAAAGAATCTTGTATGTATTACCGTATTTAATTAAACCCGAAACAAATAACCTTAAAAAAATAGGACCTCCTTTGTTTTTTATATTTTTCAAATTTTCCTTTTTTGTCGTGGTGGAGGCCATAGTTACCCTGTGAAAATTTCAACTGTCTACCTATACGGCTGAAGCTGTAGACCCCGGTGACAGACAACAGCGGAGGCTGTTTAGGGACCCGTTTGGCACCCTTCGGGTACGGAACCCTAAAAATCTTGAATATACTAGGTGAAATTAAATCAACCGACCAAATTCATACTGCAGACTTCGTTAGTCATCAGGAAGAAGGTTTAATGAGCCTCCAGGAGAAAGTAGAAAAAAAAAATTTTTTTGCCCCATAGGTGCCTGCACCAGGAATTGTACTTAAACTAGTCCAACCAGTAAGGGAGCAAAAAAGTTTATTTTTCGAAATTGGCCAAAAGGATTACTGAACCAAGTTCTTGATCACTAACCGAGTCTCCAGTATGAATTTGGTCGGTTGATTTAATTTCATCCTATATGTGTGATACAGAGCCTGAAAAGGTGCTGTTTCAGCATACCATCCATCCATCCATCCATCCATCCATCCATCCACTAGCCCGTGTTCGTCCACTGCTGGACATTGGATTACGTCAGCATACGTCACAGAATAATCTGTGAAACTGATAAAAATAATTTCGCCCCGGGCGAAAGGCTATGTAAAATAATAAATGTGCCCCTGTGCTATTTGAATTGGTGACTCCAGGCTCCTAGCCGAGTACTCTAACCCCTGGACCACAGAGGCGGCACGAAATACCTTCACAAAGCTGGCGTACCTGGCACGCGCTAGAGATACAGAATCTGTAGCTTACTTAGGCTCTGACATATAACTCATTTGTCACTGAGCGAGAGAAAGGCAGTGTATCGACGGGTCGTGCTAGCCACACAGAAGTAGGTCCGATCGACCTCAAGGTCTCAGGGCTGCAGGTAGTTCCACTGACCTACAAGCTCGGACAGGAACAAAACCGGTTCCCGGGCATGCGGCCGGCCGGCCCAGCCGCAGGGCGTTGTTCAGTTAAGAGGAAGCTTCTGCTATTTAAAATAATCTGGCTAAGTGGAAGTTGGACTTGCGTACAAAGGGTTTCGAACCATTACAGAATACCACCCGAAACTTATAATAAATAACAACAATTCATTAAAATGTATTTTAAACTAGCTTTTAGTTTAGGCTCCGCCCGCGTGTTATTCAGTTTAACGACATGCTTTTTCTCGGGATAAAAAGTAGCCTATGTGTTAAGTTAGGGTATAAGCTATATCCATTCTAAATTTCATCCAAATCCGTTCAGCCGTTTCAGCGTGAAAGGGTAAGTGACAGGCGTGAATATATGTATGTATGTAGTGGTAGAGGCCATAGTAACATGTATTCTGTGAAAATTTTAACTCTACCTATTACGGTGGAAGCTGTAGACCCCTGTGACAGACAGACAGCGGAAGCTTTGTGATAGGGTCCCGTTTGATACCCTGCGGGTACGGAACCCTAATAAAGTTTGTAAGACTGACGCCATCCATCCATCCATCAGCCTGTTTCGTCCACTGCTGGACATTTTATTATATATTATTTTTTGCATGCCTTAATACCTGATGTGAACCTTTGTATGGCTTTGTAATTTTGCAAATAAACGATTCTGATAGGCCTTTCCAGGATTACGCCACTCTTGGCGGTCCTCCTGGAAGAAATGCCCACACTCACACACGCTGGGCAGGCGGGATGGTGAGCGTGGTGCCGAAACCCTTGCACCAGTGACGCCGCTGCCCGTCACCAGTCTGTTTTATATAAGGCCCGGCAATTGGGGATGGATATACCGCCGTCCATCGGTCCCAGGCAATGGTGGGCCGCCTGGTTTTGCCTGAGAGCTGTTCTCTTACTCTCCCCCGAATAACTTCGGGAGGATTAGCGAGTAAGATGGTGGTACCTCCACAGTCGAGCTCGGCATCAGCTCTACCACCTACCAACTGACCCATCTTCTCCTTAAATGACAGACACGTGAAGTTCGGCTAGATATATAAAAGTAATCTTCACGACCCAACCGACAAGCAGTTTTAAATGTTATTATGATGAAGGGAGATCGGGTCTGAGATAACGAGAAGTAAATTGGACCACGCACCATTCTGAGAAGAAATTGTGTTTAAAATAACATAGTTTCATGAGGTCTACCGTTACGTTTATTTATTTTGGTGTATGGCCCATGGCCCATGGTGCTAGATAATCTTACTGAGCGATTTTGAGCTTCAGTATGTTGTCAGAAAGTCTATATTAGAACGCTCGCTTCGTTGCTGTGGCTTCTATCACAAGTAATCACAACAAATTAAAAAATATAAAAAAAGCAAATGTAGGGGGGGGGGTTTCCATACGAGAAACTTCAAAAAGTTGCATTATTAAAACGTTCTTGGTTTCAGCTCTTCTTTAAAGACATACAAGTTTTAAATTTAGTCAGATTGTAGGACATACTCTATAGTAAAAGGATAAAAAGTAGGGTTCCGTACGCAGACGGTGCCAAATTAATTTTAACACATTGTTTTTGTACCCCTGATGTTGCTTTGGCATGTACCTATATTGTATTTTTATTTACCACAATGTTTTTAGAGTTTCGCACCCGTATTGTAAGGTGGTACGGAAATAAATATTTATTTATGCAGCCAAATTCATACTGAAGACCCTGTCAGTATTCGGTATTAAGATTCAATGGCTCTTTGGAAAATTCAATTCCCTGTTCCCTACAAGCCCAGTTCCGAGTACTACGGAAAGCCACAATAAATTTTCGGTTTGAATCCCGGTTCAGAGCTCCTCGCGTCCAGATCCGATATAAAAAATAATTTGTGATCTCCTTGCGATGGATACATCGCTAAGTATTTAAAATATAAAAATTCATTTTCTATCATAGTATCAAAATAAATTTTCTTTTTGAATTTACACGTTTTTTTATCAAGTCTCTAAAGCGCACTAACCCTTGATGCGCCTGCGCCTCCTCGTAACATCGTCCACGTGCCTTATCTTATCACTACCGCACTGTATAAGATTTGGGGGATCATCTGCTATTGTTTTTAAGTAATCTGTATTGCCATGTGCGAATATAGACGGAGATATAACCCATATCAATAGACCTTGGGAGTAAGCATGGCCTTCTATGTTCCACCTCCTCCATCCATCAGCCTGTTTCCACTCTTGGCGGTCCTCTTGGAAGATATGCTCATACTCACACACGCTGGGCGGGCGAGTTGGTGAGCGCGGTGTCGAAATATACAGCCAAAATCATACTGCAGGCTTGGTAAGTGAAAGATCAGTAACACGACACGAATTGATAACACTTTTTGGTAATTTCGCAAAATTAAATCTTGACGTCCCATAGTAATTGACTCGGGGCTGGGCTCGCGTTTGTAAGGAACACGAAAATAATAATTTACGAATTTCAGGAAAAGGGTCATTGAGCCTTGTTACTGAGCACTTACCGAGTCTTCAGTAAGAATTTGGCTGTATATTTTAAAGTCACCTTAAATATATATTTATTTGATATTGATCTTGGTTAGTTTTAGAGTTATTGTGGCCTTAATAAACTACCCTTTATTTTTGATCTTACGTAAAAATACCGGGTGTAAATAGACTGCTACCATTAAGTGAAACCACTTAATTTACCGACCCTACTGAACCATCACGCGTTTTTGTTTGGAACTCAATTATTTCCTAAACTAAGGGTGTCCGCGGGTATGACTCTTGGGAGAAGTGGTTCAGTAGGGTCGGTAGAATATGTGGTTTCATTTAATGGTCGCAGTCTATTTACACCCGGTATATCATATGGTAACAGTTAACATTTGTGCGCCTTTTGTTCACGAACAATTTAACGTTCAAAAGTCCATTATATAGGATGAAATTAAATCCACCGACCAAATTCATACTGGAGACTCGGTTAGTGATCAGTAACTAGGTACAGTAATCCTTTTGGCCAAATTCGAAAAATATTTTTTTTGCTCCCTGACTGGTTGAACTAGTTTAAGTACAATTAAGGCAGCAACAAAGCAAAAAAAATAATTTTAGAATTTCACCAAAACTGGATGGTGATTCTGGCACATGCGACAATTTGCGAAGGCCGAAAGCGGGTGAAGGGTTATTGAAGCTTGGTTCTGATCACTAACCGAGTCTCCAGTATGAATTTGGTCGGTTAATTTAATTTCACCTTTACTGTCAGAAAGTGTTAAAAATAAATACCGGAAACTCATTGGTGCATTTTCGATCGGCAGGACTCGAACCCGCAGTCTCGAGATTGAGAGCTCGACGTCCTACCCACTGAGCAAGCGCTGCAAACATAAAATGTATTTCTACGTATTTCACAACCCTACAGTGGCGGGTCCAGAAACATATTTGGGGGGGGGGGGGGAATGTTTCATCGAGCTTCTCAGGAAATTTATTATAGTAATAGTTATCAAATCATTTATTTCCACATTAAAATACACACAATCAATATAGAGTGAAATTTACCCTGAACTTATAGACATTGCCCCGACTCTCAGGGTAAGGTCCAAAATACAATCGGATTGAAATTGAGATACATCGGGTTTTATCCGTTCTATATTAAAACAATAAATATACTTAATTTATCAAGTACCTTTAACACAAAACCATCACGGTTACGTTACAGTTGCGTTCACGTTAGATTTCGTATGGAAATAAGTTCCGCTACTGTCCGCTTAAGGCGGTTATCAGATACGAAATCTAACGTGAAGACTATTTTAGCGTTACCGTGATGATTTCATTCTAAGGCTAGTGTCGTACTATTAAAATACCTATTCATCCATCCATCAGCCCGTGTTCTTCCACTGATGGACATAAGCCTTTCCCAAATTTCGCCACTGTTAGCGATTCTCCCTCCTCCTCATCCAGCCGCCACTCGCAGATTCCTTCAGCG
The DNA here is from genome assembly GCA_910592155.1 of Ypsolopha scabrella. Lineage (NCBI taxonomy): Eukaryota > Metazoa > Arthropoda > Insecta > Lepidoptera > Ypsolophidae > Ypsolopha > Ypsolopha scabrella. Next base: position 1,600,107 of record OU342989.1, on the reverse strand, counting down.
GGCCTATTATGTAACTCAGTGTCGGTTACCATCTACGCTTACTATTCACCAAAACCATATAAAAATGAAGTTCCAAAATAAATTGTGACGTCATTTCAAGTGCGAACGTATCCTTAGATAAGTGGATATGTATGTTTTTGACGATAGGCACTCGGTATGGCAACTTTACGATGCAAATCAGGGTGCAGATCAAAAATTGTCTTAATATGGTAGTAATAAATTTGTGACTCCTTTAACGTATATTGGGGGGGGGGTGGAGTCCGCCACTGCACCCGCATTACAATTTTACGCTAGAAAGTGAAAACTGACACACTTACACAGTAAATACAATACGAGGACATAAGTTTTGTTAATTGTTATGTAGATTTTAGTAAATTGTATGTGACTTATATTAGCTCAGAAGAATTGGACGTCCTTTTGTTCTGTGGACTGACTGCGACGGGAAGTAGTTCGAAAGTCTTGACTCGAATCTGAAGGATGCAGATCACCTAGGGCCATTTTTAGGGTTCCGTATTACCTATTACTACCTATGAATACGTGTATTGCGTCTATCACGATAAATAATAAAATATTCATAAAATTGAAATTCAAGGGGGGTACCCATTCAGGAAACGTCGAAAAAGTTGCATTATTTAAACGTTATTTGTTTTGGATCTAACTTAAAGATGGTAGTACATATTTAGTCAGCTATTAGAAGTTACTCTAAAGTAAAAGAAAAAATAATAAAAGTAGGGTTCCGTAGGCAGACGGTGTGTTCAGCCTTTGCCCGCGGCTTGCCTTTATTAAATTTTTGCCACGTTTTTGGTTTGAGTGTTATTTCATTAACACCTCTTATAGCCTATTAAATGTTGACCAGGGTTACTACCGTGATGATAAAAAAACGCATTCAAATCCGTCTAGCGGGTCTCGAGTCAAAACCAAACATAATACAGACGGACTTAAATTAGAAAAATGTTTGTTTTTGCTTCAGTACCATACTAAAAATCCATTTCATTAAAAAATATATACCCATATATATATTCAATGTACAGACACGAGCCATTTACTACTTTATTATTTGTTTAGATTTTATGGTATAAGGAAGCCTAAAATACTATTGATGACGTCACATTTAAAGTAAAGTACGATGACGGAACGGAACGTTGTGACATAATGGCGGCCACTTTTTTATCAAAACATTATGTGCGCAATCAATATTTAAATAGCATTTGATTTTTAATAGCAACAAAATTTCTCCAATTACGAGATTAGTCGAAAGACATTATAAAACTGTTTTAGAGAGAATTAAATAATCAAAAAACCGGATACCATAAAAAACAACTCAGTATTGGCATAACGTTTTAGTTACCTGTTTTTTAAAGTTCCGTTATGAGATAACTCTATAATTTATCATAATTATGCAGAATAACCGTTTTGCCCACTTTAGATGAGCAAGCCCCTTTTCCCTGAATTGTTTCCCTTAAATGGTCACTGCCTGCTCCTTTGAACTATATCGCAATGATATAATTATTAAAAGGTATAAAAGCGGCGCGGCGGCGGCGGTAGCTCGGGTAGAATGCTGGCCTCTCAATCTTGAGACCCAGGTTCGATTCCCGGTCGGGCATGCACCAATGAGTTTTTCGGAATTTATGTGCATAGTATTTGTGAAACTAACAAATTTACAAACATGTATTTACGATATTAGTGTAGAAGTGATATGCATATCTATATTTTATTGTTGTGATGAAGATATATTTATTATTTGGGGTTTAAAAAACTTAAATTGAGGTTTGATGTTTTAGGGAGAAAAAGTCCGCAAAAGTGTTATTTCGGTCAAAATTATTTTTAGTGTATGCTGCTGTACCATTTGAAGTAGGTTACTATTTTGTTTGTTAAAAGTTTATTTATCTCACTTTTTTTGTGAAATATAGGTATTTATTGTAAGTGTGTTGTTCATATGAAACGAAGGTCAAGTTGATATTATGACAATGTCTAAGTTGTATACTACAATCAGCACCCTGACACAAAACGATTGTCGCATAATGACAATGTTCAAGTAATACCCAGCAATCAGTACACTAACAAGTAATAAGATGGATAAATTCTCAGTCTGTCGAATTAGCCTTCTCGACCTTAAAAAATCCGTTCAAGCTGTCAAACTCACCCCCAGGGGGGTAATTCCGGAAAAACATTCGAAGCGAGTTTTCTAAAACTTGAGCTAAAAATATATGGAGGTGGACAAATAAAACGGGGTTTTTACGGTCGAGAAAGCTAATTCGACACACTGAGGAATAGCTTTGACTGTTTCTCCGGAATTGCCCCCCAGGATGTGGACGTGTTTGCAGTAAATGTTTGTGTCTCCGTTTACGCCATTTAGAGAGGCTCTTTGTAATACAGTTACTTTAATTTTTTCCTGGAATTTCCATCCTATTCGACGCTGCAAATTATTTCTATGGTAATGGCCTATAAAACCATTATGCAAAATAAAAAACTAGTCAAGTGCGAGTAGGACTCGTGCCATGAGGGTTCCGTGCATACAGTTTAAAACTGATTTTTTACAAGATACTACAACTACTTTGTATAATGCATATACTTTGATTTCTTGAACATGCCGTTGAAACGAGAAAATTTCAACCAACTACCATTATCCTTTCTTCTTGATTAATTAAATATAGGTAATTTTCCGATTAGCTTGTAATTACTTACTTGTAATTTCAAGTTACCCTAAAGATTTTCATGGAGAGTCAATTTGTATGGAATTGATTACTTAAAGAACAATATTTTTTTCGCATAAAGTTAGACGCCTAATTTTTAACAGCACATAGACTTCTGTAGGAGATATTAGTTTCAACTTGATATCCCTAAGGAAGCCCGAGAAAACGGACCTTGACAGGCGGACATACAAACTGACAAACAAACAGTTAGACGAACAGCAAAGTTATCCTATGAGGGATCAGTTTTTTTTTTAGGTACGGACCCCTAAAAGTAATTCTAAAAGCACCAGACGTGTCTTCAGTTTAGGTATGGTCTAAAGGTCAGTGACTTCTCTCGAAGTCGAAATTGATGTTTTTGTGGGCGAAACTACCCAACTGGAAACTTCTGTTAGTTTTTTGTCATAGCGATCTTCGTGCTTAGTTTTTTGTAAAAAACGTTTATTTTATAAAAAAAAAATCCATTTCATGTCTTAAGGTACGGGATCCGATGCGTGTTTTTTATATTTTCCTGAATTTTCGGCAAAGTTTCATTCCATGGCCACGGGATGAGAATCGACAACATTACAAATTAATAATTGATGCAAAAGTAAAAACTATTTCGAGATATGGGCTTTCTCAGCATCATATTTTTTTTTTCAGAATTAAATCGTGATTAAATAAAGAGATATTCTTAAAATACTAAAAACATGGTAAACACAGGATTTTAAAAACAATTGCCTTTGCTCCTATGTTAATTTTATTTAAAAAAAAACAACTGTCATATCATGTGACAGCAGACATAAATAATGCCAAGCTTTTTTTTTAATAATCCATTGGCAATGAATATTGACCTTTGAAATCCTCAGATGCGACTTACGTCCTTACTTAGAATGAGTGAATAAGAAAACATTAAATTATGCAGGAAAAACATAAAATAAAACAAAATGAAAAATACAAAAGGTTCTTTTTTACGCAGACTTTTAATTTAGATATTAAAAACAAATGGTTAACTAAAATGAAATGTTGTCGATTCTGGTACTCATATACTGTGAAGGCAAAATTTTTCCCGGAACTCTTATTTAATTGTGCAAACGTATTAGAAATCCAGTTTTTAAGGTTCCGTACCTAAAGAGGAAAAAACGAAGCCCTTATAGGATCACTTTGTTGGCCGTCTGTCTGTCTGTAAAGACCTTTTATCTCGGAAACGCGTGGAGGTATCGAGTTGAAGTTAAACCTACTCAAGTCTACAGTCCCTTGAAGCTGCGAAAAGATACTGCCGTTTATGCCGCAAAAAACGTACATTTCGACACTCTCAAGGGAATCAAAATTTATAGGTTATTTCCGGTTGACCTATGAAATTTGGCAATTAAAAGCGTCTTATACTACAAGTATAGTGAAAAATCTGAAAACTATAAATTTGTAATTAAATCATAAGAAATATAGTCTTTAACGGAACCCTCGGTTGGCGAGTCCGACTCGCACTTGTCCGGTTTTTTTCTATTCTTTGTATGTAAGGCTCATTTTTGTAATAGTGTTTTTTTTGTGTACACCACCTTCGCGTTTTTTCAGTACAACAATTCGATACAAAAATGGTTGTCTAGAAGAAATCAATTTAAGCGATCAGACCACCAATTGTAATATACTTATATTTGTATTTTTAATAAGGCGCATGCAAAATAGAGAGTAATGTTATTTCGTTTTTAGGATTCCGTATCCAAATGGTGCCAAACGGAATCCTAACTAAGCCTCCTCTATCTGTCTGTATGTATGTCTGTCTGTCTGTCTGTCTGTCCGTTCGTCTATCACAGAGGGGTCTACAGCTTCAGCCGTTATGGTAGCTAGTTTAAATGTTCACAGAATACGTGTTACTATGGCTTCTATTAGCTATTTGGCCTCCTTATTTATATTATTTACCACAATATTGTTGGGTTCCGTACCCGTATTGTGTGGCGGTACGGTAAACTTTGGAAGACGGTCTCGCATTTGGCCAAATTATATTAAACTTCATAACTTTATCAACCGAATCGGTGCAAAACTTTATACCGATATAATTTTTAACTTTATCAAGGTCTTATATAGCTGTCACAAACAATGACAAGTATGACAGAGAAAACTCAATTTGTGATTCCACTGAAATTGGTAACATATCACAATCTAGCTATAATTGAATTTGTTCACTTTCGAAGCCATTTTGTGCTTCAGAATGTCTTCTCTCTAACGTTCACTTTCGCTGAAATTCTTGTGCGGATTAACTTTACACATTTTACACTCACGGAGTCCGTTTGGCTATGTAGTGCGTGCACACGCACTTTTCTAGTGTGCGTGACCCCGGGAGCGCCACAAAGCGCGCCACACACACGCAACTCGCGATTATCTACATGTCGCAGTAAGATAGTTATATCCGTGATATAATTATATCCCTAGATGCAATCTAGTGATATAGTGATATTAGTATCGTACTAAATTAATCTAAGGTAGTTAAATAGTTATATACATATTACAGTACATATATATTTTGTTAGGTGGTAGAGCTGAGGCCGAGCTCGACTGTGGAGGTACCACCATCTTACTCTCAAATCCTCCCGAAGTTATTCGGGGGAGAGTAAGAGAACAGCTCTCAGGCAAAACCAGGCGGCCCACCATTGCCTGGGACCGATGGATGGCGGTTTATCCATTATACAAAACAGACTGGGGGCGGACAGCAGCGTCACTGGTGCAAGGGTTTCGGCACCACGCTCACCAACCCGCCCGCCCAGCGTGTGTGAGTATGGGCATTTCTTCCAGGAGGACCGCCAAGAGTGGCGAGATCCTGGAAAGGCCTATGTCCAGCAGTGGACGAAACAGGCTGATGGATGGATGGATATTACAGTTCAACCCCGAAATCAGTTAGAAGGCGTTTTAACTAGTTAATGTTAGTAGTTAGTAAAACTTCGGGGGTCGGCTCGCTCCGCTCCGCTTCGCTCGGCTCCTAAACGTAATAACATGTACACCTAACCGCTGCTCTTCGCTTCGCTCGTCGTCGCAACCTATTTTGTTTGTATAGCAAACGGGTTCTAACTGATTTCGGCTCTCTTCTGCACTAAAGGCTTGCCACCAATGACATGGACCATTAGAGAACAGTCTATTATGTTACGGGTGTTATGTATATAAGGTGACTTTAATTTATACAGCTAAACTCATACTGGAGGCTTGGTAAGTGATCAGTAACACGAACCGATAACACTTTTTGCGATGCGATATGAAAGCTTTTAAGATATTTTAATTTCTTATTATGGAAGCTATATAGAATTCCAGCGCGAACATGGTGTTTTAGAACGCTTTCAATACTGAGAAAGCATCAAAATCATATTATCAAAACTGTAAAAAATATTTTTTTTCCTGTCATTTTGTTGGCGCTCGATTTCGACTTGACTCCCATAGTAACAATTGAATAATACCCCAAAATCTTTCATTTCGAGTAGGTTTCATTATTGTTGAGGATTTGGTCCAGTCTCCATACAAATTTGCCTACGGTCCCTTTCTTTCGTTTTGAGTCGAAAACCAAGCAAAGGATTTGGATGCGGTAGACATTATATGCTATAAGGGGTGTTGATAAAATAACCACTAAGCCCAAAACTGTTCATACTACTCAAACATGGCAAGACACTTCCGCGCGGAGAAAATTTAGTGTGAAATATAAATATATGGTACGATCCTGACACACTTCTCCCACTTATCCAAGCTCTTCTATACCGAGTGCTTTTGCTTTCACACAATGTCAGATAGACAACAGCCAACCTGCTACACAAATACAACCTAAAGACAAACCTGCGGCTCACACACCATAGACAAACGTGTAGCTGTAAACAGCTCTGTCCGTAACGGTGCGGGCGAAGACGCGTGGCCTACATAGTTCAGTTATCATCGCCTTTGAATGTTTAGAACTTGATTTGCCCTTCTTTGGACACCGTTACGATGGAAAGCCTCGCAGTTTCGATACACTCACGCCTGTCTCCCAGAGGGGTAGGCATATACTACGATCTTCACACGCCTCTTTTGCTTCTTCTACATTCATCAACCTAGTCATACAGGCTCTTCTATTCCGGGTACTTGTTACTTTGCCCTTCTTCAGTATGTCGCCTATTTGGCCGGCATACGTCCTTCTAGGGCGGCCCGGTCGAGCTTTACCCTCCACTTGTGCAGCACACATTTCTTTCTTCAATATTTTCAATCATCTTCTTCGGTTCGATATATCCATAAAAATAGGTTTGAACGGGTGAAATAGTCGAAATTTTTACTATAAATTCTTTTGCTTGTGCCAAATTATCTCTTTTCGTGTCTTTCAAGACTGTATGTCAAAGTAAAGACAAAAAAAGTACACTATAAGTTTAGGTGACAAGTCCGTCAGTAGGGCTTTTAGTATGGCAAAACTATTCTGTCTACGTTATAAGAGGGGATGGTCCAAAGCCCCTCTCCATACAAACTTGTCAGAACCAACAACCACGACAAAACCATTATACTTTCGTTACGTTACTTTTTCTACACCCGAAAATAACCCTGTGTAATACTTTCATACATTTATTAAACAGCCAAATTTGATAGCAAAATTTTTTTTTTGTGGAATATAGATTTCTGTCAGTCTCAACATACATTATGTTTTTGGTTCCCAAATTTCGATTGCATGTATCTCCAATCTACGCGATGTGGCTGACAATAGACCGTACATATTCCCGGCGGTAAATAATGCACATAAGGTTATGCGTAGCTTCGGCTTTGTAGAGCGTCGTCTCTGTCACCGGAGTGCTTCTTTTGACGGTCGAACTATTCATCCATCCATCAGCCTGTTTCGTCCACTGCTGGACATAGGCCTTTCCAGGATTTCGCCACTCTCGGCGGTCCTCTTGGAAGAAATGCCCATACTCACACACGCTGGGGAGGTGGTTGGTGAGCGCGGTGTCGAAACCCTTGCACCAGTGACGCCGCTGCCCGTTACCAGTCTGTTTTATATAAGGCCCGGCAATTGGAGATGGATATACCGCCATCCATCGGTCCCAGGCAATGTTGGGCCGCCTGGTTTTGCCTGAGAGCTGCTCTCTTACTCTCCCCCGAATAACTTAGAGAGGATTTCTGAGTAAGATGGTGGTACCTCCACAGTCGAGCCCAGCATCAGCTCTACCACCTGACGGTCGATATCTTTTTAAAATTATAAATAATGATAAAAGTAACAAAACATATATTTTTTATTCCTAACATAGAATACACATAGAAAAGTTTCCTCTGATATAACTAGGGGGTTAATTTTCAACCTATATATAAAATGAAATGACTTCGATTATATGGCCTAATTAATATTCCTACTGGAGAATGCTTATGAAAAATTTTTGTAAAATATAAAAAAAATTCGTGCTTCTATACTTGTTCAAGAATAACATCGACTCAATTAGTAAAGGAAGTCTAAATTGTATTTTTCGTATTTCACACACAAGGTCATTGAACCTTGGTCCTGACGACCACTTATCGAGTCTCCGGTATGAATTTAGCTACATAAATTAGTCACCTTAACTTAGTGTTTACATAACAGTTTGTATGTAAATTCGTTGGATATATTCGTGCTATTAGTTATAAGCAAAACTTTCACTTGTTAAAGTATATTTTATTATTCTTCTGTCTTCGCATTTCTTCATGTTCTCTGGGTTTGCTTGTCATGTCATGATATCATGACGCTGATATTTTCGGCTTGCCGGTTGTTTTATCAACATCCTTTATAATGTATCAAGGCGGTAGAGCTGATGCCGAGCACGACTGTGGAGGTACCAAATCAAATCAAATCAAAAGATTTATTTTGTAACATAAAGTATACTTTCTACAAGTCAAAGTTAATCTTTACAATATATATCATAAAATAGAGAAATATAGGAATGAAAATATTATGTTACACATAATGCCTAACCACCCGCACCATTCGATTAGTATTGCTAAGAAGAAGGGCAAGAAACTTAGCAAACATGTTTTTTTTTTCATTTGTAACATAAACTTAATCTATACAATTTTCATATACCTACTTAAGTAAATGCAAATATAAGACCATAGGAATTATGCCACGAGAGGAAAAAAAATTGATCTTAGTCAATCCGTCTTACATTGTCTATTACCTTTTACAGCAAAGTCAGTTTACATATTAGTTAACTATAAAGGGCTAAAGATTAGCCTTTAGAGGAATCAAACATTTCGTATTAAAATTTGCTAATTAAGACTTACAATTTTGATAAAGATTATTATTATTTATTACTCCATGCTTCATTATCGTCCAGATAATCATTGATTTTATAATAAGCTTAAATGTATAGTTTAAACTTATTTTCAGGCAAACTAAGGACTTCCTTAGCAAGTATGAATTTTGGAAATCACCATCTTACTCGCAAATCCTCCCGAAGTTATTCGGGGGAGAGTAAGAGAACAGCTCTCAGGCAAAACCAGGCGGCCCACCATTGCCTGGGACCGATGGATGGCGGTATATCCATCCCTAATTGCCGGGCCTTAAAAAAAAGCAGACCGGTGACGGGCAGCGGCGTCACTGGTGGGAGAGTTTCGGCACCGCGCTCACCAACCCGCCTGTCAAGCGTGTGTGAAAATCTTGGAAAGCAGTGGACGCACCAGGCTGATGGATGGATGGATGAATCCCTTAGTTGATCAAGATCTCTACTATGATGATTAGGATGATGATAAAAAAAATTCGTCAGTAAAAATGAAATTGGTCAAGTGCGAGTAGGATTCGAGCCCTGAGGGTTCCGTCATAACCTTTTAAAACATAAACTCATTCAAGGAGCAATTATGAACGACATTCAGGTTTGCCTGAAAAGTGTTTTCTTCACCGTTCATCAAGTTGAAAAAGTCATGTTGCATGCTTGGCGGATCCGAACCCTGAGTCTCAAGATTGGGAGACCAACGTCCTACTGACTGAACCATACCACTGTATTTACCCTTAATGTCGTGCTTATTGTGAGGAAAACCATACGGATATAAAGATCTAGCACATAATGACGCAGCGCCGGATGTCACACTCAACACATTAAAGTTGGCAACGACAGTTGCGCAAGCGCCGGTTGGGCAAGTGTTGTTGCATGGGCACGGTGACGTCGGTGACACGTCATCGGGGATTTCGGGTGGTGGCTTGGGGGAGTTGTGTCAGAATATTGATCAATCATTTATATTATTTAGAAGTAAACTCTCGTCCGCGGCTCCGCGTTATTCAATCCCCGCTTCGTTTTCGGCTTGGCGGTTATTTTATGAACACCCCTTGAAGCCTATATGGTGACCAGGGTCACTAGAGTCACTAAGATGATAATCAAAAGATCGCATCCAAATCCGTTGAGTGGTTCTCGAGTTAAAACTTTAGATACAATACGTACATAAAGACAAACAGACAATTTTTTTTGTTGTGGATTCAGTACAGTATTTATAGTGGACTGGTAATTAAAACTCTTCGATGTTATAAGTAGGACTGTATTGTTCCGAATGAATTACCGCGGGCTTGGCCCGCCTTTTATATCCCTCGTTTTGCACACGGCACTAATCTATATTCCTTACTCTGTCTAACATATCTGTGTCCTTGTCTTTGGGCCTCAGTCTAACACATATTTTCTTTATTATTATAGCCAGACATGATATTGTGTATTCCTAATCAAATTACATATATTTACATGATCTAAACTAATTATTTATTACTAAAGACTTGGTGCGTCTTGGAGGTAAAGTCGCCGCTCATGGTTTTGTGTCCACAACAGCTCTCCCCCCGACGCAGCCTCGCGTAGTCTCTTCTTCCATGAGCACGGCGAGCTTGCTAACCGGACGTCTGAAGATGCCTGTTCTCGTCTTCACATCAGCTACTCGAACACCGCCGTCTGGTCCAGTGTAGATGCGCTCGATCCTCCCGAGTGGCCAGACGTTTCGTGGCAGCGTGTGGTCGACCACCACCACGATGTCGCCGACCTGCAGTTGTCTTCTCGTGCTTGTGGGCTCTCCACGCGGGACCAGCACGGGGAGGTACTCCCGCATCCAACGCCGCCAGAAGTTGTCAGCTAGCGCCTGGCTAGCTCTCCATGCTCGTCGGTCAGCCTCATCACAAGGTCCCGTGGTTGGTAGGCCCATCGAAGATCCCAGAAGAAAGTGATTGGGTGTGAGCGCCTCAGGATCGTGTGGGCTCACACTCACGTGGGTCAGGGGCCGGGCGTTGACTGAAAACTCAGCCTCTGTCATTAGTGTCTGAAGGATTTCTTCGCGGGGCGCCTTCTCTCTTAGCGTCGCACGGAGCGCAGTCTTCACGGAGCGCACCATTCTTTCCCAGCAGCCACCTTGATTTGGGGCCCCGGGTGCGATAAAGCGCCACTCCATGCGATGCAGCATCCCCTCTTCTCTTAAGGCGGGTGCCCATTCAGCGTAGGCGGTCTTCAGCTCCTGGTCTGACCCTCGGAAGTTCGTAGCGTTGTCAGAATACATCATCCGAGGCCAGCCGCGGCGTGCAGCCATCCTTCGCAGCGCCATCAGTGCAGAGTCCGTGGAGAGTGAAGCAGCGATCTCCAAGTGTACGGCGCGTGTGGTGAGGCACGTAAATAGGGCACCCCACCTTTTCTCATGGCGTCGCCCCACCTTGACTATCATAGGGCCGAAATAATCCACGCCACAGTTTGTGAATGGACGGTGGAACGGGTCAAGGCGGGCAGGCGGCAGGTCCCCGGTCGCCGGTGTTCTCGGTTTCGCTCTTCGTACCACGCAGAGGGCGCAGTTGCGTTCGACAGCACGTACTGTTGGTCGCAGGTGTATTATCCAATACCGCTGTCTTAAATCGTTGGTCACGCGCTCCCTGTTGGCGTGACCGGCAGTGCTGTGTTCTCGTAGTACCAGGAGCTTGGTGATGGGGTGTCTGCCGTCCAGAATAATCGGGTGCTTCATTTCTAGAGGCACGTTCGATGCTCCGATGCGACCTCGTACTCGAAGAAGGTTGTCTTCCATCACTGGATCCAGCTTGTATAGCCGGCTCGCCCTAGGGATGGGGAGGGCCGACTTGATTCTCTTTATCTCAGCTCCAAAACTGTCTTCTTGAGTACGCTTCATTAGAGCTCGTTCGGCGCGTTCAATATGTTCATATTCAACACGTGTTGCTCGACGTCGACAGATATCCGTGAAAGCCAGCACGCGTGCGGTTGCTCGCACCAGTGTCTCGTATTTCGAGAATCGGGAGGGGTCAGGTAGCCAGTCATTTTGACGCTCGCTCTCTTCGCTCGTGTGAAGTACTTCCTCATTATCTTCATTGAAAACTCGTTCGGTAGGCCATCTTTCCTCGGGTTCTCGTAGGAAACTGGGCCCCTGAAACCATCGATCGCCTCTAGTGATCGGCGTCTGATAGTTTCGCGTAGCGTCGTCAGCTACGTTATGTTCTGTAGGCAGCCATCGCCATTCCTTCTTGTGTGTGAGTTCTGCGATTTCCCCCAGCCGGTGTGCGACGAAAGGAGTGTACCGCCGTGCGTCGTTGCGTACCCAGTGAACCACAGTTGAGGAGTCGGTCCAGTAGGTAGTTCTCGCGATTTCAACGCGGTGCTCCCGCTTGATAACGTCGGCGAGCCTCGTACCGATGACCGCCGCTTGAAGTTCAAGACGGGGAATGCTCTGTGCGCGTCTTGGTGCCACCTTAGCTTTGGCAGCGATCAAAGCAATTTTCACGCTACCGTCGTGGTATATGGCCCTCCAGTAGGCCACTGTCGAGTACGCTTGTTCGCTAGCATCGCATAGCACGTGTAGTTCTACGTGCTTGTGGCCTTCTAGTGCGTAGCTTCGGTGCAAGCGTAGCCGTGTGACGTTGCTGAGCTGCTGCAGCCATGCCGCGAAGAGTTCTGCTTCCTCTGCTGGTATCGGCTCGTCCCATGATATCTGGAGACGCCAAAGGCTCTGGAGTACTATCTTCGCCCGAATTGTGTATTGACTGAGTATTCCTAGCGGGTCATATATAGACATCACCGCGCTGAGAGCTTCTCTCTTCGTTGGTGCTCGGATCTGGGCGCGCACCTGGGCTGGGACTCGGTTCATTGCGGTATTGAAACCAAGTTCATCTTCTTCAGGATTCCAGCAGAGCCCAAGGATCTTGCTCTCAGGGCCCCCTGCTCCCAGTTGGGTGGGTGTGGTCGCTCGCAGTTCTTCTGGTACGTCTTGTAGTACGCTCATGTTGCTGGCGTTCCAACTTCGTAATTCGAAGCCAGCGACCGCGTGTACCTCCCTGAGTTCTCGGATGGTACATCGGGCTTCTTCTTCATCATCGTAGCTGTCCACCAGATCATCCATGTAGTGGCTTTTTGTAATGGCCACCAGAGCGCGCGGATGTGTCTGTGCGTGCGCGTGTGCGTTATGATTGCGCACACTGTGGGCCATGAAGGGGGAGCTGGCCGCGCCAAAGATCATGCTTGTCATCTTGTAATGGCTGGGTGGCTTGTCTCGTTCTTGGCCCCTCCATAGAAACTGCTGGGCTGGCTGGTCTTCCGGGCGGATCTTCACTTGTAAGAACATTTCTCGGATGTCGCCCGTGACTGCAATCGGTTTCTCTCTAAAGCGGAAGAGAACCCCTTGTAGTGAGAGCAGCAAGTCCGGTCCCTCCAGCAGTTTGTCGTTCAAGCTAACACCTCGGGATCGGTGCGCTGCATCAAACACGAGCCTCTTCTTGCCGGGCTTGTTTGGATTCTGTACTGCGAAGTGAGGCAGGTACCAACAAACAGCGCTTTCTTTTTCTGTGCCGTCGCATGGTACTGCGTAGCCCTTGGTCAGCAAGTTCTCGATTTGTGTCGAGTATTCTTTGGCGAAGTTTGGGTCAGCATCCATCTTGCGTTCTATGCTCTTGAGACGGCGCAATGTTGTCTCATAGCTTGTAGGCATGACTACATTGTCATGTTTCCATGGCAGTCCGACCTCGTAGCCGCCGTTGATCTTCTTTATAGTGCTCTCGACGATGTTCATAGCTCGCTTGTTATTGTCGCTCACAGGGTCTTTGAGAGCGACCCCGAGCGCGTCGATGCGGAAGTGGTCCTCAACCAGTTCATGGAGGCGCTCGTCGTGCTGTTTGTTCTCATGCAGGCGCTGGTCGGGTGCGTATACATGAAGCACGCTCTCCTCAGTGTGATAGATCAGGCTGCGTGGCACGGTTCCGTGTACCACCCAGCCGAGTTGTGTTCTAGATGCGGCTGGCTGGTCGGGGGCGCCAATCCGCAGCTCTCTGGACACGATCATTTCCCAATGGTCGGTGCCAATTAGGATGCCTGGGCGTGCTAGTTCGTAGCAGATCTCCTCCTGCGGCAGGTCTCGCAGGTGGTCGTGGTTCAGCAGTTTCTTAGGTAGGGACTGCTGGTGAAGCCTCAGGTCTCGTATAGTGCGTGCTCGAACTGTGTGTGTTGTTTTCTCTCTCTTTCCTCTGAGATGTACTGTGACAGTCTTGCTCTGTTCATCACGTCTTGACATGTTGACGCCGTGTAAGTTCAAAGGCTGAGCAGGACCGTCTGCGCCGATGTTCCTTGCTAGTTCTTCATCAATCAGGGTTATGGTCGCACCCTCGTCCAGAAGCGCATAAGTTGGTACTTCTCCAAGTGGTCCGGAGATAATAACATGGCACATCTTCAGGAGTACAGCTTTAGGGCCGGTAGCGTGTAGGGATGCTACCGACAGGACTGCCTCCGTGTTGCTTTGCTCTGGTGTTGCAGGTTGCCTTGGTTCCTCATGTAGCGAAGCGTGATGTGGGCGGTGGCATTGGTTTACGCCGCACAGCTTTGCTTTGCAGTGAAAGCGACGGTGTTTCTTGTCGGCACATCGGAAACATAGTTTCTTTTCTCGAATCATGTCCCATCGCTGCGCTACACTTAGTGCCTTATAGGTCGGACACTGGTGTAGTGCATGATTCTTGTCGCAGCTTGGACATAAGTCAATCTGTTCAGATTGATTGACTTGCTCTGGTTCGTTAATGGCGTAGACAGCGTTTGCTTTCTTCTTATTGATCGCAGGTACTGGCCTCTGTTCTCTCTTCGTAGCGGCTGTAGAAGCGATACCGTACGCCGACGTATAAGTAAAACGTAGGGCTATGTCTGCCTCACGCATCAGGAAGTGTGAAAGCGTGACGATCTCTGGATCTGAAGTCCCCTCGTGTTCACAGGCGTAGTCACACCAGCGCGACTTGATGTGTGGGCTGAGCTTCTCTAATACCTCCCGGGCTAGCAAAGGGTTATATAGGTAGCCCCGCTTATCGATGTTCTTCAAGACACATACGATGTTCTGGATTTTGACGGCGAAGGTATTTAATTCTGCAGCTGATGATCCCGGCTTCGGTAACCTTTTAAGTTCTTCCATTGCTTTGTCTATGATGATTTCTGGTCTACCGAAGCTCTGCTCTAGCGTCTTCATGATGATGTCGGGATTGGTGGCTGTGTTTAATAGTGCAGCCACTGCGTTGCGTGCATCTCCCTTTAGGCAGGATCTCAGCCGCTGTAAGTTCTCAGCGGCCGACAGACTATAGAGAGTAGTGGCGTCTCGCATAGCAGCTTGGAATGGTAGCCACTCGTCAGGTGCTCCGGAGAATAATGGTAGTTCGCTGACGTAGCGTGGTCTGGGTCTCGACATCTTCTCGATTGCTTCTGTTAATTGTTCGATTGCTCCGTCTGTTCTGGCTGGAGTAAGTGTAACTGGGTCTGCGAAGCGTGCTCTTCGTTCTTCACGTGGCTTTTCTATAGTTCGTGATGTGGTCAGGGTCTCCATGCGCTCCCCCCGTGTGTTCGTCGGGTTGGTGCGCAGCCAGTCGTCAACCTTGTTAAAGTTGGTAGACAGGGGTTCATCGTGCACGCTCTCGTCCTCGTGGATGCTTGCGACTTGCGCAGCCAGACGCTTCTGGATTAACTCGGCCTCCAATGCTAGCTCCTTCCTCTTCAGTTCCGCCATCTTTTCAGCTGCCTCCAGTTCTGCCAGCCGCAGCCTCACGGTCACGCTCGT
The DNA here is from genome assembly GCA_910592155.1 of Ypsolopha scabrella. Lineage (NCBI taxonomy): Eukaryota > Metazoa > Arthropoda > Insecta > Lepidoptera > Ypsolophidae > Ypsolopha > Ypsolopha scabrella. Next base: position 1,584,445 of record OU342989.1, on the reverse strand, counting down.
GGTAGATCGGTGCGAGCGGTGCGAGGGCGTAGGTGACCTTGGTCGTGGACGTATGGCTGGCACGGGGTTCGTGGTGATGCCAGGGATGGTCGCAGCTGAAGGTGACGCCGGTGGTTCTCGTTCCAGCCTTCGGAGTCGTTCGTCTTCGATCTGACGTTCTTCCTCCTGGCGCCTCTGTTCCTCTTCACGGTGTCTCTGCTCCTCCAGTTCTGCAGCATCACCCTGGCTCCGGGTGACCACCATCGTGATCGGACGATAGACTGCAACTGAAGAGACTTCGGTTCTGAAGAGTAGGCGGCTCCTGTTGGTGGTGATTCCAGCTTCGAATTCGGCTCGAAGGTCCAAAACTATAGTGGACTGGTAATTAAAACTCTTCGATGTTATAAGTAGGACTGTATTGTTCCGAATGAATTACCGCGGGCTTGGCCCGCCTTTTATATCCCTCGTTTTGCACACGGCACTAATCTATATTCCTTACTCTGTCTAACATATCTGTGTCCTTGTCTTTGGGCCTCAGTCTAACACATATTTTCTTTATTATTATAGCCAGACATGATATTGTGTATTCCTAATCAAATTACATATATTTACATGATCTAAACTAATTATTTATTACTAAAGACTTGGTGCGTCTTGGAGGTAAAGTCGCCGCTCATGGTTTTGTGTCCACAACAGTATTAATAACCGAATTCAATAAAAACACACGACTTTTTTACCACTGTATCATTGGTATTAGAATAGATCCATCCATCCATCCATCAGCCTGTTTCATCCACTGCTAGAGATAGGCCTTTCCAAGATTTCGCCACTCGAAGAAATGCCCATACTCACACACGCTGGGCAGGCGGGTTGGTGAGTGTGGTGCAGAAACCCTTGCACCAGTGACGCGGCTGCCCGTCACCAGTCTGTTTTATATAAGGCCCGGCAATTGGGGATGGATATGTCGCAGTAAAGTAGTTAAATCAGAGAGTTAATTGAATCTCTAGAGAGTTAATTAAAGATCGACATTAAATCAAGTCGCTAGCATTTTGATTTAAATAAAGCAGCGTCGAAAACGTTTAACTATCTGTCTGACCGAAAGCCAGCGTGTTGATTGATTAATAATGTAAAACAAGATGGCGGTCACGACAACAGCTGATTACATTTAGAATGTTCAAACCTGACCTAACGTACTGTTTTTAAATACATTTTGACCTATCCATTATGCACCTATTTAGTATCCTACTCGGGGACGCCTCGCTCCGCTCCGCTTCGCTCGGCTCTGAGTTGTTTCATAATGTTCAAACCTAACCTAACCTAGTGTTTTTAAATACATTTCGACCTATCCATTATGCGACTATTTAGTATCCTACTCGGGGACGCCTCACAAAGGTCACCCTACCAAAGTTGAAATGCGCCTAGGAACGTTTAGGAAACTCGTTAAACGTTTCGTTCACTCACTTGTCTGACGGAACTTTAGCGACTTGATTGAATGTCGATCTTTAATTAACTGTCTAGAGATTCAACTAACTCTCTGATTTAACTACTTTACTGCGACAGATATACCGCCATCCATCGGTCCCAGGCAATGGTGGGCCGCCTGGTTTTGCTCTCCCCCGAATAACTTCGCGCAGTTTGCGAGTAAGATGATACTACTTCTAAAGTCGAGCCCGGCATCAATAACATTATTATTAAATTTATTTTAATATAATAATAACCATAAACAATCTTGCGGTTTTCGGTACGTATCACTGATATTCCAAATAAATGTCGGGATGTTCCGGCCGGAAACCGCAAGATGGCTCCTCAACTGAAATAATTATCATTTTTGTTATTTTTTTTTTTAGATAATTAATGTAAAAAGTAGGTTAGGTAGGTAGATTCGTAGGTTAATTAGTCATAAGGTTGTATATATTTTTATGTCATTTTTAAATGAGTCATTTATTCGACTGATGCCGGCCCCAAAATGGGCCGAAATATATTTAGAAAATCAACAGAATTGTTTATTGTTATTATTATGTTAAAATATTAAAACAAATGAAGTCTATATTTTTGAACCTCAATTATACAGTTGACGTTGAGATGGGGTTATACATTAACATTGTATATTACATTGCGTTATACCCGTCTGAATTATAATTTTTACAAAACGCTAGAGTTTAAAGTTCTATATTCTATAGTAGATTGCAATCGCAGAATTCAGAAACCCTAATGGGCTGGCTATATTACCAAATACATATATTTATTTCAAATTATTGTTAAATGAATCATGGCTTCACGAGCGTCCTTTGAGCAAACTTAAACACTTACTGCCCCATCTCAACGTCAACTGTATAATTGAGGTTCAAAAATCTAGACTTCATAAACAATTACAAATTCTAGACATTCTCGACGGTTGCCAAGTAGGTGTTACAACTGATAAGGCCGCATAATAAATGCATAACAGTGAACTCATTGGTAATGGATGTAGGCGCAATGTACGCAAGTATTGGACCCTTTATAAACGTTCTTTGAAGTCGAACAAGTCGGGGTCTCAGGTTTAGTGTAGAAACCACAGATATAGATCTAAATAGATGACGCAAGTGCATCAAACTCTATTAAAATATAGACTTCATAAACAATTACAAATTCTAGACATTCTCGACGGTTGCCAAGTAGGTGTTACAACTGATAAGGCCGCATAATAAATGCATAACAGTGAACTCATTGGTAATGGATGTAGTCGCAATGTACGCAAGTATTGGACCCTTTATAAACGTTCTTTGAAGTCGAACAAGTCGGGGTCTCAGGTTTAGTGTAGAAACCACAGATATAGATCTAAATAGATGACGCAAGTGCATCAAACTCTATTAAAATATAGACTTCATAAACAATTACAAATTCTAGACATTCTCGACGGTTGCCAAGTAGGTGTTACAACTGATAAGGCCGCATAATAAATGCATAACAGTGAACTCATTGGTAATGGATGTAGGCGCAATGTACGCAAATATTGGACCCTTTATAAACGTTCTTTGAAGTCGAACAAGTCGGGGTCTCAGGTTTAGTGTAGAAACCACAGATATAGATCTAAATAGATGACGCAAGTGCATCAAACTCTATTAAAATATAGACTTCATAAACAATTACAAATTCTAGACATTCTCGACGGTTGCCAAGTAGGTGTTACAACTGATAAGGCCGCATAATAAATGCATAACAGTGAACTCATTGGTAATGGATGTAGTCGCAATGTACGCAAGTATTGGACCCTTTATAAACGTTCTCTGAAGTTGAACAAGTCAGGGTCTCAGGTTTAGTGTAGAAACCACAAATATAGATCTAAATAGATGACGCAAGTGCATCAAACTCTATTAAAATATAGACTTCATAAACAATTACAAATTCTAGACATTCTCGACGGTTGCCAAGTAGGTGTTACAACTGATAAGGCCGCATAATAAATGCATAACAGTGAACTCATTGGTAATGGATGTAGGCGCAATGTACGCAAGTATTGGACCCTTTATAAACGTTCTTTGAAGTCGAACAAGTCGGGGTCTCAGGTTTAGTGTAGAAACCACAGATATAGATCTAAATAGATGACGCAAGTGCATCAAACTCTATTAAAATATAGACTTCATAAACAATTACAAATTCTAGACATTCTCGACGGTTGCCAAGTAGGTGTTACAACTGATAAGGCCGCATAATAAATGCATAACAGTGAACTCATTGGTAATGGATGTAGTCGCAATGTACGCAAGTATTGGACCCTTTATAAACGTTCTCTGAAGTTGAACAAGTCAGGGTCTCAGGTTTAGTGTAGAAACCACAAATATAGATCTAAATAGATGACGCAAGTGCATCAAACTCTATTAAAATATAGACTTCATAAACAATTACAAATTCTAGACATTCTCGACGGTTGCCAAGTAGGTGTTACAACTGATAAGGCCGCATAATAAATGCATAACAGTGAACTCATTGGTAATGGATGTAGTCGCAATGTACGCAAGTATTGGACCCTTTATAAACGTTCTTTGAAGTCGAACAAGTCGGGGTCTCAGGTTTAGTGTAGAAACCACAGATATAGATCTAAATAGATGACGCAAGTGCATCAAACTCTATTAAAATATAGACTTCATAAACAATTACAAATTCTAGACATTCTCGACGGTTGCCAAGTAGGTGTTACAACTGATAAGGCCGCATAATAAATGCATAACAGTGAACTCATTGGTAATGGATGTAGGCGCAATGTACGCAAGTATTGGACCCTTTATAAACGTTCTTTGAAGTCGAACAAGTCGGGGTCTCAGGTTTAGTGTAGAAACCACAGATATAGATCTAAATAGATGACGCAAGTGCATCAAACTCTATTAAAATATAGACTTCATAAACAATTACAAATTCTAGACATTCTCGACGGTTGCCAAGTAGGTGTTACAACTGATAAGGCCGCATAATAAATGCATAACAGTGAACTCATTGGTAATGGATGTAGTCGCAATGTACGCAAGTATTGGACCCTTTATAAACGTTCTCTGAAGTTGAACAAGTCAGGGTCTCAGGTTTAGTGTAGAAACCACAAATATAGATCTAAATAGATGACGCAAGTGCATCAAACTCTATTAAAATATAGACTTCATAAACAATTACAAATTCTAGACATTCTCGACGGTTGCCAAGTAGGTGTTACAACTGATAAGGCCGCATAATAAATGCATAACAGTGAACTCATTGGTAATGGATGTAGTCGCAATGTACGCAAGTATTGGACCCTTTATAAACGTTCTTTGAAGTCGAACAAGTCGGGGTCTCAGGTTTAGTGTAGAAACCACAGATATAGATCTAAATAGATGACGCAAGTGCATCAAACTCTATTAAAATATAGACTTCATAAACAATTACAAATTCTAGACATTCTCGACGGTTGCCAAGTAGGTGTTACAACTGATAAGGCCGCATAATAAATGCATAACAGTGAACTCATTGGTAATGGATGTAGTCGCAATGTACGCAAGTATTGGACCCTTTATAAACGTTCTTTGAAGTCGAACAAGTCGGGGTCTCAGGTTTAGTGTAGAAACCACAGATATAGATCTAAATAGATGACGCAAGTGCATCAAACTCTATTAAAATATAGACTTCATAAACAATTACAAATTCTAGACATTCTCGACGGTTGCCAAGTAGGTGTTACAACTGATAAGGCCGCATAATAAATGCATAACAGTGAACTCATTGGTAATGGATGTAGGCGCAATGTACGCAAGTGTTGGACCCTTTATAAACGTTCTTTGAAGTCGAACAAGTCGGGGTCTCAGGTTTAGTGTAGAAACTGTCCAACTGGACTTCCAATTCTAGACATTCTCGACGGTTGCCAAGTAGGTGTTACAACTGATAAGGCCGCATAATAAATGCATAACAGTGAACTCATTGGTAATGGATGTAGGCGCAATGTACGCAAATATTGGACCCTTTATAAACGTTCTTTGAAGTCGAACAAGTCGGGGTCTCAGGTTTAGTGTAGAAACTGTCCAACTGGACTTCCAATTCTAGACATTCTCGACGGTTGCCAAGTAGGTGTTACAACTGATAAGGCCGCATAATAAATGCATAACAGTGAACTCATTGGTAATGGATGTAGTCGCAATGTACGCAAGTATTGGACCCTTTATAAGCGTTCTTTGAAGTCGAACAAGTCGGGGTCTCAGGTTTAGTGTAGAAACCACAGATATAGATCTAAATAGATGACGCAAGTGCATCAAACTCTATTAAAATCAAGCGTGTCACATTTTACAATGAAATTGGTTGACAGCGGTTTGAATCTTAGAAGGGATTGTAAGACTTAAGACATAATACGTAAGAGTCAAAGTTGGAGGAGTCAATATCTGTGAAGGAAGAGCATTGCTCTCCCTTTTGGCGCGCAATTGGGCACGCGAAGTACATACACTCGCGGCATCTATTTGAATCTATATCTGTGGTCGAAACTGTCCAACTGGACTTTAAATTTTATTTAAAAAGACCATTCTCAGATTTTTTGCAGTGTTTTGGACTATTCAAACTACAGTTTTGTTAAAAAAACTATTGTAAATCACATAATATTTAATTTTAATGCCTAATTATTGTTTTCCCTTGCTCATGAATTTGTATTTTATTTTATTAAATTGGTTAATTTTGCGTATTCGATAAATAGGGACGAGTTATATTTCTCCAAGGGGCTGTCATTCAAAATTAAATACGACATTACAAATTCTATAAAACCAAAAGATTAAAAGCTCCAGTGGCTTGAAATCAGTCGCGCACGGGGTCGCTATGCTTGCTATTTCATTCTACATTCAACTTCGGATTATAGAGCACTGACTGACTGTTATTGGTTGGCCCGAACGTTAATTTCCCGAGCTCGTACGGAACTAACCGAACACGGTGTGAGAGGTAAGCTAACGCGAGACAACATTCATGTTTTGAAAAAACTCGAGATTGGTTTTGGTGGTTCCTATGATTTCAGGAGAAATATCCCAAAAATTTAAATGAAAATAAAATATTTTTAAATAGTATAAGATATACTATGCTGTGAAACTAAAATTATTTGATGTATTCTATCGCTTGTAGGACATTACGGTACATAAACATTCATCAAAATATGTGTAAAGTCCTGGTCTTTTATACGCTTGTAACTTTTGTATGTATTTGATTTTGATAAATGTTTTAGTTTGACGTCATGGATATTGTATGAGATATATTGAAAAAAAAAAAAAATAAGGATATGATCGGCGAACAGCGCTAGCAAGGGAGTTCAGGCGAATAGAGTCGAGATCATCCAGATTTGTTTCTTTTTACTGTATTTGTAATTTATTAATCATAGTTATCTAAAATAATGGGTTCTTACCATGATATTTACTTTATAATGAGTTTTAGATATTTGGCATCATTGTAGTCGCCTGCGCTGGTCTACCCGTGTTCATGGCGACTGTTGTTACGCTAAAATATCGGGCACTCGTTACAAATATATATATATATATATATATATATATATATATATATATATATATATATATATATTTTCTGAGTTATATTATTTATTATTATTTATTTATATATATCATGGTAAAACCCGTTATTTCTTATAATTATCAATTAATACAAAATGTTACGTATGCTTTTGTTAACTATAGCAATAATCAAAATGGTGAGTTAAGATGGGGCACCTTAAAGAAAGTCTTAATAAAAAAAAGTTTCTTTCTATGGTAAATTTAGTCTTGGACTTTAAAAAAACGCGTTGGCTGGTAGATAATACTAATTAGCATTAAGCTCGCCTTTGTACAGATATTATTTTTTTATGCAATAAATAATTTTATTATTTAAACCAAAAACTGCATATCTACAAAGACGTTTGTGTCTGTTTGTAGATATATGAACCAATATTCATCGTACTTTTCTAAATCATTACTAGGAGTAAGGGACTTAGGACATGTTTAGTTTTTATATTTTACTTATGTCATGGCTGCGGGTTGACTGGAAAGATGACAGACAAGAAGCGAAGCGATCTACCCTCCATCTCTGTCGTTATCCCATGCTTTGGTAGATGTAACTCTGCCGAAACCTCGGGAAAATATAAAAACTAAAGACCGAGAATCCCTAATAATGTTTGTAGTGACTGTGAAAATCTTTTCGCGTTCAGAAGGTCCAATCATCACGTTCGAAGGGGTGCACGGAACGCGTTCGGCGCGGCGTAACAAAACGCAGAACCAATACGGTATCGCGTATTGTAGGTCGGTATTGGTATTCTATACATCTTTGTACCAAACCATGCGTGCTCTAACGGGCCTTCTAGATACTAGCCGTCGAAACGGTGGAGCTATTAAGTTGTTTAGCAGGCTTTTTAATAAGGTATGAGGCTGTTTTGTTTGATGTTAGCCTGTTTTTGGAGAAATGATATGATATTTTGTATGTTTAGATATAATAGTAATATTTTTTTTTGATTCTGGGTTCAAAGTAAACTTTACTTATTCTGTATGTTCCGATTTAACTCGAGAATTACTCAACGGATTTGGATACGGGTTTCTTTATTATCATCGCAATGACCCTGGTCAACATATCAGCTATATAGGTTGTTCATAAGAAAACGACCAAGCCGAAAACGGGGCAAATACTGAATAAACGCAGGTGTTCGCGCAGGCGAGGTTCAGTAATGCATAAAATGAAGATTAAGACATAAGATATTCATTTTTATTATTTTATTATGAACCCATTATTAAGAGAATTATGGGATAATAAAGCCGATTCTGAAGGCTTTAATTTTATTTTCAGTACTGTGAAAACTAAATTTTATTCATTCAAAAATGATTTTTAGCGTTAACAACAAAAGCTATATGCTTTGGAGAAATTTGAGTTTTGACAGCACTAAAACTAAAATTAAAGCCTTCAGAATTGACATATTATTTTTATCATTTAATATTATTTTCAAAAACTAATAATTTTTAATAACACAACAGTTGCAGGCAAAATATGTTGAAATTTAAAATGTAAATCATATCGTGGAATGTGACTTTTCAATAAGTCTTCTTCTGTTTCTGGTGAGGAATTTAAATTTTCTGTTGTAATTACTGATATATATTAGTGAAGAAATTTTCAAAACCATTGGCTACTTCTTCACTTTTAGATACAATTTGGTTATTTATTTTTAACTTTGTTTCTCTATCCTATAGCCTAGCTTTGCCCATTTCAGTATTTATAATATTCCATACAGTTTTAATTTTGTTGTCAGATAACTTTATCTTGTTATCTATATAATTACTTTTCCCATTATTACAAACAATTTTGAAACCTCTTGAATAATTCCTAACTAACAACTTTGCAAGCAAATCTTAATTAATATTGAACTAATGTAGTGTAGTGCCACAAACCACATTAAATTAATACATAAGTATCTAAAAATAAGACGAACAACCATAATTTGCGCGTTTACCCACCTTGAGCAATGCTTTAGTAAGTGAAGTCTACAAAGTAGCAAAGTAACTCTGTTGAGGTCATAATGATGTTGATGTGGCTGGATAAATCACATCGAACAAATAACCACATAGAGAGCGTTACACGGATGTAGCGAACTGGGACATGGTAGAGCCGTGAATCATTTAATAATGTTTGACGCAAGGCGGACAGCTGATGCCGGGCTCGACTGTGGACACCATCTTACTCGCAAACACCCCCGAAGTTATTCCGAGGAGAGTAAGATAACAGCTCTCAGGCAAAACCAGGCTGCCCACCATTGCCTGGGACCGATGGATGGCGTTATATCTGTCGTAATCTGCCCCCTGATTCTGAATCGTAAACTCAGATGCCAAACCAAGTGCTTATCGTCTAAAACATACATATCCGCTTATCTAAGGATAAGTTCGCACTTGAAATGATACCCATTAAAGGTTATTTTGGAAGTTTATTTTTTATCTGTTTTTGGTGAACAGCAACCATGGCTGGCAACCAACACTGAGTTACGTAAAGCCCCGCAGATTATTGAATATTTCATGATCCGATTGACAAAATCGTAAAGTATGTAATAGAAAATTTACGACAAACGTCCAACAAAAAGTCAAAAATAGGTGCAACGACGAGCTAAGCGAGGAGGAGCGTGTTAGGTTGCTTGTGAATATAAATTCGGGAGACGATCGAAGCGGAGGGGAGCGAGGCGACCTCATACCAAATTTCAGATTTCTAGGACTTTTGGAAGTTGGATTTTCTTTTTAAATAATCAATCAAATCAAATCAAATATATTTATTTCAGACCAAATTAGTCCATATTTAAACACAATAAAACAAAACATGAAAAAGAAAAACCAGGCAATAATAAAGATAAAAATGAAAATTAATAAATTAGAATTCAATGTAAAATAAAAGATACAAAATACTTACTTTAAATTTTAATTTAAATTTAAAATAATTTTAATTTGGAGCGCCCAAACCTGCAGCTCCGGACATATGGCGGTATACCCAATGTCCCATCAATGGACAGTCCTCTCTATTCCTGAGAGTGCTCAGGATGCTGTTGAGACTGCAATTGACCCTATCTCTTAGTGAGGCTACGCGTTTACGAACGAGAGCATGAAAGTCATCAGTTCTAGCCTCCGCAAACATGCCTGACGCGCTACAAAATCTGGGCAGTCTCAACATCACCCTGAATGCATTATTATATTGCACACGGAGAGCATTGAAGGCCCTCCGCGTATAGCTGACCCACAGGCCACCCGTGTAAAGTGACTGACAGTATGCTTTAAACAGCGTTATTTTGACTGGTTTCGTGCATCTTGCAAACCTGCGGGCCAGCATATTGCAGCGGACCGCCAATGCTCTGCGCTCTCGTTCTATATCAACGTCGTCGCTGAGATCTTCGGTGACCCAGTGACCCAGGTATTTAAACTGCGTTACCCTATGAAGAGGAGAATCATTAAGTGTGATGGTTGGCAAGGAGGTGTGTGTTTTCTTTCCTGCCTTGAATACAAGCAGCTCGCCTTTCTTAGCATTATACCTGAGCCCATGGGCACTCACATAAGATTCACAGATGCCTATAAGCTTTTTCAGTGCTACAATAGATGGCGCCAACAGGACCATATCGTCGGCATAACTTATATTGTTAATGATATGTCCGTCAATAGAGCATCCTACGTTGGCTTTACAGAGCTGTGCTATCAAGTCATCGACGTACAAATTGAAAAGCTTAGGCGAAGATAATCCACCCTGTCTGACTCCACACTTCAATTTGTACGACTCCGACATTGCGTCTCTCCATCTAACATTGTTAACTTGATTTCCGTACCAGAACCTAAGAAGATTGATAGTTGTGATGGGTACATTGGAGTCCTTTAACTTTCTCCATAACAGCGGATAAGAGACAAGATCAAAAGCTTTACTAAGATCTAGAAACATAAACAACGCATAAACTGGTGTTTTTCTGTCTGTATAATAGCGGACAGTTTGTTTAAGACACATAATAGCAGTTTCCGTCGATAAATTAGGTCTAAAACCGAACTGGCCATCTTGAAAATGGAGATGCTTCACTAAGTGTCTATCGAGCAAACTGTCTAACACTTTAGCTATTATAGTGGCCAATGAAATCGGTCTGTAGTTGTTGACATCCGCATTATCGCCAGTTTTGTTTTTAACAATAGGCACAATAATCGTCCTCATCAGCTCTGTGGGCAGATAGGCGTGACTAACACAAAGATTAATAAACATAGATAGAACACGAGGAAGGTGCACGCCCGCATGCTGAAGATGCTCGATGCTGAGGCTATCGTGTCCGGGAGACTTGCCTCTCGTCATATTCTTTATTACGCTAGCAACTTCTTTAGCACTAAATCTAACCGGAGGTTCCAGACCAGACTCCTCAGCATCGACCATCGACTGTGGCTCGTTTAAGGGAGACTCTACCCGAAAATGATGTTTAAATAGGTTAGCTATAATACAGTACCGGACCCTCCTTAAGAAGGTTTGGAGGGTGAACGTTACAGATTTATTAATTTATCTGTTGTTTGTGTACTAATCCGAGCCTACATACTAAATTTCAGTTTTCTAGAACTTCAGGAAGTATCCTAGAGGTTTTGATGATCATCAGTGAGTGAGTGAGTGACGAAATCGACGTGTTTTAGGTATTGATAAATTTCAAAGTATAAAAGCTAGATAATTGAAACTTTTTGTGTGTAATAAAACTGCTTACTGCATCTTATTTTGAGAATTTGGTATCTCTAGTATTATCCAGACCGAAGCTATGAGGGTTCGAAAACACGACGAAACGCTTCGAGAAAAGGTACGTAGTGCCCCGCTTGCTATGGCTTGTCTTGGCGGGGGGCACTGCCATGCCCCTAGAGTTTGTCAGCAAAAAACAATAAAATATCGCGTTGTAAGGTCAATAGCTCGTAAGATCATGAATTAATGAGTAATTGTGTTTTGAAATCAAAGGCTACACCGTCACGACATGAATCCCAAAGAAGGTGTCAGAGGTATATAGTATGTGTTACCACCCAAACCGGATTTTAGGACAAAGATCTAGTCTGGTCTAGGCCAAACTGGTTCTGGGTTGTCAAAAATAATAACCACGAAGGTTATGTACGGCGGTCGCGCAACCACTACTTGATCTTCTAACTTAACCTACCGATTAACTTCTGCCTTGAAGGGTTTCCGAAATACTAATTTGGCCTAGGCTAAATTTAATAATTAACTATCTACAGGTAATTTTTAGATTTTTCCCTAAACGTGTTAAACAATGTTTGTTAGCATTTACATTCCCTCTTTTTTATTATTAATTTTGTTAATATATTTTTTCAATAAGTGCCGCCTTTGTACAAAATATATGTCCTTTATTTTAAAATGTGTTGTAAAATATATATGTGAATGTACAAAAAGAGTAATAAATAAAAAATAAAAAAGTGTGCTATAAGACCTAAATTTGAATGAAATGTCAAGTTTCTAAGTCAACTGGAAGTACCCTATAGATTTTCATGGTGAGCTAATTTGAATGAAATTGATTACTTAAGAGTATGGCATAGGCTAGGAAAAAATGTTATTACTCGTCCAACACAAAAAGGCCAATGTCAAATACTTTATTAGCTTTTGATAGAGGCGATTATTGTTAGGTAATTAACCTATTTGTCTAGGACGCGTAATATTAATAATTACGCGCGAAACAGTAGATCGGAGGGTTTTTAGCTAACACTGAATGATCTAGTTAAGTATGTTGATTTATTATGTAGTAATTTTCTAACACATATTTAATTCTATTTTATTTAATAATAACACAAAATGTAAATTTGTAGTTGGCTGTGTATGTAATTATTCTATAAATAAATTTTGATTTGATTTGATTTGATCTCTTAAACGCGTTCTTGAAACGAACGTTTGAAAACCAAAAAAAGAGGGTGGAAAACATTTTTTTTTGTAAAAGTATAAATCTTAGTAGGTATATTGTTTTTAAGTAGATCAACTAGATAATCTAGTTGCTAGATAAAAGATCAATAAATCAAATACATTTTTTCCAATATTAAAATAGTCGTACTTTCGTCAAAAGAACCCTCGAAAATCTGGCTTTTTTCATGTTAGGGTCAGCCTTAATATTAAGACTTCAGTAGTAGGTATTAGTTTCAACTTGATATCTCTAATGGGGCCCGAGAAAAAGGGTCTTTGACAGACGGGAAACAAAGTATCTTATAAGGGTTCCGTTTTGAAGTACGGAACCCTAAATTATTAAAACATCCATGAAAGGATATACAAGTAGATTTAACAAAATATTTGTTTGTTTCAGAAACCTGAAATAGCCCTGATGTGATCACCGGACAGCTCCGCCAAATAACACAAGTGAAAATAAGTGTGAATTGTAGTGAAGTGAAATGTGAAACTAAACCGAATGAGTGAGAAAGTGAACTGTCAAAATATCCAAGATGGCGGAAAGAAGATGGCGGCGCGGGTGCCGCCTTGGTGCGGTGTTGTTTGCTATACTGATACAAGTTGTTAATGGTAAGTAACAGTTTAAGCATTACTAGTAACCGGATATTTGTCAGCTTTTTAGGGTTCCGTACCCGAAGAGTACCAAACGGGACTCTTTAATAAGCCTCCGCTGTCTGTCCGTACGTCTGTCTGTCACAGGAGTCTACAGCTTCAGTCGTTAAAGATGGCCAGTTTAAATTTTACAGAATACGTGTTACTGAGTTGTTCCAGGGCAAATAAACAAAAATTAAAACTTAAAGCAACTTTAAATGCATTTTTATAGGTATTTGTTTCAGCTCTATCTCAAAGATAGTAAAACAAACAAGTTTTAAAGGCCATATTGTAATTAATGACATACCCTTAAGTAAAAAAACAAATAATACATGTTTTGTTACTTTTGTCTTGTCCCATAATAAAAAAAAAAAATCGACCGCCAAAGAAGCAGTGATACTCCGGTGACAGAGTCGACGCTCTACGAAACCTATCTATGTGTACATATCCATCCATCCATCCATCAGCCCGTGTTCGTCCACTGCTGGATATAGGCCTTTCCCAAACTTCGCCACTCATGTCGGTCCTCCGTCCTCCTCATCCAGCCGCCCCCCGCAACGTTCTTCAGGTCGTCGGTCCAGTGGGCATCATGTCGGCGACAAATATGGCCTGCCCACTGCCACTTCAACTTACTGATTCTGCAGGCTATGTCGGTTACTTTCGATCTCCGACGGATCTCCTCGTTTCGGATTCTATCCATCAGAGATACCCCAAACATAGCCCGCTCCATAGCTCGCTGAGCGACTTTAAATCAGTGGATCAGGCCCTTTGTAAGAGACCACGTCTCAGCGCCATACGTCATCACAGGAAGGACGCACTGGTTGAACATCTTACGTGTACATAGCCTATGTGCATTATTTACCGCCGGGAATATGTACGGTCTATTGTCAGTCACATAGGTTGCCTACTTTGCTGAAATCTGAAAGCCAAAAAAAAAAACTTTTATTTTTACGGTTTTATGTTCTATTAATGATTCTAATTCATAGAGCTCAATAAAGCTAGGGGGTTAATTTCCAACCTGTATAACGAAATAAGATGTCACGAAATTGTTAAGATCACGATTCATTTATAGTTAACTAGCCTTTACCCGGGGCTCCGCCCGCGTTTATGCAATCTTTGCCCCGTTTTCGGCTTGGGCGTTATTTAATGAACACCCCTTAGTTATACTTGCCACTCGCTTACGTTGGAGAAAAGCACAGATGTAAACATAAGGCGATCAGCCTCACCTCCTGTCATATTGGGATGTAACCATTCCGAAACACCACAGACACCCCTTGAAGATACATACGAAGACTTTTAGTACCCACAAGTACTAGGAGCGCAGAGATACAAACGTCTTCTAACGGTGTTGAACAAGCGAGGTGTGGCTCCAAGTATTTAGGTTCCCCGTTAATTCTGCCGGCCTTTGCTGCCCTGGTACCTGTGAGCGTCGACACAGGAAAACGTCACGCACATTCTTAGGGTTCCTTCAGAAATAGAAACCCTGAGGGAAGTGTCTGTCCGCCTGAGGTATAAAAAAACTGTTGGGCTGGGAATGGCTGGATAAAAAAACTTTCTTTTTTCACAATAATCTTTCGCGTTTCGCTGGTGGCCATCCGGTTTCCATAGAGTCCCTCTAAAAACATATTTTTAGGCATTATGTTTAACTAACTAACAGCAAGGAATAATGTGCCGGAACATCTTAATGCCTAAAATAGTAAATTGATCATCAAACATAAACTCCATTTTAATTTAATATGTTATCCAAATAATAAACATAAAAAGTCGTTATTGACGGATGTGGACGAGGCAGAAGCGGTGTGTCATGATCGTGGCAGATGGAGATTTGTGATCTCTGCCTACCCCGTTTAGGAGACAAGCGTGAATATATAATGTAGTAATAGCAATAATAAATGTAATTATAGCAATTAAAGGCTTGGATAAGAATTTTGGAAGTGTGACACCGCGTTGAAGTCTTTTATATGACAGGCGATTTAAATGAATTTTAACTTATTTGCATTGCGTTTTATGGTTGTAATTGAGAGTTTATTGTCATAAAAACCAGTCAAGTGCGAAAATAACTCGTGGCTTCAGGGTTCCGTAGACACCTTTTAAAACACAAACTTATTCCACGTATTAACATTTACGATTTATTAAAATCTATCTATCATAATACGCTTTGTCGAGAAGTAATGTTTTAAATGTCAATTTGAAAGTCAATAAATTATCTATGTCACGTATGTTGGCCGGTATTTTGTTGTAAATCTTCGAGGCCATACCCACCACATTATTACCAAATAACGAAGACTTTGAAGGAAAACTGGCAACCATATTATTTAGACGTTTACTGTGAAATTTCTTAAATAAATGTAAATTTGATTTGACAAAACAAGCCATTTCCAAAATATAAATACAAGGAAGAGTCAATAGTCTTAATTCTCTAAGTAAGGTACACAAGTATCAAACATTTTTAAGTTGCACATAAAGTGTGTTTTTTTTAGAGGTATAGAACTTTGAAATGGAATAAAACAAAGATGATTTTTTTTATTGATATGAAGTTTATTTTATTCGAAAAACAATCTTCTGGCATTATAATTTAAATATGACTTCTGGCATATGTCCGCCACGGCTGGCTCGGACGTAGTCTAATCTGGAGATCCAATTTTTGATGACTTTTTCCAACATTTGTGGCCGTATATCGGCAATAACTCGCCAAATGTTGTCCTCCAAGTGGTCAATCGTTTCGGGCTTATCGGCGTAGACTTGCGACTTCACATATCCCCGCAGAAAATAGTCAAGTGGCGTCAAATCGCAAAATCTTCCATAAAGTGGATGGACACATATCCAATTCCTGTGCACGGTGGCGGATAGACTGATTCGGGTCTTCCTCTACGCTACGCTCTACAGCAGCAATGACTTCTTCTGTACGCACTGTACGACAACTCTGTGGATGCGTATTATCATTTAGAGTAAACGTGGCGCAAAAATCGTTTCATAGTTAATTGAATTAATTGCTCTGATGGACGATTATGTTGACCGTAAATTGGACGTGATGCGCGATACGTCTTTCGAACAGAACCATGATTTTCAAAATAAATTTGCACAATTTGGAAGCGTTGTTCAGGCATCAGTCTATTCATGTTGAAATGCCAAACCAAACTAAACATAAATCACTTGACAGCTGACAAAATTGCCGCCAGTTAAAAAAGTGTTGCCAACTTAAAGATCTATACCTTTAAAAAAAACACCCTTTAGAACGTATGCACTTTTTTTGTGCTATGAATGCTGCGTTTTTTTCAGTAGCATTACCCCAAAATATTATTCCAAATCTGATTGTAGATGCAACGTAGCCATGGTACGCTGCAAGGACCGCATTTCTATTAGCAATTTTGGAAAGTTTGTATAAAGCATATGAAAATTGTCTGAGCTTTTTGCATACTTTTTCAATTTGTGGTTTCCACGATAAGTATCATCAATTAATAGTCCTAAAACTTTTGTCGTTTTTATGTTCTGAATCTTTGTATTATTATAATTAATGTCAATTGCATCCGGTATCACCCTTTGTCTAAAGCTCATAATGTTCGTTTTATCTAGATTAATTAATTAATTATTTGATGTCATCCAACTTATTATAGCTTGAAGAGATGTGTTAATTTCATGTTCATGTTCATCTTTTTCATTTCGAATAAATATGCCTGTACTGTCATAAGCAAATAATACTAATGGATGCTGTATATTAATGGGAAGATCATTGATATAAACAATAAATAACAGGCGTCCGAGAACACTACCTTGTGGGACGCCGCAGAATGATTTTCTTAAGTCAGAAAAATATACCTCTTCTAATTTAGATATATTATTGATTTGCGTTATTTGTGTCATTTGGTAACGATTTGTCAAATATGATTTAATTAAATTGTTTACATGTCCCCTAACACCATAAAAATTCAATTTTTCCAGTAGTAAATTATGATCGACATAGTCAAACGCTTTGGTAATATCCATGAACAGCGCTGTGACCTTCTTCGCTTCTTCTTCGCATTCATCCCAGTTATGACTTTTGAAATAAAGTCATATATTGCTATATCTAATGATTTGTTTTTGCGAAAACCTTTTTGTTGAGTAACTAAAATATTATTGGACTCTAGCAAGTTATATAAGCTGTTATAGATGACTTTTTCAAATATTTTTGAAAGTATAGAAATTAGGACTACTGGTCTATAAAAATGTATGTCTTCTTTATTGATCTTTTTCAAAATAGGTTTTATTATAGAAATAATTTAATTATATAACTTAAAACTGGTGATATCACATCAGCGACAAACTTAATCATATTAGTATTGATGTCATCATATCCAGTGCTATTGTATTTCGTAAAGATTTTATAATTAAAATAATGTCATATGGTGTAGTTGGCATCATGAAAAGAGAATGTGCATTATTGTTACTTGGAAATGTCATTGAACTAGATAAATTATTTTGTAATGTTAAATTGTCTATAAAATGATTATTAAATTCTTGTGCTATCTGTTTTGGATCTGTGATTAATTTATTATTAACTCTAATAGTTGATATTTTGTCCCTTTGAATAAAAGATTTTGTGTTGTTTATTATTTTCCATGTGGCCATACACTTATTTTTTGCAGTTTTAATATAATAGTCATTTTGAGACTTTTGTGTTAGATTTATAATTTTTTCAAGTTTTTTAGAATATTCCTTTAATTCGGTGCGGTTCGTATGAGAAGGATTAAGTCTATATCGCCACAGTAAATTCCTTTTTCTTTTGCTACATATCTTTATTCCTTTAGATATCCATTTAGGCTTCGGATTAGTAAGCACTTTAATTTTTATTATAGGGAAACAGAGGTCGTATATTATTTATTTATTTATTTATTTCTCTCTCTTACATCTATCATTACAGGTTCTTAACCTAATGCGACAGTGTATTTCCATAACAAAGGATACCAAGTGTAACCTTTGTGAATTCGCTTAGCGTACAAGAAAACAAATCGATTTCCTCCGCGACCATGTTGAGAGTGTGCAGTGCACGCGTTAAGGGCGTCTTGCTCAGTAGGTTGGTGCGAGCTTTCGGCACCACCAGCAACCGCGGCCGCCGCCGCCGACCCACGAACCCGTCAGGCACGCACAGATCTACTCTTCTAAGCAACTCCGGATTATGTGTCTTCCCGTTAATCAATTTAAACAAATAGCTTACTAATGCTAATATCCTACGAACTCGTAGCTCAACGTATCCCACCATACCTAGTATAAATAGAGTCGGGTACATGAGTGGGTAAAATGGATATACCCCATATTGTCTAAAGTATAAATATCTAATAAATTTGTTTTGTATTTTCTCCATCATGAGACTATATTTAATCTCATGAGGAGCCCAGATGACTGCGTTGCTTTCTAGCTGACTCCTAACCAATGCATTGTATAAAGCAATTATGGCCCTAATATTCGTAAAACCATGCACTCTGCGTAATATAAACCCTAAATTTCTAAAAGCTTTTTTACAGATTTTAATAATATGCTCCCTAAAGGATAAATTTGTAGTAAATCTCACCCCAAGATCTCGCACTTCAGTTACTCTTTTGACAGGTTCTGTGTCAACTTTGTACTCGTGATGGTAAGGAGCATGCGACTTTGAGAATGAGATAGTCAGGCATTTAGACGTGTTAAACTGCAGTTTGTTAGCTTTACTCCACGCCACCACTGCATCGATATCCTCCTGTAATCCTACACCTTCTGAGGAGTTCTTAACATTTAATGATAATTTGAGGTCATCAGCAAACAATAAACATCTAGCGTTTTTTACCACATTGGGTAGATCGTTTATCATAATCAAAAATTCTAGCGGCCCCAAATTACTGCCTTGACTGACCCCAGATCGCGTGTAATAAAGATCAGATCTATGACATTCGTATTCTACATACTGCTGTCTGTCCGCCATGTAGCTGGAGAAAAATTTCAGCAGCTGGTGGGCACAACCGACCCCCGCCAACTTATGTAGCAAGATATCATTATCGACTAAATCGAATGCTTTTTTAAAGTCAAAGTATACGGTGTCGATTTGCCCACCGGAATCCACTGTTGGCACCACTTGCGCCATTAGGTTCAGGAGATTAGTTGCTGTGTTGTGTTCTGGTCTAAAACCGTGCTGTGCATCTGATAATTGAGCACTGACCTGGGACAGTACGGATTTTTGAATCGCCGATTCGAACACTTTTGCTGGCGTAGAGAGAACCGCAACTGGTCTGTGATCCCTCACGTCTGAACTGGAGGCTCCTTTAGGAACAGGTATTACGCGAGTCACCTTCCATCGACTTGGAAAGAGCATTTTCTGCAAACAGTTGTTGTACAAGTGAAGTAAAGGTTCCGCAAGAACAGCACGACAATCCCTAAAGAAGTAAGCTGGCACCCCATCTGGGCCTGCTGACCGCTTTGGCTTCAACCGTTTAAGCGACTGCCTCACCTCTAACAACTGTAGTTTTTCAAGATGAATGTGGGCTGCAGCATTCTGTCCACCTACGTCTTTCACTGCTTTCTCCACATCAAGTCTAGGACATTCCGGGTTGTAGACTGAGTAAAAGTATTCAGCAAACTTTTCAGCACTTTCTTCAGCTGTAAGAACAGTATCATTGAGAATAATGTTTTTCCCATTGCGATCTCCTTTTTTAGATTGCACATACTTCCAAAACGACTTCGGGTCCTCGACTAAATGACTCTGAACGCGGTCACAGTAACACTCTTGTGCCAATTTTATCAAGATCTTAACATGAGCCCTGCATCGCGAAAATGCTTCATAATCACATTTACTCCTACTTTCCTTAAATTTCTTATGAAGCTGAGCCTTAAGCTTAATGTCGCGAATAATTTCAGATGTGTACCACTCGGGATAATTGTATCTAGAGTCTACACACTTTCGCATTTTTCTCGGAACACAGTCATCGATGATTTTATTTAAAATATTATAGAAACTGTCTAATGACTTATCTACCTCTTCTACTTCATACAATGGGCTCCAGTCTGCAGAAGCTATAGATGCGTATAGCCGGGGAAAATCGGCCTTATTAAAATTCCAACTCGATTCCAGTAAATTTTTCGAATTTACGGAACTCTGATAATCTGTGCCTGGGTGACGTTGATGCGCGGCAGCGGCGGCGGGGGCAGCGCAGGCGCGGGCGGCAACGCGCACCGGCATTCGGATTTCTAGTGGCGGGTGATGAGAATCCACCGGGACGAGTGACTCACCCGCTGCGCACACTACCACCTCCTTATCCTTTGATGCAAGCACCAAATCTAACTGCCTGTTATTACAGTTCGAAACGTTATTGTTCTGAGCTAATACACAAAAACTTTTAAAATATTCAAAATAATTGCTAACATTGTTGGAACAAGAATACAAATTGAAATCACCTACTACATAGGTAACACTAAAAGTTTCCGGAACTGGCCACTTACATAAACAATATTTAAAAATTTATTGCAACATTTGAAAATAGAACTCTTTGGCTGTAGAATGCAGTTTGTTTCATCTGACTGTCTTTTGTTTTTACCTTGTGGCGCCATTTAAAAAATTGTGTGTCTGCATCAACATTGATTTTACCCCCGGAAAATTTTCGTAGTATGATTTTCTACGATTTTAAGTGTAATTTGACAGCTCAACAGAGCATCGCTCGGCTTGAAACAGCTTTTGGCAATGAAGCACCATGCAAGACGACTGTTTATAGCTGGTTTGCAGAATTCAAGCGTGGTCGTATCAATCTCAGTGACGAATCTCGCGATGGTCGGCCGTCCATCGCTGTGACCAACAAAAACATCGATGCTGTGCGCCGTATGATTGAAACAGACAGGCATGTGACCTACCATGAAATTCGCACATCCTTAGAAATAGGCATGAGTCAAATACAATCAATCCTACACAAACATTTGGGTGTGAGAAAGCTGTGCTCGCGGTGGATCCCACACAACTTGACCGAGGCTCAAAAAACGGACCGCGTCACTTGGTGCAGTGCCATGCTTACCAGATTCAACGAAGGTGCGTCAAATTTGGTGTGGGACATAGTAACAGGTGACGAAACATGGATTTATTGCTACGACCCCAAAACAAAGCAGCAATCGAGCGTATGGGTCTTTCAAGATGAGCCGAAACCAACCAAAGTGGCGCGCGTGAAAAGTGCATCTAAGCGGATGATTGCTTCTTTTTTTAATAAAACTGGACACGTGGCTACTGTTGCTTTAGAGAATCGTCGTACCGTGAATAGTGACTGGTACACGACCATTTGTTTGCCTGAAGTTATTGACGAACTCCGTAAAAATAACCGTAAACGCCGTATCATCCTGCACCACGACAATGCTAGTTCTCACACGGCCAGACAGACAAACGACTTTTTGAAGACGAAAAATGTAGAACTCATGAGTCATCCTGCATACAGTCCCGACCTGGCACCTTGTGACTTTTTTCTGTTCCCAAAAATTAAGAACCAATAACGCGGTCAACGATTTTCATCACCAGAAGAGGCTGTCGAGGAGTATGAAAAACACGTTTCAGAGGTCACCACAGGGGAGTGGCACAAAAGTTTTCAAAACTGGTTTGATCGAATGAAAAAGTGCATAGACGCCAAGGGAGATTATTTTGAAAAACAATAAATTAATTTTGTACCTTTAATAGTATTTTTTCATATTCATTCCGGAAACTTATAGTGCGTCCCACGTATTAATACGTCACTATACTTCAAAGATATCTGTTCTAATATTTTGAACAAAATTAAGTAATCGCATTCGTTACTATTTGGAGGTATATATAAAACACAAACTATAAATAGAAATCGATGTTTTAAATGAACAGTAGCGCAAACCAATTCAAAAACACAATCGTCAATGTTTACGTTATCTGGAATCGCAACTCGTCGCAGCTCAAGCCGCGGTGTGGCCACGAGAAACGCTCCGCCTTGCTTGCGTCCATCAGCGCGATCACACCTGATGATTTTGTATCCCGGGGGAATTATTTCTGCATCATTTACAGAATTGTTGCACCCCGTCTCCGTAATGGCAAATAAATCCGCACATGAAGATGCAATCCCTGAACAAAATAAATCTAATTTTGTCCGTAATCCTCTTACATTTTGGTAATACAATTCCAGGGTCCTATTCTTAGGTTTGTTTTTGATTTGTTTGGCGAAACCATATCCATTCGCAGAATTCTATGTTAATTGACCAGTTTTCTAGCTTACATAAAGTCTCATATTGACTTTCTGGAACGCCAATAATAAAGGAAGCATAATCCCGCTCCGTCTTGTGTTTAATTTTGTCTACTTTAATCGGTATTTCTGTTCCCAATATTTTTTTTACGTAGTTTTCCATACTTTCAAGAGTAGTATCTTTTTGTAGACGCCAAAGGTGTAAAAATTTGTTCCTTTCTGCTCCCCGAATTTCTGTCTGAGTAGTACTTCCACCTTTCTTAACATCTGTATTTTGAAATCTACTTCTTTTTCTGTTAATCGTAGTCCAGTTCTCAGGTTTTCCCGAATCATTGCCAATAATAATTTCCTTATTATTTTCAGAAAACTCGACTTCACTTTGTATTTTCGTTGTGTGTTCAACAGTTGGCAAAATCGCTGGTTTCATGGCCCCAGCTTGAGAGTTCGTTTTTTGTCTCGCCGTTTTTTGAACTACCTTCGAAAATGTCATTTAAATAACAATTAAATAATTTAAATACATCCATGAATTTATCAAAGGCATGTTCTGGATCTGTTTCTGCGTAAGTCTCACTAAATGTTAGACTACAAATGTGTTTCCTGAACTTTTCCATGTTTTCTTTGCTCATGTCCCTTCTTTTTACAAACTAATGGGAAAGTTTGCACTTTTTTGATACCGGAAATAATAAACTCTGCGCAGAATGATCTGAGAGGGCCAGTTCTATCACTTTGCCTTTGCTATCCCTTATATTGTGAGCTATGTTGTCAATACATTTTCCACTGACCGGACGAGTAGGTTCTTTTATTTCCAGTTTATTATTATATGTTGCAAGCAATTGTGTAAACATTTTTGTGTTATTATTATTTTCTAAAATATTAAAATTAAAATCCCCACATAATATGATTTTATTAGATTTATGGTTGTGGCAGTAAAGTTTTAGAATTTTATCAAGGCTATCAAAGAAAATTTTAAAATTTGCCACATCGTATTTTGGAATCCTGTACACACACACAATAATTATATTTAGTTCTGTGAGTTCAATGGCACAACTTTCAAAAATGTTGATTGAATTAAATTGATAAAATAAATGTCATTAAGTACCTTATATTTTATGTAATTTCTTATTAATATGCATGAACCACCATTTCGATTCTCGCGAGCACAAAAAGTAGCTAAGATAAAATTAGGAATTCTCAATTGTTTAGTATCATCTGAAATCATGTTATGTTCGGTAATACATACGATATCCACTCAGGTACCGTTATCTTCTAATTCGTCCAAATTTACTGTCAGGAAATCTGATTTACTGATGAGACCATTTATACTCTGATGCATTAAACACATTTTGTTAATCTCGAAAAAACATTGATTCATTGTTCTTGTCGGAACTTGCATCATAAGCAATAGTTTTTCGTGATGGCAAGGTGATATTTTGCTTCTTAGTTTTAATAGAATCATCTCCTTCCTTTGAAACATTAGTGTCTTGATTTACCACATTATCAATACAGTCTTTCACATAATTGCTTAAAATATCTATATAAGTGTCAGATCAGTAACATGGATCGATAACACTTTTTGCAAATTTCTCAAAATAAAATCTTAACGTCCCATAGTAATTGACTCGGGGCTGGGCTTGCGTTTGTAAGGAACACGAAAATAATAATTTACAAATTTCACAAAAAGGGCCATCGAATTAAATTTATAATTGTTATCTCCTTGCGATGGATAAATAGCCAAGTGTTTGAAAAATATATAAATTTATTTCTATCATAGGGTCATCGAACCTTGTTACTGAGCGCTTAACGAGTCTTCAGTAAGAATTTGGCTGTATAAATAAAAGTCACCTATATATCATTATATTACATATTATATCACGGTTCAATGTCTCTTTCTGTGAAATATTGCGTATTGGACAGAAAGGGACATTGAACCTTGACCCTGACCACTTACCGAGTCTCTAGTATGAATTTGGCTATATAAATAAAAGTCACCTTCTAAAGAATATGAATATAAGTAGAGTGACGAGAGAAATGTATGCTGCACAAGTGGAAGGTAAAGCTCGACCGGGCCGCCCTAGAAGGACGTATGCCGACCAAATAAGCGACATACTGAACAAGGGCAAAGTAAACAGTACCCGGAATAGACGAGCTTGTATGAATAAATTGACAGATGTAGAAGCGAAAGAGGTGTGTCAAGATCGTAGCAGATAGAAATCTACAGTCTCTGCCTACCCCTGGAAGACAAGCGTGAGAATGTATGTAATTCTTAGTTATCTTGACAACAAAACTTGGGACTGGCTGGCGCAACTTCTCCTGAGTTTTTAATTAATGGGGTATTTGAGAATCCACTAGTTTCCATTCCAAGAAGAAGTTTTTGAGCAACTTAATAGCCCCTCTGGATACATAGATTTTAATAAATCGTAAATGTTAATACGTGGAATAAGTTTGTGTTTTAAAAGGTGTCTACGGAACCCTGAAGCCACGAGTTATTTTCGCACTTGACTGGTTTTTATGACAATAAACTCTCAATTACAACCATTGAAACGCAATGCAAATAAATTAAAATTCAATTAAATCGCCTGTCATATAAAAGACTTCAACGCGGTGTCACACTTCCAAAATTCTTATCCAAGCCTTTAAAGCATTAATGACCATCTAACAGATGAAGTTCGGTAATACATTTGATGACAGCTGGTACGAGTGACTTTGATTTGCATTTTTTGATCTCTTTTCTATTTGTTTAAATAAGTTGTTTAGTTTTAGTTATTGTATATATTTTGCATGCTATAATAGGCAGAACGCGGCAGAACAATGATCTTATTATGTAACTTACCTTACCTGTGCTTCAGCAAATAAAGATATTTGATTTGATTTTGATTTTATTTGACTTACCAACCCTACATTATGAATATGGCTATACAAATAAATTTCACCTTATATGTTCCCAAATTAGAATTACAACTGTGAGAAATCTAGGCTCGCAGAAAGTTAATTTACTAGGTCACCAGTTCTCATACAGGAATTCTGGTCGTTTTTTTTATTGCAGAATTAAATAGAGATTCCGGGAAAATACCGCCTTTCTCCACTCTCAAACCCACAGATAGACATTTTCCATAATGGTCACAAAATAGGAACCTGTAACCTTGTTACGTTACGACAGTCTCATCAACGTCTCGTACAAAACAATAAAGATGACACAAGCCCACACAATCGTGACTTTCTCTGCGCGTGCGCAACTCTTTATATAATTCTTATTGCGTCTACATAAGCGTCATATTAGTCTAAATCACGACGCAAGTGATGTGGTGCGTTAATGATTTGGGCTAGAATGGGACAGTTGAGTAATAGTGCGGGTGTGACAGAGAGAGACTGATGTGACTTGACAGATTCTGGCAGTTTCAATTCTGCTGCGTCTGCGCACGAAAAAATTGGCCAAGTGTGAATCGAACACGCGCACAAAGGGTTCCGTACTACCACACAATACGGAACCATAAAACCTACATTTATGGCCACAAAAAACATTGCCCTGAAATGAGTATGGTAGAGCCTGACAAACAATTCAGCACCCTAATTTTATTATTTGTTGTTTTAATTTTAAGGTGTAAAACAGAATCACAGTGCAAAATGCACATCATAACATTGTTTTCCTTACTTTTGAATAGAAAGTATGCAGAATTGCGTTTTAAAGCAATTAGCGGAAATTGATCAGTAATAATTAGGGTTCCACATTCAAATTGCATCATTTTATGATTTACATTTTGATTGCATTCGATTAACAAACTTAAAAGCGTATTATCATTGTAATCGAATGTAATCAAAATGTGAGGCATAAAATAAATACTTCTAATGCGAGATTTTAGATATTAGTAATCAATTTCCGCTAATTGCCTTAAAACGCATATTACATACTTTTTATTCAAAAGTAAGGAAAACAATATTATGATGTGCATTTTGCACCGGAATCGGTTTTACCACCTTATGTACTTTATTTGTAACTTTTATCTATTAGCGTCCAGATAGAGCTGAAACAAAAAACGATAAAAATACAACTTTTTGACGTTCATTGTATGGGTACCCCCTAGGGTTTTAATAATTTTTTTCATTTTTATTATTTGTTGTGGTGGAGGCCATAGTTACACGTATCCTGTGAAACTTTTAAATGTCTACCTATTACGGCTGAAGCTGTAGACCCCTGTGACAGACGGACAGACAGCGGATGCTTAGTAATAGGGTCCCGTTTGGCCCCATTCGGGTACGGAACCCTAAAAACATACATCCTTCCATATTTATCAGTGTACTAAATTAAGTACAAGTATGGCTGTAGGAAGAAATCCATCCATCCATCCATCAGCCTGTTTCATCCACTGCTAGACATAGGCCTTTCCAGGATTTCGCCACTCTTGGCGGTCCTCCTGGAAGAAATGCCCACACTCACACACGCTGGGCAGGGGGGGTGGTGAGCGCGGTGCCGAAACCCTTGCACCAGTGACGCCGCTGCCCGTCACCAGTCTGTTTTATATAAGGCCCGGCAATTGGGGATGGATATACCGCCATCCATCGGTCCCAGGCAATGGTGGGCCGCCTGGTTTTGCCTGAGAGCTGTTCTTTTACTCTCCCCCGAATAACTTCGGGAGGATTTGCGAGTAAGATGGTGGTAGCTCCACAGTCAAGCTCGGCATCAGCTCTACCACCTCTACATTTACTCTACATTTGTTTCTAATTGATATTAATAATGTGTATGTAACACTAGTCTTTGCCCGCGGCACTGGCCGCGTTTGTTCAATATCTGCTTCGTTTTCGGCTTGGGCGTTATTTTATTAACACTCCTATAGCCTATATGTCGACCAGGGTCTTTACGATGATAGTAAAGAAAGCCCCATCCAAATCCGTTAAGTGGTACCCGAGTTAAAACGGAACATACATGAAGATGTAACCGATTGCATTTAAAATTTCACATATTTTTTTAACAACAGTTAAAAACGGTTTTTCTTCTTTATTATTAGTATACATTTTTAGATTTTTCCCTAGACATGCGAAAAGACCTAATATAAAGAGACTTTCAAGTTTCTAAGTCAACTGGAAATATTCTTGGGTTGTAATGGTGAGCCAAGTTGTATGAAATTGATTACTTAAGGCGACTCTATTCGCCTTAACTCCCATACTAGCGCAGTACGCTGATCATATCCTTATTTATGGATACTTGCTAATTATTTCTTCATTTTCAACATATCCCATACAATATCCATGACCTGAAACTAAAACATTTATCAAAATCAAATACATACAAAAGTTACAAAGCGTATAAAGTCCTGGATTTTACACATATTTTGAAGAATGTTTATGTACCGTAATGTCCTAGAAGCGATACAAAAAACAAAATAATTTTAGGTTCACAGCATACTACATTTTATACTATTCAAAAATATGTTTGTTTTATTTCGATTTTGGGATATATCTCCTGAAATCATAGAAAAACCCAAAACCATTCTCGAGTTTTTTCAAGACATGAATTTTCCGTGTTCGGTTAGTTCCGTACGAGCTCGGGAAATGAACGTTCGGGCCAACCAATAACAGTCAGTCAGTGCTCTATAATCCGAAGTTGAATGTAGAATGAAATAGTAAGCATAGCGACCCCGTGCGCGACTGACTTCAACTTTTTAGCCTAATTTCTTAACAGCACCATGGGGCTGTAGACTTCGGTAGGAGGTATTAGTTTAAACTTGATATCTCTAATAGAGCCCGAGAAAAATGTCTTGAAAGATGGACAGACAGACAGATAGACAACAAAGGGATCCTATAAGGATTCCCTATTTATGGTGCGGAAACCTAAAAAGACCGTTACTTTTTGTGACACTTTGGAGGAATTGAATACCCCCTCAACTTTCTCATTTTCGGAGATAATGCAGAGTTCAAAGTTGAGGAATATTCCTAGGGGTATAAGAAACACTTGAAAGAAGGAATTTTTCAAATGACTGTTACTTTTTGGGGGGGCCAATCTCCTCTAACTTCCTCATTTTCGGAGGCAATTCAAATGTCAATGTGGTTGAACGTTCCTGGTGGTCTACAGAATACAGGAGAGAAAGATTTCTTAAATCGGTGCTGTTCAACCACTTTTCCATATTTCCCGGCTTATTTACTGGATAAAAAGCAGTGGTAGCTCGGGGGTAGAACGCTGGCCTCGAGATCCAGATTCGATATCCCATGCACCAATGAGTTTTTCAGAATTTATGTGCGTAGTATTTGTTCCTACCACTTGCTGAACTTCACTTGGTGAAGGAAAACATCGCGAGGAAACGTGCATTAAACAAGCCTGTATTTGTCTCCGAAGTACGGCGATAAGGCTCATCACCCATCACGTTGGGACGTAATAATCGTCGTTGAAACGCGGGTGTCCTGGTACTTGTGACTTGCATTTCACAGTTCACACCCGGAACACCTCTGACAGCCCCTCGGGGATTCATGTCGTGACGATGTATTATAAGTAATCGATCTTTTAAGATTTAGCACGTCCTAGTTCTTTCGCTAATTGTAGATGGCTCTTATTGTATCGAATTCCGGTTATATGTTGCGTGGTACCTACTCTCACGGTTTGACTCTATCTCACAATCTAAAGAGCACGTCATGCTTTGTGACTTGCTTTTCTAAACGACACGCTTTTGGGAATTTTGAACCTTATCTCAAAGTAATAAGAATGTAATTTTGGTGCAGCAACAGAAGCAGCTGGAGTTTAAAATATTAAAACAATAATACAATTTTACACCAATTTGTCGGACTAATTGCGCATTTCCTTTCTTCCTTCCTAAATGATTTTGGATTTATAACTAGTTCATTATTTATTTATTTATTACACCAGGTTTCGGCTTGGGCGTTATTTTATGAACACGCATTGACCAGGGTTAACACCATGCTAATAAAAAAACGAAACATACATACAGGGCACAGACATAAATTCTAAAAAAATTGGTTTTGGCCTCAGCAGTTCAATACGTACTAATAAGAAATAACCCATTCATATAAATTTCGCAAAAATATTCAATGTACACGACTTTTTACTACTTTATTATTAGTATAGTACATTGTAGTGATAATTTTGTTGTTTTTATAGATGTTGATACCTATATAAAAAAAATAGGTAAACATAATTTAGTCCTATAGTAAATTGTATTTTCCTACTAACTATTACTAACACATCAAATGAAATGAAAATATAAAAAAAAAATTATTTGACGAAAAGAAAAACGAAAGTAAATTAATATCTGTTTGCCAGTTAGGCATGGCAAGAAAATTTTGTTGAACAAATAAATAATTAATTAATTTTTCTCTAATTTCAGGTTACGAAGAGACCTACACCATATCACAACTATCACCGAAGTCTGCAGTCGGTGAAGGATCACCAGTAGAATATAATCTCGAAACCAGCAGAACAGAGAGTTTAGCTTTTAACATAGAACCTAGTGCTATATTCAGTGAAGACATCAGTGATTTAGCTGACGATATTCCAGAAAACATCATCAGTGATGACGAGAAGGATAACCACCATATTGTAGCTAGATCTGCAGATCCTCTAGGTGTAAGAGCTTCAAGGTCAATCAACATTGATGAAATACCATCATCTAATAACAACGAAATAGATAATGAATTAGAAATTCATAACAAAAGGAAGTACTACGAAATACATCCAACAAAAACCATAGATTTCCTTCGCCATAGAGATGAGATCATCTTCTCATCTGATGGTTTTGGTGACAGACTTGATTTTAGGTTTCCGGGGGAAGCAGAAAGGGTCCCGAGGGCGCGTGCACTGCAACCTCCGGGGCCCAAGATCCGTCCGTCAGCGGTGCAACCGATCTTTGCGACAGCTACCCCTAACGGGCAAGGTAGACAGAACAACGCAGAGATCCAGAATATTATTACCGGAATTGTCAAGCTTTTGAATGGAAATGTCAATGTTCAAGCTAACTCTCAACTTTTAAATGGTAGACCTGGACGACCAATGAATTCCAGAATAAATAACCGAGGTCCACCTAGAATATCTGATGCTCCACAACTGCCTCCTGAATTTGACAAGCCAGCAACTCCTTTCGTTCCAACCAAAACTCCACCTCCATATCCTTTCGATCGTCCTCCGCACAGAGAACGCCCACCTATCAACATACCTGAACAAATAGTACCTCCTGTAAGCAACTCACCTTATAGACCAGGTTTCAACAGACCGAACCTGCCTCCATGGCACCGACCTAGGCCTAGGCCACCACCTAATCGAAGACCGAATCCGAACCTACCTAGTTATAAACCCAATTTACCTATACCTATCGAAATTCCCACCGTCGATCTATCTGACGAAAAACCTGACGAAGACGAAGATATTCTAATTCTAAACGACACTGATACTAGTCATTCAGAAAATAATATCCACGAAGAGAAAGAGTCAGAACCAGATGATAATGTAGAAGTTACTACAGAGGCAGAAGAAGTCACAGAAAAGGAAGAAGAAAATCAAGTTACAACTGTGGTAACTCCAAAAGAAGAGAACACAACTACTAGTTCTACAACAACTAGTACAACAACTACAACCACAACTACTACAACCACAGAAAAAACTACCACAACCGAAAAAGTTACTGAAAAACCTACAACTAAACCTAAAACTACCTCAACTACAACCGAAAAAGCTAAGGAAAAGCCTTTTAAATTAGATAAAGAAAAGAAAAAAGACAGCACTACTGAAAAAGATAAACAAAAATTCAAACCAGCTGAAGACAAACAAAACAAAACAAAAATAGAAACAACAACAGAAAATCTAATAGAAGCATCTATAACTGACAAAGCAACGACAATGTCTATTGCCGTTCCAACACCAACAGAGGGATTACCTACTCATGCAACATCAGTCAATGAATTGACAAATGTATCCAGCGTCATCAAAACTTCTTCCATCAACTCGCAACCATTAACACGTAAGTAAACTTTGTAGATTTTTTTGTTTGTTAAATTATTATAATTCTGATCAATTAAGGAGCCAGCACTATTGCTTGAAATGGGGTGTTGTAGATGTTTGGTATCTCCAAACTACGCTTTAACTACATGTAAAACAATAACCACTTTCGTCTTTTCATGTTTGCACCCAAAGCAATAGTTTTTAAAGACCTGACTTTAAGTAACTTTATACCTTGTCTTCCAGCGTCCCAAAGCATCCCATACGGTTACCGGCCACGCCCCGGCATCGTTCTTGACGACCCGGATTTCAAGCCACATGGCGGCAGACCTCGGCCTGATGCTGCGGTCATCACGGCTGCTGAGACCCTCCCCGGTGGTTATGGGGAAATCTTCCAGGTCACAGTGTCAGCTATTCAAGGGCCAGGAGAAAAACCTGGCGCTCATGGTAAGAAATTTTGGAGTTCTCAACTATCTGAGAGTGATTGCTGGCATTGTAAACCTCACCGATATCAACAAAGATTGGAATTTATCGCTTATTCTACCAACTCTCGTGTAATTTAAGACGCATTTTATGCTCGACTGACCCCTTTAGTATGTAACACACAACAACTCTAACCCGACGAGACAAATCAAATTAAATCCAATAAGTTGAAATTTTTGTTCAGGATTTTACTATACGACTTACTATAGCTAAACACGCGTGTTATATGTTCAAAGTGTTCGACAGACTAAAAGTAGGTGCCTACTGAGTCAAAAATTCTTGCACACCCTCATAACCGACACATCATAGGAGAACCATATACCAACTTGTCAGAAGTAAACACTGCTTAACTTCCCTTTATAAAAAGTACCATATCCTCAAAACCCATGCTCCCAAATTCCAGTGGACATAGTAAACGTGAACCCGCTCTCTGGGCAAGCAGACGACATCATCGTGTCAGCGTCAGGCGAGCAAGGCTTCGTTTCCATCGATGGCAAGAGGACCTACCTCAACCTGTTCGGGGAGACCAGCACGAGCGTCAACCCGACACCGGTGCTGAGGCAGCCTGGACCCACTGGTGTGTATTACTGCCATGTAGCTGATTTATTAAGCTACTTAGGTCATTGAATTATTAATGGAATACTGTGCTAATTAGATCTACAACTAAAACTTGTTCTGAGCTTATACTAATGTTGTTCTTGTGATCGAGCCGCTGTATGTCTACTTAGGCTGACTGACTTAGCTTTAGTTTGCTCGTTTCAACACTATTTATCATCGAAGTCACGATTCAGTTACTTTCTTTCTCTACTATTGGTTGTTTAGTTAATGAAAAGAAGGTCTTTATCAATAGGTTCATTCGATTTCTCATCTATTACAGCCACTCCAGCCCCAGCGTCAGTTGGCACCGGTATCGCCATCCCCGCTGACGACATACCTCAGACGCCGGTGAGAAGACCAGCTCCTCACGGCGCGGGTAGGCCGCAACAGAACCAGCAGCAGTTTAGAAGACCTCAGCCTACTGTCAGGTTTGTGCACAGTATTTCGAAGCTGCAATCATTTTATACCTAAATGACAAGTACATATGTCACTAAACATGGTAGTTTAGTCGGTAGAACATCGGACTTCTAATCTCAAGACCCGGAGTTGAGTGCTGTTGGTCGAGCAAGCATTAATGAGTTTTTCGGAATACATACATACAAAAATGTACCCCCACCTGTCTCCCAGAGGGGTAGGCAGATACTATAGATTTCCATCGGCTACGATCCTGACACACCTCTTTTGCTTCTTCTACATCAACAAACTCTTCTATTCCGGGTACTTTTTACTTTGCCCTTCTTCAGTATGTCGCCTATTTGGTCGGCATTCCTACGTCCTTTTCGGAATTTATGTGCATTTGCTGAATGGTCAAGAAAACATTAAAAGGTTAACATGCATGGCCTAAACGCGTGTATTTTTGCCCGAAGTACGGCGATCAGGCTCCTCCCTTAACATGTTTGGAGGTCAAATAGGGGCTCTACGAAATTTACTATCTCAGTAATAATCCACACATGAGAATACATGTTCTGACGATATCCATCCATCCATCCAACCGTCATCAGCCCGTGTTCATCCACTGCTTGACATAAGCCTTCCCCAGATTTCGCCACTTATGGCGGTCCTCCGTCCTCCTCATCCAGCCGCCCCCCGCCCTCCTCAACCAGCCGCCCCCCGCAACGTCCATCAGGTCGTCGGTCCAGCGGACACGAGGTCGGCCTACGCTACGCTTTGCTGTACGTGCTCTCCATTCTAAAGCCTTTCGGCCCCAACGGCTATCATGTCGGTAACAAATATGGCTTGCCCACTGCCACTTGAACTTACTGATTCTGCAGGCTATGTCGGTTACTTTCGATCTCCGACGGATCTCCAGATTCTGTCCATCAAAGATACCCCCAAGCATATGTTTGACGATATGTTTTTTTAAATACATGATCTCGATATTTTCTTCTTCTCTGTGGCTAGAGCAAGAATGGTGCTAAGCGCTAAGTTTTTTAATATTTGATATATTAATTTAATACTTACCTGTGGTATCATTGTATCCTAACATATTTATTTGTGTTGTGTTTGAGATATTAATTTAATTTAATGCTGTTTTCTTTTCCTCAGTTCAAAAATAACTTGTTTTTTTATATTGATTATGAGTGAAGCTAAATTTCATACCGTCAGTAAATTTTATTACTAATATTTTACGTAAGTGTTATCAACTTATTATGTTACTAGTAGTGAAAACTTGTAATTGGCCGTAATGTGTTTACTCCGTTTTTAATTTTAGTTATACTGTGCTGTAAGTTTTCCTTAAATAAAAAGAAATAAATAAATAAACAAATAAACAAATAACATCCATCCATCCATCCATCAGCCTGTTTCGTCCACTGCTGGACATAGGCCTTTTCAGGATTTTGCCACTCTTGGCGGTCCTCCTGGAAGAAATGCCCATACTCACACACGCTGGGCAGGCGGGTTGGTGAGCGCGGTGCCGAAACCCTTGCACCAGTGACGCCGCTGCCCGTCACCAGTCTGTTTTATATAAGGCCCGGCAATTGGGGATGGACAATTGGACATACCGCCATCCATCGGTCCCAGGCAATGGTGGGCCGCCTGGTTTTGCCTGAGAGCTGTTCTCTTACTCTCCCCCGAATAACTTCGGGAGGATTGCGAGTAAGATGCTGGTACCTCCACAGTCGAGCCCGGCATCAGCTCTACCACCTTAAATAAATAACAGAACAGCAGAAACTAGAATTGTCCGATAATAATCATATTATAATAATAATTAATTTAATTTCCCCTGATGACGACCCCACTGAGGGGTCGAAATATGGCACTTTTTACCATATATTATTTATGTGTGTTCATTAATAAAAAACAAGGCCATTAACTGGTTTCTTCAATAAAATTATGATTTATTAACCTATTCATAATTATTAATGTTTATCATAATTAAAATTCAACTTTGTTCTACATGCTAATGTAGATCTGAAATTCGTTTTTTTATGTTCACCGTTATCCTTTTTAGGGTTCCGTACCCAAAGGGTAACCAACAGGACCCTATTACTAAGACTCCGCTGTCCGTCCGTCCGTCTGTCACCAGGCTGTATCTCATGAACCGTGATAGTTAGACAGTTGAAATGTTCACAGATGATGTATTTCTGTTGCCGCTGTAACAACAAATACTAAAAATAGAACAACAGATATGATTTATTTGCCGTTTTTATTAAAATTAGGTTTTGTGTCATTATAGGATCGATACGTGCATCGTTGGCGATGACTCCACTTGTGACCAAGCCCAGAACGAGAAGTGTAGGACTGAAGTGGGTCAGTATTCCTCATTTTTATTAATATTCAAATGTCCTACTTCCGCTAAACTCTTTATGAACCGCTTGTCCCTCTGCCTTGCCTAGATCTAAATTCAATGCCCACTGCATCAAAAATCTAAATCAAACAAAAACCGATCTTTTCTTTATTATTTGAAAGTTGCATTTGTCTTGTTGCGTTAAAAATACTGCGCAGACATAAAAATGCTTTCTATCTGAGATACTTGTCTCTGTTTGTCAAAGCGTCTGTTTCGTTGAAATATCTCTCCTCATCCAAGAACATAACTTATTCTTCCAGGTATATCGAGCTGCCAATGTCGGCCGGGGTACGCGCGGCGGGTCCACAGGGATCCTTGCAGGAGAGTGGTCTCCTTGGTGCTCAACTTGAGGGTAGACAGGCTCTATGACAGGAAGGTGAGAATAATTTAGTTTCACAAGACCGGGTGATGAGGGCGGGGCAGGATGTATTAATTCATGCCCTAAAGAGCATGTACACTGCCGCACTGTGGATACTATATACTTTCACCTAATTGTCCTCAAGTCCAACACTCCAGAAATGTCATCAATTCTCTCTTTATTGATTTTTCATAAAACGGCTTAAAGGTCGTTTTTTGACAGCAGTATCTCAGTACGTAATCTAAAAATATTTATTTTCCAGATGGCTTGGGACCTTAAACTAGCTGACAAAGAATCTGAATCTTACCAACAACTGAGCTACGAGGCTTTGAGAGCTGTAAGTACGATTTGACACTCACTTAGTGTCATTATCAACCCTATCTTCCATTATATCACCTCTAGCATGATAAGTCTCCATCTGTTTCCCGGGCATAGGTATTTCAATCGCTTCCTTACATCTAACAGTCAATTCAACCGAGCTTGTTGTTTGTTGGGAATTTAGTCGACATCCGCCCAGTCTAACGATGTTGTCTTTGTAATTTTTCTATTCTTAGTTTATGAATATTTTTGTTCTTGTTTTTGGTACAATTTCTTAACTTCTATATATAAATATAATAAGTTAATAAATATATTTTTCTAAGAACCAGTAAACGGCTTTTAATTTTTAGTAAATTGTAGTTTTATTGGTAAAATCAAAGAGATATATAGTTCAATGCGATGTAATTAGACCCCACAGTGGGGTCGTCTTCAGATCTATTAAAAGATATAGATCTATTGACAAATTATTGCGCAGTATGCCCGTGGTCTACAGGGATACTTTTGGCATTTGTAGCTTCATTGACCAGTACAAATGTGTTTAAACTTTCAGAAATGTTTCAACAACTGACCACGCTTGCTCTCTCAACAGATAGACTCGGCGTTCTCAATGACGCCATTCTCTGACGACTTCGTGGGAGGTTCAGTGAACTCAGTACATCGAGGGGACGAGCATCACCAGGGTGTGTTCGTCAACTACACTATACAGGTAAAAATGAATCTTATGTTTATTATAATAAAGAAAAGTTTTGAAAGAATAAATGGGTCGCATTTACATAAAACAATCAAATGGCGGGCACGCAACGCACACTCTAACAACTCACACGCGTGATTTATGCACACAGACTTCTGAAATAGTATTATTCAACAAATAGCCATTATATAAAGTGCTATCAAAATATCTGCCACGGCTGCAATGGGAGAGAGTATAGTTTATATAGATTACAATAGTAACGATAATTTATTGATCTAACGTCATGATTTTTTTCATACACAATAATGTGCGTATAAATTTAAATTATTTACTTGTATGTAACCGTCCCGTAGTAACACAAAACTAAAAGAGAGAGTTTCATTGACGAATTGACACATTTGTTTGTGAACCACGTTATGCCGAATAAAGAAAATGTTTATATTTTATTTACTTTATTTTTTAATTTATTTAACTATGCCGAGGTACAAAATTTCTTCACTATTGTAATCTTTATACACAATACAGTCTTCCATTGCAGACGTAGTAGATATTTTTATAGCACCTTATATAATTGGATTCTTGAAATTTTGATTCTGGCACTAAAAGCATAAAACTACTCCTTTCGGAATCCTCATAATAGCATAATAAAAGTACTTTTAACATTAAACGTACTTATTTTAAGTTAGATATATGTACAACCAAAAATGTTTGAAGAAATATATGTTTTATATTTTAGTTGAAAGATTAAAATTCTCTATAAATTATAATACATATATACATCTTAAAATAACAGAAACTAAATAATAAAAAAAAACAAATTAAACTAATATCAAAATTTCCATTTTCTATCAGATGCAAGAGACTCCCGAAACCCTCCGAACTGGGGTGGCGACGGACATACAGCGGCATCTGTTAGGGGTTATCAGGAGGAGGTCCAACAATGTAGGCGCCTCGGCGTTGTGGGTCGACACGCCTGCCGGCGCTGTCATGGCTCCTAATGGTACGAACCGCATTCAATACGGCCTAGCATGTTGAGGCCCACTTGCACCAGGCAACTTTAACTTTTCCTTGTCTTAAACTATATAGATAAATACATTGCATAAAAGTATGGTTATATTACGTAAGGTGACTTTTATTTATACACAGCCAAACTCATACTGGAGGCTCGGTAAGTGATAAGATAAGTAACACAATAGTGATAAGATAAATAAACACAATAAAATGGAATTTTGACGTGCCATAGTAATTGACTCGGGGCTGGGCTTGCGTTTGTCTAAACGAATATTTTACGAATTCCACAAAAAGGGTCATCGAACCTTGTTACTTTGTAAGAATTTGGCTGTATAAATAAAAGTCACCTTAAATCGATTGAAAATGAACCTGTAAAAAAAATACATGTTTTGTTAGTTTTATTGTCATGATTCGTAATTAAAAAAGATATCGACCGCCAAAAGAAGCACTAATACTCCGGTGACAGAGACAAAACCTATGTGTACATAGCCTATGTGCATTATTTACCGCCTGGAATATGTACTGTCTATTGTCAGTCACATGTTGCGTCGAGTAGGTTGGCCATTTTATAGAAATTCGAAAACCAAAAAAACGTTCGCGTTTATTTGTGCTCGAATGAGTCTCAACCTTTATCAAGATGGGACGTTAAAGACGTTGATGAAAAGAGTTTTGGTTGTTTCATTGGATATTCCGCAGTGGAAATTCCGTAGTTTACTACTAAAATAGTCGTTTATTGATAGGAAACAGGTATTCACGTTTTAATCAAACGTAATTAAATTAACAAAGCGTAATTAATTAAATAACACTTATAAAATCATATCTAGATTTTCCTTAGATCCTCCGCTGTTGTTATTAAAATTCACGTAACGATGTTTGCCTCGGAAGAAACTGTACGAATGCAGTGAAACTATAGTCAGGCGAAATCTGACTAATACATCGAGTATGTAGCCGTTTCAATATCAATATAGTCGGAAAAAAACTGACACCCCTTCGGAGATAAATGTTTGCATATTGCTTGGTAAAAGAGGGCCAGGGGTTCACACAATAAAGTAACCAAATATTTCTACTGCTTTATTCTAGAACAATAAAAATAATTACCGACTCTTGAAAAAACATCGGAGCGTTCGTGGTGTGAAGATTTTGGAAAGAATACCCAATGTAACATTTAAGCGCTACGATAAGAGATAAAGGAGATGCATGGAGGCGCTGGCTACATCTTAAAGCTCTAAGCAAGTGCCAAGATTAAGACGTAGCGTGCTATATCGCGATTAAGCCCCCCAATTGGGCAAAATTTCTTATAGGTTCTTCAGTCGCGATACAAGAGTTCAAGAACGAGATTAAGAGATAAAGGATGCTATAATAATGCTACAATAGTGCTAATCAACTCTTCAAGTGGTAAGATGGAGGCAAATAAGCGAATATTAACGGCTTGAATCTACAAATGCTTGGTCTACAAGGGCGATAAAAACTGCTTTAGGGGATACATTTGCTTTAAGTTTTTTGTTTTTAAATCTTAAGGAGAAAACTGCATATGCATTTACTTCCACAAATCTCGTTTGGTCACAAGATTGTTTGTTTATGAAAATAATATTGAAGAAGTTCAATAGCGGATAAAAAAGTAATAGTGCAAAGTTCCTGACAAAGTGTATTTTGTATTTTAAATTGCGAAGGTACCACTGTGAATATGCATATATGTTATTAACTTATAATCAAAGGGCCTGCCCTTTTTAATACAAATGGAATATCGTACAAATTATGTAAAAATATAAGTAAAATATGTCCATTCTAGTTCCAAAGTGTTAAAGTATTGGAAATTAGAACAAAATCGAGCACATTAGTGAAATATGCAGAATATTAGTTTGAATTTTTCAATTTAAAATTTTTTTTGGTGACCTGAAAATGGCGGTACGGGTTGAGGCTCCTAACGAGAACAATATAATTCTAAAGTAACATACAGGTCATATTTGAGATTACAAAATCTATAATAACGACAAATATTTCAACAATTCAATCTGAAGTTCTAGAAGAGTGTTTTGTGAATCCTTAAGCATCCCGTGTTAGAAGAGAGTTCATAAGCACTGTACAAAACCTGATGTCGTCAATTATTGCCTTTGTAAAACAAGGGGTTTTATGAGAGTTTGGTTTTGCCTGTCTAGAACTTAATGACGTAATAGAAAATCATTATTTCTTATATACATCTTTTAGTTGCAAGATTCGCCAAACGCAATAATGCAAGATTGTTCACCTGTATTTTAGCGTCTTAGATCGCTGCTCTGCGTCTTTAAACATTAAGCCCACCCTCTTATCGCTGTTGTGGACATATAGTGTTGCGTTGAGTGGGTTAAGTGATGACTAACAAACGCCTTCAAATCTTCAGAAGTCACAAATGAAGCTAATGTAGCGTCTTTTTCTCTCTTTATATTATAAAATAAGCTCTAAGTGTCGCTAAAATGTTTGTTAAATAACAGTTGAAATCAAATATTTCCTTTCAGATTTGGACGAGTGCATGTCCCCAGAGCTCAATGATTGCCACAAGCTGGCCATGTGCACCAATACTTGGGGAGGATTCAGGTAAACGAGCAGCTATTATATGCTACTGGAGGCTTGGGCAGTCTAAGCATCCACTGTATGTCTGTCTGTTTGTCCGTCTGTCCGTCCCTCCGTCTGTCACAGGGGTCTACAGCCTTAGCCGTAATAAGTAGCCTGTTGAATTTTTTACATAATACGTATAACTATAGCCTGTATCAATACCAAGACAAATAAAAAAAAATATGAAAATTAAATCCCAATACAAAAAAAACTCAAACTTTTTATTTTTTCTATTTTATTTGTTTCAGCTCTATCTAAAAGACAAGTTTCAAATTTGGTCAGATTGTTATAAATACTCTGAAGTAAAAGGACAAATGATAAAAATTAGGGTTCCGTACTCAAAGTATGCTGAATTATTTGAAAGGTGCTATCATTTTAGCGGCTTTTTTGACGCCTTGATGTTGCTATGGCTTCTATATTGTTGTTATTTATCATACTTTAAGGGTTCCTTACCCATATTGTGTGGCGGTACGGAACCCTTTGCACATGAGTCCGACTTGCACTTGGCCATATTATTTACATTTTCCAATAATTTCAACAAACTTACAAGTCATTTTCACGCGTTGCTTCACTGCAGCACCAATGATGGTGCTCCAAACTAACGCTCGGAGAAATAACAAACACACATTTCCAGGTGTAACTGCCCGGACACGACTCGCGACACGTTCGCCGGTGAGATCTCCCGCGGGGGGCGGGTGTGTGAGGGGTGCGCGGCGTCACACTGCAACGAGAGGGGTGCCTGCCATTACGCCAATAACCAGCCTTATTGCAGGTGAGGAGAACTTCTGTTTATACGTGTATAAGCGGAGATAGTCAGAGGCGGTTGGTTCTGGTGAGAATGATCCCACCCAAAACATACGAGTGAAAAATGGGCCGAGTTCAGCACAAAGGCAGTGCAGGATTGTTAGGTGAGCCAAAAACAAATTGAGATCAAATTGGGCGCCGAGGCTAATCTCCTCTTCTTTTTGCTATTTTCATTAACAACATCTCCGAACATATTTCTTCTTCCTACCACCTTTACGCAGATGATCTCCAAATATATACGCAAGAAAAATTAGATGATCTTCCAAATGCTATAACAACCACCAATGTAGACCTTGCTCACATACTGGAGTGGAGTAAAAAATATGGACTCAAAATCAATCCGAACAAAACCCAAGTTATTAAAGTAGGAAGCCCGTATTATATTACTCGAGTTGATTGGCAAAGTTTACCTGCAATAAAATTCGATGGGTTATATATCCTATACAGTAGTGAGGTGAAGAACTTAGGTGTCTTAATTGATAGAACTTTGTCCTGGAGACCACAACTGGAAGAAGTGAGCCAGAAGATGTTTGTTTCTGCAGATAAACTGGAGCGTCTTCAAAACTTCTCTAATCGTTTTATTTTCGGCCTTCTTAAATTTGACCACGTGTCCAATTTTAGGTCACAGCTTCAATGGCTCCCAATATGTCTTAGACGTGATTCTCATATTCTT
This sequence comes from Ypsolopha scabrella, assembly GCA_910592155.1. NCBI lineage: Eukaryota > Metazoa > Arthropoda > Insecta > Lepidoptera > Ypsolophidae > Ypsolopha > Ypsolopha scabrella. Next base: position 1,542,528 of record OU342989.1, on the reverse strand, counting down.
TCTCTTTTGTATGCTACACTGTTTAATCCTTCAACACCACCTTACCTCAAAGACTGTTTTAAATATTTTCACTCTACTCATGACCGTACTTTACGATCTTCTGAAACCCTCCTTCTGGCCACTCCATCTCATTCTTCCACATTTTATAGCAACTCTTGGAGTGTTAGAGCTATACGTCTGTGGAATGATTTACCTATCACCATTAAGCGTGCTCCCTCGTTGCCTATCTTCAAGAGACTGGTAAAAGATCATTTTCTCTCTTTTTAACTTCCTTTACTGACTTGATTCTTCTGCATCTAACTCAGCTGTTGTGTTTTTATGTCTCCTTTCATATAGTTTACGTATTATTTATATAATTATGTATGTGATATGAATATATATTAGTTTATATAACTATTCTATATTCTATTTAAGTATCTGTGTGTAGGGTTTGTTTTGTATATAGGTAGTTTGCTTTTATGTACACCGCCTTCGCGTTTTTCCCGTACAATGATTCCACCCAAAGGTTGTCTGGAAGAAATCGCTTTAAGCGATAAGACCGCCAATTGTGTCTTTAACATTTGTTAACATTTCTATTATTATGTATTTTTGTTGGTGCACAATAAAGAGTATTTGTTTGTTTGTTTGGAGGCTACTTCAATCATAACTGCAATAATGTACAACGTTCTTCACTTGTTTTAAAGCAGAGATTGTAAGGGTTCTTGCTACTGAATATGTATAAATCTTTTTTTTCAGTTGCAATTCCGGTTACTACGGGTCAACGTGCGAGGTCGACGGAGAAGTGGTCGGCGTGGCGGTGGGAGCTTCCCTCGCTGCGGCGTTGGTCATCGCGCTTACATTAGCAGCCTTGTTGTCTTGGAGGTAAGGGTCACAATTCCGGTTACTACGGGTCAACGTGCGAGGTCGACGGAGAAGTGGTCGGCGTGGCGGTGGGAGCTTCCCTCGCTGCGGCGTTGGTCATCGCGCTTACATTAGCAGCCTTGTTGTCTTGGAGGTAAGGGTCACAATTCCGGTTACTACGGGTCAACGTGCGAGGTCGACGGAGAAGTGGTCGGCGTGGCGGTGGGAGCTTCCCTCGCTGCGGCGTTGGTCATCGCGCTTACATTAGCAGCCTTGTTGTCTTGGAGGTAAGGGTCACAATTCCGGTTACTACGGGTCAACGTGCGAGGTCGACGGAGAAGTGGTCGGCGTGGCGGTGGGAGCTTCCCTCGCTGCGGCGTTGGTCATCGCGCTTACATTAGCAGCCTTGTTGTCTTGGAGGTAAGGGTCACAATTCCGGTTACTACGGGTCCACGTGCGAGGTCGACGGAGAAGTGGTCGGCGTGGCGGTGGGAGCTTCCCTCGCTGCGGCGTTGGTCATCGCGCTTACATTAGCAGCCTTGTTGTCTTGGATGTAAGGGTCACAATTCCGGTTACTACGGGTCAACGTGCGAGGTCGACGGAGAAGTGGTCGGCGTGGCGGTGGGAGCTTCCCTCGCTGCGGCGTTGGTCATCGCGCTTACATTAGCAGCCTTGTTGTCTTGGAGGTAAGGGTCACAATTAATGTAATTAATGGTCAACCTTAGTTCTTAAAAGCTGATCTCGCTTGCACATCGCAACTGAGTGATATGACGTGCTAGGGCGTTGAATAAAATAATTATCTTCTTTTAAAATAAAAGCGCAAAATGTTTATGTCCAGCAATGAACTAATTTATAGTCAATATTTATGAATTATCGGCCTTAACACTCACGTATTATTATTATTTTTGATATGCCAACTGTTTCACTGATTCAATTTCGGCATATACAAGGAGAGTGTCGTTCTTACCGAGAAGCTCCACAAGAAGCGCCGCGCTAAGCTTGAAGTCGTGGCCAAGGCGTCAGGACGACGATGCGCCGTCGTCAAGCGGCCACTAGCTTTTAATGAAGATATCAATTAAATATTTGCTGTGGATTGTCTTTTTTACCATGTATGAGGTGGTGGGCATGCGTCCTCGAGAATACAGCGCCCGGACACCCCGCAGCTAGGGTTTCCAGATGGTATCCATACGGAGGACATGTTATGCTTTTTCAAAATTCCCGTTTTCTTTCATCTACCGAATTTTCTCCTTTATCAAAACAGACCCATGTTATGCTTACAAAACATCAGAATATCAGCTTATATCCTTTGTGTTTGTTTATTATTTTCAAATATTCCAACAATAGTATGTGCCTATTTCTGAAAAATATATAAGTATATGTCATTAGAACTCTGATTTTTTTCCTGTTATTGACGTAATATTACGAATTTTCTCCTTTTTTTTAATCCTCCTTTTTGTACGGCCTCTGTTTCTGTTTCATTCCCTCCTTTTCCGTTTTTCCATCTGGCTACCCACAGACCTGAAAGCTGGCAACCCTACCCGCACCCCTTGTACCTCCGGATGAAGACGGCCCTGGGTATTAATTGAAACATTTTAATTAAAATCCAATTCCAGTCGCAAGTGGTCCCGTGAGCAGAAGGCGGCCGGCATGGGTTCCCCGGTGTTCAACTACATGGCGGCCAACACCATCAAGGCTCCACCCGTCGGACAGCCTCCTTACCAGGTGAGTTCTTGTGTAACAATATCCTCACGACATGAATCCCCGGGGGCTGTCAGATATGTTTCCAAGTATGAACTTTTACGTACTCAACCGCAGTGGTGAACGTTTTATTCTTTATTGTACACAAAAACATTAATACAAACAGTAACAGTAAAAAGGTATGTACATATAGGTGAGCTTATCTCTAATAAGAGATTTCTTACAGCAAACCATTAAGAAATTAGTAAAAAAATATAGCAAAGGAGTAATCATACACGTGTACAAAAAAAAACAGTTAATAATAGAAATTGCCTAACATACAAAAAGGTAAAACTAAACATAAAATAATAAAATATCAATACTTACTATTACATCCATATATATATACATACTATAAAATAAAGTACATATAAAGGGAAGCCGAACAAAAAAAACCCCTTACTCAAAAAAGCAACCAAGGAAAACATGAAAATTTTTTGTACTTTGCAACTCCCTGTCAGCCAAGTGTATTGGGATTTATGTAAATGTTTGACAAATCGAAGAGCACGAAATAAGGAAATGTAGTATGGACGTCATTTCCTAAACAAGCCGATGGGAATCGTGTTATATGGAACCTTCGACGATTATTACGTTCTATTGTGATGAGTGGCGAGACCTATTGCCGTACTTTGGTCACAAATTGGACCTACAGCTTAACATGCCTTCCGAAGTCCGAAGCTCGTAGACCGAACACCAGCGAGCTATAGACACCGAACACACAGTATTTGAACCGGCAAACCGACCTAAGGGGCTGTTCATTTATTACGTAAGATAATTTGGGGAGGGAGGGGCTCCGAACAAGTCTTATTTTTTTCTTACATGGGAGTGGGGACAGGTCTACATATATAAAAACAAAACAGACGCTTTAGGGTACATTCAAGGAGACGCGGCGCGGCGCGTCTGGCGGCGCGGTACGTTTGTGTTTCCGGCGGCCCGCTACGCGCACCGCGCCGCTTGAAGCCCCGTGTCTCCTTGTTCGTCGCCTTAGAGATTACTAATAATCTATTACCGGAAAAATCAAAACACTTATGTATACGAAAAAGCATATCCCGAAAATACTTCATTTATGGAGCCCTGGCTATTTATTGTCTCGCAGAAGGTGTGAGAAGTAGAGTGTGCTCCTCTGGAATAAAGCCTGTCTTCGTCTTGGGCAGCTTGAACCCCTCGCTGGCACGCTACGCTCGGGAGTTAACCCTGGAGTCCCCCGTTACGCTCTGAGTTCAATATGCCGCCCGCGACATAAGACACTGCTTTATTACCTTAGTGCATAATCTACTATTGAAATTTAATTTTGGCTGTCAAATAAATACGATTGTCTTGTTTTGTTGTTAATTGATTAGCCGAATATCGAATTTGATGACGATTCAGGAAATGATCAATAATTCTAGTATATGGCCACGACATATGTATAAGATGACATTAATTTATACAGCCAAATTCATACTGGAGGCTTGGTCGCCGATCGATACACTTTTTGCTAATCTCGCTAAATAAAATGTCCTCTCATAGTAATTGACTCGGGGCTAGGCTTGCGTTTGTAGGGACCATGAAAAATTATTAAATAATTTCACGAATAGGGTCATCAAACCTTAATACTGAGTCTTCAGTATAAATTTAGCTGTATAAATTAATGTTATATGCTTTATTTATATTAAAACTAGCTTTATTTAAAACTAGTGTTATTCGGTTTAACGACATGCTTTTTTCCGGGATAAAAGTAGCCTATGTGTTAAGTTAGGGTATAAGCTATATCCATTCTAAATTTCATCCAAATCCGTTCAGCCGTTTCAGCGTGAAAGTGTAACAAACACACACACACACAAACTTTCGCATTTATAATATTACGAACTCTATTTTTAGCGCAGTTAGTAAATAGCATTGAAATGTTGCAGGTAACATTGGAAGAAAGAATGAGATGGGCACAAATAGCGGAGGCAATGGCTGCTAACCATTACGCCGTAAGTACTTTGCTCTCTCTAAACTCGCCCGTATGTCGGTGCGTTAGGGTTCACGCGTTTTAGTTTGGAACTCAATTATTTCCTAAACTAAGGGTGTCCGCGGGTATGACTCTTGGGAGAAGTGGTTCAGTAGGGTCGGTAGAATATGTGGTTTAATTTAATGGTAGCACTCTATTTACACCCGATATAGGAAATACTTTGTGATATTTTACTCTCTGAACTTAATATTTCGGCCGCTCGATACACGACTAATTACATTTTGCTCGATCAAATTAAATCGCAAAGGTAGGTCTAAACTACAATATAATTTAATTTAAGCTACCTATATTAAGTTTTGGACCATAAAAGTCATACTAAAATAAACGTCGTAAAAATGTGACATAAAACGGCCGTCAAAATAATGAATAAAAACACCTTGAAATCGCGAGTTTTCTCAACGGCCCGCTTCCGCTGAGTAGGATAAACATGTGTAAAATGAAAGCGCTTGAGCAGGACAGATTTCTCTGGATAACCTTGCCTTAAGTATGTCCTATTTATAAACTCTTAGGGTTGCGTACCCGAATGCTCGACCACTAATTTTGCAGTTTTTTAAATACATTTTCAAAGTACTGATAAGTTTGTAATTTTTATTCAAATCATTTAAGTGGAATATAAGATTACTTGCATTTTACTGCATCCAATAAAATCGCAAAAATATTTGGGCCTAAACTATGATTATAAATACCATTTCGTTCGAGTTGTATTAGGTTTTAACAATAAAACTTATGCCAAAATAAACGTCGTAAGAAATATGATATCTAAAGGCCGTCATTTTGAAAAGCCATCGTCTTAATTCCAAAATAATAAATGAAAACACTTCGGAATCGCAAGTTTTCTGAGCGGCCCGCTCCCACTGAGCAGGATAGAAAAGTGTAAAATCAAAGCATTGGAGCAGGACAGATTTCTCTTTCGCAGGACTTCGCACTTGACCGTTTTTTTTCGTTTGTGCAGCAAGCGGAATCAGCTCAGCAAATGGCAGCGACGCGACCATCGTCCGCGCTGTTCGGAGGGTACCCGACCTTACCGCCAGTACCTTTACCTAGGTGAGCTTTGTGGCTAATTAAACATACACAACATCACGACCATTAAACCCGAGGGCACAGTAGATATATAAACAGTAGAGAAACTCCACGGTGTTCTCGAGATAATTACCGACGCCCGATCGGCGCGTTAGCAACCTTATAACACGGTGCAGCACTCGCGACTGCCAACCGACGCTAACGTTCCGCGACAATAGCCGAGACGCCGTGTAAAAGCACGTGTATCGACTCAGGGCGCTTCCTTGAAGTTTACATACTGATTCATATATCTTCTGTGCCGATGGGGTGTCAGACCTGTTTGTAAGACTGTAGAACAGTCATCAACGGAACAGTGTCTTTTCACTGAAGATTTTTAAGTCCCAACGTTTTTGGGCATGCAGGTGTACTCACAGGGTTTTCCTTCACTTTCAGTAAGCGGTAAGTATAGAAATATTATGCACAGAAATCCTGATAAACTCATTGGCACTTGCTTGACCGGCAAGATCTCAAGATTGAGACTCCGGTATCTTACCCACTGAGTAATTAGTACCGTAACAAACAAAATTTGCACTTTTTATGCATATGGAGGAAAAGCATACTACGCCAATTTCAAAGAGGTGTAGGTAGGTTGAGACCACAGAATATCCATCTGCTTTTCCACTTTTCATCACTTAAATTTATGCAAGCTTTTTTACTCAGGGTGTGTTTTACTTGACCTATCTCCAGTTTAAAATAAGCATAGTGCTTATCTCCTTTTTATTTATTAAATTTGTCGGGTCCTTAGCGTGTCACTGGTGCTTTTTATAGCATTCTCCACTTAGATATTACATTTTTTAATAAGAATGTGACAGGGTGGACACTAAATAAATACATACAGAAGGCCAGCTAAGTGTGCGTGCGCCCGGGATCGCTGGTTAAATGGAGTTGGCTTTCTGTATGTATTTATTTGTTGTAGTGTGGATGTGTGGTTGTCGGCGAGCGCCTTGGAGGAGAAAACCAACTGGAGTGGAGCCACGCACCAATTTATATGCAAAAAAGTCTGTCATTTTTGGTGGGGCACGAGGCAGCGTCGCGATGCACGCACACTACAAAATACTCAAACACTAGCTTAAACTATACGCACACAATCACATTTACACACGGATATTTATCGTTTTTATATAACCGGTATGACCGCCGGGCTCATACCTTTGGCAGAGGGGTTCGCCTGTTGGTGGTCTGTCGAGTTGGTTGGTTCGTCCAAGGTGAGCGCAGACGGATCCTGTATGGGTAATTGTAGTTTAACGTTGTGTTTCTTATTTCTGAGCATGAAGTTTTTATTTTATTATTACGCTCCATACATACTCGTATCTTTCTTCGCTCTAGTAGGCACTCTCTTTGTCCAAAGTATTCGCATTATTTACGTATATTCCAGGACGGGTATCTACAACCACAACGGAACACTGAACACCGTCGCCTCAAGGGCGCACACTGCCGCCTCACATCACAATATGTATGGTGAGTTTAATATTTTCAGATTATTTATTTTCGTAAAACATGTTACAAAATAAGGTGTGAGAAAAGCACGAGACATGTTTCACTAATATTGGCATGGAAATTGAACTAAACACAATTTTTTTATATCCGATTTATCGAAATGATACAACTCAGAATTAAGTCAAAACTCATGTGTCAAAATTCATTTAAAATTATATATTATAAGTACATAAAGTCAAAGTATATACAATCATGTAAATTAGATAGTCAGAAATAACTAGTATAGTCCTCAATTTTTTAAATATAATAATCAATATTCCAAGTAATCTTTAATTTAGAACTTTAAACTCTCGCGTTTTGTAAACATTATACATTATAATAATTTAATTAAAACATTATTTTGTAATTTTAAATTTTATAGAAATAATTTTGCTTTAGTCATATTGTTAATTTCGTTTTAAATTGTGGCGATGGAAGTTATTTAATTGCCCGAGGATTCATATAGCCATCCGCTAACTGTCCTTTATTTTTGTCTCTTAAATCATAATTGAAGACAACGCCAAGTGAAGGAAATATTTCAGATTGGCTTTTTACAAAAATTCCAGCCTCCAAAACATACACGAAAGCCAGTGTTAAGACATAAATTTTCTGGAATAAAGGTTTGTAAGAATCAGTCGGTTTAACACCACAAAAGCACGTATGCATTTTTCTGTACAGTGAAGACTTAGTTTATGTCTACAGAATTTCCCCGTATCAAAATACCAGATCTTAAAACTGAAGCAGCGTACCCGTAATTAACAGCCAAATTGTCCTTGTTTCGATTTTTGTCCAATGTTCCGAAGTCCGAAAGTCCTACCTTGATGTTATAGGTTACACAAACCACGCGGCCACAGAATCCACAAGCTCAGAAGCGTCGAGCCATGTGCAGGAGAGAGCAGATCTCCTGGTGCCAAGGCCTAAGTCCAGGGCGAGGAGTATGCATGTAAGTTTCCTCATTAAAATATATCATCGCGACATGTAATCACGAGGGATGCGTTGGAGGTGGTTGTATAGGTACATCCAATTTTACTGACAATTTATTAATTTTAACGTGACAGGGAGTATCTCCATGCTGCAAGCACAAATACATGCATTTTAGGGCATGTAGGTTTCATCGAGGTTTTCCTTTACCGTCCAGCAAGTACTAGTAGGAATACAAATGTAAGCATAAAAGTTCCGAAAAACTGTATTAGTTCATATATAGATTTGAATCCGGAACCCAATGTTGAAAAACCGGCGTCCTACAGAATGTTCTACTACCATTTTATGGAAAGACAATAATCAATATACATTTAAGGGATCATGTGGTAGAGCTGATGCCAGGTTCGCCTGTGGAAGTAACACCATCTTACACACAAATCCCTCTGAAGTTATTCGCGGGTCAGTCAGAAGACAGCTCTCAAACAGGCACAACCAGGTGGTCCACCATGCCTGGGACAGATTGATGGCGTTATATCCATCACCTATTTTCATCCATCCATCCATCAGCCTGTTTCATTCACTGCTGGACATAGGGCTTTCCAAGATTACGCCACTCTTGGAGGTCCTCCTGGAAGAAATGCCCATACTCACACACGCTGGGCAAGCGGGTTGGTGAGCGCGGTGCCGAAACCCTTGCACCAGTGACGCCGCTGCCCATCACCAGTTTGTTTTATATAAGGCCCGGCAATTGGGGATGGATATACCGCCATCAGACAGTCACAGGCAATGGTGGGACACCTGGTTGTGCCTGTCTGCTAGCTGTCCTCTTACTCTCTCCCGAATAACTTCGGAAGGATTTGCGAGGAAGATTGTGGTACCTCCACAGTCGAGCCCGGCACCAGCTCTACCACCACCATTAGGGGTCTATTGCCAGCCTTTATATAAAACAGATGATAATGGACAGCGCCTTCAGTGAGGGTTTCGGCACTGCACTTACTAACTCACCTGTCCAGCGTATGTGAGTATGGGCATTTCTTCCACGAGGACCGTCAAGAGCGAAAAATATTGGAAAGGCAGTGGACGAATCAGGCCGATAATGGGTGGGTAGATGGATTTATGGAATAGTTAAAGTTTTATTTTTATTTACTGGGCCACATGAAACGGGGCTTTATAGATTCCTCGTAAGCAGGCATTTTGCAAAAGTCTTCTTTTAAAATCTGTTGCTATTTCTTTCAGAATCAAACAGGAATCTACTACGACGTGGAATATGAGAACGCACCCGAAGCTATTTACGGAACCAAGGGCATCCCTCTATCAACTTACACAGTAAGCCGAGGACCCCCGTTTTACAGGACATAGTACTTCTAGTATCGATGGCCTTAACTTGTTTACACAAGCCTAAAAATTGTCCTTCAAATACAGTAGTCATTTTTATTCCAGGGCTTCTATTGGAAAAAAATCCGAGAGCCTGACTTTAATTTAAATCTAGATCTGCTAGCGGGTTATCGGCAGACGTTTGTATGTGAACTGCTTTTACTGATATTTTTCACTAACGGAGTTCACAGAGAAATAGTTTTTTGTTGTTATTTTGGGTATTCTAAACTAGGCTCTTGGATCTTTGTGAGTTATTGTCAAAAACATCAAAATATCTGTAGTGTTCAACGTGTGTTGATGACCTTTTTATTAATTCATTAAAACATTTTCTTGTTTTAGATTATCATTAAAATGCTCGAAATATATAATTTTTTGTCACATAGTTATTAAGGAAAAGATAAATTATATTACTAAGTTGTATGATAAAATATTTAATGGGAGTTACATTTTTTGTACATAAGACTGCTTGCAACGATTTTGATAGAATTACGATTATCGATATCTAGTATTTTAAGTCAATTAGTAATGAAAATAGTTTAAATCGTATCTAAAATAATATTTATAATGTAAATATTTAAGTTCACACATTTATACAATTTTCCGGCCATCGATACATAGTTTTTTATTTATCTATTTTATCATCGATCGAATATAGTAGACTGATTTTGTTTTTATTTTTTACTTACTTTCATCAAACATATTAAAAGATAAATGTTTTGCTATAGTCATTAGGTTATTAAGTAATTTTATAGGTTTTAATCTAGTGATATGTTTAGGAGTATTTTGTTTGTAGGTCAAAAGTTTCGTATTGGACGTTTTACTAACCAAATTTATAGTTGCGAATTTCGTAATTTCGTGAAACTGAAAACTAAATGCACTTTTACTCGTCTCACTATTTATTTTATACTTTCTTTTCCAATCGTTTCGGAAATTTCACAATTTTCAAAGGTTATGTAGGATTGTATGCATACAATGATAAATCACTATAAATAATACATATGTAAGTAATTGTATCTACAATCCAGTATTTATGTCCTAGTTATTAACATCTACGAATTCCTTGAAAATGTTGTGATATCCTAAACCGGTTGGAGAAGAAAGTGTAAAATAAATAAGTGCATTTTTAATCTGTTTAACTAACTACATATTATGACCGAGCCCTTACCTTATTACGTTAGCTAGCTATTACGAGTATGGTCATATATTATTATCATCAAAAAATATAGGAAAGTAAAATGTATTTTATTTAAATGAGATATTTGTTTATACCATGTTTAAACACTGTAAAGCTATCCATGTATCCATAATGCCTTGTAAACGTAAGAAAAAGTTTGCATTTAATATTTTGTAAATTACTGTTTTGAAATATGATTTGTTGTAATTTAAACAGTCCATCTGCATTATCTTGTATATTTTTATTTATAATTTAATTATACGTGTATAAAACAAAATCAAAATGTTGTTTCTTTAGAGTTACGTAGATAAATAAATTGAACACAAAATATGGGCCTTTATGTACCGGCTTATGTTAATTTGTATCACTGTAATGGAAATCTAAATTAAATACAAAATATTATATTTCTGATAAATTTATTCTAAAAATACAATAATCTTAAGCTATAAGCTTAACTTACCCACTTAAGTATAAGTAAAAATCTTTAATACCCATAAATGCTTTCTGGCAGTCAGTCTAGAAACTTAAATACATCTATTTTTGATAAAAATATGGTTCTAATGCCAACCTTCCGTACTCTTGGAGGAACATGTTTAAACTTTAAGCAACGCAGTTGTACTCTATACAAATATTTCTGGGAAGGAAACAGGGAAAATGTGACAAATGGCTAGTTTTGATAACTTTCTTATAAACATCAAGACTTAGATATGAGCACAATAATAAAGTCCACTTTCAAGCTAATACTAATGAGTTGAGTCACAATAAACTAATATAATTTCACCTAAACTAAAACTTAATACTGTTGCTCTTCAGGTAGCAGTTATTGAGAACGTTGTAGCTGAATCTGTAACCGGACTCGTTGATGTCATCAGTGACGAGGTTGTCACTGTGGAAGTGGACGTACAGAGGACCAGGCGGTGTCGCTGAAAAAGGAAAGTTTGATTGCATCGAGCCATAGTTCATTGTATCTTGCCAAATTATATTTGCCGCGCGTTTACTCCTAACCATGCTCTGAATTTCATCATCAATACCATTATCATTAACTTGATTTATAGGATTACGAGCACTTACATGCAACTATCTGGTTAGCACCACTTTGGCCGCAGAACTTGGATCCTCTCAGTCCATCAGCGGTCTCAGCTTCGGGGATGAATAAGTAGTCTTCGGATTGTGGAGTCCCTTGTGTGACAGGGTTTATCTGACAATCAGTGTCTAGGTAGAGGTTGTCTTCAGTACGGTAAGCCATCTCGAAACTTGCTGATGTTAATCTAGAATTGATGATACCATTAGCAAACTCAATAGAAAATGTTAAATAAAGAACGATACCCCTTAACAGCGGTAGCTTGGTAGAGACGAATCATTAATCGGAGGAGTCAATCCCAGACAATTTGACTATCCTATCGCCTGAATATTCACCAATGTACATATTAGTGTTAGTATGCTTAATAGCTGCTGAATGGTGAAAGAAACTACTAAGGTAAATCTACTATATGTTCAAAAAAGCCTGCATTTGAGCCCAAAACATGGCGACATGGAATGAAAAAACCATTCTAAAAATGTAGTTGTGGAATGTTAGTAGTTAGTCATCTCTTGAAGGATTCACGCAATAACGTTTTTTGCCTTCTTATTAATTCTTCTACTTACTTAACACCACATACGTCAGGAGTTCTCTTGAAGCAAGCCGCGTAAGCCATGTTGGCAATGTAAGGTCCACTTCCTCGATTGTAGTTGAATGACTCGAAGGCTCCAGATCGGTCAGGGTAGTACTGGAGACAGCCAGGGGGAGCTGAAGAATAAAGGTTTTAAATAAAGTTGGCGATAGACCGAAAAGAGTGACGTGGCAAAAAATATATCTTAAAGTGAATGGACAAATTGATGATGATGAATTATTATCAATAGATATCACAAAATTGAAAACAGTTTCATAAATAGTGAGCAGATCTCAAAAAAAGAAAACCTTCAAAATCTTACCAACGAGATACTCGTCACGGTCAGCAGATGTGGACAATGGCGAGGATGGCAGACTGGACGTGATGGCTTCCAAGATACCGTCACGGTATTTTCTGTGGATGATCAAAATAAAACTGTAATTTTCTAAGATTATGATTTGAGTGAAATTTATCGCCTTGGGATTCGGAAAGTGTTTTATATGCGCATTACTAGATAACGTATCAAGTAGTTACAAAATTCGAAAGAATTTAAGTCAAGTAGATTTTGATGGATCGCTTGGTGGACAAACTGGGTAAATCCCTGACCCACGAACCCGCGATAGGCAGATATACAGTTTCGAAACCCTGAGATATGTATTTAGATTTATTTTATTGGAAAATTTGTTTCTTGTAATGCTCTTATAATAGCATAGTTTTCTATTTACTTATTGCCATTTTTTTCAATTGCAACTGCAAAACTTCCTCGTTTCCTACTCACCCCAGGGTATTAAAGCACTCCAGCTGTGTGACCTTGATCTTCCAGGTGGCTTGGGGTAGGTTAGGCTGGGAGTTGCGGTCAGCGATCTTGAAGTTGATACGAATAGATCTGCTGTTGGTCGACGCGTTCACACGAACGTATACTGTAGGGAAAGAAGCCAAGATTTAGTAGGATTATTTGCTGCTTCAAAACAATAACGAAATCAAAATGCAGAAATAGACCAACTAAAAAAAATAAAGCTGCACTTACAATGCTGTCCATTGTTATCACCACAGAGAGGCGGCATCAAGTCAGAGTTGGCTTGCAGGTTGCTCACTTGAAAGACGTCATTCCTGCACGTGTACCCTGGTCGTTGAGTTACATTCTCTACTGGATCCACCTGAAAACAATTGGTTCAAAGTTATTTACAAGTTACAAGTATATTTATTTAGTAGTTGCATGATGGTGTGGTCGATCAAGTAGCTTTGGCCAAGTGTAGCTGAGGTAAGTTGCCTATTTGACTGGTTGACAGAATTGTTCAGATCAGAGCATGTTAAAGGACTCTGACATGGATTTTAAAAGCTATTCACTGGCTTTGGGTGCTTTTTGAGGCACAAATCAATCCAGGTGTAAAAACTATTCAAGGACTGGTCAAGGATTATTAGTTTAGTTTAGTTTTCAGAATTATTTATTAAAATGAAACTATAGACTTAATTATATGCAATAAATAGGCAACACATGAAAAAAACATCTTCACCATGCTGAGTGCACTTCTAAAAATATAACAAATAACTTAGTTAATTAGACTCTGTTTCAGACATCAATGAGCCTGTTCATTTAGACCAGTAAATGTAGATAAGTATAAGCGTCTGACTGAAAAACGAAATTATTTTGCATGGGCAAACAGTAAACATTATCTCTGTTGCATTTGGAAGACAATTATATTCCATCCAGCCATCAGCCTGTTTCGTCCACTCCTGGACATAGGCCTTTCCAGGATTTCGCCACTTTTGGCGCTCCTCCTGGAAGAAATGCCCATACTCACACACGCTGGGCAGGCGGGTTGGTGAGCGCGGTGCCGAAACCCTTGCACCAGTGACGCCGCTGCCCGTCACCAGTCTGATTTATATAAGGCCCGGCAATTGGGGATGGATATACCGCCATCCATCGGTCCCAGGCAATGGTGGGCCGCCTGGTTTTTTTGCCTGAGAGCTGTCCTCTTACTCTCCCCCGAATAACTTCGGGAGGATTTCCGAGTAAGATGGTGGTACCTCCACAGTCGAGCTCGGCATTAGCTCTACCACCTATTATATTAATGTAGTGCAAATGCAACAGCGATACCTAAATTACAAAAAAAAGGGAATGCATACAAATATTTGAAAATAAAACTTGTGTTTAATCTTTATACAGATGAATGAGGACGTGTGTAGGCCGGTAAGGTAGGCGAATAAAATATTGTGCGTCGCGAAGCTCACGGGCTGATGGTACCTACAGTGGGGCCGCGGGCAGTGGACTGTCAAAAATTATTAAGAAGCGGCGCGGCGGCTTGAAGTCAGTCGCGCACGGGGTCGCTATGCTTGCTATCTCATTCTACATTCAACTTCGGATTGTAGAGCACTGACTGACTGTTATTGGTTGGCCCGAACGTTAATTTCCCGAGCTCGTAAGGAGCTAACCGAACACGGTGTGAGAAGCAAGCTAACGCGAGACAACATTCATGTTTTGAAAAAACTCGAAAATGGTTTTGGTGTTTCCTATGATTTCAGGAGAAATATCCCAAAAATCAAAATGAAACAAAAATATTTTTGAAAAGTATAAAATATACTATGCTGTGAAACTAAAAGGTATTTGATTTGTTGTATCGCTTCTAGGACATTACGGTACATAAACATTTATCAAAATATGTGTAAAATCCAGGACTTTATACGCTTTGTACCTTTTGTATGTACTTGATTTTGATAAATGTTTTCGGTTCAAGTCATGTAAATTGTATGGGATGTGTTGAAAATAAGGATATTATCAGCGAACTGCGCTAGTATGGGAGTCAAGGAGTTAATAGATCCTCAAAGCAGTGTAAAGGCCTGTGGCAACGCTTTCCAAAAGTTTTCAAAAGTAGTTTCGGCACTTACAGTTGTAGGCGGTGCTAGGTTGAAGGTTTCGAAGTCGATCCTCATCTGGCAGACATTGTTGTTGTTGATTTCAACGTTGTAGGAACACTCCAGTCCTGAAGACTCTCTGCTCAGTGGAGGGTTGATGAAGACAGCCACCTTGGTATTCGTCCGGACATCACAGGCATTCACTACCAACAAAAGGTCTTTAACTAAGTTTTATTTAAATTTATTGAATATACTATCTGCTTAAATATAGTTTCCGCTTATTGTTTCGGTAACAATTTATCTTTTAAACATTATTCTTGCTTTGTTGAAAGATGGGTTTTACGAAACTGCATTTTACGATAAAGACTGGAAGATCAACATTTTATCGTATCATTTTATATTTATATTAAAAGTTAAGGTTCTATTGCATTTATCATATGCCACATTTTTCAGTGGCCCTATAAATTGATGAACCTGTAACCTACAGATAAGTAAACCGACGCAACCAATTGTTAAACAGATGGTCAAAGTAACTTTTTAAGCTTCCCTGTGCTGCTTTATCAAAAAAGCACTGGTCCGATCAGGGCCAGATTTAGGAAAGGGCAACCAGGGCTGAAGCCCAGGGGCCTCCACAAGTTTTTAATATTGTACACAAATTCCAATAAACAACTTGCTAACCATACATAGATACGATAAATACATTGCATAAAGATTTTTGGTCTAACGGTCTTCGGACTTTTTTTTTCTTTCTTTTCATATTGTAACTATGTTTTTAGGATTAAATCACATTGAAATGTAACCATACTAATTAAAACAATAGTTTTAAAACACTAATTATAACTGAAGATTTTGTTATTTTGCTGTCTAAATCTAATACATGTTAAATTCATAATAAGGTAGCAAATATAGATCCAATGAATAGATCTGGGGCCCTTACTTCGTTCTTGCCCAGAGACATTCTGATATACGGCCATAGATCCGAGCAACAGATTATTAGTACTTACGTGAGCAGCAAGTAGCAAAGACCCCGCAGAAGCCGATGGCCTTCCCTCCCTGGGTGTTGCACTGGTTCCTGGACAAGCACACGCCCCCGGTAGACCTGTCCGATCCGAGACACTGCTCTCCGTTGCCTCCTGTGAATATACTGCCGGGAGCTTGTTAGTACTTACGTGAGCAGCAAGTAGCAAAGACCCCGCAGAAGCCGATGGCCTTCCCTCCCTGGGTGTTGCACTGGTTCCTGGACAAGCACACGCCCCCGGTAGACCTGTCCGATCCGAGACACTGCTCTCCGTTGCCTCCTGTGAATATACTGCCGGGAGCTTGTTAGTACTTACGTGAGCAGCAAGTAGCAAAGACCCCGCAGAAGCCGATGGCCTTCCCTCCCTGGGTGTTGCACTGGTTCCTGGACAAGCACACGCCCCCGGTAGACCTGTCCGACCCGAGACACTGCTCTCCGTTGCCTCCTGTGAATATACTGCCGGGAGCTTGTCGTTTTGCTGGAAAGTCATTGATGTTGTTAATATGCAGCATGTTGGTTCGGTCCACAATCTCCGTACATAAAACCACTTAACCTGATGATCGCGCTTAACATTTTCCCAAAGAATGAATATAGAGCTAATGAAATAATTTGGCCAAGTGCAAGTCGGACTCGCCCACAAAGGCTTTCGTACCATCTTCTCTATACATCTATACATATAAAATACAACGTCTGTCTGTCTGTCTGTCTGTTCGTTCGCTTATAACTTGAGAACCAATCAATGGATTTTGATGCAGTTCTTCGGAAAGGTTTAAAGCTATGTATTATCACGATATGACAAAAGGGAGCAGCGCAATGAGAATTTTAGTGAGACATATGGAAGGTTCGCCGCCGTAGCATAGTCGATCGTCGCGGGTTCAAACCCCGACAGGTAAAATTTATTTTTACTTTTAATTATTTATTCTTTTATTTTATTTTCAGAAAAAAAATATTTCGTATTGTAAAAAAAATATTAATGCTGAAATTATATTTCTAGACTGCTGCGCAAAGACCAATAACTAAAATGTTTTTATTTTCGAGTGCTTAGAAAACGCCATCTATGGAATGCTATCCTTGATAACTGCTCAGTAAGCTGGCGTTGAAATTGTTTGTAAGCTGGCGTTGAAAGTGTTTTTATTTTAATACACTAGATGGCGCTGCATGTTTCAAAATATCGAATTTGACGCAGTCTGGTTCAAATCAACTCACATTAAAGTTTGTCTACACTATTATATAAAGAAGAAAGATTTGTTTGTTTGTTTGTTTGTTTGCATATAATGGGTAATATCTAGAACTACTGAACTGACTATAAAAAATCTTTAAGCACTCAATAAGATTTTTAGTTAATCATGTGGTATGTATGCCTTGCGTAGTCGTACGTAAGTGGTCTCATCGTCGGGGTTTCAATTATTATCCACTGGTAAATGTTTGTTTTATGAGACCTCTCAAGTTTAAGTTTATTTGATCGGTATTGATGAGTATTTTTGTAGAACATGGTGACCAGGATCTAATAACGGGACTGGGAGGTGGGTACGGGATCTCCTCGACGGATAACAGCAGACCCTTCGAGTTTGGGCTTATTTTATTGGTCTTTATTAGCACTTTGGTAAAACATGGTGACCAGGGTCTGATGATGGGACTGGAAGGTGGGTACGGGATCTCCTCAACGGACAATAGCACGCCCTTCGAGTTTAGGCTTATTTAGTTGCTATTTATTAAGACTTTTGTAAAATATGGTGACCAGGGTCTGCTGATGGGACTGGAAGGTGATTATGGGATCTCCTCAACGGATAACAGCAGACCTTTCGAGTTTGGGCTTATTCGATTGGTCTTCATTAGCACTTTGGTAAAACATGGTGACCGGGGTCTGATGATGGGACTGGAAGTTGGGTACGGGATCTCCTCAACGGACAATAGCAGGCCCTTAGAGTTTAGGCTTATTTAGTTACTATTTATTAGCACTTTGGTAAAACATGGTGACCATGGTCTGATGATGGGACTGGAAGGTGGGTACGGGATCTCCTCAACGGACAACATCAGAACCTTTAAGTTTAGGCTTATTTTGTTGCTATTTATTAGCAGTTTGGTAAAACACGGTGACCAGGGTCTGCTGATGGGACTGGAAGGTGATTATGGGATCTCCTCAACGGATAACAGCAGACCCTTCGAGCTTGGGCTTATTCGATTGGTCTTCATTAGCACTTTAGTAAAACATGGAGACCAGGGTCTGATGATGGGACTGGAAGATGGGTACGGGATCTCCTCAACGAAAAACAGCGGACCCTTTAAGTTTGGGATTATGAGATTGGTATTTATTAGCACTTTGGTAAAACATAGTGACCGTTGCATATCGTCTTTCAAAAAATTCTTTTGTTTTCCTTATTTAAACGAAAATCTCTTCGACGCAGGCGGAGCCGCGGGCAAAAGCTAGTTAATGATAAATTTGAATTTCGATACACTAAGCTTTTGATGAGATGAAGTAAACTTACTTCTAGGAAGATGGGCGGACGTTGCGGCGTGCGCCGCAGCAAACAGCAAAAATATTGCTTTTAACGCCATCTTTGTTTATCTATCTGAAAACAAAAACATCCAGTTAGTCAAACAAGGTAATTTGCCTCTCTTCTTAGCTATACTAATCGAATGGGCGGAGTTAGGCATGTATAACTTTGAAGAAACGGATTAGTATTTAAGTAAATCTATTATCTGTTTCGCATATAAGGTATACTGACAAATTCATACTGAAGACTCGGTAAGTAGTCGGCATCAAGGACCTTTTTTTATTCATCGTTGTTTTTTCACTACAAACGTAAGTAAGCCGAATCAAACTATGGTAATTCAAAAATTCATTTTTCTAATTTCGCAACAAAAAATATCTGTATTTCGAAGTCTCCAGTATGAATTTGGCTGCTATTTATTTATTTAGGATATAATAACAAATATATTTATTGGTATTCGAAATATTTCGGCCCACGGTAAGGGGCTGTCATCATACTTCTTCCATTCGACTGATAACGCTCTCACAGAACAATTCTTTCTTTATTACAATTCTTGTTCTGTGGGCCGCCCACAGAACAAGAATTGAAATAAAGAAAAAATTGTTCTGTTCTATTTTTTATTATTTTTAATATCAATAGGGCCGAAATAACAGGTTGGGGAAAATCTCTTTTCGCAAATAGTATGTATAAACTTATAATAAAATCTCTTTGGCTATACCACTTGTATCTGGCTGGTTTTGATATCATTAAAAAGTTTAAATTTTAAAAAAGATAATTCCAAATTCAAATTAGGTAAAATGTGTAATTATCATTTGTTTTTCTTACTGTTAAGATGAGTGAATCTAATGAAGAAATTCGATACATTTAAAAATTTTACTACAAAAAAGGTAAAAACGCAACGCAAGCCGCGAAAAAAATTTGTGATGTCTATGGACCTAGTGCAGTGTCTGTGAGAGTAGCACAAATTTGGTTTAAGCGTTTTCAATCCGGAAATTTTGATGTCAAAGATGCATCTCGCTCTGGGCGCCCTGTTACGGATAAAATGGACGCCATTTTTGAAAAAGTGGAGCAAGATCGGCATATCAGTAGTTACGATGTAGCTGAAGAACTGGGGATTGACCACAAAACAGTTTTAGCGCATTTGAAAAAAGCTGGGTACACAAAAAAGCTCAATGTTTGGGTGCCTCATGAGCTCACTGAAAGAAACTTAATGAACCATGTACTCATTTGTGATTCTTTATTACGACGTAATGAAACCGAACCATTTTTGAAAACCCTGATAACTGGTGATGAAAAGTGTATCACGTACGACAAGAACGTGCGAAAAAGGTCGTAGTCAAAGGCTGGTCAGGCTTCACAGACTCTGGCAAAACCCGGGTTATCTCGCAACAGGGTAATGATGTGTGTATGGTGGGATTGGAAGGGCGTTATTCATTATGAGCTGTTACCGCCAGGCAGGACCATCGATTCTAAACTCTACTGCGAACAACTGATGAGATTAAAGCAAGAAGTTGAGAGAAAGCAGCCGGAATTAGTCAACAGAAGGGGTGTGGTTTTTCGTCATGATAACGCTAGACCTCACACATCTTTAGCCACTCAGCAAAAATGTTGACCACTTGTCGCGGTTTTTTGATCAGAAGTCCCAGAATTTCTATAGCAATGGGATCATGTCCCTACCTACAAGATGGCAGAAAGTTATCTAACAAAATGGCACCTACATACTTTAGTTAAATGCAAATAAACTTTATAAAAAAAAAATTGAATTTTCATATAAAATGCGAAGAAACTTTTTCCCCAACCTAAATATATCGAGCACAAATATATTTTTTCTTGTTTTTAATATTAATAAATATCCTAAGTATATAAATTATTGTTAACATTAAATATATCCTTCATTTTGTTTATGTACATATACCGGGTGTAAATAGACTGGTACCATTAAATGAAACCACATATTCTACCGACCCTACTGAACCACTTTTCCCAAGAAGCATACCCGCGGACACCCTTAGTTTTGAAACAGCTTTAGGTTTCACGGACGACGCTCTCTTTAAACTCGCCCGTATGTCGGCGCGTTAGGGTTCACGCGTTTTTCTTTGGAACTAAATAATTTCCTAAACTAAGGGTGTCCGCGGGTATGACTCTTGGGAAAAGTGGTTCAGTAGGGTCGGTATAAAATGTGGTTTCATTTAAGGGTAGCAGTCTATTTACACCCGGTATATAGTATTATGTAAAGAAATAAGATTAAGTCCAAAATTTAAATTAATTTGCAGTATTCTATCCTTTAAAACGCAAGTTAAATTTAAATTGACTTGTATAAGTTTTATATGATGTAATATGGCAAAAATAAATATTTCATTCTCGTTCTTAAAAATAAGTTTTCAAGCGTACTTACAAAATAGAACAGATTTGGAAAAACGCGATATTTTCTATAGCGATTCCCCTAAAAAATGTTAAAATATGTTAAATATATGTCTAAATTTTATTTAACGTATTTCACAGAAAGGGTAATTGAACCTTGGTCCTGACCACGTATCGAGTTTCCAGTATGAATTTGTCTATACAAACGAAAGCCACCATAAATGTGTGCTACAAAGTACGAAGGCTGTATAACCTCACATCTATATATACCTACATCTCGTCAGAAGCCTATCTCTCCACACACTAATGATGTTTTACAAGCTAGTAAAACAGAGGTAGGCAATACAATTTAAACCCCCGTTAGAGCTAATAGGCAAAGTGTTATAAAACCGGTATTAAACTGGGCTTTATTAATGAAACGTCAAAATAAACAACCGAGTTTATCGCACTTTGGTTCAAGACTGGTTCTTCTAGGGTTATTGGCCCATTGCTTATTGGTGATTAATGTTTGAGATAATCTTGAAGAATTGACAGTTAGTTTTGAACTGTTTTTTGACTGTCGACATTAATATCGATGGATAAGCTCACTGTTTTTGGCGTACTTAGGCCTATGATTAGTTTACAATCAATAATTTGCAACGGTGTTTTCTGTAACGGTGTTTTTTGTTGACAATGTAAACATGTTATGTAGGAAGAAGTTAATTATTTGAGTACTTTCATACAGCATAATATACACAAAGAATTAAATATCAAATAAACGAACTCAAAAATAAATATTCTGAATAAAATCCATCCATCCATCCATCAGCCTGTTTCGTCCACTGCTGGACATAGGCCTTTCCAGGATTTCTCCTGGAAGAAATGCCCATACTCACACACGCTGGGCAGGCGGGTTGGTGAGCGCGGTGCCGAAACCCTTGCACCAGTGACGCCGCTGCCCGTCACCAGTCTGTTTTATATAAGGCCCGGCAATTGGGGATGGATATACCGCCATTCATCGGTCCCAGGCAATGGTGGGCCGCCTGGTATTGCCTGAGAGCTGTTCTCTTACTCTCCCCCGAATAACTTCGGGAGGATTTGCGAGTAAGATGGTGGTACCTCCACAGTCGAGCCCGGCATCAGCTCTACCACCTTAATAAAATCTCTAGCAAAAAATATAAATATCACTAAAATGTTCTAAACCAACGGAAAATAATTTCCCGAAAAAAAAAAACAGATGGAGCCACACATTATAGGTGCACAAGTACACAAATAAAAATATAGTATATTCTTTGTGAACTAAATTGAATATGGAATAAACTGACTATAAATTATAATTATAAAACAATTATTTGTGTACTTGTGTACCTATAATGTGTGTCTCCATCTGTTTTTCTTTTATTTGACATTTTCTCTTTCACTATCTCAGTCCATATTAATAACAAAATAAGAAACAAGTCATGTCTGTACATTAAACGTCACTGGTGGGTTTAGGCACCGCGCTCACCAACCCGCCCGCCCAGCGTGTACGATTATGGGCATTTCCTATACCACCACTATCTGAGGTGCAATTGTGTTAAGACAATAGTCATCAAATTCGATTGTCATATGGCTGTTCGGCTAATCAAATTAGCCCGTTTGACAATTGAAATCGTACGTTTTTGGTTGTCAACAACAAAACAAGATAAACGATTCTTGGCTGTCAAACGAATGAAACGAAAATGAAAAAAAAAAAAACAGAGTGAGACAGAACACTGTATCGAGCACTAATGGTCCTTCATGTTAGTGGTGCAGGAGGACTGCCAAGAGTGGCAAAATCTTGGAAAGGCTATGTCCAGCAGTGGACTAAACAGGCCAATGGATGGATGGATGCACATTAAATATTTTTAACAAATTTTGAATGAAATTGTTTATCTGGACACGCTGCCGGAATTATTTTGTGTTTTAAACTGTATCTGTATGTACGGAACTCTCAGGGCACGCACTTGACCGGTTTTAGGTTTCCGTACACGGATACGGAGCCCTATTAATGTCGCTCTGATTTTTGTCTGCCTGTCCGTCTGGGCGTCCGTATGTCATGAGTCTGTATTAGTAGACCAACTTTTAAAATTTACCGGGCAACTACGGAACCCTGCACTGCGCGTGAACCGACACGCACTTGGCCGTTTTTAATGCAGGTTTGCTTAGAGTTACGTACCCGAATCCTCGACCAACTTAATTTTACAGTTTTGTTTCATTTTTTTTTTGTAGGTACTGATCTACATCTACACTTCTACACTATATTATATAAAGAGGAAAGATTTGATTGTTTGTTTGTTTGTATGTCTGAGGTAAACTTTGGAACTACTGAACCGATTCTAAAAATTATTTCTTTTTCGTTAGCGTAATGAAATCCGTCATTGGCACTATTTCTTGGTGGTATTTTTATGTTATTTTTAAAACTGTACTTGCTGTGGATTTTTGTTTATAAATAAAATAAAAAAAAAGCTATACTATTGCTGCGTAACATAGGCTATATTTTATTTTAATAAAAGTAAGTTCTCAGTTTGAAAATTCAATATTTGTGAACCATGTCGGGAGAAAAAACGCTGCTTAGCTGCTTTATCGGCGTTCCTTGATCAAATGGTTAGTTATACGTGATGAAAGCGGTTGTTTTTCCATACGAGGAAACTGCATCAGTTTAATCTGACTAAAGATTTCCATCTACAACGATCCTGACACACTTCTTGCTAATATTAAGCTTGAAAAAGTAACTACAGCCAGGTTTAAGCATAGATACATTAAATACTATGGTTTAAGTAATAAGAATAAGAAATATTGATTGCCAAACACAGGAAAAAAATTAGTGCAATCAAATTAAAATAAAAAAAGAACAAAAGACACAAACAGTTCATACACAAAATATAAACATTTAAACATAAAGAAAACATTTGGACAAATAATAAAAAGATAATGATGTGTTCCCATACGGGAAAACTATATCAGTTTAATTTGGCTACAGATTTATATCTACAACGATCCGGACACACCTCTTGCTAATATTTAGCTTGAAAAAGGATTACAGCGAGGTTTATATATTGATTTTTTCCCATACGAGAAAACTGTATGAGTTTAATCTGATTACAGATTTCCATCTGCAACGATCCCGACACACTTCTTGGCACTTTGGTAAAACATGATGACCAGGGTGTGAGGATGGGACTGGAAGGTGGTTACGGGATCTCCTCAGCGGAAAACAACAGACCCTTCGAGTTTGGGCTCATTTGATTGGTCTTTATTAGCACTTTGGTAAAACATGGTGTCCGTTGCATATAGACGTTCAAAAAATCATATTATTTTGCTTTCCTTATTTTCACGAAAATCTTCTCGACGTGGGCGGAGCCGTGGGCAAAAGCTAGTAACTGATAAGTTTGTAATTTTTATCAAATCATTTAATTCTATCAACTCATTAAAATGGTACGGAACCCTCAGGGCGGGAGTTCTACTTGCACTTGACCGGTTTTTCTGTCTTCTGAAGCGGTTTCACGGACGACGCTCTCTCTAAACTCGCCCGTATGTCGGTGCGTTAGGGTTCACGCGTTTTTGTTTGGAACTCAATTATTTCCCAAACTAAGGGTGACCGCGGCTATGACTCTTGGGAAAAGTGTTTCAGTAAGATCGGTAGAATATGTGGTTTCATCTAATGGTAGCAGTCTATTTCCACCCGGTATATTCTAAAGTAAATAATTTTTTGGCAGGACTATCTATTTTAGTGCCTTGTTTTTTGTTGATATGACATCTATATAGTCGTTATTTACGATAATATTTTTAGGGTGCCGGTGCCGTATTGTGTGGTGGTACGGAACCCTTGGTGCGCGAGTCCGATTCGCCGACTTATTATTTTATCCGAAATCACATTTCTGATGCGCTCCATCACTAAACATGATGCGCTCCATCACTAAACACAGCTGTCATGTGCCATCTCTCGTTGCCCCTAGTGATCGTACTATAGTTTATAGCCACCTCAGTTTATTATAGTGAAAACCGTATACAACTTCGCATAAAACGACCAACCGTTTTTAACGAGATAAGCGCGACCTCAAGTTATGTTTTCACATAATTTACTATGGAGCATTACATACATTTACGATATGTCTTCGTTTTGTCATATTTTGTCTCTTGACCGGCGTTTTATCCGGATTGTACGGAAAAGATCTGTTTTCGGCGTGAGTTATTTTAGGAACATCCCTTTTAGTCTATGGGTTGACCAGGGTCACTGTTCCAACCCGTTGATTGGTTCTCGAGTTAAGACGGAACATACATACAGATAAAAATTTCGCGAAAATATTCAATGTACAGACACGACTTTTTTACTACGTTATTATATAAATTAATTTGCTTCAACAAATTGAATACGAAAATTACCTTTTTTCATGTAACATTAACAGTCGTAAGCGTTGTTCAGTATGATCAGGTTACCATGTAAATTAGGTATTACAACACATCACTTAGAAATAAATAAATGTATAAATAAAAATTGAGCTAGAACGCACACTCACGAAAATTTCCTGTTTGCACTTTAAACTGCTTTTGTATATCTTTGTAAGCTCACTTTCCAATTATACTATACATGTATATAGTAACAGACAGGTACCATAAATAAAAACACATTCGTTACTGATAATACTAAACAAATAAAATAATAAAAAAACTCGTACAATTTTTTTTGTTAGAGACGGTAGCCTCTCTTTTCCAGTCACAATTGGTTTTGAATTGTGTCTGGAAAAGATAGGCCACTTTAGCGCTGACTGACTCCAATAAAAAAAATTGTACGAGTTATACGTTATAATATACGAGTATATCTTTTCCAGGCACAATTTAAAACCAATTCTGTCTGGGAAAGACAGGCTACTCTAGCCACTCATAATTTTATTGACTTAAAGCATTGTTTTTGTTTTATTTCCGAGGGTTAGTTTCTTTAGCAAAGTTGTACAGTAAATAATGTGCGTTTATTTAAAGTGCCTGTCTGTTTAACTCAAATTAATTGTTTTACAAAATATAAATAAAAGCAAATAGGGAGTATACGTACGCACGGTGCGGTCCCTGTGCCACCGATTTGTAAAATGCCGGAATTACATAACTCATGGCTTTATATAGAGACAGCCTTGGTGTTGCCAATGGCCGCACGGCTACCGCGGTCTTCGAAACCCTTCCTCGACTCAGCGCTGGAATAAATGAGGGATTGTGAGGCTTGAAACGCATTTCAACGCTTCAAAAATTAATTCTGCATACAATACAGAAACAAGCAACAGATTAAACTAAAATAGAGACATTTCCTGCAAAACCAAGAGAAAAAATTTAAATTTAATAAAAAATAAACAATATTATATCATTGTGAGTTTTGTAAAACACGTAATTCACACTAATATTATAAATGCGAAAGTTTGTGTGTGTGTGTGTGTGTGTGTGTGTGTGTGTGTGTATGTTCGTTACTCTTTCACGCTGAAACGGCTAAGCGTATTTGGATGAAATTTAGAATGGATATAGCTTATACTTTAACTTAACACATAGGCTACTTTTTATCCCGGAAAAAAGCATGTCGTTAAACCGAATAACACGCGGGCGGAGCCGCGGGCAAAAGCTAGTACAATATAAAATTACGATGGTAAGAGGTAATTTTCTCAAGTTTTTTTCTTAAAAGAATTATAATTATTTTATTTGTTTGTGTGTTTTCTTTCTTAGAATGTGAGTTACGAAGGCTCTGCGGTGGAGTATTCTACAATCTAACCCTAATCAAAACTCGAACAAATTACGGGAAAAAAAGTCTGGTGTTTCAGGGAGCGCAGATGTTTAATAAGCTGCCAAAAACAATAACAGAATCTAAATCTTGTAGTCCCTATTATATGGCAGTTAAAATATTTAATAAATTACCAACTACTATAAAGACCACACAAAATGAATCCGAGCTTATAAAAACATTGAAGCAATATTTAGTAGAAGAGTGCTTCTACACAGTAGAAAGTTTTCTGTCTGATGAAAAATAATGTGATATGGCTTTCTGATCTCTTACCTTTTAAGTATTACTGTTTATGCAAACATTTTGTAAAAGATTATTAGATATTAAGACACTGTGAAATATTAGAGCAGTGAAAAAGAATTGTGTAATAATATATAGTATTAGTAGTGTTGCTGTACCTGATAAGAGTAGCTAAGTTATTAAGTTCTTATAAAATTGTAACATCTGTGTACACTTAGTTGCAATAAATATATTGAGTAATTGAGTAATCCTTGCCCAAATTTAAAAAACTATTGAAGAATTACGTCACTACCACTATTAAAACAATCATTAAATAAACAAAAAAAAAAATTATTATGCTTAATAGGTATTGTTATAAAATTGGCGGGCCAACTAGCTTAGTTTAGCTTGTAACTGTTTGCTTGTTTTATTAGTTTTAGACTTTAGGGTACATATCTGATGTGATAACTGTTGTGTTTGAGCACAACAATATGTCAGCTTACACCTGACCCACTGGTCGTGTAAAATAAAATATATTTAACTTTAATTAGAATTTATTAAGTTTTCATTTTAAGTGAATGTGTAAATGTTCAGAAATAAAGAATCTTAAACCCCAAACCCCCAATCTGATTGATTCAGCGTTTAATAAATTATTATTGAATACTACTTCATATCCAGTTTTCTGCGTTTCTATGCCGCGATGCCGTAGGTGAATTCAAAATTGAATTCTCATTTCAAAATGAAGTTATCAATTAGGTTTATGTCGAGATTATGCACGCATATTATTTTAAATTTGATTATTGTATTACAGTGCACATTCGTTTTTGTTCGGTCCGCGTGCTTTGGAAGGCTGTTCGTCCTTTGTGCCTAAACGGCGATAGTTCTCGCCATCTATCACATTTGGGACGTAACATCCGCCAGTGAAAAGCGGGCTTACCAAGTGTGGACTGTGACTTGCATTTCACATTCACAACGTATTAAGACCAATATCGTCTAATATTGCTGTTTTCAAAAATAAAGTTTACCAGCATTACTTCAAATTACAAAATCGTTAAATATTTACAATTACAATGACCCAATTGCTTTGGTTAGAGTCATTTTCACAAGAGTCTATGTATCGTATCTAGTATTTATGTATGTAAATGTATAGCCTTATATAGATTTACCATATTTTTGTATTTATATTATATTCTATCCTCTATTTTATTGTATTATTTTTGTGTATACATACCTATATGTTATATTATATTCAATACGTTTATTATTTATTATTTTGGGCACCACCCTACATTTTTTCTGCAAATAATGCTAAATAACATTAAGTTCGCCTCTGTACATTCATATGTTAATGTGAAATAAAGTATGTTTAATTCATTCATTCATTCAAGACCTCCTCTTGGGCATTCATGATGACATTTTTTTTCGTGTTGATTGTCATTATTAAAATTATTTTCTATTGATGTTACTGACATTAGTTCTTCTTGTAACATACTTTTAAATTTTTGGCCTCTAATCTGTAAGATGGCATTGAGACACGATCTAGACTATTATCTATTGTTACAGCGATTATAGGAATTAAGAGAGTTAAACCATACTACACATCAGAGCAGCGGAGTTGAAGGAAACACCAGCGTATGGAGGTACGCGACCAATCTTCCTAGAAGTGGGAACTCTTGAAGATGCAACGTGTGAAATCATAGAGAATATACCACAGATAAAGGTGTTTCTTTATTTTTGTAATTTTAAGAGTTGAACCATACTACACATCAGAGCAGCGGAGTTGAAGGAAACACCAGCGTATGGAGGTACGCGACCAAACTTCCTAGAAGTGGGAACTCTTAAAGATGCAACGTGTGAAATCATAGAGAATATACCACAGATAAAGGTGTTTCTTTATTTTTGTAATTTTAAGAGTTCCAAGCGTAAAAAAAACTGAACTCTATTACGACTCACTTGTCCATCTGTTTTCACCCTTTTTCTCGGGCCCCGTTAGAGATATCAAGTTGAAACTAATACCTCCTACAGAAGTACACCGCCCCATGTTGCTGTTAAAAATTCAGGTTTCCCATTGCCCATTACGTAATAAATTTCATACAGATTGGCTCACCATGAATACCTACGCGATACCTCCAGTTGGCTTAGAAACTTAAAATTCCGTTTACAAGTAGGTCTTATAGTACAAGTTCAGAAAAACAAAACGAAAAGTTACCTATTCAATTAATAGAGGAAAATATTAGGAGACATTACAGCCATTTCAAAAATAATGCACCCCTCATTGAAAGATGGAAAAATAAATAAGTGTTGATTAAGTTTAAATTTCCCTTACAAATACCTTAAAAATTTAATACATAGGTAACACTAAAAGTTTCCGGAACTGGCCACTTACATAAACAATATTTAAAAATTTATTGCAACATTTGAAAATAGAACTCTTTGGCTGTAGAATGCAGTTTGTTTCATCTGACTGTCTTTTGTTTTTACCTTGTGGCGCCATTTAAAAAATTGTGTGTCTGCATCAACATGGATTTAACTCGGGAAAATTTTCGTAGTATGATTTTCTACGATTTTAAGTGTAATTTGACAGCCCAACAGAGCATCGCTCGGCTTGAAACAGCTTTTGGCAATGAAGCACCATGCAAGACGACTGTTTATAGCTGGTTTGCAGAATTCAAGCGTGGTCGTATCAATCTCAGTGACGAATCTCGCGATGGTCGGCCGTCCACCGCTGTGACCAACAAAAACATCGATGCTGTGCGCCGTATGATTGAAACAGACAGGCATGTGACCTACCATGAAATTCGCGCATCCTTAGAAATAGGCATGAGTCAAATACAATCAATCCTACACAAACATTTGGGTGTGAGAAAGCTGTGCTCGCGGTGGATCCCACACAACTTGACCGAGGCTCAAAAAACGGACCGCGTCACTTGGTGCAGTGCCATGCTTACCAGATTCAACGAAGGTGCGTCAAATTTGGTGTGGGACATAGTAACAGGTGACGAAACATGGATTTATTGCTACGATCCCAAAACAAAGCAGCAATCGAGCGTATGGGTCTTTCAAGATGAGCCGAAACCAACCAAAGTGGCGCGCGTGAAAAGTGCATCTAAGCGGATGATTGCTTCTTTTTTTAATAAAACTGGACACGTGGCTACTGTTGCTTTAGAGAATCGTCGTACCGTGAATAGTGACTGGTACACGACCATTTGTTTGCCGGAAGTTATTGACGAACTCCGTAAAAATAACCGTAAACGCCGTATCATCCTGCACCACGACAATGCTAGTTCTCACACGGCCAGACAGACAAACGACTTTTTGAAGACGAAAAATGTAGAACTCATGAGTCATCCTGCATACAGTCCCGACCTGGCACCTTGTGACTTTTTTCTGTTCCCAAAAATTAAGAACCAATTACGCGGTCAACGATTTTCATCACCAGAAGAGGCTGTCGAGGAGTATGAAAAACACGTTTCAGAGGTCACCACAGGGGAGTGGCACAAAAGTTTTCAAAACTGGTTTGATCGAATGAAAAAGTGCATAGACGCCAAGGGAGACTATTTTGAAAAACAATAAATTAATTTTGTACCTTTAATAGTATTTTTTCATATTCATTCCGGAAACTTATAGTGCGTCCCACGTATATTCTAAGGTTCACAAGAAATATTTTGTATATAATGCTATTTGTTTTCATTATTTGTATTTTTATAGGTGGTAGAGCTGATGCCGAGCTCGACTGTGGAGGTACCACCATCTTACTCGCAAATCCTCCCGAAGTTATTCGGGGGAGAGTAAGAGAACAGCTCTCAGGCAAAACCAGGCGGCTCACCATTGCCTGGGACCGATGGATGGCGGTATATCCATTTATCCATCCCCAATTGCCTTAGCCGGGCCTTATATGAGACAGACTGGGGACGGGCAGCGGCGTCACTGGTGCAAGGGTTTCGGCACCGCGCTCACCAACCCGCCTGCCCAGCGTGTGTGAGTATGGGCATTACTTCCAGGAGGACCCCCAAGAGTGGCGAAATCCTGGAAAGGCCTATGTCCAGCAGTGGACGAAACAGGCTGATGGATGGATGGATGGATTTTTATATATAGGTAGTTTCGTAACAAAAAAGACGTAACAAAATCAGGGCCCTGTCATAGAAATTTCGAATTATTTTAAAATTCCTCACAGTTTTAACTATAAATAGTACATGTTTCCCATTATAGATAAATAATTTTTCATTTTCAGTTATTACAGAAGAGATAAAATATAAATAAACCTAGTGAAATTCGTAACAAAACGAGACAATTTTTTGCGACAAAAAGTGAGAGAATTCTTCCGATGCTCAGCACGGCACTTTCTCGACTAATCTCAAAGCTGCCGCCGCTCAGTGGACGTGACATATTCCTGAGTGGTGTTGTCCCAGCCTAAATTATTTCACATATTTCGGCAAGTTGTTTTAGAAATGACCGTTACAAAAGTAGATATGTCTCATAGATGTGAAATCGTGGGACAAGCTTTAAAATTGTTTTTTCCGAGAATTATTCATTATTTAAATAAATCATGAATATTTAATAAAACTCAAGTTACTACTTTATTTAACAACAAAAAAACAATAACTTATATAGAAGAAAAATGTTTTAAAACGCATTCAGAAGTTGCAAATTTCTCCGATGGGACAGTATGAAACCGTCATTTTCAGTATTTTCAATAATCGATAAATCCATTAAATATGTTATTTATTAAAAATGCGATTATTGTAATTAGTGGTCAGATACTTCTTATTTAAGTTCTAGTAAAGAATAGGAAACTTCCGTGGCATGGAAATAGAAAAAAATTTAATATGCATTGGACACCCAAAAAAGGCAAGGGGTGCATTATTTTTAGAATGACCCATTAATGTCCCCTTGGATATATAGAGTTTCAATAGATCGTAAGTGTCAAGTTGGACTTCATAACTGCACGTGAAATAAGTTTGTGTTTTAAAGGGTGTGTACGGAACCTTCAGGGCACGAGTCCTAATCGCACTTGACCAGGTTTTTTTGTACTTTGTTTAATTTTGGCTGGATCCATATTAATTACTACTATATTCAATGAGGTATGGTAGGTGGTAGAGCTGATGCCGGGCTCGACTGTGGAGGTACCACCATCTTACTCGCAAATCCTCCCGAAGTTATTCGGGGGAGAGTAAGAGAACAGCTCTCAGGCAAAACCAGGCGGCCCACCATTGCCTGGGACCGATGGATGGCGGTATATCCTTCCCCAATCGCCGGGCCTTATATAAAACAGACTGGTGACGGGCAGCGGCGTCACTGGTGCAAGGGTTTCGGCACCGCGCTCACCAACCCGCCTGCCCAGCGTGTGTGAGTATGGGCATTTCTTCCAGGGGGACCGCCAAGAGTGGCGAAATCCTGGAAAGGCCTATGTCCAGCAGTGGACGAAACAGGCTGATGGATGGATGGATATTCAATGAAAATTAACTAGACCACTTGTCGAAAACTTAAAAATAGTCTTTACGAAAATTCGATAATTTTAGTCATCTATTAATGTTAATGTAGTTGGATTTATTTTAATAGTATTATATTCATTTTTGGGTAATGCTTTAAGTTTTTAGTATTATTCATTTCCATCCATCCATCCATCAGCCTGTTTCGTCCACTGCTGGACATTCCAAGATTTCACCACTCTTGGCGATCCTCCTTGAAGAAAGGCCCATACTCACACGCGCTGGGCAGGCGGGTTGGTGAGCGCGGACCCTTGCACCAATGACGCCGCTGCCCGTCACCAGTTACCAGTATGTTTATTATTCATTCGTTTCTGTTAAAACTAATACAATTTTAGCACCTTTAAATGTAGAAAATTTTAGTGTTTTATTCAGATGTTGTAATATTTTCAGGTGCATACTTTAAAAATAAAGAAGTGCGACGAGGTTTTTATACAATTGGACTCAACTTCAGCTAATTTTTCAAGACAACAAAATCAAATGCATCCACGAGCATTGGAATTTTAAAGAATTTTCTATATGAAGACGACATAGAGTATTGAAAAATGAGATTTAAAACAGTAGAACTCAAATACCACAATAGATAGATCTCTGAAAAAAAGAAAAACGTGTTATATACGAGGCCTTTTCCAGGACGATAACAAAGCCCAAAACGTGAGAAAATTTCGATGCTTCGAAAAAAATTTAAAAAGGAAGGCTGTTTTTTCAGTATTCAAAACAGTAGGTCCTCCAAAATAACAATAGGCCCGATGGAATGACACTACTTCCTTGGAAAAATGGCAGGTCGCTGGTATGGGACGCCACTTGTGTCGACACATTGGCGGCGTCCCATATTCAAGCGACCGCTGCTAAAGCTGTCGCAGCGGCAGCCACGGCCGAAAGCTCCAAGAGGCGCAAGTATACAGATCTAAGTTCGGACTATATATTTGCGCCTTTTGGAGTAGAAACCTTAGGGCCGTGGGGTCCAGCCGCGAAGATAATTTTCAAAGAAACATACCTCAGGCAGGGTATCTATTAGCCTAGCCATTCAACGGGGGAGCCTTTTGGGGACCCTGCCGGTCGACGGCGGTGACTTAGAGAAAATATTTTATTTAGTATAATTTTTTCTTTTTTTTTGTACGTTTTAGGTAATTTTAATATTTTAGATTCTTTAGTTAGGTTTAATTTTATTTAAGTAGTGTTATTTTTATTTTTAAAATAACAACAATGACTGTTGTGAACTTAATAGTATAATAGTGAAGTAGCAATGATCGTGCGCAGGTTAGCGGTAAAGACCTCTTAAAACACTACATTCACAGATAAAGCGACTTAATAAATGTAAATTATGTTAATTTAATTAATGTAAAAGTGTAAAAATCAATGCAAACTGTTAAAAATCACAAATTAGCTGCAAATTCGTTGACACATTAAAACTAACGGTAGATAATATTGTGTTATCTTATAATATACTTCTTGGTCATAAAACTGTTTTATGATCGCATAAAATTTAAGTTTATGGAAAGAAAATTAAAGTGCTTTTATTTTCATATTTCGCCGTGGAATATCGAAAACCGCTTTTTGTGAAAAATCGAATTATGACGTAAATGTCAACAATCATTACGCGATCATAGAAAATTGTTTCGCTTTTTTGCCAAAAAGCTAATTATTCAAGAACAATTGGCTAAGTGCGAGTCGGACTAGCCCATAAAGGGTTCCATACCACCACACAATACGGGTACGGAACCCTAATAGTACATTATGATTTGATACAAGTGAGCTGCGTTGGACATTACAGTCGAAGCGGGATTGCAGTAATGGAGCCGAGAGTGTAATGTCTAATGCTCACACGTTTCATACGACGTTTTTAATAGTACATTATGATACAAGTGAGCTGCGTTGGACATTACAGTCGAGGCGGGATTGCAGTAATGGAGCCGAGAGTGTAATGTCTAATGCTCACACGTTTCATACGACGTTTTTAATAGTACATTATGATACAAGTGGGCTGCGTTGGACATTACAGTCGAGGCGGGATTGCAGGCCGAGCCGAGAGTGTAATGTCTAATGCTCACACGTTTCATACGACGTTTTTAATAGTACATTATGATACAAGTGGGCTGCGTTGGACATTACAGTCGAGGCGGGATTGCAGGCCGAGCCGAGAGTGTAATGTCTAATGCTCACACGTTTCATACGACGTTTTTCAACACACTTGCGAGGAAAAATAAAACTTCACTGTCTTTTCACATAATCGAAACCACAGCACACCTATGAGCTAACAATTTTCTTTTAAAAATGGCGGCGGAGATTTTGTTTTTTGCGCAGATGCAAATAGAGGCACTGATGCATCCGCCAAACAGCCAAATATTAACAAACTGATTATTTTTGTATTTACAGCAAAAAATTTAGTTAATTTGTTGATAAAAATAAATAATTTGATGAAATTAAATGATTATTAATTATATTTTAACTGAGACAGTCTATTTATTCGCAAAACTTTACTATTTCTCAAGACATCAAAACTCAGTGCTAATATCTAAAAAAAAACTGTAATATAAAAAACACTAGCGCGTTAATGTAAAGTAAAAAGCACGTGTGTTTAATATGCTGCTTTATAACCCTAAGAACGCTGCAATAAGGGCCCTTTATAAGCAAGTGTGTTTAAAAAAACATTATGGTACAAAAAGAAAAAGTACTATAGCGCCATCTATCAGCTCACCAATGAACCTCTACACCTAAAGGTTGACAAGTTCAAGTAATTTAAGATGGCGCTATAGTTAGATTAGAGGTTTATTGTGTGGGGACCCCTTGGGTTTAATATTTTTCAAATAAGTCGTTGTAAGTTGTCGTGACTAGGTGGTAGAGCTGATGCCGGGCTCGACTGTGGAGGTACCACCATCTTACTCGCAAATCCTCCCGAAGTTATTCGGGGGAGAGTAAGAGAATAGCTCTTAGGCAAAAGCAGGCGGCCAACCATTGCCTGGGACCGGGCCTTATATAAAACAGACTGGTGACGGGCAGCGGCGTCACTGGTGCAAGGGTTTCGGCACCACGCTCGCTCACCAACCCGCCTGCCCAGCGTGTGTGATTATGGGCATTTCTTCCAGGAGGACCGCCAAGAGTGGCAAAATCCTGGAAAGGCCTATGTCCGGCAGTGGACGAAACAGGCTGATGGATGGATGAAGTTGTCGTGATAGAGTCTATGGAAATACCTACGTATTTTGTGAAAATTTCAACTGTCTACCTATTATGGCTGAATCTGTAGACCCCTGTGACAGACGGACAGACAGACAGCGGAGGATTAGTAATAGGGTCCCGTTTGGCACCCTTTGTGCACGGAACCCTAAAAAAGCGAGATTTAAACAATTACGAGTCTTTCAGAAAATAGTTACAAGTAGGTGCGAAGACGAGCGAAGCAAGGAGGAGCGTGCTACCAAAGGAGTAGGCAGAGACAATAGATTTCCATCTGCTACGATCCTAACACGCCTCTTCCACATCCATCGGAGCCCCTAGAATAGAAATCTTTCTAGGGTTCCGCGCCCAAAGGGCAAAACGGAGCCCTATTTAAGAGTATGGCATAGGCTAGGAAAAAATGTCATTACCCGTCCAACACAAAAAGGCCAATGTCAAATACTTTATTAGCTTTTGATAGAGGCGATTATTGGTTAGCTAATTGACCTATTTGTCTAGGACGCGTAATACTAATAATTA
Source organism: Ypsolopha scabrella (assembly GCA_910592155.1). Classification (NCBI taxonomy): domain Eukaryota; kingdom Metazoa; phylum Arthropoda; class Insecta; order Lepidoptera; family Ypsolophidae; genus Ypsolopha; species Ypsolopha scabrella. Next base: position 1,506,428 of record OU342989.1, on the reverse strand, counting down.
GCGCGAAACAGCAGATCGGAGGGTTTTTAGCTAACACTGAAATATTTTGTAGGGAAAAAATATTAGAGTTAAGTAGAAAACCTTTATATTTTTACTACCTATTTTATGACAAAAAAAATCAAGTTGATCTCTTAGCCGCGTTCTTGAAACGAAAAACCAGAAAAAAGAGGATGGAAAACCTTTTTTTTTTTGACAAAAGTATAAATCTTAGTACATTGTTTATAAGTAGATCACCTAGATAAAAGATCAATAAATCAAATATATTTTTTCCAATATTAAGAAATCTGCTTTGCTCAAGTTCTAGGCTCAAGTACAGCCTTAAAGTCGCTCTGCTGTCTGTCCGTCCGTTAAAATTTATAGTCAAATAAATCCCAAAAAAGGAGATGATTTTTTTATGCTTTTTTAATCTCAAAAAATAAAGTAATGGAGGGTCGTCAATGTTGCCAGATTTAGACCATATTGTTAAGGGGTCTATTTCAAAAACCGGTCAAGTGCGAGTCGGTCTCGCACCCTGAGGGTTCCGTAGCATTTAAATAAGTTTGTAATTTTTATTTATATTACTTGGTATTTAAGGGGCTATGTAAATTTTATTTTTGTCACTTTCACTCCAAGAGAAAAGACGCGCAGTGCGAGAGAGGCTAATGTTTAAACTATGTTTCTTAATTGTATAAAAAAATACTAAAATACATAAGTTTCCAAAACCAAATATCTACTAGATATTGTTAAAACCCATCTAATAAAATATGTTTGAGTTCTATGATCCCTATCCGTCAAACGAGGAGAAAAAGTGTGTTGGAAGACCCCATTTCATTAATTATTTCTATCGAGGAAAATTTATACCAAGAATTCATTACAATTTTCTGTTTACTTCATGAAAGACACAGAAACAAAGCATCCGTATATTTTTCGGAAGTCTGGATTATTAGTCCACATGTTAACCGTAGGTAGAGGCTGTCAAATAACAAGTTTATAATCGGTTAGTGTAGGAAATGATACAGATGTCGCAACATCTTGTTTCACTACTTATACCAATGTTGATTTGATACTGGATAAGATAGAGCATTGAACCACGCGTTTAACAACTTAAGAGTTCTGCCCGCGACTTCGTCCGTGTGAGTTTATAATAAAGCGGCCAACAGCATTTGAGATACAACTGATAAACATTTAAAAAAATATATGTATTGAAAGACTTATGCAGAAAAAAAAAACATAAAATAAAAGCCATCTTACTGTTTTTGTTTGAATGTGTCTGTAAATATATATGTAAAAAAAGTGTGTTTATAAACGTACTGTGTGAGGGTGAGTATGTGTGTGTGTGAAGTTGAAAGAGTGATGTGTAATTGAGACCAATGCGGTCGATTCATAGATATTATAAACTGATCATAGCAACATGAAAGAAAGAAAGTGTGAAACGTTACAAATGATTCAAGTCAGAACCACCAGCAGACGTTCGACTTTATCATAGTTTTTATTATTTAACATTTATTTATTTAAGATATAAATTTGAATCAGATTTCCCATAGATTTATATAACAACAACAATAGTCTTTGCCGTTTGCGTTTATTCAATCTTTGCCCCGTTTCCGGCTTGGGAGTTATTTTATTAACACTCCTTATAGCCTATGTGTTGACCAGAGTCACTACGGTAGTAATAAAAAACCGCATCCAAATCCGTTGAGTGGTTCTCGAGTTAAACCGGAACAGACAGACAGACAGACAAAAATTCAAAAAATTGTTGTTTCGGCCTCAGTACAGTACCAATAACCCATTTCATTTAAAATTTCGTCAAAATATTCAATGTACAGACACGAGTTTTTTGCTACTTTATTGTTAGTATAGATTTATATTTACGACATAATACAACACAAAAAAATAAGGTAGACAAACAAATGAAAAACAGGCAGTAAGTACACAAAATGTACTAAATGTACTATGTAATGATAATAAATAAACCTTTAACAAACCACATTGGTTTTTGTGTTCTATACTATAGGGAATGCGCCGACTTCTATATAACATACAAGAAGAAAGAAGTCGGCAAAAGTGTTATATTTGTACCATCGGTCAGTATGTAATTATTTTAAACTCTTTAGTGAATGTCTGCTATAAGATTTGAAATCGGTTACTTATTAGTTTTTGTTAAAAGTTCATTTATTTCACGCTTTTTAGTGTTAACAGGATAAATTGTGAACAATGGGTAGACAACAGTGAGAACTCTGATTGCTGTCCCGTGGCATAATGACAATTTTCAAGTTATCTCCTGCAAGACAAAGCGATTGCCACCATTGAGAGTTATGTGCTGTCATTCGTTCAGGAGTTATATGGTGATGAGGCCAGGATATCGAGTAACACCCAGAAATCAACATCCTGGTACAAAGCGTTTGCCGCAATATCAAGTGATATGCTGTCATCCATTGAGGAGTTCTGCTGCCTATCTCTGAAGTCCATTATTAGATCACGACCAAGCTAAAATGGGACATACTTGGAAGCAAGCACAACCAAACAAAATAAAAAATTCAAGTCGGTTAAGATTTGCCAGGGTTACGGAGTAAAACAAAAAAAAACCGGCCAAGTGCGTGTCGGGCCACGCGCAATGTAGGGTTCCGTAGTTACATATAAGTTTACATATAAGTTGGTCTACTAATACAGACTGTATCAAACTTCTGGTCCCATACATTATAGGGGACCAAAAGTTTGGCGCGACCTGTACTCGTAAAACTGTAAAGCCTACTTAGCTGTGATAGTTTTCCTTTTAAATTCATTATATATATATGATATTATATTTAAAGCTTAATATTTCACCAACGGATCCCTAAATCGAAAAATGGTTTTCACACATCCACAATGTTTTTGAATGACCTATCCAACAATAACCCACACTATGAGATAGACGAGAAAAAAAATCATCCCCAGTTTACGTGTACGAGAGGTACACTTAAAAAAATTTTTTTTCGAGATTTTATTTTACCATTTTGTCGACGTGATAAATATTTATATTCGTGCCAAATTACAGCTTTCTAGTATTAATAGTCTCTACGCTAAGTAGCGGACAGACGAATAGACGGACATGGTGAAACTATAAGGGTTCCTTGTCGGACTACGGAACCCTAAAAAACAAATAAAGTCGAATTGAGAACCTCCTCTTTTTTGGGAGTCGGTTAAAAAGTAGAGTTTTGTACGCAAACGCTACCATTTTAGTACCCTTGATGTTGCTTTGGCATGTTTATTGTTTTTATTTACCATACATTTTTAGGGTTCCGCAGCCGTGTTGTGGGTTGGTACGGAACTCTTTGTGTCCGAGTTCGACTCGCGTTTGGCCAAATTATTTATTAGTATGTTTTCTAATAATACAGTTAAAACGCGAAATCAGTTAGAACCCGTTTGCTATACAAAAAAAACAAAATAGGTTGCGACGACGATCGAAGCGAGGAGAAGCGGTTAATGTTTACATGTTAATACGTTTAGGAGCCGAGCGAAGCGGAGTGGACCGAGGCACTAACTAGTAGGTGGTGTTAGGTGGTAGAGCTGATGCCGGGCTAGACTGTGGAGGTACCACCATCTTACTCGCAAATCCTCCCGAAGTTATTCGGGGGAGAGTAAGAGAACAGCTCTCAGGCAAAACCAGGCGGCCCACCATTGCCTGGGACCGATGGATGGCGGTATATCCATCCCCAATTGCCGGGCCTTATATAAAACAGACTGGTGACGGGTGTTTCGGCACCGCGCTCACCAACCCGCCTGCCCAGCGTGTGTGAGTATGGGCATTTCTTCCAGGAGGACCGCCGAGAGTGGCGAAATCCTGGAAAGGCCTATGTCCAGCAGTGGACGAAACAGGCTGATGGAACTAGTCTAGTTAAAACTAGTTCTGACTGATTTCGGGTTTATTATCGGGGCACGAACTAGACGTGACCTAGGTCGTTTCTAGATGACCTAAATTATTTAGATTTTCATGTGGGCTATTAGGTAAACGTCATGCGTGACTTTATTACATTGAACACTATAAACTAAAGAGGCTCTTAAACCCTAATCAGTGTCTTTCACGTAATTAGCCACAAAGATGGAGGCAGGGTATAAACGAATACGAGCATCCAAGCTCTGTTCCGACCGAAGTCGCGGTCCGAGATACTCTGCTCGATATTCGTCTACGATCCTACCACATTCATGGAAAATAACATAGACCCATAAATCGTTACAGTTTATGGTTTAACCAAGTACCATAGCTATTGGCGAGAGAAACAATCTGAAAGCGCCGACATATAAATCATCATTTCTTCAACGAATCCTCGCAAGTCTGGCATTCTTGACGCCCCGTTCCAGCTTTACTGCCTTAAAGGGGGTAACTTTTTACCTCGGTACAAAATGCACATCATAATATTGTGTTCCTTACTATTGAATAAAAACTATGCAATATGTTTTAAAGCAACTTGCGGAAATAGTTTATTAATAATAAATTCTTAACAAACTTAAAAGCGTGTTTACAGTTGTAATGTAATGCAGATAAAATGTAACGCATAAAATTGAATAATTTTCATGTGATCACCTAACTATTAACAAGCAGTTTGCACGAATTGATAAACAATATTATGATGTGCATTTTGTACCGAGATCCTCCGTTACCACCTTAACCGAGCAATAATTTTACAATAAATATGGTAAAAGTGTCACCACACACTCAAAATAACAGCTCTTATGCAATCAAGATACAAGTGTCTCTCTGTTTATCTGTCGGTAAAAAGTGGACGTCCCGGGAAACACTTGGCAGTGTCACGTCACGACGGAGAGCAGTGAACTATAGACTAATGTTTGCTTGTCTGTCGCTTTATTGTTGAGGTTCAAAAAGCGCTTTAAATTGAGTTTGCGCTTACCCAATACGTGAGATCTACTTAAAAGAGCAATGTACTTTTAATTTGTGTTAAGATAGGTTTTGGGGTTCTGCCACAAAAAGAAAACCTAGTTTCGATTTGTATAGGTCGGGTGATTTGATTACACAGCAGAGAGTTAGACGAATGGACGAACAGCTTGTATTTGCTATTGGATACCATTTTAGGATTCGCTATTGGATTGGATTGTTTCCACCGAGGCATATATATAGAGTGTAAATAGAAACCATTAAATGAAACCACATATTCTACCGACCCTACTGAACCATTTTTCCCAAGAGTCATACCCGCGGACACCCTTAGTTTAGGAAATAATTGAGTTCCGTGAAACCTGAAGCTGTTCGAAGACTGACGCCCTCTCTAAACTCGCCCGTATGTCGGTGCGTTAGGGTTCACGCGTTTTTGTTTGGAACTCAGTTATTTCCTAAACTAAGGCTGTCCGCGGGTATGATTACAAAGTTATTTATGCAGTTGGTGTATCTAGAGCACTGGACCGAAATTGCAAAATATTTTAGTTTTTCCTTGATTTATACACTAAACACTAATTGTATTCCAAATTTGAAGCTTCTATGTCTGCTAGAAGTGCCTTAGAGTTTTGGTGATCGGTCAGCGAGTGAGTGAGTGACAAAATTGAGAAACTGCGACTAGTTATAATTCTTAAACAACTGGTTCAATTTGAATGAAATTTGAAAGTTACCGTGTTAATACAATGCCTGCTTGGTTACTGAAAATTCAGGCTTCTAGTTTTATCCACAACGAAGTTGGGTCGAAAATGGCCTGATCTGCTTCGAGAAAAGGATCCATCCATCCATCCATCAGCCCGTGTTCGTCCACTGCTGGACATCGACAATGGTAAGGAACGTATTTTTGAACGGTTTTCTTGTATTATATAAATTGTATACGGTTAACGTGTTAGGTTAGCCAATATTTTAGAATAACTATAGTTTTGCGTGCGCGGCAGTTGATAGACGATTGAAAAACGAAAGCGTAAGAGCAGAACTGAAGTTTAAAATTATGGTGCTTCTTTAGGAAAATGGTTCAGTATGAGAAGTAGAAGATGCAGAAATATTCTCAGCAAACAAATTCGCAAAACCTAAACGAACCATCTTCTACAGAAAATTACTGTTAAGCTCATCGAAAGCTGCCCATACACGGCGAAGACTTGAAATTCCATACAAATCAACGTCAGTTATAGCTTCCATACAAAAACAGGCAATAAGGAAGTATTCCGCTAAGCTATTCATAATGACGAGTACTATTTGAAACCTTTAGTTTCTGCGTTATTTTATGAACATCTGTCGAGCGAGTCTACAAAATCAATATAATTATGAGGGTGTAATGAACGTGTGAGCCCTTTACTAAGGCACAGATAAAACCGGTCAAGTGCGAGTACGACACGCACCCTGAGGGTTCCGTACCATTGAAATAAGTTAATAAACATTTGTATTAAATTTATTACCTATGTTAAGGGCAATAACTTTTTTCTGCGTAAAGTTAGAAGCACATGCCTCGCAGTATGGGGCGTAAGACTTCTGTTAGGAAGTAGTTTTAGTAATATTAGTTTCAATTTGATATTTCTAACGGCGGCGTGCATAGAACTTTTTGCTGGAAAAGCAATGAGAAAATCAAGTTTACAATTTAAAAAATATGAAGAAACGTGAATGTCACTTTGAAAAATCATTATTTGTATGATGCCACGGTAGGCACTGCCTTCTCTAGAGCATTAGGTATATGGGCAACCACCGGCCCGTTAAGGTTTTTAAAACGGCCCGCGGCGAGGAACAATTTAAAATTAGACTAACATTTTACCGGAAATTCGCGATTTGTTGTTTTCATGCAACTTCTTTGCCGATCTGAGTAAAGGAGCAAGTGAGTGAAAGGTGAATACTAACAAATAAGCAGGGATCAAAATCAATGAATCCAAATCACGAACCAGAGTAACAAAGAAAAATTTCCAAAATTCTTTGTGTTAATTAATTGATTCAAATGTTAGTATTCTTGGATCTGAAAATTTGGCACAATTTTATGCGGCATACTATCACTTTATTTTATGTTTTTTACAAGTTCATGCGAGTAGCTGACGCATCATTCCCCCTCTACGGTGTGGCTGGCTATTTTTTTCAGCTCAGTATGATGTCAACTATCTGTGAGAAAAGTTTCAGCCGGCGTACTATTACTTTTTTTTTACAACTTCCTCTGCTTCCCACACCCACACCCACCTCGGGTGCGTCAGCTGACGCTTGGTTCTGTTATTAGCCATTCCAGATCTATTGAAAAAGATGGAAATCAATCGTCTTAAAATCACTACCTAAAATGCAACGCTACCGCCCGGGCTATAACATTTAAGCGACAAAAAACAATTTGCTAAAATGGTACCACCTGACAAACAATTAAGCACCCTCTGAGTACGGAACCTTAATTTTATTATTTGTTGTTTTAGTTCCGAGTATGTGCAAATGTGTTCTGAAACTTGTATATATCACCATGTTTAAGATGGAGCTGAAACAAATGGTAATTTTTCGAGGTTTATTGTATGGGAACCCCATTTGTGTTTCAATTTTTTTTTCAGTTTTATTATTTGTCGTGGTAGGGGCCATGGTAACACGTGTTTTGGGAAACTTTCATCTTTCTATCAGACGGACGGACAGACAGACAGCGGAGGCTTAGTAATAGGGTCGCATTTGGCACCCTTCGGGTACGGAACCCCAAAAATTATAGAAAGCATTTTCAAAATATTCACAATATTATTTTTTTTTCCTTGATTGGGTGTTCTATGCCGTTATATGCGCCGTTAAGTTCAAAACGGAAATAAGTTTATTTTATTAGGAAACGAAAATTACAACTTTGACATGCTTTTCTGATCGTTGTCATTGATTTTATTCCAGCTTTTGCCCGCGTCTTCGTTCGCGTGGGTTTCGGATATACATTCTAATCAGACTTCCCATGTTTTATATAACAATAGCCGTTGCCGTTTGCATTTATTCAATCTTTGCCCCGTTTTCGGCTTAGGCGTTATTTTATGAACATCCTTTGTGGTAAATTTATTTATTATAATTATAATTACTACGGGCGAACCCAATTAAATAAAAGTTTAGTTTACATAATTAAACTTAACTTATGACCATGCAATAACTAATAAACTTACAAACCAATTGACATTTGCTATCAAAGAACACGTCAGCAGACGGTTCGGACTCGATGAATGCGTTGAGAGCTTTCGTCATCTTACACATTGTTGAGGTGGCGTGAGCGTGCGTGCGGCTGATGGGTGCAGCAAACAGCTGCCGCTTCCGACACGAGTGCCATCGCACGCAATTGTCCGGTGCAAACAACCTGAGGAGCCCAGTAAGCAACTCGGGACAGTCGATTTCTCCCCTCAAAATTTTTAGAGCGAAAATTAACTCGCAACTACTTCGGCTAGATTTCAAGGAGGTCATACCTAACATACCGAGCAAGAAACTTGACGGGTAGAGGAACGGATAATAGCCGAAAAATTTCTTGTACATAAACCTTAAAAAAGCTAATTGCACCTTCTCAAGCATTAACGTGTAAGATGCTTCGTGAGGATTCCACACAGAACAGCTATATTCTAGTTTCGACCGAACCAAAGCACAGAATACCAGCTTTATAGTCATAGGGTCTTTTAGATCCCTCATATTACGCAACACAAATCCAAGACGCTTAAAGGACTCAACAGCGATACGCCTGATATGGTCGTTAAATGTGAGTTTCGGATCGAATAAAACACCAAGGTCCTTCATGGATGTGGTACGTGGGATATCTTTACCGCCTAGCTTATAATCATGGCGGACCGGCTGGACTCGACGAGTAAAAGACATGGTGTAGCACTTTGTATTACTTTAAATTCTAGTTTATTTGTGAGACACCATTCTTCTAGAGCTTCAATATCTCTCTGAAGCAATACACAATCACAGACGTCACTTATTTCCATGTATAATTTGATATCGTCAGCGTATAGCAAACATTTAGCGTGCTTGATAACTTTTACAACATCGTTAATCATTTTACAGGTGGTAGAGCTAATGCCGGGCTCGACTGTGGAGGTAACACCATCTTACTCGCAAATCCTCCCGAAGTTATTCGGGGAGAGTAAGAGGACAGCTCTCAGACAAAACCAGGCGGCCCACCATTGCCTGGGACCGATGGATGGCGGTATATCCATCCCCAATTGCCAGGCCTTATATAAATCAGACTGGTGACGGGCAGCGGCGTCACTGGTGCAAGGGTTTCGGCACCGCGCTCACCAACCCGCCTGCCCAGCGTGTGTGAGTATGGGCATTTCTTCCATGAGGATCGCCAAGAGTGGAGAAATCCTGGAAAGGCCTATGTCCAGCAGTGGACGAAACAGGCTGATGGATGGATGGAATCATTATAAGGAACATGTAACGGTTCAGACCTCTTTGCGGTCTTCGCTGCGATTCACAAATAAGTTTTGATGATGTGCGGGAGCATAATGTACGAGAAACACGTCTATCTTGTAAATAAGGGTTACACTTTACTATATAGATAAGTTTTAAATATGATCAGTGCAGTTGCTGATGTTCGATGACAATTATTGTCTTTCTTGCCTGAATAATTCAAAGGGTGAAGAGAAAATTAAAAGTTGAAACAGCATAGTCTTTATTCACAATGGTATTCTAATAATCTTTAAACCATAAAGATACTAATTAACTTGAAATTTATCGTAAATTTACATCCAGGATAACGTTATCATACCTAAAACACTTTCAGAACATCTAATCCGTATTTCTAAATGTAGCGAATTGGAATCTTAATAAAATAGTAAATCAAAACTCGGTTAGCAATAACCAAGAAAGTAGTAGCAAGAAAAACCTCAAACAGTTACAAATTATTAATAGTCACAAGTAATATGAACCTTGTATTGAAACGCATTAGATTCATTGTTCAAGATCGGTAGAGTACATGACAACAGAACACCAGATACCTGCGTGCAAGGTTATCACATCGTTATCGTGGTTCGAAGCCAAGAAAATAAGTCTTTATTTCGATACATATTAGATTGGGTTTTGAAAAGGGAGTTGAGGCGTTTTAAAAACGCTGAAGCGTTTATAAACTGCAATTGTCGTTGAGTCCGTTGAGATCGTCGATACCGTTGAGATCGTTGGTATCGTTGAGACCGTTGAGATCGCAGACTAATGGTATTTAAGGACCTCTGTTCTTTAGGAGGGGATTCATTCAGTCATTTTCTCTCAAGAAGTACACGTCTCGAAAAAGTGTTGTTTCGCAGTATTATTTTTAATTAGGGAAAGTATTCGAAATTATTGTGGGTTGGGACGCGTGTTAGATTTCAGTGAAATATATTTACGTTTCGTAGCTAGTTTGGGGTTCAAAGGGGGGTAGTATGAGGCTTTCTCCCATAATTCCCAGAATGAGGGAGGAGGAAGTACTCCGGAATTGCTTAGGATCATCGAGGATAGGGATACGGGACGCGAGTGTTTTCTTTTCCAGCATCCTCACCTCTCTCTGGGTCAAGATTCCCTAGGCACCGCCCCATAAGGGTTACCCCTGTGATCCTGCTTGTGGTACAGAGAGAAAACCCCCCGCCGTATGCATTGCACTAAGCATACAACCCTTTTTCCTTCCCCATCCGCTCATGGTCTTAGGTCTCTGGCCATAAGTATCCTTGTTATGTATATGTGTAGTACATTTCACGACCGTATTAGGCTTAGGGCTAGGCGAGTTTCAGGGTTTAGGTACTCCAGAGAATTAACTCATCTCGCTTCTGTACCAAATAGGTTAGGAACAATCTCATTGCACTTCGAGATTGCTACAAGCGCAATTAAATTAAATGTGAGATTTAATCTCTAGTTTTGAAAATACTTACACACTTACCAGTATAGGGACATCTGATGTAGAGCATGATAAATAGGTCAGTGTTTGATAGGTTGGGAATACTAAATTTTAATGAAAACCATCAGGGAAACGCTGCTAGTGACGAATCTTCATAAGATTTTAAGATGTAGGGTTGTCAGGAATCGTTCGGTTTGAGGATCTCCAATAACGTGGGGATAAATCATATTTGAGGTCTGGATTAGTTATTGTTAGATAATTTAGGATTATTCCATCTATTCATCCATCCATCATTGGATTCTGTATTATAAAAAAGGGTTTCTAATTTCACTAAACCCTAATAGTTAAAATAATCAATTTTGGTAAAGATGTTCCATTTGAAAGTCAAAATATTGAGATAATATTTGACTGTAAAAGAGACTATAAATAGAAAGCTTTCTGAAAGTATTTGAACTTACATACCTACCAAACTTCAAAATCAGAGCTAATAAGCAACTGATAGTTTGAGCCTATAAAAGCCATAACTTTTATCACAGAACTAAAATACAGTTTTTACCAAAAATCTACATGAGTAAAAAGAATAATTTCAATTTATAAATAATTTACTTATTCTCTTAAATATTGAGATGGCTGAAGGATGTATTTGTTTGTATTATTAAGGGAAAAATAAACCCCTTCTGAAAGGCAAAAGCTAGCCACTGGTTGTTTCTATATACCTTACCGGAGTAGAACAACTGTTTTCAACGACTAGTATTAGATAGATACAACTTCTTGAACTAAAAATAAAGTTCTATTACTTACACCAAAAAGATTATATTTGGAAGTATTGAAATTATTCAATTTGGAGTCTATTTAGAATTCACTCTTTACTAAAATGGCTGTAGGACTGAGAGGTATAAAATAAAATAAAAGATTCCCTCATACTGCATAAAGTCATGATTTAGATGTTCCTCTCTTACAAAGTAAAATAACTATGATAGTTACATTCATACATAATATATGTTCATTCAACTTTACAAAAGCTTAAAGCTCTTTTCAGAAAATGCATCTTGGAAGCCTTTTAAGTGGCGTGTTACTAATTTATCATAAAATGATATTATTGTCCAGCATCGAACCCAAAGTTAGGCCCATCTGGTTTTCTTGCCCTTCTTTCCAGATTGGTTGTAATCGAACGGGCAGGATTTTGTCCCACAAAATTTTTACTTATATATGTACAATACATTCAAATTTTCAAGTACATTTATGTACTTTATCTCCTATATCTTTCAGGAGGATTCATTAGTCTGGTGACGGAATCCACTGGGAGGGCGGCGGCGGGGCTGTCTTCACAATAAAAAAAAAAAAAAAACATTTTATAAAATCATGTACTGATTCTCAAGAAGCAGCAACAGATCAACTGTTTTCCTGATATAAGAATAATGTATTTCGAGAAAGTTTATTATGACCTTGCCTACTATTAATGTAGATCACAGTTCAAATTTACAATCAACTAAGATTTCTTACAAAGTAGCAGATACTTTTATTACAGTAGCATCAAGAAACATTTGAATTTTACCAGACTTATATCGTTTTATAAGAGGAAGCCATACAACTATTTAATACATCAAAGTTTCATTACTATTATTAAAAGGAAAGTCACATTCTTAAACATCTAGTACATAAAATAGTATAAGTCTCATAAGGTTTTCTGCAGTCTTACAGAACCCTAATCCTCGACAACTAATTTATAACTTATGTAATCATCCATTTGTACATAATGGGGACTAAACCAAAAGGATAGATTCCCGCCTTGTATTGAACTCTTTACAATTAAATTAATACTAATTTGCTTAGGTTAACGGGAAATCTAGGATTCTTAGAATATTTGTCAGGGTCAGGTTAGGTCAGTCTCATCCCTTACTACTCTAAAAGAACTAGGGTTACTAACTGAGGTGCATAACGTAAGGTCCTGTCCACCATTAGCGATCACATTTTATCAAAACATCTGTATATTTGTGTATATAGGCGTCTAGGATAGATAATATGTAGGTAGGTTGATAAGTAGGTAGATTGATTTAGGTAGGTTGATTTAGGGGAAGATATTACGAACAGTAACGGGCCAAGCACCAAACCTTGGCTGATGCCCGAGCGTGTGAAATAAGGAAGAGATGTGTAGCAGTCATTAGGTGGTAGAGCTGATGCCGGGCTCGACTGTGGAGGCACCACCATCTCACTCGCAAACACCCCCGAAGTTATTCGGGGGAGAGTAAGAGAATAGCTCTCGGGCAAAACCAGGCGGCCCACCATTGCCTGGGACCGATGGATGGCGGTATATCCATCCCCAATTGCCGGACCTTATATAAAACAGACTGGTGACGGGAAACGGCGTCACTGGTGCAAGGGCTTCGGCACCGCGCTCACCAACCCGCCTGCCTAGCGTGTGTGAGTATGGGCATTTCTTCCAGGAGTACCACCAAGAGTGGCGAAATCCAGGAAAGGCCTACGTCCAGCAGTGGACGAAACAGGCTGATGGATGTATGGATGGATGTGTAGCAGCCATAGCTAAAGAACTATTGTCGGCCCTTTAAGTAATCAGCAAAAAACCGAAGCAGTCCAGGAACGAAACCAATGGCCTGCAATTTAGACAGAAGTACATCGTTGTCTACTCTGTCAAATGCTTTACGCATATCAAAGTAAAGGACATCGACTTGACTGCTACGGTCCAAGCAGGTCGAGATATAATCTGTCAAACTTAGAAAATTGGTATCAACTGATCGATCAGGTCTAAAGCCATGCTGTTGGTTGCAGATAAGAGGATTACAACAACAACAATTTATTTAAAGTTTTAACATGGTTGCATCCTTATTACATATTGATGTAGGAACAAAATTAATAATTATGTGTGTTTCTATCGTAACTTAAATAACGTAGCAAGAACGCAATTTTAATTGTGAGCTTCAGATTTAAAGAGGCCTTAACTAAATCTTCCGCGAGCGTCGCCTAGCTAAGAAATATAATAAATAAAAATCTATCTATAAGAAAGCAGAGTACACAAAAGGAAAAAAGGAACCACCACCACACAAAAGACAAGCCCACAAACACACAAAAAAAAATTGTACCTATCTGCTGATCGGGGAAAGCCCCGCTGACCCACCGCCCGCTAGCAACACCACGATCAGAGCGGAAAGCTGGTCCACAGCCTTACCAGACAGTTATTATCGATCGGCATGTTTTCACATAACTCGTTACGTTGCTAAATAAGAAAAACTTAAAGCTGAATAAACCTATTTGACCCTATTGCAATTGATTCACCTGTATATATATTATATTATGCAATATCTTCTCAAACACTTTGGCAGGAGAGCATAGATTTGCAATAGGCCGCTGTACTACTGCTTTTCGGTATCGAGATAACTTTAGTAAGCTTCCACTTAGTGGGGTATTTGCTAGTTTCCAGAGCAAGATTGAATATGTGAGAGACGGGAATGCAAAGAATTTTAAGTAGGTACTTTATCAGGGCCAATCGAGTTGCTATTTTTTAAAGACCGAATATAATGTTCGACATTGGCTTCGGTCAAAAAGGAAACATCTATAGAAGAACCAACTGTACCACCCATTGGACTGGTAGCCAAGGAGTCAAGTAGTGGAATTTCAGGGAAATAAACACTAGCAAAGTAGTCAGCAAAAGCCGAGGCAGCATCAACCCCGGTGTAGGACTTTCCCAAATGTTCCACCACTGACTCAAATCCACCAGAAGAACGTAAACTGGAGATATGTTCCCAGAAAGCACGTGGATTGGTTTTAAGATGGGATTCGAAACACCGACGGTATATATCATATATAGCTCTGGTATATTAAATTTTAAGTTTCTAGCAAAGAGCAGAAAACTGGCATTTCGTAATAGGGCATTTCGTAGCCCTCCATAGCCGATGCAACTTTGTCTTCTTTTTTATATCATTAATGATATCGAATGTGAACCAGACCGGGAAAACCTTGGCGCATGCCTTACGGTTTTTTATTTGTTTGGGTACAAATAGAGATGAAAAATCGGCCTTTCGAAAATTCCAGTCAAGCTCGTGCTCAATATTGCTTGGTGGTAGAGAACTAATACGAGACAAAGTTGATTTCAGACGTATCTCTATATCCAGAGGAAGGTGAGGCCTATCAATCTTAACTATACCACCTCCCTCACCTGAAGACACCTGAACACTCTCAACACCTTCCTGAGTCAAGGCGACATCTAATTTACCACCATAATCATTGTGAATATCATTTCTATCATACAGATTACAATAGTTTAAAAAATAACAGTAACAGTTACAGACACTAACTGATGTACTGTTGAGATTGAGATCACCAACAATAACTATTTTTACTTTTAAATTATGAATGATGTTTTAAATTTTACCAAACAGATTAAAGTAATCAGAATCACTAAAGCTAGGGCTAATATAAAATGCACAAACATAAATAGTCTGCCCATACAACGAAAAAGAAACCCATAGGTCTTCACCACAATCAGTCTCGTATTCAGTGTGGCGACCGACGCAAGGCAATGCCGGGCCGAGCAGCAACAAGAACGCCACCACCCCAGGATCGACGATCGCGGCGTCGGACAGTCCAACTTCCATTAACCACTTCAGCATCTTCTACAGAGGTATCAAGAAAAGTCACTGAGGCAACTACAATATCTCGTCCCAAGAGCATTAATTTAGTATTCCAGTCTTGGAGCTTTGTTTTTAGCCCACGGACGTTTTGATAAAACATTTTCAAAAACTTATAGTTATCATCATGTGATCTAGATTTAAAGTCCACTTCTTCGGGCGTCGTTTTGATTACGAAAAATCTGCTTCCAAGGTTTAATGCATATGTCAGCTGCCCAATGTTCGGGGGCTAATACTCGCAAGGGACTCCAAGCTTAAAGGAGCTGTACTCCCCACGAGCTTTTAAGGCTTCTACGGTGCAGATGCTGTTTCCAACAATCTTCTTAAGATGCTCCAAAACTTGTCAATCAAAACGTAGTCCCGTATTCAATGTAAAGACACGAATTTTTAACTACTTTATTATTAGTATAAATATATAGATAACAACTATAATTTGTATAAATGACGCAATCAATACTTTGTACAAGTGCCTAATTTTTTATTAAAATATGTCATTAATTTCTGAACGAAAAATTGTGATCTTCTTATCAAATCAAACCAAAAAGTTATTTCAAATAACTATAAAATTATCTCAACATATTATTAATTATGTATGTGCGTAGTAATTTACCAGCAAATGCTAGATTGCTATTTATTGTTTTTTCCCGGTATCCCCAGCTTATGGCAATAAAAACAACACTAACAAGATACTGAAGCTGGGTATGTTCAAAAGGCAATTTGCAGTAAACGTGAGGAAGTTATTATTATTGATTAAAATTACCTCCGCTCAACAATGTCCTAAAAGAGGCTGACAAACCTAGCCATATTATCCATTGAAAATCACATTAAAATTGACATCGAAAACTGCATAAAAGATTTTGCAGGATATTGTACTAAACATATATTTTTAAGGTTCCGTAGTACCTGAAAGGTAAAAGGAACCTTTATGGTGAGACTCCGTTGTCCGTCCGTCCGTACGTCCGTATGTCACAATAACTTTAGCACCGTTATAGATAAAGACATGAAATTTTCCACAAAAATGGCATTTACTTGCATACATAATAGGGTGTAGTAAAAATATTGAAAAATTTGTAATTGTGTAAGATATATTCATTACCATACTTTTACTGTATTTACCGATTTCGAGAAATCTTTTAAAAACCACAAAAAATGCATGAAATCTTTATTGTTGTTATTAACCATGTTTTAGGGTTCCGTAACCGATTGTGTGGTGGTACGGAACCCTTTGTGCGCGAGTCCGATTCGCACTTCGCCAAATGATTGGCCCCTTTTCCACTTACGATGCCGGTGCCGGTGGATTGCCGGTAAGTGGAAAAGGGGCCATTGTCATCATTTGTCCGCTGTCGCTGTCGCTGGGTTTGGCCGCCAAGAACCGAGCCTTATGGTCTAACTTCGACATCCATCTCAATCGCTTTCAAACGCGCCGTGATTGGATAGAAATGACCATCACACATAATTTTTGCCGAATCACGACACCTTTGATGGCTATTGCGATAGATATTGAAGTTCATTCATTCATTCATTCATCAGCCTGTTTCGTCCACTGCTGCACATAGGCCTTTCCAGGATTTCGCCACTCTTGGCGGTCCTCCTGGAAGAAATGCCCATACTCACACACGCTGGGCAGGCGGGTTGGTGAGCGCGGTGCCGAAACCCTTGCACTAGTGACGCCGCTGCCCGTCACCAGTCTGATTTATATAAGGCCCGGCAATTGGGGATGGATATACCGCCATCCATCGGTCCCAGGCAATGTTGGGCCGCCTGGTTTTGCCTGAGAGCTGTCCTCTTACTCTCCCCCGAATAACTTCGGGAGGATTTCCGAGTAAGATGGTGGTACCTCCACAGTCGAGCCCGGCATTAGCTCTACCACAGAAGATATCCAGCCCTGCCTTTCTTTCTTCCATCCTCTTTTAATGGCTGAACTTGAAGTGGCTGAAGTTACGTTCACATCACACCCACGTGTATGAGATTCTGCTTCAAAGTTAACATAGCAAGCACGCCGCCTGTTGAACAAGAGGCGGTACTTGATAATAAGACAACAGTTTTAGAGATAACTGTACTGAAGTTTGATTAAAAGTCTCGGCGGCCATTTTGTTGGGCCACGGGTTGAGCAGGCAGCGCTTGTTTACTGGGTCACTATAGCATGCAAATAGGAAGCAGCACTTTATGCACTGGAGTCGGCTCTGGTAAGAAAGTTTAACAACACACTCAACTGAAAAAACTGAAACAGTTCGACCTTAATCTGCTTGTCATTAAAAAACCATCCTAGGAATTGTATACAATGCCTGAAAAATAAACATACATTTATGGTAACACCTAATAAGGCGTAGTAGGTCGATCGCACAACGAAAGAGATAAGCATATCTAAAGAAGCGCGCGTCTGAGCAGAGCGGTAAACCAAGAAGAGAGTGGATAATGCTGTTTTTCAATGATACAAATTTAATATAAATTCATACAAGTGCGTTTTTTTATAAAATCGCTCTACTATCGTTTAGATAATGGGTTTATATGTTTTAAGCAGTAATCATTGTTATTTTTACTTTATTAGTTTCGACAGACTGCTTGTTTGAAATGAAAAAATAGCCTTCATTTTGCATTTTTTTTCGATCGAGCCATTTTTTTCAGTCGCGTTTTGGGCTGTTACATCTTCTTGGAAAGGGCTTTGCTTATAACATGTATTTATTTCAGAACCATATCTACTGTAGTTTGGGAGTACTACTTGTTCAATAACTCCGTTTTTAATTATTAGATACATCATCGTAACGTTTTAAGCAATTCCGTAACTTCCGGAACTTAGACAACCTAAATAAATAATATTTTAAGAAGCCGACTCCGTAGTTGCAAACTTTTCTGGTATTTTTTCAACTTTAGGTATATATCGATCCGAATATCGTATCCCTGGTTATGGGCTGTCCCATTTTCTTGCCCATGACCTATATGAAGAACAGCTGAAGAAGAAGAGAAGGAAATCTGGATCCTGAGATCTCTAAACCCAGGAATGCTGTAACAATTAGCAAGTGTAGTGATTGATTACAATGAATGAATGTGAAAATGAAATTATATAAATTTAAATATATTTTTAATGAAATGAAATTTATTCATTTATGAAATATAGGTCCATCAATATTACACATCAATATTAAAATTAAATGTTAGCGAAATGCAATATATAAGGGTCTTTCAACAAGGACGGATCGATGTTAATAATCTGTGGCGGCCATTTTGTTTTGGCGGCATCTGTCAAATCTGTTTTTTTTTATTCAGTCACTGATGCCAAATCACCATGGCAAGACACGGTTGAGCAGCATGTGCAAATGATAAAACTTTATTATCAAAATGAGTGTTCGTCAGTGCAAACGTTGCGCGCATTGCTCCCATTATACGGCAGACGTTGTGGCCCTTCAAAGTCTACTCTCCAACGATTGGTGACTAAATTTGAGACGACCGGTTCGGTGAACAAGCAACCAACACCTTTACGTCAAAGGAACGCTAGATCGGCCGAGAACATTTGGCCTGAAAACCAACATAACGCAGGTCATCGCTCAGATTCAGCCGGATCTACGCAGCAGAGTCATTAAAAATTGGACCTCTCGGATTCGTGCCACCACATACGAAGCCACGGTGGACATTTGAACGATGTCATAAATGTGCCTTTCAAATAAAAAATAAATGTCGTTAATATCTCACACACATCTTGTTTTATTCAATTTTAACATCGACCCGTCCTTGCTGAAAGACCCTTTAGTAGGTAGGCAAAGGATTGTGTTTAACATCTGAATAAGTCAGTTGGTATTAGTGAATATGCATGTCGTTTAAATAAGTAATATATTGCGTTTTTTGTATTCTATTTACTTAGTAGAATTTAATGATGACCATGGGAAACTATTTTATTTTATGGTTTTGTAATTATTTCCATTTTAAAAACACAACATTGAAACGCAAATGCAAAACGCGTCACCATTGGCTACTGCCTTTTGTGACAAAGTGAGTACATTTCATCATAAAATATTAAGTTCAAAATTAATAAATGTAAAATAAAACCCGTAAATATTTTGTAATAGGTTGCTTTAATCAAAAATAATGAAAAGACCGGCCACTCGCCATACACCGCAAGCAAGAGCAGTATCATGTGACGTCACTTGATGCGCACTAAAATGGCAGTCGTTTGAATTGTAGAAGATTATTATGAAACCTATTTTGATTTTATAACTATAAAATATGGATAATTTAGTTGTAAATTCTTATTCATAGCCCTAAATTGATCATATATTAACGAAAAAATTTATATGCATATTCTTTCAAAATCTCGGTTCGGAGATCTTGATTTTTAAATTATTATTAAATACCGGCTTCAACACTCACGTATTATTATTATTATATTAACGACACTCGCCTTAAGAGGATATAATATTAATCCTACTAATATTATAAATGCGAAAGTTTGTGTGCGTGTGTATGTTTGTTACGCTTTCACGCTGAAACGGCTAAACGGATTTGGATGAAATTTAGAACGGATATAGCTTATATCCTAACTTAACACATAGGCTACTTTTTATCCCGTAAAAATGCATGGTTCCTGTAGGATAGATCAATATCATTGAAAAATCAGGTGTCTAATTAGCGCGGTCTTATTCGTTCGTGGTGAAATAAGACAAGGCTTTGTTATTTCATTCATCACACTTCACACTAATATTATAAATCCGAAAGTTTGTGTGTGTTTGTGTGTAGCTTATACCCCAACTTAACACATAGGTTACTTCTTATCCCGGAAAAAAGCATGTCGTTAAACCGAATAACACGCGGGCGGTGCCGCGGGTTAAAGCTAGTTAATAATATAATTTAGAATGTCAGCTCATGTGAGTTTTTAATAACATTATAGGTATCTTGATTTTAATACGTACATATTATGTGTATTTGTTACAAAAATGGCGAAGCTTCAAAACATTTTCTGTCATATAATCGCTCTCTCCATGGCCACAAGAGTAACACGTTAAGTACAATCAAAAACAAGTTTTTGTCTAATATTGGGCTTCGGGTCGTTGCCCCAAGTTTCGACATATTGGGTGCCCAGGCCATCAAAATATTGGGAGCCCGCCATTAGTCATACATGGACTTTTAAGTTATATAAGGTCCCACAATAATAAGTTAAAATTAAGTTCAATCAGAGAAATGGAAATTGTACATTATGTTTAAAATTGTAAGTTGCGAGAGGCTTCTTATTCATAAATTCATAAGGCATACTCTTAGACCATGTTAGATGGTCTAAGGGCATACTACACAGTCGGTGAATGTTTAACGCCTTACCCCTGGTGCACGATCATCTCACTAAAGTGATTTTGAACTTCGGTATGTTGTCAGAAAGTCTAGATAGAACGCTCGCTTCGCGCACTGCCGGCACGTAAAATCAGTGAGTTTTCGAGGTTTTTCTGTATTTTACGAAAGAGTATTTTTTTCACCTGACATCGGAAAATAAACCACGTTTTCTTGCTTTAACAGTAATTTCAGACATAAAACTCAAGCCGTTTAGACATAAAACGAATTATTAACTTAAAAAGGCATCATTTACAAAAATAAAATCTATCGAGTGAAATGTGTCCAATTAAGTAACCGACCTGACAATGGAAAGACAAAGGTCTGAAAAAATACGTGTCCAAGTTTTACATTAATCAGTTAAGTAGTTGACTCAGCATATTAAAACAAAAACCAAAGGCAAGCCTTTAAGAGTATGGCATACCCTAGGAAAAATGTTATTACCCCTCCAACGCAAAAAGTCCAATGTCAAATACTTTATTAACTTTTGATAGAGGCGATTACCTATTTGTCTAAAACGCGTAATATTAATAATTACGCGCGAAACAGCAGATCGGAGGGTTTTTAGCTAATACTGAAGTATTTTGTAGGGGAAAAATACTGGATTTAAGTAGAAAACCTTTATATTTATGAAAAAAAATCAAGTTGATCTCTTAAACGCGTTCTTGAAACGAACGTTTGAAAACAAAAAAAAAAAAGTGGAAAACATTTTATTTTTGATGAAAGTATAAATCTTAGTACATTATTTATAAGTGGATCACCTAGATAAAGATCAATAAATCAAAAATATTTTTTTCAAATGTCCTAATTTCCTCAAAGGAACCCTCGAAAATTTGACTTTGTTCATCTTCTAGGCTCAGGTACAGCCTTAATAACAGAATAATATTTTCGAGGTTTTTCCTAATGGGCGACGGATGATTGACTGGACCATCAATGATGCATGTATTTAGATCTTGTTTGGCAGTATTTCTCTTTAAGTTTGTAAATAATACTATGTACATATTCTAAATACATATTCTTATGCCAAATACGGCACATCGCGGTCTTTTAAATAATATAACATTACATCTCAGGAACCTGTTTTGAACAAATATATAATTCTGAATTTGAATTTTAAAATAACTTTAGGGTGGATTGTGTATTATTAGGTATGACTGGGTGGTAGAGCTGATGCCAAGCTCGACTGTGGAGGTACCACCATCTTACTCGCAAATTCGGGGGAGAGTAAGAGAACAGCTCTCAGGCAAAACCAGGCGGCCCACCATTGCCTGGGACCGATGGATGGCGGTATATCCATCCCCAATTGCCGGGCCTTAAATAAAACAGACTGGTGACGGGCAGCGGCGTCACTGGTGCAACGGTTTTGGCACCGCGCTCACCAACCCGCCTGCCCAGCGTGTGTGAGTATGGGCATTTCTTCCAGGTGAATCGCCGAGAGTGGCGAAATCCTGGAAAGGCCTATGTCCAGCAGTGGACGAAACAGGCTGATGGATGGATGGATGGTGTATTATTAGGGGCTGTTCATTTATTACGTAAGACGATTTTGGGAACAAGTCTTATTTTTTCTTACATGGGAGTGGGAGTAGGTCTAGATTATTCTTACGTAAGATCAAAAAAGTAAGCAAAAATTATAGCTGTTAGTCTGTCTCGTAAAAACGATACATTAGGGGGAGGGGGGGTCAGGAAGTTGTTAAAATTGTCTTACTTGACAAATGCACAGCCCCTTAGCTGCTGAATGTCTTTGGTCAAATTATTTTTTGTGTCTATTAGCGACAATTGATTAAATACAATACATATGAGGTAAATTAGCTTATATTGTTGCATGTTAGTTTTTTTTTTTAAGAATAAATATTTGCACACTATTGTAGTATATGTAGGTAGGTAGTTTTAACTTTTATGATGATTGCTGTTGTTTTGCGAATGTGGGTAACGGGAGATTGTCATTCTGTTTTCCGAGAAATATAAAGTGATACGTACAACGGTTTTTTATTTAATTAAATATCTAAAAACACGATATTTTTGGCGACGAGAAAGAAATTCACGCGTATCGAGTAGTGTTCAACATAATTGTGTTGAAAATGGCAAACAATATTATTGGAAACAGTCTCACGTTCGACCACCGAGTGCAGGAGTGGAGCATTTTTAAAAGTCGGTTTAATCAGACGTGTCTAGCAAATGGAATTAACGAAGAAACCGACAAGTCTTTTGTAAAACGAAGAGCTTTACTACTGGCGGCTTTGGTGGAGGACACATACCGTGTCGTGAGAGATTTGGCTTTCCCCAATGACGTGGAGAACACGGAATTTTCTGCAATTTTGGTGCTACTGGATACCCATTTTGCTTCCAAGAAAAGTAGTTTTGCTGAGCGATATGCCTTCTACAAAGCAGAACAGCGAGTCGGAGAGGATTTAGCTGAATGGGCGGCGCGAGTGCGTAACTTGGCGTTATACTGTGGGTTTAAATCGGAACTAGACACAGCGTTAAGGGATCGTTTCGTTCTTGGGTTGGAAAACACCAAGGAAAAGGAAAAGCTTTTTGGTGAAGATGTTAATAGCCTCACTTTCAATAAGGCGGTAGACCTGGCGAAGAGCATGCGGTGTGCGCGGCAGGGGGTGCAGTCTTCACGCACCGAGGCCGCGGCCGCGCTCGCTCAACCGGTATTCGCTATGCAAGCTGATGTAGGCGGTGCGCGAGCGGGACCATCATCGGTTACACGGAATGTAAAGTGTTGTGACGTGTGCGGCTATAAAAGTCATTCGCGAGACCAGTGCCGTTTCGTTAACTATAATTGTCAGAAATGCCATAAAAAAGGTCATTTGAAGCGTATGTGTAAAGCTCAAGTGAAACAAAATAATTATTATATGGCGGCGGACGATGACGACACTGTAGAAGGTATTTATGATCTTTATAATATCAAAAGCGTGAACGGTGACCCGATGAGTCAGAGCGTTATGATAGCTGGCGAAGATATTTTATGTGAAATTGATAGTGGGAGCGCCGTTTCAGTTTTGCCCGAGTCTATCTACGATAATTGTTTTAGAAACAAATATAATTTAGAACCTTGTAGGGTGATTTTAAATTGTTATAACGGAAGCAAAATTTCACCGTTAGGTTACGTGTCTTTATTAATCACATACGAAAACCGCACGGAACCGATAAAGCTATTTGTTATTGCAACACAAAACAAACAACCCACCTTGCTAGGTAGGGATTTCATAAGCAAGTTTAATTTACAGTTATGTAGGGTGGATTGCAATAATATAACGAGCGAGGATGTAGGTTCAATGTTGACAAATAAATATTCAAAATTGTTTTCAGATGAATTAGGAAAATTTAATAAGTACAAAGTTCACTTAAAAGTGAAATCTGAGGCAGAATTCAGATTTTTTAAGCCTCGTCCGGTTCCTTTGGCATTGAAGACTAAAGTTGAGAATGAATTAAAACGTTTAGAAGAATTAGGTATTTTGGAAAAAGTTCAACATTCAAACATTGCTACGCCAATTGTTCCAGTGTTACGCCGCGATGGCGAGGTAAGAATTTGCGGGGATTATTCAGTTACCCTCAATAAAGTTTTATTTTTGGACAACTACCCCATTCCTCGTATTGAAGATTTGTTTGCGAAGCTGCACAATGGAGTGGAGTTTTCTAAGCTAGATCTGGCTAGGGCCTACAATCAGCTAGAATTAGACGAGTCTAAAAACCTAACTTGCATCAATACTCATAAGGGTTTATACCGTTTTAATCGTTTGGTCTTTGGTTTAAGTAATGCACCCTTTATTTTTCAACAAACCATGGAAAATTTGTTAGGAGATATTGAGGGTACCTGTATATTTTTAGATGACGTTTTGGTAACGGGGGAAACAAAAGAAATCCATATTCAAAGATTAGAGCAAGTTTTGAGTAGATTAGAAGATGCAGGTTTGAGATTGAAGCCCGATAAGTGTAAGCTGTTTCAAAAATCTGTAGAGTACCTTGGGTTTGTAATAGATAAACATGGGCTGCACAAATCAAAAAATAAAATTGAAGCAATTTTGAATTGTAAACCACCCAAAAATGTTAACGAATTAAAATCATTTTTAGGGATGGTTAATTATTATAGATGTTTTGTTCCTAACACGTCTAGTTTGCTTAGTCCATTACATTTATTATTAAAAAAGGGTGAAAAATGGATTTGGGAAGAGGCACAGGAAAATTCATTTAAAAGAATAAAAAAAGAAATGGCTGATGAACGAGTTTTAGCTCATTATAATCCAGAGTACCCGACAATAGTGACTTCAGACGCTGGGCCTGAAGGGTTGGGAGCTTTACTAGCTCAACGGCAGCCGGATGGTTCAGAGAGAGTGGTGGCTTATGCATCACGCTCTTTGTCTAAAGCAGAACGTAATTATGCACAAATACAAAAGGAAGCGGCTTCCATAATATTCGCAATTAAAAAGTTTCATCATTACTTATATGGTCGCACGGTTCCATTTATTTTGCGTACGGATCACAAACCCTTAATTACTATATTTGGGGGAAAAAAGGGTGTACCTGAATTAGCAGCGAACCGTTTACAACGATATGCTATATTTTTATCAGCGTACAATTATAGGATTGAATACGTTAAAAGCGAGAATAACGTAGCAGATTTTTTATCTCGATCAGTCAAAGTCGATAGATTCGATGAGTCAGATATGCTAGGTACAGACTACACCTTGTACGTTAATTATTTACGTGATTCCTTTTTGAAAGCGGTTTCTGTTAATGACATAAAGGTCGAAACATCTCGTGATAACGTATTACGGGAAGTGATGGAGTTAATAAAAAAAGGGTGGCCCAGTAAAATAACGAACGAGGATTTAAAGCCATATTTTAATTGTAGGGTGGAACTATCTTTAGAGAATGACTGTATCATGAGAGGTCATAAAGTCGTTATTCCTTCGAAGTTTCGTGAGCAATTGTTAGAAGAATTGCACAATTCGCATTTTGGTGTGGTAAAAACTAAAGCTGAAGCCAGGTCCCATATGTGGTGGCCTAATATTGATAAGCACATAGAACAAAAAATAGGGTCGTGTAGTTTATGTAATGCGTTGCGTTCCGATCCACCACGTGCCTCCTTACAGCCGTGGCCGTATCCCGAGCGAGCCTGGGAGCGAATTCACATCGATATGTTTTCTTTACACGGTAAACAATATATGGTCGCAGTAGATGCGCATTCCAAGTGGGTGGAATGTTTTTTACTGCCTACTACGGACAGTAGTTCGATCGTAGCAAAACTAGAGGAAATGTTCAGTCGTTTCGGTTTAATTCGAACATTAGTAACGGACAACGCAACTAACTTTTGTTCAAACGTATTAGAGAGTTTCTGTAGTGCAAACGGCATCAAACACATAACAAGCGCCCCCTATCATCCAGCTTCAGAAAACAGCGTCAAAACAATAAAAAAAGTTTTAAAAGTCATTATAAAAGAAAACGAAACTCAGACTTCAATTGTTAAAAAATTAAATAATTTTTTGTTTGGGTATAGGAACTCTGTGCATTGTACGACAGGTTTTTCGCCAGCTCAGCTTCTAATAGGTCGCCCCTTGCGATGTAGGTTTGATCTTATGCGGGTCCCCGTTTGTGCTGAACATAATGAGCCATCAGCAGTGTCGTTAGCGTCCGAAGCTAAACGTATTGTTTGTTCTAAACAGATCTCACAGCATAATCAATACGGAGGCCATAGAAAAGTGAAGTTTATAGTTGGACAAAAAGTACTGATAAAACATTTTTTCTACAATGGCACGAAACATCTGTGGAAGATCGGTGTAATTAAAGAAGTAATTGGCTCAAGAATGTTCATTGTTTTTCTACCAGACTTAAATATTAGCATTAAGAAACATGTTGATCAATTGTTAAGATACACGGGATCAGAATTGGCGGATCTCAATGATGGCGATTTTAGTACTTTTGAAGATTGTCTTGATCAATCTCTAGATGATGACGATCGTGAACGAGTAGAATCATCCACGTATCCAGTTCAAACTGTTAGTGATGTGTGTACTCCTGGGAGTATTTCGTCACCACCATCGCCTGCGTCTGATCCAGGGTTGGAGAGGAGTGAGGCAAATGAGTTAGTTTTGGATGTAGCATCGACGTCCGAGGATAATGCTAATTCTGGTCCAGTGGAAGAAGAAGCATTTTTAGATTGTCGTCCAGATGATATTGTTTCCGAGTCTAATTCTGATGAGGCCATTCGCCGTCGTCCTCCCCGAAGGACGAGAAATCAGAATCCTTGTTATAAAGAACCTAGGTTAAGATAAATTGTATTTTTAGTATTTTATTTAAATAGTGGTGGAGGGATTGTAGTATATGTAGGTAGGTAGTTTTAACTTTTATGATGATTGCTGTTGTTTTGCGAATGTGGGTAACGGGAGATTGTCATTCTGTTTTCCGAGAAATATAAAGTGATACGTACAACGGTTTTTTATTTAATTAAATATCTAAAAACACGATAACTATATAATATGGTAAAATGTGCTGTTCTAATATTAAGATACAATAAGACCTGTACTTACAACGCATGTTTATGCAAATAAATTTTTTTTACTTTACTTTACTTTACACAATTTTTTTCACTTTGAATTGGCACCTTTGTCTGTTACGCAGAAATAAACTTTTTAAACGGACGAGTGAGTAATACTTGAATGTAAATACTTAGTTTATTGCACAAAATGTTACCGATGCACAAAGGCGAACTTAATGCTGATAAGCATTCTCTACCACTTAACCTTGATGCGGAGAGTATTATCATTTTCACTGTTACAATTATAATGTTTGACATTTTTAGGGTTCCGTACCCGAAGGGGCTGTATTACTAAGCCTCCGCTGTCTGTCTGTCCATCTGTCACAAGGGTCTACAATTTCAGCCGTAAAAGGTAGCCAGTTTAAATTTTCACAAAATGGTTGCTTTAATTCAACAAAATGCTTAAAATTATTGGAATTTATTAGTACCCACTATTATTTAGGATAATGTGCATTTAATATAAAAATAAGATTGATTTGACTATTTCCGAAAATATTCTTGAGGAGACATCCGTTAAAATAACTTGGCCGTTTCCGGCGGATATTGTGACTTTAATATTAAAGGAAGACTAATTTGACTATTTCCAAAAACATTGCTAGCAGAGAGCATTTAGCATTGAGTTCAGTTTTTGGTCACCCGTCGTGAAATAAAGAGATCTTAGACCATTTAACACGGGAGCAAGCGCACTTATCCCCATCTGCCGAAGTACATGAACAATTTGTTCATGTAAGTTTGCTTGTGTGCGCGTTTTGTGTTTGTGTTGCAGCTTTAGATTTAGTGTGACATATCAATTTTTCGCAGGAGTGTGCGTGAATGAGTAAATGTGTGCTGTGCGTGTTTACCTCCCCTCCCGTGAAAAACGGCAGAATAATTTCAGTACTAAGAGTCGCGCTTTGCCAGGTCCCGTGTTAAATGGTCTAAGAAAGAGATACACTGGCCGCTTGCATTATGATTGCATCATAGCCCTGAATTCCTTAAAATACGTCTTCTTCTTCTTATCGTGTAAGCTGCAAGACCTTTCGGCTCGACAAGCCCTGGTGTCAGAGATTTTAAACCGCCTTACGGCCTCTGACGTGGTTTATGTAACGACCACTCCACTAGAAAGTGGCCGGGACCAAAGGCTAAGCGTGCCTTCCGAAGCACGAAATCATCTTACTTATCGGACAATCAGGTGATTCAAGCCTGCAATGTCCTAGCCAAACTGAGAACAATCCACAAAGTGACTATCCACTATGTGTGTTCCCCGCTGGAATTGAACCCACGACCTCCAGGTTGAGAGTCCAAGGCTATCACCACTAGACCACGGCCACGCACGCAGTTACAGAATACGTAATACTACACAACGACAAATATTTAAAAAATAAAAATATTAAAAACAAAGGGGATTCCCATACAACAAACCTTGAAAGAATGCTATTTTATTATGCTATTTATAATTACACAAGTTTCAGATTTGGTCAGGTTGTTATATAATCTTTAAAGTAAAGGAACAAATAAAAAAAACAAGTTGGTCTACTAATACAGACCGCGCCAAACTTCTAGTCCCATACATTAGAGGGGTCCAAAAGGCTCGACTTTTTTCACATTTCTATAAACAACCGTTTAGCCGGTAGGGGGGGGGACGCTCCACTCTAACAAAAAATTTCACTTTAAAGCTTAATATTTCGCCAACGGATCCCTAAATCGAAAAATGGTTTTCACGCACCCACAATGTTTTTAAACGACCTATCCAACGAAACCCCATACTATGGGATAGATGAGAAAAAAAAATTAATTCCCAGTTAAAGTGTATGAGAGGTACAATAAAAAAAAATTTTTTCTATATTTTATTTTACCATTTTGTCGGTGTTGTTAATATTTATATTCATGCCAAATTACAGCTTTCTAGTAATAGTAATCTCTGAGCTTTCTAGTAATAATAATCTCTGAGCTAAGCCGCGGACAGACGGACATGGCGAAACTATAAGGGTTCCTTGTCGGACTACGGAACCCTAATAAAAATCAGGGTTCCGTTCTCAAAGGATGCCGAATTATATGACAGGCGGTTAACATTTCAACAGCTTTTTTTACGCCTTGATGGTGCTATGGCTATATTGTTGTTATTTATCATATTTTAGGGTTCCTTACCCGTTTTGTGTGGTGGTACGGAACCCTTTGTGCGCGAGTCCGACTCGCACTTGGCCAAATTTCCATCATAAGTGCACTTCCACCAACGAAGCTTCGGGCAAAAGCAAGTATCTAAACAAAACACAAAAGCGATTTATTTTTATACAAAATAAAATATTAATAGCGTAAAACGAGTGCTCCTAACAAACAGTTGACTCTAGAAATATCGTGTATCCCAATTTTGTCTCTTTTCAAATTCATTTTAAACCAACATGTAGGGATGATTAAATTTTGTAAAAAATATATGTAATATTTCACTCTTTAATCTTAATATTTCGGCCGTTCGATACACGAGTACTTACATTTCCCTCGATCCGATTAAATCACAAATATAGGTCTACACTATGATCTAAATATCATTTCATTTGAGCTACATTAAGTTTTGGACAATAAAAGTTATACTAAAAAAAACGCCGTGAAAAATGTGATATAAAAAGATCGTCATAATAAAAACCCATCCCTTTAATTCCAAAATAATAAATAAAAACATCTCGAAACCGCGAATTTTCTGAGCGGCCCGCCTCCGCTGAGCAGGATAAACATGTGTAAAATGAAAGCGTTGGAGCAGGCCGGATTTAAATTGAAAACCTACATTTAAATAGAAACGTACGTAAACCAACTGCAACTTTAGGCTTCTAAGTAGCGAAATCTCTGTAAAAGAATCAGAAGCAGTGTTCCGAAATGTAGTGAAGTGAATGCAGTGAAGATCTGAAAGTGGAATTGCATTGCAGCAGGGCGCGGTTTCCAAGTGGCAGCGGAACATTATGAAAGAAAACGCACCGCGGATGCATATTTTAATCCCAAATTATTAGGATGTGATATTTATATGGAGCGGCTTCTCGAACGAAGGCACCCAGACCGATTTTTTAATATGCTTTTATCTATTTCCTGTTTGTATAAATAAGTTGTTTAGTTTTAGTTAATAAATAATAAATTCTGTATACTGACATAGTGAGAACACGGCAGAACAATATTTTTATTTTAGTAACTTACCTGTGTTTCAGCAAATATTTGATGTTTTTTTTCGTTAATTTATATATCAAAAAGATATCGTCGTTTCTTACTCGAAATAACTAACTTCATTCCATCATTAGACAGCGGAAACAGCCTTCTCACCATCGCCAGCAGGTCGGACGGTCCCTTTATGAAACATTGGCAGGCGCTACAGACTCCTTCGTTCCAAATATGGGGAAGGTAGCACCAAAATAATGTGCTTGTTTGAATTTAATTTAAAATTGACATTCCAATTCTAATTGTTATATTGTAATTGTAATTTTAATTCAATTTTTATATGTCCTTAAATGTATTTGTGCTGTCGTAATTGTTTTGTAATGCTCTATGTCAGTTTGTGTGTTTATTGTAATAATAATAATTGTATATAAATCTTTATGGGTTATTGGCCTGAAATAAATAAATTCATTCATTCATTCATTCATTAAAAAAAAATAAGTTAACCATTGACCCCTCATAAATAACTAGGCACACAGTCTCTAAGAAAAATTCGTCAGGAAGCATCCGAACGGCGACGTGCATAGAAGCAAAAATGCATTCAACCAAATTAAGACGTTATATCGTTAAAATAAGATGCAATGTCAGTTGTACGCAATCGTCATTCGATCTTGTCACGTCGTAGCGATGACAAGATTCATCGCGGACGGTTTTTGAGCGAGATTGTTAGTCTTGTTGTTTAGAGGTCAATGAAGTTAACCTTTCATCGAGATTTTAACCAAATTATTTTGTCATTTTATTTATGATTTAAAACACAAACTTTACAGTACGATGTTAAGCGTAAAATGTTGTAAAGGTTATATCGGGGAAAAATGTGTTACCTATCTATAAAAAATCTCTAAATCGCAAGCTTTCATGAGAAACCATTTACTTTTTTGATAGTTTTTGTGAATCTTAGGTCTTATCGAAGCTAAGCCCATTGTTGTCCTGCTCCAACGCTTTCATTTTTCACCTTTCTATCCTGCTCCGTAGGAGCGGGCCGTTCAGAAAACTCAGGTTTTCTATGTGTTTTTATTTATTATTTTGGAATTAAGAGGATGGATTTATAATATAATGGCTGTTTTATATCAAATTTCTCATGACGTTTATTTTAGTATAAGTTTTATTGTCTAATCTAAACTGCTATATAACTCGAATGAAATGGTATTTATATCATAGTTTGGACCTAGATTTTTATATTTTATTGCATGCAGTAAAATGCAATATGTTGAACGCCGAAATAGTAAGTTCAAAGAGAGAAATATGATACATATATACTTTTTTTAATGCTCCTTTGTTAAAAAATTACTGCTATCTAACCACTCAATACCTTTTTTTATCAAACACCAAAGATAAATAGGTTAAAAAAGTAGGTTTGAGTCCGTCATTTTAATGTCTAGTTTATATCTATGGTATTGATTGTTCAATATTCGACTGACGCCGACCCCACGTGGGTCGAAATATATTTCAAAATATTATACGAATATACAGGGTGTAAATAGACTGCTACGATTAAATGAAACCACATATTCTACTGACCCTACTGAACCACTTCTCCCAAGAGTCATACCCGCGGTCACCCTTAGTTTAGGAAATAATTGAGTTCCAAACAAAACAGCTTCAGGTTTCACGGACGACGTTCTCTCTAAACTCGCCCGTATGTCGGTGCGTTAGGGTTCACGCGTTTTTGTTTGGAACTCAATTATTTCCTAAACTAAGGGTGTACGCGGGTATAACTCTTGGGAAAAGTGGTTCAGTAGGGTCAGTAGAATATGTGGTTTCATTTAATGGTAGCAGTCTATTTACACCCAGTATTATATGATAAAAAATATATCCTGTACTTATTGATTGAAAATGAACCCTCTCGCTATAACAAAGGAATCTGTTCTATTTTAGAAAATAAAAAATACATGTTTTGTTACTTTTATTGTCATAATTCATAA
Source organism: Ypsolopha scabrella (assembly GCA_910592155.1). Lineage (NCBI taxonomy): Eukaryota > Metazoa > Arthropoda > Insecta > Lepidoptera > Ypsolophidae > Ypsolopha > Ypsolopha scabrella. The sequence continues at coordinate 1,474,123 of OU342989.1, read as the reverse complement.
TTTAAAAAAAAAGATATCGACCGTCAAACAAAAGAAGCACTAAAACTCCGGTGACAGAGACGACGCTCTTCAAAACGTATGTGTACACTGTACATAGCCTATGTGCATTATTTACGGCTGGGAATATGTATACGGTCTATTGTCAGTCACGTGTGGCGTCGCGTAAGTTGGCCAATTTTTTCGAAATTTGAAAACAAAAAAAAGAAATGAAGTAGGAAAAAACAATTTTTTGTGATCTAGTATGTAGTGATTCTGACTCATAGAGTTCAATAAAGCTAGGGGGTTCATTTTCAACCTGTATACTGGGTGTAAAGATGATAACTTTTTTCCTTAATACGGGGTGTACACCCATCAATATGAACAACTTTTATTAAAGGGCCAACCCTGAAATCGCGAAAACAAAATCAGCTGTTCTATAGAAAAGATAAATACCTACTCGAACTAAATGTATGAAAATGAACATATTGATGGATAGTAGAACACCCCGTTTTAAGGAAAAAGGTTATCATCTTAACACCTAGTATATACAATACATATTTCACTGTTTTTTTTTTATAAAAATGGTATTGAGTGGTTGATAGTAGAATTTTTTTTTTAATACGAAAAAACCAAATAAATTAAAGACATGATTTACAAAACAGCCGGATGAGCCGCTCCCAGTAAATATGTTGCATGTAAGTTAAGTACGAATGTAGCCGCCACTCGGTCTCTGCGCAATAAGTCTGGATTTGTGCGAATCTCCGGGCGTTGCGGGGAATGTTCAGGGACAGATCGAACTTGGAAAAGACCGGTGACAAATGCAAATATTAATGTACGGCTATCTCGAAGTTAATTACTAAGGAAAGCAAAAAGATTTTTCGATTTTTAGGGTTTCGCGCCCAAAGGGCACAACAGAGCCCTATTAATATCCGTCCGTATGTCACGGGTCTCTAGCTTGCAGACGGAATGAGGTGCAGATCTGAAATTTGAATATGGTATGAAAAACGTTGACCTAAAATCGGACATTGAATTAGAAATTTAATTAAGGTCCCATACTTGAAAAAAGAAACGTTTTTTTTTTCTTTCTTTTACACTTGGTGTGTCATTGTCTAGAACTCATTAAGTAGAGGTCAAATACATTTTTTTTAAATCTCCAAACAAAGAAATAGCGGGCCATAAAAGTTGTCAATTTTAAACCATTTTTGTTATGATATTTGTCTTTGTCTCCAAAAATGTACTAGTTAGGAATTTGGAATTTTCCGTATTTTATGTGCAATATACTCCATTTGAACAACAAATACTAATAATGCGGATTTTCAATACCTGTTTAGGGTGACGTATCCGAATACTCGACCAACTTAATTTTGCAGTTTGGTTTTATACATTTTGTTATGATATTTGTCTTTGTCTCCAGAAATGTACTTGTTAGGAATTTGGAATTTTCCGTATTTTATGTGCAATATACTCCATTTGAACAACAAATACTAATAATGCGGATTTTCAATACCTGTTTAGGGTGACGTATCCGAATACTCGACCAACTTAATTTTGCAGTTTGGTTTTATACATTTTGTTATGATATTTGTCTTTGTCTCCAGAAATGTACTTGTTAGGAATTTGGAATTTTCCGTATTTTATGTGCAATATACTCCATTTGAACAACAAATACTAATAATGCGGATTTTCAATACCTGTTTAGGGTGACGTATCCGAATACTCGACCAACTTAATTTTGCAGTTTGGTTTTATACATTTTGTTATGATATTTGTCTTTGTCTCCAGAAATGTACTTGTTAGGAATTTGGAATTTTCCGTATTTTATGTGCAATATACTCCATTTGAACAACAAATACTAATAATGCGGATTTTCAATACCTGTTTAGGGTGACGTATCCGAATACTCGACCAACTTAATTTTGCAGTTTGGTTTTATACATTTTGTTATGATATTTGTCTTTGTCTCCAGAAATGTACTTGTTAGGAATTTGGAATTTTCCGTATTTTATGTGCAATATACTCCATTTGAACAACAAATACTAATAATGCGGATTTTCAATACCTGTTTAGGGTGACGTATCCGAATACTCGACCAACTTAATTTTGCAGTTTGGTTTTATACATTTTGGAGTTACTGATAAGATTTTTATAAAAAAAATTATAAGTCTCTTAACTTATTTAAATGTTACGAAAACCCAGGCGCGAGTCAATTGAAGTATATTTGGTAATAATAACTAATCTAAAACAAAAATTTAATTTCAAGCCATAAATAGGGTTTTTTATAATTTCATTGCAGTTATTATTGTTCCACGTTTGGATTGGGAATGAGGTGCGATCGTCAACTTTACGCGAATGTATGAAATGACAGTTACAAAGGTAGGATGTGCAAAAATACGTAAAAACGTTTTCAATACTGCGAAATTATAATGTGAAGAAAATGTAACATTTTACCAAAATAATATTTCGTGGAATTAAAATAAAGTGAAATTCTTGAAAAAAAAATCAGCTCGCCATTTGTTTTGATGATCAATCACTCATGGGTTCATCAACTTCATCATCAATGCCAAATAGTGACAGATTTGTCAAATAAAATTTAAATATTTCATTTATAAAACAGTTGAAAATAGATCCAGCAAACAGTTCAGATAACTAAATCAGCGATCATTTAATTTTTTGGAGAAGCAATATTATTGATCAATAAACTTTTATAAACATCAATAAGTACATAAAACGCAAAAATTTGATAATTATTTAACTCGATGGTCATACGTACCTAAGTACCTAATTCATTTGTACTATGCGAACGGTACTTTTGAATCCGAATCCAATCGTGGAACAATAATACCTCTATTTAAGTAGAAGAAAATGAAAAATTTATGGATCTCAAAAACTACTAAATTTTGCATAATAGTATTTTTAGTCAAAATATACAAAATTACCTTCTTTATCGTCCTTAAAAATATTAAGGTACTTCGATGTCCTAAGCATTATCTATAGGTATAATATCATCATATGAAGATTTACGCCTAATTTTTTAAATAAAATTAGCTTGAAATCAGTTAAAAAATTAAATCCTAAAATCATTCATACGAGCACCCAGGCAAGTGTTAATTCTCCCGATTTCGTACAATTACAGCAACATATCCAACTTACTGTTCGTGATCCGGGAATTATTGAAAATGCACGTTTGATCTAAGTTTCATTTGCGATCCGGACTCTTTCATTACAATACTTTGCTTACAACATGGGAACACGAATAGTCTAGCTAAGCTAGGAGCAAATAAAGAAAGATCTAGCAAAAATGAAAACTTACTCAGATTGCCAGTATTTTTGAACCTTTTAGGGTTCCGTAGCCGAAGGGTACCAAACGGGACCCTAGCTAGTACAAAGCCTCCGCTGTCCGTCTGTCGGTCCGTCTGTCAAAGGGGTCTACAGCTTCAACCATAACTGGTAGATAGTTGAAATTTTCACACAATACGTGTTACTATGGCTTTTATTACGACAAATAATTAAATATTCAAAAAAATATTAGGTTACCCCCCTACAAGAAACCTCAAAATAGTTGCATTATTTAAACGTTATTGGTTTTGGCTCTAACTTAAAGACGGTAAATACAGACAAGTTTTAAATTCAGTCAGATTGTAGGAAATATTGTAAAGTAAAACTAAAAATAATAAAGAGTTGGGTTCCGTACGCAGACGGCGGCAAATTTTATTCGCTACCATTTCAGCAGCTTGTTTTTTGTAGCCTTGATGTTGCTTTGGTAGTATATTGTTGTTATTTACCATAATGTTTTTAGGGTTCCGAACTCGTATTGTGCGCGAGTGCGACTCGCACCTGGCCAAATTATTATAGCCCACAAACCCTATTCGTAAAAGCGTGATGGTACAAATGTGGTACAAGCATTATTTTAATTATTTTTCTTGTCATTGCCGCGATGTTTTTGTAAAAACCAGGGACATACACCAGTCCATATTGGCCATCTAAAAGAAGACCTAAAATTGATTTGATTCAATTGTTTCTCCTTTGCGTGTTATTTTGATACTTAGATATTATGAATAACGATTTGGAGCGGGCTCGTAAGTAATAAAATAACTCGCAAAAGAGAGACAATTCAATCAAATTAATTCTAGCCCTTTATTTAGACGGCCAATATGAAGTGGTGTATGTCCCTACTTTTTCCAGAAACATCGCGATAAAATCCAGAAGAATATTTAACATATTGTTTTTCATCAAAGTTGTCGTCGTCGCGGACCGGGCTCTTAACAATTCTTTTTGCCTTACTTACTCGCCTGCCAAATTTCGTGACATTCCGATCAACGATACTCGAGTTATCGTCGAACAAACATTCATACACACATATAAACAACTAGACTCACAATCTCGCCCAAAAAGTGTCCGCGATGCATTTTGTCACCGCTATGGGGTGACAAAATCGAATGACGAATGCGTACAACTGACATTGCATCTTATATTAACGACATAACGTCTTAATTTGGTTGAAGCATTTTTTCTACTATGCACGTCGCACGTTCGGATACTTTCTGACGAACTTTTCTTAGAGACTGTGTGTCTTGTTGTTTATGAGAGGTCAGACATACATACAAACGCCGGATTGTTCAAGTACACTCGGAGAACTTTGCTCGCTCGTTCAACAATCTGCAAGTTCGCTCAATGTAGAAATTTCTTCTTGAACATGTCATGAACTGACGATTATCGAAGATTTTCGTTTTAGTTGCAGAGTCAGTGCATAAGGCCCTACAATAATAAAATGAAAATAATTCTAAGATTGTGTATCATTAACTGTTTGCGGGAACCCTCCCTCGGGTCGGGCCGTGGAGTCACGAAGTCAAATGTCTTTTTGAAGAAATTTCTTCGCACTTAATTGCCACCAAAGTAATAATTTCTTCACACTTAGCAAGATAATATTTTTTTGTACTTAGTTGGCGGCTGGTCGATACGTATCCGGCGCATACTGCGCCTTAGCTTGTAAACATCATGTGACGGTTAAATTATACCTACTTGTGTTCACGTTACATTTGTATGGAGTCTGATAACCGCCCCTAGCGGGCAGTAGCGGAACTTTTCAGATTCCACCGAAATCTAACGTGTACGTCTTTAATTAATTATAGGTAATATATTATACTATTTATTAGTTTGCGTGTTCATTTTTGTTTAAGTTAACTAAAGACTACCATGAACATAGCGCCATCTATGATCGAGGTAGCAGAACTTAAATAACATTGAGTTTCGTCTTCTGTTTCTAGAGGGCGATGTAGTTTAAGGCAGAGGCTCTCAACCTTTTGGACGCATCTTAAGAATTTATTCTTTAATTTCTTAACGAAAATAAAAAATATTTTAAGTACCCAAAATTCAACTCTTGAATATACAGCCTTCAGTTACGGTTAAAACAATTCTGTCGTTTTGATAGTTCAATGTGCCACTTTTTTTTGCTTTTTGCAATAAATAGACCAATTTAGGTATGTAATTAATTTAGATTTTATAAGTATTTTAGTTTTTACAGGAAGTGACGTCATTATACTGGCAATGAAAAGTCTTACTTGTATTAGTTCCACAGTGTTTATTTATTTCTCCTCTGTTTAAAAACATCTTCAGGCAAATTAAAGAAACATTTATGTATTTAATTTGATGTGCTTAATTAGATGTGTGTACGTGTGTAAGCACATCAAAGTAAATACATAAATGTTTCTTTAATTTGCCTGAAGATGGATGTTTTTAAACGAAACCGGACGCTAACAGAGGAGAAATAAACACTGTGGAACTAGTACAAGTAAAACTTTTCATTGCTATATGAAGTTCCATCAAGAACCATCGATCAAATCTATTAATTATTTCATTATATTGGGTTGAAAGGTTCGATCCTTTGCAAACTTCAAAATGAATTTAAAAAAAAAGGCAAACCCGTATGGGCATGTGTGGTAATAACGTCAATTAACCGAGCGCATTAGATAATTTACTTTCACAAAAAACTTCAAAATGGTTGGAGGCCACTGGCAGTCACTGCCTCAGCGGACAAAAATGACTAAGTAATTACAAATTCTATTACTATACTAATATGTCGTAAAAATACTATAAATAGGTCCGAGAGTTAGTTTTATCGCACCAAGTTTTATAGGACTATTCTTTAGGCTAGAAATACTAAATTAAAGATCATTGTACTTCCACTAGATGGCGCTGGCATCAAAAGGTATTCAAAGCTACTATTTTCATGATTTTGTTTTCCCGCGCCACGGCGCGCGTGGTCTTGCATGAGATCGTGTCAAATTAGGCAAGGAAGGTGGGGAAAGGTAAAAAGTCATGCGGTGAGTGAGTATAATGTTGTGTTAGAAATTATCTGGATTTTTAATCTGTGATGGGATTATTCGCTATTTAGATAACTTAGGTACTTGTAATCTACATAGAGGTGGTAGAACTGATGCCGGGCTCGACTGTGGAGGTACCAGCATCTTACTCGCAAATCCTCCCGAAGTTATTCGGGGGAGAGTAAGAGATACAGCTCTCAGGCAAAACCAGGCGGCCGACCATTGCCTGGGACCGATGGATGGCGGTTTATCCATCCCCAATTGCCGGGCCTTATATAAAACAGACTGGTGACGGGCAGCGGCGTCACTGGTGCAAGGGTTTCGGCACCACGCTCACCAACCCGCCTGCCCAGCGTGTGTGAGTATCGGCATTTCTTCCAGGAGGACCGCCAAGAGTGGCGAAATCGTGGAAAGGCCTATGTCCAGCAGTGGACGAAACAGGCTAGTGGATAGATGGATGGATGGAATCTACAATGCTGTATGAACGCTTAATTTTTAGTTCCATATGAAAACGATTTTCAGATTTGTTTACCCAACCCACTTCCTTGGTGCCCTACAGAGATATATGTCAATGTTTAGTGTTTTAATTTGTAAGTAATTTAAGTGTGATTATGGTGTCGATTCGGTGTAACACGACTCAACTTCTTTCGTCTACTATTAATTTCGTTAATTCGTACAGAGACGCAAATATTTTTACAATGTATGGAAATCAGATTTTCCTTTACTTATCCCCCCCCTGTCCCGACTTACCGTGTAACATATTAGAGTACACTTAATTAATGAGCGGGAAGCGGCGGCCGGAACTTCACAAAGTTTTTCCATCTCTTCGCAGAAAGTGACATTTTGCCGAGGCCCGTCGCGTTCACACGCTTAACCGAAGATTAATATTGAGTAAGGCATCGGCTTTTCAACTGTTAGGGGCCACTCCAAGCGGAACAACGCGCAGTGCGAGAAGGACCGGTCTTAGAGAGAGGAAAGAAAAGGTTTTTAAAAAAAAAAAATATCTAAAAATAGCTACCAAAATTTCCAAAAACCAAAATGTAGATATTGTTAAAACCCATCAAATAAAATAAAACCCATCCAATGGCTGAGCGACTTAACTTATAAGCAGACTGAAAAACTGTTGTAGATTATTGAATTGGCTTGTTAAGGCATTTGTAGCCTCCAATGACCTTGATATATTTTAAATAAAGTCGAAATGAACGTTAAAACCTTGCATGTTTACGGCATAGTTGACGCCACGCGCTCTCAAAATATCTAGTTTTTATTTATTAACTCTGCTATAAATCAACATTTTAAAATTTCCTGCAATTAGTTTTATAAGCTATTTTTTGTTTGATAAAGATTTTGTTATCAAAGGTTTTGATAATGCTTTAACAGCGAAACCGGTAAGGGAAATTAATACACTCGGCGTCAAAAAAATCGCACCTTTTGAAAAATTTACTTCAAACCATTTTAATTCCTATTTGAAACCAAATATGAGAGAACTATTTGGTATCAATTGAAAAGGCATTAAACGACCTTGAAATAAACAATCGTTTCATTTTATAAACGATAAAAATCTCTCGAATATCGTGGTATTAAGAAAAGTATTGCTCAAATTCGCGTTCAAACGGTCGCTAGTTGCGCTACATAAAAGGGGTATAAAAAGGTAATTACACGTCAAATGTAGGTCATTCACTATCCAAACTTTGAAGGTGACACACGTTAAGCGCACAAGTAAAAAATACTACCCTCAACATGGATACTACTCCTGAAGAAGCTGCACAAGTTCTTGCACTGCTGCGCCGAAGGGTGCGGCAGTGTGATATTGCCCGGCAACTCAACCTAAGCCGTTTTGCTGTTCGAAGAGTAGTCCAGCAATTCCGGGAGACTGGTGGCTTTGTCCGAAGACATGGATCTGGGAGACGACGCTGCACATCTGAAAGAGATGACCGCTTCATAGTGTCGACAAGCTTAAGAAATCGGTTCTCCAATGCTGTTGAGATAAGACAGGAACTCCAAGCAGTTCGCGGGACAACTGCAAGTGACTCTACGATTAGAAGAAGATTAACAGAGAAGAAAATAGCCGCCCATAGAGCTGCTACAGGCCCAAGATTGACTGTAGAGCATCGTAGATCCCGCTTGCAGTTTGCCCGCGATCACGTCGATTGGACGCTAGACCAAGTGCGAACAGTTCTCTTCTCAGATGAGACGAGGGTGTGCCTTTTCTGTAATGACAGGCGAAAAAGAGTGTACAGGAGGCAGGGGGAGTGATTCGCACAAGCCTGTATTCAAGAAACTGTGGAATACGGGGGTGGCTCCTGCATGTTTTGGGGCGGCATATCTTGCGACGGCAAAACTGACCTTGTATGCGTTTCCCGGACTGGAGGTGCTCGCGGGCAAGGGTCGCTGACTGCTCACCGGTACATCACAGAAGTCCTGGAAGAGAATGTGGTCCCATATGCTGGTTTCGTCGGCCATGGGTTTACTTTGATGCACGACAACGCTCGCTCCCACACCGCGTTTATTGTACGTGACTACCTTCAAGAGGTTGGGATCCCTAACATGCAGTGGCCGGCGAGAAGTCCAGACCTGAACCCGATAGAGCACCTTTGGGATGAACTGAAACGGCAAGTTAGTTCACGAGATCCTGCTCCTACCACCCTCCAGGACCTGCAAGAGGCCGTAATTTCGGAATGGGACAGCATGCCACAAGATCAAGTCCTGAAATTGGTTAGGTCTATGAGAGATCGAATGGAAGCTGTTATCAGGGCAAGAGGAGGTAACACTAGGTTTTAGATTACTTTTAAGAATGATTTTGTGATTTTTTCTGAATAATTAATTCTTTTGTTGTAGAGCGTAAATAAAGATGATTTTTCTTTCCCAATCAACCTGTATTTTTTTTATGCCCTTGTAATGAAAAACACTTTTTTTTTCAATATTTAAATAGTCTGTTTTATTACCTTTCAATTGATACCTAAAAAATCCCGCGAAATTGGTTTCAAATAAGAATAAAATTTGTTTGAAGCACATTTTTTAAAAGGTGCGATTTTTTTGACTCTGAGTGTATAAATAAGTGGACAAGTACAAGTGTTTATCAAACAAAAAATGTTTCAAAAGTTCCACCAAGTGCCAACAATCACGAGCATCAACTCCATTTATAAGCTATATTTTTTTGTATTTCAGTGCAAGAACCATACAAATAACATTAGCGGTTTCCAAGAAATAGCCAATATTATTCTAAATACAGCTTGACTTTTGGAAATATTTTCAAGGTGTTTCTTATAGGCGAGAATAATTTTTTATACTTTATACAATGACATGTATTTTTTTCATAATTTTTAAGCATGCCGTTGTATAATAACTTCATCAATGGGAGTAATTTTCGGATGACGCTGGGAACACGCGCCTTAAACAAACTATTCAGGTACAAATAGCTTTCACACACACGCACTCTCTTCCACTCTACATACACTCAACCGATCTCATAATAACACTCACAACACACTCGATACCCACCCACGCCTCTCACATGCAGTATACATACAACCCCATTTAACTAGACTAATAATATTACAAGTTATATCTTAACATTTAATGACACTACTACCAATAAATATAACTAAACGTAAGCAAAAGATATAATCTAATTGTTGTAGATTTTAACTTATAAAAACACTAAACGATCATTTTACAGTTATTACTACTTAAAATTATTGTTTACTATTGTTCTCAAATCATGTATAGCTATAATACTAAACCTTAGTTTAAAAAAAAACAATGTATTGCACCATTTTTGTACCTTTTGGCTAGGAAATATATTTAAAACTGAAATTATGGGAATGTGCTGACTCCTAGCTTACAGTTTACACTGGTACAGCAGTCGGATATTCATTGTAATATGTAAATGTATTAAGGTCGATAAATATATTTTTATGTATGTGTATAAAATATGTTTGACTTCACATAACTCTTATTCGTCAAACTTTCATAAAGTGGAAGTTTTTCAAAAGGCGTTTCTGTACTACAGGAACCTAGGAAGAGATTGCAAAAGATGCTATACTAATTTATCAAGCTTCATAATCAGAGTAGTGAAACGTCTCCAAAAATGCCAACTATTTGTTTTAAGAGAAAAAAAACTTAATTTCGAGGTAGGCTTACGATGCATTTAATAACTACAAATAGAAGCTCGGTTAAAACTAAACTTTCTTCTTGCAAAATGGTCTTCAACTCTTTCTTGATGAGTCGGAATTTCTGCTTATATAGGCTCTCAGAAAATAAAATAAAACTTAACATTTTAAAAAGAAAGAACGTCTTACCTTTTTATTCAATCAATATTCTATAAATTATATTCTATTTCAAAATATTGAACATACATTTATTAATTCATTAATAATTTTTAATAATATAATTTAGATTAGTAGTTAATCGTAAACATTAGCGAACACAAAACTAGGCCACTTCTAGATTTATAAAATTGACAAAAGGAAAAATAAATAAGTTATAATTTAAAGAAAAAACCTTTTTTTCTGGTTTTAGAAAACTTATTTATTTTCCTTTTTGTAAATTTTTAAAATCTAGAAGTGGCCTAGTTTTGTTATGAGCGACATGTACCTAGACCTGTTGGTATTGAGCGCGCCTGCTGGAAAATTATGATACTCAGGTGAAAAGTTTTTATTCAATTATGATTGGGAGTGTAGCGCTCATTTGTAAAAGAGTCCGTGTTTGTGGGTTTGGTGGCAAAGGATTTAACAGTGATTACTATGGCCGGTATTGGGCAAACAAACGTAAATAGTTAAGATGTACATTTTGACTGTGACTATTAAAATTGATCATATTAGTTTGGGGTCCTTTTAAGATTATAAAGTAGCTGGCAGGCGATTGATATGTTCAGAAAGCTTTGACCATTTTGTTTAGGAAGATGCCCGTGGGCTAGGTACCTATTGAGATCGTAGATGAAGACGGGATAGATGACAGAGTACCATCTAGTTAATTATATGCACAGGATTCTGGATTCGTGAGATCGGAGACTGTCCCAGAATATCGTAGTCTGTGGCTAGACGGCTGACAGTAGTTCTGGGTAGTAAAGTCAGGTCTTGCCTAGTAGCGAATATCATAGAGCTATTGTAATAGCTATGACCGCGAATGTGATACCTAGTGCTTGCTCGAACAATTTCAATTGATTTTATAGAAATTGGTTCTCTGCGAATAATGATCCTCAATGGTACGTACACTCAGTGATCTTCAAGTACTTTTTAAATGATTCGTGATTAGGTTTGTGGTGCACTAGCAGCTGGTTAAATTGTAATTGAAACACTTTGTTTAGTTGCAATTTCATTTAGTTTCGGAAAATGACAGAAGTTCAAATACCAGTTGATATGTCAGAAAGTAAAAATGAAGTAGAAAACAGGTTGAAGCTGTAAGGATGGAGTAATGTATGCTCGATTCGGTTGGCAGAAGCTAGGTCTTGGTGAAGATCAAAGAGAGTCACAGTGGAACTCTGCGATCCTTGAAGAGGATGCGCGTGTTGGTGAGCTGGAGTAGCTCTAGGCCACGAATGGGACACTTACTTTCATCCAAACTGCTATTGATGTGATCATGAGATTTGAGATTATGGAATTTGCAGAACTGTGTTTGTACAGCTGTTGTTATCTGGTGGTATTTGATAATCTGTGCATTAGTTATTTCATGGTTCTGAAGTTAATTTTGTTTTAGAAATTGTATTTGGAATTACTCTATGTGGAATATTGTAGAACCATTTATGTAAAGTCAGGTATGATATGACCGAACGGATATTGTGCTGCCTGTTTGTATTTTCAGAGTAACGCACGAGGACGTGTGTTCATGCAGGATGGCCGTGTCACAATCCGGTGCTTGAGCAGTAGCAGATAAGAAAATGGCGACAACGGCGTAACACGAGCGAGCAGCGCATTGGCGTCTTTTTTATGAAAAATTACTGGTGATTCGTATTTATTGTGTTTGATTCTGGTGTCAAATGCTGCCTTGTAAAATATAGTGTCAATGTGCTTTGATAATGTTAGTGAAATGTTAGTTTTATCGGCGGATGATAGCACTGAAATGGAGATTGATGACAGAGACACGGGTAGCACGGCGTGTTTGTTTGTTGTGTTTAAAATATAAACGTTTGAAAATACTTATCTTAAACAGTTTTTAGAGTATCCGGTAAAACAAAGCTTACTACATTAGAGTTGATGCTCGTGATTGTTGGCACTTGGTGGAACTTTTGATACATTTTTGATTGAAAAACACTTGTACTTGTCCACTTATCTATATTATTTCCCTTACCGGTTTCGCTGTTATAGCATTATCAAAGGTTTTTTGGTTGTTTTATACATTATGTGGCCGGTTTTCCCTAGATGACGTCAGTAGTAAAAACAAAAAGCACCAGTACGAAATATGTCATTTTACGCACGCTAAACAGGCACCTAATCTATCATATTTTGAGCAGGTATTAAAATCACTTTTATTGGTTAGTTTACATTAATACCTAATTTAAAGGTATCAAAACTAAGTTAATGAAAAAGATACCGTTTAGAATTAGTATAATAAGTTAAGGCTGTGCCTAACTCTAGAATATGAAAAAAGCCAGATTTTCGAGGGTTCTTTTGACGAAAGTAGCAGTATCTTAATATTGTAATAAATATATTTTATTTATTGATCTTTTATCTAGGGGATCTACTTATAAACAATATACTAAAGTTAATACTTTTCTCAAAAAAAAAAATGTTTTCCACCCTCTTTTTTGGTTTTCAAACGTTCGTTTCAAGAATGCGTTTAAGAGATTAACTTGATTTTTTTAAATAAAATAGGTACTAGAAATATAAAGCTGGTCTACTTAATTACAATATTTTTTCTTTACAAAATATTTCAGTATTAGCTAAAAACCCTCCGATCTGCTGTTTCGCGCGTAATTATTAGTATTACGCGTCATAGACAAATAGTCGATTAGCTGACCAATAATGGCCTCTATCGAAAGCTAATAAAGTACTTGTCATTGGCGTTTTTGTGTTGGACGGGTAATAACATTCTTTCCTAGGGTATGTCATACTCTTAAGAGTGAACTGAGTGGCTGTGGACCATTGGCACTCATGTCACGGGCCCCTAAGGGATGAATGGGCCTCAGTTTAAGAAACCCTGTTATAAAGTAATAAAGGTATTCGTTTGATTTAAAATAAAAAAATATATGAAGGCGAGGTTATCAAGTGAAATCTGTCCTGCTCCAACGCTTTTGTTTTACACATGGTCATCCTGCTCAGTGGGAGCGCGCCGATCAGAAAACTCGCGGTTTCGGGGTGTTTTTATTTATTATTTTGGAATTAGAGGGATGGGTTTTTCATATGACGGCCGTTTTATATTACATTTTTAAGACGTTTATTTTAGTATAAGTTTTATTGTTCAAAACTTTACATAGCTCAAATGAAATGATAATTAGATCATAGTTCAGACCTATCTTTACGATTTAAATGGATCGAGGAAAATGTAAGTAATCGTGTATCGAACGGCTGAAATATCAAGATCAAAGAGTGAAATATAACATATATTTTGTACAAAATTTTATCTTTGCTATTTATTGGATTAAAATTAATTTGAAAAGAGACGAAATCGGGATAACCCCCCTTAAGCTCCGGTTAGTGTTGCGTTGCGACCGGCCCGTCTCAGGTGCGCCCGCTAATACCATTTGAGTGACTCGCTCGTTCGGAGCTACTTTTAGGTTGTGTCTATATTACTTACCGGTATAAATAAGTTGCTCACGTTTATTTAACTACTCTACGGATTGTACTCAACAAATTTGTTGAATAATTATGGTACCTGTCCATACATCCATCAGCTTGTTTTGTCCACTGCTGGACATAGGCCTTTCCAAGATTTTGCCACTCTTGGCGGTCCTCCTGGAAGAAATGCCACGCTGGGCAGGCGGGTTGGTGAGCGCGGTGCCGAATCCCTTGCGCCGGTGACACCGCTGCCCGTCACCAGTCTGTTTTATTTAAGGCCCGGCAATTGGGGATGGATATACCGCCATCCATCGGTCCCAGGCAATGGTGGGCCGGCCGCCTGGTTTTGCCTGAGAGCTGTTCTCTTACTCTCCCCCGAATAACTTCGGGAGGATTTGCGAGTAAGATGGTGGTACCTCCACAGTCGAGCCCGGCATCAGCTCTACCACCCAGATTTATTTAGTTAAAGATTTTGATGAAAATTTAAAATTATAATCAAGGCACATAATTCCAGACGTTCTGATTAAAACCAGCCACCAATTTCGACTCACAATGTCATGGGCGTATTGCCATCGCATGTTACAGAGGACCTACTTTCAATAACCAGAGAATATAAAGTATTCCTAAACGAAGCTTGCCGCTCTATACGTATCACTAAGACAACCAGAACCAAATGGTCTTCGTGGGATAGAATTATGTACAGTCAGCAAGCATCCCGCCTGATCACCTTAAGGGCCAGTTTAGTGTGCATTGGCTCGCGGCAACTTCCGCTAGGTCCCTGCCAGTGTTTGTCTACCAATAGTCTGACTAAAGTGACTGATGGACTCTGATGGACCCGAAAACGCCATAAAAAGTGTCTCTCATAAACTCTAATTAGTAAATAAAACAAAAGGCGGGGCTAACTGAGATCACCACATGCAAGCAATAAGGTTTTGGAACTGGATAAGCGGGAATCTTCGTGATGGTACGTACCAGAAAAAAAATCAAAGTACTTTTATTTAAAATGCAAAACTAGACTCCAGTGCAAAATAGAAAAGCGCTCAATACAAATAGATACGAGTGTTTGATGTTTGAAAGAGGAATACACACATTTTTCGCGAATGAAAGTATTGATTTCAATACACTTGAGCAAAGGAACTCGTGTATAAAAGCCTAAATTATATGAAAATAGTACAGGGCAATGGAACGTACGAGTTGTCTATGAATAGAGGTACGTACAACCCGGTCACATTATCTCGAGACCTCGCTGGAATGCGAACCACCCGCCCCGTTCTCCTTTCACCTCCCCGCGCTCGCCACGGCGCGTCAGTACGGTTAGCACTTTCGTTGCCGATACGCGTCGACTTGTTTTCGTGGTATATTTTTAAACATTCCATTGTTACGTTTGGACTTTTATTGTTATTTTGTTATTGCTGTTACGTTAAAATATTGTTTTTGTTGCAACGTTGGACATTTTTGTTAAGTTTGGACATTTTGGTTTAGTTTGAACATTTTTGTTACTATTTCGTTGCTTTGAAGTGGGACAGTGAAAGTTTTTTCAAATATGCGAAAAACTATTCACAGTGAAGCAAGAAATTTAATCCTGAAAGTTCTCGCTTTCTTTGAATCAGAGAAAGCTAACAAGCAATTCGTAATACCTGTAGATCAAGTTGTTAAACGAACCTGTGCTGCAAGATTAGATTGCTGCAGATCACCTGTGTTGAAATATTACAACAGGAGTATTGGGAGAAAGACCATCTTGAAGAAGAAAATGTTCGTGAAATAATTATATCCCTAGGCGAAGAGAGTTCGGACAGTGAGATCAGCGATAGCGATAGCGATAATAAGACAATGACTGGCATCGAGCCAATCATATATTCTGAAGAAGATTTTTAGTCTGTAGTTTTGTGTAATAAACACTTCTTGTACCCACTTAACCAAGATTGTTTCATTTATTTTTCATCATTTTAATCATATCATTATAATAATATTACCTACATTAAATTAATTAACACAATATTTGTTTTGTTGGAAATCTTATTGTTTATAATAATATCCTACTAGAGGATGCTTGTTTTGCGCACCATATCTGAGCGCCGACGCGACGTGACGTCATCGACGCCAGGTCTCGAGATAATGTGACCGGGTAGTACGAGTATTGAAAGTCCACACTCTAAGACACCTGTAACACCCCTACGGGCCTGCATCCATCCATCAGCCTGTTTCGAGCACTGCTTTCCAAGAGTACGCCACTCTTGGCGGTCCTCCTGGAAGAAATGCCCATACATACACGCTGGGCAAGGGGCTACGGGCCTATGACGATAATATTATGAACATTATTTTTATAGTAATTAAAATAGTTTTGGTTTATGTATCCACAAAACTTTTTTCAATATTTGTCAGTATTTTATTTCTTCAGCGGCACTGTAGTAAAAAACAACGTAATCAGTACAAATAAACTCTTGATATGGGCACATTTTGTACCTACCTTAGTTTGTAAAACATTACTTGTTTTGTGGTTTTTTATCTGTTTATTACCCTTGTGTTGTAATGTTGAATTGTATTAAATATTAAGTGTGTACGGACATGTTACAATATAGCAAATAAAAGATCTTAACCTGTCCGATTAACGTGCATTTTTGCAAGTTTGCAAATTTTCCCGCCAATTTTGTTTTTGGCTATATCTCCGGAACTAGTTGTCCAATTCTAATGCAGTTTTGTTTTTCTAAAACTAGATAAAATTTCCTAAGAAAACATTTTTTTTTTCTTGGGGTAAGTTGGGGGGGGGGGCTTTTCCCTTGAAAAAATCTTAGTTATATATATGAATATATGTATGTATACTATATATATATGTTTATTCAAATTTTATAATATTGTAAAAAAATAAAAAGTATAATAAAAAAAAATATATAACTCTATACATATATTAAAAAAAAAGAAGATTTGGGCCTAAAATAACAATCCACAACTTTTTTTTATATTATTATAATATATTTTTTTTATTTTTTATTTTATTTCTCATCTTAATAGCTTTCGAAAAATACCCATATCACTAGGTTTATAATATATTAACTAACAATAATATTTTTTTATTTACAATTCGGCCTAGGCGTGACGATCGTCACCACTGTAGTAATTCTACGGGTTAAAATCCTCGTTTCAATTCCGGAAATAACCTAAATGAACCGGAATTTAATTGAACATTTACACCTTTAGTGCAATAATATGTTTAAAGTTTCGGACAGCATACAACTAGCCCTCAGGATATCGGCTGACACGACAATCAAATTAAATATCTATAATTTTAAACAAAACAGATATCCAAAAGTATAAATAAATCGACTCCCGAGCGTAGCACTTTCAGGCCAAGTATGAGTCGGACTCGCGCACAAAAGGTTCCGTACCACCACACAATACTGGTACGGAACCCTAAAAAATTATGGTAAATAGTAATAATATAGATGCCAGAGCATTATGGCGCTAAAATGATACTATACAAGTCAGATTGAGCAGTGATGTAAACAAAGAAAATATTCTTTCACACTTGACCACTTTTGACAGTTATAGTGATGTATCTGAGTACCTTTATAACAGTGGCGATGTTCGCTATTTCAGTGACAGCTCAGATGTCCGTCCGTTATTTATCTGAGATCTCAGCATTGCGGAGCTAAAACCTTATTAAAATTGAAATAAATAAAAAAATATTTCCTAACCTTAAAAAACTAAAATAAATGGCTTCAATTGGGGCAATGATTGATCTGTAATATTTAAGCCCTCATGGTGCATACTGAATTCTACTGGTGGCGGTTGTACACACTCGTCGAGATACCCCGAGACAGGCCGAACGCGCGTGTGTACAGGGCGCTCTCGTCTCGTCTCGCTCTCTCGTTTTCGTCTCGGTCGCTCTCGGTGGCTTGTCGGTTTTTTTGCGCCAGTCAAAGGGTCTCGTTGGCTCTCGCGAGGTAAACGAGACCGAGCATGTACACACTCGTTCATATATTACACTTTTCAGGAAGTTTTAATATGTATTTACCTGTTTCTACTGCGGTGCATGGTAATCATCCACCATCTTCTTTTTCTCCATGGTTTGAGAATATTTTTTTTATAGTAAATGTTTAAAAAATTATAATAGCTCACGGCACAAAGACAAACAGCAGCAGCTATTTCTACGTCCATTCTCGTGTAAGTCTTCAGTTCAAATGTTAGAACGAGTGTGTACAGTCATGCTCTCGACGAGAGTCTTTTCGGCCGAGGCTCTCGGCGAGAGGTTCTCGTCGAGCGAGTACAACCGCCATACGAAAGCTGGCTTACCTATATTCGGGATGTCAAAAATTTTGCGAAAGCTTGAGCGATGAAAGACATTATGAACGAAATAATTTTAATCAATGTAATTTTTTAGGTGCTTACGGTAAATTTTGTTGGAAAAACACAGAACGTCTTCTTTCACTAACGTTCATTGAATTTTTTTCTAATCTGTGTAAAAGTGGAACATCACTACGAGTCAATAGAGTCACAAAGACAAAAATGTGCAGCCGCCATTAGAAAAAATGAATGATCGTTTTGTTGAAAAGTTTTTTACCATAAAGTGAGTTAAGATGCATTTTATTGTGACCAAAAGTGTATTCTACATGAAGATCGAAGTGTCTAGAATCGATGTAAGTGAAGTTTTTATTAAGAGGTGTGTACAACATCGGTAATTTTCATCCTAAACAGTTTGTTTACCTCATTTTTCAATCCGACTTGCTCGTAGTATACAAACAATTCGGCATCTTAACGGAACGCGAATTTTTATTATTCGTTGTTTTACTTTAGAGTATGTTCTCCGATCTGACCAACTTTGAAACTTATGTTACCGTTTTTAGGGTTCCGCACCCAAAGGCAAGACGGAGCCCTATTATTGTCGCTCTGCTGTCTGTCGTTCTGTCCGTCCATAAGTCACAGGTCTCTACCTTGCAGACGGAATGAGTCAGATGTGAAATTTAGTTATATCATGTAAAACCGTTGATCCAAAACGGAAGATTGAATTAAAAATTAAATCATAATTTTCAGGCGAGCCGATTTTTTTTTCTAAATTTAATAATCTTTTCATTAAAACCAAGACTAAAACAAGACCAAGACTCCTTTGAGCATTTTTCCATATTCCCTACAGTTTTGGATTTGGCCAACCCCACGTTATCAAATTTTGGACAAAATAAAAATTCCATAATGAATTATTCCAAAATCATAATTAAATCAATTGATGAGACATAAATTCATATTTCACGAATGAGTGCCGAAAATGTCTCCAAGTAAGCACTTTTTAAAATCCTTCAATACGTAAGTTTTGCTCTTGGCTAGAGTTCGCTCCGCTAGGGTTCGACAATGGCGGATGGAACCGGATAAAATCCGGAAAGAACCGGATCTCGCTAATTGGTAGGCCGCAGGGTGTTACGCGTCAGCGGATGCGCGACTCTACGGCACGGAGAAATTTGTGGAGTCGCTCGTGATATATTTACTTCCATCCATCTATCCATCCATCAGCCCGTGTTCGTCCACTACTGGACATAGGCCTTTTCCAAATTTCATTGAAATTCATTGATTCGACTGGTGACGACTCCACTGAAGGAGTCAAAATATTTCGTTAATTTTTTCATTTTTTAGTAACTGTGTTTTAAATAAAATAAAACTACAATAATTTAAGGCCAATACTGGTAAAATAAAAATATATATTTATTTACATTTTTCAAATTTCGCCACTCATGTCGGTCCTCCGTCCTCCTCATCCAGCCGCCCCCCGCAACGTCCTTCAGGTGGTCGGTCCAGCGGCCACGATGTCGGCCTATACTACGCTTTGATGTACGTGGTCTGCATTCTATAGACTTTCGGCCTCAACGGCCATCATGTCGGCGACAAATATGGCCTGCCCACTGCTACTTCAACTTATTGATTTTGCAGGCTATGCCGGTTACTTTCGATCTCCGACGGATCTCCTCGTTTCGGATTCCATCCATCAGAGATACCCCAAGCATAGCCCGTTCCGTAGCTCGCTGAGCGACCTTAAATCGGTGGATCAGGCCCTTTGTAAGAGACCACGTCTCAGCGCCATACGTCATCACAGGAAGGACGCACTGGTTGAACATCTATTTACTTTACTTTACTTTGTCATATTTACTTAACAGATTTTAATGAGTTACTGAAATATTCTTTTGAATATTTCAAAGCGGTATTTTATTAAATAGTACATTTTTTTAACAAATTCAAGTTTCATAAAACTGATTTAAATGAAAACATAGCACTTTGGTGTAAATGTATGTGTGTAAATGAGCAATAATTAAAGTTTTTCAGGTAAAACCGTACCTTACGATGGTGTTTATCCAAATAAAAGTGTAGTTAATAAGTCACATCAATAACTTGGACTAGTTCAACTCCACAGTTTTCTCTGTTTGGTTAAGTTTCACATTTGCAAGATCAGCATTTGTTCACTTTTTCTTTTGAGAAAATTCAAAATAATATTTACTTGTGTACACACGTAAACTTTGTAATAACTTACATGTAAAATAATATCGAATTAGTATATTTTATAAAACCAGGGGCCTTATTGTCTAACTTTAAATCCATCGCGATACCTTTTAATTTGACATTTGTACCATACTTTAAATGTCAAAATCAAAGGTATTGCGATTGATTTAAAGTTACACGATAAGGCCCCAGGTTACCTAGCATGGTAGACCATCCACTGTCTGTCCCTCTTTCGGTAGATCAACAGAGTGAGACAGAGCACTGTATCAACCGCTATCGAGCTCGATATGTTCCTTCATGTTAGAGGTACTACAGGTTTTTTTAATGAAACCACGTCATATACTGATAATACTAAAAAACTTTCCCAAAAAACAAAAGCGGAAATGAAAAGAAAACGCTTTCCTTACAAAGGAGAATGCTGCGTAATATATAACACCTCGTACCGAACCCAAAGTCGTGGCGTCAAAACGAAACCAAGTTAATGTTAGGGAGACTAAAATGTACTTACCAAACCACCAAGTCTAATTTAAATTAGTATCCGCAATTCGAATTTACTGTACACTGACAAGGGCAATTGCAAAGACTTTATTACCTTTTGATAGAGGCGATTATTGGTTGGCATCCTAGTCATATTAAAGCGACAACGGAAATGAAAATACCGAAATATATTTTATTATTTTATTTTATGACGTTAGAGTTCAGGATTTAAGTAAACTCTTTTGATCAAAAAGATGTAGATCGGATCTTACAATATCGAAGTAATTTTATGGCTTTTATTTAGTTGTGACACAATTTGGTACGATCCCGTAGCATTCTCCATTCACTGTGTGTTTTCAAAATTAAGTAGAATACCTGGATATTGTCTTTCAATTCCGTGTGTAAGCTAATTTTTTTGGGAAAGAATGAACGTGAATTTTGTGTTTCGTGCGTTTTATAATGCTCCCGAGGTTACGCACACTAGATAAAGTGCGCACTACTACAGCTATAGCTATTAAAACTAATTCATTGTATTGTGACTGTTTGGTACCTAAATAAATAAAAATTAAATTAAATTTAAGAAATTGCCTAACGGACTCCGTGAGATAGAATATCTTTACAGAACGTTCATTATAACTTGTCCCTTGCCGTCATGTTGGCATCACTGCTTGTCAAGCTATTGTTGTCATGTTGTTGACAGTTAGATTTTTTAAATTATGTATTATTATGCCAAAGCCGTTAGACAATAATGCAAAAGAGATTGTGTTAAAGGTACACCTTTTGTGAAAGAGAAAAGGCAAACAATGGACCGTTGATTCCTCTCGATCAGGTTCGATCTCGTCTCACTGCCATGAGGGATTAGTAAAATAGGGATACCAGCTTTAAATATAAAGCATATTGAGGAACTTTCGAGGCCACGTCCGGTGATATCCTCATAGATGGCGTTGTGAAACCCCTTCACATTAGGCTGTATTAGTATAATGTTCTTTGCTCAATTAGAGAATAGTTTTTTTTTTTTAAACCGTGACTTGCAATGAAATTATTGAATGATTTCTTTCTGTCAATTCAATTGTTTCGTTTTTGGGCTTCCTGATCGTAATAATTTGTAATTTTTTCTACTTATCAACATTGTACTGCTTGACTTTGGACTCTGATTACCACCGCATCATGGTTTAAGAAAACAAGGTATGCTCTTCGGGGGCACTAGACGACGTCATCATGTATTTACTTTGGGAATCAGCCACTCACTGCGTTTAAGTGTATGTGTGTGACAACACAACTCATAAAAATGACGTCTTGTTGGGCGAAGCGCGTTCTAAATATTCAATAATCTCAGTGTAGCCATACGAGCTCACTTCCTCACTCATTCACACTCATGCAAAAATTCATAATGCATATCCTGTTGTCAGTGTTCAAATTGAAGTACTTAAGCGTAAGTTTTGGAATGCAAACCCTTGGAGCAGGCCTTGTTTTTGGGGCCATGCACTGCATACAGACCTGGCTACGACATTTGGATACCGACACTACTACTAGGCATGAAGGACCTGGCTGTAACTATTTCGGACTCTGATAGCTTTTAAGACCCGATTGCCTGGACTATCATGAGTAAAGACTACGGTTCTTGGTCCATAGCAGCGCTTATAGAGGATCTTTATCTGCATCCGTGTAGTCAGTTTCTGTGAAATGTAGTGTACACACTAAAGGACGTTTCAACGTCATAATCTGGCATTCCAACTTCATAACTTTCATGCAAAGACATCTTAGATTACTGTCTTTTGGTATTACATGATGTCCCAGATTATTGCACCCAGGCCAGGAATGACATCATCCAACCATAGTTGTCGCTTTTAATTTTTAATCTGTGTCCGAAGGTTTCACAGCCAAGATCCTCTATGCTCAGTAGAATCGGGGTCCAAATGACGTAGCCAGGTCTTCTTAGACAGGGGTAATCAGAGTCCAAAATCACGCAGTTCGATTTAAAGCAGAAAGAAAAACAGCAACGGGAGAAATAAATCACATGAAACAGGCAAAGGCAAGATGTTTAAATGTGTCACTCTTGATTCATAGACAAGCAACCAAACAAGTTTCCTTAAAAGAAAAATGTCTCTCTAACGTAGCAAAGAACCTCAGATAAAACAACAATAAAATAAAACAGCCTAATTTGAAGGGGTTTTACAGCGCCATCTATGATCTTTTCAAGGAACAAGGCCTGGAAAGTTCCTCATTACCTATTCACATAAATCAGAAAGAAGCGTTCAAATTAAGGCGCCTGGAAAAAATCGTCAAAAACGTAAAAAAGGGGAATTCGACGATTTAGAATAAACTTCGTCGAGATAGAATAGGAAATAAAAAATACCGTCATAGTACAGAGATATATGTATAGCTATACATATCATACCATTAGATCATACGTATTGTTTGCGAAATACAAATCAATAAATAATTTATTATATTTGTTTTTTCATTCTGTACATTTTATTTTCATTGAGGAGTAGTCTAATTAATATATAAAAATACGCAGTGAAGTATATAATTATGAATGTGTAGTAAAGTGAAAGCTCGGAACCATTGGCAACCCCATATGCAGTGCTACCATTTCCTTAGCCAGGGGACTTGTTATGGTGAAAGATCTGTACGTATCCATTTCTACCCGGTATACGTCGAGGGCATCAAGCTGAAAGGTCGTATCTACATATTTTCGAAGATCCGACACTTCGGACTTTTTTTGGCGAATCTCCATATTTATTAATAATAATAATAATAATAATAATAATATAGCCTTTATTTCCCAAAATATTTACAACGGTTATTCACTAATCAATGTGTAACATGACAATCTAAAATTCATAATAAAATAAAATAATAATTCATACACTTAAAAATAACACATAATACAAAACATTGACTTACCTACTTTACAATGTTATTTCATTTCGATAGCATTTATAGAGACAATACAAGTTTAACAATGAAATTAACATAAAGTGGTAATCATGATATTTTATTTTATTTTATTTATTTATGGAAAAACAACAGGAGCAAACTACAGAAAGCAATAGTATTATAGAAATGTTGACATGTACATAAATTAACTTTTGGTGACATTACAGATGAAAGAATATAAACCTAACTTAACTAAATCTACAACTACACTACATTACAAACTCTGTCTTCCGAAATAGTAAATACATAAATAGATATGTTGGAAAATATACATACACACGTATACAATATACACCTACTGTACTTAAAATATTACATTCATAGACATATTCATATTAATACTATACGTACCCAATGTTTAATATATTTTAATTAATTAGATTATATTACTTGATTTTTTTCTGAGTCGTCAAGGATTTGTCTTATTTTTCTTTTAAAAGTAAACCTTTTTAAATTGAATAGGTCAGCTGACAGGAATGTTTTGTTGTATGACTCACAGATTCTTCTAATTCTTCTATTGATGAGATTTGTTTAAGTATGACACATAATATTGTTTCAAAAACCACAGTAACATTCGAAAAATCAATGAATTGTAATTATGATATAATTAATCCATCAATTATTACATAATAATAATAATAATTAACCAATTAAAGTGCTCAATAAATACTCTAATCCATAATAAAATTAAATCGCCATGGCATGGAACAATAAAAATATATAAAAATAATCACTTTTAAGCTTAATCATAATAATTCATTGCAAATGTCGATATTATATGTTATTTATTGGGATGCCCATTTGCAGGCAAAGGCCTCCTCCATCTGACGCCAGGTAGTCCAGGTCTTGCCGACTGTCGCCTCGATATCGTCTCGCCAGCGTCGCCGCGGTCTGCCGGGAGGACGACGCCAGTCACGAGGGTACCAGTGCAGTACCCTCTCACTCCAGCGTCCGTCTGTTGTTCGCACCATATTTATTAGACTATACTATACTGAAAAAAATACGGTCGCTCCACTTGCTATATAGATACTATTTGCCAAAGCCTTACTTTCACTTATCCTTGAACAATTTTAGGACCAGTTTGCAAAGATTCTGTTAAGTTTAATCTTATTTTCCCATTTTGTAGATATTTTTCGTGTTTTTTGTGTTAGTTAATTAATAGTTTTGTTTTGTATTAGTAATTATAAAGTACTTGCTGTAAATGTCTATAATGTAATGTCTGCTTTGTGTTTACCACTTGTTTATTGTTGAATGTTGTGAACGCCTGTCACTGGTCCACATATCAGAATTTTAGTTTTATGTTTTAATTTGTTAAGTATGTGTAATATGTGTACTGTTGGTGTTCCGTTATTAATAAATAAATAAATAAATAAAAAAGCCTACGAAGTAAAAGGACGTATGTATATTCTTTTAAATATTAACCAAATGATGAGTGGGTACTTATATATTTTTGTAGATACGCCCTTTCAGTTTGATGCCCTCGACGTATATCAGTGTAAAGTAGAAAGTTGTTACTTACTGTATTTGTTACTATATCTGAAGAGCGACGCTCTCGTCGGTGCAGTAAGCGCCATTTTCTCTTTCTTCTGCTAATTAATTGACCTCTAGTTACGATATAACAGAGGTTGGAATTAGGTGGAGTTATTTATGTACTTGCATCGAAATGTTGATATTAATATGGATTTTCCTGGGACAATCCCGTGTGGCCAACAATATTACAAATAAACAATAATAATAATTTAGAATATAAATAAATACATTGTAATAAAATGTATAAATAATAATAATAAGAATTCTGCAACTTCGGATATCCGATGTCGTTGATGTAAATTTGGCAACGTCGCGCGTGCAGTGGTTTAAATTGTTTAAAAGTAAATAACTTTTTTATTTCCCTGTATGAAATCAGTGTAAGTACATAAATAACTCTAACTAATTCCGACCTCTGGATATAACATGTTGTTGGGTAAGGATTTCTTATTTCAACCTTCCAGTCTCATCATCAGACCCTGGTCACTACATTTTACAAAAGTACTCCTCAAAACCGATCAAATAGTTTAAACTCAAGAAGTCTGCTATTGTTCGTTGAGGAGTTCTCATTTCGACTTTCCAGTCCCATCATCAGACTCTGGTCACCATGTTTTACAAAATTACTCATCAAAACCAATCAAATAATACCAAACTTGAGAGATCAACAGTTGTCCGTTGAGGAGATCTTATGTCCACATTCCAGTCCCATCATCAGACCAGTTCCTCAGCAAGATAACATGGTGCTGTTACCAGTCTTACGTAAGTTAAGTACGCTTAAATAATTACCTCGACATCTAAAAGTAAGTTTATTTTTAATAACGGATAAGATAAAAAAATATCGTGGAAGTCGTTTCCATATGATGTTGGCTTGTCGTTCATAAGTACCAAAAAGCATCGGATTATCCTATCACTGGTTATCAGTCATCATCACCAGGACTCTTCGGGAGTACTTTCACGCACGGCGGTTAGTCGAGTACTGACACATTTTAATTTTATTTACATTTCTCGTCTTTCATGGTATGTAAAGTTCATCTATAAAAAAGAGCAGTATGTCAAAAAGTGCTGACGTAATTTATTGGAAATTCAGCTGCTCTCATATTTAGATTGATTTTTTACAAAAATAGTATGACCAGGGCTTTTAAAATAAGATCCACAAAGAGCGTTACCTACATAGATTCTTTATTTTTTTCATATATTTGTAGGAAATGTTGTTCTTATTCAACAATGTCTGTTATATGTTTGTTTTTATTATTGCTTTTTTTGCATGCATGTACAATATATTTCTTTTTATTTTTATATAATATGCAAACATAAGACATCTATCTCTGCGAGAGTATGACGCTGTGACCCTAATATTCAGGATTACCTAAACAAGGGAACAGGGTAACTCCCTGGGTTGGTACTTAAGAGAATAGGTTCCGATTGCACTGATCGCTGTTACTCCATGCGGAAAGACCTGCAGTGCGAGAGGGACGGATTCCGGAAAATTATCAAAAGGACGGCTTTTATCACGAATTTTATTATTTAAAAAAACTAAAGTTTGTATGAAATATCTGTTCGGATAAGAGTTTAATAAAGTTTATACAGATTTTAATTCACAAATAATATTTAAAAAAAAATTTTTGTTAATGTTTCATTTATTATAAAATAAATTGAAGTCTGCTTACTCATTATGTATTCAAATACTACTCAAATAATACAAATGTCACAACTATTTTTAGTATGAAAATGGCACCACCTCCATTTATTATAGCAAACTGTACAACTCTTACACCATTTTCTAAGGACTGGTTAGACCGAGTTTAGAAAATAGTACCTACATCTTAATTACATTTGTCTCTGTCACACTTTATTTGTTAGGTACCTACTTTTATGTATAGTGCTTTTTGGTACAATAGATGATTTTTATCTTATTTTTTATCTTATCTTAATATAATATGATTTTGCTCGACATGAGAACTTTTTTTGGAGTCATCTTTGATTTTTTTTGATTCAATGTTGGAATGACGTCTGAAGGTTCAGTTTTGATAAGAGTGTGCATTATATTTTTGACAGAAGCCCAAATTTTTTTCAAATATCTGTATTGCTAGATTCTTCAAACAAGGAAGAATAAATCATGGTTTTTCGGAACCTATCCTCTTAAATTAAGCAAATTGTATAAAAGCACAAGTAGTTTTATGTTTTAAACCTCATCTTAAGAAAATTCAGTCAACCACTTAAACTCATACTGGATTCTTGGTTAGTGATCAGGAACAAGGTTCAAAGATCTTTTTGGCGAAATTATAAAAAAAAATTGTTTTGGTCCCATTTCTACTGGACTAGTTCAAGTATAATTCCTAGTGCAGGCACAATGCGCCAAAAATTGTTTTTTCGAATTTCACCTGGAGGGTCAATAAACCTTGTTCATCAGGAACAACTAACCGAGTCTCCAGTATGGACGTAGGCGGTTTTCTGAATTTCACCCTATATATGTTAAGAAAAAAATAAAAGAATTATGTACACAGATGCACACAAATTAAATGAAAATTACAACTCTTTGCATGTGAAACTGATAGTTTTAGCTTCCGTTTTATTTTACATTAGCCTTTGCATACGGCTTCGCTTGCGTAGATTTGTCTTTCAATCTTTGAATGGTATTGACAGTTTTCCACTTAGTGGTTATTTTATCGACACCCCTTACATCACAACCTATGTATTGCCTAGGGCCACCACGATGATAATAAGGAAAACCGCATCCAAAATTGTTAAGTGGTTCTCTCTCGACAACGGAACATACTAGACAGACAAAAACTCTAAAAATAGTAGTTTTGGCTTGAAAATACTAATCAGTAATAAAATAATATCATGTACAATTTTGAAAAATATTCTGTCTGCTACAGACATGTATTTTTAAAACTTTTTTAAATATACATAAATTACATACAATGTATCGCGTATTATTGAAGAACTTGGATTTTTAGGGTTCCGTAGTCCGACAGGGAACCCTCATAGTTTCGCCATGTCCGTCTGTCCGTCTGTCCGCGGCTTAGCGCAGAGACTATTAATACTAGAAAGCTGTAATTTGTCATGTATATAAATATTAATCACGCCGACAAAATGGTAAAATAAAATCTTGGAAAAAAGTTTTTTAAGTGTATCTCTCATACACGTAAACTGGGGATGAATTTTTTCCCCCCTGCTGGCTAAACGGTTGTTTATAGAAATGTGAAAAAATTCACAGAAATACATATATATTGAATTTAAAAAGAAAACTATCACAGCTAAGTAGGCTTTACAGGTTTACGAGTACAGGTCGCGCCAAACTTTTGGCCCCCTATAATGTATGGGACCAGAAGTTTGGCGCGGTCTGTATTAGAAGGCCAACTTATATGTACCGGGCAACTACGAACCCTACATTGCGCGTGGCCCGCCACGCACTTGGCCGGTTTCATTTTATATCTATTCTATGCGATAGTTCCTCAACTTCAGATAATAATTGCACCGGAGTTTCTGATCACAAATCATTATTATCAGTAGCCTCAGCATGGAAACATTACGGTTACGTTTAGTTTGAACGTAACGCGGTTTTGTATGGAATTCTGATAAGTTCCGCTACTGACCGCTAGGGGCCGTTATCAGATTCCATACAAAACCGCGTTACGTTCAAACTAAACGTAACGTTTTCATGCTAAGGCTACTACTTGAGATTTTGTTTTTAGTTACAAGCCTCCGTAAGTTGAGGGAATCAAACCCATTATTTTTTGTACTTTTTTCATACATTTAGTTCGGGTTGGTATTTAACTTTTCTACGGAAGAGATTTTTCCATCCATCCAGCAGCATGTTTCATCCACTGCTGGACATAGGCCTTTCCAGGATTCCATCACTCTTGGCGGTCCTCCTGGAAGAAATGCCCATGCTCACACACGCTGGGCAGTCGGGTTGGTGAGCGCGGTGCCGAAACCCTTGCACCAGGGACGCCGCTGCCCGTCACTAGTCTGTTTTATATAAGGCCCGGCAATTGGGGATCGATATACCGCCATCCATCGGTCCCAGGCAATGGTCGGCCGCCTGGTTTTGCCTGAGAGCTGTTCTCTTACTCTCCCCCGAATAACTTCGGGAGGATTTGCTAGTAAGATGCTGGTACCTCCACAGTCGAGCCCAGCATCAGCTCTACCACCTAAATAGAGATTTTTTTAGAGATTTTTACTATGATAGAAATAAATTTCTACATTTTTAAACACTTGGCGATTTATCCATCGCAAGGAGATAACAATATAACAATAAGGGGCCGTTCAAGTATTACGTAAGCAGATTTATTACAATTATTTACCCCCCCCATCCCCCTTGTCAGCAAAAGTAAGCAAAGCTCTTACCCCCTCCCCCCATGCTTACGTAAACATTTTTCAATTATAAATATTTTTTTTTTTATATTATAATGTTATAATTATAATTTTAAAAATAAGAAAATAGATTTAGGATAGAGATTAGATTTTACTGATACAGTATTCAACATAGAGTAAGGGGCAAAAATATACCGATGACGTAATCATCATCTAGACTCCCCTACCCCCCATGTCATCGAAAATAAGCAAAACAAAGACCCCCCCCCCATAGTGCTTACGTAATACTTGAACGGCCCCTACCAACTTAATTTGAAGAGATTTTTGTTTCACGATTTCAGGGTTGTCCCCATAGTAAAGTTATTTATGTAATTACCTCGTTTCAAGGAAAAAGGAAATATTAGTTTATGCTATAAGTGCGGTAAGGAAGCAATAAGCTACGAGGATGATTTGAAACACGAGCGATAAGTGAGTGTTTTAAACGTTACGAATAAGTAATTGCCCTTACCCACGTGCATCATACTACGTTTTTCAATGCATAGTGTGAGTAAATAAATGAAACTTAATTTAAAAAAAAACACAACGGGCATTCTTTTTCTTTGCACGCAAGTTGCCAACTTGACGGAAATAAGCTGTTGCAGTTTGATGCGTTCGTAGGCTGCTTTCAGTCATGCCTTGCTACTGTCCTGCTGTCAGTGGTAGGCGGCTGTCGCTTGACGATCAAACTGAAAGCAGCTCGATTCTGTGAAGTCTATAAAAAATATAACCCTAGCGTGTTAAAGTTGACTTTGACAACAGTTTTCATGTCTATAAAATGGGTCTCTACGAGCACTTGCATTGAAAAGGGTCACTATAAATAAAGCTGCCGCTTTTAAAGCGTACTTAGTAAGACTTAGTTTATAATCTCTTAATATTTTTAACTATGTATTTACTTTCTGGCTATAATGACTGAAACTCGTGCCAATTCCACTTTTTTCGAATTTCATATTGCAAATTTATAATAGTGGAATTACTTCGAGGCGATCTAAAAAGAGAACAAATAAAAAAATAACTTCTTATATATTTTTACTCGCGCATCAAAGTCTTACGAAATGTAGGAAAACAAAACCAGTCAAATGCGAGTCGTTCTGAGGGCTCCATACAATTCAAATAAATTGATAGACCTAAATGATTTGATTAAAAATTACAAACTTATCATTATCTACAAAATGTATGAAAAAAAAATGCAAAATGGTCCACTATTACTCGTTTAATTGTAAAGTTTACTTAGCTGTGACAGTTTTCCTTTTAACTTCGGTATATACCGGATGTAGAAGCAAAGGCAAGAATCCTTTATGGGTGTGTTAGTATGATCGGTAAAGATATTATATTAAATACTGGGATCTCTAAATAAAGTACCAGTACCTCATAATAAGACGATTTTCTTTACTCAAAATACACTAATCGCGTGGACACCGTCACTGGTCGCTGGCCACTCGGATGAGGGGTGCGGGTTGCGGGGTGCAATTAGATGTGTGGGGAGGCCGGTGAGCTGCGTAGCCATAGCTTAGAAAAATGATGGTATTTTTGGTGAAAATTCAAGGTATATATTTTTTTCGTAATGACATCAGAATCGTGTATACTTTCATACCCTAAAGGGATTCTTGACTTTGCATTTACAACCTGTATACTAGGCCATGAATTTTTTACATATTCAAACAACTGTTTAGCTGACAAGAGACATGGTGAATCTATAAGGGTTCCTTGTTGACTACAGAACCCTAAAAACGGAGAACGGGAGTCAAAATTTCATTTAAGGAACATAAGAAAGTGTCTTTGGGATCGGTCAAACTAAATAATGTGACATTAGCTTTTAATAATTAATTTATGTTGTCATTGGAGCGATCATTATCATATTATTGACAAAAATATAACAGAAAAAAAAACAGTATTTGGTAAGTGTTGCTAGTGATAAAATTCGTAAAGTTTGTGTAGTGGATAATAAAACGCAACACTTTAGATACCAGAATTCTGCTTTATTGAATCCCTTAAAGTAACCCTTAAATATTATTTACATATAGGATTTAATAATATATTTATTTAATATAAGTAATTTATAATACATTGCCAGAATAATTTAAAAGCTCGCCAATAAAAATTCAGAAAAGAAAATTACACACATGGCTCCTATATGTGTAGTTAATAATTTATTTTCTATCTTTTAAATAGGCTATACATACTTAAATATAAAATAAAACAAAATATATTTGATATAGGTATTATAATTGAATATTAAACTTATAGTAACTTCCATCCGATGTTTATTTTATAAACAGTGCATAATTAAGTAGTACCTACTTCAAGTTCTTTTAATCATGCAACTGATTTTCCATAGATTTTGAAATTTTAGAAGAAATATTTTCATCTTGTAACTGAAATTTACTAATAAGAATTTCTGTACAAAAGTTCTTGAGTAACATGACTTAAGGTGAGACCCGAAGTAACCACACAGAACGAAAATCAATTCAACGGACAGTAATTAGAGTCAAATTTCGTGTGGCACAAGAAAACCAATTTTACGAGTATAAGGACTTTGCAACTAGGGGGGCTATTCCAGCATTATTGCGCATTCGCAATATCAGTCATTAGGTATTTATTTAAAGTTTGATAGACACCACGCGATGGAAATTAGAGTGACTAAACCACATCAAATAGAAGCTAAAGGATATAAGGAATGCTTACTATAAGTTTCCATAAAAAATACAACACATATCTGTACAAAATCCCTTTTAAAGTCACCCGCAATCTGCCTTCGCAATTCTTACGCACGTGCCAGAATTGACGGCCAGTAGTTCCCTGACGTACGTATTTCTTAAAGAAAACGGGAAAAGAAATTTTATTGAAAAATCACTAACAATAGAATAACACTGCTTTTTCCCTTGAAAAAATTGAGATTGTGATCAAATTTCCACATTTTTTACCATCAAGCCAAAGAAGTACTTAAACCTAATTAGTATTAAAAAAATGAATTCGTAGATTTTAGCGTCTTACGATAGATTTTCCGAGCTGTCGATGCTTTATGTCGGTACTATAAATATCACTTCCCAGCTTAAAGTATCACATCACACAAGTTAAATATAGGTTCAAGTAACAATAAATTGTTATTATCTCCTGTTACTGTAGAGTGAAGGCATCCCAAATGTCAACTGTCATATAGAACGATCAATATTCGGAATGCCCAATGTTGGAGATTCTGTGGATTAAGCATAAAATATACCGATGGCAAAAGAAGCTGTTTTTGTATTTATGTACGTGGGTATTCAAATTTAGTGGTGACTCTAAAGTTCTATCTCTATCTCTCTCTTTCATATATCTCTGTCATTATATAATACTCGCTGTCTCGCCGGGTCGAGCTTATTCAAGCTGATTTTGAAGGCTGTTAGTGCTGTCAAATCTAAAATTCTTGCAAGGTAATTTAGCTTTTATCATGAATCACACTACCCACGCGATACCACATCCACTTGGGATCTCAAAATAAATATAAATCTATAGAAATATTAACTTTTACCCCGTACGGGTTGAATTTCTAAAACCGCTGAGATATGTTTCATTATTTCATTGTTAACGTACAATTTTTATGGTTTTAATTACAAAAGTAACTAAATGGATTCCAAAACAAACTTTCATGTATTTATTTTATACAAAAAAAAATAGTGTATTCATGAAAACAAGTTTTAGGTAAATAGTACGTTGGCCTTATCCTGTTAAGTTTATATAAACCTGTACTAGGACGAGATCGCTCTTCCTAATGTTACTTTATTACAGTAACTTGCTTGCAAAATATGTTAGTTAAATATTTATGTAAGTTAATGCTAAAGATTAGGTCTAAGTTAGATTAAGTTTAAGTTAAAATTAGGTTTATGAATAAGTTTAAATTATTTGATTTTATTAATGTTCAGTTTAGGTAACATTTACAAATGTGTATAAGTACTAATTTAATTCGATAAGGGGAACGGGATAAATTAAATTAAAGTTCATTTAGAGTATTTATTGTCTCTTTGTTTCTTTAATTACGTTTCATTTATTTACTCACACTATGCATTGAAAAACGTAGTGTGATGCACGTGGGTAAGGGCAATAACTTACTCGTGACGTTTATAACACTCGTGTTTTAAATCGTCCTCGTAAGCTTTTACCTCCTTACCGCGCACTACTATTTTTGTTAACTTTGTAATGTTTTGACCATAGCCCCGAACCTTGTTAGAATGCAACCCAAAACAGACCCATTATTGTCTAACTTCAATATCAATAGCTAACGTTTTCAAAGGTGTCGTGATTGGATGAGAATGATGTGCGATGTCATTTCTAGCCAACTTTAAAGGTAATAGAGCGATGGTTGTAGAATTTAGACAATGTGGCCCCGGATCCGCCCCTGTGTTATCCCAATCGCGGACATTGAGCGGGGGTTATCGCATTTTGTCCCTTTTAAAATTCATTTTAAACCGATAAATAGCAATGATTAAATTTTGTAAAAAATATATGTCATATTTCTCTCTTTGATCTTAATATTTCGGTCGTTCGATACACGATTACTTATATTTTGCTCGATCCAATTAAATCACAAATATAGGTCTAGACTATGATCTAAATATCATTTTATTTGAGCTGTATTAAGTTTTTGACAATAAAAGTTACACTAAAAAAAACGCCGTGCAAAATGTGATTTATAAAGGTCGTCATAATAAAAACCCATCCTTTTAATTCCAAAATAATAAATAAAAACATCTCGAAACCGCGAATTTTCTGAGCGGCCCGCCTCCCCTGAGAAACGTGTGTAAAATGAAAGCGTTGAGCAGGACAGATGTCTCTGGATAACCTCGCCTTAATGTTTGTATTTCTCATTATATCCTCAGATTGAAGAATTGAACGTGAGACAGCTGTGTCTGAAAATAGCTCCATGTTTTGGCCCAAACTTCATGGTTGAGAAACACTGACTTATTTTCATTCTTCTATCTTCTAGAATAACTTGGTCTTCTTGTTATGATGACACGTTGCAGGACCAGCCCTTATCAGTTCTCCGTCCAGTAGTGTTAAAAACACTGGGCCAAAGAATGACAAGGGCTAATCGCTACAAGCTTGATCCTTTTCTTCTTGCTTCTTTTTTGTTTGATAGTAGCGCCATCTGCTGTTGAGTAGCTGTATTCTATATTAAAGCGTCTTACATCATGCATTTTTTACATCATTACTGCTTTACAACTAATAACGTGGACTTTCTAAGAAAAAAATCGAAGATAAATAGACACAATCAAATGAGATTATAGAAAAATCTAAATAAGGTAGGTTTAAGTTTAGAGATTTTACTCGGACTGATTCATTTTGATACTTTGTAATTTTACAGGACAAATTTTTGTGACATAATAAAATGAATGAATTAATTTCGAAAAAATGTTAATAAAATAACACTTGAAACTAGAAAAAGCTTCCAGAAATTAATCATAATTGATTTAGAAATATTAAAAATAAATATAAGAATATTAAATATATGTTACTAAAATTTGCCAAATCGATAACGTAAAAATATCTTCGTTTTATCTTGAAACCCCAATTTGAGAATTCATTTAGGATCCACGCCGTCATTTTCCTGTAACAATAGAAAACTTATGTTAATTTATTTTGCGGACAAAAAGAATAATTAAGTGGTAAAGAAGGACGACTTGATTTTAATTTAGTTGTCATTATTATTTTTAATTAAATATTATGGTACGGGACAATGCAAGTGGATTTCAGTATAAAAAAAATTCAATAACCTAGGAGGGTGTAATTTTATAGTCACCCAGTCAAATACAAACAATTAAAAGTCGGTCAGCCACCTAGCCATACCGTAAATTGTACCAAAAATATATAGTCATGGTTAATGAGAAGACATTACATATTTGATATAACCACAAACTATCTCTACCTAGGGCAAAGTTCCCGTTTTGAATTAAATTAGTTTCATTAATTTATATTCAATTTACATTTAAACTGACTTTAATAATACTGTATACGATGTACTTAAATTTCATATAAAAATTATTCATTATCCTTCAGTCTCGTGTCGTGATGATACTACCATATTATTTTTCAATTACTATTAAATTGATTTTAAAAAATTGTTTAAAATAACGATTCATGCACTTTGATACTTTTGTTCCATCCCTAGAAAGTACTGATATTATAATTCGCGACACGGCGGGACACAGGACACGGGACACGGGAGGTAGGCAAGACTTAGGTCATATAGTTACGTTATAGAACTATTTGGGCTTGTTATTAGTTGGCAGTTTTTATGCGTCGTATTAATTCTGTGCCTCAGGTGAATAATGATTTAACTCAAAAAATATATATTATAGGAGAGCCGAAAAACATTTTTTTTTCACAAAAAAATTTTTTTTTTACATTCGTTCACATTTCGTACACAAAATTAAAGGGTCACAACATTAACTTCTATCCCTGAGTATCCTTTCAGCCGCTAGAAAACATACCATCTTAGAAATATCTCATTCAGAAGCTGAATTAAACTATTTCGCACCAAAAAATTACGCATTGTTAAGTGCATTATGATTTAAGTCCAGTTTGTCCTTTTTGCCATATGAAGTAAACGTGTAATAAACAAAAAAAAAGAAACGTGAAAAAGTTACATCTAATTTCACAAATTATTACGCGACTAACTCCATTTATTTAAACCATCGTGTACCACCAAAAAATACTTAAATTTTGTCATATGTCTATCTTCGGTGTTTTTAAAGATATCGAAATTCCAGTTAGACTATTTGGTACAAAAAAAAACGGAGCAAATTGGCAGGAAAAATCATTTTGGGTCTAAGTCGAGTTAAGCCGTTATTCACCGCAGAATTGATTTGTATCCAATCCAATCTTCCAAAAATGAACAAAAAGTCAATAAAAGACTAAATAAGAAAAAACACGAGCATATTCTCTTTCTGAGTATTCCCTTGAACGTGTAAATGATCTGTAAAAGTGTTAGTAGATCTGAACTAATGGTGAAAAGTAAAAGAAACTCTACCATTTCAACAGCGCGGGTACCACAGTACGCACGAAATATTATTCGACGATCTATTTTCTGAAATGAG
This sequence comes from Ypsolopha scabrella, assembly GCA_910592155.1. Classification (NCBI taxonomy): domain Eukaryota; kingdom Metazoa; phylum Arthropoda; class Insecta; order Lepidoptera; family Ypsolophidae; genus Ypsolopha; species Ypsolopha scabrella. The sequence goes on along the minus strand of OU342989.1, from coordinate 1,437,256 downwards.
CCGTGTGATTTCTTCACATTATTGAGATAAGAGATTGATATAAAAAATAAAAAATGGGAAGTGTTTTAAACAACAAATTAATTACCTATCTTCTCTAAAAAAAGCAAGGAAAATTCCACTTCAAGAATTTAAGGATGATAATTTTGTAACGCTTCAGTGTGGCAAATACAAGAAAAAAAATGTATTTACTGTACGTATGTAAATAATAAAAACAAGAAAAAAACCTTTTTCAAGAACGCAAAAATCCTAGGTCAATTTTTTTACCGTCCAACATGCGATAGTTGGACCGATTTGTTTCCGTTGGCGACTTATTAACGGTCAATTTAAGTAGTTTTGCCGCGGAGACGTCGTAAATCCTTCGTAGGGGTCCATTTGACGCAGTCCTCGGTTTCCGTTACGCTTGTTTGGACGTTGCTTTTTGCGACTCAATCGAGTGCCAGAGACGTTGAGCGGAAAAATATACAAACAGCTCGCATTCAATTATTATTGTACCTATTTTAATATTAAAGCCAACTTGGTGTATTCATCCATTCGTTAATTTTTTTTACATAAATAAGTTAAAAAACTAAAGTTAAAATATAAAAAGCAACGGGTTGTGATGATCAATGGCCAAAGATAATAATTATTTACTCGTGTCTTTATAATCTATATATATTAATATACCCAGAAAATTATATATATATATATATATATTTATATATAGGTAAATGCAAAATCAAGAATCCCTTTAGGGTATGAAAGTATATACGATTCTGATGTCATTATGAGAAGAAAAAAATACCTTGAATTTTCACCGAAAATTCCACCATTTTTCTAAGCTATGGCTACGCAGCTCACCGGCCTCCTCACAGACCTAATTGCACCCCGCAACCCGCACCCCTCATCCGAGTGGCCAGCGACCGTGAGGGTGTCCACGCGATTAGTGTATTTTGAGTAAAGAAAATCGTCTTAATGTGAAGTACTGGTACTTTATTTAGAGATCCCAGTATTTAAAATAATATCTTTACCGATCACACTAACACAACCCTAAAGGATTCTTGTCTTTACTTTTACACCCGGTATATATATATTTAATAATCTTTTTATATATTTCCCGTAAGTATCATATTTGTTTCATTATAAAATATTATTTTTATACAGATTAGATTTGACATGTATAACGTATACTTTATGTATCTATTTTACAAATAAACATTTTGAATCTTTGGATCTTTAATTATATTATTATGAGTACTTATTTATTCATAAATTATTTTAATATGTATTTAGTTAGTATATAAGTAGAATAGTGACATTTACGTGATTTTTGTTTTTATTTAAGGCCTTTTTATTGTTTTCCTGTATGTGCACATATGTTTTATTCATACTTGTATCATGTCGTTTCTTCTATCACCTAGGTTTGGTGGTAGAAATCTCTTTTAGAGATAAGCTCGCCTAATTGCATAAATTTCAAAATGACTGTAAGAGATATAAATATAAATAATCTGAAATCAAGTTATCCTTCGTTAAAATAAGTCGTTTCAGAAATGACGTACAAGTATTCAACATGACTCTCCTATACGAGATGCAAATTTAAAAAAAACATATAATTATACATCTTTTACCAAAATATCAACACATCAAGCCACATTCATGGTCAAGCATGGCATCTAGAAGACGAAACAAAGAAACGTCCCTGCAAGAATTCTGATAAAATTCATTTAACCCATAGCAATTAACGGTCGCTAAGCTCTTTTTATTGCGAAGCACACTATTTTAAGTACTTTTATTATAAATACAGTCTTCGTATGAATCTAATTCTAAACATCACCCACATAAAAGTTGTTTGGAATAAACGTTGGCAGTAAGAAATAATTCACTTCCTTTATAAAATCGTTTTCTTTTTGTTACGTTGCAAACAATAAAGTTGTGTTAAAATTGACAAAATGAATTTTTCATTTTTCAGAATCAAAAGCATTTGTTTCTGTGAAAAGTAATACGAAAATATATAACTTAATCACTAACATGACTAAATTTGTGAATATTCATTATTATTTACTTTCAAGCAATTTTTATCGCCTGTCGCCCCGCTAATGTCAATAACTATTCCGTAAAACGTAAAGACGTTTTGTTATTTTTGGCGAGTGCCCTCGACTTTTGAGGATTGGGAAAAGATTTATTTTTAGGGTTTACTTGTAAGAGGTGAAATAGAAATGTTCGATTGTGTTTTACATCTTAGAAGACTCTCAATGTAATGTGATCGAAACTTCTGTCATTTTCGTAAATTGTTAAATAAAGGTGACCCAGAAAATTATACGGAAACTGTTTTATATATTTTCAATTTGTTTCTTGTAAAAATGTACTTAAGTTAAACCTATTAATACTTACAACTTAAACTTAATACATTTTTAAGAAACAAATTAAACAGGTAAGTATCCGAATCTGAATATCTGTTAGTCTTGTTTATTAAGCAAACAGAGACTGATGATTTGATGATGACAAATGATGTAAGTTGACAGGTTAAGACCAGCCCCTTAGCTTATAATTAGTGGTGATGGATGGAAGGATATTCACGCATGCGTGTTATTTAGTATTGTACTCACTGGCCTCTGGCCTTTCACAAGCCAGAGCGAAAAACTATTGGTATGTTTTGGGACAAAACTATAAATATACTTATCTTTTGATTTTCTGTAAGGGCTGGTCAATAAATTGTCTCCTCGTCGGAAACATTTCAAAATTGTTCAATGTTGGGGCTTTGTAAGTTAAGGTTAACAAAAATGTATTTCTTTTGTAATAGGAAGCAATAAACACGATATTTTTGTTTCACAGGCTGTGGCGGTTGGTTCTAAAGTGCACTTGCGCGCTGCACTACCAAATAATATCACCAAGATAACTTATGTACATGTTTAAGAAATGTCTAGCTGCACTAAGTTACACGAACATATTAATTACTATATAAACAGCACAGAACAACGTCATCCCTAAATCAAAAAATCAAAAATAAATCTAAATGTTATAATATAAACAAAGTCGTACGAGTTTTTGTTGAATCACAGCTAGGTGAACAGAATAATTTCACAATTCCTTGATTCTACAACAGATATTAGCAAAACGATCCAAAAACTTGAGTGAAGGCTATAAAAGAGATGTGAAGTGATGCTTTAGACAAAAAAAAAATTCTTGCTTTCCACAATAATAACGAAAACTTAGAAATAGCACTGCAATTAATTATTTCAGAAACAACGCCTGTTTAAGTTTATGCTGAAAGTGCACGATTTTAACAAAAACTAAAAATTTTACCTCTTTTTGGATACTACGCTATTTGATGATTTTTTTCTGAAGGGGCAGTACTACAGCAGCTCTAAGGTCTAAAATCAAGCAGAAATATAAAAAGATTTGGTTGTCCGTAAACAAAATTTTGTTTTCAATCATAATATTAATTTCATATTTTCACGGTGTAAAATTAAAATAACGATGGGTCGCTAATTGTTATAATTATTCAGCTAAAACTCAGTCAAAACTATACAGTCATGTCTGTACATGAAATGAAATGTTAAACATTGCTATCACATTTTCAATATCAACGAAATAAAAATAAAATCTTCGTTATCAGACTCATTACTTCCGATAATAAATAATAGTAGGCGCTAAACGACCAAAAAGGTCGTATAAGAGGTCATTAATACGACCTAAATGACAGCTACGACCATTACTTCAACTTATTGGCTACGGGGCCTGTCTAAATCAGTTTTTAATTTTCACCAATGATGTGATACTTAAATTGATTTATATGAAGACCTTTTTTGTAATTTTATGACAGAAGGAAGTTGTTGAGATTTTTTTCTTTAGGCACGATTTTATTTTTTATATGTCAGGCGGATGATCTCATTTGGCTCTCATTAATGGTCTCATTAATAAAATTAAAATGAGTCAATAAAAATGTTGCTTAAACTGTACTTTATTTATTGATTTATATGATACGATTTCCAAAATGTGCTAAACTAAATTTACTAAAAATGTTTCAGCCCCACAAACTTGCGGTAACAAAACGCAAAATTTACGGTAAACCATGACGCACCAGACATCAAGTTAAGTCTACCCTTGTCACTGGAGCGTGCTCGGAATTAAATGTAGCTACTTCGGACCTAGTTCTGAACTGTACATCAATTATTGATTAGTTTAAAAAACACCGAGATATTGATGACTTTACTGACATCGTTTATTGATGAATACTTAAATACAACAGCTAAGAAGACAATAATGTTTTACTAAAACAAAACCATTTAAATTGATGATTTCGTAGCATTCAGAGGCAGCTGAAATGCCAATACTGCACACAAAACAGAACTATAGGGTCGTGCAGTACGAAGCGTTGCATTATAGGGCCGAGCAATACGAGAGCAACGGACGATCTTGTATGCAGAAGGGACATAAATTTGCCAGAATCTAATGCAGACTTCGCTTAAATAGGACTGGATTGGACTGGACCTGTATATTTATGGTGGAAAGCCCTGCCCATGTAAACAGATTATATGGATTCAATAACGTTGGCTTGGAAATTACATTATATTTTAGTAACATCTGAAACTTTGTCAAATTAGCATTGTTTTTCTTACGGACGTTGTATTGTACGACAGCCGAAACAGACAAATATGGCTATCTATTTAATCTAAATAAAGAGGTTTCTTTAAATAAAATCTCATAACGAACTGATCATACTGAACAAAATATAACTGCTGAAATTAAAGAATAGTTTCACGTTCACTACTAATTTTGAAAACCTACTGTGTGTACTAGGTAGGCCTTTTTTTCATTTTCAATCTTATGTTTCTTTGTTGAAAGTTGTTCTGTACAATGATTTGTACATTACATGGTTCATTTAAATATGTCTCTTTATTTACAGACGGTAAATGTTGATAAATATTCAGTATTAATGTATTAATAAAGCAATGGAAAACTCAAACGATGGTCGTATCAACCACAGGCAATTAAATATTTATAAATACTCTAAAAATAATGTCATCAAACTTTGTGTCATAGAAAAGGGCAAAACAGGACATATTTTATTTAATATCCCAAAAATTTTACTCAAAATGACATAAAAAAAATATGTAATGCCTTTATCGTTAAATAAACATTAGTGGTAACATTAAATCATCACATTAAAATAACGTTAAAAAACCAAATATTCCTTCTGAAAAAAATCTAAACATAAGGTATTACGTGGATTCCAATATTAATTTAAAAACAAAATAATTAACTTTAATATTTTTTCATTTGTGCAAAATAAACGCATATTTTACATGCCATTATCTCTATGGATATTTCATATAAAATTAACATACAAATAAGTAGGAATATGTAAGCCATTACATAATTTATTCAAAACCAAATACCTGCCATAGAGAAATGATCCCTAATAGTTGGAAGTTAAGACGCAACTTCGTTAAGGCATGTTCTGTTCGTACAGAAGGTTAAAGTTTTTAATATGAAAACTTCTGAAAGTAAACACATTTTTCAATTCCTTTAGTATGAATAAGTAAATGCAACTTCGCTTTTTTATTAAATACATAATTTTGGTATTTTCTTATTGTCACTGTTTGGTAAAACCGAGCAGACAATTTACGGTAATAAATTTATAATATACGAGAAAACGTATTATTATTATTACCCACACCAAGTTACCTTTATAGAATTGGGAATAAGCTTAATATCATGAGTCAATAACAGGGTTCCCACTTCTCTAATAGAACCCTAAAAACCAATAAATAGTCATGGGCTCACATCCCCAACGGATCAAAGTACCTACATACGACTGAAATAAAACAAAAAGAAAATAACCCCCACTAACGCGCGCTACATCGTTCATTAGACCAAAACAAAAGCAGTTACGTATCCCCTGAATATTTTACTAGCCATTTCGAGGTGTAGGGCAAGCAATTTGATGAGATATCCCGCTCTGGGAGTCTGTTATGATATCAAAGCATCAAGAATGCATGGGCGCGTTATCGACGGGACGAAGTTTAGGCGGGAGCCCTCTGACGGACACTGTTAGCAACTATCCTTGCGTTCTACTCGACAGTAGATGGCGTTAAGTGTCTATGAAGAGATTGTTTCAAAAAACAAATATAAGATGGCGTTAGCTGTAAATAAATTGTGATATGAGGCGTTGGAATGCGGAAAATTGTGTCTTAGAAACTTTTGTAGCACTGTTAATTTAATGAAAATGAGTAAAAGTGAAAAAGCGTATTGGGGATCATTTCCATTTGGTTTACAAAAAAGCGAGCGATATCTGAATGAAAGGCTGTATCATCCGTTTTCAAAGCCATCGAAAGGAAGTAGGTACAAAAAAATAAACGTAAACTCACGGTTTTCAAACATGGAACGCCCCGGTGTTCGATTCCTGAAAAACAAAGGAATGGTTGCTTTTAAAAAGGTTGCTTCTAAAAAGGTTGTTCGAACGTTTCATTTTGGAGATTGAAATGTTTAAATTTTCAATACTTCTACAGTTTCTGTTTAACTTTTCAGTGTAGTTTTTAGCAGTTTTGATATGATATGTTAGTGTAAGATGCTTATGTATACCTATTTATTTAGAATCCGGTTTTTTGTAATGTAATAACGCAACTAGGTACCTACCTACTCTTGGGGGTGCTAACTTTCTGGACAAGAACGGAAATCTTAAAACCATTTCGAGAAATATGTTTTCTGTACAGTTGCTACTTATCAGATTAATAAATAAATCTATACTTTTAAAGATATTTTGACAAAACACAATGAACTTCATTTGACTTATCTATGACGTCATGACATGACATTTGACATGCAGTGCATTCCGTGTCGCGACATAATCGATTATATCGCGTCTATCATCATTCCGAGTCACTGTGAGCCCGATAATTAATCAACCGCCAGAATTCATATTGGAGACTCGGTTAGTGATCAGGAACAATGTTTAATGAACCTCAAGGTAAAACTGAAAACAAAAAATTGCTCCCGTACCTACCTACTGCCTATTCAGTCAGTATGGAAACAATTTTTTTTATGATTTCGAAAATAACGATCATTGAATTTTGTTCCTGATCACTAACCGAGTCTCCAGTATGAATAAGGGTGATTGATTAAATTTCACCTTGTTTATCATAGACGAAATCCTTAACGACGCCATGTTGTGATATGCCTATGCTTCAGAGCGTTTGCACTATGAACGATCTATGAAAAGTGCTAGCTGGCCGGTGGCAATTTCAAAAATAGGTTTTTCGAAGAATAAGAGCATTAGTTAAATCATGATTAAAAGATTGTAGTTAGAAGAAATTACTTCTTGGACCTAGTAAAGTAGTATATCCTTTGTATTCACGTAACTTAAATGAATTTCTACAAATTCTGTCATCATTCATGTTGCGTTCAAAAGAACCCTAAATGGATTATAAGTATAAACAGTGATGGACGCCATTTTTCATTCGGAACGACTTGATGGGCGTGAGAAGTTTGATGGTAGTGTTAGCACTATTAGCGCCATGCGGAACGCCTCTAGTGACGTCACGTTCACTTTTGGCGGGTAAAATTTAAGTTTTTGTTTTTAAATAGATGCAATGAATAAAACCCAAAAATAATGAAATTAGTTTCATAAAATAGTCTACATTTTCAAACTAAATTATTAAAAAAATATATATCAGAAACATGCATGGCTAATTGATCAATTAAGACGAAAGGTATTTTCTCTCTTCAAAATAAAAATAAAAGTAATTATGATATTTTAAAGTTTTGGTCACCTTTCTATTACAATATCTCACTTTTATAAAAATAAAAAAATACGTTGGTACTAGTACAGATTTTACTTCCAGTCGCCCTCACACTATATTCAATGGCAGATCTTAGATTCCGAACTTGCTATGCTTCTTTATGTTAGCATTTGCCAGTCCCTACTTCTTCACTGTAGGAAATGCCCAAAAGACAATTTTCATGACGGCAGAAAAAGCGCAAAGACGATAATGATAATCAAGGTACTGCTTAAGAAAACCTTTTAGGTATCCAACTACCACTATTTATCAGGATTTCAAGGTGCTGACGGCTCGTCAACTCTATATTTTGAGAACCTCACTTACTCAACACCGATTACAAAAATGCATCCATTCAGAATCCTTCGTTGTTAAATAATAGTAGATTGTTATACAAGGGAGGTAAGGAGAAGGCTCGCTTCGCTCGTGCGCCTAAATATCTCGGGTGCAATAGGCATGATGACTAAAAAAATGTTATTAGTCCGTCAGTTAGATTATCAGAAAATAATGGACACGTATTTTTTATTTTTTCAATTAATCAAAAAATTATGAAGATATAGCCCGCTGAAGTTCCGCGTGACGTCACATATAGGTACAATTTTACTTAAAGTGACGTAATTTTCTCCCACTCCCAAAGTTTGACGCGCTTTATCTCTGTAATTTTTTGCAAAAGAAAAAATACGTGTCCAATATTTTTTGATAATCTAAATGACGGACTAAATAGAATAATATTTTGTTTATCCCTGTGTACAAGCTTATTGATCACTTACACCCGTGTGTAACACTATTTTTCATCACTAAATAGCGAGGAAATAAAAACAAACTTACAGAATTACGTTTACAACAACATTTTCAACAAGATTAGTGCCGCCATTTTCTTTTCATGTAACTTTTTTTTATGCAATCGTTTCTTACTGGCGAGTGTGATTGTTTAAAAAGAAAAACTTATTTATTTGTTGGGTAAACTCTTAAACGTCTTTTTAAGATTTTATTTAGCACAATATATTTACATATACGCAAGTCACATTTTTCCATAATAATATATAAATAAAACACAGAATAACAAAATAAAAAGGAAATAGTCAGAACAGATATTTTCCATTGTCATTTGGCGAGACGAGTGATTGACTACATAGTTAGTGACTGCAAGGGACACTCGTTTGATTATCAAATTTACTTATCTCCCTAGGTAGGTAAATCGAATTTACCTCCCGCATTTCGAGTTATATATGACTTAATACTTTCAGAGCATTAGTGATGAAAAAGAGTTAATAGTAACAAACCGTTTTCGCTGAGCGTTTCGGCAATGTTAGTTTTCATTTTATTTATAACGCACTTTGCAATCCTACAGTCATTAAAAAATCATCAGTTAAAGAAGCTACGAAGACTGTAGCAACTTATTGATGAATTGGTTATAATGAGACAAGATTGATTTATTTAGAAGGGATTTTATTATTGAGAGGTGACACACAAGTTAACATGGCGGCGGTTGACAGTGCAAGAAGGAGATGACACATAAGTGAACGAGACAGCAGATGATTGCGTTCCGTTTACATTTCTAACACTGGCCCTTAAACAATGCAATCATTTATCAAACTGGCCCTTAAAACAAAAGCTATAAAGTTTTTATGCAACTTAAAATGAACAGGTAACATTATTAATTGATTTTACAATATTTAAATTGTCTCCGCTAAGCCAAGTTGACTGACAAATTTTTCAGTTTTCTCTTTAGTTAAAGGTTTAGTTAAAACATCAGCCGTCATTTGATCGGTAGACAAATAATTTAAATCAATAATACCTTTGTTTACAATTCCTCGAATGAAATGATGTCTGACATCAATATGCTTAGTTCTAGAGTGATACATTGGATTAACACAAAGTTTTTGTGCTGATTGACTATCATTAAACATAGTAATTTTACAACTTGTACCTAAACATTCATACAAGAAAGTTCTGATAAACAAAGCCTCTTTACATGCGTCAGAGAGTGCCATGTACTCCGCCTCCGTGCTAGAAAGAGCGACCGTCTTTTGTTTTCTGCTTTCCCATGATACTGTAGACTTACCTATTTTAAAGACAAACCCAGTGAATGACCTCCGATCTATCTCATTGGCGGCCCAATCTGCATCAACGTAGGCGCTGACATCCATACTACTCTTTTCATAAGTAAGACAATGATTAACCGTACCTTTCAGATATCTAAGCACCCGTTTTGCTGCCTTCCAGTGTATTTCAGCATAACTATCGTTGAACTGACTGAGTATGCTGACTGCATGAGCAATGTCTGGCCTCGTGCAAACTGAAATGTACATTATACATCCTACTAATTCTCTATACGGAAAATTATTTTCATTACAATCTGCTTTTACAAGCTTCAGCCCAGATTCCATAGGAGTGCATGCTGGCTTGCAATCAGACATTTTAAAACGCTCCAACACTCTTTGAATATAACTAGACTGATCTAAAGTCCACTTTCCATCTCTTCTGCATAGTTTCATGCCAAGGACGTGATATGCTGGCCCTAGATCCTTCATTTCAAATTGAGTCATAAGCTTCTCTTTAATTTTCAGTTTCTCTTGTTTGTTATTCGAAAATAAGATTATGTCATCGACATAAAGTGCTATAATAGTCACAGTTCCAACATGATTCTTCATAAAAACACATGGCTCTGAAGAAAACTTTCTAAAGTTAAGTTTTTCTATTAAAACTGTATTTATCTTCTCATACCAACTCTTAGAAGCCTGTTTGAGCCCATAAATCGCTTTATTCAGGCGATAGACTTTGTTCGGGTTCTCTTTATCCTCAAAGCCCTCCGGCTGTTCCATGTAGACGGTCTCCTTGAGGTCTCCATTCAAAAATGCAGTCTTCACATCAAGGTGATCTATCTCCATATTCATCTCAGCGGCCAAAGCAAGCAAGATTCTAATAGTTGAGTACCTCACCACTGGTGAAAAAGTTTCATTGTAATTTACGCCATATTTTTGTGTATAACCTTTTGCTACTAATCGAGCTTTATATTTCAATACTTCTCCATTCAATCCTCTCTTCCTTTTATAAACCCACTTGCACTTCACAGGTCTCTGCCCATCTGGCAAGTCAGTCATGGTCCAGCATTTGTTATCCAAAAATGATTTATACTCATCTGACATAGCATCTCTCCATTTCTTGGATTCTATTCCTTGCAAAGCTTGTACCACTGTCTCTGGTTCGTCATCAAAGCGGCTTATCTCGGACAAGTGTGGAGACTGCGATGCTAAGTTCACAACTTCAGTGTACTCTTCTGAACTGTCCATCGATGTGTCACCTGGAACGTAAGTTTCATCGCGCGAATCATCTGATTCAAGGCTACTCACTGATATAATACTATCCCGGGGAATTATAGTAGATTTATCAGATCCCGCATTACTGGGTATCCCTGTTACATCATTTAAATCTGATAAGGACTGATCTAGTCTTGACTGCTCTGGTGACTGATCTGATATGGACTGTTCTTGTGACTGATCTGACATGGACTGGTCTAGTGACTCTGGAACAGTTTCATTGCCCATATTATCTTCAATCTCATGAGAAGTTGAAGAGTTTTGATTGTGAGAATATGTTAGAATTAGCTCAGTGAATTCATCACTTTTACCTTTTGGTAAATAAAATTCATTTTCTAAGAAAGTTACATTTCTTGCTTTAATGCATTCTGACGGACGTGAAGGGTTTAGTAATCTATACCCTTTTGTCTCTTCACAGTAACCCACAAAAATGTATTTGTTACATTTTGAATCGAATTTCTTACGTTTTTCTATCATTGCATAAGCTAAACAGCCAAAAGTTCTAAGGTGAGTAATATTTACCCTTTTATTTGACCATTTTTCCTCAGGAGTAGTGCCCAGAACAGCTTTGGTTGGTGTCCTATTCTTCAGGTAAACAGCAGTATTAACTGCCTCTGCCCAGAACCGCTGATCAAGGCCTGCATCGAGAAGCATGCACCTGGCCTTCTCCACTATGGTGCGGTTGGCTCGTTCAGCAATTCCATTTTGCTGCGGTGAGTGCGGTACTGTGGTCTGGTGACGGATCCCGCAGCTCTTTAGGAAATCCTGTAAACATTTATTTACATATTCACCACCATTGTCAGTGCGCAATACCTTTATCTTATTCCCTGTTTGATTTTCTACCATAGCCTTAAACTCTTTAAATTTATCAAAAACTTGATTTTTGGACTTCAGAAAATACACATAGGTTTTCCTAGTGAAATCGTCAATAAATGTTAGAAAGTATTTCGATCCACTAAATGAATTCTTTGAAAAAGGCCCACAAAGATCACTGTGCACAAGCCCTAACGAGACTTTTGCCCTACTCTTGGACTTCTTTGGAAAAGGTAACTTTGTTTGTTTACCTTGAATACAAGCAACACATGATTTGAAAGTTGAGTTATCAAAATCCATGCCAGTAGCCATACCTTTTAAAAGCTGCATACTTCGCACATTGAGATGTCCAAGCCTTCTATGCCAAACCTCCTGCGACTCCCTGGATGCAGCCTGAGATCCTAGCACGGCCACCTCTGCAACTGGGTCTGTTGGTAAAACAAAATCTGTCCCCCTTCCACACACAGACGCAGCACATGACTTCTCTTTAGTAACAAAAGAAGCTTCACCTTTGGTATTGAGTACATAAATACCATTTTGAGATCTAGCCGTTGCAACTACCTCATGGCCATCACAAACTTTACACAATTTTCCCTGAAATGTTACACTAAAACCTTTACGTGCCATTGCACTGACTGAAAGTAAGTTAGTCGCTAGCTTAGGTACATATAACACATCACTTACAGTTCTTAAAGTGTTCTGTAAAGGAATTTTCACATTTCCTCTTCCCGATGACATCAGTTTTTCACCATTCGCAACACTCACCGATACTGGAGTGTCAAACACGAAATCGTGTAACATGTCTTTGTCATTACACATGTGACTGGTAGCACCCGAGTCCACATACCAAACATCCCTGGATAATTCAACAGATAACGCAGATAACAAGGCCTTATCTGAACTCTTTCCCTTTGAATGACCATCATCCTTGGCTCTGCGAGGACAATCCTTGATGCTGTGGCCCGGTTTCTTACATCTGAAGCAGCGAAACACCTTTGCCTGTTTCCTTACTATCAGCGCTGTGCTTGCATCGTCTCTTTCTTGTCTCCGCTGATATTCTTGAGTTAATCTTGACCTCACAAACTCAGTTGTGAGTTTCAAAGTCGAATTTTCTAAAGTCATGATGAGTGGGTCGTAGTCTGATGAGAGCCCGCTCAGCATTACGATAGCTAGAAAATTGTCTTCCACGCCAGCGCCTATATCGTCAAGCTGTTGGCCTATCTCGGCCACCTTCGTGAGATATGACTCTATGTTTGAGAAAGAATCGAGCTTCATCCCGAACAACGTGCGTAACAATGACAAGCGCCTGCTCAGGCCTTTACCTTCATAAACATTTTCAAGGTTGCTCCAGGCCTCGTGTGCCGTCTTCGCGTTTCTTATGTGCGGATATACACATGGTTGAACAAGAAGACAAATACGAGCTAATGCCTTCTTCTGTGTTTTGTCATCTTTTTCCTTCTTTTCTTCCACAGCGTCCCAGAGTTCTTCATGTATCAGTAACATCTTTGTTACAAACTTCCAAGTGCCGTAATTGTCGACACCACGTAGTTTTTCGATGGTCGTCTTGGGGTCGGCCATGATGCTTGGAATTACGAACTTGGGGGAAAACTATGACAATCTGTCTGAATTCAAAAAATATATTTAATTTAATCACAGGGAAGCAAGCTGGTGCCCATAACCTGATGAATTGGTTATAATGAGACAAGATTGATTTATTTAGAAGGGATTTTATTATTGAGAGGTGACACACAAGTTAACATGGCGGCGGTTGACAGTGCAAGAAGGAGATGACACATAAGTGAACGAGACAGCAGATGATTGCGTTCCGTTTACATTTCTAACACTTATCTCTCTAAATTAGATTACGATGACGCTACCGAAGCATTGCTCAACACGGCTCATAGATTAGATAGCCCATCATTTATTAATTAATATTGTAATAATATAAAGTGACTTTTGTTTATAAGACCAATTTCATACTGTAGACTCTGTAAGTGGTCAGGACCACTGTGAAATACGCAAAATAAAATTTAGGCTCCCCCAGATTAATTGAGTCAAGGTTATTTTTAAAGAAGTAACAAGAACAAGGTATACAAAGAAATATTTTTCGTATTTCGCAAACAGGGTCATTGAATCTTTACGGACCTTGGTCCCGAGTCTACAGTATGAATTTGGTGATATAAACAAAAGTGACCTTATATGTCCTTACTATATTACTCATCTATATTTTACCAATCTTTGTTTTCTTTCTATTTTCAAGTGTAAGTTCTTCAAGAAAATTAAAGAATTTGTATTTGTAATTCAGATGACTGTACACTCGGCCACGCGCTGCGCTATTTTAAACCATAATCATCCGAAATAAATACTGAATTGAATAACTTTCAACGTAGTGACCTGGGGTCGTATCAGCCGGCCGAGCGGGCGCTAAGTTATTCGTAATTTATAGGCATAGCACCAGAAGGTATTTTGTGTGTGCGTTTTTGGATTTAGAAAAGGCCTACGATAGAGTGGTGAGTGATGAGTTGTAGACAGCACTGTCCATTTATGAAATGGGTAACCACCTGGTGCGGGCCCTGAAGTCTGTCTACGAGAATTCCAGTGCTTGCATCAGGATTATCGGGGCATACGCTGAATGGTTTAATATCTCTAGAGGGGTTAGACAAGGATGTGTATTGTCACCGTGGCTGCTCAATCTATTTATGGACAGTTGCTTAAATGATTTAATAGATCGTGAATGTGGACTGAAGTTAGGGAAGTTACTAATCAAATGCCTCTTTTAGGTCGATGACCAAGTTCTCCTTGCTTCATCGACGGATGAAGCGGTGGCTGAATGGAATATTAAGATTGGAGACGAGGAAGTAGAACTGGTTAACGAGGTTGACTATCTAAATTGTCTACGTACGCGCGATGAAAGGTGTGACGGTGACATTGAAAGAAGAGTGAATTCGGGAAATAAAGCGAACGGTGCCCTCCAGTCCACCTCTTCCAATGCGACTGACGGTTCATAATGGAATGTTTGCTCCTACATTAAAGTATGGTAGTGAAGTGAATGTTGCATATGCCAGGATAAATATCATAGAGTGAATGCCGTGGAAAAGCGCTGCTTACGGAGTTCGAGTATTTGTGGTTTGATATTTAATGATAGAGTGAAAAATATCAACATACGGGATCTTTTCAGACTGGAAGAAGATCTAGAAAAAGGAATGCTTCGGTGAATGGGACATATAAAGAGAAAATGAATTAAAGTAGAGTGACGAAAGAAATATATGGTGCGCAGGTGGAAGGTAAAGCTCGACCTGGCCGCCCTAAAAAGACGTATGCCGACTGAAATGGTGACACATTGAAGAAGGGCAAAGATAACAGTACTCGGAATATAATAGCTTGTATGAATAGATTGGTGGAGACGGAGGTAAAGAGGTATGTCAGGATCATAGTAGATAGGAATCTGTAATCTCTGCCTACCACTCTGGGAAACAGCACGAGTATGTTTGTATGTTACTCGTATATGCAAAGTATTTGGTTACTTACTACTCACTGAACGATGAAGGAAAAAACTAAGGGAAACTTGCATCCTCTATTTGTGCCCAAAATATGTTCAGATGTAAAAATCGTAGATTTGACTATTATTTGGGCACTTTTAATGACGAAGTCGGGCAAGCAGCACTAACATAGGAGAATATTTTGTGCCGTGTCAGCAAATTTGTGGCAAATTTTGGTCACAACAAAAGATAGAAGATGGAACATTTATAGGGCCTTTAAGTTAGGTTTACATGGGAACTAAGAACAAAGGGTTAGAAGTAAGGGAGCCAAGGGGGGAAGTCATGATTATCATCTACAGATTAGTTACATTAGTTATAAATTTATAATTGAAATCTATAGTAGCTCTAATGTCTGTTTTTCCGGGTTGAAGAATGCTTCACAGTTCGAGTAAAATTTCAGTGCTTTAGAAAAAGACAATAGGCCATGATCGTCTTTGTCGCACGGCAATTCATAAAACATCCGTGCACGAATGAGAGAAACGATGCTTACAAAACCGAAGCTGCAGTTTCTACAATCTACGAGCGCACGTGATCATTATTTGTAGTTGTAAACGTAAATACATAATTGCGTTAGTGTGTGTACCCGACGGAGCGGTCAGTAGCGAGCGAGCCATCGTTCGAGTCACTTGTGCATAGTGTTTTCACGCTGCTAATGTGCATGAAGTACCATCAGCATGTCAAATCACACGGGTGAAGGAAAACGCAAAGTAATTCATAGCGAGGTAAGATTTTTTATTCATTTTAAAACTTATTAAAGGTAATTTTCTAGTTCGATAAAGTCCGGTTTGTGGATCGCGTTTGATATTTAAAATTATTTTTCGAGAAAAGATATCGTGTCAAAATTTTTTTAAAACAAATGTTAAAAAACTATCAATTAAAAATAGTTATTTATTATTTTCAGGGACGCGCCATTATTGCTCGAGTGTATCACTTTTTTCGAGACGAGTATAATTTTATGAAAGCAAACAATGTGGAATGCAAAACTGGTTGACAGAGAATGACATTTCATTTGATAGTAATTTAAAAAAAGTTGAACTATATGATTTGATCAAAAATAACAAGGACCGATTCATAACATTTAAAATAGATGAATTTATAAGAAGAAAAGGTTTTGAAATCTTAAGACTTCCTCCGTATCACCCAGAGCTAAACCCGATAGAAAATATTTGGGGTATTATAAAAAATCGCATTGCTTCAAAAAACATAGGTCAAAACATGACCATTGTTCAAAGTTTAATAGATGAATGCATAAATGATATAGACCAAACCACCTGGCGAAATACATGCAATCATGTTGAAAAAATTGAAAAAGAATACATGAAGTATTTTGATTATGATTTCCAGTTTATTATAAATGTTGGAGAAGATGATGAAAGTGACAATGACAGTGAGGATGATGATAGTGACAGTGTAGAAACATTAGATGAAGGATGGATATAAATTATGTATGTTAATCATATTAATTGACAGATCTTTTTATGTTGTGTAAATATATGTTTAGGTTTAATTTCTTTCGTGTTTATTTCATTTTCTACATGTAATTAATTATATATATATATATGTATAACTTTAAAGGTGTTGACTTTTATTTATTTTGACCAATCCTCATAAATATAAAGAAGACCTTAAAATTAAAAAATTGGAAATATCCACAACTTCAATGAATTAATTTTTGTTTGCTAACCGTACGCACGGTCACTGTCACGCCTACATTGACGCGTAAAAGATTGGTCCCCCACACAACTAAAGGCGCCGTGCGCTTGTAGATTGCAAGTACTATAGCCGATCATGGCCGATAGCATCTTGCTGAAGTTCGAATTGCATTAATTTCCGCCGCAAACTCCGGGTTCCGAGGTAAAAAAGATATGCCAACAATCTATATCACTGTAGTATTGAGGGTGAAAAGGTCATCGGATCTTGGCCCCGTCTGCAGGGACGACGTAGGTACCTATTTACTGGTGGTAGGTTTCAGCCGTGGATTGTCACCACCCTCGTGACGTCACCATGCCGCCAAGCTAATCGTTGTGTTCGGTATGACGTCATCATAAGTAGCCGTACCGGGGCGGGCGGGGAGTGTAGTATCAGTAGGTGATTAGTCAGTTACCGACTTCCGTAAATTTTCGCTGAAGTCTTTATTAACACCTTGCTCGCTGTCACTCTCCCAGAAAAAAAAACGGATAAGTGCGAGTCGGACTCCGTTAAAGACTATATTTTTTATGATTTAATTACAGATGTATAGTTTTCAGATTTTCACCTATACTTGTAGTACCTATATAAGACGGTATTAATTGCAAAATTTCATAGTTCTAGGTCAACAGGAAATACCCTACAAATTTTGATTCCCTTGAGAGTGTCGAAATATACGTTTTTTAGAAGTTTGATTTTTTCACAGCTTTAAGGGACTGTGGACTGAGTATATGGTTTTAATTTCAACTAACCTCTACGCGTTCCCGAGATAAAGGGTCTCGACAGACAGACGGACGGACAGACAGACGGACAACAAAGTGATCCTATAAGAGCTCCGTTTTTTCCTGTTGAGTTACGGAACCCTAAAAAACTCCGGGCAAATGCTAGTCAAAGTTTTAAAATAGTAATTTAGTAAGGCAATTTTTTTAATGGTACCCTCGTACATAATTTGAAACCACTGCATGTAACCACTACCTTAGACTATAAAGGCTGCCCCAAGCCGCATATAACGCGTAAATATATTTACTTAGGTCCAACCTCCTCAGCTGTTTCGTAATTTAATTACTACCGTATATACAGGATGGCCGGGAAACGGAGCAGGTGGTATACAGGGTGATGGTGTTTAGCAAATACTGCAAAGTTTAGTTGTGGAGATAAAGCTTTAGAAATTGTGGACCATTTTGGTAATTAATTTGTTTTTTTCCTCTTATTTTATGTTCTTGTTTTGTGAGCCTCTCTCATGAGTAAAAACGTTTTGTCCAAGTATCTATTTTCTGCAGGTTTTTTGCCAATTAGGTTGTTATTGTCATCTAAGTTTCTTATTATCTTACAACAGGGCACCACAGTAGCGCATGATGCTTATGAATGGGACAGAGAGAAATTGTATCCAATGTTCTATTCAATTTATTACGTAGAACTGTAACCAAGTATAAAATGACATCAAAAACATTACAAAGGTGGATCTACAAAGTAGGTGATTCTCTCTATGCTCGTCGTGTCAGATTTTCCAAAACTTTCACACCGTCATTCATGATTATGATGTCCTCCTCGACGTATCCGTCGATGGTGACCCTGGATGTATTGCTTCCTGGCATGAGCTCGGATGTGGCTGGAAAATCCGAGTTTCGTCAAAAATATGTCATCTATGAACCATTATAAAAAGCACTACTAATCATACATCATTGTATGTTTTTAGAGAAATCAGTGATATATAGATAAAAACACTTGTACTGTTTCACTCTATAACTTTATTAACATCGACCGGTTTCGCCTTAGGTATGTCCTAAGGAAAAACTAAGAAATATAGATGATTAATAAGATTAATGTGTTGACATTGCAGTTTCCATCCATCCTTCCATCAGCCTGTTTCGTCCACTGCTGAACATAGGCCTTTCCAAGATTTCGCCACTCTTGGTGGTCCTCCAGGGAGTAATGCCCACACTCACACACGCTGGGCCGGCGGGTTGTTGAGCGCGGTGCCGAAACCCTTGCACCAGTGACGCCGCTGCCCGTCACTAGTCTGTTTTATATAAGGCCCGGCAATTGAGGATGGATAAACCGCCATCCATCGGTCCCAGGCAATGGTGGGCCGCCTGGTTTTGCCTGAGAGCTGTTCTATTACTCTCCCCCGAATAACTTCGGGAGGATTTACGAGTAAGATGGTGGTACCTCCACAGTCGAGCCCGGCATCAGCTCTACCACCCAAAAACATTAACATTATGTTTCTTAGCATTTCCTTGATGAAACCGGTTGGTGTTAATAAAGCGGTGTAGTGAAACAGTGCAAGTGTTTTTATCTAGATATTTATGATGTTTCATTAATCGCAAGTATTATTCATCTGGAAATCAGTAGCTTTATGCTTCTTCCAGTTTTTTTTAAACAAAAATTTTAATTTTCCAGCATTTATACGTCAAAAACGAAAAACTAGAGGGCTTCCTTTGAAGGAATGTTAAAGAGGAACTCGATAAATAAGTATGTTACTTTCAAATAGCTATCTCTTTCATAGATATTCGTGATAGCAATGAAAACCTCAACTAAGATCTTTTATCTGTAGCCCATTTACCTTATCTATAGATTTATGGGGTATGTCATATGTTTACATATAAATGATTTCAGTTAATGTTTTAGAAAACCTATGGTACACTAGCTTTTGCTCGCGAAGTGTCTTTATTATTATCGACAGTTTGCAGCTTGCTGGTTATTTTATGAACATCTCTTGTTCTAATTCTAAAAATTTTAGTTTTTAACTTGGTACAATGCTAATAAGTGATAAACTAATAACTTAACCAATTTCATTTAAAATCTCACTAAATTAATAAATGTTCTGACACGATATTTTTACGACTTTATTATTAGTTTAAATGATTTTTTCAACAACTTTATAAAAGAAGTAGCTGAGTTTCAAGATATTAAAAAAGAAACAGAAAAATCACAAGATTATGTTTTATAGCGAATATTATTATTATAGTGCATTACAAACTAGAAAATATAAATTAGAAACAAAGACAAGAATTTGAAAAAACTTGTTTTGGTAACGGGAGGTGGCAGGTTCAAATCCTGGCCGGAGGATTTTTTTTTTAATTATTGTCTTTAAGGTTTCTAATTGATCATTTTAGTTTGTAATGCACTCTAATAATAATATTTAGCAGAAAAATCGTACTTTCTTTTGTTACGGTTATTAGAAAATCCACTAAACAATTGGTTGAAGGTTTTAGATTTCGTATTTTAATGTCAGTTTTGAGCGGTAAATATCTTCTATTGTTGCTTTTTGCGCTTTTATTTCCATGATCATGATTTACAAAAATTAGAATTTGTCTGAAAAATACTGTGTATTCTTGCGCCCGCGTAAGTTTTTCTAAATTCATTATTAATTTTACTTTGGTACAGACCACAGACGTATAATTAATAATTAATTATAGACAGATATCGCATGTTTTCGAGGTAGCTTGAAATGACGGTGACTGCTCATGTATTTTTTTTTATCTTTTTAATAAATTCGTTATACTTAACTAGAACACTCAATCTGCGAGCGAACAACTTTTCAGGGAGAGAATTACAACGTAAGTTTGACAGTTTGAAAAAAAAAGAACAAAAAGGGTTGACGACATTTCACTGTTAACAATGGGTAAAATTGAAATGTTTTTGAAAAGTTTGGACATTTTAATGACACCTCTTGACCCAGTTACGTGCGACGTTTTCCCGTCGTGGTTAAAGATCGGGGTTTGATTCCCGGGAAAAGGGTTAAGGAGGTTTTATAATCTGTTGTTGTGACAGTTAAAGTTTGTCTATGGTTTAAAATTCAAGATTTCGTTCTGATAAAAGAATTATCGTCTTTTTAATCAGCTTTTTAAGGGTGCGTCGACCAAACGAAGCTAATCGGAAGTAACGGTTGAGTTGATTCAATCCCATCCCACTAATATTATAAATGCGAAAGTTTGGATGTATGGATGGATGGATGTTTGTTACTCTTTCACGCCGTAACTACTGAACCGATTGGGCTGAAATTTTACATGAATTTAGTTCTAGACCTGGAATAGGACTTAGGCGACATTTTATCCCATAAATCAGTTCCCATGGGATGAAAATGAGGTTTCAAGATTCTATAGAAAAGAGATGTGTCACCTTTTTACGCCGTACCTATTGAACAGATTGGGCTGAAACATTGCACAAATAAAGTGCTAGATCTAGAATATGATCCCGTAAATCGGTTTCCATTAAAAAGCTATAAAAGAGACATTCAAAATGGGAAACACAGTATGCGCATAACACACACATTTCAACAGCTATGTTTACTATATGTAACAGTCCAAAAAGTTGACAGATTTTACAAGAGTATATAAAAAGTAATTCAACGCGGGCGAAGCCGCGGGCATAAGCTAGTGAATAATATTTTATTAATAAATATTAAAAATTATATTTAGTATCACAGAAAATGTACGTACACTTTATCCGAAGCAAAAATTAAAAATAATTTATAGTTTATAAAGCACAACTATTTAAACTAGGTCCAAAGTGTAACGAAGGTGCATTGGCGTTTAAGTCATTTTAAAAATTTAACTGTGGAATTGTATCTCAAACCTAATTTCAAAGTATAAACTACAATTTGTCCAAATTAACATTTTAGAAATATTGCCTATCAATTTAAAGACGATTTGTTCAAAATTAACCACAAATCCGCCGTACATTTTTAGTATGGCCGCTCAGCAGTCAGTAAAGTTGACCACGATAAAACGACCACGAGAGTACAGAGCGAGGTGTCTAATCGTCGTACGGACGGCGCAGCCTTAACAGCTATCAATGTATTACAAAGGTGGACTATAAAGTACCTAGATAGATATAGGACTAAGGTGGTAGAGCTGATGCCGGGCTCGACTGTGGAGGTACCAACATCTTACTCGCAAATCCTCCCGAAGTTATTCGGGGGAGAGTAAGAGGACAACTCTCAGGCAAAACCAGGCGGCCCACCATTGCCTGGGACCGATGGATGGCGGTATATCCTTATATAAAATAGACTGGTGACGGGCAGCGGCGTCACTGGTGCGAAGGTTTGGCACCGCGCTCCCCAAATCGCCTGTCCAGCGTGTGGACTTGGGCATTGCTTCCAGGAGGACCGCCAAAAGTGGCGAAATCTTGGAACGGCCTATGTCCAGCAGTGAACTAAACAGGCTGATGGATGGATGGATATACAGGACAAGCAAAAATTTTTGTTTAGGTTTTGAAATGTCAAATGTCACAATTTTTGAGTTCACGCTGATATTGAAACGGCTACTGATGATTTAATAGTCACATTTCGCCTGACTAGTTTCACTGTATTCGTATAGTTTCTTCGGAGGCCAACATGGTTACGCGGCGGTTCCCCGTTTGACAATATCAGTTGACAATATCAAATATCAGTAGATATGAATCTAAACCACGAATCTTTTAGTAGTAAAATTTTCGAGTTATTATAAAGACAAAGTTTGAAGCAGTTTTAGCAGGACATCTGTACCAAATTACATTCATATTTGTACTAATTGTTTCACCATCTCTAAATCCTTATCCAACAGCTCGTTTGTAGGTAAATATACAGTTCTAAACGTACAAAGGAATACCCAATGACCCCTAATGATGATTTTGATGACTCACCCCACAGATGGACGGTGTAATGCCATCAATTTAAACCCTAAAGCCCTTAATTTTAATTTTCAAACGCCCTCGTCATCATATGGCACACCCTTATTTGAACATAGATACTGGAACAATTAGATTACTGTGCCAAGCGAAGAGTACTTTTGTCACAAGTAAATAAGGGTCTTCTTACGGTCACATTTACGGTGGAACATCAGTACAAGTCCTTTTGGGATGAAGATTGTTGTGTGCAGGAGACCAAAATTAAACTCCATCTACGTTTTATTCCGGACATATGTTTCTTGAGAAATTTATACCAACATAACCCCACAGCAAATTATAAATAATAACCGTAATAGGTAGAAAGTTGAAATTTTCACAGAATGCTAAGTGCGAGTTGCCATCGAATGACTTTACTACCGCGTGAATCTAGTTCAGCCGGGTCTCCAGCGCACGTTTTGTACTACACACTAAATAAAAACGTGTAAACAAAACATTGTTTCGCTACATATTTTTACCGATAAGCATGCAGGAGACACGAGGCTTATAAACACAAATATGTTGCGGAACAATATACTGTGTAGACGTAGGACAAAACACGCGCTGGAGACCCGGCTTAACTAGATTCACGCGGTAGTAAAGTCATTCGATGACAACTCGCACTTAGCGTTCTGAACGCGTGTTACTATGGCCTCTATCACTACAAATAATAAAATATTTTAAAAAAAGTTGCATTATTCAAACGTTATTGGTTTTGGGTCTTATTAAAGACGGTAAAACGTACAAATTTTAAATTTAGGCAGGTTGTAGGATATACTCTAGAGTAAAACAACAATAATAAAAATTAGGGTTCTGTAGGCAGGCGGTAGCAAATTTTTTGCCAGGCGCTACCATTTTAGCCCCTTGGTTTTTGTAGCCTTGTATATTGTTGTTAGTTACCATAGTGTTTTAAGGGTACCGCATCCGTATTGTGTGGTGGTACGGAACCCTTTGTGCGCGAGTCTGACTCGCACGTGGCCAAATTGTTACTTGAAATAAGAATAATCGCACCAAACCTTGTGCTCTGTATATTTATGGTCCTAAAACCACTGAGTCAGCAGTTCTCAAGTTCGTCTTCACAATTTTCTCTGCCTACCCTCCAGGGTCGGGTTAATGAAATAATTAAAGATTTCCATCTAATTACCTTTTCGGATGAGAAATTTCAAACGCTACCGGCTGAAGGCTGACATATTGGGATATTAGTTTCCTTAAAGAGTCGCTTCCTGTTTTAACCCTGAGGTTATAACCCTAAAGCGGCTTAAGGGGGTCACTGTTTACCTCGGTACAAAATGCACATCATAATATTGTTTTCCTTACTTTTGAACAAAAAGTTTGCAATAAATGTGTTTTAAAGCAACTTGCGGAAATAGTTTATCACACTTCACACTAATATTATAAATGCGAAAGTTTGTGTGTGTGTGTGTGTGTATGTTTGTTACTCTTTCACGCTGAAACGGCTGGACGGATTTGGATGAAATTTAGAACGGATATAGCTTAAAGCCTAACTTGACACATAGGCTACTTTTTATCCCGCAAAAAACCATTTCGTTAAACCGAATAATACGCGGGCGCAGCCGCGGGCAAAAGCTAGTTAATAATAAAGTCTTCACAAAAAAATTACGTGCTTTAATGTATTACATTTTGTTTGCATTACATTAACAAACTTAAAAGCGTGTTTACAGTTGTAATGTAATGGAGCTAAAATGTAACGCATACAATTGAACAATTTTCATGTGATCACCTAACTATTAAGAAGCAGTTTGCGCGAATTGCTATAAAACGCATTTATTGCAAACTTTTTATTCAAAAGTAAGGAAAACAATATTATGATGTGCATTTTGCACCGAGATCCTCTGTTACCACCTTAAAAGCTCTTTTAATTTGGTCCAACTGTACTTAGTATTAGTTTTAGCGTGGTTTTCTTAGGCTTCCAAAGTATGCGACATGACACTAATCTTGTAGCCAAATTCATACTGAAGGCTCCGTAAGTGATCCGTATTACGGATAAATTTTGAAACGAAAATTTTGTCTCGGAGAGAGCTTGCGTTCTCGATACCGACTACTTACCGAGTCTTCAGTATGAATTTGGCTGCATAAATTAATGTCACATTATACATTCAATGGGTCTAAAGACGAAACACGGTCCAAAAAAAATATGCTTGTCCTACCTAACTATAACTTAATAGTATATAGTATATGGTTAGCTATCATTATCATATAGTAAGTATACTTTAAAGGATGAAATTAAATCAACCGACCAAATTCATACTGGAGACTCGGTTAGTGATCAAGAACTAGGTTCAGTAATCCTTTTGGCCAATTTCAAAAAATATTTTTTTTTGCTCCCTTACTGGTTAGACTAGTTTAAGTATAATTCCTAGTGCAGGCACTATGGGGTAAAAAAATTTTTTTGGGAATTTCGCCTGGAGAATCATTAAACCTTGTTCCTGATGACTAACCGAGTCTCCAGTATGAATTTGGTTGGTTGATTTAATTTCACCTAGTATATTATTGTATACATTAAACATACCTTTAATGTGGTTTATGTACGTCTATTAACTTATTAAGTATATATACCCAAATCCTAATTTAGTATATTGTATTTTTATGATTTTTCCTCTTTTAAATTTAACTATTTTTTTATTTAATATATTCTAACGTGCGATAAATGTATTTATGTACCTACATTGCAAAAATGAAGTATTAATTTCACTTTCTTTAATAATAATAATAATACCTAATAAACCACTCAAAACTAGACTGTAGAGGAGGTCTGATAGAAATAGTTTTTGGTTCCGTACCCAAAGGGTGCCAAACGGGACCCTACAGCAAGCCTCCGATGTCTATCTGTCTGTCCGTCTGTCACAGGGGTCTACAGTAGGTAGTCAGTTGAAATTTTCACAAAATACGTGTTACTATAGCGTCTATCTCGACAAATAATAAAAATAATAAAAAAATCAAGAGGGGTCTCCAAACAATAAACATCGTGTTAACCATATCGACAGCTTGTCAATAGATGGCGCTAAGAGTATCTTGTCAACTTTTTATAGCATAAATTATAGCAATAAATTGTCAACTTGTTTTCAGGGTTTCGTACGCATAACTGATGTGGTATGGTACGGACCCCATTGTGCGCGAGTCCGACTCGCACTTGGCCAAATTATTTGTTGTCTGTTGCACTCATAGCAGTCGCTTTATCTGAGATTGCTATAGTGTGAAGTTTTGACTAGACCTTTGGACACCGAAATAAACAGATATCGTTAATGAAAATGCAATTACGGAACCATGCGGGTAAGTAAATAGGATACATTGATAGAGCAACACGCCGCCTGACCGGAGGGTGTACCTAAACTGCTAATGGAACCCTAAATATAAACAGAGATGAGCACACACGTTGGGCGCCGAATTGGCGCGTTGTGAAAGGGATAATACTTTAAAAAATTAAGAGATTTGTGGCGTGTGACAACGTCATCTGAAGGCGACTAAGGGATTATATTATACTAGCTTTTGCCCGCGGCTCCAGCCACGTGTTGTTCGGTTTTACGACATGCTTTTCCGGGATAAAAAGTAGCCTATGTGTTAAGTTAGGGTATAAGCTATATCCATTCTAAATTTCATCCAAATCCGTCCAGCTGTTTCAGCGTGAAAGAGTAACAAACACACACACACACACACACACACACACACACACACACACACACACACAAACTTTCGAATTTATAATATTAGTGTGCTCTGATTATAGAAAGGTGTGCCAACAATCTGCCTTTTTGAGGGTCATGAGAATAAGGTCATCGGATCTTGGCCCCGTCTGCAGAGACGACTATTTACTGGTGGTAGGCTTGTCACCACCCTCATGACGTCACCGTGCCGCCAAGTGACTCGCCGACACTCACTGTGTTCCCGCATGACGTCATGACGTACCAAGGCAATGGTTACAGGAAGTTGCGTACTATCAGTCAGTCATCCGGTACAAACTTTCCTAGAAAGACTGATTTGATTAAAGTCGAAAATATAGTTTGTGATTCGGGTCAATTGTATTCGATACCTCTTTTGGTTCAAAACCCACATCTAAGTATTGAATCAATAATTATGTTTAGTCACCATATTATATTTAATATATTAATTTTATTAAATTAAGTTTAGTCCTGTCAAATAAGTTAAGCTGTGTTACACCGAATCGACACCATTGGCGAGGACTTTTAGGACTAGAATTATTTTAAGAATGTAGAATTGCATAACCCTTTATTCTTTTTATTTAATATTTTTTATACATTGTCTTTTTGTCAAAAAAATAAACATCAAATTTTTCCTGTTGGGGAGCAAATAATATGCATACACTAGTTTTTAGTGGAGAGGATTACCATTCTTTATTTTCACATACAACGTCCCTGATGTGACACATAATGTAATTAAAATATGATAAATAATTACTGTAATTGGGTTCACCCGTAGTAATTATTATAATAAATAAATAAATATAACACCACATCATCTTCTGATCGTTACGGAACAACTTTCCCAAAGAAACATACAAGCGAAAAAAAATATCACAAATTCTCTTACCATCTTTTAAAACTGATGGAAATCAATGATGAAACTTCATCCAATTTTTCATTTCATTTGTGGCGTTGTTTCTTTGTAAAACTTGTTATGTATTTTCAGTTTCACCCGGTATACTTAGTTTTGCGAAGCCACTACCCTATCAATTGGGGCGAGCGAATAACCTCATGCTAAGCTATGCGATACTACGTGCTATCCGCTTGCGGTACCACTCTATGCGCGTTCTAGTGCGCAGATGGCGTGGCGCTAGCATCGCACAGCGTGGAATAAGTTTATTCACTCACCCTCTACAGACGTTTAATATAGTAGCAGACCACAGACATACAGACCAAACATTAATAATAAACGCATAGATTCTACTTGAAGCAATTTTATTTCAGGGAGTTACGGGTCCTTTTAGATATAAATATTGCTTGTTTCCAAACAAAATATATAGGAGAGATGAGTTTAGGTATTCACAAATATGTTTCAAGCATAAGCCAGCCAAAACAACCCATTTTTATACGTTTCTTCGTACCATGTAGCTTAAATGTCGCTTGGTTTTTGTATGGAAACTTGCCAACGCTATTTAATCCTGAAGTTTAGTCTGTATGTCTGCGTAGCAGACCCATAGAGTCGATGCGTGGCAATTTTAGCTCAGTGAACTTCGGGCTCTTTTAAATATAAATATTGCTTGTTTCCAAACAAAATATATACTAGAGATAAGTTTAGGTATTCACAAATATGTTCCAAGCATAAACCAGCCAAAACAACCCATTTTTATACGTTTCTTCGTACCATGTAGCTTAAATGTCGCTTGGTTTTTGTATGGAAACTTGCCACGCTATTTAATCCTTATGTTTGATCTGCTACTTAGTAATAATTATATGTCTGTGTCACCCTCATGTCTTCGCCGTTTCCCGACGCGACAACTCTGCTGCCTACCCATCAGCAGACAGGAAACTCGTCTATTTGTCGGACAAATGTCACCGGAATGGGGTCCATAGTGTTGTCTCGCTTCCTCACCACAAAACGTCGATTGTTTTCAAACGTCAAAATTTCACATAATGGAGGCATGATGACGTATGGCGCTGAGACGTGGTCTCTTACAAAGGGCCTGCGAGCTATCGAGCGGGCTATGCTTGGGGTATCTCTGATGGGTAGAATCCGAAACGAGGAGATCCGTCGGAGATCGAAAGTAACTGACATAGCCTGCAGAATCAGTTAGTTGAAGTGGCAGTGGGCAGGCCATATGTGTCGCCGACATGGTGGCCGTTGGGGCCGACGACTTGAAGGACGTTGCGGGGGGCGGCTGGATGAGGAGGACGGAGGACCGCCAAGAGCGGTGAAATTTGGGAAATAAAAGGCCAGCACTGGACGAACACAGGCTGATGGATGGATTATAGGAGGCCGTGATAAATCTGGTAACGATGAGGGAAATGGCTGAGTCTAGGTTCACAGGATAATAAACCTCTTTGATGACAAATATGTGGGTCTGGCTGCATGAAGTGGACGCGTAAATCTTTATATAAGGTCCTACAATTCAAAGTGAAAAAAAATTCAACAGATGATAGAGTATCCCTAATAGAGCACATTCCAACCAAAAAAAAATTTTTCCGGTTATTTTTTTTTAACTTTCCATTGAAATTTAGTCAGCTCATTGAACCACTTTTTACTGGGAAGTGAAAAAATTTTCAACTTTCTACCTATACCGGTTGAAGCTGTAGATCCCTGTGACGGACAGACAGACAGACAGCGGAGGCTTAGTAATAGGGTCCCGTTTGGCACCCTTCGGGTACGGAACCCTAAAAAAAAGTTTATCCTTATGATTCAGCACAGCATGCCGTGTTATTTTCTGACGCCAAAAAGAGCGATTATGACGGGTTAAAAAGAGGTACAGTGTGCAAAAAGATAAGTTAAAAATAAAATTCACAAACTTACCCATATCTCGTAGAAAATGTTCGCGGAACAGCCCGCGTGTAGGGTGACCACGTGCGTCGAACAACTGCGGACAAACAATGGAGTTTTTATTCGAGGATCAACATTGTTTGCTCAGTTCACTTGAGGGGGTTAAAATAAATGTAAAAAATATCAAGCATTAAAAAAATCTTTGTGGGTGTTTATTCAGTATTGTGATTGAAATTTTGAGCCATGATATGGATACATGTCAAAACGAAAGGTTAAGTAATTAATTTATTGGTCGATCTAATTTGGTTGGTTTTCTTGGGAATCTGTTTGGTACACTTAAACGAAAGATATTTCTATATCCATCCATCTATCAGCCTGTTTCGTCCACCGCCGGACATAGGCCTTGCCAGGATTTCGCCACTCTTGGCGGTCCTCTTGGAAGAAATGCCCGTACTCACACACGCTGGGCAGGCGGGTCGGTGAGCGCGGTGCCGAAACCTTCGCTCCAGTGACGCCGCTGCCCGTCACCAGTCTGTTCTATATAAGGCTCGGCAATTGGGGATGGTTATACCGCCATCCATCGATCCCAGGCAATGGTGGGCCGCCTGGTTTTGCCTGAGAACTGTTCTCTTACTCTCCCCCGAATAACTTCGGGAGGATTTGCAAGTAAGATGGTGGTACCTCCACAGTCGAGCCCGGCATCAACTCTACCAGCTAACCAATATGAATCATATAAACCTTATATTAATTATATATTTTAATTAATACGACATGCACTTAGCGACACAAAATCGATATTTTCATACAACAGAGAGCAGATAGAGAAGGCCCAGACTGCAAAAGGCATCTAGTTGATCAAACCAACGGTTCACACCGGAGTTGTTGTTCATAAAACAATAGTTACCTACTTGACTGGGAGCCAAGGCTTAGAAATGACCTCGTTTGTATAAAAATGTTGCTTTGGGCACAGAATAATTAATAGTACTACGTCTTTGGGCTAGATTTTGTGTCGCTGAGTGAAATACAAATATCTGTGAAAGAAAATGAGTGCAAAGAGAGTGCTTAAAACCGTCAACCGTCATTGTCAAGTTAAAATACGAAACTGGAATACGCTCCATTTTTGAAATTAGAGTTTTTAATTAAAGGGCGCACTTCAAGATACCATCATGCTTTGTCGTCATTTGCTTTCCACCTTTTTTTTCATTAACCTTTTTTGTAGAGCAAAGTTTTGGAGTTGTTTAGATGTCTGGTTGAAAAGTATAGAATTACAAGACATTTTTTAAATGTTTAACAGCGTTTCCTGCTAAAATATATTTCTTGGATTTAAGTCCCTTTTAGGGTTCCGTTGGACCCTGTTACTAAGACTCCACTGTCCATCTGTCACTAGGCTGTATCTAATATAGGTACCGTGATAGTTAAACAGTTAAAATTTTCACACATGATGTAGGTATTTCTGTTGTGGTAAAAAATACTAAAATACAGAATAAAATAAATATTAAAGGGGGCTCTCATACAACAGACCTGACTTTTTTGCAGTACTCGGGAATACCTTTGATACCCCCGAGACTTCATGTCGTTATGATGTGTAACTTTAACTTTTTAAATGTACAAATATAAAAGAAACCTAAAATTTAAATTTAAGACATTATATAGCCCAATTGAACGAAAAAGAAATCACCAACCACTCACATTAGAACCGCACAAAAAACACAAAACAAAGAAAACTAGTCCCGCCGATCAGACGTAGAGGAATTAATTT
Source organism: Ypsolopha scabrella (assembly GCA_910592155.1). NCBI lineage: Eukaryota > Metazoa > Arthropoda > Insecta > Lepidoptera > Ypsolophidae > Ypsolopha > Ypsolopha scabrella. The sequence continues at coordinate 1,406,289 of OU342989.1, read as the reverse complement.
CAAATTAAATTCAAATATGGAACATGGCGGACGTCCGCGGCATTCAATTCGCGGCAGGATGCAGCCAATCGCGTGGTTCCCGTCGCGCGCTCGTGTGACAAGAACCAAGTACAAGTACGCATGCGCGCTAGCGCTGGGGACGCAAGGGACACATGTGTTTCAGCCATATTTTAAGTTAGGAGTTTTCGAAGTCAGGCGGTCAAATGTAAGCTGTGGTTTGTGTGAGTTTGTATGTAATAGAAATAGTTATACAGCTATCAAAAAAATAATAATTAATGTATTGCTCAGTTTAAAAATACTAGTTTTTATTACTGGGTTAGAATCTACATATTATTACGTTGCTCTTTGTACCTTTTATTATGAAAAAAAAACAGTTTTATTGGCCCGTGTAAAGAAAACACAAAAAGTTACGGCGCAGCAAAGCCTCGAATGAACATATTTATAAAAATAATAATACATAAATATCAAAAGAGTTTTTATCTTTGTCCCGCCGATTTATCTGTTGCACAGACGCTATCTAATTCAAATTCTGTCACAAAAAAACTCATGTCCAATACAAATAAGGAACGTTCTAAAAAGATAAAAGGCAGGCAAGCAAGACACGTGTTGATCCCTTGCATTTAAACTTGAAGATTGTATTGAAAATGGAACAAGTTTGGGATTTGAAATTTAAATTCGTATATGGAACGATTTCGTCATCGATAAACAGGCCAGTATTGTGAGTTTTATTTTTAGAACTTACTGAATATTGTCATTGAAATATGCACCTACAGTACTTAGATATAGAGAAAAAGGAAGAATAATTAGAAGAATAGTTATTTTTCAACTGAACACTGGGTAAAAATCCATAATTGATACGCTAGCTAGACCGATATATTGTATTCCGATATTTTGAAATTGAAATTTTTGAAATTTTGTTAAATTAAAACAATTAGGACAAAAACTGTTTATAATTTTTTACTATGCTATACACTGAACACGTTAATATATTGTAAGTTGCGTTGCGACACTTTTTAATCAGGTGTAGAAAAGTAAATTGATTCATTCTTGATAGGGTCATTTGAAAAATTGAGTAATATCCATTTCAATATTTAAAATCACGTTTGTTACAAGTGAATCAATTATAAATCGATTGCAAAAAAGCTGTTATTTTAAGATTTAATTAAAGAAGATAAAAATGAAAATATTGGTGTCAGAGATCTACCAAACAAAGTATCAACGAACCTTTATGATAGCATTGAAAATGCCATCTTTGTATAGAAAGGAGAAAGAGATATACCAAGGATCTAATACAGTCATCATCTTAATTTTGAGGCCTATGCTTTACCAAGAACTGAAGGATTTGGCGCTGGATAGAGAACGATGGAAGATGCTATAATGACAAGAGCTCATAAATCAATTGGTAATGATTCGTAGATATGGATGCAGGTATAGCCAGATATGTGATTTGTAAGAGAGATACTTACAGAGCAATCACTATTGTTAATGCGAATCCCTTGCCTTATTCCGGCACGGCTATGGCAGTTCATAATAATAAAATTAGAATATAATTTAAAAACTTATTATAAAAAGATGTTGTTGAAATTTGAAATTGGAACAATATTCAGCGATGCTGTTATCGCGTCGGGGTCAGCGCTTCCTTCGTTTTATCGCAGGAACTTCCTGCTCGATGTTTGAAATATTGAACACTTTTTTGCTGCCACTACGCGCCGGGGCTTTTGAATGACAGTTTCGGGAATTATTTGTTTTCAACATCACGTTTGTATTCCTTATTTGAATTTGAAAATAGATCGAAGGTTGATCTAATCTGACTGACACGAGGGTTTGCATAATATTTTTTTATGAACGTATTTTTGGAAATAAATAAAGTTCAACCGTCTTTAGTGCAGGAAATAAGGAAAACAATAATAACAAATCATTACACACGCCAAGCAATCCAACTGAAGTTAAAACCCGAAAGCCACAGCGAGAATGAAAAAGAAAAACTCCCAAGGGACGTAACAGGCAGGACACATTTTATCAAGAAATAGGGGAAAGAGAACAGAAAAAAGTTCCAATTTCGTGGCTAAGATATCGCAAAGCCCCAGGCTTGTCGAATACGAGATCTTGATAGTTTTGAATTACGTTCACTTATCTGCTTGGACAAAAACAATCTCTGTAACGTTGTATTAAGAACTAATGCGAGAAAGCCTCGTCTGAGTCCGAACAGTTACTGCGGTTGACAATACGCTTGAAGATAACTGGAGTAACATGTCTCGTTGCTTTTGACGTGGCTGGATACGGCTTTTTGAACTTTTTTTGGAACGAGCCACTTTTAAATTAAACGTATTTGTAATTTCCTGGCAAGCATAAAGGAGAATGCCGCGTAATATATAGCGTCTCGTACCGAATCCAAAGTCGTGGCGTCAAAACGAAACCAAGTTAATTTTAGGGAGACTAAAATGTACTTACCAAATCACCAAGTCTCATTTAAATTAGTATCCGCAATTCGAATTTACTGTTTACTGACAAGGGCAATTCCATCCATCCATCAGCCTGTTTCGTCCACTGCTGGACATAGGCCTTTCCAGGATTACGCCACTCTTGGCGGTCCCCCTGGAAGAAATGCCCATACTCACACACGCTGGGCAGGCGGGTTGGTGAGCGCGGTGCCGAAATCCTTGCACCAGTGACGCCGCTGCCAGTCACCAGTCTGTTTTATATAAGGCCCGGCAATTGGGGATGGATATACCGCCATCCATCGGTCCCAGGCAATGGTGGGCCGCCTGGTTTTGCCTGAGAGCTGTTCTCTTACTCTCCCCCGAATAACTTCGGGAGGATTTGCGAGTAAGATGGTGGTACCTCCACAGTCGAGCCCGGCATCAGCTCTACCACCTAAAAGGGCAATTGCAAAGACTTCATTACCTTTTGATAGAGGCGATTATTGGTTGGCATCCTAATCATAGTAAAGCGGCAACGGAAATGAAAATACCGAAATATTTTTTATCATGACGTTAGAGTTCAGGATTTAAGTAAACTCTTTTGATCAAAAAGATGTTGCTCGGATTTTAAAATATCTAAGTAATTTTATAACTTTTATTTGTTTGTGACGCCATTTGGTACGATCCCGTGGCATTCTCCTTGTGAAGCCATTGTGATACTGTTAAAACTCACGTAAGTTGACATTGTAAAGTAAAAAAAAATAATGTAATATCAGAATAGATCAGATTGTACGACTAGATTGATGGATATGGGAGCGGCAAATGAGGTCTGTCAGGCTCGTGGCAGAGGGAAAGCTGACGAAGGGAAACACGGAGCCCTATTAATGTCTGTCGGTCTGTCCATTTATCCGTCCGGGTATGTCACGAGACTCTATCTTGCAAACAATGAGTTACAGACCAGAAAATTGACCCAATTTGAATGTCGAATTAAAATTAAATTAAATTATTTAAAAAAAAAAATTTCTTTTCCTTTTTGCATAGGGCTTCATTGTCTCAATAATTAGAGTACAAATTATTGATATTCTTTTTATCTCCAAAAATAAAGAAATGGGGGCCATCAAAGTTGTCATTAGACCATCTTTGTTACGGGTCCATCTCAAAACATATTTAAGAAGAAGTTTTAGTATTTTGTACCATCTTGTTCTTGATCTTCATATCGAAATGTACCATCAAGAAGTGACAATATACAATCGAGTGTAAATGTCCGTTTTTAAAATTGTATTTGTGATTTGTAATTAAAACAAAAGTTTATTTCTACTTTAGCGTTAATGCAAATAAAGATAAAAGTTTCTTATCGTAGATAATAATTAAATGTTGTATTTGCACCCGCATTCCTCTTAATTAGCAAAAAGCGTCACAAAAGCATAACAATGAATAGCTTTTGCCACTCCACTCATACTACTTATACACTACCATAATGTCTGTGTACCTGGCAAGCCAATCGAATGACTTTAAATATTATAAAATAAATGTTATATCATTGCGGTATTGAACATTTAATTTGTTATCTCCTTGCGATGGATAAATCGCCAAGTGTTTAAAATACAGAAATTTATTTCTGTCATAGTTTAAATATTATTACTAAATATGTATATAAGGTAAATAAATATATTTTTTACTTTACCAGTATTGGCCTTAAATTATTGTAGTTTTATTCAGTCGACTGATGACGACTCCACTGAAGGAGTCGAAATATTTCGTTAATTTTTGTATTTTTTTAGTAACTGTGTTTTAAATATAATAAAACTACAATAATATGTATATAAGGTGACTTTCGTTTATATGGGTAAATTCATACTGGAGAATCGGTAAGTGGTCAGGACTAAGGTTCAATGCCTCTTTTTGTGAAATATGCAAAATAAAACTTAGACTTCTTATACCGATTGATTCCTGATTGAGTCGAGGTTGTTCTTAAACAAGTATAGAGGTAAAAAATATTTTTCCTATTTTTAACCACTTACCCAGTTTCCAGTATGAATTTAGCTATGTAAATGAAAATGGCGTTACATTTCCATACGAGAAACTCCTAATCGTGCAACAACTCATTTTCCCACATGCAAATATTGCATCAATATTTATGTTAGTCACACGAGGTTATTTGAATAACTTAATGATTAGCAAAAAAGTACAAAAAATAGCTTTGTGTACTTTATTTTCCATAAAGATTATTTTACCAAACTAATTACATTTTAGGGCCCTGCACAGAAAGATGACTGATTTTAAGACTTCAGATATTTATTTGGATAATCAAATTAACAACGTATTCAAACTGTGAAGATTATTCGTTTTTATACGAAAATAATTAATAAAATAAAGTGTAAGAAAATCCAACAATATTTTAATTAAATTATTTATTCATTTAAGGAAAACAAACGGCTATTCTATAATACAATATTAACGATACAAAAAAAGGAACCTAAAAAGTAAGTGAACATATATAATCAAAACAGTGTTGGATAGAAGAAGGTGGTAAATGCAGATAAATTGCAAAATTAAACAATGTGAACAAGTCAGAAGTAACCAATCCTGATTGCCTTAGCTAATGTTGGCTTCTTAACATGTAAAAAAATTGTTAGTCCCCCAATTTCATCTTAATTATTCTTTTATCCCATATCTAAGCGAGGAGCAGCGTGTTACTTTGTTAGTGATTATCATGAATTCGGGAGATGAGGGAGGCGTCCTTTCAATTTTTAATATATTTCATGATATGGCCGTTCAGCCAGATCATGAAATGATCTATTCAGCGATATGGCCACGACATCCTCCTTGCTCAATTACATCGCCGCATGTCCACAGAATATCATTCGTGTAAGCTGTAACAGTGTACAAAACGTCCAACCATCGTTCCGCGTGCCCATCAAACTGGGGAATTGGGGTCAATTGATGTTTGCCCGTCTCGTTACTGCCCGTTCCATATTTGAAATAATTTGGAAATGGAACACGAGAGGGAATGGCGTTCGAATTTTTTGAAATTAGGTTTTGTTTGCTTTCGCTACGGCAGCTCTTTTGTGTTTGGGGTCCTTTATATTTTTATTATTATTTGTATAAATACATATATGTTTGATGCAAATAATTGTCTTCTATAGAGCGGGGCATTGCTCGCGTGGATACCGCTTCTCTAGATCCCGTGGGAATTCCCTAAAATCCCAACCTAGTAGATAATTTTATAATTCCTAGTGGATGATTTTATAATTTTGAATACGGAAATTACAAGCGTACTTCTTGCAGATGATATTTCATTACTAATAAAATGTGAAAATACTAAATCTGCTACCAACATTCTAAAAGACACTTTAACAACAGTAAAGACATGGTTAAATGAACATAATTTAAATATTAACTTGAAAAAAACCAAAATGATGCATTTCAGGCCTTATCAAAAGCCCCCGCTACAAATTAATCTAGAATTTGATAACAATAAAATAGAGACTGTAAACACCTTCAACCTATTAGGAATAAATCTTGATACCCACTTAAACTTTAAGAGTCATATTGAGAAAATAAAATCAAAACTATCGAAGTTTACTTTTGCACTGAGTGAAATAGAACATAGTACAAACACGCAAACTGCACTATCAGCATACTATGCCTATGCCTATTCGTGGCTCCGTTATGGCATAATGCTGTGGGGTAATAGTGTAGATGCGAAACAATTGTTTATAAAACAAAAACGTTGTGTGCGTATACTCGCTCACATAAAAGAAATACCTTGTATATATAGTTTTGATATAAGTATATTTGTTTTTAAAAACAAGAACCTATTTCCACAAATTAAAGATACGCATTCAATTAATACCCGGCACAAAGAGAAATTATATTTGCCCCCGTCGCGAATAAAAATGTTAAATTGTAGTCCCTGTTATATGGCAGTTAAAATATTTAATAAATTACCAACTACTATAAAGACCACACAAAATGAATCCGAGCTTATAAAAACATTGAAGCAATATTTAGTAGAAGAGTGCTTCTACACAGTAGAAAGTTTTCTGTCTGATGAAAAATAATGTGATATGGCTTTCTGATCTCTTACCTTTTAAGTATTACTGTTTATGCAAACATTTTGTAAAAGATTATTAGATATTAAGAGCCAGTCCACAAAATGACACTATCGAAGTTTCGGTAAATACGCTGCGTGACCTCTCATGACCCTCAGCACGATGCGACGATGTTGCGAATAGCGCGACCTAGACGTATTGATGTTTGCATCTTTTATAAATATTATGATTTTTCAAAATTTAAAATAAAGTGGGTTGTTTGTTAGTATTTATTACTGTACTATTTTTTTTATTTTTGTCGGCCTGTCTTTAACTTAACTTATGTATTTATTCATTGCATTATGTAGGTATATACTTACAATGTTTTAATTTTTTACTTATGTTAGTATATATTTGGTTAGGCATTATATTTATTTATGGTCTATTCAGTTTATTTATAAACTTATTTATTAATTGCATTATGTATAATAATATTCTTATTCCAATAAGACTTTATTTTATGCATATGTATAATTTATTATACTATATATTTTACAAATAAACATTTTTAATCTGGAATCTTGGTACCGTTTTAACCCGATAACCACTCAATGGATTTGGACGCGGTTCTTTTTTACCCTATTGCGTAGGTGTAGGTATTACCTACAAGGTGAGGATGTGGGAGTGAAGGGCTAGTGAAATTAATCTGTGAGGATAATTTATGTCAAGGTTGTGATGTGATTATATATTAGTGATATATTATTCTGTTTATAAAAAATATTAAAAGATAGAGTATTTGTAATGTTTTTAAAAAATAACAAACAGTTTACAACAAAAATATAAAGTGAGCTTATGGTAAGAAATGAAAACAAAGTGTACGGGCGCAGGTGTAGCGTATTTTCTTGAAAATGTTATCGGAAGGAAGTGTGTATTGAGTGTTCATAAAAAAACACAAATTTACATCTTACGAAACTTTTAATTTATAAAAATATACATTGGAACAAAAATATATTGGTACCACAGTGAACAAATGGTTTAATTTTACGCTATACTGGGTGAAATTAAATCAACCGACCAAATTCATACTGGAGACTCGGTTAGTCATCAGAAACAAGGTTTAATGACCCACCAGGTGAAATTCGAAAAAAAAATTTTTTTGCCCCTTAGTGCCTGCACTAGGAATTGTAGTCCAACCAGTAAGGGAGCAAAAAATGTGTTTTTCGAAATTGGCTAAAAGGATTACTGAACCTAGTTATTGATCACTAACCGAGTCTCCAGTATGAATTTGGTCGGTTGATTTAATTTCATTCTATATATATATATACATATATATAAGATTATAAATATTCCGAAATAAATACTATTATTTTTGACAACAAACAAAATTGAAGTACGAAAACGTGTCGATCAATGATCAAAACTCTGCGATCGTATACGAGTATCGCGTACAGAGAGTCGAGACGCAGTATGGCGGGAAAAAACTGACATAGATCCTACCTGATTGAGCGCTCGCGCCGTACTGATCGGTGCGCGTTTGTGCATCGTAATTTATTGGAATTTGGAGTAAAGATAATGATGTTTTTGAGTCTAATTAAATAAAAGGAATGTCAACAAAATTACAGAATACAATTGATCAAAGTCATAGGCTATTTTGAAATGCAATTTTGAATGTAAAATAAGCTGTATTCAATACAAAAACTCGTTGTATACTGGCTACATTAATTGGGAAAATTGACGGAATTCTTTTATTTTTTTGGGGATAATGTGATTATTTATACATATTCTGGTAAATGATGTCACAACAAATTTATATGTCTGATGTACTGGTATTTTTTTTAGCAAATTTATTGAAATTAATAGACAGAATAAGATCCTTAAAGTTGACAATGTGATCAGTTTTTCGTAAACGAGGTGTGGGAGATTGATCACTACAAAAAATACAAAGTAGTATTTGGAATTGTGGTAAATTAACACACAATACGAAAGATTGGTCTATGTTTATCACGTATTAAACAGTATAAAAATCTTTCCTAAGATGATAAATTAGGCGCTTGAAAATTGAGATTACTTCAGGAAAGTGTAAGATGCCTCCTGTGAAATATTATAGCAGTGATAAAGAATTGTGTAATAATATATAGTATTAGTAGTGTTGCTGTACCTGATAAGGGTAGCTAAGTTATTGAGTTCTTATAAAATTGTAACATCTGTGTACACTGTTGCAATAAATATATTGAGTTTGAGTTTGAGTTTGATTATGTCATACAAGGAACTTACAACTGTTTACAACTGTGGAAATAGAATGTCTGAACTACTGCGAGCGTGATGGTTGAAAGGTTTATCCGTAAGAGAAAATTATTTTTTAAATTGAATTTATAAATCTGTTTTTATTATTAGTTTTGTTTTTGTTTTTATATGTAATTTTTTCTCAATTGTACAGCAAATTAGTTATTTTTACTGTAATGCTGTATGATTTATTTTTAATAAATAATAAAATAATACAGTCTAAATTGCATGTTCCTAAGTCCAACCGTTTTATAATTTTATTATTACGAGCGACAAAAGAGGTGTGTCAGGATCTTAGCGGATGGAAATCTGGGGTCTCTGACAACCCTTCTGAAAGGCTAGCGTTAGTATAAGTATGTATTAATATAGTCTGATTTTCAACAAAAAAATGTCTTTTATGTAGATACTCTAGAACAGCCTGTATTTAAACAATATTAAGAATATTTTATTGTTAAATGCTTATTTAGTCACACACAAAGCTGATCTTGAGAAACAAAACACAAGAATGAAATGTATCCCCAAAAAGTTCACACAAATGCCGTTTAAAATCCAATATGGCCGCCAAAAATCACTTCCTAAAATACTGAGCTCCATTGTCGCGTAAACAATACCAGTTGAGATTTTACAATAAACATAAACCAGTATGCCCTGGCCCCTGTAAATATAGCGAACTAACGGTATTTCTACTTAACAATGGTCAATAATTGCTTGCACAAGGATCAAGTTTTAATGGGCAGACTACTTTTTATTTGGCCCCGGTTTTAAAACGGCAGCTGAGGTTTAATTCTAAAGAAATTCGCACATCTGGATTTTTTTGGGGTTCCGTACCTGATTCTGGTAGAGTTAGTTAATGGTCTTGTGCTTAAGTGCCCGTATAAAGCTAAATTAACATATTTTTAAATTCCAGTGTTAATTTAAAAAAAATCATAATTAAAGAAGATGATATAAGTACTTAAGACATTGACAGATCTGAAAATGTAATTTAATTACTTCGCTCAATGGAAAAAAAACGAAAGCCAGCTTTAAAACAAATCTTATCACTAGAGGACTCGCGCATTATATATTTTAAGTTAAGTTTAATTATGTAAACTATAATTTTATTTAATAAAATAAATGTATATAAACTTTACCAGCTTGTTTTTTTATTTGTTTTTTATTATATTGAAGTATATATGCACACAAAAGAATTAAAAAATATTATTTCAAGATATATTTCGGACCCTACTGGGCCCGGCATCAGTTGATATAGTAATGAAATGACATTTACAATTAATTTAATACATTTATAATTTTATTTAATAATAAGTATTAAATAATTGCTGTAAATCGCGCTGTAGTAATTATAATAAATAAATAAATAAATTTATTCCTAGAATGCGCGCGCGGGTCACATGTACCACCCATTTTAATATTGATTTTTTTTCTTACCACTCTTATTTGTTAAAATAAATAAGTTATAATGTTACGAATCAACTTTATTTCTAGCTAAATACTTAATCAAAAAACAACAATTGCTCAATTTTTTTAATTATGAACTAAAGATAAACTTGTATAAAAAATTACCAATTTTTGACTTATTGATATGAATCAGTTTTTGATTGTTTATTATTTATAAATAAGATCAAACAAATATTTAACAAAATGCGCTGTACCCCACTGAGGGGTCGAACGAAATACAGCGCATCGTGTTAAATATTTGTTTGATCTTATTTATAAATAATAAACAATCAAAAGCCAATGTCTAGTTTATAAGAAAATACATTAATTAACTATTATAAACTCACATTCGTGAACATTTACATTTTTTTCAATTATTTGGAACATATTAACTTTGTAGGTGAATCATCGTATTACAAAGTTTACTAAAGGGTTGTTCCTACTCAATTGCGTTTTCTTCCCAGCCCCCTGATTCTGTATCGTAAACTCAGTTGCCAACCGAAGTGCCTATCGTCTAAAACATACATATCCGCTTATCTAAGGATAAGTTCGCACTTGAAATTACTTCACAATTCGTAAATAGTTCAATACCCACTAAAGTTCATTTTCTATCTGTTTTTGGCGAATAGCAACTATAGCTAGCAACCGACACTGAGTTAGATAATAGCCCCGCAGCTAGGGCACACTATGATTCGGTGATCGCTCGCGCAGGGGACATACGTCACCCGCGTACTTTATAAATGCACTGCGCACACGCCGACTGACGTCGCGTCGCACTACCACAGATCGGGGGTAATCATCTGACATCCCTTCGTGGATTTATGTCGTGACGATACCTTTATTTATCCCAGAAACAGTTTATTTACGAGTAGAACAGCGTAAAAATAAACTAATCGAGTTCAATGTCAAATTTTCGAAGCGCCCTTCGCTCTGACGCTCTACAATTATTTATAGCTCGGTCAGTTTATTTCCGTCGGGGCGCCATAAATGAATTGAAGATATTTGAACAATGTTTCTCGGTGAAAGTGTTATTTATTAACCACATACAACATAGTGAATGCGAACTATAAAATAGCTAATCCAATTAAAATATTTGGCATGTATTTTGGATGCTGCCACATCTGAATTCGTGTAATATCTAAGTTATACTTGAACAATAAATAGCAAAAACGTCGTGTTTGTACGACATTTTGCATGTAATGAGGCTAAAACTAAACAAAAATGTAATATTTGTCTGTGTGTCTTTGTGTATGTTTCGTTTTAACTCGAGAACGAGTCGACAGATTTTGATGCGGTGTTCGTTATTATCATTTTAGTGACCCTAGTCAACACATAAGCTATAAAACGTGTTCATAAAATAACGCTCAAGCCGAAAACAGGGCAAAGATTAAATGAACGTGGATGAAACCGCGGGCAAGGCTAGTATTTTAAACATCGTTTGTTAAGAGTGCGGGATCTCTATCATAATTCCATCGTATCTGTTTAGATTTTACAAAACCAATAAAAAAGTAACAAGAAAATGCTAAACGAATTACAAATAGTTACTTGAAAGCGAAAAGAAATAACCAAAACATATACAGAATTTTTTGATATCTAATTGCCTATTCAAATTAATAATCTTGTTTAATTTTTAATGAGTTGTTTGCAAAACTTACATAACAAAGCTATTTTTGTACATAGTTGTAACAAATTAGTTAAGCGCTTCGGCTAACTTCGTATATCTTCGGAGAAACGATCGTCTAAATTCAAAGCAATATTTTGTAAAGGAAGACGCGGTAAGAAGCGTAATAGATAAAGAAGTGTATGGAGAGCGTTAGGGGGCGTCCATAAATTACGTGACACATAGTTGACTGAATTTTGATCCCCCCCAAGTGACACCTTGGTGACATTCTTCATAACCCCCCCTCCTCCCAATGTCACGTGACTTTTATCATGAGTGAAAGACAGATTATTTATTCCACGAATGTCGCAGGACACAAATCTTAGAACGCAAAAATCAAAATTAATCAATTTATTCGACAGAGTGGGCCGAAATATATTTCGAAAAACAATATCTTATTATTTTTGTTTTAAAATGAAGAAATAAGAAGCTTTATATAGCCAACAATATACCTATATAAATTTTAATTTAAAAATCAGAAGGAAGATTTACAATTCATCCAGCCATGGACTACTGAGACTCTTGCAAAAATACTTGTATTTATTAAATCGCGAATTGTCACGTGACATTTAGTTCAGACCCCACCCTCCTCGTGACCCAGAGTGACACTGGACGACCAACCCCCCCCCCCAACCCTAATTAGTGTCATTACATAATGGCGGCCCCTTACATTATATCGTTTTCTTTTGACGCTAAAATACACTGGGTTTTTATGTCACAACCTTTTTCCTTAAATGTGTAGTTCTATCCATGAATTTTTACAACTTTCACAATGGAGGCAACATCCAAATCGCGAAAAAACCCGAGTTGTTTGTTCCATAGAAAAGTTAAATACCTCGACCAAAATGTATGAAACAACTGATATTTTTTTCAGGATTTCAGGGTTATTCATATTTATAGGTATAATACCCCGGTTTATCGCCTTAACAAATTGTATACTCTTAACGTAACGGACGTGTTTCCGCCTGCCTTTGAAACGGACTTAAGGGTCCGTATGAGGCTGGATGCACAACTTCAAATGAGTATATCACATTGTGTAACTTAGTTAATCAGTATAGTAAAAATAATATAGACGGTAGACTACTTATAGGGTTGATAGGCTAATCTCAGAAAAAACGCAAAATCTTTAAGTTCGCTCGATGGAAAAGAAAAACGTAGTTACCTCTAAATTTAATGTTTCCCGAGTGTTAAAAAATCATACACCCTTGAAATTTATATTAAAAATAAGTTAACAAATGACATCGTCAGCTCGTCTTAGAATATTTTAAAAATTTCATCCAGAAGCAGAGTTATTAAATGAAAATGCAGATTTTTGTGGGCGCGTGTTTCTTGGTGGTCGTAACAGCCACGGCTGAGAGCGCGCTGTTTTAAACTAAAAGGAAACGTCGTAGAGTTCAGTTCTGATTGTTACAAAATGAGCTGCTCAATCTGACCTTATATGCAGCCTTAATGTAGCTCAGAATGTTTGAAAACCGAAAATAGCCGAAGTATTATTTCGTTCGACTGTACGTGTGCACCACTTTGTCAATTCGCAGCCAAATTCGCAATCACTCGAGAATCGCACGTGTCCGGAAATAACCAAGAGATGGACACCCTACACGTCTACGATTATCTCGCTCGGACGAATCCGACATTTGTATAGTGGAGTTACACCCGGTTTCTTATTTGATAAAATCCAGATTGTGTTAAAGGCAAGGAGTATTTATTTTTCTTGATTATTTTCCTTTCTTTTTTCTTAAATCTGTTATTGTAATTAATAGTAAAAAAGGTTTATTCTTAATTTTCAATTAGTTAATTAAGATAACAATAAAAAAAAACTTTAACAAAAAAATAGAAACCGACTTCAAATGACAGCAGACATTCACTAAAAAGCTTAAAATAATTATATGTACAACGTGTAATTTAAATCATCTTGTTAACGAAAACTGTTGATAGTACCCTGAAATCGTGAAAAAAAAATTCTGCTGTTTCATACATTTTGATCGAGTAAGTATTTAACTTTTCTATGGAAAAGCTTTCAGATTCATTTTCAGGTTCATTTATTTTAGTACATATGCGAAAAAATTCGCACTTATACAAGTCAAAATTTACAATAATACACCTTAATAAAATTAATATAATGAATAAAATAAATTAATTAATCAAATGTCTTACTATTAAAAATATTGTTGTACGAATAAATAGTCAAAATATATTAACATTAGCTGCCTATTAGTTAGAGATAAAATATGATATATCTTCCGTGACCTAAGCATTAAGTAAATTAATAAATTTGTCATAGGTATCCTTGCAAATAAATTAACAAATGTGTTATCAAGAGTCTGTGGAGGCATTATTATCCATAAGGAAGTCGTTAATACAATAATAGGCCTTTCTTAATAGGAATGCTTTTACATAGGTAACACTAAAAGTTTCCGGAACTGGCCACTTACATAAACAATATTTAAAAATTTATTGCAACATTTGAAAATAGAACTCTTTGGCTGTATAATGCAGTTTGTTTCATCTGACTGTCTTTTGTTTTTACCTTGTGGCGCCATTTAAAAAATTGTGTGTCTGCATCAACATGGATTTAACTCGGGAAAATTTTCGTAGTATGATTTTCTACGATTTTAAGTGTAATTTGACAGCTCAACAGAGCATCGCTCGGCTTGAAACAGCTTTTGGCAATGAAGCACCATGCAAGACGACTGTTTATAGCTGGTTTGCAGAATTCAAGCGTGGTCGTATCAATCTCAGTGACGAATCTCGCGATGGTCGGCCGTCCACCGCTGTGACCAACAAAAACATCGATGCTGTGCGCCGTATGATTGAAACAGACAGGCATGTGACCTACCATGAAATTCGCGCATCCTTAGAAATAGGCATGAGTCAAATACAATCAATGTTACACAAACATTTGGGTGTGAGAAAGCTGTGCTCGCGGTGGATCCCACACAACTTGACCGAGGCTCAAAAAACGGACCGCGTCACTTGGTGCAGTGCCATGCTTACCAGATTCAACGAAGGTGCGTCAAATTTGGTGTGGGACATAGTAACAGGTGACGAAACATGGATTTATTGCTACGATCCCAAAACAAAGCAGCAATCGAGCGTATGGGTCTTTCAAGATGAGCCGAAACCAACCAAAGTGGCGCGCGTGAAAAGTGCATCTAAGCGGATGATTGCTTCTTTTTTTAATAAAACTGGACACGTGGCTACTGTTACTTTAGAGAATCGTCGTACCGTGAATAGTGACTGGTACACGACCATTTGTTTGCCGGAAGTTATTGACGAACTCCGTAAAAATAACCGTAAACGCCGTATCATCCTGCACCACGACAATGCTAGTTCTCACACGGCCAGACAGACAAACGACTTTTTGAAGACGAAAAATGTAGAACTCATGAGTCATCCTGCATACAGTCCCGACCTGGCACCTTGTGACTTTTTTCTGTTCCCAAAAATTAAGAACCAATTACGCGGTCGACGATTTTCATCACCAGAAGAGGCTGTCGAGGAGTATGAAAAACACGTTTCAGAGGTCACCACAGGGGAGTGGCACAAAAGTTTTCAAAACTGGTTTGATCGAATGAAAAAGTGCATAGACGCCAAGGGAGATTATTTTGAAAAATAATAAATTAATTTTGTACCTTTAATAGTATTTTTTCATATTCATTCCGGAAACTTATAGTGCGTCCACGTATCTGTCTCTTGAACAACCTTTCTGGTACTTTGTTATAAAATTTAAAGCTCATACTATTGAAGCTATTTGAAACTTTCGCCAATCTAGTAAAGGGCACAATGATTTTATGTTTGTTTCTAGTCTCATAGTTATTGACTGTTGCTGTTTTTTTTCACGATTTCAGGGTTGGCTCCATAGTAAAAGTTGTTGGACTAGTACTATCACCAGTTTTCGTTAACAAAATGACTTAAATTTCACGCTGTATACCTACTGGCCTATATGGTACAGAAACAACATTATTGCCGACTTCTTTCTTTCTGAAACATTATGTTCTATAGAAGTCAGCGCTTTCATATTGGTTTTCATCTATAAACGTGGCATCATATCATAGGGCATCGCACACCTCAAAACATAGACAACTCAAAATAAAGTGAGTTCTCTAAAGCTGATCGAATCCTTCCAAAGCCGATATAAGAACACTCAGGCCGAGTTTTGAGGATGTATTTTCGGCTATCGACCTATTTTCGGCACAAAGGGATGCACTTGACAATTTTCTTTGTAGAAGGAAGTGTGCGCTCGGGAATAAGTCGGAAATGTGTTCGGATTTGATTCGGGTATTTTCGTAGTTCAATCAGACTTAAAGAAAACGTGAATGAAGTTTAAGAAATACTACCGCTAGCTTTTCGGATGCCATTACAAAATGTAATTTTAATTATACCTGAAAATTGTACGTCATAAAGTGTCACGAATTGCGGGATTACATTTATTATTTTAGTGCTCACTCCCGCGGTCTATGACGTCATCGCGAGGAGTGGGGGGAGGGCCAAACATATATTGTTGTGTTGTCGCCGAATGGACCTTTACAACGATATAACTATAATCTTTGTAACTTTTATACTTTAGGAGTATGAAGCTTTCAAAAGTACAAGAATTGTATGTCGCAATTTTTGCGGAATGCCGCCGGGACGACGAGGAATACGTTCATCTAATTCATGTTGAAACCGGCCATGTGCGTGTCAGGTCACGCACAATGTAGGGTTCTGTAGTTGCCCGGTACATTTTATAAGTTAGTCTACTAATACAGACCGCGCCAAACTTCTAGTCTCATACATTAGAGGGGACCAAAAGTTTGGCGCGACCTGTACTCGTAAACCTGTAAAGCCTACTTAACTGTTAGTTTTTATTTTAAATTCATTATGTATATGTACTACTTCTGTCACTTTTTTCAAATTTCTATAAAAAACCGTGTTGTTGGCAGGGGGGGGGGGGGACGCCCCCCTCGAACTGATTAAGGCTTGAAATAAAAATTCAATGTCCAATGTGTAAGTGTATAAGGTGACTTTAGGTCCTACAATAATTATTATTGTTATAATATGTGAAAATAATTCTAGGGTAGATCATATACCGGGTGTTAAAGCAAAGGCAAGAATCCTTTAAGGGCGTGTTGGTATGATCGGTGAAGATATTATTTTACATAATGGGATCTCTAAATAAAGTACCAGTACCTCATAATAAGACGATTTTCTTTACTCAAAATACACTAATCGCGTGGACACCCTCACTGGTCGCTGGCCACTCGGATGAGGGGTGCGGGTTGCGGGGTGCAATTAGGTGTGTGGGGAGGCCGGTGAGCTGCGTAGCCATAGCTTAGAATGATGGAATTTTTGGTGAAAATTCAAGGTATATTTTTTTTCTCGTAATGACATCAGAATCGTGTATACTTTCATACTCTAAAGGGATTCATAACTTTGCATTTACATCCTGTATAAAAAAAAATGTTTTGGTCAAATAATTTTTTCACCTCCCAGTACAAAAAGGTCCAATCAGCTGACTTGATTTCTATGTAAAGGTTTAAAAAAAATGTTGCGCAGAAAGATTAGGTCTATTAGGGCTACTCTGTCGCTTCTTAATTTTATTTCACTTTAAATTGTAGGGCCTTATATAGCCAAATTCATAACGGAGACTCAGTAAGTAGTCAGGACCAAGGTCCAATGACACGTTCTGTGAAATACGCTTAACAAAATGGAGACTTCCTATACTAATTGAGTCGAGGTTGTCCTTGAACAAGTAGAGGCGCAAAAGAAATACTTTTCGTATCCCGCAAACACAGTCATTGAACCTTGGTCCTGACCAGTTGCCGAGTCTCCAGTATTAATTTGGTAATATTAACAAAAGTCACTTCAAATTAATGTAGTTGGTACGTTTTTAGGGTGCCGCAGCTGAAGGGTGCCAAACGGGACCCTAGTACTAAGGCAATTATTCGAGTGTTATAGTTGCCATCACGTGCGACATTCGAAGAACCGATCCATACAAGGCTGATGATGTATGCCATAGTTATTTAAATACAGGTATCAAATTCCGCCAACGGCCGACGCCGTCATCTCGAATTACATAACTTTCAGTCAGCAGAAATGAATCTCATGCAATTGCTTACTAAGCAAATAGTTTATATACGAAGCAGTGAAAGAATAAACATTCTTACAGAAATTACACTAAGAAAACTATAAAATAAAGTGAAATCACCTAAAATTATGATGATTCACGTAAAGTAGGGAGCATACGGACATCACAACAAAATACGATGAAACTACTGTTGCTGCTGCTAGCGTTATAATATGACGCACTGTCACTATGACTTTGTAGGAAGCAGATAGAATTATGATGATTCACGTTAAGTAGGGAGCATACGGACATCACAACAAAATACGATGAAACTACTGTTGCTGCTGCTAGCGTTATAATATGACGCACTGTCACTATGACTTTGTAGGAAGCAGATAGAATTATGATGATTCACGTTAAGTAGGGAGCATACGGACATCACAACAAAATACGATGAAACTACTGTTGCTGCTGCTAGCGTTATAATATGACGCACTGTCACTATGACTTTGTAAGAAGCAGATGGAATTATGATGATTCATGTTAAGTAGGGAGCATACGGACATCACAACAAAATACGATGAGACTACTGTTGCTGCTGCTAGCGTTATAATATGACGCACTGTCACTATGACTTTGTAGGAAGCAGATAGAATTATGATGATTCACGTAAAGTAGGGAGCATACGGACATCACAACAAAATACGATGAAACTACTGTTGCTGCTGCTAGCGTTATAATATGACGCACTGTCACTATGAATTTGTAGGAAGCAGATAGAATTATGATGATTCACGTTAAGTAGGGAGCATACGGACATCACAACAAAATACGATGAAACTACTGTTGCTGCTGCTAGCGTTATAATATGACGCACTGTCACTATGACTTTGTAGGAAGCAGATAGAATTATGATGATTCACGTTAAGTATGGAGCATACGGACATCACAACAAAATACGATGAAACTACTGTTGCTGCTGCTAGCGTTATAATATGACGCACTGTCACTATGACTTTGTAGGAAGCAGATAGAATTATGATGATTCACGTAAAGTAGGCAGCATACGGACATCACAACAAAATACGATGAAACTACTGTTGCTGCTGCTAGCGTTATAATATGACGCACTGTCACTATGAATTTGTAGGAAGCAGATAGAATTATGATGATTCACGTTAAGTAGGGAGCATACGGACATCACAACAAAATACGATGAAACTACTGTTGCTGCTGCTAGCGTTATAATATGACGCACTGTCACTATGACTTTGTAGGAAGCAGATAGAATTATGATGATTCACGTTAAGTAGGGAGCATACGGACATCACAACAAAATACGATGAAACTACTGTTGCTGCTGCTAGCGTTATAATATGACGCACTGTCACTATGAATTTGTAGGAAGCAGATAGAATTATGATGATTCACGTAAAGTAGGGAGCATACGGACATCACAACAAAATACGATGAAACTACTGTTGCTGCTGCTAGCGTTATAATATGACGCACTGCCACCAAGACTTTGTAGGAAGCAGATAGAATTATGCGCTCCGTCACCGCTTTTATGGTGACAGTAAGCATACCCTAGTGTGACGCACCTCTTTTAGGGGAAGGCATGATGTAATACGTAAATGATAATCTTATTTAATCAGTTTGAAGGTGATCTGTCATTATAATTAAAAATTATATCACACATAATGTTTGGCCAATTACGACCCCTTTGATGGCTATTAGCCGTAGACATTGAAGTTAGACAATAAAGAGGGCTGCTTGTAAGTCATAAATACTGAATTCTTACAGGAGGCTGTAAAACTGGCCAAGTGCGAGTAAGATTCGTGGCCATAGGGTTCCGTGGCATTCAAATAAGTTAATCACCCACCCATCCGCCCGTCAGCCTGTTTCGTCCTCTCCTCAACATAGGTCTTTCCAAAACTTTGCACTAACACACGCTGGGAAGACGAGTTGGTGACCGCGGTGCCGAAACCTTCGCACCAGTGACGCCGCTGCTAAAGACTACAATAATTTGAACAAAAATTACAAACAATATAAATAATTTACACTTCCGTCAAAAATAAAATGTTTTGCACCCTCCTTTTTTGGTTTTCAAACGTTCGTTTCAAGAACGCGTTTAAGAGATCAACTTGATTTTTTTTTCATAAAAAAGGTAATAGAAATATATAGGTTTTCTACTTAAATCCAGTATTTTTCTTTACAAAATATTTCTGTATTAGTTAAAAACCCTCCGATCTGCTGTTTCGCGCGTTATTATTAGTATAACGCGTCCTAGACAAATAGGTCAATTAGCTAACCAATAATCGCCCCTATCAAAAGCTAATAAAGTATTTGACAATGGCCTTTTTGTGTTGGACGGGTAATAACATTTTTTCCTAGCCTATGCCATACTCTCAAGGACTTTACGCGGTACGAATTTCAAGAGGTCGACTGTACCCCGACCCACGACACTAGGCGTAGTAGGTCGATCGCACAACGAAAGAGATAAGCATATCTGAAAAAGCGTGCGTCTGAGCAGTGCGGTAAATCAACAAGAGAGTGGATAATGCTGTCTTTCGAGGAATAAAATTTTATATAAATTCACATAAGTGCGTTTTAAAAAAATCGCTCTGCTATCGTTTAGATAATAGGTTTACATGTTTAAAACAGTAATCATTGTTATTTTTACTTCCTTAGTTTCGATAATCTGCTTGTTTGAAATAAAAAAATAGCCTTCACTTTGCAATTTATTTCGATCGATCCAATTTTTCTCCATCGCGCTTTGGGCTATTACATCTTCTTGGAAAGGGCTTTGTTTATAACATGTATTTATTTCAGAACCATATCTATTGTAGTTTGGGAGTACTACTTGTTCAAAAACTCCGTGTTTACTACCTACGTCGTCTTAAGAAGTCGTTCTACATAATGATTAATGTTAAGTATTGTTAATATTAATTCCCGTTACGGAGTGACGTAATGTACTCTCGGGATCAGCTGTTGGAACAATTTGATCGTTATTAAAATATACGATCGAAGGGTTGCGCACTTTCCCTCAGTTTCGGGTGTTTAGATTTTAATTGTTTAAAGTATCAAGACCTTTCAGTTCGCGTCTAATTTTCAGTTGCAACGTTGAATAAAAATTACTCATTAAGAACCAGTCAAGTACGATTCAATGAATGATTTGAATATAAGTTACAAGCTTATGAAATGTATGGAAATACACGTACAATATTTTTAAAACGCTTATCCAGGTACTCTTAAAATTTTTTTTTCAACATTTTATTTTACTATTTTGTCGGCGTGATTAATATTTATGGAAGTTGATAGTTGAGATTGTCGGCACTTGGTGGAATTTATCACACAATATTTGCTAATTTGTCTTTGACTTTATTCATCATAAATTTTATTTTCCCGACTTTCTCGGGAATTTTTCAGTTTTTTTAGAGTGACATCCCTTTGACAACTGTTTGATGCATACCCAACTCTTACGCAACGTTTAGTCAAAATGCGGAATGCCAAACACACTATCAGCTATCTTTAACAAAACGGTGAATTCAGTAAACATTTTAATCTTAGGTTTGTCTGTCATGCGTATTCAATCTACCCGCAAGTTATTTATATCGTTTATTGCACGGACATCTAGCAACAGAAAGATTGTTTAAATAAATAATTATATATAAAATTATGTAATTAAAAAGCCCCTGATGATGCTTATATAGTGAAACCGGTTGGGTAGTGTAGAATTAAATATTATCTGTGGAAAAGTACAAGTGTTTTTTTATCACAACAATTAATATTTATATCCATGCCAAATTACAGCTTTCTAGTAGTAATAGTCTCTGAGCTAAGCCGCGGACAGACGGACATGGCCAAACTATAAGGATTCCTTGTTGAATACGGATCCCTAAAATAGTTCCTCTATTCGTCGTTTGTCCTTCTTCAACAGATATGATTTTTTTCAGTTTTTATAGATGGTACGGAGCACTTCGTGCGCGAGTGCGACTCGCACTTGGACAAATTATTGTGTATAATTTAAGTTAATTCAAAAGCGGCTATCTATGTAGTGTTCTATATAACACACACAAGACAGATAAGGCGTGGCCTTCGCTCGGAGATAAAGCTGAGATACGGCTGATAGTGCACAATTAACCGTTGATACTGATGTTGTAACACTTTTATATTTGGATAGCGCTCATAGAGATACTATACAATAAGTAAATAGACAGAAAAGCCGGCCAAGTGCGTGTCGGGCCACGCGAAATGTAGGGTTCGTAGTTGCCCGGTACATATAAGTTGGTCTACTAATACAGACCGCGCCAAAATTCTGGCCCCATACATTAGAGGGAAAAAAAGTTTGGCGCGACCTGTACTCGTAAACCTGTAAAGCGTACTTAGCTGTGATAGTTTTCTTTTTAGCTTTATTATATATACTACTTCTGTAAATTTTTTCATATTCACATATTTTATTGCATTCCATAATGTATATACACAGGGGAAAAACATTAATATTATCAGATCATTATGGACCTTGTCCAGGCACAGCAATATAAGAGAGGACGGCATTTTATTATTATAGATTTATTATTTGTGAAGATCCTACTATAAGCAACTTCTATGTATAAACAGCCAGAACCCAATGGTTTTAACACACCCACAATGTTTTTGAACGGCCTATCCAACGATATCCCACACTATGGGATAGACGAGAAAAAAAAATCATCCCCAGTTTAAGAGTATGAGAGCAACCCTTAAAAAAAAAATCAAGATTTTATTTTACCATTTTGTCGGCGTGATTAATATTTATATCCATGCCAAATTACAGCTTTCTAGTACTAATAGTCTCTGCGCTAAGCCGCGGACAGACGGACATGGCGAAACTATAAGGGTTCCTTGTCGGACTACGGAAACCTAAAAACCGGACAAGTGCGAGCCCACCGAGTGCTCCGTTAAAGACTATATTTTCTTTTATTTAATTACAAATGTATAGTTTTCAGATTTTTCCCTATACTTGTAGTATTAGACGGTATTAATCGCCAAATTTCATAGTTCTAGGTCAACCGGAAATACCCTATGAATTTTGATTCCCTTGAGAGTGTCGAAATGTACGTTTTTTGCGGCATAAACGGCCGTATATATGGTTTTAATTTCAATTCGATACCTAGACGCGTTCCCGAGATAAAGGGTCTTGACAGACAGACAGACGGACGGACAAACGGACAACAAAGTGATCCTATACCTATTTATAAGGGCTCCGTTTTTTTCCATAGAGGAGCCCTATAAATTACAAACTTGTCATTAGCTCTAAAAGGTATTAAAAAAACTGCAAAAGTAAGTCCGGTATTCCGGTACGTTTCCGCTAAAACTACATTACTTATATTGTTCATTAATTTAATAATCATCAATGAATATACTTATAATAAATAAAACAGTAGAAACCGCTGTGTCTGTACATTGAAGAAAAGTAATAGAAATAGAAGTGGTAGAGCTGATGCCGGGCTCTACTGTGGAGGTACCACCATCTTACTCGCAAATCCTCCCGAAGTTATTCGGGGGAGAGTAAGAGAACAGCTCTCAGGCAAAACCAGGCGGCCCACCATTGCCTGGGACCGATGGATGGCGGTATATCCATCCCCAATTGCCGGGCCTTATATAAAACAGACTGGTGACGGGCAGCGGCGTCACTGGTGCAAGTGTTTCGGCACCGCGCTCACCAACCCGCCTGCCCAGCGTGTGAGCGGGCATTTCATTTTAGCGGCTTTTTTGACGCCCTGATGTTGCTACGCCGTCTATATTGTTTTACCTTATTTGTTTCGTATGTTTTATTCTGGAAACTGGTTACATTAACATTTGGTAAGTACGTACATATCTACTGTTATTTTAAAACATTCCGCACAGTTGACTTTGTAACCTTATGAATGTAAATAAAGTATTCAGTACTCATTACCATTTTAGATTGAATTAAGGGCATGGCTGACCTGAGACTGAGCACCTCATTTTACATCAAGTAAGTAGAAAGGAACGTTTTATTATTGTTTAGAATAGCGCGCCCTGAGCCGTGGCTGTTACAACTAAAATATTCAATCACGCGTACGGAACGCTAAAAATATTATAACACAAAAAGGTTGACAACCAACTCTTAGCGCCATCTATCACCTTACCAAAGAAACACGGTACAAAAAGGGTGACAAGCTTGTCAAACAATTTATCTCAGATGTCGCTATGTTAACACGAGGTTTATTGTATAGGGACTTAAGGGCTTTTTATTTTTAGGGTTCCGTACCCAAAGGGTAACCAACGGGACCCTATTACTAAGACTCCGCTGTCCGTCTGTTACATGAACCGTGATAGTTAGACAGTTGAAATGCTCATAGATGATGTATTTCTGTTACCGCTATAACAACAAATACTAAAACTGGCCAAGTGCGAGTCGGACCTGCGCACTCCCATACAACAGACATTATTTTTTTGTTGTTTTTATAGATAATGGTACGAAACTATTTCAGCTGGTTACTTAATACGGTTGAAACAGACGGACAGAATAGTAATAGTGATAGGGTCCCGTTTGGCACCCTTCGTATACGAAACCCTAAGAACTATGTTTTTATTCAACAATAAAATTTGTTATTTTAAATGTCCATTTGCGTCATGTTTCCCCTCATTATTATAAATGACGGTTTTCGACATAATTATATTACTTAAAAGTAAATTTTCTTTTAAACAAAGGTGACATTACTTTCAACTAAATTAATTAAAAGGAATGTTTCGGTTGTTTGAATGAATGAAAGTAGAGTGACGAATGAAATATATCATATCTTTAAGGGTGTGTTAGTATGATCGGTAAAGATATTATATTAAATACTGGGATCTCTAAATAAAGTACCAGTACCTCACAATAAGACGAGTTTCTTTACTCTAAATACACTAATCGCGTGGACACCCTCACTGGTCGCTGGCCACTCGGATGAGGGGTGCGGGTTGCGGGGTGCAATTAGGTGTGTGGGGAGGCCGGTGAGCTGCGTAGCCATAGCTTAGAAAAATTGTGGAATTTGTGGTGAAAATTCAAGGTATATTTTTTTTCTCGTAATGACATCAGAATCGTGTATACTTTCATACCCTAAAGGGATTCTTGACTTTGCATTTACACCCTGTATACTGTTTTGTACCGTTTTCAGAGATTAATGGTACGGAACCCTTCATGCGCGAGTTCGACTCGCACTTGGCCGTTTTTTTTTCTTGTAAGTTTTTTATTCTGTGTAGATACTGTGTAAATGAATAGGTAAACGTTTTTATCTTTTTATATAGTGTGACTTTAATTTATGCAGCCAAATTCTCACTGAAGACTCAGTAAGTGTTCAGTAACAAGGTTCGATGACAATTTTTGTGAAATTCGTAAATTATTATTTTCGTATTCCTTACAAACGCAAGCCCAGCTCCGAGTCAATTAGTGTGAGACGTCAAGATTTTACTTTGCGAAATCAGAAAAAAGTGTTATCGATCCGTGTTACTGATCACTTATCAAGCCTTCAGTATGAGTTTGTGTAGGTATATGCACAAGTGGAAGGTAAAGCTTGACCAGAAGGACGTATGCCGACCATATAGGAGACATACTGAACAAGGGCAAAATCAAAAGTACCCAGAATAGAAGAGATTGTATAATTGAGGCGAAAGAAGTGAGTCAGGATCGTAGTTGATGGGACGCTGTCGTAAGTCTATGCACAGCTACGTATATATAATTTGGCCAAGTGCATGTCGGAGTCGCACACAAAGTGTTCCGATCCCTAGAAACATTATACATACAGACAGACAAACGAAAATTCTAAAAATTTTAGTTTTGGCCTCACATAATTACCAAAAACCAATTTCCTAAAAAATTTCGTAAAAATATTCAATGTGCAGGCACGAGTTTTTTACTACTTTATTATTAGTATGTGAAAACGAGACGCTACCGATATTGATATAACTTACGTTACTTCCATGCGCATTGGTCAAAAAAATAACGTTATAATATAACGCGTTATTTAAAACGCGATTTCACATTCTGGTCCCATCTCAACAGGGGCCAGTATTTACGCAAAAATGGCAGCTGTCCCTCTGGGATGAACAAGCATATATTGATCCGGCGACGGCGAAAGTCCAAGGGTGTGGTTTAGTTTTACCTACCTATCTATCGGACGCACTCTGGGGCGGGGTGTAGACTACACACGCGTATAGTGAGATCAATGTAGCGGAAGGACCGTGAGCAGTTTTGTATGGACTCTGCACCTATTTGCAACACAACAGTGGTAAAACTCATGTTATATGAAAGCTTTTGGAGACTTTTGACAAGAACAAAATGGTATATTGATGGGTTTAAAATAAATATACTTATTTATATGGAAATAGAAATTGAATTTGTCGCGTATCGTGGAATAAATAGAAAGTAAACGCAATCCGTCAAATCTGGGAAGGCTTGGTGCGAAATGACTCATGGTCCTTTATTTTACCTTTGTGGCAGAGTTACGAAACGACTATAAACAAATATAAAACACTTTTTAGTGGGGTTGTAGAGAAATCCAAGACAGATTTTTTCTACTTTAAGATATAAATATAGCTTTTTTGTTAGGAAATACGGTGATCAGAGCTCCGCCCATCACGTTGGGACGTAATAATCATCGATAAAACGCGGGTGTACCGGGTGTGGACTGAGAATTGTCATGTGTTTGTTTGTTAGGGAACTTACTTCAAAGTCGATGCAGGAAACATTTGTTGTCAAACAACGAAGAGATGTGATATTTCGATAAATTTAAACGTACCTGAAAAGAAAAAAGAACACAACGTTACTAAAAACACAGATTTTATGAAAGTGAATTACACAAACACGATCAAAATCTATATTACTTAGCTTGATAAAAATGAAAACTCACAATCAAATTTGATTCCTGCTTATTAATAATAACTCACAGTTTAACTAGGTACATTAAAAGGAATAATAAGCTTTATTTTATTAATTTAAGGCAACTATAAATGCTGGTGACCTTGAAAAGTCAGTTTAAGGACCGGTTAAATTCAGAAGACGTGTTGAAATGCGAGTAGGACCTAAGAGTTCTATACCAGTGAAAGATTAGCGTCGTGGTACAGAATGGTGCCATGACACAATGCCCAGTGGAGGCCTTTTGGGTGTCACTTTTGTCTTGTTTTGTTTATTATTTCATGACACCAATAAAGCCTTTTCTATTCTATTCTACCATTTAAATAAGATAGTTTTATATGATTTGAATAAAAATTACAAACTTATCCGTACCTAAAAAATATATGAAACAAAACAAATTAAGTTGGTCAAGTATTCGGGTACGTAACGTTAAACCTACATAAAAAACCGGCGTTTTCAGTATTTATCCTTTTAATATAAATGGCACGGAAAATTTATAATTCTTAACTAGTTTAGTTTTTGAGATATACTCCGACCCCGTAACGAAAATGGTATAAAATTGACAACCTTACAACCATTTATCTCAAATTCTTATCATCTGCACAGACGGAAGTTAATCCTTTAATATCTTTAGATTATAGAAACCTTTAAAAGGGGATCGTGAATCGTCAGAAAAAAAAATACTGATAAAAAAGACATGAACTTGCTAAGTTTCTTGCCCTTCTTCGTAGCAAGATTAATCGAATGGGCGGATTTAGGCATTATATCTATTTATAGTAATACCCATTATACCCATTTTGAAACGCAAGCTGTGGTGATTCACTTCTGTTTATTTTATATTTGCTTGTTAAAATGTTTTCTTTTGTTTTCTTTCTGTCATGTTAAATAATTTATAATTTGTTGGCCCGATGATGTGTAATACGAAACCGGTAGCCTAAGTTAGAATAAAAAGAAATATATGTGGAATAAAAGTACAAGAATTTGTGTCTAATTTATTTTTAGTTTATTTATCTATTAACTTATTTATTCATTGAATTATGTAGGTATGTATGTACAATATTTAATTTTTTTATTTTATGTTAGTGTGTATTTGGCTAGGCATTATATTTATTTAGGGTCTATTCAGTTTATTTATCTACTGTTGCATTGTGTAGTTATAATAATATTCTTATTCCGATAAGTCTTTATTTTATGCATGTGTATAAGTTTAGTAGCCCAACTTAAATTTAGTTCTTTTTATACATTTCCCGTATCATATTCGTTTCATCATAAAATATTATTTTTATACAGATTAGATTTGACATGTAAAACGTATACTTTACAAATAAACAATTTGAATCTTTGAATCGGTCTTGCATATTCATGTTATAAACCCACTGTATGCTTGCCTCTGATGTTATTCTATGTCGGGTCCCGTCTCCGATAGTCGCAGCGTAGCCTCGTACACTCGATATTTGTAAGTGATTACATTTATTAAACTTATTTACCGAGGTGAGACCACTGCCACTAGACCGCCTCTGTCGCCTAGTGGTTCATACGTCTCGTCTAATCTGGAGGTCAAGAGTTCAAAATCCGTATATTTGTGTTCAGTTTTCGTGCGTCGGAAGGCGCGATCTACAGAGTGTAAATGCAAAGTCAAGAATCCCTTTAGGGTATGAAAGTATACACGATTCTGATGTCATTACGAGAAAAAAATATATACCTTGAATTTTCACCAAAAATTCTATGATTTTTCTAAGCTATGGCTACGCAGCTCACCGGCCTCCCCACACACCTAATCGCACCCCGCAACCCGCACCCCTCATCCGAGTGGCCAGCGACCAGTGAGGGTGTCCACGCGATTAGTGTATTTTGAGTAAAGAAAATCGTCTTATTATGAGGTACTAGTACTTTATTTAGAGATCCCAGTATTTAAAATAATATCTTTACCGATCATACTAACACACCCTTAAAGGATTCTTGCCTTTGCTTTTACACGCGGTATATTTGTGCCTGAAGTCCGTTACAATGAGACGTAAAAGTCGTCGGTGAAAAGTGGGTGTACGAGTACGGACTGTCACTTGCCATATGGTCATGGTCCATACTCGGCAACACTTCTGAGCCGCTGACACCCCTTCCTTTTGGGATTCAAGGCGTGACTATGTTTATATCGCAGGATAATAGAAACAAGGTTTTTTATTCCCGGTTCTTTGTACAAATTCCAGATCCACTTAAATACAATAACATAAAAGTAACCCGGAAATTCTACAGCGCAGAAGCGAGCCTGTAAAGTTAAAAAATAGACCTTATGACAACTAGGAAATCTTTTTATTATTTTTATTTATTAATTTTACAAATTTTTCATTTTATATTTTAAAATAAACCCATGGAATCTGAAAGGATTATCTTTGTTTTTCCTAAATAATGTTTCTTATTTGCCATCTGTTGGATCTTAGCCAAAGTCCCGGGATCTTAGCCAAATTACGTTTTTACTATTACTCTGTTACATATATTTAAATATATTAGGTCTTTTATGACAATATTTTAATGGGTCACTGACCCTTTCAGCTATGCATTGTTGTGAGTTTTGAGATCAAAGAAACAGTACGAGTTAGTTATCCTGCTAAAGTAAGGGCAATTATACATTACAATATACATACATAGCTTTTAATTCTACAATGTATACTCTAACTACAATATTAGACCTGTCTTTGAAGCCCAACTCCTATACGGGTGTTTCCTACATGATAGGTATAAGATAATCGAATATAAATTTCATGCATAGTGAAAAAAAAACATTTTACTTTTGACAAGAACAATCGAAAATTTTCCAATGATTTACGTAAAAAATTCTTACTTCGTCCAAACCGAATGCTCAAAGCGATTTTAATGATACGTCACTTAAAATTGTACTTAGATGTGACGTCACGCGGAACTTCAGCGGGCTATATCTTCATCATTGTTTGTTTAATTGAAAAAAGAAAAAATACGTGTCCAATATTTTCTGATAATCTAACTGACGGACTAATAATTTTTTTTTAGTCATTATGCCTATTAGGGTTAAGTGGTAGAGCTGATGCCGGGCTCGACTGTGGAGGTACCACCATCTTACTCGCAAATCCTCCCGAAGTTATTCGGGGGAGAGTAAGAGAACAGCTCTCAGGCAAAACCAGGCGGCCCACCATTGCCTGGGACCGATGGATGGCGGTATATCCATCCCCAATTGCCGGGCCTTATATAAAACAGACTGGTGACGGGCAGCGGCGTCACTAGTGCAAGGGTTTCGGCACCGCGCTCACCAACCCGCCTGCCCAGCGTGTGTGGGTATGGGCATTTCTTCCAGGAGGACCGCTCAGAGTGCCGAAATCCTGGAAAGGCCCATGTCCAGCAGTGGACGAAACAGGCTGATGGATGGATGGATGGATGCCTATTGCCCCCCAGGTATGAACATTATTTCAATGTCATTTCCGTCAATATTGCTGATTGAAGATATTATAGGTATAACTAAAAACGAGTTCCCTTGATTGGCTAATTGCAATTATTGAATTTGAGCGCGTTCCCAGCTTGATTCCCCCTCGAACGACAGGGAGATCAGATCAGTATGGGCCCAGTCGTATGACAAAGTGAGAGGTCACCAGTTACCAGCTATGGTTGTCGCTTTAATTGGGCCTAGAAACTTATGACAGAGATCAAGCACCAAGCGACTGTACTATACATGAACAGACAGGCATACATAGAACAGAATAGACACACAGAGCACCAAACAGACAGGACACACAAAGCACCAAACAGACAGACACACAGAGCACCAAACAGACAGACACACAAAGCACCAGCCTTACGCACGAAACGTCATGTACCGAAAACCTGTTTTTTTCCTCAAGTACAATTGCGTTAAAGTAAAGGCAGGATTGGGTACAGAGGTAATTTGAATACCTCTACACAAGTACTTTCCTCAATACTTGAAGTTATGTTTTTAGTTCATGTGGCAGTGCTGTCACTGTCACAACTCGATTTTCTTTTTGGATGTGATCACTGCACTCAAGCCGAAGACACACATGGTCATAAGTAGCATAGAGGGAGAGGGCGCAATAAAACCGGACAAGTGCGAGGAGGACTCGCCCACCGAGGATTCCGTACTAAGCAGGTACAACTGGATAGCTCAGTTGGTAGAGCAACCGCCCGGTAAGCGAGAGGTCCCGGGTTCGAATCCCGGTTCAGGGCTCCTCACGTCCAGATTTACTTTTCTGATTTTCTATACCGCAGTGATATAAATTTAATTAATAAGTAAGTACATATTACAAATATTTTATAAAACAAGTGGCAGTGGGCAGGCCATATTTGTCGCCTACGTGATGGCCGTTGGGGCCGAAAGGTTTTAGAAAAGGTAGTGTAGGCCGACCTCGTGCCCGCTGGACCGACGACCTGAAGGGCGTTGTGGTTGTGGTTGGCGGCTGGATGAGGAGGACGGAGGACCGACGATGAATGGCGAAGTTTGGGAAAGGCCTATGTCCAGCAGTGGACGAACACGGGCTGATGGATGGATGGATGGATGGATAGAATTTAAAATTAAATTAATACGTCACAGATATTTTTTTTACTAGGGCGCAGTAAGAGACTAGATATAAATGAGTTATTGGGTAAATTAGAATTGTTTGACGTAGTGTAAACGTAGGGCTCAAAGTAAAAAAAAAAATACAGTGCATTCCTGACACCACAAATTTTATGATGAACTGAACAGAAATCGTAAATATTTATAATATCAGTACAAATAAATTGCAAACTACCTTCAAAATAAGTTTTCCTTGCCTACGATAATGTGTAGCGAAAAGAACGTATTTTTTTTAAACATAATAGTTTACCGACTGTATTAAATTCCAAACCGAGCAATTTCTTTATTAAAATATTAGTTTTTCATAAAAGCACGAATTTTCTGCATATTCGGTTATTTTTATGGACTCCGACACCTAGCTGGTGTCACACTAAATTTGACTCTAACCTGTGCCCATTGTACTAAGTAAAATTCAATCAACCGACCAAATTCATACGGGTTCAATTACCCTTTTAGTGACATTCGATAAATACATTTTTTGCTTCCTTACTGACTGGTGACTGGGCTAGGAATTGTACTTAAACTAGTCCAATCAGTACGGGAGCAAAAAAATACATTTATCGATCAAAGGTTTTTCTAAAAACTTTAGAGATAGGTACGCCTAAATCAGATTCTTAAATATTTAATAGGATAGTTCACGCAATAGTTCAATCACTGTTACTCCATGCGGAAAAGACCGCAGTGCGAGAGGGACGGATTAGGAAAAATTGCAAAATATCAATTCTCTTGGCTAATTTTATTAATCAAAAGAAAACTAGAGGTTATATGAAATATTTGTTCGTTTCAGAGTTTAATTAAGTATCCATCCATCCATCAGCCTGTTTCGTCCACTGCTGGACATAGGCCTTTCCAGGATTTCACCACTCTTGGCGGTCCTCCTGGAAGAAATGCCCATACTCACACACGCTGGGCAGGCGGGTTGGTGAGCGCGGTGCCGAAACCCTTGCACCAGTGACGCCACCACCTGTCACTTGTCTGTTTTAAGGCCTGGCAATTAGGGATGGATATACCGCCATCCATCGTTCCCAGGCAATGGTGGGCCGCCTGGTTTTGCCTGAGAGCTGTTCTCTTACTCTCCCCCGAATAACTTCGGGAGGATTTGCGAGTAAGATGGTGGTACCTCCACAGTCGAGCCCGGCATCAGCTCTACCCATTTAATTTTTTTTAATGGCGTGGTTACTATGTTTTGGATAAAGTACTTCAATATGATCAATATAGTATGTGGTTTCATTAAAAAGGACCTAGTACATTAACAAATAAATATAGATATTACATGTAGGTATCAATCAAGAGTGCGTAGTATTTTGTCATCACCTCATCATCACGAAGACTAGAGTCTGATCTCATTGGCTTGGTAAGACATTTTTCTGCTTCACACAGTGGCTACACATTTCAATAGACCCGGATGTAGGCCTTTATGTCTGTATGTCTGTACTCGGGGTAAGCCGGGATGGACTGGTGACAGACATGCCCGACGAGGGTGACGATGGATTGTTAACAATGGGGAAATTTGAAAATTTAGTAGAACATTTATTGTATCACCTTCGTTACAAACAGGCGTATCTCATATTTTAGGTGGTAGAGCTGATGCTGGGCTCGACTGTGGAGGTACCACCATCTTACTCGCAAATCCTCCCGAAGTTATTCGGGGGAGAGTAAGAGAACAGCTCTCAGGCAAAACCAGGCGGCCCACCATTGCCTGGGACCGATGGATGGCGGTATATCCATCCCCAATTGCCGGGCCTTATATAAATTAGACTGGTGACGGGCAGCGGCGTAACTGGTGCAAGGGTTTCGGCACCGCGCTCACCAACCCGCCTGCCCAGCGTGTGTGAGTATGGGCATTTCTTACAGGAGGACCGCCAAGAGTGGCGAAATCCTGGAAAGGCCTATGTCCAGCAGTGGACGAAACAGGCTGATGGGTGGGTGGGGGTACCTCATAAAAATTAGAAAATGAGCTTATGATACAATTGTTATTTTTGATCTCTTCTTATCATTGACGCAACTTTATTGAAGAGCTCAAAGTAAGACTTAATAATAGACTAAGCTCCATTCACCATGGAAACCATGAAATGTATTCCAATCGGTCAAATCAGTTAGTTTTTTAATAATTTGCTACAAAACTGCTAAAAGTGAGATACACTTGCATGTAACGAGAGCGACGATTTGTGGATATAAAAAGCCCGCTGTATAATACAAAAGTTTACACCCCATTATAGGTAGTATCTATAGAAAAACCGTTTATACAGACGTGTATTAAAAATCTAGCTAGTATAAATTACTGTTAAAAATTAAGATTATTATTTTATTGCGAAATCCATCGCTTTGGAATACTCTAATATTATTAGAGTGCATTACATAGCGCCCTCGTGAGCGTTCAGTATGTGCATTACAAGCTGGTTAGATCAAATAATTACAAAAATATTCGGTGGACAAGTGTGGTGGAAAAATTCAACCGTCTAGGTAAGTACCTCTGTGGCGCAATTGGTAGCGCGCTTGTCTTGATAATAAGAGGTCGCAGGTTCGAATCTTGGCCCGAGGATTTTTTTCACTTCCTTACATTTATTTCTAATTTATCTTTTCTAGTTTGTAATGCACTCTAATAATGTAAAAAATTAGTAAAGAACTAGTTCAAGAAGTGGGTATTGAAATGAAAAACACTAAAAATCCTTAAAAATTAACAAGACCGAGTGTCAAAACCACAAAATTCATCGTTCCTTGAATTCGGTTCACATTAGCTATTACTTCAACATCATTTGAGTGTATATTTAGGGTTCGGTACATTAAAGGGAATGAAGCAGACTTCATTGACTGCTCACTCACTGTAGTATTGGTACGGAAACATTTTTTTTTTGTAGAAGAAGAAGAAAACCGTTTATTTATATACTATACAGTAAGTACATGAAACGAGACAGTTAAAAAAGTAGTACAAAAAGAACAAAGAAAACACAAACATAAACAAAATTTTCAACTAATCAGAATAATATACAAAAGTTGTCGCATGCACTGTATCATATTAAACTGGCCCTGGCTCAGTAAATGTTGGAGATTAATCTCCGACGCTGGTTGTCCGAGTTAATTCACTCTGGTTCAGTTTTTTTTGACAAAGACACAACTCCAACCACGACATTAAAGGTTACTCTAAATCCACCAAAAACTTAGAAGGACGTGAGCCCCCAATTTGGCGTTATATTAAAGAAACTCCAAGCCAAAAGCAAGCGGAACAGACGAGCTTGTGTGATTCAATTGATGGATTATGTATGAAGCGAAAGAGGGGTGTCAGGATCGTAACAGATGGATTTTTGTGGGTTTGACTTATCCTACTGCGAGACAGGCGCTAGTTAAAACCAGACAGAACTAGAAATACCAAAACCATGGTGACCCTACTTAGATCCCACAAAAATAAACTCAGGCGCAGCCATCTGCCTTGCACGTGTTCGCTTTTTGGGACAATACTGTTCTGCCAACTATATTTGTCACCTTTAACCGACCTTAACACCACAAAATAGAGTCCAAAATGGATTGGCTAAGTTGCAAAGGAAGAATTTGTCAATAATATTCTACAAAGTTTGTATTATAATCAAAGTAAACCGTATTGCTTGATAGTTGAGACTAAATTGCGTTGTAAAATGGTAAAGGATTAATTTGTAAATGTTTATGGGAACGTCTGTAGTATGCGGGCATTGAATGGTAAAGCAATTAATACTAGTTACCACCAGATGTCTGAGATTTTTTTATACTCAATTCAATTTTGCAATTGCGTAAAATTTTACATAATAAAGTTGTTTTGGGTAATGTTTCAAATGATCTACAAGCATTGTATATATCCCGAAGTGGGTGTTTCCGAGTGTGGACCTTTATTGGGACATTTCACACTCGTACACTCCCTTTTTACCGACGATTTTTACGTCCCAACGCGATATAAGGTACGGGTACGGACGGCTCACCCGTAAATACTTGAAATACAGAATACATATATTATTTATACACTCAGCGTCAAAAAAATCGCACCTTTTAAAAAATGTGCTTCAAACAAATTTTATTCTTATTTGAAACCAATTTCGCGGGATTTTTTAGGTATCAATTGAAAGGTAATAAAACAGACTATTTAAATATTGAAAAAAAAAAGTGTTTTTCATTACAAGGGCATAAAAAAAATACAGGTTGATTGGGAAAGAAAAATCATCTTTATTTACGCTCTACAACAAAAGAATTAATTATTCAGAAAAAATCACAAAATCATTCTTAAAAGTAATCTAAAACCTAGTGTTACCTCCTCTTGCCCTGATAACAGCTTCCATTCGATCTCTCATAGACCTAACCAATTTCAGGACTTGATCTTGTGGCATGCTGTCCCATTCCGAAATTACGGCCTCTTGCAGGTCCTGGAGGGTGGTATGAGCAGGATCTCGTGACCCAACTTGCCGTTTCAGTTCATCCCAAAGGTGCTCTATCGGGTTCAGGTCTGGACTTCTCGCCGGCCACTGCATGATAGGGATGCCAACCTCTTGAAGGTAGTCACGTACAATAAACGCGGTGTGGGAGCGAGCGTTGTCGTGCATCAAAGTAAACCCATGGCCGACGAAACCAGCATATGGGACCACATTCTCTTCCAGGACTTCTGTGATGTACCGGTGAGCAGTCAGCGACCCTTGCCCGCGAGCACCTCCAGTCCGGGAAACGCATACAAGGTCAGTTTTGCCGTCGCAAGATATGCCGCCCCAAAACATGCAGGAGCCACCCCCGTATTCCACAGTTTCTTGAATACAGGCTTGTGCGAATCGCTCCCCCTGCCTCCTGTACACTCTTTTTCGCCTGTCATTACAGAAAAGGCACACCTTCGTCTCATCTGAGAAGAGAACTGTTCGCCATTGGTCTAGCGTCCAATCGACGTGATCGCGGGCAAACTGCAAGCGGGATCTACGATGCTCTACAGTCAATCTTGGGCCTGTAGCAGCTCTATGGGTGGCTATTTTCTTCTCTGTTAATCTTCTTCTAATCGTAGAGTCACTTGCAGTTGTACCGCGAACTGCTTGGAGTTCCTGTCTTATCTCAACAGCATTGGAGAACCGATTTCTCAAGCTCGTCGACACTATGAAGCGGTCATCCCTTTCAGATGTGCAGCGTCGTCTCCCAGATCCATGTCTTCGGACAAAGCCACCAGTCTCCCGGAATCGCTGGACTACTCTTCGAACAGCAAAACGGCTTAGGTTGAGTTGCCGGGCAATATCACACTGCCGCACCCTTCGGCGCAGCAGTGCAAGAACTTGTGCAGCTTCTTCAGGAGTAGTATCCATGTTGAGGGTAGTATTTTTTACTTGTGCGCTTAACGTGTGTCACCTTCAAAGTTTGGATAGTGAATGACCTACATTTGACGTGTAATTACCTTTTTATACCCCTTTTATGTAGCGCAACTAGCGACCGTTTGAACGCGTATTTGAGCAATACTTTTCTTAATACCACGATATTCGAGAGATTTTTATCGTTTATAAAATGAAACGATTGTTTATTTCAAGGTCGTTTAATGCCCTTTCAATTGATACCAAATAGTTCTCTCATATTTGGTTTCAAATAGGAATTAAAATGGTTTGTAGTAAATTTTTCAAAAGGTGCGATTTTTTTGACGCCGAGTGTATATGGAATAAGAAATGCATTTAACCTAAAAAAATATAAATAACTAGCTTTTGTCCGCATCGTCGCTCGTATCTTTCTTGCTTTGAGTATTATCGACAGTTTTCGGCTTGCCAGTTATTTCATCAATAAGTATAGCTAAATAGCCTATACTAACCAGGGTAACTCACTATAATGATAATAAAAGAACACCGAATCCAAATTGTTTTAATGGTCATACACAGACAAAAATAAAAAAAATAGTAGTTTTTCAGTTTCAGTAGAATACTAATAATAATAATAATCAATTTCATTCAAAATTTAGCCAAATGTTTAATGTACAGACACCACTTTTCTACAACTTTGTTATTTTTATTAGTATAGATGTAGATTAATATACATGTAATCACACTAATATTATAAATGCGAAAGTTTGTGTGTGTGTGTGTGTTGCGTGTGTTCGTGTGTGTGTGTGTGTGTGTATGTGTGTGTGTGTGTGTGTTTGTTACTCTTTCACGCTGAAACAGCTAGACGGATTTGGATGAAATTTAGAATGGATATAGCTTATACCCTAACTTAACACATAGGCTAATTTTTATCCCGGAAAAAAGCATGTCGTTAAACCGAATAACACAACCACTACAACTTTACAAATGCAAAAAGGCAATCACAGCATGGTTACAAAACCTAAACTATAACGAAGTAGAGGCACTAATGCAAGTCACTGTATAAATTACACATACCAAACTACACATATTAGTACCTCCAACCCATTTACAAACATAAACTCACCTACATAATATATATACACACGCACCTCCTCACACACAAACCTCACCCCCCCCCTCTCTCACATACACACACACACACACACATACACACATACACACACACCCTCCCTAGTAGCTATTATATAACTGATCCCAAGACTTTGGTCGTAGGGCTAGGGTGATATAGGTAGTTTATAATAATCACAATCATACACTCTCATAATCACAACCACACTCACAACTACACTCACATATTATTTATACACTCTGCACCACACATTCTCCTAAGATTAAATATCTGAATAAGTTTACTTTGTAAAACAATAACCATAGTTATGAAAGAGCGGGGCATCCTGGCACAGATATTGTAATACTTAAAAGGATGTACCAACATCTAATGTAATAAAATAAGTTTTTTTGCAAATAAACTATTTTCTAATTTTCTAATAGTGCTATGTAGAGACTACCCCTAACTTCGAACGTAAACCACTATATTTTAAATACTCTGCACAGTGAAGTATTTGTTGTAGAGGGCACCACTGATTGAGGCGCGGCTGCAAACTGTCGCGGTTATCAATGTTCATTGCATTGTGAATCTTATTACTTTAGTATAAGAGTTAAAATTGAGGGATAATAAAATAATAATCATCGTAAAATGCTATAATTCAAAGGAATAAGTTCGAACGGAGGGCTCTCGATTATTATACAACTGTATTGAATTACGCTTTTAGGTTGCCGTCACTCTCTCAGTTTTTGGGCGACCGCACCTCATCCTAGGTTTTATCGACGCTTTACATCAGGAACGGTAACGCCCAAGCGTTAGCCCCTAAAACAGGGTCCGAGAACAAGGAGTCTTGCTTGAGTCTTGATAGACGGACAAAAAAGTAATCGACAAGGGTTCTGTTTTGTCATAATAGAGGTACGGAACCCTAAACAAAACCTGTCATGTAGTTCGAACTATCTTTGAAACTAAATGAAAGGCGTTCTTAGTTTTTACAAAAGATTAACTTCTGAACGCAGACGTATGTCGCCCCACACGTCTTGATCATCTACATAAAAGTATTACAGCACTAGAGGTACATAACAAAGATACATTACAGCACTAGAGGTACATAACAAAGATACATTACAGCACTAGAGGTACATAACTAGAGATACATTACAGCACTAGAGGTACATAGGCATACAAATACGGTGATACCTAAGTTTCATTTAAATCCCAGTTCAGATTCAGATCACTTAAGCTTTGTGTGTGTGATTATAGATATGATATGTATTTAAAGTTCAAGACAAATTGTAATAAAAAATAAAAACTAAATATCATAACAATAAAATGTTTATTTGTTGATGCCCTAGCGTAATAGGGATTGACTCTTATCGCCGTATTTCAGGCACAAATATACGTTCTTAAGACGTACAAATTTACTTCACGCTTATTAAATAACTAGGTTTTGCCTGCGGCTCCGCCCGAGTGTTATTGGGTTTAACGAATGCTTTTTTGCGGGATAAAAAGTAGCCTATGTTTTAAGTTAGGTTATAAGCTATAGCCATTCTAAATTTTTTTCAAATCTGTCCAGCCATTTCAGCGTGAAAGAGTAACACACACACACACACACACACACACACACACACTAACTCTCGCATTTATAATATTAGTGTGATTTGCATACATTTCATTAAAACCGAGGTTTATTTAATTTCAATCAAATAGCTTACCTCTAGTACCTACTAAGACTGCTATCTCTATGGTCGACAGCGACGTCCATTATTTCGTGGGACACAAATTCAAACTTGGAATGATTGCGCTCTCAAGTCTCTCAATCAGTCCCCCAAACCGAAGGGTGCGGATTGTGAACGCATTGTTAAAATATCCGCTCCGAATTGGCATCTCAGACGTTCGGGGTCACTGACCTTGTGACATTACTCAGGATCTCTTTGTCACGCTATACTTCAGAAAAAACTCATTTTTTTTGCTTACAATAATGTCAAATCTCTTTTCTTTTTTTAGGGTTTCAGTCTTCAAAATTACAAAACGAAACCTTCATA
The DNA here is from genome assembly GCA_910592155.1 of Ypsolopha scabrella. Lineage (NCBI taxonomy): Eukaryota > Metazoa > Arthropoda > Insecta > Lepidoptera > Ypsolophidae > Ypsolopha > Ypsolopha scabrella. The sequence goes on along the minus strand of OU342989.1, from coordinate 1,366,490 downwards.
CGATCACTTTGTTGTCTGTCTGTCAAGATCCTTTTTCTCAGGCCCCGTTAGAGATATCAAGTTGAAACTAATACCTCCTACAGAAGTGGGCGTCCGTCCCCATATAGCCGTTAAAAAATCAAGCTTCTAACTGTTATTGCCCTCTACGTAATCAATTTCCCACAAATTGACTCACCATGAAAATTTATGGGGTACTTCCAGTTTCCTTAGAAACGTGATAGTTAGTCCATAATTAGGTCTTATTAGCAAACGTAAAAAAAAACTGAAACTTACCGATATTAAATTTTACCCAACTTAATTAGACCCTTTGGATACATGGAGATTAATAGATCGTAAGTGTCAACTTAGTTCGGTTTTCTCACTCATAGCCGCTCGGAGAATACGTTTGTGTTAAACGGTATTTACGGAATCCTCAGAGCATGAGTCGTACTCGCACTTGACCAATTTTTGTTTAAAGTAGCTAGAAAAATTACATTTGTATTAAAAAATAGGAACTTCTGGAAAATTGCATGTGAGTAGACTGGAAACTACTGGACCGATTTACTAGCGTCGAGCACTTTCAACTTTAATGTGGCTCTTAGAAAAAATGTTAAATATATGAAATAAAGAATTTATGAAGAAGTAGTGTGGTTTAAAATTATTACTTTACCTTTATAATAACTCTAACGTAAAAAAAACTTGTATCTAGAAAACAATGTCAAGTATCAAAACGTTTTCCTTAACCTATACCATTTTTTTACAGTTAGATTTTTCTTCCAGGAAAATATCACACAAGGATTTGTCAAAAATACTAAATACAAATTATAGATATAATACAAAATTGGCGTATATTTTATAAAATAAAGTACATAATGTAACAGGAAAAGTGAAACTTACCAATATTATCCTTATAGAATACTGGCTAACTCTACCAATCACGTCACAGAAAAAAAATCACACGCCATTTTTTTTTTTGCAATATCCGCCCAATTCTAAACCCCCGCGCATCTTACTAAAATAGCGTCAAGCTTTTTCCAACTCACTCAACTCCGAAATTACTTTACCACTACAAAAATGATACGGAAAGCTCGAAAAATAATGTAGAATTACTTAAAAGTGCCCATGAAAGTTGAAATATAAATACTTTATTATCATTCTGCGTAGCAAACGCATGCTTCGGCGTCCCTGAATAGACTGAATGAAACGAACGAATGAAGTAACTAGTGAAATCATGAACGAACTGAAATAAATTAGGGGAGGTATTATGTACTTGTAGCAATTTAGCGCTAGATGCAGACGCTGCTTGGGACTGTAAAGTGAAATTGTAGCTTTTGAGCTGGATTATTAAATTGTCTTTATTCTTGTATCTTCCACAATTTGGCGAGTGAAGGGAAAACTTGGAGCACGGGAAAAGGGTTGCTTACTTTTTAGACTACCATACATACCCCGTCATACTATTACTAAGCCTCCGCTGTCTGTCTGTTTGTCTGTCCACCCGTCTGTCACAGGGGTATACAGCTTCAGCTGTAATATTTCACAGAATACCTACGTGTTACTATAGCCTCTTTGAAGGTGAAGTGGGCATGAATAATATGTTGTGAGAATACAGGACGAACTTATCTACGATCGAGCGCGAGTGAGCAAGTCAGACATATTGACACCTATTCTCGTGTAGCAAATACTAGATTTAGAGCTGCCATAACCTAAAACTTTTCATTTCAAAATAGACTTTAGCGCAGATGGATAAAGGTTAAATGAGCTTGTATTATTTTAGGTTTTTCAAGTCTAAATTTAAGGTTTGCTACACGAGAATAGGTCGCAATAGGTATATAAATTTAACTTAAGCAATAATCAAACTGAATGTTATTATAAAAGAGAATTTGAGGAATTATTAAAAAAAAACTTGTAGCCAAAAGATGGACAAGAATACACAAAATATTCGTATCAAGTTTAGTAATTAATAATATGATCAACACAATTTTCAGAGGTCTATTCAGGATTTTTTTCCATTATGTGAAAGATTCAAATCATGATTTTGTGATAGTCAAAAGATTTCTCATATCCTCGAAAACAATATGGTTTTTTTTCAGTTCCGTATTTACATCTGGTTTTCTGTAAAAAGTGTATAAAGTTGCATCTCCCAACGCCCACATCCCCTTAAGAAAAAAAAAAAATCACTAGAAAAATTCATCCCTATGCAAATTGCATTGAAAAAATATTATTTCTGAACGCTCTACCTATATGTTTCAGCTCTACCTTAAAAACTAAATTCGCCTACTGGCTTACAAAAGTAGTTAAAATATTAAAATATGTTTATATTTTCACAGGTAAAGTTTTTTCAGTATGATCAGTAGAATATAATTGTGGTCTCATACCTTTCTATTTACACTCGGTAGCTATTTTGGATGGACCACTGAACGCATTTTCATAAGACAAGACAAGACAAAATACTCTTTATTGAGCACAATTTAAAAAGAAAACTTACAGGAGAAAAAAATACAAAGTAGTTAACGACTGGATTCAAGTTTCAAGATTAAAAATGTTTATTTGTAAAATAGATACATAAAGTATAGTAATAGGTGGTAAAGCTGATGCCGGGCTCGACTGTGGAGGTACCACCATCTTACTCGCAAATCCTCCCGAAGTTATTCGGGGGAGTGTAAGAGAACAGCTCTCAGGCAAAACCAGGCGGCCCACCATTGCCTGGCACCGATGGATGGCGGTATATCCATTCCCAATTGCCAGGCCTTATATAAAAAAGACTAGTGACGGGCAGCGGCGTCACTAGTGCAAAGGTTTCGGTACCGCGCTCACCAACCCGCCTGCCCAGCGTGTGTGAGTATGGGCATTTCTTCCAGGAGGACCGCCAAGAGTGGCAAAATCCTGGAAAGGCCTATGTCCAGCAGTGGACGAAACAGGCTGATGGATGGATGGATACATAAAGTATATGTTTTACATGTCAAATCTAATCTAGTTGATGCTCGTGATTGTTGGCACTTGGTGGAACTTTTGATACATTTTTGATTGAAAAACACTTGTACTTGTCCACTTATTTATATTATTTCCCTTACCGGTTTCACTGTTATAGCATTATCAAAGGTTTTTTGGTTGTTTACGTACAATATAATATTTACGTAAAATCTAATCTGTATAAAAATAATATTACATGATTTAACTCATAGATATAATACGGGAAATATATTATATATAAAAAAACTGGGCTTAAGTTGGGCTGATAAAGAATAGGAATATTATTATACATAATGCAATTAATAAATAAGTTAATAAATTAGTAAACTATGAATAGATATAATGTCCAAATCCACCAATTCTATTAATCTTGATAAGAAGATTGTTTTTCTGTCGATAAAATTGGGTCATATGTGCACTTTAACGAGACTCTCGCTGTATATTCATATTTCTTTTATGACTGAGGAGACCACCATAACCCTCGGAACCCAATTCGATATCAATTCTTTTTTCGGCGAAGCCAACAATCCTGCACTGCCTTTGTACTGAACTCGGCCCCTTTTTCTTATTATGTTTTGGTGGGATATTATTGATTTTTGTTAAGTTGTATTTAAATACTTATATACATTTTAATAGCCTTTTGCGGGCGGTTTCACCTGGGCGAATGTAATAAATGACTATGTCCATAAAGGGAACTGCCTGTTTTCAAAAAACAAACTATAGGTATATATCGGCTTTGTCCAAATGAAGAGTCTAACCATTACAACGGTAATAGTAGATTGTTATACAAGGCAGGCAAGTTATCAAACCCGAGTTCGAGGGAGCAATTGATCAATGACACCCGTGTGCAACACTCTACTTTTTATCACTTAAGCTAGGGCAAGAAACTTAGCAAGACCAGGTCCGACAACCTTTGGGTGGAAATGAGGTAAAGAAGACAAAACGTGAATATAATATTAAGAATATCCATGGGATCTAAAAGATCTCGGTGGACAAACTGGATAAGTGGCCGACTTCGTTGGATAAGTGGCCGACTTCGTTGGATAAGTGGCCGACTTCGTTAGTGTTTTATGTGCCTACATTTATTTAAAAGTAGCCTTTACGGTTCCTTTGGTTCCGTCCGCATTTATTCAATCTCCGCCTGTTTCCGGCTTGGGGGTTATCTTATGAACATTCCTTATACGCTATATGTTGACCAGGATCAAACCGCATCAGAATCCGTTGAGTGGTTCTTGAGTTAAAATGGAACAAACATATTACATTCAATGTACAGACACGACCTTTTACTACTTTATTATTAGTATTATTGATAATAGATTAACCTATAGATTAGGTCAAAAATTTCCACATAAAATCTACCACCAGGGGCGCTAGCAAGGTGCCACTTTAACACCATTTGACAGTAAATCTCATATATTTTCTGTCAAATGGTGTTATAGTGGCAACCATGTTAGGCTAGCAGGGGGACTGTGATCCTCTTGATTTCCCTCCAGCGGATGACACTATATACACTCTTTTCTATTTGTAAAACTGTGAAGTAATTTAATATCCTAACTCGTTCACTTATCGAAGAACAATAATAATTATGGAGCCGAACTGTGAAGTTTAATGGATTTGTGATAAGTTACAAGTGTTTTATTAAACACCAACATCCCATAGACGTTCTTAATAATAATATTCATAACAGGACACTAGACTTAGTAATTTTATGAACTGAAATTATCAACATTTTTGAAGGATATGATTTTCTTAGTGCATCCACGCCATACCACAGATTTACGCACTAAACTAGAGTTGCCGCGAATATTCGATGTAAAATAATAAAGCATGTTATTATAATTATAATACAGATAGGGTGAAATTATATCAACCGACCAAATTCATACTGGAGACTTGGTTAGTGATCAAGAACTAAATGGCCAAAAAAAATAATTTCGAATTTCAGCTGGAGGGTAATTAAACCTTGTTCCTGATGACTAACCGAGTCTCCAGTGTGAATTTGGTTGGTTGATTTAATTTCGCCTAGTATAATAATAATAATTTATACTTTAACTTCTAATATCATTAATTACAGATATTATTCTTTAATACTAATATATACATGGTACCTAAGTATCATTTTTGATGTCGAATAGTTTAGGCGAATAATTCGAGTATTCGCAATAGGAAATGGCGAATGTTCGCTATTCGATTATTCGACTTAACTACTATTCGCGGAAACTCTACACTAAACCGAAATATTGAAAATAGTTCGTTTATAAGAACTTTAACGCAATAATTATTAATATAATCATAAACACCTTTTAAATAAGTTTCTCCTTAAAATCTTCAGCTACATAAAATGGCGAAAAGCGCTTAAACGGCTTTAAAATACGCGATAATAATAGTGTTTGATGGGCGCAAAACGATTGACCAATCAGAAGCAAGAATTTGAATAGCTCACTACTCTGATAAATAGAACAACAGTGGTTCTCAAACGTTTTAATTCAGAAACTCCAACATAAAAATATTGGTTTGGTGGTGATTAAATAAAATAATTAATGAAATAAATCGGATTTAAAAACAATTAATGTACAAATTACATGGTGTATGTTTGTATACGTACATAATAAGTATATAAAAGAACAGACTAACTGCCTGAGTGATCTATTAGAGCCGTAGCCTAGACCAACGGCTGGAGTTAGGAACATGCAGTTTGGACTTGTTTGTGACATTTATTTATGCAGGCAAATTCATACTGAAGTTTCGGAAAATGGTTCCCAAAGTTCGATGATCCTTTTTGTGAAATTCGTAAATTATTCTTATCTTGTTCCCAACAAACGCAAGCTCAGCCTGGAGACAATTAATATGGGACATCAACATTTATTTTTTGAAATCAGCAAAAATTGTTACCGACCCGTAATACTGATCACAGGGATACGATATTCGGATCGATATATACCTACAGTTGTTAAAATGACAGAAAACGTTTGCAACTATGGAGTCGGCTTCTTAAAATATTATTTATTTAGATAGTCAAATTTCCGGAAATTACGGAATTGCATAAAACGTTACGATGATGTACCTAATACTTAATAGATGTTACCGTAAATGTATGTATATTTTTCAGGCATTGTATACAAATCCTAGGTTTTTTTTATATGATAAATATATTCAGGTTGAACAGCGTAGAAGGTCGAAGTATAGACTATATATCTTCGACCTACTCTGTTTAATATAAATGTACTTCGCATTTTAAAAAGTGCCTACGAATTGTATACAATGCCTGAAAAATATACATATATTAACGGTAACATCTATTAAGTATTAGGTACATCATCGTAACGTTTTATGAAATTCCGTAATTTCTGGAAATTTGACTATCTAAATAAATAATATTTAAAGAAGCCGAATCCATAGTTGCAAACGTATTCTGTCATTTTTACAACTGTAGGTATATATCGATCCGAATATCGTATCCCTGCTGATCACTCGCCAAGCCCCTAGTTATGAATTTGGCTGTATTATTAAATTTCGCCTTATAAAACGTAGACATCCGCTAGGAAGGGATTTCAGGAAGTTTCAGGATCGAGAGAAACAGGATCTTTGTGAGCAACACTGCTAACTTTCACTAGTATATAATTATATGTCAATAAATAAACTGTATTACTAATCAACAAACTCATAACGTTCGTCTACAGTCTACATAACTTCATATAACGGTTGAAAATTACCTTCTAGCTATAACAAAGGAAACTGTTCTATATTCGAAGTAAAAAATACATGTTTTGTTACTTTTGTCATGGTTCATATTTAAAAAAAAAAAAGTTATCGACCGTCACAGAAGCACTAATACTCCGGTGACAGAGACGACAGTCTACACAACCTATGCTCCATACCTGAAAAAAAAAAAAAAAAAAAAAATTTTAAATTTTGTATTCTATTGGTGATTCTGATTCTGTGTTCAATAAAGCTACATGGTTCATTTTCAACCTGTTTATTTTTTATGTAGGTTCAACAATTAAAACGAAAAGAATCCCCTCCGTCTTTCTCTAAACAAAATATGAACGTTAAAAAACACATCCCTATTACGTAATGTACCGCTTACAAAGGTTCAGCTCCTGAATGCTTTAAAATATTAAAACATCCGTGGTATTTAGCATTTCTTCCCCTTTGTACCTCCATGATCAGCCCAAAGGAGATTATACAAATACATAATACCTCCCTATTTGTTGGTGGTTATGGTGTTGGTATCATCCATCCATCCATCAGCCTGTGTTCGTCCACTGCTGAACATAGGCCTTTCCCAAATTTCGCCACTCATGTCGGTCCTCCGTCCTCCTCATCCGGCCGCCACCAACAACGTCCTTCGTCTAACGTCAGCCTACACTATGATTTGCTGTACGTGGTCTCCAGTCTAAAGCCTTTCGGCCCCAACGGCCATCATGTCGGCGACAAATATGGCCTGCGCAATGCCACTTCAATTTACTGAATCTGCAGGCTATGTTGGTTACTTTTGATCTCCGACGGATCTCCTCGTTTTGGATTCTATCCATCAGAGATACCCCAAGCATAGCCCGCTCCATAGCTTGCTGAGCGACCTTAAATCGGTGGATCTGGTATGGTTTGATAAATTAGGACCCATTTTTGGAACCGTTTTCTATATTTCTGTATTAACTACAGAAACGCCATTGAAAAACTTTTACTCCATAGAATTTTATTTTTGAAGCGTCTTCTAAAACACTTTTTATCCTCTTTTCACGAATAGGAATCATGTTAAAAACTCAATTCATTTTATTAGATGTTTTTTGAGATTTTGGTAAAAGAAACTATGGCTAGATATTTCTTTAATAAATGAAAAATTTGCCCCGCTTGCAATGACAGCGAACGTTGAAAAATTCACATTGTGGCTTGACCCCGTAATGTATGCTCACTTTGTCGTCCTGACACGTTATGTGAGAGAATCTTCCGTAAATCTTATAGCTGAATCTCTTTATATATAATGATTTATCTGACAACAAGAAACGGTACATATAGATAGGTACATTACAAGAAACACATAAATAATAGATACGAGTACCACAATTTAGTGATAAGAAACGCGTAAAGCATCTGTTTTATAGGCATCAATATCCCATACGTAATGTTACAAATGATTCTTAAATTAGTGTTCTGTACCTTTTTGATTACAATTTGAATTCAAGTTAAATAAGAAACAATAATAAAAAAAGTAATAGTAATTAGACACTTTTTAGTTATTGATGATGAGAAGCTAAGCACTTAAATTGAGCATTTATAAATGTGAGAGTGTAAGAAATGTAAATGTAGAGTGTAGTGATTGTCTGTTAGGATAATGTTTGTGTAGTGAACAGTGTTGGTTCAGATACCTTTTATTTATATCTAGATATAGATACCTGATACTTGAGTAAATTTTAGCTGAATCGTCTTTCTTGAGTTGTTGGGACAATCGCTTAATACAATAGTTTACTAACCACAATTTTTTTCTCTAACTACCTTTGAAACTTTCAGCTTTGAATCCATAAAAAGATTCAAAGTAGAGTGACGAAAGAAATACATATTATAAGCGCAAGTGTAAGGTAAAGCTCGACCGGGCCGCCCGCCCTAGAAGGACGTATGCCGACCAAATAGGCGACATACTGAAGAAATGCAAAGTCAAAAGCAGCCAGAGTAGAAGAGCTTGATGATGACGAGATAGAAAAATATGGAAGAAACGAAAAAGGTGTTTCAGAATTGTTGCAGATGGAAATCTGTAATCTCTGTCTACCGCTCTGTAAGTTAAGCGTGAGTATATAATATTTATAAAAGTATCTGTGGGGACAAACCCAGATTTCTCTACAGCGCAATTAAAAGGATTGCCTTGTACATAATAAATTCTCAAAATTTCCTTTTCTGATGTAAAATAGCAAGCAAACAGGGCGTTTTTGTCAAATTATAAATGATACAAATGCTTCTTGAAGTTATGCGCCCGTTGTCCTGTCTCAAAGGAGCATATTTAGGGCTCCATGAGGAATTCAGATGGGGATGGATACAGGAGGGGGGGCTTCACCCCGCTTGCTGACAGGAATATTTTTAAAATTTTTTAATCGTCATTATTAGTTCGCTAGCTGATTTACAGATATTTCTTTTCCTGAGCGAAATCCTGGATCCAAGGATTAAAAGAATTGGAACCCAATTAGCAAATTTTATTTGCTATTTGTAGCCTGAAGCTAAAGAACACTAAAATGACGTGACTAACTAAAAAGAGAAAAAATGACAATTTTAAAGAATTCGAAGTATAATAGTTTATGATTTAGTACGTGGGACGCACTATAAGTTTCCGGAATGAATATGAAAAAATACTATTAAAGGTACAAAATTAATTTATTGTTTTTCAAAATAATCTCCCTTGGCGTCTATGCACTTTTTCATTCGATCAAACCAGTTTTGAAAACTTTTGTGCCACTCCCCTGTGGTGACCTCTGAAACGTGTTTTTCATACTCCTCGACAGCCTCTTCTGGTGATGAAAATCGTTGACCGCGTAATTGGTTCTTAATTTTTGGGAACAGAAAAAAGTCACAAGGTGCCAGGTCGGGACTGTATGCAGGATGACTCATGAGTTCTACATTTTTCGTCTTCAAAAAGTCGTTTGTCTGTCTGGCCGTGTGAGAACTAGCATTGTCGTGGTGCAGGATGATACGGCGTTTACGGTTATTTTTACGGAGTTCGTCAATAACTTCCGGCAAACAAATGGTCGTGTACCAGTCACTATTCACGGTACGACGATTCTGTAAAGCAACAGTAGCCACGTGTCCAGTTTTATTAAAAAAAGAAGCAATAATCCGCTTAGATGCACTTTTCACGCGCGCCACTTTGGTTGGTTTCGGCTCATCTTGAAAGACCCCTACGCTCGATTGCTGCTTTGTTTTGGGATCGTAGCAATAAATCCATGTTTCGTCACCTGTTACTATGTCCCACACCAAAGTTGACGCACCTTCGTTGAATCTGGTAAGCATGGCACTGCACCAAGTGACGCGGTCCGTTTTTTGAGCCTCGGTCAAGTTGTGTGGGATCCACCGCGAGCACAGCTTTCTCACACCCAAATGTTTGTGTAGGATTGATTGTATTTGACTCATGCCTATTTCTAAGGATGCGCGAATTTCATGGTAGGTCACATGCCTGTCTGTTTCAATCATACGGCGCACAGCATCGATGTTTTTGTTGGTCACAGCGGTGGACGGCCGACCATCGCGAGATTCGTCACTGAGATTGATACGACCACGCTTGAATTCTGCAAACCAGCTATAAACAGTCGTCTTGCATGGTGCTTCATTGCCAAAAGCTGTTTCAAGCCGAGCGATGCTCTGTTGAGCTGTCAAATTACACTTAAAATCGTAGAAAATCATACTACGAAAATTTTTCGGAGTTAAATCCATGTTGATGCAGACACACAATTTTTTAAATGGCGCCACAAGGTAAAAACAAAAGACAGTCAGACGAAACAAACTGCATTCTACAGCCAAAGAGTTCTATTTTCAAATGTTGCAATAAATTTTTAAATATTGTTTATGTAAGTGGCCAGTTCCGGAAACTTTTAGTGTTACCTATGTATCCATCCATCCATCAGTCTGTTTCGTCCACTGCTAGACATAAGCCATTTCAAGATTTCACCGCTCTTAGCAGTCCTCCTGGAAGAAATGTCCATACTCAAACACGCTGGGTAGTCGGGTTGGTGAGCGCGGTGCTGAAACCCTCACACCAGTGATGCCAGCACCCGTTACTAGTACGTTTTATACAAAAGCCTGGCCTGATTTAGTATAGTTAAAATTAATTATAGGAAATAAAAAGGTCAATTTCTTAATTTTGGTAAAAATACATAAACCCCCTTTGGAATATACGGCGTGATAATAACGTGTATAAACGAACAGGCATCTTTAAATGAAACAGCACATTTATACTGATAATACTGAATAATGTTCCCAAAAACCAATGCCTGTGGAAATTAAAAAGTATTTTCATTTTTCCCCAATTATTTTGAGAGCCCGCTGTGAATTTTGTATGGGCAGAACCATTTTAGGGTTCCGTAGGTGAAGGGTGCCAAACGGGACGCTATTACTAAGCCTCCGCTATCTGTCTGTATGTCTGCCTGTCTGTCTGTTCGTCTGTCACAGGGGTCTACAGCTTTAACCATAATAGGTAGCCAGTTGAAATTTTCACAGAACACGTATTACTATAGCTCCAACCACGGCAAATAATAAAATCCGGACAAGTGCGAGTCGGCTCACCCACCGAGGGTTCCGTTAAAGACTATATTTTTTCATGATTTAATGTCTAGTAGTATTAGACGGTATTACCAAATTTCATAGTTCTAGGTCAACGGAAAATACCCTATAAATTTTGATTCCCTTGAGAGTGTGGAAATATACGTTTTTTGCGGCATAAACGGCCATATCTTTTTTTTACGTTAACTTAGAAGTTTAAAAAATCACTATGATCGGTGGTTTAATTAAAACATACCTATCTACACGGTTAATGGTACAATAAAACTCTTAATCCCTAAAAGTACGTGATTTTCTTTTTCAAAAAATTTTCTATGTGATAGAAAAGTGGTCAACAGACAAGGAAAAAAAAAGTTCTTTATTAATCGGTAAAATCTAATAACATCAAAAAGCTTTTCGTAAACCTTGAATAAAAAAAATATTTTTATTCTTTTTCCATTTTAGTTTTCGTAATAGCTTAGAATAGTTATTTGACACTAGTTTACTAAAACCTGTAAGTATTTAAAAAAACGAAAGTATGAAATCCGTTCTTACGATAGTATACAGGAAGATGCCGGAAAAAATGAATATTTTAAACATGTTTCTTGCTAAATGGGTTGATGGAATTTGACGTACCAGAATCAGTATCTATTTTTGCGAAGGATTATTTATTTAAAATATCCAGCTGAAGTCAGACAATTCCTGTAAAACTTCACAAACGAAACGGCTAAGTGGTTTCCTCTGTCAGCGACCATTGAGTTTCAGAAAGAAAAAATCCTTTATTTCTTTTTAACATGTTCGTGTCACTGAGAAGAAGACGGTTCGAAACATTTACTCTTTGTAAAGGACCGTACATATGTTTTTATATTCGACGTCCTTTTTAGGGGTCTGCTAAACAAACCGGTTATGAGCGAATCCACGCACAGTTACCAATATGTTTCTTATCAATTTAACAGCGAGTTTATCTTATCCAACATATAAAAAAATTCAATGTCTGTGGCTCTTTAGAAACCTTTAAACTAACCTTGGCCCAGTTTTACGTTAATATCTACAACTCAAGCAATTTTGCCAGTTCTCTAATGAAACAAAAATTGTAAAATCATCTTGCATATACATATATTTTTTTGTATAAATTTTCAATATTCAGATATATATCATTTAATTGCAGTAAATATGGTACATTTGAGGTGTTTTAAAGTATTTTTGTTCATTCATATTTATCCAAAAAAATTCGGCATGCAAAAATTTAATGCTTAAAACTAAATATAACTAAATAAAAGAACATCTACAAAATAATAATATACGACAATTAAATAAACATAATGTCAGACAATATCATTGCTTTTATTATTAAAATTAAATTATAATAAACTAGCTTTTGCCCGCAGCTCCGCCCGTGTGTTATTCAGCTTAACTCCATGCTTTTTTCCGGGATAAAAGTAGTCTATGAGTTAATTTAGGGTATAAGCTGTATCCATTCTAAATTTCATCCAAATCCGTCCAGCCGTTTCAGCTTGAAAGAGTAACAAACATGCACACACACACCTTCACTCACACACACACAAACTTTCGCATTTATAATATTAGTGTGATAACAACTCACATTATATCATGTAATCAAAATTTGGATTCAAGAAATGATTTTATTGAATAGTAGGGCTTTTTTTTTAACCACAAAGTGAATTTTCTTTGAAATAGAGGTATTGGAAGCTCTTTAATTGAATTGGGAATGTTATTGAATATTTTTATCGCTAAAATATACGAGCTTTTCCAACGCACTACGGTTTTCAATGTTGCGTTTTGCGAAAAGTGCACGCTCGCAAAATGGCTACAAGTTTTAAACTATATTTTCAAACAGGATTAATCACAGAGATGGCATACATTGTCACGTTCTCAAACTTGTCTTTTTCACCGTAAGCTTTTAAATTGTCACCGCAAAACCCACTAAAACTGTTACAACAAATGAGTGAACAAGATGATAATGTTCGTCACATTACGTCACTGAACAGTGACGTGTAATGCAAATACAGTGTTGTCTGAGAGCGCCTGTGATTATACTCGGGGGGGAATGTCGCGGGTCGGACTGGGACTAAATATAGGCGGAAGCGATTTTAGAACTTATTCCTCAAAAATGGCTGTAAAATTTACGTTATTACTTTCAATAGTGCGATTTAGTGTGTTTTTTATTTTAAATTAATGAAGGAACTCGTACTGCTTATACACTGTGTGCATTACTTACATCAAACTTTTGTCACAAAATGATGATTTAAACGTGATTTTTACACTTGTTTTGGTTAACTCCTCATTTATAGCTTATTTTAAGTACTTTCATAAAACCAAGACTTTAAAAACATAATCAGAGCAAAAAATTAAAAAATATTTAGGTATTTTTATAATAAAAAAATATATATAGAATTATGTATGTGTATTTTTGATTAAAAATAGTTAATAAATATATTTTCTTATAAACCAGACATTGGCTTTTAATTTTTACTATTTATTAATAAGAGCAAACAAATATTTAACAAAATGCGCTGTATTTCGACCCCTCAGTGAGGTCGTCATCAGGCGAATGGAAAATAAAAATATGACATAACACTGACATCTATGGACGGAAATAATTAGAAACTTTTTTCGAAAGAAGTTGATAGCTGTCGTAGTTTCTCAGAGTGCTCTGATTGTGAAATTGAATATATAATATAATAACGAACTGTAAATTTAGATTTTATGTAGTTTTATAGGAATTGTGTTTTTTTAGGTAGTCAATTAGTCAGGTCAAGTCGTGTCGGTTAGTGTTGTTTAATCAGTCCATGTCCATAATGATTAAATATCCTTTGGAAAAAAAGGGTTAGTACTGGTTGGACTTTTAGCAACTTTTGTTCGTAAATACTAATTTGATATTTGTATTTTGCTACTTTTCAGCGACCAGATTTCTGCTAGTAATCCTTATAGGCGTTAGCAAATCGCTTCCGCTTCTGCTCAGTCTACCGCCCGCCCCGCTCGCTCTACCGCCCGCCCCGCTCGCTCTACCGCCCGCCCCGCTCTACCGCCCGCCCCGCTCGCTCTACCGCCCGCCCACCCGCTCTACAGCCCGCCCCCGCGCTCGCATCACAAATTCACGACCTACATTACGAGTTTGCGACACAATGGATATGATCTTTTACCGTCCCCTCTTTCTCGGGTGCACAAATGGAAATGGCTGAAACAGCTGTAGTGACGTTACACTTTAACATTACGGATTAGGGTATTCGGATACCATGTACCGAACGGTGAGGATACTTAATGTCTGCATTAATTATCCGTTCTCCAATAGGTATCACTTAAGCAAACTTAAAATGATATGATTGCAATTCACCGGGGAAAATGCTATTGGATTTAAGGGAATTAACATAATCGTTAAATATTTATAACGACCAAACAACTCTTTTCTGATACTATATAAGTTTAAAAATGATTACTCATATTAATAAACAAAAATAAAATATAAATGCATGTAATTTAACATTTTTGGGAGACATTTTTGCGAGACATTTTATGGGCGGTATAATTATTTCTTGGGATGTTGTTTTAAATCTGTAGAATGAATCTTTTTTATTTTGGCATTTTTTTGTACATACAACATTGTTGAAACTAGAAACTGAAGATGGTTCTATCCGTTTTCATTTATTATTAGGTTTTGTCATGTAGATAATAGAAAATTACATTGAACTGTCTGAGACCCTTAAAAAGGGGAGTAAAAATAATAGTATGCCTAAACATTTTGAAAATTCGTGTGTCTGATAAAGTGTTTTTAAAGCAGAAATCGCTAAAACAATGAATCGCTGTCCAGATCACGCTTATCTTAAAGAATATTTTGCAACGCTTTTGCGACATACTCGCAAGATGTTCCATTCTATTTTTAAGGGGACTCTAAGTTTGGCTAGTTAGAAGGAATATTCGTATTCGAATCCGAATCATGCGCACATCCCTACTCCTTATTCCTGTTTGTTAGTATAATGAGGTGAATAGTAGTGATACATTGCTGTTTAAGTATTGTTTCGCTCAGTTCATGGTTTTACTAGAATATTATTTTCAGTTTATTGTCTAGAAAAACCTGCGAAGCATTAAGAAATAATCCAACTTACGAACAGAAAATACATTAGGTGATTTATTTTATAAAGGTAAATTGGTAGGGTTATGATGATTCACTATATTTCATATAATATAATATATAATATGAAATATATAAAATATGAACATAATATTTTATATAAATATGAACAAACTAAACTTTGATTAACAATTAGAAAATAAAAACTTAAACAAACTAATTACCTAAAAATGTATAAAATACTATTAAAATTAACATTATTTATATTATATTTTTTTACATAAATTATTTATATTATTTGTTGTAGCACACTTGAGAATTCGAGTTTGACAATAAACTACTTCCAGTAAATCGTTTCGCTTAAAACTCGATATTGGCGGAATTAATTTAAAGAGACCGCTGATATATCATATCACACGAATATTATAAATGCAAAAGTTTGTGTGTGTGAGTATGTTTGTTACTCTTTCACGCTAAAACGGCTGAACGGATTTAAAAGAAATTAAGAATCGATATAGCTTATACCCTAACTTAACACATAGGCTACTTTTTGATGATAAAAAAAGACATGATCTTGCTAAGTTTCTTGCCCTTCTTCTTAGCAAGATTAATCGAATGGACGGATTTAAGCATTATATCTATTTAAAGTTTATTCATCTATTAAATTATTTATTCATTGCATTATGTAGGTATGTATATACAATTTTATAATTTTTTACTTATGTTAGTATATATTTGGCTAGGCATTATATTTATTTATGGTCTATTCAGTTTATTTATCAACTTATTTATTAATTGCATTGTGTAGTTATAATAATATTCTTATTCCATATGTATGTGTATAACTTTAGTAACCCAATTAAAATATAGTTTTTTTAAATATATTTCCCGTAAGTATCATATTTGTTTCATTATAAAATATTATTTTTATACAGATTAGATTTGACATGTAAAACGTATACTTTATGTATCCATTTTACAAATAAACATTTTGAATCTTTGAATCTTTTGGATCTTTTATCTCGGAAAAAAGCATGCCGTTAAAACCGCGGCCAAAAGATAGTTAAAGAATATAATTAGGATAGCTATGATAAAGACACAATGCTGGAAGCCAGATTAAACGGCTTTGATTGATTGACTAGACAGTATTTGAACCAGCGAAAGATTGGTGGAACCCGCTGCCGCTACAAACGAAGCGCCAAGACATGATGTAGACTCAGCATAATCTCGCCATAACTCACGCAAAAATGAACCCTAAAGCTCAGCGGCTAATGAAAAATTTAAGAATTCATTTTTAATATACGCCTCTGTTTATTCACAGATTAACAAAGATAAAGCTTTGTACGAGATTTTCTTGTAAGCTCGGCATTTTCCCAAATGAAATTCCCTCGGCCTGAAGTTGCGTTACACGCGACCAGAATACCTTGAGCTGCGGCCTCACATGTCGATATGGGCGATGGGGAAATTACCATTTGGTTTTGTTGCCAGTTCATGAAAAAGAACCTATCTGTCTGTCTGTTTATTTGAAAACTATGGGCGAATATTTGGACCTGGAAATCACGCAAGGACTCTAAGCAATTCAGCCAGATGAGAGCTGGACTCCATACCAGCCCACAATAAGGGTACAGAGCCTTGAAAACATTATGGTAAATAGCAACAATGTACATGCCAAAGCTACATCAAGGGTACAAAAAACAAAGCGCTAAAATGGTAGCGCCTGACAAAAATTTGGCACCGTCTGCGTACAGAAACCTAATTTTCATTGGTTTTTGTTTTACTTTAGAGTATATACTACCATCCATCCATCCATCAGCCTCTTTCGTCCACTGCTGGATGTAGGCCTTTTCAGGATTTCGCCACTCTTGGCGGACCTCCTAGAAGAAATGCCCATACTCACACACGCTGGGCAGGTGGGTTGGTGAGCGCGGTGCCGAAACCCTTGCACTAGTGACGCCGCTGCCCGTCACCAGTCTGTTTTATATAAGGCTCGGCAATTGGGGATGGATATACCGCCATCCATCGGTCCCAGGCAATGGTGGGCCGCCTGGTTTTGCCTGAGAGCTGTTCTCTTACTCTCTCCTGAATAACTTCGCGAGGATTTGCGAGTAAGATGGTGGTACCTCCACAGTCGAGCCCAGCATCAGCTCTACCGCCTGTATACTATAATCTGAGCAATTTAAAAACTGTATTTCTATGTATATATTTGTACAAAAAAATACATTCATTTCAGTATGAATTTAAGTAAGAGCCAAAACAAATGACGTTAAAACATGCAACTTTTCGAAATTTCTTGGACGCCCTTTAAAATTTCGTTTTTACTATTTAATTATTTGTCTTATTATTCGTTGGGCTCCCTTCGGTTACGGAACCCTATAAAGACTGCGTCATAGTTCTTAGAATCATTTCGTTTTTAATATTACATCGTAAATTGACAAAACATGTGCTCGATCTACAGCGTATCGTTGGTTAATATTTAGTTTGTAAAGAATGTCATTTCAAGTGTACTGGTTAAGTCAAGAAAAACTTTACAGTTTTCTTTGGAGGTTAGGTTTTTGCAGCTTTCTCATTCTGATTCTACTTTTTACATACATTTCCCGTACCATATTTGTTTCATAATAAAATATTATTTTTATACAGATTAGATTTGACATGTAAAACGCATACTTTATGTATTTATTTTACAAATAAACATTTTGAATCTTTGAAAAAAATTAATGTTAAAAATTTAAATGTTAAAAATTACGCCAATCAGGTGCAATCTGCAAACACGTCTTATTTTGGCCACACCATTTTATTTATTCATATAAATATATTATCTCCACAGACATAAAATTATTACTAAGTAGCAGACCAAACATAAGGATTACATAGCGTGGCAAGTTTACATACAAAAAGGAAGCTACATTTAGGCTTTATGGTACGAAAAAACGTATAAAAATGGGTTGTTTTGGCTGGCTTATACTTGGAACATATTTGTTAATTCCTGAACTAATCTCTGGTATATATTTTGTTTGGAAACAAGCAATGTTTATATTTAAAAGAGCCCGAAGTTCACTGAGCTAAAATTGCCACGCGTCCACTCTATGCGTTAATTATTAACTATCTTTTGCCCGCGGCTCCGCCCTCGTGTGATTCGGTTTAACGACATGCTTTTTTCCTGGATAAAAAGTAGCCTATCTGTTAAGTGAGGATATAAGCTATATCCATTCTAAATTTCATCCAAATCCGTTCAGCCGTTTCAGCGTGAAAGAGTAACAAACATACACACACACACACACACACACACAAACTTTCGCATTAATAATATTAGTGTGATGTTAGGTCTGCTACTAATATAGTATACGTCTGTGATAATTTCTATCTATACTAAAAATAAACTATTAAAAAGTCATGACTGTACATTGAATTTTTAAATGACATGTTATTTTACTATTATTATTGTAGTACTGTAGCCAATACTACAATAATTTTTATTTTTGTCTGTCCGTCTGTTTGTTCCGTTTTAACTCAAAAACTACTTAAAGAATTTGGATGCGGTTTTTTATAAGGCTATAAGGGCGTTTCATAAAATAACGCCCAAGCCGAAAACGGGGCAACGGTCGAAAAAATGCGGGCGAAACCCCGGAAAAGGGAAGTTAGATAATATAAAATTATATAGGTACTGCATAGAATATTGTTCCGTTAGATACAAAGTTTTATTTAGACAGGACTCAGAATTTTCACCCCATTCTTCTTTAACCACGTAAAAAGTCCGTGATGTTTGTTCAAAAAGGACTCAAGGGCCAAAATAAACTGGTTCGTACCTTCCGGGGGAGGGGGACGTCAAATAAGGGTATAATTAGTAAAGGAGGCCGTGCGAGACTAACAAAACTTAATGGGTATAACAACATCAGGTAATCCTATGAGGTACAAAGTGGCAGCGTAGTGGAAAGTCTTGTAACGGAAGGAAATATTACAAAGTTCCTTACATAAAACATACATACCTACATACATACCCATGTCTCTTTCGCTTCTTCTACATCCATAAATCTAGTCATAAAAGCTCTTTTACCTTTTGCTCTTCTTCAGTATGTCACCTTCTAGGGCGGCCTGATCGAGCTTTACCTTCCACTTGTGCTGCATCTTCGTTACTCTGCCTCTTTCGTCAATCATCCTCACATACCGGGTGTAAATAGAGAATACGGAGGACCGCCAAGAGTGGCGAAATATTGGAAAGGACTATGTAGCATGAAAACATTGAAAACATTACGGTTACGTTTAGTTTGAACGTAACGCAGTTTTGTATGGAATTCTGATAAGTTACGCTACTGACCGCTAGGGGCGGTTATCAGATTTCATACAAAACCGCGTTACGTTCAAACTAAACGTAACCGTACTGTTTTCATGCTAAGGCTACTGATTAAACAGATAAAACACATCTATTTCATACATTTTATTCAAAATACTTTTTTTTTTACTTATTTTATTTTATTTTATTATTTTATTTTATTTTTTTTTATTTTTTTTTATGGGTCATGTCGGAAATAAATAATTTTATTATTATTAATATTAAAACCCGGCCAAGTGCGTGTCGGGTCACGCGCAGTGTAGGGTTCCATAGTTGCCTAGTACATTTTATAAGTTGGTCTACTAATACAGATCGCGCCAAACTTATAGTCCGCTTGGTAGATGGTCTCCCGAAGAACGACTCATACATTGTCGTGTTTAGAGGGGACTAAAAGTTTGGCGCGAAACAACCGTTTAGCCGGCAGAGGGGGACACTTGACTCTAACAAAAATTAGCACTTTAAAGCTTAATATTTCGCCAACGCATCCCTAAATGAAAAAATAGTTTTCACACACCCATAATTTTTTTAAAGACCTATCCAACGATATATCTAAATTATCCCCAATTTACGTGTATGGGAGTATACGTTTTTTTTTTTTATGATTTTATTTTACTATTTTGTCCGCGTGATTAATATGTACACTTATGCTAAATTACAGCTTTCTAGTACTAATAGTCTTTGAGCTAAGCCGTGGACAGATGGACATGGCGAAACTATAAGGTTTCCTTGTCAGACTACGCCCCTAGTGGAATAAAAAGGCATTTTAGACAGCCTTATTTTGAAGTTAATATTCATGTGTCCCCAGGGAATGGAAAAGTTTGATATTCACTGTCTCTAAGTAAATCACAAGTAACACTTACTGATACATATTTATTAACAGTTTGTCCCCCGACAGTTTGGGAGCCAGTGAATCAATACACATAGAAACAGACTGTTATCAATCTCTTACACTATTCTATAGTTACTTATAAACAAGTTGATAGTTAGTTTATTTGTTGTATTACTGTGTGAGTATGTTTAGAGATAAAGTCATTTGTATTGAGTTAGTGACCAATTTTCATTATGATTTGTGATGAAATTATTTAACCCAGTGCGAGTCTGACTCGCGCACAGAGGGTTCTGTACCACCGGGTGCGGAACCCTAAAATCATTATGTTAAATAACAAAAATTGAAGTACATGCCAAAGCAACATCAAGGCTACAAAAAACAAGCGCTAAAATGGTAGAACCTGACAAAAAAATTTGCGCCGTCGGCGTACGGAACCCTAGTTTTTTTTTGCTTTAGAGTATGTCCTACAATCTGACTTTTAAAACTTGTACGTTTTACCGTCTTTAAGTGAGAGCCAAAACCAATAACGTTTAAATAATGTAACTTTTTATAGGTTTCATAAGATGTCCCTTGAATTTTTTACAATTTATTATTTGTCGTGATAGATGCCATAAGTAACACGCAATCTGTGAAAATTTTAACTTTCTATATTACTTCTTTATACTATGATAATAAAGCCAATTCTGAAGGCTTTAATTATAGTTTTAGTGCTGTCAAAACTTAGATTTTTCCAAAGTAATTTAGATTCTGTTCCTTGCATTTGAGGACTATTTTGCAATGCAGCAAATTTAGTTTTGACAGCACTAAAACTAAAATTAAAGCCTTCAGAATCGGCTCTGTTACCTAGTATCTACATATTACGGTTGAAGCTGTAGACTCCCGTGACACCCTTCGTGTACGGAACCCTACCAATGCCAGTCTTGTATTGATAAGGAACGGCTACTCAAGGCGTAATATCATAAATCTTTCATTGTTATTGCTCTTTAATGACTTTGTCAAATTAAGCATATTTTTAAGGAATTACACTTAAGTTAAGGATTCCATATAAAGATATTTTTGTTTAATAAATACGCATACGTTTATAATTATAACGCAGTTTTAAGTATTAGTAGTTTATGAAACTGGTAATTAAATAAAAAGGTTATTAAAAATACGATTTAAAAAACGGGCCGTAGGCGAGTTTTTTTATTGTACACGAGTGTTTTAATGCCTAGTCATGTATAGTTTTATACCCTACTTAATCTAAACTCATGCCTTCTAACCTGTTTTCATAATTTTTGTAAATTTGTCGTTAGACATTTTTGATTATTCTTGTAGAAGCTTGTTCTAAAAGTGTTCGTAATTTCCGTCGTTATTACCAAAATGTCAGGTGGAGTCAAATAGCATCACCATCCCTGCTGTCAGTAATTTTATAATTCTTTTGACCCATAAAACCACAGGAAGTAATAAATAAATTTTCTCGCAAACAGTCATTCATTGACAGACCGAGTCCAACGCGCCGGCGCGCCGTAAGCCATAGACAATACCTGGCTGAAAATAAAGTTGACTGTAACCTCGTTACTGTTTTGTACGTATTGGAGAACATTATATAAAAACCTCATTGGTATTTGATATTAAACCTCAGACATGGCTGTATGGGCTAAGTTCCCTTTGCCTTCCTAGTTAGTATCACATGTATTATAACCGCAGAAAAAGTTATTTTATAGCATTATGTTGTTCGGAGACCTATACTATAATATTTTTTTTTTTGGTTATGCAATTAGTTTTGAGTTCCTAATGAGGATTTTACAATATGAGGTTAGATAAAAAATACTTATATAATTTAAAAGGTTCTTCTTTTTCTTTTACTTTTAGGGTTTTTAGTTTATTATCTTTTGTTTAATTGTAAATGATAATATCATTATATTAAATCATTAAAAAATTAATTTAAAAATTGTTTAATATTAATTATGTTTCTAATCTTTTCATTCTAGAATTTTGTCATTTTGTTCAAATTTCATACTTTTAATTTTTTTGTCTTAGAATGCTTCAGAGAACCAGACATCCACACTATCACAATGCCAGTAATTTACTATAAGAGTACCCACATAAAGAATACATATATATAGTTTTTTAAGAAAGGGACGCGTATATAGAAATTTTCCTTCCACCAGCTACACGCAAAAAAACCCTGTCGGGTGAAACAAACAAAAACTGCTCATATAAAAATTCATACGAAAAAAAAGCATTTTTAAGTCATACATGCTAAACACCAGCCAGAATATGTACACCCGGAATATATTAATAGCGATATTGTACGTACCGAAATCCGACTTCCTGTCCGCTATCAGCCGGTATTTCCGCACCCTTTTTATGTTCCGACACAAACAATGTTGGTTCTGGCGGCTAAATGCGCTATTACCGTTTATGATTCAAAATGGCGGCCTTCACCGCGATCTCTCGCACTATTCCTCGCTAAAAATCGTTTTGTTTTAAATTAAATTGGAAGTTTTTAGGTTAACAAATATAATAAGTCTTTACCTATGAAGTTGCAGAAATTTTCTAGTATATTCATGAGTTCATAATTCCTGTAAATCAGTAGCATTTTCCATTGTTTGTTTTTTGTTGGAAAGTTGATTTCAAGGTTTTATATCTCCGTATTAAATTTTGTTTTTATTTTCAGTTTCATTACTAAAACTAAGTCTGCAAAGACAGTTCTACTTCCTCTTAAGATTTCGTGATAAGATTCGTAATAACTGTTAAAACGTGATACTTTTCAAAAATAAGTTGTAGTTTCTGTTAGCTTAATGTTGTCTTATTAATACACAATTTGTTTTATAAAATTTGGATTTGTCATTCCTAAAATAAATGGAAAAATTTTTGTACTGTGATTTTTGTACTAAAAGTGAGTTTTCTTAAATTCTCCATACAAAACGGCAATTTCAAAGGTGAATTCATAGTGAAGATTAACCAAGTCGATTAACCTTTTAGGAAAATTGGAATGTTTTTTTTTCTTCTACAAACGCAAGCCCAGCCCGAGTCAATTACTATGGGACGTCAACATTTTATTTTGCAAAATTAACAAAAAGTGTTATCAATCCGTGTTACTTATCACTTACCAAGCCTCCGG
Organism: Ypsolopha scabrella; assembly: GCA_910592155.1. Classification (NCBI taxonomy): domain Eukaryota; kingdom Metazoa; phylum Arthropoda; class Insecta; order Lepidoptera; family Ypsolophidae; genus Ypsolopha; species Ypsolopha scabrella. The sequence goes on along the minus strand of OU342989.1, from coordinate 1,342,951 downwards.
TATGAATGTGGCTGCATAAATAAATTCATTACAAGATTACAAGAAAAATCAATTAGAAACAAAATGACATGCAACTACAACTCTCGTGGGCATTCGTATGTTAAGTTCCGCTACTGTCCGCTAGGGGCGGTTATCAGATTCCATACGAAATGTAACGTGAACGCAACTATAACGTATCCGTCATGTTTTAATGCTAGGCTACTGGTGTATGAAGGATTTATAAAATATAAACCTTTGCCTATCTGTTATATTAGTTTTTGAGTAGTCCTATTTATGACTACTTCCATAGGGAACTGTCCATTCCCAGGGAACAAACAATAGCCTATGGCACTCAAGGATAATATAGATTCTCATTAGTGCAAGAATTTTGAGAATCGGATGAGTAGTTCCGGAGGTAACCCCCTACATACAAACTAACAAGCAAACATCTCTACTGGTATAGACGGAAGAGTCTAGTAGTTCTCGGTTGGTCAAGTCATTGTCCCGCGAGTTGAGCCCCGCCTGAAATTTAGTTTTTTCAGAGAATTTGTTTTTAGGGTTCCGTACCCGAAGGGTGTCAAACGGGACCCTATTACTAAGCCTCCGCTGTCTGTCTGTCTGTCACAGGGGTCTACAGCTTCAACCGTAACAGGTAGAAAGTTGAAATTTTCACAGGATACGTGTTACTATGGCCTCTATCACTACAAATCCCACAGCGCAGCAGCGGTGACTGGTGAGCCCTATAATCGTGCTTCCGGTACCAAATTGGACCCACAGTTTAATCAACGTGCTCTCTACAGACTGGACACAAATATGTCCTTGAGATTTGAACCCGGGGCCTCCGGGACCTTCTTACCACTAGGACCACAAAGAGCAACATTGGTTTTTGAGTGAACTTCAGATATTCCAAACAGAGGGCTACGGATTACGTATTTGGCGGCCATTTTCATAAACCGCATTTGAACTCCCATATTTTCAGTCGAAAATAAAAAATCCTCTTTCCAGCCGGATAATCCTTACGTGGTCAGGGCCTGTGGCCGAGAGACGCTCGCGACTTTACAATCTGGGCTAGTGGGAGGGTGGCCATCAGTGTGTGGTGTGCAGGGACTTGGTGATAGTTTAGTAAATAATAAAGTCGATTCTGGCTTCATTTTAGTTTAAGAGCGGTCAGAACTTAAAATTTTCCAAAGTAATATGGCTTTTGTTGTTAACATTAAAGAACTAATTTGTAATGAAGGAAATTTAGTTTTGACAGCACTAAAAGTAAAATTAAAGCCTTCAGAATCCGCTTTAATGCAGTCGTCTTAAAACAAAATCAAGGTGACAATACTTTATGTAACCAAGTTCATGCTAAAGACGCGGTCAGTGCTCTATTAAGACTTGATGATCCCCTTTATGTCCATCCATCCATCCATCAGCCTGCTTCGTCTACTGCTGGACATAGGCCTTTCCTAAATTTCGCCACTCATATCGGTCCTCCGTCCTCCTCATGCAGCCGCCACCCACAACGTCCTTCAGGTCGTCGGTCCAGCGGGCACGAGGTCGGCCTACACTACGCTTTGCTGTACGTGGTCTCCATTCTAAAGCCTTCATCAAAGCACTCGTGTCCATATTAGCAACTTTTTCTGTACAAAATTTGCAACTTTTTTTGCCTTCTATTCTTTGCAGTCTATTCGGCTGATTAAGGTAATTTGAATGGTTGGAAGTGAAAATGTAAGTAGCGAAGTACCTTACGTCTTAAAATATTTAATTTTGTTATCTCTTTACTTTTACACAATATTACCGGACAAAATACGGTGTCTATCTGAAAGATCTATAATGTATGTATGCAAAACTCAACACAGAAGATCCCTAATCTCCAGTCCCATATACACCCTACACACAACCGGTTGCGGTCGGTCGGATCCGGTAATAACCGCCGTAAACCGGTTTGCACCGGTCCGTAAGTGGGCCTTTGATGTGGCTTGTTTTCCATCATTTTTCCAAGGGTTTCTGTGTTACTGCACTCTTTGTTATAAAATTTGAACTTATTTTCTACGGATCAAATTTTTTTAAGTTTGTAAGACTATGTATGTAAGTAGGTATTCACAAGATCTTTAGTGAACAACTTACCCAAAAAGACACAATTTTCAAATTTAAAATACCCTAAGACATGATGGAAATTTAGAAGCTACTTAGACCAAAATGGTTCTGGGTATAAATAACCGGCATATGTAACCATCGTTGTTATTTTTTATTTAATAATTTGGCCAAGTGCGAGTCGGATTCGCGCGCAAAGGGTTCCGTACCATCACGTGATACTGGTACGGATCCTAAACAAACATACCAACAAAAAAGATGCTATAGCAATAAAAAATAAGGCGCTAAAATGGTAGCACCTGTCAAACAATCCATAACCTTCTTAACCCTAATTTTATTATTTGTTGTTTTGTATGTACATTGGAGACCGCATCAAGTTAGACACTTCGGACTTTGTACCTATCTTATATTCTTCTCCGTAGGGGCTAATGTCGTACTGCAAGTGTATGGCTTGATCTCGTCTCCACTGTACAACAATGTGACCAAATTTGAAACTTATATTATGTGTTTTTTGATACAGCTAAAACAAAAAACGTAAAAAAATGCTATTTTTTCGAGATTTATTGTAAGGAAACCACCCCTGGGTTTAATTTTTTCATTTATTTATTACTTATCATGTTAGTGGCCATAGTTACACGTATTCTGTTAAAATTTCAACTATCTACCTATTTCGGCTGTGGTGACAGACGGACAGACAGACAGACGGCGTAGGTTTAGTAATAGGGTTGCGTTTGGCACCATCCATTTCTGTTTTGTGAAAGAAATTTGGTGTACCTACTTAAATGTGAATAATCTGGGACAAATAAATTCATTTCTATTCTTCTATTTCTAAAAAAAACTTTTTTTGTAGCCGTAAATAAACAAGAATTGCACTTGCACGCCATCGAGTGTCGAGTAGCGGTACTTGAATCGATTTCAAAAGTTTTGCCAAGCTTAGGAAAGCTTTTATTGGCAAATTCGACGAATTTTGTCGCCAATTAGCGGCAAAACGATCGAAAGTTTCGAAATTTTATTTTTGTTCGAAGAAAAAGTTTTCTCTTCGTAATCATAGCGGTTGCAGTGAATAGGACTTCGGTATTTTTTGCAATTAAAATCTCTGTCGTCAAATTTGAAAAATGATTATCGAAGAAATTGATTCGGTTGTTTTTAGACTAAAATGGGAATAAATACTTCGTTGTACGATTATGACCTTTAGTAATAATAAACGTTTATTACAAGCATTTTTAGCTCATATCAAAATACAAATTAACAAGTTAATGTTATAGTTATATGTAGATTTTTCTATTATTTGCTGAACATATTATGAATCACAGCAACTAAACGATAATTTCGGACCCCGTCACACAGCCCGGCTAGCTCAGTCGGTAGAGCATGAGACTCTTAATCTCAGGGTCGTGGGTTCGAGCCCCACGTTGGGCGAAATCTTTTTATGTATTTCTTTTTTATGTAAGAAATACGTTTTACTGTGTTTATGTTTTCGTAAGTTAACGTGGATCATGACAAAACGTGACAGAGAAAGATTGGAAGCCTTTGAAATATGGTATTGGCGAAGAATGGAAAGAATTAGTTGGATGGAAAAGAAGAGCAATGAAGAGGTCTGGGGGGTAATTCCGGAGAATCAATCGAATCGAGATTTCTAGAACTCGATCTAAAAACTTATGGAGTTCGAGTGATAAAATGGGGTTTTACGATCGAGAAGGGTAATTAGACAGACTCAGAATATTTTCAGTCTATCGAATTAGCTTTCTCGATCGTGAAAACCCATTTTATCAGTCGAACTCCATAAGTTTTTTGATCGAGTTCTAGAAATCTCGATTCGATTGATTCTCCGGAATTACCCCCCTGGAGATTGTAAATGAAAAGCGAGATTTGATGAAGACTATAGATAATAAAAGAGAAAAGATGTTATGTTGGGACATCTAAAACGACATGACAATTATATCAAAAACATCAGTGGAAGGGAAAAAGAAAGAGAGGAAGGCCTAACAACATTCATGGATCAGAGTATAGCCAGTAGTATTATCGTAGGTATTATAGGTATATAGCGGTGTCGTATCAAGAAGTTAATAACTTGTAGCAGCAGTTGTTAGATAGTGTGTTGTAATAACTTGCGTTGTGTTGTCTTCTATAATAAATGTGTGCATTAAAATTTTACTACTGAGCGTTTCGAAACATTTTTTCGTTTTCGTTTTGATAAATCAACGACATATATTATTTTATTACTACAAGATTCGTGGTTTAGATTCACATCTACTGATATTAATATTGTCAAACGGGGAACCGCCGCGTGACCATGTTGGCCTCCGAAGAAACTGTACGAATATAGTGAAACTAGTCAGGCGAAATCTGACTACTAAATCGTCAGTAGCCGTTTCAATATCAGTGTGACAAAGATTATTATTATTACTGTCATCGATTCTTACTTAAACACGGTATTAAACACAAGTTTAAAATTTAGTCACACTTTAGTACTACTTTAAAGTATAACTGCAACCCTTGAATTTAAATTTCTTGAACATTTTATTATTTGTCATGTATGACAGAGGCCATAGTAAATCTTAACTTTTTACCTAGTCTGGTTGAAGCCGGAGACAGACAGACAGACAGCGGAGGTTTAGTAATATCCTGTTTGGCACCTTTCGGGTACGGACCTCTAAGCTTATGCGAGTCAGACTCGCCCACTGAGGGTTCCGTCAGAGTAAAACAGAATAGTAGAACAACTCCCACGCCATGCGAGGCACAAATGGCTACTGTTGCAGGCTGGGTTATCAATTTATTTTGCGGCGATGCGACGAACGCTTGACACCCTAGCCACACCGCCAGAAACTGCCCGAGATATTGTTGTAATTATTATCTACCTCAATAGAAACAAACGGAGCCCTTACAGGACCACTTTGTTGTCCGTCTATCCGTCCTTTATCTCGGGAACGCGTGGAGGTATCGACTTGAAATTAAAACCACGTATACGGCCGTTTATGCCGCAAAAAACGTACATTTCGACACTCTCAAAGGGAATCAAAATTCATGGGGTATTTCCCGTTGACCTAGAACTATGAAATTTGGCAAGTAATACCGTCTTATACTACAACTATAGGGAAAAATCTGAAAACTATACATTTGTAATTAAATCATAAAAAATATAGTCTTTAACGGAGCACTCGGTGGGCGAGTCCGACACATGGATTGTAAAAAACCCTCAAAATGGAGGCGCAGAATATTTATTTTTGAATTTTCAATATTGTTTCTTATCTAACCGAGTCTCCAGTATGATTTGGCGTGCATAAATAAATTTCACTCTGTAGTGCTTTTTAAAACAAAAATTCTCTGTCGTACCTTTATTATTATTACTGTTCAATGAAATATAATAATTTCGTGAAATATGCGATTCTGACTCGCGTATCAAGGGTTCTGTACCACCACACAATACGGCTACGGAACCCTAAAAACATTATGGTAAACTAACTTTTGCCCGCGGCTCTGCCCACGTGTTATTCGGCTTAACGACACGCTTTTTCCGGGATAAAAGTAGCCTGTGAGTTAAGTTAGGGTATAAGCTATATGTATTTTAAATTTCATCTAAATCCGTTCAGCCGTTTCAGTGTTTAGGGGGAACGTTTCGAGCTCAGTCCAAAATGCATAACTTATGATTGTTTATCTAATTTTTAAATAAAATGTATGAAATAAAATAGTTTCATATTATTTTGCGACCATCAGGCGTTTTTAGCAGAATTGCGTCATTTTATGGATTAAAGGTGAATGTCCATACAAACATAAAAGCGTGTTTTAAATTCGTGTGTACATTCATTTACAACGCAATGCATAAAATTACAAAATGTTGATAGAAAAGCCCAACTGAGATTAAAATATGGTCGCGAAATGACATAATAGTACATTACGATACGAGAGCGATGAAACGTTTTAACGAAGAAAAAGTTTTTCGCACGAGTATCGTATAATATTTTATAGCAAAAGTGCGGAAAATGCCGAATTTACGCAAGCGCAGCGTGCGTAAAGTGGTCATTTTACGCACGGTGTGCTATAAATTACATTTATTTAGTACTTTTTTATTAAATAATAAGAAAGACATTCATAAGTTGTGCATTTTGCAACGAGCTGGAAACGTTCCGCCTTAGGCGCTACCTCACTAAAATCGGCACTTTTTGAAGTTATTTACCTGATTTTCAGAAGAAGCTACTAATTTGATAAATCAGTATTATGGATATGGGTAACTTTTTCTAGTTTTCTTGAATAGGAAAACGCGATTGCAGAACTTTCGCTCGATAGAAATAATTATTGAAATGAGGTCTTCTTCTACACTTTTTTTCATAGTATGCGAAATACGAATGAAAATAAACCTGGACGATAGTTTATTAAATAGATTTTAACAATATCTAAATTTGGTGAATGTGAAATTTTGATAACTGTTTTAGTTAATTTTATATTAATTTAAAACCGACATTTTGCATTTTTTTCCGGAATCCGTCCCTCTCGCACTGCGAGTCAATCCGCATGGAGTAACAGAGACCGTTGAAAAATTCACATATCACCTTAAAGAGTAACAAACATACACACACACCCTCAAACTTTCGCATTTATAATATCAGTGTGATAACAACAAAGCTAAAATGGCAGCGCCTTACGAACAATTCGGTACTCTCTTGAGTACGAACCAAAATTTCATTAAATTATTTGACTTTGGAATATGTATACCAACTTAAGGCGCCTAGACACGCCACCGTTTTAGTACAAAGTTTAATAATCCGTTTCCCTGTTGTTTTTCGTTATAGACCAAACTATATGACCTCTATCATCTGGTGCTGGCATTTAAAAAGGCACCATTTTGCTAAAATTGTGTATATTGATTTTGTGTTAGATATATCAAGCTGGACAGATTTACATACAAAGTTGTTTTCTTGCCTCAGATTGTATATATATAAAAATTTAACATTTCAGCCACATAGCGACTTTGTAAATGCCTGTATTGAACTATAGACCTTTAGTCTATAACGAAAAACAACAGAGAAACGGGTTATCAAATTTTGTACTGAAACGGTGGCGTGCCTAGGCGCCTTGACTATATTTGAAAGTTGTATCTATCGTCGTCTTTAAGGTAGAGCTAAAAAAAAAACTTGAAAAAAATGCAAGTTTATTGTATTTTATTGTTTTTGTTTTTTATTGTAAGTATGTGTTTCCCCTTGGGTTTTCGTTGGAAACCCTCGGGTACGGAACCCTAAAAAATATTTTTACTATAACGGGTATCAATAGAATGCTATATTTAAATGAAACCATTACTGATCGTAATGAACCTACTATACTATACTGAAACTACATGCGAAATATGTTTTCATCACTAATGCTCTGAAAGTATTAAGTCATATATAACTCGAAATGCGGGAGGTAAATTCGATTTACCTACCTAGGGAGGTAAGTAAATTTGAAAATCAAACGAGTGTCCCTTACAGTCACTAACTATGTAGTCAATCACTCGTCTCGCCAAATGACAATGGAAAATATCTGTTCTGCCTAATTCCTTTTTATTTTGTTATTCTGTGTTTTATTTATATATTATTATGGAAAAATGTGACTTGCGTGCAGCGATACTTGCGTATACAGGGTGTAAATGCAAAGTCAAGAATCCCTTTAGAGTATGAAAGTATACACGATTCTGATGTCATTACGAGAACAAAATATATACCTTGAATTTTCACCAAAAATACCATCATTTTTCTAAGCTACGGCTACGCAGCTCACCGGCCTCCCCACACACCTAATTGCACCCCGCAACCCGCACCCCTCATCCGAGTGGCCAGCGACCAGTGAGGGTGTCCACGCGATTAGTATACTAGGTGAAATTAAATCAACCGACCAAATTCATACTGGAGACTCGGTTAGTCATCAGGAACAAGGTTTAATGACCCTCCAGGTGAAATTGGATAAAAAAATTTTTTTCCCGTAGAACCTGCACTAGGAATTGTACTTAAACTAGTCCAACCAGTGCGGGAACAAAAAAAAATATTTTTCGAAATTGTCCAAAAGGATTACTGAACCTAGTTGAACCTAGTATGAATTTGGTCGGTTGATTTAATTTCTCCCTATATTTTGAGTAAAGAAAGTCGTCTTATTATGAGGTACTGGTACTTTATTTAGAGATCCCAGTATTTAAAGTAACATCTTTACCGATCATACCAACACACCCTTAAAGGATTCTTGTCTTTGCTTCTACACCCGGTATAAGGAAATATGCTAATTATGACTAAAAACAGCAACTAAATTAGTTTTATTTTTAAAACAATCACACTGGCCAGTAAGACGTGATTGCACAAAAAAAAAAGAAAAAGTCACACGAAAATAAAATTATATTGTTGAAAACGTTGTTGCAAATGTTTGATTAACGAAATATTTCATTAATTGCACGTTGTATTAATTTTTATATCCTGCAAAATGTGTTATTGGTTATATTATTATCGATAGACCCTTGATAATGGTGTAAAACCGAAACCGGTTGGATAAATATAATTAAGGTGGAACAAGTACAGGTGCAATTAATCATCATGTCATAATTTTGTAAGTTTCTTTATTACCTCGCATTAGTGATGAAAAGTAGAGTGTTACACACGGGTGTAAGTGATCAATTGCACCCTCGAACTATATGCACCCTCGCTCGCTCATGCGCCTAAATATCTCAAGTGCAATTGATCGCTTACCTCCCTTGTATAACAATCTATCTATATCTATATTAATTATATACTAATAATAAAGTAGCAAGAAAGTCGTGTCTGTACATTAAAGATTTTCGCGAAATTTTAAATGTTTTGGGTTATTGGTACTGTACTGAGTCTAAAACAACAATTTTTAGAATTTTTGTTTGTCTGTCTGTCTGTATGTTCCGTTTTAACTCGAGAACCACTCAACGGATTCGAATGCGTTTTTTTTATTATCATCGTAGTGACCCTGTTCAATACATAGGCTATAAGGGATGTTAATAAAATAACGCCCTTTCCGAAAACGGGACAAAGATTCACTAAACGCGGGCGAAGCTGTGGGCAAAGGCTAGTCTAATAATAAAATACTCGATACCTACTATTTTTAGAGGAAATCCTTCTTTTTTTTTTTTTTTTTTTTTTAATCTTTATTTAATGGACTTGGTACACAAAAAAGCGACCATGTCGTCCTGTAATGCTACATACCAACTAAATGACACACAGTATAAATGTATAATCTAACTTAACCTATCTAATCAAATTAACTAGTATAGTCTAAATCTCTCCTCTAGCCTTTATGCCCAAATTAACTAGTTTATACAAAGCTATGGCGTCTTTGGAACAGGGAAATGCCAACACTGTATTGCAGCCTCCTATTGTACTAAACATATCTTTATTAAATATGGTATTTCTTACGGATTCGTTCCGACCACACTCCACTAGAATATGATGTGCGTCTTCAATAACACCACACTCTGCACAGTTAGGAGATGTGACTTTTTTCATCATATATGCAAACTTATTAAGTGGAATGTGGCCGGAACGAACCCTAAATGCAATCGCTAATAAGCATCTATCTAAATGACAACTTTCAAACCATGGATAACGAAATGGCTCGGATCGTATGGTGTTATACCAAATTCCTTTGTGCAAGGAAATGCCTTTTAGGTATTCGGCCCAGTAATTGAATATGTTCTCTTTTAACATGGGTATGATATCTGTATAGAACGGCGTCACACATTGGGAAATCCCGTCTGAACAAGCTTCTTTTGCTAAGCGATCGGCCTCATCGTTACCGCACAGCCCCACATGAGAAGGTATCCATTGCAATATTACATTTTTATTTGCCTTCTCCAACTGTCTTAAGGACATTAGGATATTGTAGGCTATCGGTACTCCTCGAAAGCTCGAGGTGCATCGAGCCACATGTTGAAGTGCACTTCTCGAGTCTGTTAGTAATACAAATCTTTCACTGTTAACTGTAGTAATATATGAGAGAGCCTCAGACAACGCAAATAACTCTGCATACATGATGGAAACATCGGCCTCAAGTTTAAACTTAATTTTTGTTTGTGACTGGGGGTCAAATATTGCCGCTCCTATAGTACTGCCTTCCTTCGAACCGTCAGTGTATATCTTATAAAAACTACAATATTTAGAATTTATTAATTCGCAGCACTTATCTTTTAAGTATTTAGCGCCTAAATCTCTTTTTGACTTCTTAACTCCTTCTATAAATTCAATCACTGTATTCTCTATGTATATATTTTGTACCCAAGTGTCCAAAGAAAATATTTCTAATTTTTTTGAAGCATGAACGTTCAATGTTTTAAACTTGTCCTTCTAATGATAAGTAAGCCTATTTGGAAGCTCAAGTCACCGGGGGCGTAGCTCAGATGGTAGAGCGCTCGCTTAGCATGCGAGAGGTACCGGGATCGATACCCGGCGCCTCCAAGTTTTTATTTCATTTTTGTATCAGAATTTTATGTTTTACCCGGCGCCTCCAATTTTAATTTTATTTTTGTGTTAGAATTTTAGGTTTCATATAATAACAATGTTACAAACATAAAATAAATAGAGACATCGATATCATTTAAAGCATGTAAATTTATCGTATTTTCCTTTCTTCAGCTGCATTCAAGTAGCGACGCACTGGATTCGTTCACGTGAGCGGAAAGATAATAGCGCTTAGAATTTCTAGACGACACAGTGAATCAAAATAGACTGTATTTTTCATGGAAAAGGATTTTCCTAACCGCGATTTTATATTACACGAATTTCTAGAAGTGACAAAAACAGTTTTTAGTTTGCTTTGTCTGACTGGGTACTTTAACGAAAGATGTTTCGATTTAGTATATTGCTTGAATTTATTAATTATTAATTTATGTGAACTCAGATTTTTCCCTTAAAATAACTCAAATACGGAGAAAACCACGAGGCGGAAGAGTTTTCGCTACTCCCCGCTAGATGGCGCGACCTACCAGATTTCGCTGTTCAACTATTTTCACAACAATGCATAGTTTGGGCACAATTCCTGCTAAGATATTCAGCTCCGCCTTAAAGTTTGAATTTATGCCAAATAGTGAGGTCGATAGAGATGCTCAGGGTAAAGTTTATGTTTGAACGCCGCTTTTGGAAGCACAAGATTAAACTATTGCTACCTACTGAACTGGCTTTGTGAGTCAAGAAAACATTTTAGTTGCCACTTGGCAATTCGCTATAATTAAATCTTTCTGCATAGGCCAAATGTGATTCATTAATGGACAGGTTTTCTTTTGTCATGAATGAGGGTGGGCCATTTCGGAACCAATTTTATTTTCAAGTTAACCGTTAGCAGAGGTGGTAGCATTTCAAACAGTAAATAGTGATTCGCTGTGACTGCCTCCTGTGACCATAAACATACAAAAAAGACGGACGGAGTTGCCGCTAAGCAACAACTGAAGGCGACGATTTACAAGTGTGTGAGTGGACTTACTATGATGTGTGCGTGCCAGGCTCGTGCGTACACGCGAGGAAGCTTACTATGGGTTTTTGATTAGCGAAATTCCTTCCGCTTTTTTTGTACTTCCGTGCTTGTCATCATTATATTAAGTCAGTGGCCTTGTACATAGCCATTTTCAGTACTGAGGTCGAAAAGTAAGTCATTTCATAACTATTTCTCAGTAGCATATCGAGATTTCCCGCGAAATCGTGATAGCATCTCTTTTTACAAAAAAAACCGGACAAGTGTGAGTCGGACTCGTCCACCGAGGGTTCCGTTGAAGACCATATTTTTCATGATGATTTTTCGTTGTTTTCAGATTTATAGCATAAGACGGTATTACTTGCCAAACTTCCTAGGTTAACGGAAAATACCCTATAAATTTTAATTCCCCTGAGAGAGTCGAAAAAAATACGTTTTTTTGCGGCATAAACGGCCGTACCTTTTTTTGACGTTAACTTAGAAGTTTGATTTTTTCACATCTTCAAGGGACTATAGACTTGAGTATACGGTTTTAATTTCAACTCAATACCTCCACGCGTTCCCGAGATAAAGGGACATACAAACGGACGGACAGACGGACAACAAAGTGATCCTATAAGGGCTCCGTTTTTTCCTTTTGAGCTACGAAACCCTAAAACATTCAAACAAAATTCTGTCAGTTAATTTATATTTGCGTCATTTTCATAAAATGGCGAGGTTAGTCGATAGATTTACTTCACACAGCGACCGGGACAAGCCATTGACATTTTGGTGAAAATGTCAAACTGGCTCAACAACACAAGTAAAGGTTACTATCATTTACCTAGGGGTGTTATGGAACCCCATTGTTTGTTAATGTCAGGATATATATACCTTCGAGCGTATAGAAGAATTAAACTTTGCGGTGCATATGTCTTGGCCATATCTGATCGGCGATATCATGAAATCTGTGAAAACTAAAGGAGTCGCCTCGCTCCGCTCCGCTTCGCTTGTCGTTGCACCTGTTTTTGACTTTTTGTTGGAAGTGTATTTCTTACATACTTTATGATATGGCTACGCCTACGACATATATAAGGTAGGGCGACATTTATTTATGCAGTCAAACTCATACTGAAGATTCTGTAAGTACTCAGTAACAAGGTTCGATGACCCTTTTTGTGGAATTCGTAAATTATTCATTTCGTGTTTGTTACAAATGCAAGCCCAGCCCCGAGTCAATTACTATAGGACGTCAACATTTTATTTTGCGAAATTGGCAAAAAGTGTTAAAGATTCAAAATGTTTATTTGTAAAATAGATACATAAAGTATACGTTTTACATGTCCAATCTAATCTGTATAAAAATAATATTAAATGATGAAACAAATATGATACTTACGGGAAATATATATATATAAAAAAACTATATTTAAGTTGGGCTACTAAAGTTATACACATGCATAAAATAAAGACTTATTGGAATAAGAATATTATTATACTTACATAATGCAATTAATAAATAAGTTGATAAATAAACTAAATAAATATAATGCCTAACCAAATATATACTAACATAAGTAAAAAATGAAAATATTGTATATACCTACATAATGCAATAAATAAACTATAAATAGATATAATGCCTAAATCCGCCCATTCGATTAATCTTGCTAAGAAGAAGGGCAAGAAACTTAGCAGGATCATGTCTTTTTTTTATCAGTATTTTTTTATCGATCCGTGATACTGATCATTTACCAAGCATCCAGTATGAATGGCTGTTTAAATAACTATCACCTTGTACATATAGCAGCAAATACATCCAGTGAACCCGGTCAGCTAGTTCACGACCAGTAGTAGATCGATCGCACAGCGAAAGAAATGAGCATATCTGAAAAAAGCGTGCGCCTGAGCAGAGCGGTAAATCAACAAGAGAGTGGATAATGCTGTTTTAAATCAATAAAATTTAATAAAAATTCACACAAGTGCGTTTTAAAAAAAATCGCTGTTCTATCGTTTAGATAATAGGTTTACATGTTTATAACAGTAATCATTGTTATTTTTACTTTATTAGTTTCGATAGACTGCTTGTTTGAAGTGAAAAATAGCCTTGACTTTGCAATTGTTTTAGATCGAGCCAATTTTTCTCAATCGCGTTTTGGGTTGTTACATCGCCTTTTCATACCATGTACTTATTTCAGAACCATATCTTTTGTAGTCTGGGAGTTCAAAAACTCCGTTTCTAATACCTACGTCGTCTTAAAAGCCATGTCCCGTGACTTGTGAGTGGCCTTATGGCGAAACCGTCACTACATCTTCATTGCACTGATGATTTTTACATCCTGACAACGGGATTATGGTGAACCTTTCACCTCACTTTAGGCATTTTTCAAGTATTAAAGTTGCAAGAAAACAACGAATCGCGATTTTTTGGTGAAAATGTTAGTCCGATTTTAAATTGGTCCTCGCCGCTGGCCGTATTAAAAACCGCTACAGGCCGGATGCGGCCCGCGGGCCGGTGGTTGCCCATATAATGGTTTAGATAAAGCAGAATGAATGAATGAATGAATGAATGAATGAATGAATGAATAAACACTTTATTGCACAGAAAATTAAAATAAAAACACAGAATACAGAAAAACAGAAGGCAAGGGCGGACTTATTCCTTAAAGAAATTTATTACAGTCAACCGATGGCATTAGGAAAATGAAAATTTTACACATTAGATACTTAATTGTTTTGTGCAAAAAGAAAACCATTTTCTTCAAGCCCATTACTTAAATACAAATACATACATATATAAATAAATACATACATACAAACAAAGTAGCATAGTCAGTCGAGTTATTCAGAGAGATGAAAGGTAATAATTTTTCAGGTTATATCTAAAAGAGGACACAGAAGGAAGGTTTCTGAGGGTATATGAGAGGGGATGTGAGGTAGTGTATGAAACTATATATAGCTAGGTATTAAAATACTCGTGTACTACTAAAAAACTAGCTAACGCCTCGTTTTTTAAACTAACACTCGTGTTTTTAATAACTTTTTTATGCACCAGTTGCATAAACTACTATTATTTATGAATTTTACATGTATTGTTAAATATTAATTTTACGTGTCGTTATTTTTGAAATAAAAAACGAGCAGGACGTCGCCGTAAGCAAGACCACAAAAAAGAAGAAAAATAGAAAGTACATCAAAATGATCCATCCATCCATCCATCAGCCCGTGTTCGTCCACTGCTGGACATAGGCCTTTCCCAAATTTCGCCACTCATGTCGGTCCTCCGTCCTCCTCATCCAGCCGCCCCCCGCAACGTCTTTCAGGTCGTCGGTCCAGCGGGCACGAGGTCGTCCTACACTACGCTTTGCTGTACGTGGTCTCCATTCTAAAGCCTTTCGGCCCCAACGGCCATCATGTCGGCGACAAATATGGCCTGCCCACTGCCACTTCAACTTACTGATTCTGCAGGCTATGTCGGTTACTTTAGATCTCCGACGGATCTCCTCATTTCGGATTCTATCCATCAGAGATACCCCAAGCATAGCCCGCTCCATAGCTCGCTGAGCGACCTTAAACCGGTGGATCAGACCCTTTGTAAGAGACCACGTCTCAGCGCCATACGTCATCACAGGAAGGACGCACTGGTTGAACATCTTAGCCTTTAAGCACTGCGGTATTGACGACGTAAATATGTGACGCAACTTTCCGAATGCTGCCCAACCCAAGCATATTCTTCTGTCAGCCTCGGCGTCGAAGTTGTTTTTATCCAGCTGTATGACTTGACCCAGATAAACATATTTTTGAACAACTTCGATGCTGACATTGTCGACGGTTATTGGCCCTTGGATGACGTGACAGTTGGACATGACCTTAGTCTTATCCAAATTCATCCGCAGGCCCACTCGTCTCGAAGAATCGCCAAGGCCGCGCATCATTTCTTCTAGTTCCTGCAGCGATTCCGCCATTATGACGATGTCATCGGCAAAGCGAAGATGTGAAATGTACTCTCCGTTTACGTTTATGCCTCGTCCACTCCAGTCTAGTGTTTTAAAGACGTCCTCCAGCGCGGCGGTAAACAGTTTTGGAGAAATAACATCTCCCTGTCTCACGCCGCGCTGAAGATGTATCGGTCTTGTTTGTACACCCTGTACTTGGACGGACATCGTAGCGGAGTCATACAGACATTTCAACAACTCCACGTAACGCCAGTCAACTTGGCAACGCTGCAAGGACTGTAGAACAGACCAAGTTTCGATGGAGTCGAAGGCTTTCTCGTAGTCCACAAACGCTAGACATAAGGGCTGATTATACTCTTGGGTTTTCTGTATAACCTGCCTTAGCGTGTGAATGTGGTCCACGGTGCTGTAGCCTTTTCGAAACCCAGCCTGCTCTGGTGGTTGGAAGTCGTCGAATCGTTGGGCGAGACGATTCGTGATAACTCTTGAGAACAGCTTGTAGGTGTGGCTCAGGAGCGCAATTGGTCTATAGTTCTTAAGTAGGATTTTGTCCCCTTTTTTGAAGAACAAAATGACCAGACTCCTGCTCCACTCCTTTGGCGTAGTACCTGTGCGAATGACGGCATTAAAGAGGTCCTGTAGCTGTCCGAGTATAGGGTAACCTCCAGCTTTCAGGAGTTCAGTTGTGATGCCGTCCTCGCCCGGCGCCTTATTGTTTTTCAGCTGTTCAAGAGCTATCCTAATCTCACCCATTACGACATCCGGGAGTTCATCGGTGTAGTGGCGGACTAGAGGTGCACGTTTGTCGTCTTTATCGCGAGCAGTTGGCTTGGGAGCGTGTGAAGAATATAGGAGCCCATAAAATTTCTCGATTTCGGCGAGGATCTCTGGCCTAGAGGTAACGGTTCTATAGTCAGATGTCTTCAGCTTCGTCAGATTAGTCCTTCCTAACTGCTGGGCAAAAACTTTTGAGCCTTTGTTTCGCTTGATCGCGTCTTTAATGACGCGAGTGTTATGTTGGCGCAGGTCAAAACGAATTTGCCTTTTAACGCGCTTGTTAAGAAGGGAGTAATCTGCAGAATCTGAAGACATTTCCCGTCTCTGCCTCATCAGGTCCAGAGTTCCACTCGAAATTTTGGACTCCTTAGTCTTTCGCTCCGGCTTAAAATAAGCCCTGCCTACCTCGCGCACGACATTCGTGAAATTGTTAGCAAGCTGGTCAACGTCCTCAGTGGTTTCTAACAGGGCAAATCGGTTCTGAAGTTCCATTTGGAACTTTTCGGATCCCACAGCGGTTTGGCGCATCAAAATGATACAAATATTTAAAGCAATTTAAGACAAATCTGAAGACAAAGAAGATACGATCTATATTTAATTAGGAATTAATGTAATTATAAAATAATGAATTAACGTAGTAATTTTAAATTGACAGGACTCGAACCTGTCTCGAAAATCGATCTGCCAACCTTGTACAATCTGTGCTTTCACATTTGAAAAAGCAAACATCATTACAAAATGTTTTGTCTGTGAACCGCGAGGAGGTTCCACAACACCCCAGTCCACTTTGGGGTGTTGAAAAGACGCCATTTGAACTTAACGTTTCCTTTTTCGTGGGATGATGAAGGATACTGAATAGATATTTTTTAAATATTACTTTTGATATTTTTTGCGAATTTTCACACGGTTCTATTGTGTTTTTCTTTGGAATTCTGGAGATAATTTTTAGGTTTTTACGTTGTTTCGGTTTTCAGCTTGAAGTATAGTTGGTATGTATCGTATAGATATTGATGACAAATACGGATTTATAAACTTACGCAAAAATTACTTATCTACATAACTTGGACCGTTGATCCGAATAGTCCATAAGGTACATTTGTAGAACATCTCTTTTTTAATTAAATAAACGTACTTGGTTTGTGTTTTGTTTTTCTTTAGGATTATTTAATTTAAGATGTATATTATAATTTATAGTTTGTTTCTAGTAAAAACCAACCTATCTAAGAAATTAAGTCGAAAATAAACAATGAACGTATTTGTATTAACTTGAAAAATATAGGCCTTATAAATCACATATAACCCTTATGGGAGTATGGGCATTTCTTCCAGGAGGACCGCCAAGAGTGGTGAAATCCTGGAAAGGCTTATGTCCAACAGTGGACGAAACAGGCTGATGGATGGAACCCTTATAGTCTTTGCATGCGGCTCCGCCCACGTTTATTCAATTGCTGCCCCGTTTTCGGCTTAACAATAACGTATAAACAATGCAACTTTTTCAAGGTTTCCTGTTTTTTTATTACTATTATTTGTCGTGATAGAGGCCATAGTAGCACGTATTCTGTAAAAAAATCATATTTCTTCTTAAAACGGTTAAAGTTGTGGACCTCTGTGACAGACGGACAGACAGACAGCGGCGGCTTCGTAATAGGGACCCGTTTGATAATATTCAATTTAGATTAGGTAGTATCTATAAATACTTCGTTTCAATTTGTATAATAAAATAAAATAACAATTTATTCCCGTATCGGCCCTCTTAACAAGATGATGCAACCATAATACCAATGCATTTTGTTTAATACATACATATATTGTATGTGTGTGGGTGTGTACTCAGGAATGTGCATAGGATATGAGGGGGCCTATGCGTAGTGATGGGATTAAGTCGATAATAGTTGTATTTACCGTGGATGCTCGTAGGTATACTAAACAAGAGTAAAACCATTTGTCATAATCATAAATTAGTACGTGTGAATTTCAAAATAACGACTTAGCTGTGAGCTGTAATGTTTTAATTTTATGTTTTTATAGAGAAATCCATCGCTTTGAATACTTTAAATATTGTAAAAGTACATAATGTTTCACTTTTTGTTTTTTTAAATACTAAATTAACCATTGAAATGCTGATATGGCGAAACTAGTTGGGGATTACTTAGAAAAATTTGCAAAATAGTAATTTTTTTTATTAAATAAATATTTGGCTCTTTGAAGCTTTTTATTGTTTTTATTTGTAGTATATGTATATAAAAATAATTGAATTATTTTTCAACTGACGCCGGGCCCAGTAGGGCTCGAAATATATCTTGAATTAATTTTTTCTGTGTTGTTTATATATATCTATATACATATACTACAAATAAAAACAAAATAGTACAAGCGTTTTCTTCACCAAGTGCTGACAATCGCTAGTATTAACTTAAATAATGTACTTATAATATATTTCCTAACTAAGAAACTAAATTTTCCTTACATTTTCTTTCTTTGTTAAACCCAAAACAATTATATATCCAGGTAAATAAATTTTTTTCCGATATATATGACTTTTTATGGAAACGCTTGAAGTAAATATTAAGACAAGAGGTCGTAGATTCAAGATTCAAATTGTTTATTTGTAAAATAGATACATAAAGTATACGTTTTACATGTCAAATCTAATCTGTATAAAAATACTATTTTATGATGAAACAGATATGATACGGGAAATATATAAGAAAACTATATTTAATTTGGGCTACTAAAGTTATACACATGCATACAGTATATACGCATACAGTAAGTATTATACATATATAAAGTTATACACATACATACGAGTGTGGGAGTCTATAGAGTGAGATTCCGTCCCTTAATAAATGAATTCTGCTACATTACGATGTCAAGAAGTCTAAATTTTTTATATTAAAAAAAGCAACTTTAAAATTGCAATATAATTTTGTTGCTCAAGTATGCGAAGAAAACTAAAAAAGTTGGCAAAATTAACAGTAATTTAAGTGTCCGTTTTACGCAAAACGACAGGGTATATTAAAAGCTATTTGAAGTGTCACTGAGCGAGACAAATTTTATTAATACCACCCCCTTTCTTGCCTCCACCCTTTATAAAATTATGTCGCGAAGTATCAGTCTTGCTAGGTTGTTTGTAAATCTTACCCTGTTCGTAATAAGTGTTAAAATTGTTTGTCTCTTTCCGTTAAATTGGGAGTTGCTTGGAGTTTTGAGCGGTTTTCTAGATTGAGTCAAAGTTGAGTTTTTGATGATTTGACATTGTGTAATCAATTGATTTTATTGTAAAGCTGTCACGTCTGTCACGTTTGTGTGACTTAAAATTTCATTGTTATTATTAATAAGATTTATGTTTTGTCACAAAGTGGACATCATAAAGGTACAAAAAAGGCGGACGGAGTCGCCGTCAATAAACAACTGAAGTATAGTAATGGCGGCGGTTTGAAAGTGTGTGAGTGAGGCTCGTACGTACACGTGACTAGGCTTACTATGGGAGCTTCCGCCTTTTTTGTACTACCATGTGGACAAGTTGAGACTCCCGATACTGAAACATGATCTGATTGCTGAAGCTTTGGCGTAAGGTGACTATTACTGCTGGTGATCTTGGGTGCGTGCGTCTCACTCTCTCACACGATTGGTCCCGTACTGAACTCACCTTCGTCGTTTGAGGGAGAATCAAGCTGCAAATGTGCTTATATGTACCAATATAAATGATTGCAATTATTATTACTAAGTAGGTGGTAGAGCTGATGCCGAGCTCGAATGTGGAGGTACCACCATCTTACTCGAAAATCCTCCCGAAGTTATTCGGGGAGAGTAAGAGGACAGCTCTCAGGCAAAAAACCAGGCGGCACCCCATTGCCTGGGACCGACGGATGGCGGTATATCCATCCCCAATTGCCGGGCTTTATATAAAACAGACTGGTGATGGATAGCGGCGTCACTCGTACAAGAGTTTTGGCACCGCGCTCACCAACCCGCCTGCCCAGCGTGTGTGAGTATGGACATTTCTTCCAGAAGGACCACCAAGAGTGGCTAAATCTTGGAAAGGCCTTTGTCCAGCAGTGGACGAAACAGGCTGGTGGATGGATGGATGAATTATTACTAAAATGTTTCAAAAATGATCAAGTTAGGTCTTATTGAGAAATCAAAAACTAATTACATAAATTTTCGAGTAGACTGCGAAGTAACTTTCGTCATTAATTTAAGGTGACACCTTAACATTAAAGATTAAAGAGGGGTATTTTGTAATTGTATTACCGCTAGCCGGCCCCCATCAGCAGAGGTAATTGCTATAAAATTGGAGGTTTCCTCTAATTTGTAAGTCTCAGACAATTTTACAGGGATTTTGCTTTAATCAAATAAGATTCTCACCTGACCGGGGAAGCCTTAATAAACTTCGAGATGCGTTATTTAAAAAACGCTGGACTGGACATAGCCTCCGATAACTTTCCAAAGGTTGTATTAAGCAAAAAATATCCTAATGGTGAGGAACTCTTGGATGTTTTTTCTGTAATCTGCACTTAATTAAATGATTTTAGAAATTGATATACCTACATAGTTAGAAATTGATATGAAGTTTATATTAATAATGTAGCACAATTCATTTTAAGATTGGAATCTCATTTCATAGACTCACAAACTCGTATCTACGACAATCTTAAATTTACTTCAAGCTATACTGCATTTTCCACAAGTTTTCATTTCTGATAGGGTAAAAAAATAAAATATCTATGGAGATATCTTTTTATTCTTATTCCGAAAAGCATTTCAATATTTTTTTTTGTAAAAAAACAAATTTTGAGGATACATTTGCTTAGCAATAAATAAAAATACTAGCTGTCAATGTAAAGTGTCAACGGATTTTTTCTTCCTGTGACGTGATTTGTCATTTTTCTCGCCTCCTTGGATGTCTCGTTTGCGCATGGGCTCTAAACTCGACAAAATATCAAACCCATATCTATTAATTATTGTTAATTCAAGTTTAAGTAATCTGCAAACTCACGGGCTGAACTAAACCTACAAAATTTCAACACAATAGAAGTATAATATATTAGTTTTGACCAAGGCATTGACAGAGGTTCAAAAAGACCATGGAGTCTCTAGCTAGTATATACATTATCTTTTTTTTACCAGTTCATTGACCAACATTGTATCGATATCGATAAACGCTATTTGATATGATTTTAACGTTAACCAGATATCGATAACCTATTGACATCACTATCGTCTCACAGACTACCCCTATTGATCCAGAGCCGGAGAGGGACGAGCTTGCTGCTCATATCACCTTCTTCCACTCAACTCAGGTCGGTGACCCTTTGACCCTCATTTTTAGTGGTCCGTAAAGAAGATTAGAACGGCCGCACACAATCACACAGAAATTAATGGCAGATTTTTTTTATGGATAGAATGTGTACTTAGTGAATGTGTTAAATGGACAGGTATCTTCAAAAGAAACCACATAATCTACTGATTATACTTAACAACTTTGGCAAAAAACATAAACGGGAAAATGAAAAAAATAAATTGTCCATTTTGGGAATTCAACATTTTGGGAATTCAACATTTTGGGAATTCAACATTTTAGGAATTCAACATTTTAGGAATTCAACATTTTGGGTCTAAAGGATAAAATTCACAGTAGGTTTTCAATATAAAGGTAATTTGCTTTTTTCCACCTGCAAGTTTAATCTGAAAATCATCATCAGTATGATTCATCACTAATTGAGGCTCCAGTATGAATTTTAATCATCTAAGTATTATTTTTTATCCGACTTCAAAAAAGGAGGATGTTCTCCATTCGACTGTTTTTTTTTTGGGGAAGGTCAATTCAATTCAATTCAAATATATTTGTACCATAATGTTCGAAAGGTCTTAAATAACATTTAGTATAGTATCAATAACGACCCTGTCGGGTACAGCAAAGTAACTTAAAGTTAATAAAATAACACAATTATTCTTATTCAATTACTTACATACTTATAGGATATAAAGGAACATATCCATATACATATATTAACTATGGCAGATGGCATTCCTTCAATAACAAAAATATTTTTTTTTGTTGGTGTGTTTCCTTCCGGGTAGGTCAAATTTTAGTTTGGTCGTGATCTGATGATGGTCGTTAGAGGTGGAACTCCTCAACGGATGAGGGCATATCACTCAATATTGAGGCAAACGCTTTATACCGAGATGCTGATTGCAAGGTGTTACTTGAAAATTGTCATCTACCCACCTGCTGTAACATTTGAAGTCACTTACAATTTTTTGCTAAGGTGAATATAAACTCAAACTGCCTAGACCTATCTTTGAAAGCCTACTCCTCGTGCACGAGTGGTCAAAGAACTTTAAAAAAATTACATAATAGGCATAACATAATAAAAAATAAAAAAAAAAGATTTTACTTTTGACAAACGCAAGTCTTAATTTATCGAAAGTTTCCTATTCAAGAATTTTGTTACTCCTTCCAAATACTTGAAGCTATTTTAATGATTCTTTCGCGATACTAGAGACAATGTACAGATCTACAAATCTACAAAACTTATAAAATGAAATGTATAAAACAATACTGCAAAACTAAGTTGGTCGACTATTACTCGGTAACTTGTAAAGCCTACTTAACTGTGAATTTTTTCACATATCCAAAAGTTAAGCTGGCAGAGGAGATTTGACTGTAATAAAAATTTGCTTCATATTTTGCAAACGGAAAAGTAATAAAAAATATTAAAAGTCACGACTGCCGGAATAGCGATTTAATTCGTATTTCAGTGCAGTCGGGGGACTATTACATTGGATACGTGTTGTTTTGTTGCACTGAAATCCAAATAAAATCATTACTTCCGCAGTCGTGTTTTTTTTTTATTTCTTTACTGTTTATGCAGTGTGAAGCAAATTTTTGTTAGAGTCAAATCCCCTCTGCCAGCTTAGCGGTTCCTTTTGGATATGTGAAAAAATTCACGGCTAAGTAGGCTTTACAGGTTACCGACTAATAGTTGACCAACTTAATTTTGCAGTTTTATTTCATACATTTCATAAGTTTGTAATTTTTATTCAAATAGTTAAGTCTTTTAACTTATTTGAATGGTACTGAACCCTCAGGCGCGAGATTTACTCGCACTTGACCGGTTTTTTCATAAATATCAAAGAGTTTCCTGTCAAACTTGATAACTAGATACTAGAATCTTTACATAAGAACTGAGGTGCAATTCTGTAAGACAATGGTATTCAAATTGATTGTCATATGGCTGTTCGGCTTCAAATGAGCCCGTTTGACAATTGAAATGGTACATTTTTAGCTGTCAAAAACGATTGTCTTGTTTTGTTGTTGTCAACCAAAAACGTACGATTTCATTTTGACAATCAATATGAATGGCATTGTCTTACACAATTGCACCTTTGATATGACATTTCGTCGACTCATACTGTTATTGAAACAGCTACTCACGATTTTACTGTTCCTCCGGTGGATAACGATTTAACTCAAAAAACCCCATTTTACAGAAGAGCCGAAAAACAATTTTTTTTGCACAAAAAGAAACCATTTCTTGCCAACCATTCACATTTCGTACACAAAATCAAAGGATCATGTAGATTACATTAAGTTCTATTCCCGTGTATCCGTTCAGCCCCTAGAAAACATATCATCTTAGAGATATATCGTTCAGAAGCTGAATTAAACCATTTCGCAACAAAAAAATTATGCATTGTTAAGTGCATTATGATTTAAGTCGCGTTGGTCCTTTTTGCCATATGAAGTAAACGTGCAATAAACAAAAAAAAAGAAACGTGAAAATCGATCTGATTCAAGTTACGAGTACATCTAATTTCACAACTTAGTACGAGACTAACTCCATTTAAACCATTGTGTACAGCCAAAAAATTTACTTAAACCATTTTGTTCAATGTCTTTAAAGATATCGAAATTCCAATTAGAACATTTTGTATAGAAAAATAAAACGGAGCTAAGTGGTAAAAAATCTCATTTTGGGTCAAACTGGAGCCACAGTTGTAGTCGGTTTTCGTCTGACTATAGTTTCACTGTATTCGTACAGTTTATACGGAAGCAAATATGGCTACGCGACGGTTCCCCGTTTGACACTGATCTTGAGTAAAATCGTGAGTATATATCAGTATGAATCTAAACCACGAATCTTTTAGTAGTAAAATCTCGTCGAATGTAGAAAACATTCTGCCGGCTGTACAGGACACGCGTGCAAAATTTGATGTAAACAAAAATGATTGATGAATGATGACGGCACATTGGGGCACAAAACCGCTAGTCTAAATTGATTATAGCTAAATAATCGATTTAAAATGTAAATATAATTGATCGAAAATTCTGTCCGGTGTCAATTATTGTTAGGTGTGGGAAAATTGAAAAGACACGCCTCACAAAGGGACTTTTTTAAAACATCGAGTGTAAATGGAAGTTTTATACTTATCCGAATACTAGACTTTAAGCATATAGTGAATAGAGCATACTGACCAAAGTTAAAAAAAAACATTCCTACGGAAATGAAAAAAAATATTTTCCCATTTCCTTCCATCCATTCATCCATCAGCCTGTTTGGTCCACTGCTGGACATAGGCTTTTCCAGGATTTCGCCCCTCTTGGCGGTCCTCCTGGAAGAAATGCCCATACTCACACACGCTGGGCAGGCGGGTTGGTGAGCGCGGTGCCGAAACCCTTGCACCAGTGACGCCGCT
Organism: Ypsolopha scabrella; assembly: GCA_910592155.1. Classification (NCBI taxonomy): domain Eukaryota; kingdom Metazoa; phylum Arthropoda; class Insecta; order Lepidoptera; family Ypsolophidae; genus Ypsolopha; species Ypsolopha scabrella. Next base: position 1,318,031 of record OU342989.1, on the reverse strand, counting down.
GCCCGTCACCAGTCTGTTTTATATAACGCCCGGCAATATTAATCTATACTAATCTATATCTATCTATAAATACGAATAATAAAGTAGTAAAAGAGTCGTGTCTGTACATTGAATATTTTCACGAAATTTTAAATTAAATGGGTTATTGGTACTGTACTGAGGCCGAAACAACAATTGTAACAATTTTTGTCTGTCTGTCTGTCTGTATGTTCCGTTTTAACTCGAGAAGCGCTCAACGGATTTGAATGCGGTTTTTTTTATTATCATCGTAGTGACCCGGTTAACACATAGGTTAAGAGGGTTGTTCATAAAATAACACACAGCCAAAAATGGGGCAAAAATTGAACAAACGCTTTAATCACTTGGAACCACTCAAAGGGCTTGGATGTGGTTTTTTGTTTTATTATTATTACAGTGAACCCGGTCAACACCTAAGCTATAGGGGGTGTTCATAAAATAAACGGGGCAAAGATTGACTGAACGCGGGTGAAGCCGCGGGCAAAGGCTAGTGTTTAGAATATAATCTTTGTAGCCCAAAGCCTGAATTAAATTACATTTTAATTAATTATTTCAATGACATTGTATAAATATATAATTTTATGAGGTATTCAATATACATAATTGTAACAATTTATCATTAGATAAATAACTATTTTTGTACTTTTCACCATTTTGACGTGTACACTTTTATTTATTAATAAACGAGTAAGTATATTTTCAGTAATGACAAGTGAACAAAACAAGGGCTTTATTTCTAAATTGAACCCTAAAATCCATTCCCCCACTACGGCATCTCTAAAGCATCAATCTCGCCGAGTAAAGGTACTTTAGTTTATTAAATTTTCATACATAAATATTCTATGAACATCGATCCTCATATCTGTGTAGAAATTGAAGATATCTGCCTGCGAACGGCTGGGGTTCCAAAACACCCCTTGTTCGACGAACAGTTTCTTCAGACCTATTTGTTGTTCTTGATTGTATTCTTTGATCGACAAAACTCTGTCCTATAATTGAATTGAATATCGACTCTTTGTTGGCATCAGTAAATCTTAAGGGCATGGGTGACCTGAGATTTAGCACGCCATTTTGCATCAAGTGGCTGAACTCTATGGCTCTGAGCCGTGGCTGTTACGGCAACCGAAATTTCACGCGCTTTTTGTGAGTGACTGTACCTGAAATAAGATTGACTGAACATTGTTCGATGAAAAAAAAAAAGAAAGTGCCTTAAAACTAAAATATTTTTAGGAAAAAAGCAGTTTCATTCGGTTGTTACTAGAGATATTTCAATGAAATTTACTTTCCCATAAATACGATCCCGTAATAGATACGACAGGGAGTTATTTAAAACCGATATCTCTTTAGTTTTCCATAAAAGTACGAATTATTTGCAAAATAATGTAATTTTTATGGATTTTTTCATCACAAGCCCCTTAGCTTCTGCCACACAAAATTCGACTCTAATTAGTGCCTCTTAAAAATGGTTTTCGTTTTCATCATCGCGTTGTATGAGTGGTTGCTTCGACTGCTTCGAGTCTCCCATCCCCTTAATCTGTTAATCTATTCAAAAGTTAAAATCACAAGGCATATTTTGGGATTGTAGCATATTCGAGTATATCTGTTTCGCTCACTCGTTCTCCGGGTCTACTTGAACAATCCAGCGTTTGTATGTATGTATGTATGTTTGTTCGACGATGACTCGAGTATCGTTGATCGCAATGTTATGAATTGGTTGGCAATGATTTGGCAGTTGGTTAATGATTTGGCAGGCGAGTAAATAAGGCAAAAAGAATAGTTAAGTTCAAACATGAACCAAATCGGTCAAGCGCGAATCGGGCGAGCGAGGGTTCACAGTTCAGAGCGAAATAAAGTATTAATAGTAATAAAGTAGTGAAAAGGTCGTATCTGTATGATTTAATATTTTTGCAAAATTTCAATTGAAATGGTTATTAGTATTGTACTGAGGCCAATACTACAATTTCCAGAATTTGTCTGTCTGTGTGTATGTTCCGTTCTAACTCGAGAACCATTCGACGGATTTGGATGCGGTTTTCTTCATTATCGTAGTGACCCTGGTCAACATAAAGGTTCTAAAGGTGTTCAGAAAATAACCACCAAGCCAAAAACGGGGCAGATATTGAAAAAAAAACGCGTACGGAGCCACGGGCAAGGGCTAGTATTGCATAAACCTACGTCTCATCACGACATAGACAGGATGACTTTCAAACAAACCCATATAATTTTAGATGCTATTAAGAAACGTTAATAGAACACATTTTAAATGTAAACACAATTCAAATTAAAAGTCAAATAATTATTTAAAAAATTTACTTTTAAATAAAATATATGGTCATCCCGTACGGAAAAAGTTGAAAATAGTCCAAAATAGTGGGATCAATAATAAAAATAACTTCGCGCGATCAAATTATCTTATCTCTTCGGGTGACCATGATTTCTTTGGATTTTACGAAAATCATCAAAGGGCTCCAACTTTAAAAAAATAATTATGAGTATGATTTTGAATGGTTTTAATTAAACCAGTTTGTATTCTTCTACAAAATACTAAGTTATCGGGGTTAGGTTAAAAGTCACTCTGTATATATCCGCGATTTAACGAATGTGCATTAGTGCCATTTTAGCGTCCACAATGACCTAGTACAATCGTAATATCGAGGTATATGTTCAAACCAAAACAGCCCACTTTCACTTTTGCCATATCCCCCAGCTTTGAGCCACCGCAAACTTATCCGTGATACAATTTGTTCTCACACCTCATGTTTGGGGGAATGCGACGGGACCCTCCTGATTTTAGGGATCAATGTAAGTATTATCGCGCCCACGTGGTCCGTGGTCCATTAATTCTTATTTAGAAGCTGTTTGGGGAGGGTACTTTAATTTATCAGTTTTGAAAGCTTTGCGGGCGAGATTGCGTCCGTCTTTTACAGATTAAGGTTTTATCTGTACAGAAGATATTTCATTATCTTCTGATTTGATAGGTTTAAAATTATTAATCAGCTTTATATTATTAACCATTAGATGTGCAGGTATATATACATTTCTCCAATTTGTTTCATTTGCATCCGAAAGACATATTTCCATTTTAGTTGAAATTAAACAAAGATGATGTCACAAATTGAAATTCACAATCCTTGAATACTGGTACAAAAGCAGGATATTAATGAAGTAACCTCTTATGCCAAAACTGACAACGTTGGAAGATTATGTCAATGTGACAATACTTCTACTAACTTGAATGTTGGTGTCAAAAAGAGAAGTGTTTCGAGGTACCGAGTTCAAGAAACAATTGAATGTCACAAAAGTAAAACGTCACTTAAAGTTAATAACCAAGAAACTCTTAAACAGGCGGTTGTCTCGCTCTTTCTTAATCAAATTTCAAACTCTACAAAAGAGACCAATGCAGCGTTTAAATTTAAATGACAGTTCATCGGTACAGTTGTCAATCTCAAGGTGTTTCTAAAAGTCAAACTTCTGATCTAGGATTACTGAAAATAATTTTTATACAAATTAATCAACAAGAAATAAACTTTATAAATTCAACAATACCTGATAAGTGAAAATCGAGGGTAGTAGAATGTTAATAACATTTTCAGACATGATGAAGTTCAAAACGAAACCGTTAGATATTCAAGGACTATGGCTTCATATCTGTCAAGAAAAGATAGTTGTCTTTTAGTTTAAAAAGCCGTTATGAAGAACAGGAGTAAATATAGCAAACACAGTTTTGTAGGTTCAGGAATCTTTTGTAAGTAAATTGTCAGCACATCAATTGAGTCAAGAAACTCCAGGCAAAAAATCAAGTTATTCCGTTGCAATTAATATTTATCGCGATTATCGACTGACTGCGGTCATAAAGCGAAAAATTTAGAGGTTATAATGTAAGTATCGATTTTGGAAGATGTCACTAAACTTAACTATCACTCACCTCTTAGTTACTGCAATCTGCACTGACACAACAGGAAACACTACAGGAATAAAATAAAATAAAACACAAAAAACCATAAATAAAACGAAATTTAATTGCGAAAATCGATGAAATATAAATGAGGATTTGTTAATCTCGAAAGGGAAGTAACACATCAAACAAATAACAGGAAACGTCGAGTGCCATGGAATGAGGGCGGGAGGAAGGTTTGAAATTTAAAAAGGGGTTTTGCAAAAAATCGAAGTTCGATTGCAAATGAACGCGCGACACGGACGTGCGTCCGCATCGGTTCGTACTGGCGCTCTGAGGAAAGGTGCGCTGGGTGGTCTATTTATACTCGAGAAGGGAATGGTGGGGGGGAGGGCGCGGCCATCTTGAGCGGTCGTCATGGCAACGCAAGGAGATGGCCTATTAGGTAGGGTGGTGCAGATTAGTTGTAGCATTAGCAAAGGAATTTTATCTTTTTTGAAATATTATTAACGGAAGCCAGAATACATTCTAGTTAATTCACCTGAAGATTGATAAGAACTTGTTTCTGACTTAGTCTCAAGTATAAATTTGTGTCCAGATATCAGTCACAGTCATAATATATATTGAATGTAAATAAATACAAACTAGAAAAGATTAATTGGACGTAGTTGAGGGAAAATTTACCAACCCACATGTGATCACTTTTTATATATATATTATATAAGGTCCTACAATTCAGAGTGAAAAAAATTCAATAGATGATAGAGTATCCCTAATAGACCATATTCCAAAAATTTTTGCGCGAACTTTTTTTTTACCTTTCCATTGAAATTTAGTGCTGATTCAACCACTTTGTATTGGGACATGAAAAAAATATCTGGGCAAAAATTTTTTTTTTCTTCTGGAATGTGATCAGTTAACGATACATGATCTACCCTAGAATTATTTTCACTTATTATTGTAAGACCTTATGAGGTTTAAAGTTCAAGTTGGTATTCCCTATTTCATAAACCATATTTCATATTTTAATTTGTTTCCAGAGGATATTTTGTGTATTATTTTATAGTAAATTAAAATTTTCACAAAATCTTATATCGAGCCCGCCGCGCTTTTTGAGTGTTAAAGAACTTTCCTTAAATCATAAAGCCTTGAAATTTGTATTAAAATAAGTTAACAAATGACATCACCGAGCCAGTGATGTCATTTGTTAACTTATTTTTAGAATATTTTAAGAATTGCTTCTACAAGCAGGGTTATTAAATACTAGCTTTTGCCCGCGGCACCGTCCGCATGTTATTCGGTTTAACGACATGCTTTTTTCCGGGATAAAAAGTAACCTATGTGTTAAGTTGGGGTATAGGCTATATCCATCCTAAATTTTATTCAAATCCGTCCAACCGTTTCAGCGTTAAAGAGGAACAAACATACACACACACACAAACTTTCGCATTTATAATATTAGTGTGATGTGTGAAGAGATAACATAGCCATGTCTTATTTCACTACAAACGATAAAAGACCGCGCTAATTAGACATCTGATGTATGAAATAACAAAGCCTTGTCTCATTTCACCACAAACGATTAAAGACCGCTCTAATTAGACACCTGATGTATGAAATAACTAAGCCTCTTGTCTTATTTCACCACAAAAAAATTACCGAGCTAATTAGACACCTGATTTTTCATTGATATTGATCTATCCTACAGGAACCATGCATTTTTCCGTATGAAATAACTAAGCCTCTTGTCTTAATTCACCACAAAAAAAATTACCGAGCTAATTAGACACCTGATTTTTCATTGATATTGATCTATCCTACAGGAACCATGCATTTTTCCGGAATAAAAGTAGCCTATGTGTTAAGTTAGGGTATAAGCTATATTCATTCTAAATTTAATCCAAAATCCAATCTGAAAGAGTAACAAACATACACATACACACACACACACGCACAAACTTTCGCATTTACAATATTAGTAGGAAAAACGCAGATTTTTTTGGGTGCGTGTTTTTTGGTGGTCGAAACAGCCACGGCTGAGAGCGCGCTATTTTAAAGTAAAAAAAAGTCTTAAAATGAGGTGCACAATCTGACCTTATATGCAGCCTTAAAGCAAATGCAAACGTTGTGACAAACTGCATGAGTCACATCTGCACGGGGGCTGTTATTCTTGTCGAAGTCTGTGTATTGTTCATAAACATTTTTTAAGGAAGATTTTTATTATTTATTACTAAGTAAGTCAGGTAGAGAATCTTGAAAAATTGAGCCAGATTTTATGTTGCAGTTGAACGGCCTGTGATAGTTCGGGACGAGCCATGATTCGACGCGCCACGCGCTGTTTTATCACCCTGGCTCTGCAAATCTTGCACAATCCACCCGCACCTTTTTGAACACGAATCAAAGGAATGTGGTCCACCCTTTCTCATTAGACGGTTGAACATGGGACAAGCCAATGTTGGTACGCGTTTCTTTCTCAAGTTCATAAACCTGACAGCGGATGGATCATGCAAGATTTGCCGAGCGAGGCCGGTAAAATGGCGCACTACCTTTAAACGGTCTATAACGCAGGCTGAGCCAAGCTTTGCTTAGTTTGGTAAATCTTGCAGACGTAATTGGTTTTCAGTTTTCCGAACGCAGATCAAAAGAACGCGTCCGCCTTCGCCGTCTAACAAGAAAGGTCCCGGTCCTATGAACATAAGCCTTGCATGAAAACATCACGGTTACGTCATAAAGGTCGACCGGAATCTCATGAATATTAGGGAAATTTAAATCTTTGCATGGTATCACTGGTATACTAGGATTTAACGTATTTAATACTTTAGTATTATTTAATATTTTATACTGATGTTAACTTTTTATTTCTGGCAATAGGCATATAATATTTCAGGCATAATATTTATTTCTTATTTTTATTAATTCCTTGATGTGAAATTTCGAGTTGAAGTACTTATTTTCCACCAAGAAAAATCGAAGTGAAGATGTGGCATACGCCTTAATAAGCAACGAAATAAAAAGAAATGTAAATCAAACAAATAAAAATAAAATTAACTACTGTATTTCATCGTCAGATGACATTGATTCTAACCACTCAACTTCCAAATACTCAATAGAATCTCGACAAAAAGCATCTGTAGAACAATCGCTGGATGAACCAGATGAGTCTTCTACATTAACAATGAATCTGTCCTGCATCATCTCCACGATTCCATCTTGCTCATAATATTTGTTTTCAATATCGTGCACATGTCTGCAGCATTTAAGCCAGTCATCAACTGAAATTTGGGTAAATGCTTCTTCCGTTAATTCTTTTATTGCACTTGCAGGTTTATTTACGTTTTTATCTGCAACTTTTTGTTTCATGATGCCCCATATCATTTCAATTGGATTTAATTGACAGTGGTATGGTGGCAATCGAAGAACTTCATGTCCGTGAGCTTTGAGTAATTCATCGATTTCATATTGGGATCTACCTTTATTCTGTTGCACTATTTCCAGTAATTTACATTTTCTCCAATTATCTTCATAATAGACGTTATTATTACGAAGCCAAGTTGTTATATCTGCAATGCAGTTGGATTGAGTAGGCGGTCTGTTTAATTGTACGGAGTGGTAGCTAGCATTATCCATAACGATAATGCATGGTTCATGTAAATTTGGGATTAACTTTTCAGTTATCCACTTTTTAAAATTGCTACTGTTCATATCATGATGGTAATCTGCTGATAAGCTTTTGGACCGATAGATCAGGCAACAGTTGGGGACAAATCCACGCTCTCCACCTGCATGCACAATTATCCATCGAGCCCCAGGTGAGATGGGCTTGGATGGGCCTGGTAAATCTTTAGACCGCCAACATTTGGCTACACCACACGACGGATGAATATAGGTTTCATCTAGGTAGACTACATATTTTTTCTTATCAGAGTCTGCATTTTGTTTAATTTTAGTTAAGTAGTTGTACCTCGCCATGACAATATCATGTCTTTCCATCAAAAGTTTTCTCTGCGATTGACATTTCACATACTCAAAGCCAATTTTTTTCAGTATGCATCTCAATGATTCTTTTTGACCAGTAAAACCTATATCTTCACGAAGAACATGTAACAATTTTTGTAACGTAGGCACTTCCTTCCGTACAACATAAAATTCATTTATTTTTCTCCTTATGACGTCAAGATCGAAGTCATCAATATCAATTCTCTTCTTTCCCCCCTTTCTACTTTTTCCCGGAGTAACAAATACGCCGTTATTGGAAGAAGCCTCCATAATAATGCGTTTGGTTGTAGCAAATGACACACCTAAAATAATAAAATATAATTAGGATAGTCTACTTATATATTAGACATAAAGCAAATTTAGTTCGTTCGACTTAGTTCCTAGGTTGGATCAAAATCATTTGGTTCCACTTACCGGTAAGTTTCTCAACTCGCTTTATTATCGAAGTTTGCGTGTCTGATTCGCTTTTTTCTTCAAAATACTGTCGATATACATTGTAAACAATTGCCCTGGCCTGACTACGCAAGGGTTTCTTAGACATTTTGGATTTTTCTTATAAAAATCTAAATAATAACCAAAAAGCACAAATGAATCACAATGATTCTGACGTTTGTCAAAACATAGTTGCCAGCTAAAAATCGGATAAATTATTATTTTGACATATTCATGAGATTCCGGTCGACCTTTAGTGGGGTTCACGTTCTGAAGAGTTCCGCTAATGTCCGCTAGGGGCGGTTATGAGATTCAAATCTAACTTGAACGCAACTATAACGTAACTGTGATGTTTTCATGCTAAGGCTACAGGGCCGGAGGGCAACAAGGGCTAAAGCCCAGGGGCTTTAGAGATGGGCATTTGAATAAGCAATTCGCCGTATACTAGGTGAAATTAAATCAACCGACCAAATTCATACTGGAGACTCGGTTGGTCATCAGGAAAAAGATTTAATTACCCACAAGGTGAAATTCAAAAAAATTTTTTTTGCCCCATAATGCCTGTACTAGCAATTATACTTAAACTAGTCCAACCAGTAAGGGAGCAAAATAATTTATTTTTCGAAATTGGTCAAAATGATTACTGAACTTAGTTATTGGTCACTAACTAAGTCTCCGGTATGACTTTGGTCGGTTTATTTATTTTCAGCCAATATATCCTGTATAATGATGTGATGATGACCTGCTCAGAAAATGAAACCACATGTAGGGAGGACCCCTAGAAGCCAAGGAAAAAAACTTGGTTACTCGAACAAAATAAATCGTGTTCCAAGTGTGCACCTGCGCTACTGAACTCTAATAATACAAGTCTAGCTACTGCAACGTATATTACTAGATGTCAATGACCTGCACGACGGGCACGAAGTTGCAACGTTGCCAATTTTTGAATCGCGTCAAGCACAGCTGACTACGTGTCACGTGGTTCGCACGTTCACACTTGTGAGTGAAACTAAATTGTTATTAATTTGTAGATGTAATAAAAGGAATGTCGAGATGAAATTTAGGACAAAGAATCCTCATAACATCTCCTATACGTGTGTTGATTTTACATCATTACATCGTGTATTTTTTTCAAGTAACCATACATAAAGATAAAAATTGCATAAACATAGGTGTATACATTTTTGGTCTGATGGTCTGTAGCCTCACGATGTAATTTTTTTTCTTTCTGTTCACAATGGTTTTGTTCGCGAGAACTTGTTTTTCGTTTTATCTCAGAGAACAATGTTTCAGGAGCTGATGCCGGGCTTGACTGTGTGTACCATCATCTTACTCGCAAACCCCTCGAAGTTATTCTGGAGAGAGTAAGAGGACAGCTCTCAAACAGACACAACCAGGTGGCACACCACGCCTTGGACCGATTGATGGCTGTATATAGAAAGAAAGAAAGAAAGAAAAGAAAGAAAATGGAATTTATTGCCAAACAAAACACATGAAACAAAATTAAAACAATAAAAAGGATTAGACTAACTTAAATACACATTTTATATCCATTCCCAATTGCCGGACATTGTTGCGTGTGAACCGGAGGGTTGTCAAGCCTTGATAATAAATCCTAACAAATGCCTAAAAATTCTGTCGCAAAATATTCGAAGTGTTTCGGCTAATATGGCCGCTTTCGAAGTATCCCTGACCCGCTTTCGTATTGAATACGACATAATAATCTTGACAGAATGTTGGTTATCTTGCACACCTTCCATCCCTAAAATAGATGGTTTCAATCATTACTCTAACAATAACTTTACAATATAAAATGATGGCGTAATAATATTATGTAAGGGACGGTCTAACGGTTTCTATTGAGGAACCATCTTTTGATGACGCAGATTGTCTCCTCCTTAAGATGGGAACTGATACAGCTATAGTGGGTATTTACCGCTCGCCTAACCACTCGAACGTAAGCAAATTCGTCCAATCACTTAATACCGTACTAGAACAGTTATCATCATATAAAAACCTGATGGTGATTGGCGACATTAACATAGATATTGTTCCAGAGCATAGAGATTCCCGTTCTTTAGAGTACCTTACAATTCTAGCTTATCATGGTTTGCTTCCAACTCACACACTGCCTACTAGACTAACTACCTGTCTTGATCATGTAATGTTAAAATCCAAAAATCAGTCACTTACCTTAGTTATGGAGTCATCCCTCACAGACCACCAAGCTGTATCTATATGCCTCAACCTAAACAATTCCAAAAACTATATTCCCACTACTTATACCAAAATTGATTACAATGGTCTTGAAAATGAAATAAAGCTCTAAATTTTCAACCAATTTACGATTGTAAAGATCCCAATCTTGCGACAAATATGTTGGTGTCACAATTACAAACAGCCCTTCAAAATAATTCTGAAATAAAAATAATCCCTAAGAGACATAAAATTATAAAGCCCTGGATTACACCAGGACTTTTGAAATGTATGAGAAATAGAGATCGTATGCATAAGAAATTAAAAAACGTACCCAATAACACTGTCCTCAAAACTACATACCAACGTTACAGGAATTTCTGCAACTCATTATTAAAGAAAGTTAAAAGACAATACGAGAGTACTCAAATAGAGAACGCAGGCAAAAATAGTAAAAAACTATGGCTAGTAATTAAGGATGTTGTAGGTATGAATAGATCCAAAAACTCTGCCCATGAGTTACTTCTTTCTGATTCGACACCAATCGAGTCGGTTAATAAAATAAACATTTTTTTTGTTGGTATTGGAAAGTCCCTAGCAGAAAATATACGGACAATTCAACCCCATAATGTTGTTCCTCAGTTTCAGAATCTATCGATCCCTATGTGTTCCTTTGTACTCAATCATACAGATGAACCTGAAGTTGAGCGAATAATAATGGGTCTCAAAAATGACTGTGCTATCGGGTGGGACAATATCTCAAATAGAATACTAAAAATTGTTAAAAATAGTATTGTTTCTCCACTTACTTCTATAATAAATTTGTGTCTTAGTGATGGAGTTTTTCCGACGGCTTTAAAAAAGTCACTGATTATTCCGATACACAAAAGTGGAGACAAAGATCAAGTGAATAATTATAGACCAATCTCCATTCTCCCAGCTTTGTCAAAAATTTTTGAGCGCATTATTAACCAACAACTTGTCAAATAACTTGAAAGCTTTAACCTCCTCTCTAAAAATCAATTTGGTTTTAGGAACAATATTTCAACTGCCGATGCTGTTCATCAACTTACGGACTACATTGCTAGAAGCTTGGATTCAGGTAAAAGGACCTTGACAATTTTCCTCGATCTTGCCAAGGCCTTTGACACGGTGTCCATTCCAATGCTTCTATCAAAATTGGAACAGATGGGTATCAGAGGTACTCAATTAGACCTTTTTAAAAGCTACCTCTCTGATAGGTTTCAATGTGTCAAAATAGGCTCCGTAATAAGCAACGATGAACCAATCACTTTTGGAATTCCTAAAGGCAGCATCTTAGGGCCAACCCTATTCTTAATCTATATAAATCAGCTTTGTGACCTTAATATTCCATCTTCAAAAATTATCACTTACGCTGATGACATAGTTCTGCTTTTCTCCGGCCCATCGTGGGATTCTGTTTTCCAGAATGCTCAGGACGGTTTCAATACAGTTACTCAATGGTTGTCAACAAACGTCCTTACATTGAATGCGGCTAAGACTAAATACATCACTTTCTGCCTAAGATCCACCACTTTGCCCCCACCTCGTCATACCTCTGTGCACATTTATGTCAGTCCCCATTACTTAATGTGAATTGTAAGTGTCCTGTTTTACAACAAACATCCACAATAAAATATCTAGTAGTTATTTTGGATAACCATCTCTCCTTTGAGCATCATATTGACCAGCTTGCCAGTAGAATTAGGAAGCTCATATATATATTCAAGAACCTTCGCCATGTAGCTAACTTTGATCTTATCAAAAAGGTGTATGAAGCGCTGGCCCAATCACTATTAAACTACTGCATCGCCTCCTGGGGTGGCTCTGCAAAGTGTCATCTCATCAAATTGGAATATGCTCAAAGAGCAGTGCTTAAGGTCAGCACTTTTCGTCCTTATAGGTTCCCCACTGAGATTTTATACAGAGCGTGGCAGGTCCATACCGTTCGCCAGCTAGACATACTCTCTACTATATATAAATTTCACTCATCAATTAACTACAACCCTAGCATTTTCCAAGAGCGACGAACTCATATAATTAAAAATTCTGAACTGAATTTATCAAAAAATACTTTTGTTTCATGGGCACTTACCTGTACAATAAAGTAAATAAAGCGTTAAATATTTATCATCTCAACAGTTATCACTGTAAATTAATTGTTTCTCGATGGCTTCGACCTAAAAAGTATAACGAAACTGAAAAACTAATTGAAATCATAAAGTAATTTTTGGAATTGTTTTATTGGATTTTATTTTCCCCAACATATCCTTACACACCCTCCCTAGCAGCAAATGCTGAACCCAAGTCCCTGGTTGGACGTAGGGCTAGGGAGCCTACATACACACACACACATACACACACACACACACATTTTATACAAACACACCCTCCCTTGTGGTAGCATTACTGAAGCCAAGACTGCGGTCGTAGGACTTGGAAGGTACACTCTCTTACATCTACTCATTCACCTTTACACGCCTATTCATTAATTCATTCCTTAAATCTAATTTGCAAGAGAAATTGTTCATAACATTGTTTAGTGTTTTTCTGTAATATTTTTATTTTATTTTTGTCATCTCCTTCTCTAAATAAAAGACCTTACGTCTCTTATCTAATATAATTAAGTTTTTGCAAAGACTTTCTATTGTATCACACTCTAAAATTTTATGTAAAAAATGTCACTGACATGATTCATGAAAATGGCTGACCTACTTATTTATTTTCATCTCTCCGAGGAGCTGGGGAACTGGCAACCGTAATACAGATCGTACGCGGTCTAGCTCGGGTGCTAGGGAACCTTTAACAAATTTTTGTTCTTTTTATTGAAGAAGTGGTATTTGACTAACTGTTACCAGATATTCCTAATCTGGGAACAACTTCTTAATTATTATTTTCGAGTATAAGTATGCAAGTCACTTCTTACTGATATGATATTTTGTTAAACGTGTTGTTACACCTTTTTGGTTCAAACAAAGTTATTGTATTTTTATTATTGTATTTTATTTTTTTTATTATAAATACGTCCTACAATTCAAAGTGAAAAAAAAATGATATGATGGGGTATACCCACCCAATAGACCAACTTCCACAGAATTTTTTTTTGCGCGAACTTTTTTTTTCACCTTTCTATAGAAATTTAGTCAGCTGATTGAACCACTTTGTACTGAAAAGTAAAAAAAATACTTGATCAAAAAAAAGTTTTTTTATCTTTATTGTTAAAATTAGTGAACGATACATGATCTACCCTAGAATTATTTTCACTTATTTTACTGTAGGACTTTATATAAAACAGACTGATGATAGGCAGCAGCGTCACTGGTGCGAGGGTTTCGGCACCGCGCTCACTAACCCACCAGCCCTGCGTGTGTGAGTATGGGCATTTCTTCCAAGAGGATCGCCAAGAGTGATGAAATCTTGGAAAGGCCTATGTCCAGCAGTGGACGATACAGGATGATGGATGGATGGATGAGGTTACAGAAGGTTTGATATCACTTAACGAGCTGTGGAGCGGGCTGTACTTTGGATATCTTTGATGGATAAGATCCGAAACGAGGAGATCCATCGGAGATCGAAGGTGACCGACATAGCCTGTCGAATCAGTAAGTTCAATTGGCAGTGGACGGACAGGCCATATTTGTCGCCGACATGATGGCCGTTGGGACCGAAAGGCGTTAGAATGAAGACCACGTACAGCAAAGCGTAGCGTAGGCCAACCTCGTGCTCGCTGGATTGACCTGAATTACTACGTAGAATTAGAAATTATCGATTTTAAGATATTTATATTACATGTTTGCTCTAAAACCAACATTTGGTGTCAAATTTGAACATTTACGTCGAAAATATTTTCAGGAAATAACTAACATTTATCAGAAAATTAAAAACTAATAAAAAACGCGTTCTCTTTTGCAAACTGTACATTTCCTGCGTCCGCAACCCTCTGGGCACACATGCAAACTTACGCTCACCAAGAAACTGTATCTATACGCCACACAACCAAAATAACATTGCACACAATCAAACCAGCTACTATATCGATGAATGTTACTGTCTCTTTTCAACAGTATAGAGATGATCATGCTGTCTCGCTTTGACGGTGGAGAGCCGACGACGAAAATAATTTTGATGAAATAATAGTTTCTTTCTTTTAACTTTCTGTTTTCAATACTTAGGTCAGTACCTTGATATTTATCTATTATAAAACGACTGAATTAAATTATTTTTAAATGAATTTTAGACTGCTGGTGATAAAAAAATATCTTTTTACTCAGGTAAATTTCTTGCCACTTAAATATACGTATAAAATATTTGATGTAGAGGCGGTAATCATAAAAATATACCAGTAAAACCCGAAAGAGCTTTTTCCGCACACTTGAACGTTCCCGAAGTGAAACGAAAAGCATTGAACAAAAAAGTAAAATGTTGTTTAGCTTCATATTTCGTATCATAGCCGTAAAAATATTTGACTCAGCTCGCTACACGGTTTAATATTTTAGTTGGGCTACTTCTATTTGTCAGCTCTATAAGGAACCTTATCTTGTAGGCAAAAGATTCATTTTCCTGTGTGAACATAATTTTCTCGACGTTGTAACTCTCCGACTCTGTTTAATATTTTAAGAAGTCTTTAGTTTTTTCTACTCGATCACAGATGGCAGAAACATCCTAGAAAATAAATAGCCAAAACCTATATATAAAAAAAGTCGCGGTATCCAAAATTAAGTTACTTTAATGGTAACCTCATTCAAATGTTTGTTATTTTTTATTAATAACTCTGGTTCCGCTACTCGACATTAGATGGCGTTATAGTTTTTGTTTCAACCCTCAGTTCTTAGGGTTCTACAGCTTCAAGCGTAATAGGTAGAAAGTTTTAATTTTCACAAAATATGTGTTACTATGCCCTACACCACGACAAATAGTAAAATATTAAAAGAATTGAAATTTCAGGGGGGTTCCACATACAAAAACCTCAAAAAAGTTGCATTATTTTAACGTTATTTGTTTTGGTTCTAACTTAAAGAGGGTAGGATACATACAAGCTTTAAAGGAGAATGCCACGGGATCGTACCCAATGGCGTCACAACCAAATAAAAGTCATAAAATTGCTTAGATATTTTAAAATCCGATCAACATCTTTTCTATAAAAAGAGTTTACTTAAATCCGGAATTCTAACATTATAATAAAAAATATTTCAGTATTTTAATTTCCGTTGCCGCTTTACTATGCCTAAGATGCCAACCAATAATCGCGTCTATCAAAAAGTAATGAAGTCTTTGCAATTGCCCTTGTCAGTGTACAGTAAATTCGAATTGCGGATACTAATTTAAATGAAACTTGGTGATTTGGTAAGTACATTTTAGTCTCCCTAAAATTAACTTGGTTTGGTTTTGACGCCACGACTTTGGGTTCGGTACGAGGCGCTATATATTACACGGCATTCTCTTTTAGTCAGATTGTAGGTCATACTCTAAAGTAAAATAAAAAACAACAAAAAAGTAAGGTTCCGTACGCAGACGGCGCCAAAATAAAATCTTGACTTCTCATACTAATTGACTCGGGGCTGGGCTTGCGTTTGAAAGGAACACGAAAAGAATAATTTACGAATTACACAAAAAGGGTCATCGAACCTTGTTACTGAGCACTTACCGAGTCTTCAGTAAGAATTTGGCTGCATAAATTAAAGTCACCTTATATATAAAAAAATCCTCCTTACATTTTGTAAAACTTTGAAATAAATGCGGGGGCAAAAGATGTAGTCCAATATTTTTTATTTTATTTTATTTGAGCTCTTTATTTAAAGTAATTCCACTAATTACTTAGTAAAATTCGAAAAAGAGTGGAATTTGTACATGCCTGTTGCAAAATTGTTGCTATTTTTAGTGTTCTGTTTTATTGTGTGTAAATATGGATTAATCTGGTCTGAAATAAATATTTGATTTGATATTCGCAGATTTGCCTATGCTGTGTTTCTGCACGGTGTACTTTCGAATCGAATCAAAAAATCAAGTCGTATGTATGGATATCATTCATTCATTCATTTATTTATTCATAAACAATTTTTACATTGTATTTGAAATTTCAGAAAAATTATAAAATGTGAGAGGGAGTGCAATCTTGCAGCAAAATCTTTAATCTCGGTATTTGCAAGATTTGAGAGGTCTAATCTTGCAAGATCTCGGTATTTTGCAAGATCTTGCATACCTACGAATTATTCTTAATAATTATAAATATTCAATTGAAACTTGGTAAAGTTATTGCTCTATGGGCGATATAATGAAATAATAATACATTATACAAAAACAATGAATCATTTATTTAAAAAAATTACGGATTATTCTGAAAAAAACTCCTTAGAAAACACAACATATCTAGTGTGTCGTCTGCTAACTGGCTTCGGATGTTTCGTGCTAAATACCCAGCAGCAGAAAAGGCCCGTTCTGACTCTACGCTTGTTGGCACTACTGATGATAGGCATTGATACGCTGACTGCAGGTGCTGCCCTTTTGCCCCGCCTGATTCAAACAGACTAATTTCTTGTCTAAAAAATTTATCGAATAATGAACCAGTTGCACGTGAAGGGCGTTCTTGTGGACGGGATTTCAAAATCATTTGTAATTCTTCATCAAGAGACAGAGGTATTTTTTCGGATACGCCGGCTACTAAAGATTACGGCGAGTTATCATCATCATCGTCTACTGGTTCTTCTGTAACAATTTCATCTGAAGATGTAGAGGAAGAAGCAAGTACGTATAGTCGTTCGATCAGCTTTTTTATTTCTCTTTTGACCGAAGTTTTTGGTGGCAAATTAAAGGTGTTATCGTTAATCAGCGAATCAAAATCTTCATCGTATTGGGCAGGATCTCTCAAATAGAACAACGCTGCAGTCATAATTGTTCGGCGCTCACGGATTCGAGTACTCATAGCATCTGCCAGCTTCTGTGCTATAGGTGTTGTTAGGTTTTCAGTGATGAGATCTGAATCTCTTCGACATAATACTTCAACGGCTAATTTAACCGGCTGAAACACGTGGTCTAAGTCAGACAAAGCGGCATATTCTTGTTCTGAGAAAGCATAGTCCGGATTTGTCCCAAGGCTGCAATCGATCAAAGCTTTGCTTACACACGTCTTCACTTTGTTGAATCTGGAGATCATGTCTGCAGGACTCGACCATCTTGTTTTACAGTCGAGCACTAGGTGCATGTTTTTGCCGAACTCGTCATTTACATACTTCTGAAGAATGTCGTTCTTTGTTGGCGATTTTCGGAAAAACTTTACAGTTTTTCTTACTTTACTTATGATTGTATCAAGCTCCCCTACTAATTCAACTTCAACTGTAGATAATATGCAATCAAACCCTTCAGAATCATTTTCTTCGGTTTCTTCGTCGATATCGAGAAACTTGTTTTCCTCGTCGTTTTTTTGACGCGTGTCTAAGTTGTCTTTTTCTTTCTTGTAGATAACGTCTATGATGCCTAGCTGAAGGCCGTGAGCATAGCATAGTTGCTGGAGAGGGTTTATAAGTCGTCCTACTTTAACCATTATACTAGCCCCATCAGTTGTTATAGCCGCTATATCATCATCCAAGGATAAAGCATATTCTGACAACTTTTTCTTTAAAAGATCTATACAACTCTCTGCGGGCATACTTCTGACTACCCGCACAAGCCCCAAATTCCAAAACAAAGCTTCTCCCTTCGAAAACGTGTGAATGTTTATATTCATAAAGCGTCTGTTTCTACAAGAAGTCCACTCATCAAAAGTAAGAGCAAATCTGTAATTATCTTTCTTTAGTTCCTTAAGATCTTTAGACACTTTCATCTTCAGAGTCATGCCATAATTCATGACTATTAATTTTATAGCGTTGGGAGATGTTGGAAGCTTGTAGCCTTTTGCTTCAAATAATTCTCTTAAATCTTTTGACGTACAAAACGATCTAAATGTCAGGCCATCTTTGGAAACCATTCTTGCAATTCTTTTATCCCTAGGAACTTCTTGCGAATGAAAGTAATCATTGATTTTTTGCTTTTTTGCACGGTTCTCACCTGCGGAACAAGATACAGCCGACGAACTGGTTGATGGCAGCGATGGTGCCGATGAAGACGTTGATGGAACTGGAGTCGTATTTTGTAATCCTTTTTTCTGCGTCGTATCAATTTTATGCTTGGCATTCATATGTACATGTAAACCTTTAGGAGAACGTGCCGATGTTTTCAGAATAGACTTACATAATTTGCATTGAGCAGTACAGCCATCCTCTGCCTTTAAATAGTACCTCCATACTTCCAGCGGACTATTAAACTCCTTATAAATTACATTTGATGACATGATGGCACTATAAAACCAATATTTGACACTAAACGGTCTTTTTTACAAATACAAACAATCGGCACACTTTGAGTAAATAAATTAACATGTCACAGTCATGAAAACAATTGAAAATGGCGAAAAAATAGACCACTGCCGCACGCGACACTACCTCACCCCGCGCAAGCACACCCCCTTTCACTCCAGCGCCGAGAAGAACCGGGAGGGAATTCAGTCTGCGCGCGTCCGCGCTCTCGCATGGTCATAGAATGTGTTGCTGTGCAATCTTGCAAATCTTGCGAGATCGCGCACGATTTGGGGTGCAAGATTGGTCTTGCAAAATTCGTGCAAGATCTCGGTATTTCGCGATCTCGGAATACCGAGATTGCACTCTCTCTCACTGTGAGACATAAAAACTAAAAACACAAAGAAAATGTTCATAAGATACTCAAAGGATATTAGCAATTAAATAAACATGTCACATATCAAAAAAAAAAAAGAAATCAACCATAATATAAAGTAATAACCCTAATATATCTTTGGTCTTTTGGGGGGTGGCAATGGCCCCCATGCCCCCCCCTGTATCCGCTCATGTTTTCAAGCTAAAACAATTATGAAAAGACACCTAAACGAAATGACACCTAAACGAAAGTCACCTTATGAATCGTATTTTTTCTTTCGTTTTGTTAATTTACCTATTATCCATGTAATTATAATAAATTAAAGGTTATATACCAATACCAGTTATATAAAAAAATACAAGTACTTACGATATTTTGATAGGTATACAGGTGTAAATAGAGTGCCACCGTTAAATAAAACCATATACTCTACTGCTCATACTGAATAACTATTAGAAAAAACAAACCCGCGCAAATCTTCAGAGGAAAAGATATTCAACTATAACTCAAAGACCTTATCTCGTAGAAGGAAGGTCTATTTTAGAACGCTGCACCGGAACAGCTGTTTCACGGAAGACACTCTTTCTAAACTCGCCTACTAAGGGTGTCCGCGGCTATGACTCTTGGGAGAAGTGGTTCAGTAGGGTCGGTAGAAGATGTGGTTTTATTTAATGGTAGCAGTCTATTTACACCCGGTATAGTTATACTATAAACATCAGATATTTTCGAACCCTGCTTTAAACTGTTCATTGCACAGAAACAAATAAAACAAACTCCAATACCTTTCACTGAGCGGCCAACATGCAGTTGTTAAAGTAATTTGTTACGCTGCGGACACAAATGGACAGACTTCATTACTGGTACAGTCAGACGCGGGACATGTTACCTTGTGGAGTGTACCCGTACAAACAGGAGTCTGTCGGCAGCAAGTTAAAGCATCAATGGTAGGCTTTATCCGCTGCTATATAAGCTATATTGGCCCATGGTGCACGATAATCTAACTAAGTGATTTTGAACTTCAGTATGTTGTCAGAAAGTGTCCATTAAAAGTTCTAAATTCTGATCGATGTAAAACTCACAGACATGTTTTTTCAAACCTTTATCCTTTTTTTCTAAAGACAATTGGATAATTGGATACATTTCACTCGATAGATTTAATTTATAAAAATTATGCTTTTTTAAGTGAAACAGTAGGAGGTTAAATTTAGGGTGGTAATAGGTGGTAGAGCTGATGCCGGGCTCGACTGTGGAGGTACCACCATCTTACTCGCAAATCCTCCCGAAGTTAATCGGGGGAGAGTAAGAGAACAGCTCTCAGGCAAAACCAGGCGGCCCACCATTGTCTGGGACCGATGGTATATCCATCCCCAATTGCCGAGCCTTATATAAAACAGACTGGTGACGGGCAGCGGCGTCACTGGTGCAAGGGTTTCGGCACCGCGCCTACCAACCCGCCTGCCCGGCGTGTGTGAGTATGAGCTTGAGTGGCGAAATCCTGGAAAGGCCTATTGTCCAGCAGTGGACGAAACAGGCTGATGGATGGATGGATGGAAGTGAAACAGTTTTCTTCCGAATGTAAAGCTAGAAAATACGTGCACCAAATACTTTTTCGTAAAATCCAGAAAATACTCGAAAACTCATTGATTATGCACGCAAGAGGCTATGCCAATTTCATTTTGTCACTGTCCCTTCAAGCGAAAAAACGCGCAGTGCGAGAGGGATGGATTCAACGAAATAGAGAATAAAGTATGTTATAAAAAGAAAGATCTGAAAGACTGATCTACAGCTCATAGAAACAGCTAAATCGAAATTTTACGAGGGATTCCATTTCTTTGTGGAACCCTACAAACCTAAGCAGAGAATGCTCAGTCTAAATTGTGCAGCCGTATGCCTAACAAAACTATGTAAAGTTTGCATTGCAAGGAAATCAAGTGGAAGCTTTATTCCTCACCAAATGGTTCCGTACTTGAGTTTTTACATTTAGAATGGTTAAAATCATTTATCTTTCAAAATCATATGAAATGAATTGTTCGGGAAACTCTAAAAGGCATTACAAGATATGAAAATCAATTACAAACAATTAATGAACTTTGTTTTAAGAAGTAACAATGCCACGTCACATTTTCCTTCTTGTAATTTTCAGAGAAGGGGGTCTGAACAAGTCTTATTTTTTCTTACATGGGAGTGGGAGAAGGTCTAGATTGTTCTTACGTAAGATCACAAAATTAAGCAAAAATTATGTTTTCAATTTTGGGGAAAAAAATGTGTGGTTCATAATAAGAAGTTAGTTGTATAAAACAACGCAAACAATTAAACAATTTTATATTTTTGCCTTGTTTCACTCCTCTCTTAATTTGAAAAGATGATGAACTTAAATCCTTTAACCCATTATGGTGGAGGTATGCCCCAGACAGAGCTGAGTGGAGCGACATGTCAAATGATTTCATTGCTCATGGTAATGCTAAAAAGAGCTCTATAAAAAGCACAATATCAGTCACCCAGTCAAGCCTGGTCAGCTAGGGTGACCTAGACCAAACCTCACTGAATAAGTGAGAGGCCTACCATGTTCTGAAAGGACTTAAAATGAATTTGACATTTTTGCAAATTTCATTTTGTCATTAACTTGAAAATGACATTCAATCTAATTTGTTTTGAATTTTATAATGATTTTTTATTTTATGAATTTATAATTTTGTTAATTTGACATAATGAATTATTAGCATTTCCGCATGAATTTTCGAATGTAATTTATTTTGTTTTTATTTAATTTTCAATGTCAGTGCATGTCAAAAATTGTATTATGTTATGTAAAATAAAGGCTTTTATTATTATTATTATTATTATATTTTTGCTACTTTTATACTTACTTTTTTATTACTTTTGATACTTATCTTACGTCTCTTACGTAAGGTTGAAAAGGGGGCAGGGCGTTTATCCACTATTTTTATTTTTTCTTAGCTAATGGGAAGGGGGGGGGGGGTTGAAAGTAGTTAAAATTGTCCTACGTAATAAATGAACAGCCGCATACCTAAGTATGTCAGCGTAATATTAATGCGCAGTACATAATTTTTTTTAAAAATGTATATTGGTTCTCATGTTTTTTAAACTCGACCCTCCTTATTCTAATTAATTGATGAAACAATAGTACTTATAACAAGAAATCACATTCCAGACCGTGACTCTTACAGATTAAAAATGTGTCATGAAATTCATCACATGCAAGAAATTGGGTGCCATCAAAAGGTCTCCTTTTTACGGTGGGTCCCCAAAATCATGAAAAATTACAAAAAAGCAGTTCTCACTGTTAATTGCTTTTTACCCGACGCATTCCTGTCCGTAATATATCAAGTTTTTTAATAACACACTGGCTCCACCTGGTTTTTTACAAAACGAGTGAAAATGCGCGAATTGTTTGTAAAATTCTCACAAATGAGTTTAGAGGAAATGGGCAGGAGGTGGGCACAGTGTGTTCGTTTGTGAATAGTTGTTTGGAATTCCGTTTGGAGAATGATCTCTATTGTGTAGGAAGTTTCAAAGTTTTGTCTTAAAACGGATTTTCAACTTTGACGGAACAGTTTAATCAAAGGTTGGTGAATTATGAAAATATTTCTGTGGTGTTTTCAATTGTTGACAAAATACGTCAGAAAAAAAAAATTGTTAAAATCAAATTATTTATTTTGTAAAATAGATCTTAATCTTTACAAAAACAACAGAATATGATAAAAAATACGGGAAATACACACAAAAAATGTTTAGGTCTGGCTACTAAAATGTTTTAAAATTATACACCTGCATAAAATAAAGAAATAGATATAGGAATAAAAATATTATAATACTTATTGCAATGAACAAATAAGTTGATAAATAAACTAAATAAACCAATAATAAATATAATGCCTAACCATCCGCCCATTCGATTAGTCTTGCTAAGAAGAAGGGCAAGAAACTTAGCAAGACATGTCTTTATTCAATATCCCTTTTTCTTTTCAAAATTTTTGTTACTTTATCTTATTGTATACAAAGTTCTTATCATCTTGATGAAAACCACTTGAACACTGTTTACACAAAATTTACTAAACTGTAGGTACTTTTAACCCAACCGGTTTCGAAATCTAATTCATTTTCAAAGGCTTAACAACTCATTTTAATATTTCAAAACCTAACCTACGTGCTGTAAATAAAATTTAATTCTTTTTTTCTTTTTTAAAGTTCTTGTACCTACTTAAGTGAAGGCTTAAAAAATATAAGAACGCAGTAATTATGTCACGAGAAATAATTAATCTTAGTCAACCCGTCTCATATTGTCTGTAAGACATGAATCCCCATGGGGGTGTCAGAGGTGTCTCCGAGTGCGGATTGTGAAAATCAAGTCACTCATACACCCACGTTTCACCGAAAATTAGGCATTTACAAATTCGAACATCACACAAATGGTAGGTAAAACTCGACTGGGTCGCCCTAGAAGCATATGTCGGGCAAAGTATCCAGTAAAGAGGTGTGTCAGGATCATATCAGATGGAATTCTGTCGTCTCTGCCTACTACTCTGGGAGATAGGCGTGAGTATATGCATGTAAAATCAAACATTTGGCACGTAGATAACAGAAAGGGTTCATTTTGTGGATTTTAAAACTTAATTCCTTCCATTTAAGCGTAAAATCAGATATGTTACAGAAATATGATATAAATAGGGAATGTCACTGGCAGAGATTGAATATTATTGGCTACTAGCCAAAAGTAGATAAGGGATTTAGGTATTTTGCGTGGAGTCTGGAACTTTTGGATTTTACCTTTATGCTTTAAAAACCTAACGTTAGTTAAGAGCGAATTCTACCAAATTACGCTTTTGGTATGGAGTGGCTTTGCGGATCGTGATTTTCTAGTGACGTTAATATGTTTTATGGTCTAATTAAATAGATGGATTGTCAATATAATTGCAGAATTCGATCGGTTAAGGATCATCAATTACTTTGACATGAAATTTAAATTGTAATTATGTTTTATTCCATACAAAAATCGTGGTAAACGGGCTACATTAATCAGAAAAATTGACGGAAGTAATTTTTTTTTCAACAAAGTGTGTTACACATTAAAAATTTTGGTACATTATGTTCCAACAAATTTATATATGATGTTGAGTTTAAATGAAAGATTTAGAACTTTGAAGTTGACAATGTGATTATTTTTCTATAAATAGGTGTAGAAGAAGTATTTGCAAATGTGATAAATTAATATTCAATGTGAAAGATTTGTCTGTGATAAACATGTAAGTGTGTAGTGTTAAAGTTTTTCTTAAAATGGTAAATTAGGCGCTGGAAATGTTTGAATTTCGCATGGAAATGTAAGCGGCCTCCAAAAATACTGAAATGCACACAAAAATACTTTCTTCCAAGTTGAAGTTTTGTGTGCTTTTATTTTAAATGAACAAATAATTATTTGTCAATTGAAGATAACATGTATCAACTTAAAACGTAATTATTTGAAATTCGATTGTGTATGAATGGGTAATTTGGTACCAGTAAATGCCATCAAAAACATACATGTGTAAAACTTACTATACTACTATACTTTTCTTTCGTGCATAAATGTTTTATTCTTTAACGCGTTAAATTTGAATTGAATCTACCTTGTTTCGCGCTGTTATTTTAAATTCTTCTTCTTATTATCGTGTGGGCTGCAAGATCTTTCGGCCCGACAGCCCTGGTGTCAGAGTTTTTAAACCGCCTTACGACCTCTGACGTGGTTTATGTAACGACCACTCTATTAGAAAGTGGCCGGGACCAACGGCTTAACGTGCCTTCCGAAGCACGAAATCATCTTACTTATCGGACAATCAGGTGATTCAAGCCTGCAATGTCCTAACCAAACTGAGAACAATTCACAAAGTGACTTTCCACTATGTGTATTCCCCGCGGGAATTGAACCCACGACCTCCGGGTTGAGAGTCTAAGGCTCTCACCACTACGGAGGTAGTTATAATTTTACAAAAATTAACAATTTTGTCATTGTTTTTAATTATTTTTTTACAATCCTTGCCCCACCTTTCGTACGGCCATGCAGGGCCCTCCAATAACACCTGCAAGCAAATCTTAGTAAAAGATAGAGGTGTGATTCCTTTTGTCTTCTCAGTGTGACGGTGAAACTCGCCGCCTTGCAATAGCAAGTTGTCCAAACATGGCCGACGTGACCGGTAAACATAATAAAACGTGTTTTATTGCCGCATCGCCTTGACTTTGTACAGGGGAAATGGTTGGTGATTTTGTCAGAGTAGACTAACAAGTGTGTCTTTGACGGGAGTAATCATATATTATATCTTTTGTCTCTGGAACATATTATGTCTAGCACCCTCTGAGTACGAAACCCTAATTTTATTTCGATTGTTAACAAAAACACTTGTACACTAGTTTCATTTAATTTAATACAGTTTTCCAACCGGTTTCGGAAATTAATCCATCTTCAGGGAATACATTAGGTCTCAATATTATTACCTACGAGCCATTAACTTGTATTAAATTAAATGAAACTAGTGTACAAGTGTTTTTGTTAACAATCAAATTAAAATTAGGGTTTCGTTTCGTAGGGGTTCAAGATGCTGTCTATGTTTCATCAAGTACCGACAATCGCAAGTATAAATTACATAATTTTATTATTTGTTATTTTAGTTTCGAGTATGCACAGTAATAAGTTAAAATGTAATATGTTGTTATTTAAGATAAAGCTGAAACAAATAACGTAAAAAAATTATAACCCTCGGGTTTCAATTTTTTTTTCAGTTCTGTTATTTGTCGTGTAAATTTTGTGAAAATTTCAACTTTCTACTTATGACGGCTGAAGCTGTAGACCTGTGTGACAGACGGATGAACAGACAGACAGACAGATTTTTTTTCAGCTGCCTTTTGAGCCTCATTTCGAGTTTCCAACCCACCTGTATACAGGGCGTATTTCCGCAGGTATTTCCGACGGAAACTTGTTCAGTATTGTCAGTAAATGATGTGCATTTATTTAAAGAGACCTATCCTTTGCATCATGTATACATATTCGCCATATAAGCAACAAGTTTAAAGCGACAGCCGCATGCTATCTACGTTTCACAATGGCGGCGACACAATGCGGCGTGGAAATTGAATTTTCAGAATCTCTCGCATGAAAGTTATTGTAAACTTGTCACGTGAATTGTATATACATTTCTTAGGGCGTCTAGTCAACAAGATGGCAACCGCTTTTATGTTAACTTATTGAAACCACCCTTTTACTACGCCGCGCGCCGTAGCAGTGCTACGATCATATAAATTCGCTACACCGTAGCTCGAACCCCTGTAGCCTTAGCATGAAAACATCACGGTCACGCTATAGTTGCGTTCACGTTACATTTCGCATGGAATCTGATAACCGCCCCTAGCGAACAGTAGCGGAATTTATCAGATTCCATACAAAATCTAACGTTAACGTAACCGTGATGTTTTCATGCTAAGGCTACAGGGGTAACGTTTGAACCGGCTTCTCTCAACGGCAACGACCTTGAACTGAGTAACTTTGTAACCAGTTTGAACGGTAATTTATAGCAATTTGTCATTGAAAAAAAAATACATAGTAATCTACATGATACGAAGAGTGATATGGTTGTTCCTGAATTTTGTTTTAAAATATAGAAGTGAAGAAAAATATATATATGTTCACCCTTATTTCTTACGTTTTTGTCCACGTAACAACATAACTGCCACAGTTTTCATCGAAACAGTATAAAAATTTACAAACATCCAGACAAAATAATATAAAATGACACGGTTTTCTCACTTTTTGTAAATTCATTTAAAATGAATAAAAAACCCTGTTTCCGCACTAATTGAAAGCCGGAGCGCCTGAAATTTAATAACAGCCATGTTTAAGAACGAGCGGATAAGAACTTTATTTTAATAGGGTTTTGTTAGAAATTTCAACCACCATGAATCGAGTTCCAAATTTAAAGAAAGTTGAAATTTTCACAGAATACGGGTTACTATGACCTACGATATTACAAAAAAAATTATTATTCCCCATACAAGAAACTTCGAAAAAGTTGCATTATTTAAACGTTATTGGTTTTGGCTCTTACTTAAAGACAAGTTTTAAATTTAGTCAGATTGTAGGACATTCTAAAGTAAAACAAAAAATAATAAAAAGTTGGGTTCCATACGCAGACGGTGCTTATACCCTTGTTGTTATTAACCATAATGTTTTTAGGGTTCCGCATCTATAGTGTTGGGTGTACGGAACCCTTTGTGTGCGAGTCCAACTCGCAATTGGCCAAATTATTTTAATTAATATTTATTGTGATAGAAAACTTGTTACGTATTTGCAAGTAGAAGGAATGGTGGGTAGATCAGAATAGATGATTCATGTAAACCTACGTTTCGTTACTCGCTGTTGAAGCTCGTGCAATCCTTGTTAAAACGGAACGTAACCAAACCGGAAACGATCGACACCCGCTCTTCCGGTCACTCGTGAAATTTGAATTTCGAAGTTTATACTGCCACTATACCGCTTGCAGCGCTGTATAGCGGTTCTTAGCCCTGATTATTTCTGGTTTATTTGAACCTACATACATTCCGTTAGTTTCTAGCGTCATTTGCTAAATTAATTTAGTGTTATGTCCACAAAGAAATGAATAAAATTAAATAATACACATTAATTTATACGTAGATACAGATATTTTATCTCGCGAGACCCGTTTGTCTATGGTTATAGTAGTGCGTGCACATGCACTTTTTTCTAGTGTGCGTAACCTCGGGAGCGCTACAAAACGCGCCACACACACAACTCGCGCTTATATGTACATGTCACTACACAACCATAGACAAACGAACTTCGGGAGATATATTTGATTCAAAATTTAACTACAAAAGTCTGATGATGTATTCTTGAAATGTTACATTACTTTTATTACTCCATTCCTAACTGTATAAATAAAAAAAACAAAATCCATGTGCTTTGTTATTATACATTTCAAGCGTTTTATTAACAAGACAGCGCTTTCCCGCTGCACAAAGGTGGCAAACACAACTAGAACTAGAACTGATAGCGACTCCGCGCGAGGCCGTCGAAGCGAGCGGACGTATCTGCCGCTACAACTTTACATCGGAAATTAAACGCAGGCGGTTTTGTTCAGTTGCAGACTCCTTTGTTGCTGATTGAATACGGGTTTTAATACCGGCTGGTGTTGTTTTTAACTTGAACACTTGGGTGGACTTTGTTGCTTCAGCTATAGAGTCTGTTTTTGAGAAATTCATTATGCTGCATGTAATATAATGTTCAAAGTTTAGTTAAACTGTAAATGAAACTTTGATCAGAGAATCTTGAAAGCGAGTGCAGAGCTTTCTACAAGTTTTTCCATTTTAAGTAATGCAGAAACGAGCACGACGTTAAGCCTGTCAGAAACAATAGTTACAAAGTTGCTAACTATAGGTAGTAAGATTGTTTCCTTGTCTATTGGATGTAGAGGTCCTATTAAACGGGTGAAGTGAAGATCGTAGCTTCAAACCCCGTAGGCACAATTTGGTTACAACTGACAGCATGTATATGGTGGTAGTATATAGGTGGTAGAGCTGATGCTGGGCTCGACTGTGGAGGTACCACCATCTTACTCGCAAATCCTACCGAAGTTATTTGGGGGAGAGTAAGAGAACAGCTCTCAGGCAAAACCAGGCGGCCCACCATTGCCTGGGACCGATGGATGGCGGTATATCCATCCCCAATTGCCGGGCCTTATATAAAACAGACTGGGGACGGGCAGCGGCGTCACTCATGTAAGGGTTTCGGCACCGCGCTCACCAACCCTGCCAGCGTGTGTGAGTATAGGCATAGCCGCCAAGAGTGGGGAAATTCTGGAAAGATTCAAAGATTCAAATTGTTTATTTGTAAAATAGATACATAAAGTATACGTTTTACATGTCAAATGTAATCTGTATGAAAATAATATTTTATGATGAGACAAATATGATACGGGAAATATATGTATAAAAAAAACTATATTTAAGTTGGGCTACTAAAGTTAGACACATGCATAAAATAAAGACTTATTGGAATAAGAATGTTATTATAAGTACACAATGCAACAGTAGATAAATAAACTGAATAGACCCTAAATAAATATAATGCCTAGCCAAATATACAAGGTGAAATTCAATCAACCGACCAAATTTACAGTGGAGACTCGGTTAGTGATCAAGAACAAGGTTCAATGACCCTTCAGCTGAAATTCGAAAAAAAAAATATTTTGTCCCGTAGTGCCTGCACTAGGAATTGTACTTAAACTAGTCCAAACAGTACGGGAGCAAAAAAATGTATTTTTCAAATTTGGCCAAAAGGATTACTGAACCGTGTTCCTGATCACTAACCGAGTCTCCGGTATGAATTTGGTCGGTTGATTGAATTTCATCCTATATACCAACATGAGTAAGAAATTAAAATATTGTATATACATACCTACATAATGCAATGAATAAATAAGTTAATAGATAAATAAACTATAAATAGATATAACGCCTAAATCCGCCCATTCGATTAATCTTGCTAAGAAGAAGCGCAAGAAACTTAGCAAGATCATGTCTTTTTCATCAGTATTTTTTTTCTGAATATGGCTTAATACTTATTACAGTTTTTTTTTAACTTATATAAAATAATACTAAACAATATATTAAAAAAGGATAAAAATATAAAAGACAGGAGGAAATTGTGTCATGAGGAAAAAAAATAAATATCTACCTATCTAATGAGGTAGTAAGTTAAAATACTAAGCAAAACATCATCCGCCTGTCTCATATAGTTTATCACTTTTTTATAGTCAGATTATCAACTAATAAATTAAGTTACAAAATGTTCATGTCAATATGTAAAAAGAAATGTCAAAATAATAATAAAAAAACAAAATAAAAATATTAGTCCACATAAAAACAAACGATTTGAAAAACACAAATCAGTTAGAAAATTAACGAACAGTAGTATTATGGCTAGGATCAATATTCTCATGACACCAAGCATCATTATCGTCCAAATAGTCATTGATTTTATAATATGCTTTTCTCAAGAGTCCCTGCTTAATATATAATTTAAACTTATTTTCTGAAAAACTAAGGACCTCCTTTGGAAGTTTATTGTAAAATCTTATACCATGTCCTACAAAAGAGGTGCCTACTTTTGCAAGTCGTATTTTTGGAAAAGCCAGTTTATGTTTCTCCCTAGTGTCTATATATAGAAAGGCCTATGTCCAGCAGTGGACGAAACAGGCTGATGGATGGATGGATGGACAGCATGTTTAGCCTTTTGGTCCCTATTGTAAGATTATGGTCGTTAACAAAGGGTTCATTTATAGAATGTTGATCTGCGGGTCTTTTACGTTTATCTTGGAATCGGCTGCCAACTATGGTTGCTATTCACCAAAAACAGATAAAAAATGAACTTCCAAAATAACCTTCAATACGTATTGACCTTCTTAGGTGGTAGAGCTAATGCCGAGCTCGACTGTGGAGGTACCACCATCTTACTCGCAAATCCTCCCGAAGTTATTCGGGGGAGAGTAAGAGGACAGCTCTCAGGCAAAACTAGGCGGCCCACCATTGCCTGGGACCGATGGATGGCGGTATATCCATCCCCAATTGCCGGGCCTTATATAAATCAGACTGGTGACGGGCAGCGGCGTCACTGGTGCAAGGTTTCGGCACCGCGCTCACCAACCCGCCTGCCCAGCGTGTCTGAGTATGGGCATTTCTTCCAGGGGGACCGCCAAGCGTGGTGAAATCCTGGAAAGGCCTATGTCTAGTAGTGGATGAAACAGGCTGATGGATGGATGGATGGACGTATTGAACTATTTACGAATTGTAAAGTCATTTCAAGTGCAAACATATCCTTAGATAAGCGGATATGTATGTTTTAGACGATAGGCACTTGGTGTGGCAACTGATTTTACGATACAGAATCAGGGGGCTGGTCGACTCATCTACAGAATGTTGACCTCGTCGACACATATCCTCGAGAGGGTGTCAGAGGTGTTTTCAAGTGTGGACTGCCACTGGAATAGCCAACACTTGTACACCCTCTGTTGACCAGCAATTTCAACGTCCCAAAGCAATAGATTGAGGCTTATCGCCGTGATATAGGGATGGAGGCGCGGTATTTTATATTCACAATATTGCTTAACTTGTTATTAGGGTTCCGTACCGGAAGGGTGCCAAACGGGACCCTATTACTAAGCCTCCGCTGTCTGTCTGTCCGCAACAGGGGTCTACAGCTTCAGCCGTAATAGGTAGACAGTTGAATTTTTCACAGAATACGTGTGCCACAGCCAATAAATAAAATAAAAATAATTGAAACCTAAAGGGACCCCCATATAATAAACTTCAAAAAATTTGCGTTTTTTTTTACTTTATTTGTTTCAGCTCTATCTTAAAGACGATGAAAATTTCAAATTTAGTCACGTTATTGTACAAATTCTAAAGTAAAACAACAAATAATAAAGGTGGGGTTCCGTATGCAGATGGTTCTGAGGTCACGCACTATCATTTTAACGACTTGTTTTCTGCCTCCTTAGGTGCAAGCCACACAGAAACGGAGGGGCGCGCATCGAGCGCGCGGGCGTTATTCAAATTTCGTACAAAACACATGGAAATAAAGTGGTAATTTGAGGTATGGTACGGACGCCCTTTGCACGCCCGACACCGCCTGAAACATACCATTCGGTGTGTTTAAATTGCGACTTTATTTACACACGTTTGGTACGAAATTTGAACGACGCCCGCGTTTTCGATGCGCTCCGCGCCGCATCTGTGTGGCTTGCACCTTAATGTTGCTATTGAATCGATATTCTTAGTTTGGTTTTATAGTTCCGTACCCGTATTATGTGGCAGTACGGAACCTTTTGTGCGTGAGCCCGACTCGTACTTAGCCAAACAATTTTTTAATGTTTATATTTGGGAAACAAACAGTTAGACGTGATATAAAACAATACTAGGTGAAATTAAATCAACCGACCAAATTCAGACTGGAGACTCGGTCAGTTATCAGGAACAAGGTTTAACGACCCTCCAGGCGAAACAAGAAAAAAATTTTTTTGCCCCTTAGTGCCTGCACTAGGAATTGTACTTAAACAAGACCAACCAGTAAGGAAGAAAAAAAAATTTTTTTCGAAATTGGCCTGAAGGATTACTGAACCTAGTTCTTGATCACTAACAGAGTCTCCCGTTTGAATTTGATCGGTTGATTTAATTTCACCTATATATAAACAAATAACACAAAATAACAAAATTTCCACACATAGACAAACAATAGAAAAATACAAATTTTACACTTTCAAGCAGTAAATGTAAAAATAAAAATGATATTGATTTTTTTTCGGAGGAAAGCTAAGGGTTGTCGCATGATTCCATTTAGGTTTTGGTTTTGAAACGCCATTGAGCAAAACACAAGACCCACATTTAATGAGGCACAAAACGAAGGAAGAAGACTAACTTCCAACTCACAATGAAGCACCTCCCTCACTCACGGCGAGGAAACGCGATTACATCTGCAGCTACAATAGAAACCACGCGTGAACCTGTTCTAATAATGTTACAGAAGACAATCGTATCTCCTTGCGACGTTCTCAGGGACGCATCCAGGGCTTAGATGTTGGAGGGGGTTAAAATTGGGCCCTGGGGTATTTACCTGGACATTTTACTGATATAAGTGGTATTACAGTTTTGATGGATGGAAACTTAGGTCAACCGGAGACGGCATGTTTCATTAAATACTTGGTTTCCTGA